>CM076584.1:875410840-876893717 GCA_034641835.2 Pinus albicaulis | reverse complement strand
AATCCAATTTCATTGTACATATCATTTCAATTTGATGCCTAAGCAATAAGGAAGTTGTTACAGAAGTTTGAAGCCCGAGGAGAAGGCCATGAGACTTCTACATTCAGCTCATGTTTTCTTTTAAAAAGTTCAAAAAGTTTCAATCAGTTGTCCAGTCAGAGTCAATTTAGTTTTTTTTATTCAAAGTCATTTCTAGATTTATTTCATCATTTTAAGTTTTTCAAAGTTTGACTCCATTTCCCAATGTTAAGGCTACCTGATCTATGGTTTTCTTGACACATACTAAAGAATCTCCCATCTCCAGTTGGAGCCAATGTTAGTGTCAATATGTCAGTGATTAAACATACTCTTTTAGTTAATTTTCTAGTAGTCATAGGTCAAAAATTTTGGTCTTTTCAAACAAGTTTTCAAGAAAAAATTGGTCACTAAAGTAGTCTAGGTCAGAAATGTTTCTCCCCTCGTCTCATCCATGGCCATCATCACTTTAAAGTTCACCCCATTCATTGTCATTTAGAATTCTTATGTCATTCACTCCATCTCATCTAGGTCTATTGTTTATGTGTCATTATTTTTCCATTGAAAAAGTCCAATTTGTCATCAAACAAGGCAAACAATCGTTCATTTTCACCATAGAAGTCTTCTAAAGGGAGTAAAAATACTTAGGAGAATAAAGTAAGGCAAGTTATCTCATTTCAAAAATTGTTTCAAAGTCAAAATATTTCAAAAGGAAAAATTGTCTTATTGTTTTCACTACAAGACAAAAAATTCATTTCAAAGCTTATAAGGGAAAAAAGTGGCTCATCTAAACTCATTATTCTATTTTTCATGTGTGGTAGAGCTCCTCTCTTACCTCCATTGGACTCCATAGTGGTCAAGGGTTTGAAATAAAAGCAAGAAACTATTCCAAAACACAGTTTCTACGCTTATGTTGGCCTTTGTTACGTTTCTGGAGCACATTGTTACATTTCTGGAATTAGTTGTTACGCTTCTACTGTGTTTGTTACATTTCTAGAACACATTGTTACGTTTCTGGAAAAACTGTTACCTTTCTGGAAAATTTGTTATGTTTTTGGAGCACGTTGTTATGCTTCTGTAGCACCTATTACGTTTCTGCTACACTGGGTTACACTTATGCTGGGGGTATATTACAGATCCATAAAGTGTTGAATTAGGGTTTTTTGGCTCCTAAACCTTTCAAACGAGTTCAAGGCTCATTTCCATTAGTTCTTAGAGCTCTTACAATAGTAAGCCAACTTCTTATACCCTCTTATGGTCAATTTATCAAGTTGACTATTGATTTTCATACTCACTTCATTCTCTATTATATTTCCACTTCTTCACATCATTGAAAGATTATAGTGAACTAAAACCTAACCCTCTCATCTAACACTATCCTACACCTCCCACATACATCATATTGCCACCCCCCACCATCCATATCCTTCCTAAGAGCCATTTTCATCAAAACCTAATTTCTAGCCAGTTTTCAAGTGTTAAATTGGAAAATTCTTGTGTTTCCCTCATTTTACCACCTTCATCACATACATTTCACTAGATTTCACTCATAACATGGAGCCAATATGCAAGCATATCTCCTGAATTTTTTGTAGAATTTTTCTTGGCTTTAAAACACTTCATCTCACCCTCTAAGTCTACCCCATCCCTATACTCCCTTTTTCCAAAATTTCACTACACATGCTCATTCCATATACAAATTAGAATTTCATCCTTTCACTGATAGAAAAATGGAGAGTGAGAAGAAAAAACTTAAGGGATGGCGCCACCTCAGATTAGAAACTTGCACCATGCAAGAAATCAATGCTTCACCCTTGGCCAAAATATCTTTTGAGAGGACTGGATGTTTGAGGTTCTATGAGAACATCATGGAGGAAGGATATCATCTTCAACTTACAAGTTTATTTGCCTCTAATATCAACATGGGAAAGGTCATAATTGTAGATTTGGAGTTTAACGTATCAGTAGATGTGATTTCTTCAGCAACAGGAATTCCTAGTCATGGAGAAAGTGGTTCAAGGGCATGGACTTAGACCTTGAAGATTACAAATAGTTTCTCAAACCTCATGCTAGAGAGGAACCAGAGTACCTCTTCCATTTTAGACACCTCCTTAACAAATGTGCTCCTTTGATGATGTTAATAATGAAGTGTTTCACATTTTAAGGAACATTTTCTAGGTTTTATAGGTGCCATATTAGATCATTGATGCATTTCACTTATACCAAATCACTTGACTTGCCACATTACTTGTACAAAAGTTTGATTAAAATGACTAAGAAGGTTCAGAGCAGAAAACAAGAACATTACCCAAGTCTTTTTCACCATGTTCTAGTCAAACTCATTATGTTGGATCACCTTTCATCCATCAGCATGACTTGGGAAACCTTCATGGAAAGAGTAGCAGCAATGCCCACCACTAGCCCTACTGTCATGCATAACACACCATCACCATCACCATCACTATTAGTACGACCAATGGAAGTTTGCTCTTCCAGCATGAAAAATTAGATTTACAAGGCTCCTAGGGTTTCTAATTTTACCCATACATATGAGAAGGGAAAGAGACATGTATTTGCACCCAAATATATCAAAAGTGTACTTATACTTGACACTATTTTTGAACAAAGTGAAATAGAGGAGAAACCTCTCATGCATCAAGATGAAACACATTTGAACCAACATAGTGAACCAACACCATAGGAGGTTGAGGTAATAGAGAAGGTTGAGATCAAATCATTTGAGGAGATCATTAGGGAGAATATTAGGAAATAACAGAGTTGAGGGAAATCTTCTCCATTGATAATTCTCAAATCACTTTCCTACAACAAGAGAATTTTAAATTGAAGGTGAAGCAACTGATACAAAGAAAAAATAAGTCAAACCTAGAGGTAGATAAAGGTAAAGGTAAGTAGATCACAGATGTTGATCAAATGCAGGACATGGATACTTAAGAACAACCAAGAAGTCCAAAGAAAAGAGGCCTCAAAAGGTTGTTGGAGCTAGAAAGACAATCATCTCATCCACCTGAAGAGTTGAACTTTGATGAGCTAATAGATATGGAGATAAATCAAGACAAAGAAATATGGTTGGAAAGGGTAAAAGAAAATATAATGAAGATTAAAGAGAATGATAACTTAGATTTACTAGTTGAAGCTTCCTTGGATGTTTAGTCCATCACTCATAGGTGCTACAAAATCAATTTTGAGAATTTTTGAAGAATTTTGGTATTTTTTGTGATTTTTTCACAAATATGGAAATTTCCTCCTCACAAAAGCGTAGAAAAATTTTGTTTTCCTTATTTTAGGGGCCTCCAAATGATGGTTTTCTTATATGGATGGATGAGTTTTGATGAGTACATCATAGATCAGGAACCCTATTTGCATGAAAAATATTTAATTTTGTAGAAAAGGAAAAAAAAACCACTCATTTTCTATGATTCTGCCAATTTTTTGTAGGCCTTGTTATGCTTCTGGAGTAACCTTGGGAGAATTAACTTTTGGAGGCCTTCCCATGGGTCCTTTTGAAAAATTCATTATGTTCTAGAAACTAGACACACGGGGCTAGTTGAACTATCTTTCATAATTGGATTTTGACTCTTAAAAGTGCTTCAAAAGTGGCTTGAAACTTCTATTATGCTTCTGTAAAATTGTGTTACACTTATGTGAGAAGGTGTTACACATCTTCATTGGATTCCTCATGACACTTTTCAAGCTTAGAAAATGTCAGAAATTCGAGGTTTAGTTGTTATATGAGTTTTAATTATAGTAATTGAGTTTTTTTTTTCCTCTTATCATGAGGGAACATGTAATTTAATGTAAGGGACACACATTCCTAGTTCATAGCTGAATTTTAGGGAATGGTTTCTAACCTCCCTAGAATCTAGGAAATGACTCATCTCATGTATTTATGATGCATTTTGGATGGGATTTTGATCATATGAGGTGTCATGGTTCATATTTTCTATAAGTAGACTCTCTTTATTCTTTTTTTGGGTTGGATAGTCTTATTTTGTAGTGGATCTATTGTAACAACATTTTTGGAATGAAATCAAAGACAGTATTGGAGAACTTGTGTTGAGAATCTTGTGGTATGCATTGGAAAATTTTTTCTTCTTATGTATGTTTATATGTTCATGTTAACTGATATATTTTCCTCTTTCATATACATGTTTCCATGTGCTTATCTTGTAATTTTATAAGCAGAAATAATGTTTGTTCATGCTCTATTTTAGACAAGGTTTACATGATATGTCTATTTTCTTATAAATGAATGAATTCACCTCAATGCTCATTCATAGTTCCTATCACTAAATCCTATACTCAATGACCAATTAAACATGATTTCAAGCTACCTATATAGCCTCACATATTATCTGCAAATTGACCTTGGAATTCAGACCTAAAAACCCTAGACCTAGCCTTCTCACTGACCTTTCTATCCAACACTTAAAACATCAAACAAAAATCCTATTTACTAAGCTTACATTGCTAGCCTAAGATCAATATATATTCAACAATCCATTGATTTCAATGTGACAACGAAAGGGCCCTCTCTGGTCCTAGTAGGGATAGATACCTGACCTAAATCCTAGTCTTGGGTTCAATCCCACTTTCAGCCTTGGGAAGATGGGGGGAGTGATAACATCTTTCAATTGGCGACTCTAGTGTCTAGGAATATAAAGGTTTAGAGTTTTCATGGCGATTCCACTGTTCAAAAAACTGGTAGCTTAAATAAATTTTTGGTGAATTCATTATTTTCAAGATGGATTCAACTACTAGAAGGTATGCCCCTATGAATCATGCTCACATTCCTGGTTTTCCAAATCGATTTCCTTGCATAGTTTGGAAAAATTATCTTCCAAAATTCATAGATGGAAATGAGGATGAGGTTATTCTACATCTAATACAATTTCATTGGATTATACATAATCTTGGGATTAGGTTTCATGAGGATTTCTTAATGAAAATTTTTATGGCTACCCTGGAAGGGAAAGCAAGGTCGTGGTACAAAGGGTTGAAGCCAAGTAGCTTATTCTCTCTTAAATATTTTCACAGAACATTCTTTGAGTTTTATGGAAAGTCTCGCCATTCATTCTTGTTGTTCAAAGTTTGTTGTGAATCTTGTGAAGCTTTCATACAATACCTTGAATTGGCTTTTGGTGATGAAGAGTGTATTGATTATGAGATCATAGAGGCGCTTCATGAATTTTCTTCTCAACAGAAAATACCAAAGATTAGTTGCCTTGATACAAAGGATAATTCACAACACGCATCAACTCCTTATTTTCTTGAAGATGAAACAGATCTGCATCCTAACAGTCAAGTTATATCCCATGAAGTTAACAAAGTTTTGCATCCTTGTACATCTTTTCATGATCAGGAGTATGTGAAATCTTTTAAATAAGAAAAGGAAATATAAAATCCATTGGTTTATTCATCTTCTGGGTCAATGATCGAGGAAAATCATATTACAAATCCTTTTAAAAACTCTTACTTTCAACAGCATGAGATTGCAGCCAAAGATGATGGGATTAAAGGGGAAAGTAGTGAAAAAGAAGAGGTGGTTTTAGAGCCTTTTTCATATGAAGATCTTCCTCTAGGTACAGAAATTGAAGAGTCTTCTGAAGAAGAGGAGTTTGTCCTAGATCCTATGGATGTGCATATTTTTTCTTTTGATAATATGGCTACTTCAAATGTAGATTTTTGAGAAAACACTTCCCTTTCTCCTGATATTATTGAAGACCCTATTTATAGTTTTCTACAACTAGTAATGAAGGTCGATGTTGCAACATTAATTAATGAAGGGGATCAATTTAAGCACATAGGCAAACCAATATTTCGGAAGGAGGTTTGTTTTCCTATTTTAAGTCATCCGGAAAAGCTTATGTTGCATGTTCTTCATGATCCTTTGGCCAGTTTGTTGCAAACATCTGGGAAGATGAATCTTCTTGTATTTATGGATCATGAGCACATTTCAATGGACACTTTGAGTTGCCTATATTTTTTTCCTTTTTCCTTCTTGAGGAAAGTGTGAGCAAGATTCAAGTAAGTATCCATTTTTTGGATTGGTTACACTTGAGGGATCATATCATATGATTGTATATATATCTTCAGTAGGTGGGTTGTTATCATCAGTATTTGAAGCCCGAGGCAAAGGCCCTAAGATCCTGATGGTCTAATGCCATAAGCAAGTTCAGTCAGTAGTCAAGTCAGTTTTCGAGTCAAAGTCATCTTCTGTTTTAGTTAGTTATTTCAGTTTGTCAAAGTTTTTCAGTTTCTATTTTTGACTCCATCGCCCAATAGATGAGGCTACTTGGTCTACAGTGTTTTTGACATATCCTAAAGGAACTACCATCCACAGCTAGAGCCAATGTTAGTTTCAATATGTCAGTGATCAAACATACTCTTTTAGTTAATTTTCTAGTAGTCACAGGTCAAAAATTTTGGTCTTTTCAAAATAAATTTTGCTCACTGAAGGAGTCTAGGTCTAAAATTCTACTCCCCTCATCCCATTCATGGAAATAATAATCTTAGAGGTCATCCAATTCATTTTCATTTAGAAGTCTTAGGTCATTCACTCCATCTCATCTAGGTCTGTTGTCTAGGTGTCATTTTTTTGCCTTTGAAAAGTCCATTTTTTCATCAAACAAGGCAAACAATCCTTCATTTCCATCATATAAGTCTTCTAAAGGGAGTTATCATACTTAGGAAAATAAAGTAAGACAAGTTGTATTATTTCAAAATTTGTTTCAATATCAAAGGAATTAAAAAAGGCAAATTTGTCTTCATAGTTATTGTTTTCATTAGAGGACAAAAAGTCATTTCAAAAGCTTATAAAAGGAAAAAAGAGGCTCATTCAACTAATTATTCTCTTTTCATGTGTTGTAGATCTCCTCTCTTACCTTCATTTGATTCCATAATGGTCAAGTTTTTGCAGAATATTGACAAATTTTCTCCCAAGAGGCTTCTGTTATGCATCTAGAGGCAAGTGTTACACATCTAGAGGTTGATTTTACGAATCTAGAGGTTGTTGTTACGCATCTGGCAGAGCTACTACGTGTTGGGTTTTTGGTATCCAAATCACTCAAATAAGCTGAAGGATCGTGGCATAGGGTTTATAAATCCTATACATCAGTAATTGGACATTCTAACATCCTCTCAAAGTCATTTTACAAGGTGTCTCATTGATTCTTTGCTTACCTCCTCTCCCACTACATTCTCATGTTTTTCCTATCATGGAGTGAGTTCACTACAAAACACCCTAAAATTATCATCTAAAACTATCATACACCTCCCACATACATCATAATATCATTCCCCACCATCCATACCCTTCTGAAGAATCATTTCCACCAAACCCTAATTTCTTGCCAATTTTCTAGTTTTAAACTGGGAAATTCTTGTGTTTCCCTCATTTGACCATTTTATCACATCCGCTTCACCTAATTTCACTCATATCATGGAGCCAACATACAAGCCTATCTCTTGAATTTTTTTCATAATTTTCCTTGGCTTAAAACCCCGTCATCTCACCCTCTAAGCCTACTCCATCTCTATACTTTGTTTTTCCAAATTGCACTACACATACCCATTTCATTTATACACTAGGGTTTCATATTTTCATTGCTAAACATTATGTAGAGTTAGAAGAAAATACTTGAGGGATGGCACCACATCATATTTGAACCCTCTGCCATGCAATAAATCAATGCTTCACTCTTGGCCAAAATATTCTTTGAGAGGATTGGATGTTTGAGGTTTTGTGAGAAGATTATGGAGGGAGGATATCATATTCAACTTAGAAGCTTATTTTCCTCTAATATCAACATGGGAAAGGCCATAAGTATAGGTGTGGAGTTTAATCTATCAGTAGATGTGATTTCTTCAACAAATAGTATACTTAGTCATGGACAGAAGTGGTTTAAGGGCATGGAAATAGACCTTGAAGATTACAAAATGTTCCTCAAACCCCATGCTAGAGAGAAACCTTAGTACATATTCCCTTTCAGACACCTCCTTGAAAAATATTCTCCTTTGATGAGGTTAATAATGAATTATTTCACATGTGAAGGGAGATTTTCCAGGTTGTATAGGTACCATATCAGGCTGTCGATGATTTTCACCTCTACTAAATCACTTGAATTTCCACATTACTTGTACAAAATCTTGCATATAATGATTGAGAATATTCAAACTAAAAACCAATATCACCACCCAAGTATTTTCCACCATGGTATGGTCAAAATCATTGTGTTGCATCACCTTTCAGCCATCAACATGACTTGGGAAGCCTTCATGGAGAGAGTAGCAGCAACGCCCACCACTAGTCCTCTTGTCATGCATAGCGCACCATCACCATCACTGTGAGCACAACTAATGGAGGTTGGCTCTTCCAGCATGAAAACTTAGATTTCAAAGACTCCTAGGGTTTCTTAGGTTACTCACACCTATGATAAGTGAAAGAGACAGGTCTTTGAACCAAAATCTATCAAAAGTGTACCTATACTTGACATTATTGCTCAGCAAAGTGAAATAGAACAACAACCTCTCATTCATCAAGATGAAACACCCTTGGACAAACATAGTGAACCAACCCCTTTGGAGGTTGAGGTGGAATATAAGGTTGAGGTCAAATAATTTGAGGAGGTCATTAAAGAGAAATATGCAAATATTGCAGAGCTTAAGTTCAAATTATCCAAAACTAATGCCATGGCAGCCCTACTACAACAAGAGAATTAGAAATTGAAGGTGAAGCAGCTAATACAAAGAAAACCTAATCTAGAACTAAAGGAAGATAAATTTAAAGGAAAGAAAATCATAGATGTTGATCAAATTCAGGACATGGAGACTAAAACACAACCAAGAAGGCCAAAATAAGAGGCCTCAAGAGGGAGTTGGAGCTAGAATTATAGTCAGCTCATCCACCTGAAAAGTTGACTTTTGATGAGCTTTTAGCCATGGAGATCAACCAAGAAAAGGAGCACTTGTTGGGAAGGGTAAATGAAAATTTGGAGAAGCTCTTGAAGAGAGCCAAGAGAGACAATAACCTCCAAAAACACATGGAAATTCACTATTGTGTTAGGAAAATAATTTCAAAAATAAGGCTAAAACAGCTAAAGAAAAGGCTAAAAGAAACTCAAATGAAGATTAAAGAGAAGGATAGCTTAGATTTGTTGGTTGAAGTTTCCTTGGTTGTTTATCCCATCATTCATAGGCACTACAAAACAAATTTTGAGAATTTTTGAAGCATTTTTGTTTTTTTTGTGATTTTGCACAAATCTGGAAATTCCCTCCTCACAGATGCATAACAAGAATTTTTTATGCTTGTTTTAGGAGCATCCAAATGATGAAAGGATTATATGGTTGGAAACATTTTGATAAGTACATCACAGGCCAAGAACCCTTTTTGCATGAAAAGATCTAATTTTTCAGAAAAGGCCAAAAAACCACCCATTTTCTATGCTTTTGCCACTTTTTTGGAGGCCTTGTTACACATATGGAGTAATGTTGGGATAATGAACTTTTGGAGGCCTTCCCATGCTTTTTTTTTCAAAATTCAAGATGTTCTAAAAAATAGACAAGCAAGGCTAGTTTACCTATCTTCCAGAATTGGATTTGGACACCTAAAAGTGCCTCAAAGTTGGCTACAAACATCTATTACACATCTGTAAAAGTCCATTACACATCTGTCAGGAAGTGTTACACATCTGCATAGGAATCCTCAGGACACTTGTCAAGCCCATAAAAAGTCAGATTTTCTAGGTTTTTCTTTCCTTTGAGGTATAAGTGGAGTAATTGAGTTGGTTTTTGCCTCTTATCATGAAGAAACATGTAATTTAATGCGGGGGACACACACTCCTAGTCTTTAGCTGATTTTGAGGGAATGGTTTCTAACCTCCCTAAATTCTAGGAAGTGACTCATATTGTGTAATTATGATACATTTTGGATAGTATTTTTATCCTATGAGATTTCACTATTCGTTTTTTCTATAAGTAGACCCACTTTTGTGTTTTATTGGTCATATAGTCTTATTTTGCAGTGGAGCTATTGTACAACCTTTTAGAATAAAATCAAAGATAATCCTGCAAAATTTGTGTTGAGAATCCTGTGGTATGCATTGGAGAATTTTTTCTTTATATGTATGTTTATCTAATAATTTTGAATGATATGTTTTCCTCTTTCAGATACATTCTTCCATGTGTTTATCTTGTAATTTTATAAGCATAAATCATATATGTTCATGCTCTATCTTAGACAAGTTTTACATGATATGTCTATGTTCTTCTAAATGAATGAATTCACATTAGTTCTCATTCATAATTTCTATCACTTCATCCTATAATCAATGACCAGTTAAACATGCTTTCAAGCTACCTACATGGCCTCACACATTCTTTGCAAATTGACCTTGAAATTCAAACCTAAAAACCCTAGAGCTAGCCTCCTCATTGACATTCCTATCCAGCACTCAAACGTAAAAAAAAATCATTTTTAATGAGATCACATACCTAGACTAAGATCAATAGATATCAGTTCATTACATTGAATGAAAAGTGACAACGAGAGAGCCCTTTCTAGTCCTGGTAGGCTAACTACCTGACCTAAATCCTGGCCTGTGGTTACCTTCCTTCAATCCCACTCTCAGCCTTAGGAAGTTGGGGGGAGTGATAACATATATGAAAGAAGAAAAAATATCATTCAACATGATAAGATAAACATACAGAGAAATAAAAAATTCTCCAAGGCATACCACAGGATTCTCAACACAAATTCTGCAACATTGTCTTTGATTTCATTCCAAAAGGCTTGTACAATAGCTCCATTGTAAAAAACAACTATCCAACCCCAAAAAATACTAAAGTGGGTCTACTTATAGAAAATATGAATAATGAAACCTCATAGGTTCAAAATACCATCCAAAATTCATCATAATTACAGAGATGAGTCACTTCCTAGAATCTAGGGAGGTTAGAAACCATTCCCTCAAATTCAGCTAAAGACTACGAGTGTGTGTCCTCCACATTAAATTACATTTTTCCTCATGATAAGAGGAAAAAACCATCTCAATTAATGCAATTCTAGCTCAAAGGACAACAAAACCTTGAAAATATGATTTTTTATGGGCATGACAAGTGTCCCGAGGAATACTATGTAGATGCGTAGCGCCATTTTACAGATGCGTAGCGCCTTTTTATAGATGCGTAGAGCCACTTTGCAGCTGATTTTGAGGGCCGTTGAGGAATCAAAATAAAAAATGATAGATATGTCATCTAGTCTTGCATGTCTAGTTTCCATAAAATCTTTAATTTTGAAAAAGGACCCATGGGAAGGCCTCCAAAAATTGATTCTCCCAAGCTTACTCTAGATGCGTAGCGCTATTTTTCAGTTGCATAATGCCACTTTGACAGGGATTTTGGAGGCCTTCCCATAGTATTTTTGGTCTGAAAGTGGTATGGTTGGAAATCTTAGGATGACTGCTACGAAATGGAGTTATAAATCACTAAAAAACTCTGCTCCAAACCCCTGAAAATATGACTTGAATACAACCTATTCAAAAGTGCAGAAAATGACCTAGAGCAAATGTATTTTTGGAATTTCTCTCAAATCATAGCACTTGTTCAAAAATGGAAGGAGGATTTTTTTATTTGGCATATTATTGAAAAAAAACTCTTTCACTTTTGGAAAATTAATCTCCATTTTTTCAGAAACATATTTTGATGCAAAATTTTCCCTGTGTGCAATGTAAACCCTAGAAAATGATTACGAAGCTCTAAAAATGATGCCATGGGTCTGTGTTGGCTCAAACCTAGAAAGATGAACTCCCTTATGAACTTTATTTTCACCCTCCATGCTACTTGTGAACAAAATCAAACCCTCCTAAATGAAATGAATGGGTAGGTATGATGAATTTGGGGAAACAAGGGAAAAAGTCCAAAAAAATTGAGACAGTAGGGTAATGTGTTATTTCAAGAATACAGGTGGAATCACTTGAAATGGGTATGGGAAAAAGGGTCAAAATAGTAAAACTCAGAGATTTTCCAATTTTGTTGTGAAAGTGTAGTGAGGAGTTAAGGTTTTGATGAAAGAAGGGTAAAGGGAACTGTGAGGGGTAGAGGGTGTTGGGGTAGGGTTTTTGAAGGATGATTGAAGGTTTATATGGTGGGAAAAAGGGCCTCCAATGGCCTAAACCAATCAAGGAAGGAAAAACCCTAGAATGGAGGAAAGCAAAAACCCTAATGATAAAAAGCACTCATATACTTATGAAATGTCTTGAAGAAAGCTTTGGAAGGTAAAATTATTGTGTAGGAGGCCATATGAGGTTTGCACAGTGATTTTGAAGCTTGATAAGTTTTAGAAGCCAAATTCCAAAAGCATAGCACACTCCCAAATGTGTAGCAGAGGCTTCCAGATGCATAACACAAGCTTCCAAATGCATAACAAAGGCTTTTTGGAGGAGGTTCTTGATTTTATTCCAACCCTTTACGTTAATGGATCAATGCCGAAGGTAAGAGAGGAGATCTACCAAAAATTAAAATACAAAATGAGTTGAATAAGCCTTATTTTTCCTCTTTACAACATCTTTAAATGAATTTTTGTCTTTTAGTGAAACCAAAAACTTTGAGGACAATTTTTCCTTTTTGGAACAATTTGACAATGAAACAAGTTTTGAAATAAGAAAAATTGTCTTACTTTATTCCCTAACTATGCTAACTTCCTTTAAAATACTGATATGATGAAAATTAAGCCTTTTTCACACTTTTTGGTGACATATTTGGACTTTTAAGTGGAAAAACAAGGACACCTAGACAACAAACCTAGATGAGGATGGAGTGAATGACCTAATACTGTAAATGACAATGAGTGACATGAAATCTGAGATGATGATGGCCATGGATGGAATTAGGGGAGAAACATTTCATACCTAGACCATATGCAGTGACCAAAATTTATTTGAAAACTTGTTTGAAAAGACAAAATTTTGACCTAGGACTACTAGCAAATAAAATGAAAGAGCATGTTTTATCATTGACTGCATTGTCACTATCATTGGCTCCAACTAGTGATCGTAGCTCCTTTAGGAGATGTCAAGAACACCATAGACCAAGTAGCCTCATCCATTGGGAAATGAGTCATTGTAGCTACAATCCTCAAACTGACTCAAATCAAACTGAAAGCTGAACTGTACATTATCAACTACAAAATCTATTGGAAACTGACACTGAAAAATATGCTCAGAATGTTGAGATTATTAATTACATCTTACCTACTCTAACTGATTCATAAATCACTTGATCAAGTGAAATCGAAGGTCCAATGTAACCAATCAAGTAAATGACTACCTATCTTATGCTTGTGTTAAGCTCCACCAGGCATAAAGAAAGATTGAGTAAATGACAACTCAAAATGAAATCTGAGCCCAAAACCTGTGTTGGTGAACAAAACAAACTCCACCTTTTCTGATTCTTGCAAAAGACTTCCCAAGGGGTCTTGAAAATCATGAATCATTACCTCTTGTTGATCAACAAAAAGAAGGGATATGATTTCATATATAATGGATGATAGTTCTTCTTCATTTGGTTGATCCTTCTTAAATAAAAATGCAACAATTTTATCTTCCATATCATCCAGATTATAGAAACGATTTGTATTTTCTTGCAGATATTCAATTGAGGTAGCCAAATCATCAACAAAAAAATGTCTACAAGTGGATTTTCATGTATATCAGAAAGAGAATTGCCTTGGATTTGAAAAAAATATATATCTTGATCATTTGAAGGGTGTTGAACATGTTCATCAAACTCAAGCTGACAACAAACCTACTCTGGATTGTTTTTGACCTCAATGGATAAAATGACTCTCTAGAGATTCTATAAAAGCAAACTCAAAATTATGATTTGCAAATATTTCTTCCTAAATTAAAAACTCAGAAGAGGAAAGGGATGAAGGGTAGTTGGAAAAAAAATATTCATATATATCTTGACCACTTGAATATTGGCAAGACTGTTGCAAATTATAATCAACATCGAAATATGGAGGATCGATGTCATCCTTTGAAGAATTATTCTCAAGTTCGCTATCATTCAGGGTAGAATCCATGATCTTCTCATGGTAGTGAAAAGGGTTTTCATTCAAAGCATCCAAGAGTTAATCCTCCATAAACCCTTCATCACCATAAGAAATTTATATCTCTTGAATAAAATTCTCAAAGTGATCACAAAAATCCTCAAGAAAAAGCAAAGAAGGATAGGTTTCTCTATACTTCTTAAAAAATACTGAGTGAAAATCCTTGAGAGAATAAATACAACCAGAAGGCAAGATTTCATACCAAAATCATTCTTTTTCTTCTAATGTGATCATAAACATCTTCACTAAACAATATTCATGAAAATTAATCTTCAGATTACGCACATGCATATGAAATCTTATTAAATGAAGTGTAGCATCTTCAACTTTTCCATCTCTGAATTTTGGCAAGCACATTTTCCAATGTACCAGAGGCATGTGATTTGGAAAGTCTGGAATATGATCTCGATACATAGGAGCATACCTTATAGCATTTGAATCCATCTTGAAAATAGTGAAGTCACCAATAGCTCTTGAAGCTACTAATTTTTTAATAGTGGAGTCACCATGAAAACTCTGAAATTTTGGATTCTTCAACACTAGAGTCGCCAGGTGAAAGATGCAAAACCTTCTTGTGCCTTACCACTGTTCACCATAAAAAAATAGAACTAATATTTTTCATTCTTTCCTAGTAATGATTTAACCTTTTCTCCTCGGCAATGACGCCAAAAATGTTATCACTCCCCCCGAATTCCTGAGGTTGAGAGTGGGATTGAAGGAAGGAAATCACATACTAGGATTTAGGTCAAGTAGCTAGCCCTACCAGGACCAGAGATGGCTCTCTCAATGTCAATTTGAAGTAAATTAAATGACTGAATATCTAATTATATTAGGCTAGGTATATACGATCAGTAAATAAGGTTTTTGTTTGGTGTTTCTTGTGCTAGTTAAGAAATGACAGTTAGGAGACTAGGTCTAGGGTTTAAGTCAAATTTCAAGGTCAAGTTAGAGATTTATAGATGAGGGAAGGTAGTTAGCTTGAAAGCATGCTTATTTTTTCATTGTGTATAGGATGAAATAATAGAAAATATGAATGAGCACTGAGGTGAATTCATTTATTTATAAGAACATAGACATATAATGTAAATCTCGTTAAGACAGAGCATGAAAATGTATGATTTTTGCCTATATACTGACAAGATAAAGACATAGAATCATGTATATGAAATAATAAAACATATATTTCAACATGATAAGATAAACATACAAAGAACTAATAAATTCTCCAAGTCATACAACAATATTCTCAACACAAATTCTACAACATTGTCTTTGATTTCATTTCAAAAGCTCCACTGGAAAAAACAACTATCCAACCCAAAAAAGACTAAAGTGGGTCTAATTATAGAAAATATGAATAATGACACCTCATAGGGTCGAAATTGCATCCAAAATGCATCATAATTACATGAGATGAGTCACTTCCTAGAATCTACGGAGGTTAGAAACCATTCCCTCAAATTCAGCTAAAGACTAGGAGTGTGTGTCCTCCACATTAAATTACATGTTTCCTCGTGATAAGAGGCAAAAACCAAATCATTTACTCCAATGCAAGCTCAAAGGATAGCAAAACCTCAAAAATATGACTTTCTCTGGGCTTGAAAAGTGTCTCGAGGAATCCTACGCAGATGCATAGCGCCATTTTACAGATGTCTAACGGCTTTTTACCAATTCATAGCACCACTTTGTTTCTGATTTTTAGGGAATTTTAGGACTCCAAATCCAAATCTAAAAAATAGGTCAACTAGCCCTATGTGTTTAGTTTCCATAATGTTAGTATCCTATAAATCATAGGATCTCAAGGTGATTGAGTATTCCATGAGTTGTAGTTTCATATTGAGCGTGATTTTCAATATTCAAATGATTTCCAAAAAAAAAAATGAAATGAAATAAAATAAAAGAGGGTATATTGAAAAAAGAAAAAGAGAAAGAGAAAAAGAAAAATAAAGAAAAAACCAAAAAAAGAATAATACTAAAAGTGTTGCAAATAAAAATGCCACTATTGATTAGATTAGCTTGTTCAATCATACTGTTTAAGCATGATTGTACAATTTTAAATTTCTATTTATAGGTTATAAAATAAGGATTTTCCAAACTATTTAAACTCGGCATATCAGTAGATAGGTAGAAATAAAATTGACTCAACAACTTAATCTGAGTCAATGGAAGAAATAAGGATAAAGGTAGCTTAGATTTTTAAATAAAAGTGATTTGGGGTCTGCAAGTCCAAATGAACTCTGCAAAAGAACCAAAAAAAGTTAGATTACAAACATGGGTAGGTAGGGATGAAAAGAAGAAAGTATGGAGGAAACATGAAATTTATTCTATAAAGTGCAGTCAAAAGAGTTCATGTGTTCTTGATCAAAAAGAGAAAAATCAAAGGGGGAAGTTATTTATTGTAAGTTTTGGGAATTAAAGTCTATTTGAAGATATTGTGACATACTTTATGTCATAAGTTATATTCTAAGTTATATCCTAAAGTCCTGAAACTACATTTCCGCCCCCACTCTTCATTAAACACTCACCCGACCCCACCATCCACTCACGTCGTATCATCACTTAACCCTCCATCACGTTCCACCTCATCCCCGCACCCTCCTCTTCATATGATGGCCCACAAATGTTCCCCCCCCCCATCCTCCAAACTTTAACATCATGGGGACGAGGAGGTTCGAAATGGATGGTATTCCAAACCACCCTGTTGGGGCCCTTGTTTTTGTTTAAGTTTTGAATTTTGAACTTGGACTCTTTTTGAGTTGCGGAGGGAATACACATAGCTAACGCGATTGCACCGCGTGACCAGGAGTTGCGGAGCTACCAAGGCGGTGTGGAAGCACTTGATAACTGAAGATGGAACAGAAAGAAGTACAGATGAAAGAGATACAGCAGCAAACAGGAAGTAGAGCATGCAGACATCAGAAGAGAAGTCGAGAAAAGTCAGAGCAAAGACGCAGAGAAGCCGCCAGTCGCGACGAGCGGGTGAATAAAAGGCAATCACCCGGCTGAAGAAGGGAGGTTGGTTGATTGGTTGATCGGTTGCTGTTGCAGGATGATTGAATGCAGGATCAGCCGCGGAGGAATCAGACTTGTTCTCTCAATTGGTCTCTACTCTCTATGCTTTGTATTCTCTGTTCTTAGATCCATCTGTATCTGATTTATGAGTTATCAGAGAAGGAAGCTGTGTAATCATGTACTTGGCTGAAGAATAATATAAGGAAGGATTGTTGTCTCTATGTTTTGGGTTACGGGTTATGATGTGTTTACACTGCTTTAAAATTTTTAAGTTGCGACTGTCTGTATACTTGATTGGTGATCTTGCATGAATATTCTGGTATATGTAATGGATTCTCTTTCTTTCTGTGGTTGCGGGTTTATTCCTCGTCTGTGATTTCTTCCCCTTTCCCATGTGGTCGCGGCACGCCTCGGGTGAGACGCTCTATTCTTCCTGAGCAGGGTGAAAATGCCGGCGTGTTACTAGACTACACCGGACCCTTGTTGGCCACAACCCTGTGAACCTGGGTCTTGCCCGCGAGACCTTATTTTTCGCCAACAAATGGTTCCGTTGCCGGGACCCGCATGTTCTGAGGGGATCTAGATCATGGTCTCGAGGATCTTTGAAGGAGCAATACAGCGATGGTGGGATGATCATCTTGACCATTTTATTACTCAGCAGGCGGAGCTGATTAAGAAAAAGGAGGCGGCGGTCAGGGAGCTTGTTCTTTTCTCTGACTCAGCTAGCGATACGTACGAAATTTTCTGGGGAAGGTTTCCCACGGATCTTTACAACTGGTTGCGGAGGTTACAAACGAAGGCGGCCCAAGAAGGCTTGCGGAAGATAAATCGCAGGTGGGCGCACGAAGACTTGGTAGCGCTACACCGGGTAGATACTGAACTAACCCGCGCAGTGGAGTTTTGGGTAAAGACCACGTTGGAAGGATACGTTGTGGAGTTTGCCGCTGAGTGCTACCAATCTTTCTCGAAGGCTGAGGCTGTGTTTCACTTAGGGCTGAGGGGAAAACTGTTGAAGGAAATTCCGCTGTGGATCAAAGCCCTAATGGTGGACGAAGGGTTGATTGAATTCCACAAAACGAGTATGGAAGCGTAAGCCACCCGTACTGGGGGAAGGATTGAGGGGACCGATGCTGTGTAGACTGTAGGGGTAGGGAACGGGGGATGGACGTTGAGGCCGCATGCAAGTTGCGGGAGTTACGTGCACATCGGCGGGCACAGATCGCCGATAGGTGGTGAAGAAGGATAATGAGAGATTTGAAGAGAAGGGAGATCGAGAAGAAGAACCAGAAGGAGGCGCCTCAGAGGACAAGAACCATGGGATTGGATACCCGGACAGGAGACGGGACAGCAGCAGACGTACAGCGGGTGCATGGGAGCCCGAGGATGCGAGAAAGATCAGTAACGATTAACACGGATAAGGAAAAGATGCAGCCCGAAGAAAGTTCCGATGATGAATGGTACGATGTAATGCAGCAGATGTTTCAGGATCAGACGGCACCCACCCCTCCAGACAGCCCTACGTCGCACCGTCCGCATGGCCAGGATCCCGACCTTCCCCTGGTACTTTATCAACATTTAAGAAATATTTTTGTTCAGTTACAAGCATTAAGTCAGTTATCTAGTAGTTCAGCGGCGCCGGTAACGCCCAGTAGCAGCAGCGTTACGAGTAGTAGTTTTTTCCCTAGCGGGACTGTTACGCAACCAGGACCCGGAGGGTTTATCTTGGTTAATTCGCCGCCGGTATACATGGCTGGATCTTTCACCCGGTACCCAGAGTTCTCTGGCCGGGGAAACGACGATGTAGAACAACACTGGTATTTGTGCGAAGCCATCTGGAGGGCTCGACAGACACCGGATGCAGGGAAGTTGATAGAGTTCCAAACCACGCTCAGAGAGAGAGCTCTGCGGTGGTTCATCAAGTGGTCTGAGGCGCACCCTAATCCTGTAATTGCGGACGTAAAACGGGATTTTGTCCGCGAATTCAAGCTCCCCCAGACGGACCAGCAGGGTCTGTCCGAGCTATGGGAAATTAAGCAGAAGGAAGGCGAGACCGCATGGGAGTTGATGCGGCGATTCAAGGACGCGATCGGGAAACTGAGCTACCCAATCGATCCAAACCACCAGAGGGACTGGTTCATCAAGGCTCTACTTCCCTTGACGCGAACCCCCCTCACTCAGCAGAAGATTGATAATCTGCAGGATGCTCTGGAGCAGGCCATGAAGATTGAAGCCATGGCGGGATACCCCCAGGAATACAGGGGGGGGCTGGCGCCGCAAGACCCTTCGCTGATAGGGTTGCAACACCAGATCGCCAGTTTGACGGAAAAGCTCAAGGAAATTCAGCCAGCAAGACCGGCGCAACCGAATGTTTGGTGTACTCATTGCATGGTCGAGGGGCACGTCGCAACCGAATGTCCTCGGTTGCGCGGCGCGGGAGTTGGACCCTCAGTTGCGGCTATCTAGGGGGGGCCACCACCAGGGGGTGGCACGGCAATGAACCCGCAGGGGGTATACCAGACGCAACAGGCCTTTGCGGGGTTTCCACCGCAACCGGGGTCCTCCACCCCAGACTACTGCGAAATTTTCCGAACGATAGGGCATCCTCCTCGGATGTGCCCGATATTACAGAAGTACTCCACGGTGCCGAATAATGTATACTGCGAATTCTGTGTGTCCACGACGCACAACACGGAGCAGTGCAGGGCGCTAGATGCACTTGCGGATCGATTGGATCGGCCCTCGTACCGGGTCAACGAGGCTGCGAGGGGAAGAGGTGGCGGCATGCGGGGAGGCCGAACAGGAGGACGCGGGCCGGTAAAATGCTACAACTGTGACCAGGAGGGTCATGTGGCTCGCGAATGTCCCCTTCCGCGATGACCCTGGTGCTCCCAGTGCCGGGTCAATGCCCACGCCACTGAAGATTGCCCAGAACTCATTAAAAAGTGGGAAGAGCGGGCGCGGCAGAGGGCCACGAATCTGATAGGCTCAGAACCGCGAGGGGTCGCAACCCCTGACATGCAGAATGTTGCGATAATAATGAGAGGCGGAAAGAAGACTGGTGAGGATGCCCATGAGAAGGAGCCAGTACGAGTGGTGCGGCCGGCATCCCCAAAGAAGTTGATTCGGCCCGAGGTGCAGAAGAAGTACTTTCAGGAGGCGGTTGAGGCATTCGCCCAGCTGCGAAAAGACGGAGGGCTGGAGGAGCCCCAGCTGCCGGAAACCGGGGATCAGAACGCCGCAGATGCTGTAGTTGCGGACTGGCTCCGGCTGTTTCTCAGGATTGTTGATGACACCGTGCTGCGGCAGCAGCTCAGACAGGTGTTGGACGGAGCGCTGCAGGGGCGCGCAGAACCCAGAAACTTGGTAGACACGACGCCTCAATACGTGCAACGTGTCAAGCGAAACAAGCAACGAACGGGCAAAGAATTTCGACTTAACACACAGATCGCAGGATTCCAAATCAGCGACACGATGTTGGACCTGGGGTCCGACGTCAACATATTGCCACGAAAGACATGGGAGGCTCTTGGAAAGCCCCAGCTCGCCTATTCCCCGATCCAACTTAGGATGGCGAACCAGTACTGTATTTTGCCAATCGGCCGACTCGAGGGTGTCGAGGTTGATGTTGCGGGGGTAAAGACATATGCCGACTTTGAAGTTATTGATATCATGGGCGATAAGGACCCCTATCCTGCTTTACTTGGCATTGATTGGGCTTTTGAGAATTATGCGATCATCGATCTCAAGAAGGAGCTGATGATTTTTGAGGATGGGGAGGTACGGGTGACTCAGCCTCTCGACCCGTATCAGGGACCGCAATACACAGAACCGGTGGATAGTCTGGAGGACGCTCAGATAATGGACCACCTCTATCAGATGACCGCCGGGAGGCGGGACGATTATATCAACCCGACCGCAACAGGATCTATCAGTTGGCGGAGTGCGCAGAGCTCGGAACTCGGATCCGAGCTTGCATGGGAAGATTGGCAGCAAGGGGGATACGAGACCACCACGCGGCGATGCGCCGCCATCGCGCAGGTCCGGTGGGTGGGGACCGAGATCCGCGGGTACCCCACGTTGTCAAACATGCAAGCGGTAAATACTTTTATCCTCAAGGTGGAAGACCGGGTCCCAGAAGAATGCCGGATACCCCTGTTAGATGTGGCTCTGAAGTCAACATCAGGACGATGGTGGAACAATCACTGAAACACTCTGCTGCGATGGGAGCTGGTGGCGGATGCACTACGGGCACGCTTCAAAGAGGATGAAGGGCCCTGCATTACACTTAAACACCATGGAGATTCAGACCCGCGACAGCACTTGCGGGCGTGCGAGGAACAGTGGCGCAGCGCCAGGTACCCTGAGGAGTTGTGGGTCCACAGATTTATACACTCCCTGGGTACAATCCCCCAGGCCTGGTACCTAGCGGAAGAGCGGAAACGGGGAACCCGCTCTTGGCAAGCCGTTGCGGAGAAGTTCGTCCAGAGTTTCTCATTCGAAGGGGAGACGGCACAGGAATCTCAGGCCCTACAAGCCGTCAAGGAGGTTCTGTTTTTCCGCCATCCCGAGCCCAATGAGGGACCGGTGGCGTCACGTTCAGGGGTGAAGAGCGAGTTGGTTTGCCAACGGGTTGACGACGAACCAGGGGACGACAGTTTGGAGGACCTGAGGCATCTCCATTTTGATGAGAAGGAGGGCGAGCGGAGTGTCCGCGACGAGCCAACGACAGAAGGAGTCCATTTGCAGCCCCTAAAGACAAAGAAGCTGAACATAGGAACGAAGGAGAAACCGAAACTGGCAACGGTGGGAGATTACTGGGACGCGGAGACGACCAGAGAAATTTTCAGCCTCCTCCGGGAGTATGAAGATCTATTCCCGTCTTCAGTTGCGGACCTGAAGGGGATCAAAGGGGATTTGGGTGAGATGCGTATCACACTAAAACCAGGAGCCAAGCCGGTCAAGCACCGACCCTACCGGTTAAATCCACGCATCAAAGAGAAGGTAAAGATGGAGATCGACAAAATGCTGGCTGCAGGTCTCATTTTTCCTGTAGAAGAAGCTGAGTGGGTAAGTCCCATTGTCATCCAGAACAAGAAGGATAAAGCGGAAATTCGAGTCTGCGTAGATTACCGGAGTTTGAATAATGCTTGTATTCATGATCCGTTTCCCACTCCCTTCAGCGACGAAGTACTAGATCATGTCGCGGGAAACGAAGCTTACTCTTTCACGGATGGGTTTTCGGGCTACCATCAGGTGCGCATCACTGAAGAGGACAAGGAAAAGACGACATTCACAACCGAGTGGGGATCATTCGCATACCATGTCATGCCGTTTGGACTGAAGAACGCGCCGGCCGTGTTTTCCCGGATTGTTATTGCTGCTTTCCGGGAGTATATTCACAAATTCCTGGAAGTCTATATGGATGATTGGACCGTTTACAGCCTGCTAAAGAAACACGCCTCCCTGTTGCGTGTTATGTTCGATCGGTGTCGCCAGCTCCAGATTTCCTTGAATTTGAAGAAATGTATTTTTGCAGTACCATTCGGCACACTCTTGGGTCACGTGGTGTGTAAGCAAGGGGTCTGCGTTGATCCCGCCAAGGTCGCGGTTATTGTCCACATGGAGGCCCCCGAGAACGTGAAGCAGTTGCGGGCATTGCTCGAGCACACTGGTTACTACAGGCGTTTTATCCGCAACTACGCCAAAATCACTGCCCCTTTGGAGAAACTGTTGCGGAAGTCGGAAGCTTTTGAATGGACAGCAGAGTGCAGGAGGGCACTGGACGCGTTAAAAGAGAAATTGGCGACGGCACCCATTCTCGTTCATCCAAACTGGGATAAGCAGTTCCATGTGCACATTGATGCGTCCGGGATTGCACTTGGCGCCGTATTAGCGCAACCCGGGGAAACGAAAGTTGACCACCCGGTATACTTCGCCAGCCGACGCCTATCTAATGCGGAGAAGAATTATACCACGACCGAGCGGGAGGCGCTGGCAATGGTGTACTCTCTCCAGAAGTTCCGCCACTACCTTCTGGGCGGTAAGTTTACATTTTTTACGGACCATTCGGCCTTAAAATACCTGGTCAATAAGCCTGTATTGGAAGGAAGGATTTGCCGATGGCTTCTCCTCTTTCAGGAGTTTACGTTCGATGTAATTGTTAAACCGGGCCGGCTAAATGTCGGCCCTGATCATTTATCCAGATTGGAGTCGGGGGAAAACGATGGTCCGTTAGATGATTAGCTTCCGGATGCTGATCTGTTTCGCGTTGAAGCGGTCCCAGACTACCTGGCTGACATTGCCACGTATCTGACCACAGGACAGTGCCCCGAAGATTACACGCTGCTTCAGAAACGCCACTTGGTTGTCCGGGCGGCCGATTATCAACTGATCGCAGGGCAGCTGTACAAGCTGGGCCTGGATGAGGTGTTGCGCAGGTGTGTTCTTGACCATGAACGGGAAGCGGTGATGTGGGAATGTCACGGTGGAGTTGCGGGCGGACACGTGGGGGCTAAACCCACCGCAAGGAAGGTACTTCAAGCTGGCCTATGGTGGCCGACGGTGCATGCAGATTGTAAGGCCTATGTGAAACGTTGCGATATTTGTCAGAGGACGGGACGGCCTTCGCACAGAGATGAGCTTCCGCTACACCCCGTGCATGTGTTGCGGCCATTTGAGAAGTGGGATGTCGATTTTGTAGGGCCCATTGCCCCAGTTGCTCGCCATTCCAAAGCTCGGTACATCATTACGGCGACTGATTATCTCACGAGATGGGCTGAAGCAGCAGCGGTACGCGACTGCTCCGCTGAGACCGCTGCTCGGTTCATCTTTGAAAACATCATCAGCCGCTTTGGCTTCCCACGCAGCCTGACCAGTGATCAAGGCACGCATTTCATTAATGCCACGGTCAAATCGCTCCTGGAGACATTTATGATACAGCATCATAAGAGCAGTCCATACCACCCGCAGGCTAACGGCACGGTGGAAGCCTTCAATAAGGTTCTGGAGAAGGGCTTGACGAAAATCTGTAACGCTCAGCGGGATGATTGGGATGAGCGGATACCAGCGACATTATGGGCTTACCGGACCACGGTAAAACGTTTGACAAACCAGACACCATTCCAGCTGGTGTACGGCCAGGAAGCTGTGATTCCCGCCGAGTTCACCGTCCCCAGCCTTTTGATCGCAACATCCCTTCACTTCTCAGAGGATGCGTCACTGCAGGAACGACTCCACGAGCTACAGGAGCTGGACGAAGCTCAGTTTCTTGCGGAATTCCATCAGAAGGTTCAGAAGGCCAGACAGAAAGCGTGGCATGACCGCCACATCAAGACTAAAACTTTCCAAGTTGGCGGCAAATTTCTCTTGTACGACAGCCGGTTCCAGAAGTTTCCGGGCAAGCTCCAGATGCATTGGCTGGGACCGTACTTTGTTATCGAGATCCGTGACTCAGGAGCCGTTCGATTGGCACAATTGGACGGCTCAGTTCTTCCAGGATGGGTGAATGGCGCACGCCTGAAGCCCTACCAGGAGTAGGTACCTTCTCCCTTTCCATCAATAACTCTCGCAACCGAGAGCACCCATAGAGTAGTGTAGTTGAATAACTCTCCCGCAACCGGGATGAGCATAGTTAGTCGTTTCCATTTCTTTGCAATCAGTCAAATAAACCGTCAGTTGCGGCATCCATACCGCAACCGACCATGGTCGGAGCGGGCCAGTCTAGCGTGTCGCAACGCCAGTCCAGCGTGGCGGCGCGCCAACACAGTAGGACGCCGCTCCCAGTCCAGCGTGTCCTGCACGAAGGATTTGTCCTCGTGCCAGCGTCAGTCCAGGTCATAACCGTCAGTCCTTTTGTCAGTCCGTAGGATAGCTCAGATTTTGGTCATAAATTCCCTTAATGGACAGTAATCATACCGTAATCATTCCCCATCAGCCGCAGTTCTCTCCGCCGTCGGGTCCGCCCATCTTCCAATGCCGCCGTCAGCAACTGTCAGATTACACACAGGCCTGCGATTGATCACACGATTATCACAGGCAAGCATGATAGCAAGAATTAAATGCCGTTATGGAGTCTCATCAACCCCGCGCGTGCCAGCGGATGGCCCAATTTGCATGAAGGCTATCGGCGCCGGGATGACGGACCAATTCAGTTTGGAAATTTCAGCGACTCCCGAGCACTTGCAGCCTCAGAGCACTCAGAACTTAGCAGGGAACTCCAGACGAATCCTCCAGGTCTATCAGAGACGCGCTAAGATGCCGAGAGCTGTTCTCTCCGTCCCGGAACCGGTGTTGGATCACAGAATTCACCGGCTCGAATCATCACTGGTCGGCAAGTACGACAATGCGCCCTGCATGGACGCTAACTTGTCCGACCCGGCTGAGTTTCCCCATCTGCATTGGCAGACGTTCATGGAACACCGCTACACACCGGGGAGCAGCTCTAACAGTCGGATGAAGGAAGAATTCCGGGGTCTTCAGCAGTCGACGTTGATGAATTTACGCAGTCTCCCTGTCTTCGGCACCATCGGACCAGTTCTGCAATGCACCCGGTTCCTCCTCGGTCGGGTGCAGAACGGGTCCCTGTGGTTGAACGAGGAGATTCCAATCCATGCAGCTGATATTAGTCGGCTTACGGGGCTATGTCAATTTGGGGCAGATGTTTCCTCTGCGGGGCAGACGGCCTCCAAACGCGCCCGGAAATCGGCCGAGGCGGACCTGTACACCAAATACGGTACTCGCTGAGGTGGCAAGGGTGCCAAAATAGACCTGATCAATGTCCCAGAAATCCGGTTTGCTTGCTATCTGATAGCGAGCAAGACCATGCGCCATTACACCAAGGGCGAGTGCACCTTGGACACAATTTCTATTGCGGAGCACTGCGTCAAAGAGGCCCGATTAAATTGGAGCGCGTTCGTGCTGAAGGAACTCTTCGCGGCCTGCGAAGACAATTACAGACGGACCACCAGTTTTATCTACGGCTACTTGCTCCTAGCCTTCGCCATGTGGAAATGGCATGTTCCTCCGATACGGACACCAGCGGAACTCACCGGGAGCCAACCGTTCGCGATGCGATACTCCCCCTGGCAGGTGTCCACGGCCCCCAGCAGCAAGCAGGTGAACGCGGAGGCGTTCCGCGAATGGTACGGGATGATGGTCGATGTGGTGGCCTCTCAGCAGCGGGTACCCCGGAACCTGTTGGATGAATACAACGAACAAGTGTGGTTTGGCGTCAGCCATAATCACACTTTCATCCGGCCGGCTTGTGTCCCGCACCACACATTTCACATGGCGCCCTTGCGGTTTCAGTTGACCGACAGTATCTTCCACAGAGAGGTTTTAACATGGCCGGGGGTCGTTCGGCATGTTCAGGATGGAGTCATCCGATATAACTTTGATGGGATGCGAGCGGCCCAGCAGCCTGCCGCGACCAGTGCCGGGGAATCTTCCACAGTCGCGGTAGCGATAACCACAGAGGCCGCCGGGAGCGCAGCGACCCTGCCCGAGGCACTGGTCCCCATTGTGGAGCATATGAACGACCAAGTCCGGAGACTCAACGTGGCCACCCAGGTTGTTTCTAGTAGCGCCCCTATATTTCCTTCCTTTAATGAATTTCTTCTTAACCGGTCACTTGGTCTCTCCCACACTGCTTCCCTCACTTCCCCAATTCCCACTTCCCTGTTCACTTCTGCCACCCCCATCATCACGACAATGGGTGAACCGGGCCCCGAACCCGATTCCTCTGGGCCACCCCTACCCAAGCGGGCCCGTATTGCAGATCCCGTGGTGGACCTTACGGAGGATGATCCACCAGTCACGCCGCCCACAGCTACCTTGATCCCGGAGGAACCGCTGATTGACCCGGCGGATTTCCTCAACCTTCGTTTCCCTCCCTCCTCGGTCACTCCATCCACCGCCCCCTCCACCCGCAGACCACACGCCACTTCCTCCAATCCGTCCACTTCCTCAGCCACTGTGTCCGATTCCTTGATCCGGGACCTCTTCGGCGGTGACCACGGGGCGGAGGTCACCTCCAGTACTGCCGCGGTGGTACCCCCTGTTGACCCCGTGGCCACGTCCCAGGAGCCCATTGCCACTATATTTGTTCAGCCAGACAGAGTTGGGGTTGATTCAATCAACCCTTCCACAGCGCCAACCACGCAGCAGGACCGGCCAGAGCCTGATATGGCCACTTCGGTACAACAACAGACGCCGGTCCACCTTCCAGAGACTGCAGGCCGAGCAGCGGCCGTAGGACCGTCGTTACAGGAACAGACGCCTCAGCAGGATGCCCCTCGCACAACGACTGCAGCACAACTGAGTCCAGCACAGTTATTTTTGCTCATTCAGCGGGCGGCTGGCCAGGCCGAGCAGATTCATGCAGAGCTACAGCGGCGATGCACCGAGCAGGGGAACCAGATTACGGCGCTTACGGAACAGCGCGATCAGCTACTGCAGGAGAAGACCTACCTCCAGGAACAGGCCAACATTGTTAATCAGGCGCTTTCCAGCGTATGGCCGGAGGCACGGGCTCACCATGCCCCACTCCCTGCTCGCATCGAACAGGACAGCATAGCCTTACAAGCTCGCCAGCTCGGGGACGTCTTCACCACCATTTTCAGAGAGAACCAGGAATTACAAGCGGCGTTGGCTACACGGCCTACCCTCCCAGATCCACCCGTTGATTATTCAGGACCGGTCACTGCCAAGCAGGCACAGGCAGTCAATCTACAAGAGACTCTCCATTCCACGACAGCAGCGGCTTCGGCCCTTTTACGCAGCTTGCAGGAGTGCTCCCTCGCACTGACAGTCAAAACGCAGCCCATTGCTGCTCAACTGCAACAACTCGCCACCCAAGTTCGGGCGACCACGGACCAGGCCAGATTAGACCAGCTCTACGCTCAGACGGACGAGCTGGAACTTCAAATGCAGACGACCGAGGCCGCATCAGCAGCAACTAAGCACACCATCCGGGAGATGCGGCCGCCCCTTCGCAGCCATGCCGAGGCAATGCATCAGCTGGACGCCACTGCCGAGTCCCAACTCACCACACTGTTCGGGGATGCACCGACGCCCATTGACGAAGCTACAGCCAACCGCATTGTTCAAGATGCTGACCTGCTTATGCAGGAATGGTAGCAAGCAGTAGTAACTTTCACGGAGCTTCGAGATGCAGCACTCCGCCGGGTCCCGGAGTTGGGGCCCTTGTTTGAATCAGCAGGTGGCGGAGTACAACAGGAAAGGGCAGAAGAAGAAAGAGCAGCAGAGCAGGGCACAGAGGCCGGCGAAGGTATGGAGGTAGAGACTGTCATTTGCGATTGACTCGCGGACGAGTCAAAGGATTGTGGTCGGGGCCTGGTGGGGCCCTTGTTTTTGTTTAAGTTTTGAATTTTGAACTTGGACTCTTTTTGAGTTGCGGAGGGAATACACATAGCTAACGCGACCGCACCGCGCGACCAAGAGTTGCGGAGCTACCAAGGCGGTGCGGAAGCACTTGATAACTGAAGATGGAACAGAAAGAAGTACAGATGAAAGAGATACAGCAGCAAACAGGAAGTAGAGCATGCAGACATCAGAAGAGAAGTCGAGAAAAGTCAGAGCAAAGACACAGAGAAGCCGCCAGTCGCGACGAGCGGGTGAATAAAAGGCAATCACCCGGCTGAAGAAGAGAGGTTGGTTGATTGGTTGATCGGTTGCTGTTGCGGGATGATTGAATGCAGGAGCAGCCGCGGAGGAATCAGACTTGTTCTCTCAATTGGTCTCTACTCTCTATGTTTTGTATTCTCTGTTCTTAGATCCATCTGTATCCGATTTATGAGTTATCAAGAAGGAAGCTGTATAATCATGTACTTGGCTGAAGAATAATATAAAGAAGGATTGCTGTCTCTATGGCTTGGGTTATGGATTATGATGTGTTTACACTGCTTTAAAATTTTTAAGTTGCGACTGTCTGTATACTTGATTGGTGATCTTGCATGAATATTCTGGTATATGTAATGGATTCTCTTTCTTTCTGTGGTTGCGGGTTTCTTCCTCGTCTGTGATTTCTTCCCCTTTTCCCATGTGGTCGCGGCACGCCTCGGGTGAGACGCTCTGTTCTTCCTGAGCAGGGTGAAAATGCCGGCGTGTTACTAGACTACACCGGACCCTTGTTGGCCACAACCCTGTGAACCTGGGTCTTGCCCGCGAGACCTTATTTTTCGCCAACACACCCCACCTGCTACATGTCAGGCGTTAGTGATTTCACACCCCCCCCCACTCCTTACCACTTACCGGTCATGCCCCCCTATGAAATTTTTTTTTACTGTGCCAAAACCACACCACTTACCATCACGCCTCTGACTGTTGCATGACCATTGAAGCCATTGTTGTTGTGCCATGAAAGCATTTTATTGTCCCCTCCATCCAATCAGCTATGCTCCTGCCATATTACCGTTAGACAATTAATGGCTCAGGACGTTATCCAATGGGCCCACTGTTAGAAAATTATATATTACAGAGCAATGCAACACACAAAATATATGGAAAACACAAGCACACAAAACACATAGAACCAGAGATACATAGATATATGTGTTTCACCTAGTTTGGGCTACATCCACCTCGAATAGCCAGTCCTTCCTTTCTATTATCCTCTGTTCTCTCTCAAAGTCTCCCTATTTGTTTCTCGCTCTGAGAATACACATACAATCCAAAACCGCAATACAATGCTCTCATACAAGCGAGGGGTTTCCTTCTAGGGTAAAAAAACCCTAAACTAAACATAACTTCTACCATCAGATCATCTACCTAATGAACAACCTAGATTGACTAGAAATTACTATATTTTTACAAGGCAATTTTACATTTGTTTTTAGCTTTAGGGGCGCTACCCCCGAAACCCCTGCCGGGGGACCATTGGCCCCCGGACTCCCCAGTCTGGGGGTCAGCCCCCCCATACCCCGCGGGGGGGACAAGACCCCCCACACCCCCCCGCTGTAGGGGTGTACAGTTTTCCTGGGGTATACATTCGGCTAAAAAAAGGATCTCTGAATCAGGATGAAAATCAGGCTCCACACCCAACACCCACGCCATGTCAACGGTTGCCCAATCACTCCATAAAACCAAAATTCCTTATATGTTGCAAGTTTTACCATTGCATTTGAATTCTATTTGTCACAAGTGATCGCAGTCAAAGTTTTAAATTCAAAAGAAAGTGTAGAGAATATTCCAACTGTATGTAGAATCAATCATAATTCCCTTTCTACCATTTCCCCTCCCCATTCTGATTTGCAGAAGCTTCCTCTCTTCATTCCCTTCTTCTTTAATCCCTTTCTATAAAATTACACTAATGTTATTTTCAAAGGAAAATAATGCCTCCAAATAAGGATCAGCAACCACTTAATCCAATGGTTTATCCCCAAGTAGACCTCGATCATGTGGCTTTTGCCGACAGAGACTACAAAATACATGAGACAGAGTCATAATTCAACTTTTTTGATGTCTACTGCTGCTATAAGATAAAATTATCGATGAAGTTGATGATATAAGGTTATGGGAGACCAAATTACCCTATTTATATTCCCAAACACCCATAGGCCCACGATTGAACAATTTATGAATCAAGCAGAATGAGCAGCAAATACACTATAGGAGGCTGAAGAACAGGTGATCTCAACCTCAAGCATTCAAACCCCTACTCCACAAGAAAAGAAGATTATAGAAGGCAAAGAAGACAAAGGAAAAGAGCCAGAGAAAGAGACAATAGGGAAGAGGCCAAGGGATGATCAATTTGCTATGGATACTGATACATCTAGCAAAGAATTCAAGATGAAATACAAAAAGAGAGCTAGAGTCGGCATGGACATCGATCAAAGTAGTGAGAAAGAGCAACAAACAGTAATCACAATTAGGGATTCTCCAAGTTCATCTCCAGCAGGTGACCAAACTATATTTTCAACATCTTCAACCACCATTCCATTCCAACAACAGAACCTACAAACTCCCCCATCTACTGCGAATACAGGGGGAAAGGAGAAAAACATCTTTGACACATTAAGGGAAATCAAAAGGACGAATGAGATCCTGAAAACCAACACCTACAACCATTTTTGGAAGCAGACAAGTAGTTCACAGAGTAGGCTTTTATCAGCCTTTGACTTAGAGAAAGGAAGGATGAGGATGGCTTTCCTATAAGCATAGATCTCTTAGCCTAAATCACCTACAGGCTTCACGAATACTGCTTTTGAATTTTATGTGAAAGGCATCTATCCAATAGACCATATGGAGATGCATAAGAAGACTGGAGAAATTATTTCCTCCACATTGACAAGCATTGCCATGAACTTGTCTAAACTGCAAGTATCATTGGCAAATTGTCAATCTCATCTAAAAATGGAGAAGATTTCTTCTCTGGCCAAAGATACTAGAATCAAATCCCTCGAGGAATTAGTGGTAAAGATTGGGTATGACCAAACCAATGCAGAAGTTGTGGAAGAGATATTGAAGAAGAATAATGTTGATATAGCAGCCCTCAAAAAACAACTCAAAATGTCAGAAAGTGAAGACCCTTTGACAAAGGACATTGAGGAAAATGAAGCACAGAAAGATGAAATGATCAAGTTAATCATGGAGTAGTTTTCACAACTAAATCATATGGAAACAGAGATGGAAAAACTCCTGAAAGAAAAGGAAAAAGTAGAAAAATGGGCCATTGTTCCATTGGAGGTTGTTCTTATTGCATCCATCCTTACAACAACACCAACAACTGCAGGCTCATCAGGTGGTGAAAATAAAATATCCAACGCCATGGAGAACGTGACCATACAAACAACAGAGATCAAAAATATAGAAGCGGAAATCAACACCCTAAAATATTTGAAGAAAAGTTCAGACAATGCTCCAAAAATTGAAATACAGAGAGCTCAAAAACATATTGAGAAATTAATGAAAGTAGAGAGTGAAGCTTCTATTGGACAGACTATTGGCCAGGAAAAATAAATTATTTGGACTAGTATTGTTGATTCCATGAATGAAATATGGCCTTCTATTCAAATAATATTTGAACATTGAAATTTGATTGGACTAGTGAATGATGCCATATACAAAGCAAACAGAGAACTGACAAGAAAGCCTGAAACAAGAAATAATATTATCAAATTCTTGAATTCCAAGAGAAATTTTGAATTGGAAGCACTAAGAGTGGAGGATAGAACAACAACCATCCTAGAAGTCAAGAAGGTACTCAACAAAAAGAGTTTGGTCACACGGTTAGAAGAAAAGTCTCATTAGTTACAAATTGGAGTTAGCAAACTCTTCAATAGAATCGAATCACTGACCGAAAGAGGATTGCCATCTCTTTTTGTGATAAATGATAAGCTTATTCACAGGTTGGATTATGTAAAGAAGCTGAAGGATATTTCCAAAGACACAACTAAGTTTTTTGGAATTAAAGGTTCAATGACTGGAAGAGCCTTCCTAGAGGCTATGGATAATGATTTATACATACAACATGAAATCAAGCATATTTTTCAATTAAGGCCAACTTTTATGAAGTACACAGAGACCGATGAGATTTATAGGAAGTTAATTAGGATCAAGATACCAAATTCACAATAGTGGGATAAATTATGTGATTACCAAGAAGGGTGACAAGTCATTGCATCAGCAGAATAACCAACTCAACACATCAATTAATTCTACAAACCAATGTATCAACTCATCATATCAGAATCAGATTATCCAAATCTGCCAGCACAACCACACATCAAAGCACACAATAATGACCTTTCTGGAGGTTAGGGCGACATTCCACAGTCATTCTATCGTGTCCACTTTGTGGTCACATTTGTCAATTTTAAGTCATTATGGTAATAAATAGCAGATTGCCCATGTATATATGACAAACATTAGGAATTAGTTAAATATTGCATTTTTTTTCAGTATAATGGGTTTGACCCTAGATTGTAAACCTTTGTATTGGAGCATTGTAATTTTGGTGATGGAGAACCAATAACAAAAGAGAATTTTGCAATATTCTTGAGCTATTTTTATTTGGTGATGTATTTCTTTACTATGTTTAATGTTTTCCACTGTTACTTCTTTTTGTGCACCATCTAATTCTAATTGTAAAATAGAAATATGAATATTGAGATTTGCTAATAAAGCACCTTAATTTTGGCTTTGTTTACAATATAAATGTTTCTCTTATGAAGTCTAGTTAAATAATTATTAATTTATTTTTAACCACTACTGAAATCACGTTTCTTTCATTACAAGATTCACTATGTTTTAAAGATCCAGTAAGAATAGTTAGCTTTCCTTGTGAATGCTCTTGAAAAATTGATGCAACAACCCAGCCTGTTTTGACTCCATAGCCTAATGGAAATAGTTTAAGTAGATCTCCTAATCCAACCAAAATATTAATAAAAAACAACCTTCACAATCAATATAACTAGCCTAATATCTGAAATCATAAAAACAAAGCTAAATCTTAAAGAGAGATCCATCTCTGAATCTAGGAGGGCTAGATCCTAGGATCCAAAGTGGGTTTGATGTTGTCATTTTATGATTATTCTTTCCAATCTTAAAATTATAGGATGATAACACATAAACTCTTGAATTTTGAAAAATTACCCATGGGAAGGCCTCCAAAAAGTTATTCTCCCAAGCTTACTCCAGATGCATAACGCCATTTTATAGATGCGTAGCACCACTTTGAGAGGGGGTTTGGAAGCCTTCCTAGAGGATTTTGGGGCTTCGAGTTGTATTTATAGAAATCTTAGGATGTCTACTACAAAATGGAGTCATCAAGCACTTCAATCCCCCTGCTCCAAACCCCTGAAAAATTGACATGAAGACAAGTTGTTCAAAAGTGCAGAAAATGACCTTGAACACCTATATTTTTCGTATTTCTCTCAAATCATAACACCTGTGCATAAAATAAAGGAGGTTTTTGTTCTTTGAACTATGATTGACAAATAATATTTCAACTATGGCAAATTCATCTCCATTTCTTCAGAAACTGATTGTGATGCAAAATGGTCCCTGTGTGCAATGTAAACCCTAGAAAATGATCACGAAGCTCTAAAAATGATGCCATGGGTCTGAGTTGGCTAAACCTGGAATTATGACCTCCCTTATTTTATTTTTTCACCCTAAATGTTACTTGTGAACACAATCAAAGCCTCTTATATGAAATGAGTGGGTAGGTATGATGAATCTAGGAAAACAAGAGATATGGATAGGGTAGGTTCAGGGGTTGTGATGGGGTATAAGGAGGTCGAGGAAAATTCCCAAAAAAATGAGATAGTAGGGTAATGTGTTACTTCAATAATACATGTGGAATCACTTGAAATGGGTATGGGAAAGTGGGTCAAAATAGGAAAACACAGAGATTTTCCAGTTTTGTTGTGAAAGTGTAGTGAGGACTTGGTGTTTTGATGAAAGAAGGGTAAAGGTAATTTTGAGTGGTAGGGGGTGTTGAGGTAGGGTTTGTGAAGGACGATTGAAGGTTTAGATGGTGGGAAAAAAAGGGTCTCCAATGGCCTAAACAAATCTAGGAAGGAAAAACCCTAGAATGGAGAAAATAAAAAACCCTATAGATAGAAAGCACTCATACACTTATGAAATGTCTTGAAGAAAGATTTGGAATGTAAACTTACTATGTATGAGGCCATAGGAGGTGTTATAAAAAATAAAGTTCATTTTTTGATTACTAGGGTCATTATGCGTAGGTTTCATTTTTTCATAAAATTCGTTCATGAAATTGATGAAAACTCAAGAATGGGTCATTATCCTAAGTTTAGAGGAGTCCATTGGTTATGTCAACATAGTCAAATCTATCAAAATCTACCAAAGTTCTACATGCATTAGTTTAAAATTAGGTAGTTTCCACCTGTTTGTTTTTTATTGAGTCTACAACGAATATAATTGCAAACAGGTTGTTTTCGCTATGGACTCACCTGACCAGTCCATAGTGAATCTGCCATATTTATAACGGAAAATGCTACGAAATCATGCTTTTCTACACCAATAATGGGAAAGATGATTTGTCGAGCTTTTATAGGTTTAGGGTAAATCTGAGGTCACATGATCGGTTAGTAGAGTCATCCAAACATGCGTAATCATAAGTTTCATTCATCATTACACTTAAGTCCTCCCATTTGTCATTATCCCTCTCATATCAAAATTTCACCTTTTAAATTCACCTCCAAAGCTTCTCTCTGTCATCCTTCTTTTGATCTTTTCATACATTTATTGTTTTTCATCCTTGAGAAGCCCAAATTTGTTGCAAGTTTCTTGCTATCCAATTTCTCTCCTTGTAGGTGTCACAACATCAAAGAGGTCAACACAATATTAAGGGAGATGGCCATGCAAAAGAAAACAAGTAAAGGAGGCTCCTATGTAAGATATGAGCCCATGGATCTCAAGTTACTAAATGAGGACCTTGGATTTGCAGAATATTTCAGTAATGTTGGATACATGATATTCTTCCAAAAAGTACAAGTTATTCATGCCCAGGTCTCAAAAGATTTTGCAGTAAATTTCGTGGGTACAACTTCGAAGGTGGGGGTGTTGAGTTTTGTAGTGTCACTTGACAAAATTTCTCAAGCTGCAAAGATACCAAGGATGGGTGAAGAGTGGTTCAAAGCCACTAAGTTCAAGATACATAAATGTGATGAATTTATAAAATTTGAACACATTGGAGCAAACATGACATTTGGAATCCCAAGGAGGTACCTGAAAGAGAACTACTCCAAATTGTTGCTTGTAATCCAAAAATAATTCACATGTGAGGGGAGGTTCCATATGGTCTATCAATACCATTTTTACTTCACTGGTAAAAATGTTTTATATCTTCCATTTTTCTTATTTATGAGCCTAGGAAGATGTCATACAAAGTTCGGGCTATGCCAAAAAGTAGTGAGACCTCAATTTTACATCATGGGTTGATCAAACTTCTAGTGTTGGAGGTGTTATCACTCAGGTTTTCCTTGAAGTTGTGGAAAAGGAAAGTATACCCGAGGTAACCACAAACCAACCTTCAGATGCAGAATCTAGCTAATCTCCATCCAGAGAGGGCTCTCTCTTTATGATTTATCTTTGTTCTTAGAAGGTTTTAGGCTAGTTATAAGTCCAAGAATTTGTTTGAAAATGGTGGAATCCGCAAACTAGGGGCAAGGTTGAAAATTTTCAGTCCATTGGGCTATGGAGTCAAAGGATGGCTTTACTGGATTTCTATTCTACAAACAAGATGGCTTTGCAGGGCAAGATAGCCAGACAGAGAACAATCCTTAAAATTTAAAGTGGATGGGATGATTTTGAAGGGATGAAAGGTAGCTAAGAATCTTTCACCATGTTCAAAAGAAAGAAATGAAATGACTACAAACAAAGAGAAATGAAGAATTCTTTATTATAGTAATCAAGAATGTTTAAATTAGAAAAGCAAGAGCATTTAAGAATTCATGCTTATAACCAATTTAGAGGAAAACATTAAGAATAATCACATCTGAAATCAGAGTACAATTAAGTAAATTCTGATTCAATCCTTTATGTTAACTATTCAGAAATGAAACAACGATATTATAAACGGATATAAAACTTAAGACATAGGGTAGAAAGACTTATTGAACTGCAGTCCGACACATGAATCCTGCAAAAATTCCTGAGCTTCAAATTTTCATCCAGTAAGCCACAAATAAATTTCTCCAAAACACTTTTTATTCCAAAAACTTCAATGTCACAGCCAAATAATAGAATCCACCCTCAATACTCTCTTTGAGGGTTTATTTATACAAAAAATGATTGAAAATATCTCACACTAACCTAGCCAATAATCTAGGGTGACTAATGAGTAATTTACAAATAAAAAGGAGACAAATGGTCTCGTAGACAGAATAACAAGTAACTGCTGATGTGTTGTTTCCTTCCTTTGTGGATGTGCTGGAGGCAGGTGCTATAATAGGGCTCGATGATGTCCCTTTGAGTAATTCCTTTGCTTTTCTGATACTCTTTGTTTCTACGGATACTCTTTAACCTATGCTCCTTATTTTTTTTTTTTACATGATGGTAAAAAAATTCAAATTCTCTGTCTGAAGATAAATTTTACAAAATTTCCAATAAGTCGTCCCACCATTGATCTTCTGCTATTACGGTTCTTTTGAGTTTTCTCAATGTCTCATCGGCCTTTGTGTACCTGTAAAAAGTGGGCTGACTAGGGAACAAATAATTTATTTCATGCTCCAGATGAAACAAATTCTTCAATCTGTCATAGAGGTTCCTCCCTGTTGGCAATGTTTCTTGTGATGCATTGATAGAAATAACAGTTGTGTTATGAGCATGTATGTCTATTTTAGTAACATAGGTTTCCAGGTCCATTACCTTGTCACCTGCTAGCATAGGACTGGGTAACCCATTGTCTAATAAAACCTGAAATTTCCCTTTAAAAGCATTGACTTCTTCTTGCATGTCTGAGCACTTCCTTTCCAAATTCTGCATAAGAGTTCTTTTGGTAAAAACTCTTTTTATTTCTAAGATAGTGCCTGTCCTGTCATCAATTCCTAACTTTGAAAGCTGTTGCTTAGTCCGTGTGTTCAGAAATTGTATGAGTTGACTAGCTTGCTCAGGTCTGTTCTTTAATTCATCTCTTGTTTTGGCTATTTCTTCCTGAGCTACTTTGATCAAGTCATTTTGTTCAAAGATTGTTTGAACAAAAGTCCAAATACTTTTTATTGAATCAATTATATTGGTCCAAAGAATTTCATTTATTTCTCTCAAAGGCTTTTCTAATGAAAGATATTTTTCTAAAGCCTTAACCAATTTTTCCAATCTTTTAATTTCCCTGGTATTATCTGCAACAGTTCTTTTGGACATATCATATTTCTGCTCCAAGTTTTCTAACTGCAATTTTGTGGTTTTAAGTTCTGTGACCCTGAGTTTTAAACTTTCCATTTGTTTTACCAATTCATCAAAACTTAAACCAGAAGTGTATATCTGTGGTGATTATGTTTGTTGATCTGTTGTTGTAGTACCTGTAGTTGTAGTAGCTTCTGTGATTGATGCCTGCATGATAGCTTCCTTCTCTTGTAAAGCTTGTTCCAATTCTTTCTCTGTTTCACTCAGTTGCTCAGTCATTTTTAAAATCAACTCCATTATCTCTTCCTGCGAATTCTCCTTCAAAACTTCTTGGGTCTGGGGATGTCTTGAGGCTGGTAATTTCAGCTGCTTTCTTAGTGCAGCAATATCATCATCTTTCTTTTTGATTAGTTCCTCAATGCTTTTGATATCTTTGGGGTTGTGACCCAAACTAATAATTATGTCTTCCAGAGACTTTATTCTGTTATCTTTGGCCTGAGAAGAGGCCTTTTCAACTTGCAATTGGGTGCTTGTGTTATTTAAAGAATCTTGCAGCCTTAGGGATGTCATGGCCTTATCAGTAAGAGTGGAATACACCATTTCCCCAGTTTGTTTATGCAGCTCTATCTGGTCCAAGGGATGAATGTCTTTAGCTAGGACCTCAAAATTGGTCCTAATATAATCAGCTGCTGTCATGGGTTTTTGCACCTTGGACTTGAAGTGGCTCATCATCATTTTGCCTTGTGAAATGTCAAATGCTGACATTAACCTTTCCTGATTATGTGGAGCTATTTTCAGATATTGATCATAAACCTTCATTCTCAATGGATCATTCTTTGCCTTTATATTAATGAAAGTTCTTTTTATATCACATGTATCTATTTTTGGTGGTTTAAAAGAAGATAATTCAGTACTTAACTGTTTTTGCAATTATTTTCCTTTGTGGCCTGTATGTGTTTCACTTTCTGTGCCAGTCAGTTGACTATCTTCTCTTCCATCATCAAACATTTCATCAATGATTTCCACATATGGAAGTGGATCGTATTTCTGTTTTTTGGCTTGATGTAGCTCTGAGGACTCTTTGGGAGGAGTAGTATCTGGAATCTGCCTTTTCTTTCCTATTTCCATATTGGATGGAGTTTGTAATTCTGAAACTTCAGGATGTTTTACCTGAGTGGGAGAAACTTGTGATTGATCAGGTGCTCTGGAGGTTTGAGGTTTCTCTTCCATGATAAAAGTTTCAATGACATGTATTTCAGGTTCCTTTCCTTTGCCTTTTGACTCTACTGCAATAGATGGACTGCTTTCCTGTAATCCCTGTTGTAGATTTCCTGCTGAAGAAGTGCCAATGTGAGGTACCTGCACTTGTGCAAAAGATTCTAAGCCAAAGTTTTTCTCAAGGTCTTTCATAATTTTGTTCATTTTGTCTTCTTCACTTTCTTCCTCAACTAGTGTTTCTTCCACCCATTCATCTTGGTTAGCATATTGTTCTATATCAGGAATCCTGTGGTGAATATAAGGGGAAGATTTGTTCTTCATTCTTTTATCATAGATAAAACTAAATGGATCATAAGGGACCCAACGAAAACTTCTTTGGAACTTGCAATGGCTTTGTAGTATATCTTCTGCTTCTCGCTCAGCATCTCTAGAGTTGCATATGAAGGGTCCTAATTGATTTTTGATCCTGAGTTGGGCTTTCTTTTTCACACTACAAAAATGAATCATATCAGAATTATTCATTTGCCTGAAATATTCCAAGGCAAAAAGTCTCATGGGCACATATTTTTCAACTTGAATGGATGCAATTCACATCCATAGATTCTGATGACTGAATGGTTTTGATATAAATACCAGTCTCCAACTTTATATGTCCTTGAAAGCTGCAAAGTATTCTTGATTTCATTACTGAGCCTTGGAGGAGGAATTCCTGTCAACAAGGTAGTTGCAGGATATACAAAAAGATCGATGAACTCAGCATAGGAATAGGGAGACTCATAGGAAGAATGAGTTATGGTAGACCAAAAAATAACTGATCTAGGATTTCCCTTGGCATCAAGCTTTTTAACATGGAAGGGGAACTTCTCTGATTGATAATAGATGAGGAGATGATAAATAACTAAGGAATATTTGAACACTTTCTCATTATCTAGCCTCATGAACTGGTCATGGATTTTATTGGAAATGAAGGATGCAAAATCATATTTTACTGCAGGAGGTTGCCCAGGAGTAAAGATAGACAACAATACCAAGGATATTTCATCAACATATTCACTTGTATTGAAACCCATAACAAAGGAAATCATATTGAGGATAAGTCTGCCCAACTTGTTAAAGTAAGCAAAACCATATGGAGGTGGCCTCTTAGGTTGATGTTCAGGCAACATAAAAGTCTCGCAAATGCATTTCAATTTTTCTGGAGATAGTTGATTAGACTTTTCAATTAGTTCTTCCATAGACAAGGGAGTTAGCTCTTGATCAGGTTCAAAATGTAGCATTGCATTGATGGCCTGAGGAGTGATAGGGAACAGAACACTCTGGTCAGGGGACATTACTGCTCTTTGAGTTGGATCATAGTTAGAATGGCAATAGTGGATAATTTCTGGGAAAATGAGGACTGAGGGGATGAGATATCTCGGGAAATTGGATTCCCACAACCCAATGACATCCAATCCCTTCGAATAATCGTCTCTGCAGTGACAATAACTTCGAAGGGGGCTTTCATCAAACACTATGTCTTTAATTTGGAAGTCCTTATCCACTAAGGGAAAATATTCTAATTCTCTGTGGGGGGCATTCAATGGGGTTACATTCAGGGCTGCCGGGGCTTCCATTTTGGTTCTTGTGTGTTCAAAATGGAAGTTTCTGGGTTTTCTTCACAGAAATGTCGTGATTTCAGTTTTAATGAGGGAAATTGGCACAGTTGCAGGTTCAGGGGAACAATTCACAGTTTTACAGCTCAGGGAATGATCTTAGCGATAATATTTTAACACTAATCCAGTGAAAAAAACACGGAACACAGAGTTTCTTTTGAATTTCGGAGCGCAATAGAATAAATACCTGTTTTCGGAGGCAAACTGGGATTTAACAGGTATCAAGTGGTGGCAAGAAGATGCTCGAACACTGGTCCAGCGAAATTTTTGAACGAAATTGGATAGAACAGTAATTTTCAGTGGAAATTTGAATTTCACAGTGGGAGGCGCAGTCGCTTTCAGCAATGAAAATGACTGAAAAAACAAGAATTTTGTTTTATTTCCAAAGTCAAAAGGGAATTTTTATTTTATCGAGGAATGACGTCATTACGGTACGGGATGACATGTGGCAGGGGTCGGGCGGTAAGCAGTAATTCCCACACCGCTTATGGGCAATGGCGGTTTTAAACGCGAGGGCAGCGATTCCATTGGGGAAGTGACACGTGGTCGGAGGATGGTTTCAAAACCACCGTGCCCCCGCGCGTTAAATATCTGTCGAGGGACGGCTAGCGGAATCGCTGTGGAGCATTGATCTGCAGGCGGATGATCCGACGGTTATCAAGACAGGAAGGTGACGGGAAAGTCAACATGCGGGCCCGAGGTAATTAGTGTTTAACTAATCATCCCGGGGGTGCTTTGATAGGCGGAAAAGTTGGTTATTAATTAATCCAGTTAATTAATTAATCCCATGGTTATAAAGGGTCGGGGTAAGAAACTTTGCGCGCGGGGTCTCCAAAGTTTAGTTTTAATTAAACTTTGGTTTATTTTTGTTTTTGTTTTAAACATACGAATTATATGTTTAATGTTTTTTTTCGTATTTTTATTATATGATAATGAAATTAGATCAATTCAATTACCATAAGGGGTGGGACTATTATATAATGATATATTTAACCAAAGGCCACATAATGTGGGTTTTTAGTTGAATGCATGGGGGAAATAAATACTTTGGTTAAAATCTTAATAGATGGGTTTTTTTGGGATATTAGATATAAGGAGTTAAGTACTATAAGATAAGGACTTTTTATTAGGGATTTAGTAAATAAATCAAAAGTCAATATGACAAAGGGACATGGTAAACTCAAAACACTTAACTATAACTAAGAAAGTGAAGATTTCTGAAGTAAATGATATCATCTTAATTTCAACACTTAAATATAGCATAGCAAGTAATTTTGAGGGTATTTTATGAAATATGGCATGATTTTCCTAAGTAAAATTGGATTTTACTTAGGAAAATGTTAAAAGTGAATGATTATAATGATAAATAACTTCAAGTACTTAGGTCTTTTTGATCATTAGGCCAAGGGTCTGGTCCCTCCAAAATTCAAGGAAATGCCTTGAGCCCCTTTGATCTCCAAATACCTTAGCACTTTGGGGAAATTTAATAAAAAACTTAAGGGGAAAGTGATGTGGGAAGTTAATGATTTTGACTTTGCTTGCTGTGATTTTCCAGTGTATTTCCTGCTTCAGTACTTATGATGAAAGTAAAGGATTAACATATTTATCACCATCATTCATCATATAAAACTTTACAATACCATCTACCTACCCTATCTACTTGGCACTACCATTTTCTCTTCTTTATTAGGGTGCATTTGGACTTGCAAACCCTTATCAACCTTTTTCTTTTTACATGACCAATCTATCTAATTCTACCCTTATTACATCCAAGGGCTCAGATTAAACTGTTGAGCACCTTTTATTAACTCTACCTATCTACTTATCTGCCAAGATTAAACTGTTTGGTCAGATATTTATTCTCTATTCTACAACATGAAATTGAAACATGAATGAGTCAAGTTTAAACAGTTTGACTCTTCATAAATTGTGGCAAAAGTTTGACAAGATGCACACAATTACTTTATTACAAAAATGAAATAGTAGTGGAATTTGGATTTGCACACTTTCCTTGGTCTATTTTTTGCTTGGGGTTCATTTCTTTCATTTTCTTGACCAATTTATTTTTCTTACCCTTTGATTTTTCTTTTAGGGTATACCCTCTTTACATTTTTTTTAAATTTTTTGATTTTTTGGTTTTTCAAGAATATGGAACACCTTTGCTCAAGAAAAAGGTTTGAACATATTCCATAGTTCAATCAAGACAATCATGAAAAATGACACCTATTGGTATAGGAGTCTAACACTGGCTCCACTTGGGGATGGTTTTTCCTTGTGAAAAGTCAAGAACAGCAGGTCAGTTGCCTCAAAATGTCTTCAAATTAAACCATGTAATCTCCTTCTTCTGGTAGCTTTATTGTATATATGATAGTGGAACTTTTGAAGCTTAGGGCCTTCGCTTCGGGCTTCAACTCCAAGAAGTCACAATCCACTCAAAACTGCATTAAAAAAGGATATATTATGTACAAGTTAAAAAAATCAAAACATCCTAGTAAATAGGATCAAAATAATGCTTCAGCATTTGACCATTGACTGGTCCTTCCTCAGCTTCTGAATTGTCCAAATTCTTCAAAAAGTATGTGTTGTTTCCCTGCAAGGCATGAATGATATAAGGCCCTTTCCATAAGAAATCAAATTTCCCATGTTTCCGTTTTTCTTCTCTTCTAGAATCCCATCTTAGGACTTTATCACCTAGTTGAAAATCTTCTGCTTTAGTCCTTTTATCAAACATTTTCTTTAACTTTTCCTGCAAGACTTGGGATCGTTGATACACTTCTTCTCTGGTTTGCTGCAAGTGAATTGTTTGGTTAATTATCCTTTGAATATCATTTGGTTCCACTTGAGCCTCCTGAAGTAATTTCATAACAGGAATTCCTAAAGATGATGGGAATCTTGCTTCAATGCCATAAACCAATTCATATGGACTAGTCCCAATTGATTTCTTAGTTGTAAGTCTGTCTGCCCACAATGCATTGGTCAGTTTCTTGTGCCAGTTCTTTTTATTTTCTTCCAACAATTTTTTAATGATATTAATAAGGCTTTTATTGGAGGATTCTGCCAGTCCGTTACCCTGAGGGTAATAGGCTGTTGAATGGCCTAAAGTAATATGATATTTATTGCAGAAACTAATCATTTTCTTTGATTTAAATGCAGCAGCATTATCTGTTATAATCTTCTCTGGACAGCCAAATCTTGAAAGTATATTGGTTTCTAAAAACCCTATAATTACAGAATCATTGGCCTGTCTGCATGGGATAGCTTCAATCGACTTAGTGAAGTAGTCTGTGGCAGTAAGAATCCATCTGTGTTGCCCGGAAGAAGGGGGATGGATTTCTCCAATAAAATCTAACCCCCATTGTTGAAAAGGTCTTTATGTGGAAATTGGTTTTAATGGCAAGGGTAACAACTTTCTTTTACCCTCAAAGATCTGACACTTATGACAAGTTTTTACAAATTTCTTAACATCTGAAAACAAAGTTGGCCAGTAAAAACCATCCCTTAAGATTTTGTCTGCAGTTGATTTCCAGTATAGATGTCCACCACAATCCCCTGCATGAAATTCATTAAGAACTTTATCAGCTTCATCTTTCAATGGACAATTCAATAAGATTCCTTCATGATTTTTCCAAAATAGAGTGCTATCTAAAATACAATATTTTAAAGATGTCATTTTCAAAAATCTTCTTTTAGTTTTGGACAACCCTGGAGGAGCTTGCAGGTTTAATAAAACATGAATGATATCAGTGTACCAGGGTGAATCTAAGAAAGCTTGACTGATCTGTGGAGTCGCCATCTCTTGTTCATCATCCAGTTCGTTAATGTCTAAGGCTTGGCAATTAGTTTCAGTCATAAGTTGAGCTAAACCTTGACCTTTTATGAGTTTTGTTGGTTTAATTTCAATATCATATTCCAAAATGGTAGCTATCCACTTACCTCTTTTGCCTTCAATGCCATCTTGAGTCAAGATGTCTTTAACTACAACATTAGGCACATAAGCTATCACATGAGAATATAATATGTAAACTCTGAAATCTTTAATTGCTTTTACCAATGCAAAAGCCTGTTTCTCCATGATATTGTATTTCAAAGATGCATCCCTAAGTGCTTTACTAAAAAAGGAAATTGGTTTTTCACATCCCTGATCATCTTTTTGTAGTAAAACAACTGCAATTGTATGTTCAGAAGCAAATGAAAAATAATGAAATCTCTATCAAACTTTGGACTGGTAAGAACCGGTGTCCTAGTTAAAGCCATTTTTATTTCTTCAAATGATTGCTTGGCTTCTACAGTCCAGTCAATGCTTGAATCTTTTTTAAGCATGTTAGTAAGCAATCTAAGTAATTCCGCTAAGCTAGAAATAAATCTTCTCAAGAAATTAATCTTTCCTATGAAGTCTTGCAATTCTTTTATATTTCTGGGATGAGGTATCTGCAAAATTGCTTGTATTCTTTTAGGGTCAATTCGAATGCTATCTTTAGAAATAATGTGACCTAAAAGCTTTCCTTCTTCCAAACCAAACAATGACTTTTTAGGGTTTAAAGAAATGCCATATTTTCTGCACTTTATAAACACTTGCCTTAGATGATCTAAATGTTGCTGATCTGTTTTGGAAAAAACTGTTAAATCATCTAGATAAATTACCAGAAAATCATGCATTTCTTTATCAAAAGCAATATCCATTGCTCTCTGAAATGTAGCTCCTGCATTCTTGAGTCCAAATGGCATCTTGACATATTTAAAAATACCCCATGGTGTTGTAAATGCTGTTTTATCTTGATCATCAGGATGAACCAGAATCTGGTTATACCCTGAAAATCCATCCAGTAGAGATATCCTAGAAGATCCCACTACCCTCTGTAGAATACGGTCCATTTTAGGCAAAGGATAGTTATCTTTTAAAGAAACTTTATTCAAATTTCTCAAATCGACACAATCTAATTTCCCCAGTCTTCTTCCTTGTTGGTACTAGATTCGAAACCCATTCAGAGAACCTAATAGGAGCTATAATCCCTGCTTCAAACATCCTTTTAATTTCTTTTTCAATTGAAGGTAGTAAAACAGGATTGATCCTTCTAAGTTTTTGTTTAAAAGGTTTCTGATATGGTTTCAAAGGTATAGTGTGTTGAATTATGGATGTATCATATGCTTTAAGGTCTTCATAACTCCAGGCAAAAACATCCTGGAATTCCTTTAAGAGTTCAACATATTTAACCTTTTGATCTTCTGGTAGAGATTTGGATAATTTAACCATTTTGGGATTTTCTGGGGTTCCTAAGTTACACTCTTCAATATTAGCCTTAACAGGTTCCATTTTAGGTCTGAATGGAATGTCATTTGAATTCAAAAGATCTTCCAAAGGAGTTAAACCTTTGCGCAAATGATTGTCTTTCAAATTGATGATTTCAGTTTCATCTTCTATGATCTCATCAGATTCCATGTTTTTCAAATCCTGCATATCTTTTTCTATGAATGTGGTTGGGTGCAGCATATGAATTGCGTTCTCTCTTGAAATATCTATTTTTTGTTCTTTTTCTTGATCAAATTCACTAATTATTATGTCCTCATCTATATTACAATTAGAAAACTCATTTTGAAGGGTCAAAAAACTATTGATTTGATTATTATTTACAAATACTTGCCAATTCAAAAGATTGTCTGGTATAGCAGGCCTATGTCTAATCTCAGCTGAAAACTGATGATTAGGATCAAAAGGTAATTTACATGTACTAGCAAACATTGCGAGACTGTGAGCATGCAAATTTTGTTTCCTGGGAATCTTGGCAAGTTGAGCTTGTAGAAAGGTGTTGAGAATTTCCACAACTGTTTCTCTGTATTGTTTCAATCTCATGTCTTTTGTTGAACATTATCCTTTAATTTGTTGAATAATTAGCTCGGAATCTCCTATGATTGATACTCTGATAGCTCCTAACTTCTTGACATGTTTAAGCCCTAATAAAAGAGCTTCGTACTCTACCATGTTGTTAGTGCATTTGAAATTCAACCTATAAGCATGACCTTCAGCATGATTATTTTCAACATTATGTAACCAAACCCCAGCTCCTGCTCCTAATTTGTTCACTGAGCCATCAAATTCTAAATGCCACAGAATTTCATGTTCATAATCTTCATCAATTGTTTTAAAATGTTTCTTGATAGGAGCTAGTTGTTTAGTTTTTCCTGATATTTCTTGATCATATGGTGTTTCCTTGTTTTCAGAAATCTCTTCACTCTTCACAGTAGTTTTGTTTGTAGTTTCCAATTCTGGAGCTTCTATTTCAGTGGGAAGATCCAATTCAACATTGTATAAAATAAAAGAGTCCATATCAGAATGTATAGAATAGACAGGGAAGTTTTCAGGCTTCTCATGGCTACTGACTAAATATTTCATCAATGTCTCTCTGTAAAGTCTTTTAGGTTGACCAAAAACTGAAATAGTGGCATATGACATGTCCAGTTGAATAGATCCTCCAAGTTTAGCACCCCAGGATCTAGACAACAACATACCATATTTAGGAGGGATATCAACCACTACTATATCCATCAAAATAGACTTAGCAAGATATTGCACCAAAGTAACACACAAATCTTTAATCAAACCTAAACATTTTACCTGACTAGAATCAAAAGAAAACAAATCTTTGTACGGTCTGGTAATGTCTAGATTTAATCTTTCCATCACAGCTTTGGGCATCAAATTGTGGGATGCTCCAGAATCCAACATAGCATTGTAGAGTATCTTGTCATGAACATTTAGGCTCACATAAAATGGAGGAGTTCCTCCACTTTCTGGTTTGCCATTTACCTCGGGGCCAAAAAGGAGTTTGGGTTGATCATTAGGAATATTTACTGAATCATCCAATCCAGTATTGTTAATGTTTAGGGATTTGCTAATTTGACTTCTATAGACATCATGTTTAGCCAATTCTGGTAAAGGAACAACTATCTTTAGTTTTCCTATTTCAGCCTCTAGATTGAAAGGTTTTTCTGTTTGAGTTTTAGTGTTTTGCACAGTTGTGTTTTCTCTATTTTTTGGGTCTTCAACGTTTTTCTCTTTTTCGTGAGTGAAATTTTGATTTGAAGGTGTTTCTGAACTAATTTCTACTATTTCTTCTACATTTCCTACAGGAGGAAAAGTATTATATTGTTTTTTATTGTTTGGTTGGTTGTCAGACACATCTTCAATTATTGGGTTTGAAGGGTTAGGAGTTGTCCTAGACAGAATTTGTACAGGGGGAATGTTTTGTACAGGAGGGATGTTAACTTTACCTTTGACATTTTGTTTTGCAGTTTTCTGTTTGCTATTCTCTGGCACATCAATCCGTCTGCTTCTCAAATTGTACTGTTTATGAACCTCATAAATTGATGTGTCATAGCCTTCCTTAAAATCAAAAGTTTCACCTGAATGAGTTTGGAATGTTTCAAGGATGTGATTCTCTTGATCATCCTGGGATAGGAAAACTTCTGGTTCATTTTTATCATCAGTTACATTGTTTATTTCTACATCTTCTGTAGGTTCTTCAGAAGTTGAACCTTCAACAAAGTTTTCTTGGAAAGGTGGCCTAATGTTTTGGTCAGGGACATTCTTTCCAATATTTTGGTTCTGATTTCTTCTAAAGTTTGGGTTTCTTACAATATTATCACCAGTAGATTTTCTTTCGATTGTTTCCACTCTGTCTCCTAATATTTCCATACCTTTAATGATTGCATCCAGCTTCTTTTCAAAAGCTGAAGGTTCTTCATTCAGAGGCATTCTTCTTTCTGCCCTAGCTCTGGCTCGTTTTTCTATCAGATTTGCTTCCACACTAACCACTATGCTTTGCATTTCCTCTAGTGTTTGAGGAGCTCTTTCCCTGAGTGAATAAGCTACGTCAGAGTCAAAACCATCTGGAAATTTAACCAATACAGAGTCAGGTGGGGGTCTGAGGTTCTGGGGAACAACGTTATATGCTTCATTGAATCTAATGATGTAATCTTGTACTGTTTCGTTAGGTCTTCTTCTTAATTTTTCGAATTCTGACAGGATCTGAAGAGGATCTTTCTTCTTCTCCCATCTATTCAAAAATTCCCTATACAAAGCTGGTAAATCAGCAATACTGTTTGGAGCAAGGGCCCTAAACCATGTCCTAACTTCTCCAGTAAGACTCTGAAGAAAAATTCTCATTCGGACATCATCAGTGTCAATTTCATAGAACTCAAAGTAATCAGTCATACTTTTGGTATGTTGTTGAGCTGTATAAGTACCTGATCCATCAAAAGGTGTGATCTTACTCTGATAATCCTGAGGCAAGGCAACAGGGTTGTTGGGCAACCTTAAAGGGGCATATCGATTGGCCATTGGAAGATATAGTGTGATAACAGGAGTTGATGGTCTGGTAGGAGGGGATGGAGGAGTAGAAGGATTAACAGGTGTTTGAAGAGCTTGAGAAAAAGTGACTGAACTTGGGGAAGCTTCGGTAATTACAGAGATGTTTGAACTTTCTTCAAAGGTTTGTTCAGATTGAATGGAGTCTTGTAACTGTCGGTCAAGGTGATATGAAACAAATCTGAATTGTAAATCTTCAAAAAACAATGGATCTGGAACTAATCTGGATAATTCAGTTTCAGAAAAATTTACAAATAAGGATGTTTCAAATCGTTCATCAAAAGGGATTTCGTCAAAATATATTATCTTGATAGGGCAAGACTGTGATCTAGAAAGAGGTCTGGAACTTCCAGAACTCTCTTGACTTCCTCTTTCAGAACTTTCTTGACTTCCTTGTCTTCTAAGAATCCTAGGAATCAGATTTAGATTTTCAAATATCATTGGTGGATTGGGGTCAGGATTTGACCTAGTATGACGAATCCTTTCTGAAGCCAGTTTTCTTAGACTAAGTGTTTTTGGATTTTTGGTTTTAATTGAAAAATAAATACAACTTCTATAAATACTTCAAGAAATAATGATTTGTGATTAAAACTTTCTCAAATATTTATTGAACTAGAGAGTCTGATTAAACATTTTGAAACTAAGGTTCAGTATATAAGCTAAATCAGAGATAGACTTAAGCAGCATTTATTTACTTTTGCAATTGCAGAGCAAAAGCAATTTCAAAGGCTACCTGGATGATCTTCAGACTCTTTCTATAGCTTATAAATGAACAATATTAACAATAAAAATGATTCAAATTCCCCATTATGGTTGCCACTATGTTATCACTCAGGTTTTCCTTGAAGTTGTGGAAAATGAAAGTATACCCGAGGTAACCACAAACCAACCTTCAAATGCAGAATCTAGCCAATCTGCATCCAGAGAGGGCTCTCTCTTTATGATTTATCTTTGTTCTTAGAAGGTTTTAGGCTAGTTATAAGTCCAAGAATTTGTTTGAAAATGGTGGAATCCGCAAACTAGGGGCAAGGTTGAAGATTTTCAGTCCATTGGGCTATGGAGTCAAAGGATGGCTTTACTGGATTTCTATTTTACACACAAGATGGCTTTGCAGGGCAAGATAGCCAGACAGAGAACAATCCTTAAAATTTAAAGTGGATGGGATGATTTTGAAGGGATGAAAGGCAGCTAAGAATCTTTCACCATGTTCAAAAGAAAGAAATGAAATGACTACAAACAAAGAGCAATGAAGAATTCTTTATTATGGTAATCAAGAATGTTTAAATTAGCAAAGAAAGAGCATTTAAGAATTCATGTTTATAACCAATTTAGAGGAAAACATTAAGAATAATCACATCTGAAATCAGAGTACAATTAAGTAAATTCTGATTCAATCCTTTATGTCAACTATTCAGAAATGGACACAATGATATTATAAACAGATATAAAAATTAAGACATAGGGTAGAAAGACTTATTGAACTGCAGTTCGACACATGAATCCTGCAAAAAGTCATGAGCTTCAAATTTTCATCCAGTAAGCCACAAATAAATTTCTCCAAAACACTTTTTATTCCAAAAACTTCAATGTCACAGCCAAATAATAGAATCCACCCTCAACACTCTCTTTGAGTGTTTATTTATACAAAAAATAATTGAAAATATCTCACACTAACCTAGCCAATAATCTAGGGTGACTAATGAGTAATTTACAAATAAAAAGGAGACAAATGGTCTCGTAGACAGAATAACAAGTAACTGCTGATGTGTTGTTTCCTTCCTTTGTGGATGTGCTGGAGGCAGGTGCTATAATAGGGCTCGATGCTGTCCCTTTGAGTAATTCCTTTGCTTGTCTGATACTCTTTGTTTCTACGGATACTCTTTAACCTGTGCTCCTTATTTTTTTTTTACATGATGGTAAAAAAAATCAAATTCTCTTTCTGAAGATAAATTTTACAAAATTTCCAATAAGTCGTCCCACCATTGATCTTCTGCTATTACGATTCTTTTGAGTTTTCTCAATGTCTCATCGGCCTCTTTGTACCTGTAAAAAGTGGGCTGACTAGGGAACAAATACTTTATTTCATGCTCCATATGAAACAAATTCTTCAATCTGTCATAGAGGTTCCTCCCTGTTGGCAATGTTGCTTGTGATGCATTGATAGAAATAACAGTTGTGTTATGAGCATGTATGTCTATTTTAGTAACATAGGTTTCCAGGTCCATTACCTTGTCACCTGCTAACATAGGACTGGGTAACCCATTGTCTAATAAAACCTGAAATTTCCCTTTAAAAGCATTTATTTCTTCTTGCATGTCTGAGCACTTCCTTTCCAAATTCTGCATAAGAGTTCTTTTGGTAAAAACTCTTTTTATTTCTAAGATAGTGCCTGTCCTATCATCAATTCCTAACTTTGAAAGTTGTTGCTTAGTCTGTGTGTTCAGAAACTGTATGAGTTGACTAGCTTGCTCAGGTCTGTTCTTTATTTCATCTCTTGTTTTGGCTATTTCTTCCTGAGCTACTTTGATCAATTCATTTTGTTCAAAGATTGTTTGAACAAAAGTCCAAATACTTTTTATTGAATCAATTATATTGGCCCAAAGAATTTCATTTATTTCTCTCAAAGGCTTTTCTAATGAAAGATCTTTTTCTAAAGCCTTAACCAATTTTTCCAATCTTTTAATTTCCCTGGTATTATCTGCAACAGTTCTTTTGGACATATCATATTTCTGCTCCAAGTTTTCTAACTGCAATTTTGTGGTTTTAAGTTCTGTGACCCCGAGTTTTAAACTTTCCATTTGTTTTACCAATTCATCAGAACTTAAACCAGAAGTGTCTACCTGTGCTGATTCTGTTTGTTGATCTGTTGTTGTAGTACCTGTAGTTGTAGTAGCTTCTGTGATTGATGCCTGCATGATAGCTTCCTTCTCTTGTAAAGCTTGTTCCAATTCTTTCTCTGTTTCACTCAGTTGCTCAGTCATTTTTAAGAGCAACTCCATTATCTCTTCCTGCGAATTCTCCTTCAAAACTTCTTGGGTCTGGGGGTGTCTTGAGGCTGGTAATTTCAGCTGCTTTCTTAGTGCAGCAATATCATCATATTTCTTTTTGATTAGTGCCTCAATGCTTTTGATATCTTTGGGGTTGTGACCCAAACTAATAATTATGTCTTCCAGAGACTTTATTCTGTTATCTTTGGCCTGAGAAGAGGCCTTTTCAACTTGCAATTGGGTGCTTGTGTTATTTAAATAATCTTGCAGCCTTAGGGCTGTCATGGCCTTATCAGTAAGAGTGGAATACACCATTTCCCCAGTTTGTTTATGCAGCTCTATCTGGTCCAAGGGATGAATGTCTTTAGCCAGGACCTCAAAATTGGTCCTAATATAATCAGCTACTGTCATGGGTTTTGGCACCTTGGACTTGAAGTGGCTCATCATCATTTTGCCTTATGAAATGTCAAATGCTGACATTAACCTTTCCTGATTATGTGGAGCCATTTTCAGATATTGATCATATACCTTCATTCTCAATGGATCATTCTTTGCCTTTATATTAATGAAAGTTCTTTTTATATCACCTGTATCTGTTTTTGGTGGCTTAAAAGAAGATACTTCAGTACTTAACTGTTTTTGCAATTCTTTTCCTTTGTGGCCTGTATGTGTTTCACTTGCTGTGCCAGTCAGTTGACTATCTTCTCTTCCATCATCAAACATTTCATCAATGATTTCCACATCTGGAAGTGGATCAGGTTTCTGTTTTTTGGCTTGATGTAGCTCTGAGGACTCTTTGGGAGGAGTAGTATCTGGAACCTGCCTTTTCTTTCCTATTTCCATATTGGATGGAGTTTGTAATTCTGAAACTTCAGGATGTTTTACCTGAGTGGGAGAAACTTGTGATTGATCAGGTGCTCTAGAGGTTTGAGGTTTCTCTGCCATGATAAAAGTTTCAATGACCTGTATTTCGGGTTCCTTTCCTTTGCCTTTTGGCTCTACTGCAATAGATGGACTGCTTTCTTGTAATCCCTGTTGTAGATTTCCTGCTGAAGAAGTGCCAATGTGAGGTACCTGCACCTGTGCAAAAGATTCTATGTCAAAGCTTTTCTCAAGGTCTTTCATAATTTTGTTCATTTTGTCTTCTTCACTTTCTTCCTCAACTAGTGTTTCTTCCACCCATTCATCTTGGTTAGCATATTGTTCTATATCAGGAATCCTGTGGTGAATATAAGGGGAATATTTGTTCTTCATTCTTTTATCACAGATAAAACTAAATGGATCATAAGGGACCCAACGGAAACTTCTTTGGAACTTGCAATGGCTTTGTAGTATATCTTCTGCTTCTCGCTCAACATCTCTAGAGTTGCATATGAAGGGTCCTAATTGACTTTTGATCCTGAGTTGGGCTTTCTTTTTCACACTACAAAAATGAATCATATCAGAATTATTCATTTGCCTGAAATATTCCAAGGCAAAAAGTCTCATGGGCACATATTTTGGCAACTTGAATGGATGCAATTCACATCCATAGATTCTGATGACTGAATGTTTTTGATATAAATACCAGTCTCCAACTTTATATGTCCTTGAAAGCTGCAAAGTCTTCTTGATTTCATTACTGAGCCTTGGAGGAGGAATTCCTGTCAACAAGGTAGTTGCAGGATATACAAAAAGATCGATGAACTCAACATAGGAATAGGGAGACTCATAGGAAGAATGAGTTATGGCAGACCAAAAAATAACTGATCTAGGATTTCCCTTGGCATCAAGCTTTTTAACATGGAAGGGGAACTTCTCTGATTGATAATAGATGAGGAGATGATAAATAACTAAGGAATATTTGAACACTTTCTCATTATCTAGCCTCATGAACTGGTCGTGGATTTTATTGGAAATGAAGGATGCAAAATCATATTTTACTGAAGGAGGTTGCCCAGGAGTAAAGATAGACAGCAATACCAAGGTTATTTCATCAACATATTCACTTGTATTGAAACCCATAACAAAGGATATCATATTGAGGATAAGTCTGCTCAACTTGTTAAAGTAAGAAAAACCATATGGAGGTGGCCTCTTAGGTTGATGTTCAAGCAACATAAAAGTCTGGAAAATGCATTTCAATTTTTCTGGAGATAGTTGATTAGAATTTTCTATCAGTTCTTCCATAGACAAGGGAGTTAGCTCTTGATCAGGTTCAAAATGTAGCATTGCATTGATGGCCTGAGGAGTGATAGGGAACATAACACTCTGGTCAAGGGACATTACTGCTCTTTGAGTTGGATCATAGTTGGAATGGCAGTAGTGGATAATTTCTAGGAAAATGAGGACTGAGGGGATGAGATATCTCGGGAAATTGGATTCCCACAACCCAATGACATCCAATCCCTTCGAATAATCATCTCTGCAGCGACAATAACTTCAAAGGGGGATTTCATCAAACAGTAAGTCTTTAATTTGGAAGTCCTTATCCACTAAGGGCAAATATTCTAATTCTCTGTGGGGGGCATTCAATGGGGTTACATTCAGGGCTGCCGGGGCTTCCATTTTGGTTCTTGTGTGTTCAAAATGGAAGTTTCTGGGTTTTCTTCACAGAAATGTCGTGATTTCAGTTTTAATGAGGGAAATTGGCATAGTTGCAGGTTCGGGGGAACAATTCACAGTTTTACAGCTCAGGGAATGATCTTAGCGATAAGATTTTAACACTAATCCAGTGAAAAAACACGAAACATAGAGTTTCTTTTGAATTTCGGAGCGCAATAGAATAAATACCTATTTTCGGAGGCAAACTGGGATTTAACAGGTATCAAGTGGTGGCGAGAAGATGCTCGAACACTGGTCCAGTGGAATTCTTGAACGAAATTGGATAGAACAGTAATTTTCAGTGGAAATTTGAATTTCACAGTGGGAGGCGCAGTCGCTTTCAGCAATGAAAATGACTGAAAAAACACGAATTTTGTTTTATTTCCAAAGTCAAAAGGGAATTTTTATTTTATCGAGGAATGACATCATTACGGTACGGGATGACATGTGGCAGGGGTCGGGCGGTAAGCGGTAATTCCCGCACCGCTTATGGGCAATGGTGGTTTTAAACGCAAGGGCAACGATTCCATTGGGGAAGTGACACGTGGTCGGAGGATGGTTTCAAAACCACCGTGCCCCCACGCGTTAAAGTTTTGTCAAGGGACGGCTAGCGGAATCGTTGTGGAGCGTTGATTTGCAGGCGGATGATCCGACGGTTATCAAGACGGGAAGGTGACGGGAAAGTTAACATGCGGGCCCGATGTAATTAATTTTTAACTAATCATCCCAGGGGTGCTTTGATAGGCGGAAAAGTTGGTTATTAATTAATCCAGTTAATTAATTAATCCCATGGTTATAAAGGGTCAGGGTAAGAAACTTTGCGCGCGGGATCTCCAAAGTTTAGTTTTAATTAAACTTTGGTTTATTTTTGTTTTTGCTTTAAACATACGAATTATATGTTTAATGTTTTTTTTTTCATATTTTTATTATATGATAATGAAATTTGATCAATTCAATTACCATAAGGGGCGGGACTATTATATAATGATATATTTAACCAAAGGGCACATAATGTGGGTTTTTAGTTGAATGCATGGGGGAAATAAATACTTTGGTTAAAATATTAATAGATGGGTTTTTGGGATATTAGATATAAGGAGTTAAGTACTATAAGATAAGGACTTTTTACTAGGGATTTAGTAAATAAATCAGAAGTCAATATGACAAAGGGACATGGTAAACTCAAACACTTAACTATAACAAAGAAAGTGAAGATTTCTGAAGTAAATGATATCATCTTAATTTCAACACTTAAATATAGCATAACAAGTAATTTTTAGGGTATTTTATGAAATATGGCATGATTTTCCTAAGTAAAATTGGATTTTACTTAGGAAAACGTTAAAAGTGAATGACTATAATGATAAATAACTTCAAGTACTTAGGTCTTTTTGATCATTAGGCCGAGGGTCCGGTCCCTCCAAAAGTCAAGCAAATGCCTTGAGCCCCTTTGATCTCCAAATACCTTAGCACTTTGGGGGAAATTAGTAAAACTTAAGGGGAAAGTGATGTGGGAAGTTAATGATTTTGACTTTTCTTGCTGTGATTTTCCAGTGTATTTTCTGCTTCAGTACTTGTGATGAAAGTAAAGGATTAAACACATTTAGCAGCATCATTCATCACATAAAACTTTGCAACACGATCTACCTACCCTATCTACTTGACACTATCATCTTCTCTTCTTTATTAGGGTGCATTTGGACTTGCAAACCCTTATCAACCTGTTTCTTTTTACATGACCAATCTATCTAATTCTACCCTTATTACATCCAAGGGCTCAGATTAAACTGTTGAACACCTTTTATTAACTCTACCTATCTACTTATCTGCCAAGATTAAACTGTTTGGTCAGATATTTATTCTCTATTCTACAACATGAAATTGAAACATGAATGAGTCAAGTTTAAACAGTTTGACTCTTCATAAATTGTGGCAAAAGTTTGACAAGCTGCACACAATTGCCTTATTACAAAAATGAAATAGTAGTGGCATTTGGATTTGCACACTTTCCTTGGTCTATTTTTTGCTTGGGGTTCATTTCTTTCATTTTCTTGACCAATTTATTTTTCTTACCCTTTGATTTTTTTTTTAGGGTATACCCTCTTTACATTTTTTAAATTTTTTGATTTTTTGGTTTTTCAAGAATATGGAACACCTTTGCTCAAGAAAAAGGTTTGAACATATTCCATAGTTCAATCAAGACAATCATGAAAAATGACACCTATTTCTATAGGAGTCTAACATGAGGAGTTGAAAAAAATAAATAGAGACTGGGCCACATTTCTTTTTCACAGTCGTTATGAAATAGATAAATTAATGCCTAATACAAATCCAAATTCAAAATCCACTCCTTGAAGCAAGAGTGAAATACTTGTAGTTGAAATAGAGGGTGTGAATGAGGTGGAGATGGAGCCCATTATAGAGCCCATGGATATTGAAGTAGAGCTTGCACAAGAGACAAAAATTCCATAGGATACACCTACAAGTAGAAAACCAAAGATAAGAAAGAAAAGCCATGGAAGGATAACCAAAAGCCAAACAATTGGGAAATGAAACCTTGAAGATATTATTCAAGCCATAGACATTGAGGAGACTCTAGTGATCAGATCTGAAGATGTTAAAGGGAATAAGAAGAAAAATAAGGGTATAACTGCTAAAAATCTTGATTTCCTAGGGGAATATGCAGGGTTTATGTTTCAACCAAGAAAACCACTCACCAGGTTGTAGCTTGCCAAAGGTTTCATGGAATGTAATAGGATAGAGGTCACTGAAAAAAGAAAGAAGCCTATGACAGAGGATATCATTGATTTGTCTCCAGTAAAATAAGAGATCATTGTGTAGAGCAAGGGTAAAGAGAAAGTGGTTGAGAAAACTGAAATACAAATGTTAAAGGAATAGTTAAGAGAAGCTAGAGAGGAGGTTATTGAGACCAAATTGGAATTGTGGGAAGCTAAGATAGACAGGAAATTGATGGAAGAATTCAAAGAGAAGATAAATGAGAAAATAAATCACTATGATGAGTCATTAACCAATGCCAAGAAACTATTGAGAAGGACACTTCCTCTACGAAGGGTAATGAAGAACACAAGAAATAGAAATATATGGTTGCAATATGAAAGAAAGAAACTCAAAATCCAAGTCAAAGAGCTAGAAGAGAAGATGGAGATGATATAGTCAGAGGAAAAGAATAAAATTCTTAAAATCACAGTCATAAATGAACTTGAAGAGATTCAAGCTCCTACTGCCAAAGGTGGAACTTCTAAATCTTGAATAGTGGAAAAAATACCTTTTCGAAATTTTTTCATCATTCAAAATCAAAATTTGTAGACCCTGTTGAAGCCTAGAAAATCTCTGCTTCAAACATTGGGGAAAACCACTCGGTCGGGACCTTAGGACAGCTCCTTATCTGTTTGGTATGGTGGCTCTGACTGGATTGAAAGGACCAGTTTCCTTATAACTAATGGGTTGGTGATGGGTTGATTTGGATGAGTGAAAATGGGACTAAATTGGCTGAAATAAAACTATCTAATTTAAACTAAATACTGATAAAGAAATTCTAAAACTAACCCGGGCAATCATATGTGAATACAACTTAAAATTATTTCAATTTAACAATAACCATAAAAATGTATTAAAGTTTAATTGAAATTGTGCAGTAACAAATAAAGATAACTCTGTTTAAGAAATTAAACAGAGTTATATCAGCATATTGCATTCATCATTGTATATCATCTATATACACTTTATGAAAGATAAAATTTCAATTATACTAAAAAATGATATATAAAGAAAGGTTGTTAAAACCAAATGTATATAAATGATAGCAAATTTTAAAGCGAATATCATAAGACAAAAGAAATCAATAGTGAAAAGATAGAAATACCTTATCCATCTTGAAAGCTTTCAAATGAAATATGATACTCTAATCCAGTAATTCTGATGCAAAATCAAATCCAAGGTACAAAAATGCAACACTTTAAAGATAATTCTGCATAAAATCACCAGATGTGATCCTTTATAAAATATAAGAGTCAGTGGAGTACATAAATGTAATCTCCAAGTCAAAAATATTATAATCCAGGACCATTCTCTAAATGCATGAGAATGGTTTAAATACTACTAGCTAAATCTAAAAATAGTTTATTACAAAAATTAAGGATTCGATTTAAATGACCGTCCTTTTCCTAGGCAAAAATACAGTAAAACTAAAACTAAATCTAAAAATAAAGACTATTAAGTAACTACTTATGAACTTGATCTTTAAACTTGCAGGAATCTAGCATTGTTTTGAGAAGATGTGGTTGACCAACTTCAGATTTCAACTGTCCTGAAAATACAGAATCAGCAAGTGTAGGCGCAATCTTCTTAGCAGAATTAATGATGCAATTAAGCGCACTATGTTGACTGTGTGGTTTCACTAGGTATGTCCAGTAAGAATCCCAGTTTAATCTTGTCAACCCTTGGATTGATTTTTCTTTTTCTTTCGCCTTTTGTCTCCATTCTGTTTGCAATTGATGTGCCTGTGGAAGATATCCCGGAACATTTTCTGAAATCAAATTTGCTTTGTGCAAACTCTCATTTACACAATTAGTGAGACTGCTTGCTGCTGTAGCCGATTCTTCTACTGCTTTCTCTTCCCTTCTGATTTGTGCATCCCAGTCATTGAAAAGTATTTCTTTATGGTTTTCATTAATAATTGGTGCACCAGCTTTTCTTCCTTCCTCTGTTTTTTGCCATACCAAATAATCAGTAACTTTTTCATTAATTAAATAATAATCATTTCGTAAATCTACAACATGATTAGTGATCTTATCACTTTCTTGACAAAAAGAATTCCATTGCAAGATTTTTTGGCATAATACTTCTTCTTGTTGCAGTAGTTTATTGTTTAAAGAAATAGTTTATGAAACAAACTCTGGAAGCTTAGGATCATCTTTGTGCTGAACTTGGATAATCTGTATTTGTTTCTCTTTATCAGAGAGACTTTTTTGGTATCCAATTTGCATTTCTTGAAGTTGTTGCTGTAACTTTTCAAGTTTCATCTGTGCTTCATTATTGGCCTGTACCTGTTGCAATTGTTGTTGCAGAACTTGTATCTGTTATTATTTTTCATTTAATAAGAGTTGTATCTCAAATGCTTTGTCAATAGTTGCAGAAGCATAAGCCCCTGTAATTTGAGATAACTTAGCAAGATTATTAGTAGGCTGTGTGGTAGGATCCTTCCACAAAACGTCTAATTGTTCTGCTTCAGTAGCAATTGCACCTTCTAATTTTCTCTTTTTCCTTTGTTTCTTCACTACTGCTTTATACTTTGGGCTGTAGAATACATCTAGAGGAGGAATGTCCTCTACATTAAGTACAATTTCAGAAGAGGGAGTGACAGGTATATGCTCAGTTTCTGTGACTGTGCCACTTATTCCTGTGCTAAAAAATTTTGTTGTCTGTACAAGGGTCTCTATATTCTGTCCTTCCACATTAAGAAATTTATTAAAGCTTTCCCATTATTTGTCTAATTCAATTGTGACTGACTGTTTCTGTACATTGGTAGGAGGAGGATTTATCTGCTGAGAAGTCAAAATTTGCTGTTGTGAAAGTTCTTTCGATTGAGCAGTATCTTTCACTGACTCTTCATTTCTATCCTACTCTTCATTAGAATTATTGGAACGTTCAGAAGTCTCTCTTTCAGATTTTGACTTAGATTTATCTGTGCCTGAACTGCCACTTATACTGACACTAGGAGTTGGTTCCCTTGTGGGTTCCAAACGCAAATTTTCCAAAGGGATGGTGGTCAGTCTTCTTTCCCTGTAAACCTTAAATTCTTGAAATTTTTCTGGAGATAACTGCATCTGTGTTGAATGTAGAATTTATTTCAGTGTGGATTTTCCTAGGAATATATCATCGAAAGGGTCCTCTTCTCCGGAAAATATCCTTACTTTGATTGCAGAGGTGAAATTTTTAGCAACTTCATTAGGGTCGAATAACCTTTTTGCAAATTTAAACAATTGTAAGCATGTAATATTGCTTACTTCCTTGAATGCATGTCCAACATCAAATACTAAAAATGTCCCACAAGCTACGGGAAATTGTGGCCAAATGGCCTTCTTCTTATCCCTTAATTCCTTTGTCAGACCTCCTTCACCACAGGTTTGGTATGCAATTTCCTGAGCTAAAAGTTTATCAGAAACATATAAGGGTAAAACATGAGGAGAAGCAGAGCTTCCAAAAACCCTCACATAGGTAAACCACTCTTCCCCAAACCATCGTGCGACAGGGAGAATATCGACTTGTGCTTCCAGAGAAAACCTTGGAGCATCTTTATTATACAATGTTTTGTGCAGAGGTAACATTATGCCATGGAAAATCTTGTAAAAATGAGGAATAAACTTGGATTCCCACAATTCCTTGTGATACACATGAATAGGCAAAGGATCTTGAATTGTCCATTTCCAACCCATCAAAGGGAATTTAGAAACAAAGCAGATAGCATCCATAACATAAGAAGATAGATAAAAAGGAGGATAAATCCTCTGAGAAACAATTCGTTTAGACCGGTAATGAAAAATAGCAGTGGCCAAATTATCAGACAAGATTTTGGCCCAGTCTAAAATTGTAGCGTTAACAGTAGCATTCAACAAAGGGATCCATTCAGGCAAGATCATGCTTATGTCAGGCTTTCCAAAAAGCCTGCATAACATAGCAGCAGCAAAACAATATGGAGAGGTAAGTGAACCAGTACTGTACATACCGTGTTTGTTTTTATTCAATGGTTCATCTCTTTTGGTCCATTCCTGAGTGAATTCTGCCAAATTTGCATGTTCTTTGGAAAAATTCTCCATAAATTGTTTATTATAAGTCGCCCGAGGTTCCGGCAAATGATACATCAGCCTCAAATATTCCGTAGTGAACGACCCGATGAGCTCTTGATCTAGAGTTCTAAATTGCCTGTCTGAAATATCGGTGCTGTCCAACACCCATTTTACCATGTATGAATACAGAAGAATTCTTGGTCTTGCCGCTATCCGGTGCAGAAATGAACAAGCCAGGTCTTTAAGGGTTGCCTCAGATGAATTACTTGAGCCTGCAGTAGCCGCGACTTGCATTACCCTGGGATTTTCTTCTTCGAGAAAATTATACATTCCTTCCCAGGTGGTGATACCGACATCCTTATTGCAAGCAGTATCCGCATACAGTGAAGCCATTTCTTTGTTTTCAGAATTTGAAATCTTCTCCTTCTTACCCATAATGCTCTGTGAACGCTTTGTATAGTCTTCTGCTCCTTCGTGCCTGCAGTTTTACGAGTTAAGTGAGAGTAATGACGTGAGAAGGGTGATGAGATAGTTTTAAATGAAAACAACGGATGAAATATATTATTCTAACGGAAACAACATTTCAATAAAAAAAAATCCTTTTTATTGATATTTGACAATCCATTCATTAATTCAATCATTTAAAGCACATAACGAATATTGATTTATGAAAATATTTACATTGGACAACAAGATTTTAAGAATCTGTGATATTGCGATCTGCGATTTGCTGCGCGATATCGCAATATCGCAATATCACAAATCACAATTTTCTCAAAGCGTAACCATCGCAAAATTGCAAATATCGCAAAATCGCAAATCGCAAAATCGCAAATTTCAAAATCGCAAATATTGCATATCGCAAATCGAAAATATCGCAAATAACAAATATCGCAAATTGCAAATCACAAATCGCAAATATCACAAATCGAAAATCGAAAATATCACATATAAAAAGTATTCATTTAACATTTTTCTGCAATATGCGATTTGTGACCATTATTTTAATGTATAGGCTTTTTGGGATCGCGTTATCGCAATATCGCAAAATCGCAGTTTAAAAGATTCAGTTTTACAAAAGATATCTATCATTTGCGATGGATGCGCTATTTCACTCAAAGAAAGATTTTATTGTAATTCATCATAAACTTAAGTGTTTCTTAAGGATTTTCTATGGAATTTCCCTAAGTTATGATAGAAAGTTTTATTTGAAAAGGGAAACAAATACTAATTGATTTTTTTGGATTTTTTAACTAAGGGTCCCCATTTATTTAGTATGATTACTAATAAAAAGGGGGGTTGTTGCTGGCCACAATAGACCCATAGGAATATTTTTGAAGAAGAAAGGACAAATTTTTAGTTTACTGCCAATTAGGCAAGTTCATAGCGAATCCCAGGCTTGAATCCCATATTTCGCTACGAACTAATTGTAGGTGTATTTTTGTTTAAAATCACAAATATGATAAAACTCGAGGTGGGTAAAAAATTGTATTTATCTCTTTTGACTTAACAAATAGTTCCAAATCAACAAAGAGAGCTAATAGGTGGCAGAGATAGGTGAAATAAATTTTCTACAAACTTTCGCTATGAACTTACCTTAACTCCCCTATTTCTGCAGCAAGAAAATTTTTGTAGCATTTTTTAGTTTTGATGGTCTATTGGAGGTAAGCCAACCACGTGGAAATATTAAAGAGTATTAGAGGAATATTTTGGTGGAGGCATGGTCTTCGACAAGGTTGTTAAGCTCACCAGCTCATCATGAAGACACTCACCATTTTTCATGACACCACCTCCTTAAACGTAGGAAGACAAGTCTCCTAACTTGGTGGGGGAAATTATGTTTTGGTCATGGTCAGTGCCACCCAAGAACATTACTGTCCTCAATGTAAATATGTAGTATTTTAAGTTGGTCAATGTAATAAATAGGTTATAGAGTTCTAGTAGGTCTCTAAGTCCTAAATTTAGTAGTTTCCAGTGTTATTTCCATGTAAATTGCTTATTGTTAGAATAGGTGTCAGTAAGGAGACTCGATGATCTAGCCATGTAGTCAGATCCAACGTAAAGATGCTGAAGCCTATTAATAGGAAGAATATTAAAGAATAGAGGGTTCAATGATGTGACTACAAAACTACTATTTTAAACATTTTCTTATCAGTAATATAAAGTGGATGTTGGCTCTTTCTTCACCTGAGATTCATCTGATGTTTTCATGAGCACTTGTTTGATGTATCTTGCTATTTTTTCCTCAGCACTTTGATGTTTGATTAATTAGAATTCATCTAAATCATGCTCTAACTTCCTTCAAGAATTATAATACTGTGTATGTGTGTGTTTTTCCTTTTCATAAAAACATCTATATGCCTCAACTTCCACAAGAAGAACCATGTCACTGAGTTTATTAGAATTGACTCCATAAGCCCAATGGTAGTAATTTATATACATATTTCACCTGCATACAAACATACTTAAAACAATTTTGTCAGATTTAGCCATCTGTGAGCTTCATCTACATAATATTATCAATATCTTTGAGAGAGCCCTTTGAGGCCGAAAAGGCTAATTTTCATCTAGAAGTTGGTTTGAAAGAGTTACTCTAGGTTGTCTGGTGGGCAGCCAATCTATACCAACTTAGTGATAACAGGAGGTTTGCACAGTGATTTTGAAGCTTGAGAAGTTGATTTAGAAGCCAAATTCCAAAAGTGTAGCGCACTCCCAAATGCGTAGCAGAGGCTTCCAGATGCATAACACAAGAGTTTTGGAGCAATTTTATTGATTTTCTTCCAACCCTTGAAAATAATGGATCAATGCTTAAGGTAATAGAGGAGCTCTACCAAAAATGAAAAGAAAAAATGAGTTGAATAATACATCATTTTCCTCTTTATAACATATTGAAATGACTTTTTGTCTTTTAGTGAAAGCAAAAACTTTGAGGACAATTTTGCCTTTCTGGAACAATTTGATAATGAAACATTTTTTGAAATAAGGAAAAATTTCTTACTTTATTCCCCTAACTATTCTAACTCCCTTTAAAATACTGATATGATGAAAATGAAGCCTTGTTCACCCTTTTTGGTGACATATTTGGAATTTTCATTGGCAAAACAAGGACACCTAGACAACATACCTAGATAGAGATGGAGTCACTGACCTAAGAATATAAATGAAAATGAGTGAAATGAACTTTGAGATGATGATGGCCATGGAAGGAATGAGGGGAGAAGAATCTTTGACCTAGACCATATGCAATGACCAAAATTTATTTGAAAAATTGTTTGAAAAGACAAAATTTTGACCTAGGACTGCTAGCAAATAAACTGAAAGAGCATTCTTGATCACTGAACATATTGACACTAAAAAAATACATGACAATAGATTTCTAGATTAGTTTCTTCTAGCTCTAGATAATTTTCCACTTCATTATCTTCTTCATCTTCACAATATATGTAGAAAAATTTATTTTCGCTACATTTATGACCTTTACTATACTTGTTGTCATAGTTGAAACATAGTCCCTTTGATTTTCTTTAAACCATGTGTTGATGAGTCAAGCTTGCTAGTTTAGGAAAGGGATCATGGTTTTATTTATAGTTATTAGTGACCAATTTTTTAGTGGCCATATATTTACTTTCAATTTTCCTTGCGAGAATGAAAGCATGCTTTAGAGATTTAAGTATTTACATATACATACACATATATGTGTGTATAAATATGTGTATATATATCTACACACACACACACACACACATATACATATACATATATACATATAAATATATACATATACATATACACATATACATATATACATACATACACACATATATACACACATATAAGTATACATGTGTGTATATATAGACACACATATATACATACTTTTATACACACACACACACACACATAATTATATATATAGATGCATATACGCATACACACTTTTATATTTATATATACTTATGTTTACACAAACACACACAAACATATATGTTTGCGAAACTTGTCAACGACAATTACGAAATATTCTAGTTTAAGTTCCCTCAGGAACTTCATAATTAGTTGAGTAAAATGTATATGAAAGGGGGAGCTGGAAATCACTGTGGATCTCCTCGCACCTGGACTATGGCTGATTTAGCTGAGCTACATAGGATAGATAAATATTTGGTAAGAGTGGTTTCTTTATGGGTAGAAGCAACCCTAGAAAGTTATATTATTGAATTCACTACAGAATATCATTTATCCTTTTCCAAAGATGAGGTTGTGTTTAGGTACGGGTTGCGAGGAAGGTTGCTGAAGGAAATCCACCTCTGGATTAAATTTTTGATGGTGGAATAAAATTTAATGCCAATTTAAGGATAAATATGGCAACTTAAAATTTTAAGTATTGGGGTTAGGATCTAGAGAAGCGATGATACCTGATTGCGTAAGATGAAGATGTTGTTGCGATGGAGGGAGATGAGTTGTAAGGACTAGATATTTGAGGGAGAAAAAGAGGGCAAAAATAATAGATGAATGGCGATAGAAAACCTTGTGTGACATACGAAGGTGATAGAAAAAATTACACCAATGAGGGGAGGCATGGACTGGTCCAAAGGTGCAGGATAGGGGGACCAAATATTTTGGAGTTGTGGTAGATGGAGGGTAGTGACAATGTAGGCTATATCCAAATGGGAAGTGCCAAATGCCTTGTCGTGATACATGGTGAAGGAAGTAGTGGAAGACCATATGTACAGAAAGGAGTAAAGACTCCAAATGGATCAGGGCCTAATGTTGGAATAGGGAACCAGGATTCCCCTTATGATGAAGAAACACATTTTCATGAGGAAACTAGTTTTTTAAGATGACGTGTCCCTTTTAAGTGATACTTCATTGACCAACAATACATGTAGCACCTTCCTTGACCTCCCTCTGGTACCTTATCAAGATATTACTCATTTTATTTCAAGGCTAGCTAAAGTCATAAAAGTTTGGAAGGTTTATATTGTAGATATAACATGTACTTCTAGTGGTCGTAGTGGTTCTCAATCAGGTTATTATGGGTCTTCATAACTTGGTGCATAGGGGTTTATACTCATATATACTAGTCAATCTATGATGGCCTATAACATAGCAGTTTCATTCACTTGATACCTTGAATTTTTGGGATGAGGGAACGAAGATGTTGAAAAAATCTGGTATTTGTGCGAAGAAATTTTGAGGGCTAGAAAAATGCCTGATGCTACTAAGATTATTGAGTTTTAGAATACCTTGAGAGAAAGGGCATTCAGGAGGTTTATTAAACGGTTTTCTATGCATCAAAATCCTACTATTACTAAGGTTCAACGAGAATTTGTTTAGGAGTTCATGTTTCCACAGACAAATAAGCAAGGATTATATGAGTTTTAGGAAATTAAAAAACTGCATGGGAGATGATGCAACAATTCAAAGATGATATTCAAAAATTAAGTTATCCTATTGATCCCAACCACCAGCGAGACTGTTTTACTAAGGCCTTGTTTCCATTAACTCAAAAAAATATCGATACGTTGCAAGATGCACTTGAAAAATCCATGCAGATTGAAGCCATGACATGGTATCCACATGAGCATAGAGGAGGATCTGTTTCCAATGATCCTTCCCTCATTGGATTACGACATAAAATTCCTGACCTGAAAAAAAATTAAAATATATGCATGTTTCATGACTTCTACACCCTGAGGTGTGGTGTACCAATTTCCATGTTGAAGGAAATCATGCTACAGAGAGACCTAGGTTGAGAGGTCTGGGAACACTGTTGAGCCCCAAGATTGTTCTTTCTTTCATCTTACTTCACTCCATTTTCCTTTTTCCATTGTTATCCCAGGCCCAAATGATCAATGAAATTAGTTAAAATTACTTTAAGAATGAATATCATGGCTAACTTGCTAAGTTTTGTGATTTTGTCATTGTAATGCATTTTGAACTGAAACTAGCTACAGAATGCAGACATTCTGTAGCTAACCGCCAATTCTGCAGCTGTCTTCATGTTCAAGTATGTTCCAGGTGTCCTCTCAGGAAAAGCCACACATGGGTATATTTCACATCATGTCCTCAACGTTCGTTGCTCACCATGAAGAATGAACGGAATTATGGATGTGGTTTTTTACGTGGGAACTCATACAAGGAGGCAGACTCCTAATAGGAGAAGGACAGTCCAGATGTCCTTTGTCCCTTTACGCTGCCATATTTAGAGTTCTAGTACGATTTTGATATGAAAAGACAATGATCCCCATATTGTTGCAAGTTCTGTTATGAATATTTGTTATAAATGTACTCGGGAAACCGAGAGACAAGCTCTAGATTTTGATTAGATTTCATGGATTGACTGCTATATTTCTGAAGACCGAGAATACTCTGTTTTAAGTTATTTTTCCTTTAATGAAGAAGACAACATTTCTTTGAACGCGTTGAGTTGATCTTGAGTTAGATTCCATCTGGTGGTAGAGGGCCCATGCCTCCTGAACAGCTTTACTTTCACAATTTAGATAAGTATCTTAGTTCGTTTTCAATTTTTTGAAGTTTGAGTGCATATTTAATTTCATTAATCACTATAGCTATACTTGTTCTAAGAAAATCTTCCAAAAGATCATTATAATGAATGAGAAATGGTTGTAGTGTTATAGATTTTAATTGCAATTTCTTTTGTTCATTATCACAGTTGAAGTTATTCTAGTAAACTCTTCCAAAAAATCATTATGATGACTAAGGCATGAATGTGATACTGAAGGTTTCAGTTGCTTGTTTACACTAAGTAGCATAGCTGATCTTACTCTTAAAAAGCTCTTCGAAAATATCATAAAAATGGGTAGGAAATAGCTGTGATGTCTTAGTTTTTAATTGTAATTGCTTTCAGTTTTCATGTTTGCATTCAAATGCATTGAATTGGATAGCCAGGATTTTTCTAACAAGCTCTTCCAAAATACCATTCATGATGAACGAAATAGGCTGTAGAATCCCATAGATTAATTGCATGATAACTTAGTTAGAGTACTCCGGAGTCAAATTGCATTCAATTCATGCTCTGTTATTTCGTTTCAAGTTTGATAATGGCTTGTTAGTTTAGCACTGTTTATTGTAGACTAGTAGCACTCTATTTCAGTTCTAGCTGAGCTCACTGTATTTACATTCCACATTTAGTTGTCATCCATTGCATATTAAATTACATTAGTTGTTAAACTTAAATTCCACGGCCTTCATTATTTACAAAACTTCTTTTGTTCCAAACCTATAATTAACTCATAATCATCTGGACAGAGGATAGTATCAGTCCAAGGCCTGGAGTACTTTTGCAACCTTTTTACCATTTCACAAAAAAGCCTTTCTTCAAAAGACTATTCAAAAAGGAAATCTATAACTTTTGAGTGAGGTTTAGTGGTGTTAAACTAAGTTGCAGAATAGAATTAAGAGCTAGTTTTAGAGTAGAGATCTTATGATATTACAAATGTTCTTTGCCAAATATGTTTCAGCAAATCTTTAATCATGGATGGAATGTTGTATCATTATGAGTTGATTGTTTAATTGTTCAGTTAGGAGAATTTTTATACTTAGCTGCCCATTTCTCAAGCTCTTCCAAAATACCTTTAATGAAAGAATTGGACAAGTTAAGTTCATGTTGTGAATTATTTTCTTGAATTCATTATCAAGCTTTGTATTCTACTTAGTCATAGTTTAGGGTTTGGTTCTGTCTTAGTATTTTCATTTGTCATTTGTCATCATCAATTTAGGCTTCACTCTGTTTTTAACTAGTAGCTTCTTTCCACCAGCATTTAGTTCTTTCCCTTGTGAACATAAAACCATAAAAAGACCAAAAACATCATAAAACACTAGACACAACGCAGTAAGAAACAAACACCTAGGCACATACAGTGCACCTCACTTCAGCAGTTTACCAACCCTGGTTGACAATTAAATGAACTCAATTTAGGAGACTAGGTTGAGCACAAACATTTTGGCGCCATTGTCAGGGAAGTGAAAACTAGGTAACCTTTGTTTCTTAACTCCCAAAAACAATTATATGTTTAGAGAGAGAGACTCAAGGGGTAGATTCATAAGCAGCAGAAACAGAAGTTTGATTCCTAGAACACCACTTGTTTCACCTAAACCAAGAGCTAGTACACCTTCAACTCAGACCCAAATTCCATCCTTTACTGATCCTAGACTTCTAGAAGACCTAAGATCAGATATTCCATTAGAGAAACCTTCCACTTCATCAACTAAACCTGCCTTAGAAGAATATCCAAAGACTCCTGTTAGGGACACAAACTTTTCCACTTCCACAGGAGAATCAACCATGGCAGAAGAAGGGGGAGGAGGAGTATTTAATGGAGAACACACATTATTTGGAGGGGGTAGAGGTAGAGGTAGAGGAGAAGGAGGTAGAGGTGCAGAAGGAGGAAGACATAGAAGAGAAATGGGAAGCTCTTTTGGGTTTCCTATAATAGATGAAGAAACCAATACAACCCTGAAAAATATTTCACCCTCTGTCCTTCCAAACTTCTATGGACTTAAAACTAAAGATCCTGAAACCTTCCTATTTGAATTTGAAATCCTATGTAGAACTTATGACTACTTAAAAGATGCTCAAAAACTTAAACTATTTCCTTCAACATTGAAAGAAGCAGCATTGAAGTGGTTTATGAGTTTGATCAACAGTTCTATTAGGACATGGGAGGACATGAAACAAGCATTTCTAGAGAGGTATTTGGATTATTGTATGCCATTCAATCATAAGGAAGAAGTGTTTAAGATGTTACAAAAAGAAGATGAAAACTTGGAAGATTTGTTGGAGAGATTTCATTACAACATCAAAAGATCAAAAATGGAAAACTTAGATCAAGACACCTTAAAAGCTCTTTTGTCGAAAACAATTAGGGATGAATGGTTGGATATCCTTAACATGATGGGAAAAGTGGATATATCACAGCTCACATTACCTAAAATATCTGAGTTATGTATCAACCTTTCAAGAGGGAAATATAAAACTGTAAAAGGTCCAAGAGATCCTGCTCTTGCAAGGGCAAGTAAGTCTGCTTCTGGGATAGTAAGTAGGTCAGAAATAGGACATATGCTTGATGATTTCAAATCTGACATCTTAGGGATTCTTAGTGAAAAAATAGACACCCTTAAGATATAAAACAAGAAAAAAGCTGAATCTGATTCCTTAGCAATCTTTTGTCCCAAATGTAGAAAGAAACATGCCTTGAGAGAGTGTCCTTTGGATGTAAAAGTTGTAGAGACCTGTGTCATTTGTTCTGAAAAACATGAGACCAAGAATTTTCCTTCTCTTCCTGGTCTCAAAGCTGTCTTTCAAGAGGAAACTCCTACAAATTCCACAGAATCTCTCAATTTTGTCTCTATAAGGCCTTGGCAAGGACCTCAAACACAAGGATTCCATGATAAAATGTATAACCAACCTCCACCTTGGAATTCTTGGCAGCAACCTTGGCCTCAATTTCAAAATCAATCTCAAGCTTGGGCACAAGGGGCACAAAATCCCTATGGAAGATACTCTCAGTACTATCAGTATCCACCATCCTATCCACCATACCCACATTTTTATCCTCAAAATCCTCAACAAAATTTTCAAAAAAATTCTCAACAACATCATCAGAACCTACCACATCAAAATCAACCACTTCCATTACCATTCCCTCAAAAATCAAATCAGTTACCTGCTCAACCCATACCAAACCCCAATAATAAAAATCCTCAGAACACATACATGATAGAAGGCCAACAGTTTCCAACTTATTTAATTACTCTTTTAGACCTTAGTGATGTTCAACTTAGGTCTGGAAGAATACGTGAAAAGAGGAAACCTTCTGTGATCATACAAGAACAAGATAACTCTGAGGAAGATTCTCTACGGGTGAATAAAAGTCTTGAAGAAGATACATCTTTTCAAGACCCAAACACTGAAAAATTAAAGCAAAAAGATCCAATAATTTCAACTCCTGTATTAGAGCAGCCATCAACATCTACTTCTATACCTCCCTTTCCAGAAAGATTACAAATTGATAGAGGTGTAGAAAAACAAATTATGGTGCCTAATTATGATTTCCTAGATGAGATGAGAAATTCTTGCATTAAAATTCCATTATTACAAGCCATCAAGGAAATTCCAATATTAGCCAAAACAATAAAGGAGTTGAGCATGAAGAAAACAAGAAAAAGAATAAGAGAAACAAAGAAAATTCAACTGGCAGGAAAAATAGCAGACATTATGATGGGCAAGATTGCTATTCCAAAGTATCTTGACCCAAAAAATCCAGTTGTTAAAATTCACATCAATGGAATTGAAATCCAAAACACACTCATTGATTTAGGAGCAGCAATAAATATCACGAGTAGACAAATCATGGATAAATTGAAACTTCCTAATCTTCTCTTTACACCCACATTATTACAATTAGCAGATAGATCTGTGATCAAACCTGATGGGGTAATAGAAGACATTCCAGTGTCCCTAGATTCTTGGGAGTGCCCTGTGGATTTCATGATCCTAACTCCTAAGAATAATCTAGGAGGACATCCTGTTATATTAGGAAGACCTTGGTTGGCTACAGCTGATGCTTTTATTAGTTATAGATCTGATGATATGTACATCTCTTATGGTAGTTCAACTAAGAAATTCACTTTGTATCCTCCAGCTAGGACAATTACAGATTTAGATGATACTCAATGGATAGAGGATGAATAATATTTACAACCTCTCTTCACAATTTCAGAAATTAGTGAAGATAATCAAATTCTGAATACTCTAGAAAACTTTGAATCCTCTTCAGAATACAAACATGAACCATTTCAAGAGGGATTCAACATTGAGTTTTTGTCATCAAGGCAGATGTCTCTTTATTCTATGGATAAATTTGGCAGCTCTACAAGTGAGATATTTCCAGGAAAAACTTTGAATATAAACAAGAACCTAGAAAAATCTCAACAAGAAGAGTTAGTCAAGATATTACAGAGACATTCTTCTGCATATGCATGAGAGTACACTGACATGAAAGGTATAAGCCCCAAGACTTGCACTCATCACATCTATATAGAGGAAAATTGTAAATCAATCAGAAAACCTCAAAGACGGATGAATCCAAATCTTAGAGAGATTGTTAAAGAAGAATTGCAAAAATTGTTAAATGTCAACTTCATCTATCCCATTTCAGATAGTCAATGGGTTTCTCCTTTGGTAATTGTGCCAAAGAAAAATGGTAAATGGAGGGTATGTATTGACTACCGGGAGTTAAAAAAAGCTACTCTTAAAGACCATTTTCCCTTACCTTTCATAGATCAAGTGTTAGATACATTAGTTGGCAAAAAGTAATTCTCATTCCTAGATGGGTTTAGTGGTTACAACCAAATCCAAGTAGCACTTGAAGATCAAGACAAAACCACATTTACCTATCCTTGGGGTACCTATGCTTACCGAGTATTTCCATTTGGATTATGCAATGCACCTGCAACATTCCAAAGGGTAGTATTAGAAATTTTTTTAGATCTAATACATGATTGTGTAGAGGTATACATGGATGATTTCACAGTTTATGGAAACACATTTGAAGAAGCCTTAGCAAACTTGGAAAAATTTTTAAAGATATGTCAGGAAGCAAATCTTTCACTTAGTCATGAGAAATGTTTCATGATTTTTACTGAAGGTATTGTTTTGGGGCATCACATTTCAGGGGATGGGATTAGAGTTGATGAGTCAAAATTTGAAGTCATCTCTAACTTATCTATTCCAAGTTGTCAAAAAGATGTTAGGAGTTTTCTAGGATTTACAGGATATTATCGGAGGTTTATAGAAAACTTCACCAAGATAGCATCTCCACTCTTCAAATTATTTACCAAAGATTGTGAATTCAAATGGAATTCTGATTGCCAGTTAGCCTTTGAAACCCTGAAAACAAAAATTTCTGAAGCACCTATTTTAAGGGGACCTAACTGGAAGTTACCTTTTCATATCTCAACAGATGCCTCTGATATAGCTCTAGGAGCAGTATTGGGACAAAAAGACTCGATTCCTTATGCCATCTACTAGACCAATAAAAATTTGAATCCTGCAGAATTAAACTATACTGTAACTGAAAAAGAGTTTTTAGCTGTTGTTCATGCCATAAACAAATTTAGACACTATATAACAGGCTATGAAACTTTTGTTCACACTGATCATTCTGCAATTAGATACTTAATGAAAAAATCAATTACTAATGGCAGAGTTATAAGATGGTTATTGCTATTACAAGAATTCAACATTACCATTCTAGATAGGCCTGGAAAACAAAACACAGTAGCTGATTTCCTATCTAGACTCCAAAATATCAAAGATGACACTCCAGTTGAAGATCAATTTCCCGATGAATATCTTTTTGCAATTTCTACTCAAACTCCATGGTTTGCTGATATTGCTAATTATTTAGTTTCAGGAAAATTTCCTTCAATAATGAATGCAAGGGATAAAAGAAAAATCATTTATGACAGTGCAAAATATTCATGGGTTGTTAATGAGTTGTACAAGACAGGTCCAGATTTGATCATTAGGAGATGTGTTCGTGAAGATGAGATGCCCGAGATTCTCAAAGCATGTCATGATGAACCTTGTGGTGGACACTTTGCTGATAAGAGGACAGCCTATAAGATCCTTAATTTAGGATATTATTGGCCATCCTTGTTTAAAGATGCTAAAGAGTATGTCAAAAGGTGTGACAGTTGCCAAAGGGTAGGGAAACCTTCTCCTTCAGGTGAGATGCCATTACAACCTTAGGTACATATTGAACCTTTTGAAAAATGGGCTTTGGATTTTGTAGGACCTATTAGTCCTCCATCAAGAAAAAAGAGATATATATTAGTTTGCACTAATTATGTTACCAAATGGGTAGAGGCCAAGCCATTACTTTTTTCTAATGAAGCATCTGTAGTTACTTTTCTTTTTTAGGATATTTTTACTCGTTTTGGTGTCCCAAGGGAAATCATTACAGATCAAGGAGCTCAATTTACATCAAGGCTAGTGGAGAAAATGATGGAGAGGTACAAAATTAGGCATAGAAAATCTACTCCTTATCATCCACAAGCAAATGGTCAAGTGGAATCTACTAATAAGGTCATTGAAGGAATCCTAACAAAGACTGTTCATTTACATAGAAGAGATTGGGTAGATAGGCTTCTTGAAGCCTTGTGGGCCTATAGAACTACATGGAGAAACACAACAGGCCATACTCCTTATGAACTTGTTTATGGAAAGCAATTTTTGTTTCCCATAGAGTTCCAGATTCAAACTTTCAAAATGGCAGTTCAGCTAGGACTTGATTTAACGGAGGCACAAAAGCATAGATTGGAGTAGATTAATGAATTGGATGAGATCAGACAAGATGCAGTTCAGAAAACAAGTCTAGTCCAACAACAAAGGACTAGATGGCATGACAAGTACATCAAAGAGAAGAAGTTCAAAGAAGGTGACTGGGCTCTCTTGTTTGATTCAAAATTCAATGATTTTCAAGGTAAATTTCAAACACATTGGCTTGGGCCATATGAAATTGTTGAAATTTTTGACAATGGAGCAGTAAAAATCAGGACAATAGATGAAGAACAGATCACTTTTCTTGTGAATGGTCATAGATTGAAGCTGTATCACAAACCACTCTCAAGAGAAGAATTTGTCAAGAAGTTCCAGGAAAATAGTGATGTGAAGTTAATGAAGAAGAATCTTTCTTCTTCATCAACTTGATTGAATTTTCTAAAGCATTGCTTTGAAAAAAAAATAAAAATAAAAATAAAGTATAAACATGAAAACCAATCACTGATTGGCATGTTTATACAGAAAATATAGGGTGAAAATCAGAATCTTTTTGACACTCTAACTTTTCCATTTTTTTTCTGCAAGAAGCTGTTACAAAATCATAAGTTCAAATCCATTGCACTTATGATCCATCTCATTTCATTTCATTCCATTTACTTATCCATCCATACTCCATTTCATTCATTCATTCATACTTCACTTCATTCCATATTTCATTCATCTCATTCCATACCTCATCCACCTCATTTCCATATCAAAATTTAAAGTTTGATGTTTTTCTGCAAATGAATAACACATGTCATGGATTGCAGGCCATTTCTTATATTCTTCCACTCCATTTCATAAATTTTAATCCATCCCATTCCACCATTCACTTCATACATATTCCATTATACCATGTTTCATCATCTATCTTCACCCATTCTATAAAATATTCCATGTATATTCCAAACTACTCCATTCCATGATTAAAATTCTCTACAGGTACATTCTGCAGCTAAACAGACATTCTGCAGCTAATCAGACTTTCCGCAGCAAGAAAATCATTTCGCAGCTACAGATTCTGAAGGCACTGATCAACAGACATTTGAATTGCAACAAAATGATCCAGTATATCCATGAACAAGCAAAATCAAGAAGGATTATGAAGACCCACAAAGTAATGGTTTCCAGAGGAGAAAAAAGTATATGGAGACCATAAAAAGAAAATGAAAAGCAAAGGTAAAAAAAAATCTGATTATAATGGCATTTCATGAAAAAATTTAGTATAGTCTAGTTATGAATCATTCGAAAAGTTGTTTTGATTATTTTTATTGATCATGCCAAATATACCCTCCGCAAAACTTTGGATAAAAATACTTCATTTCAAATTCTATACCCGATCATCATTTAAGAGGTTAAAAGGCTGAAGTGTTTGATTTTCTTACGTCACCCAGCCAAATCATTTAATGATGATTTTTGAATCTATTGTAAAAAAAATCTCCGCAGTCTTTTCACTCATTGATTTGTTTTATTCACCTCACTTCATTAACTCGTTCCGTAACCACTCCCTATTATTCCATCCCATAGAAAACCCTTCATCATTTCATTCTGTAAAACAGAGGTATCTCTATCACCGTGAGCAAAGGTATATTAGTTTGAAAGTTGAAGCCACTGTCACCATGAAGCAGAGGTATATCAGTTTAAAATTTGAAGCCATTGTCATCGTGAAGCAGAGGTATATCAGTTTGAAGATTGAAGCATTGTCAGAGTGAAGCAAAGAAGTATTAATTTGAGGGTTGAAGTCATTGTCTCCATGAGCAGAAAGAGTACTAATCTGAAGATTGAAGAAGAAATTATGGGCCTCATCGTGAGAACTGAACCAGTGGGCACAAAATACCTAGAAGGATACCCTCAAAGTAGAGAAATGTTGCAACAAGCAGTATGGCTACAATTCCTTGAGAAATTTAATGGCTTCTACAAAGAAGTTACTAAAACATTTGCAAGGTCATTCAAAGGAGCCAAGGTTGAAATTGGAGATGTTAAATTCACTGTCACAGAGGTTTTTATTGCAGAAGCAACAGGATTGCTTAGACATGGAGAAGGATGATTTAAAAACAGAGAATTTCATAATGAATCATGGAAGCAAATCCTCAAATCACCAGGTATGGATGTCACTGTGTCTAAAAATGGAATTCCAAGCTCTGCATTAAAGAATAAATGGAGAAACATATTGCTTATTCTACAAAAATTTATCACTTGTGAAGGTAGATATGGTACTTTTTATGTTTACCATATTAGGTTGATAATGCATTTTCTGGAAGAAGAGCTTAATTTACCTTATTTTTTGCTTCAAAGTTTAAAAAACATGGCTTCAAGTGTTCAAAGGAGAGTCCAATTCCTAGAGACAACTCTATACCATCATGGCTTGGTTAAGATTCTAATTGAACACCATTTTGCCAAAACAAAAGATACTTGGGATAATTTCTTGGTGAGAAATCACTTTGAGGAACCAAAAGAGCCTTCACCTAAACATCGGCCTACAAAGAGAAGCAGAAAATGGAGAGCCTCTAAAATTGAAACTGATAAAGCAATTCAAGATAGCAGTGAAGAAATAATATTTGAGAAGTTGACCCAGATTAAGAGACAGCTTAAGGAAGAGAGGGTAATCAGAAAGTTTGCCACAGAAAAAGAAGAGGGACCATCCCAGCTGAGAAGAAGCCATAGAATTAGGGGGAAGCTAAGGAAAACACAGATCAAACAAACCAGGGTGATAAACATAGAAGATGAGGAAATATCTATTGAAGAAGATGTTGAAGAAGATTTTGATGAAGAAGCCCCTGAAATTGACCCTGCACAGCAAGAAATTTATAACTATGTTGAAACATTAGAAATGAAAGCTTCAGGGAGTAGAGATAGAACCCCTAGTTCTCCACTGTCCGAAATAGATGTGTTAAGAAGAGATAGGTACGAGATGGAAGTACTTAATAGACACATTAGAACCGAGAATGATATTCTAAAGGAACAAGTCAAACTCAAAACCAGTATGAACTCAACCCTGTCTCTACAAATGGACAAAGTGGAAAAGGCTAATGAAAAGTTGAAAAGGAGGAACAAGAAGTTAATCAGGGAACTTACCAATTTAAGGTTCAAGTTAGTCATCAGGAAGCCCAAAAGACCTTTAACTTCCAGGCAAAGAAGAAGAAGAGGGTTGGATGTTCTTACAGAAGTCTCTGAGTTTATGGAATAAGTTGCATGAGGACATGCAAGAAGTCAGCAGTGGGGATATGTTGAGCCCCAAGATTTTTCTTTCTTTCATCTTAATTCACTCCATTTTCCTTTGTCCATTTTTATCCTAGGCCCAAATGATCAATGAAATTAGTTAAAATTACTTTAAGAATGTATATCATGGCTAACTTGCTAAGTATTGTGATTTTGTCATTGTAATGCATTTTGAACTAAAACTAGCTACAGAATGCAGACATTCTGTAGCTAACCACCAATTCTGCAACTGTCTTCACGTTCAAGTATGTTCCAGGTGTCCTCTCAGGAAAATCCACACATGGGTATATTCCACATCATGTCCTCAACGTTTGCTGCTCACCATGAAGAATGAACGGAATTCTGGACGTGGTTTTGTATGTGGGAACTCATACAAGAGGCAGACTCCTAATAGGACAAGGAGAGTCCAGATGTCCTTTGTCCCTTTACGCTACCATCTTTAGAGTTCTAGTACGATTTTGATATGAAAAGACAATGATCCCCGTATTGTTGCAAGTTCTGTTATGAAGATTTGTTATAAATGTACTCGGGAAACCGAGAGACAAGCTCTAGATTTTGATTAGATTTCATGGATTGACTGCTATATTTCTGAAGACCGAGAATACTCTGTTTTAAGTTATTTTTCCTTTAATGAAGAAGACAACATTGCTTTGAACGCGTTGAGTTGATCTTGAGTTATATTCCGTCTGGTGGTAGAGGGCCCCTGCCTCCTGAACGACTTTACTTTCGCAATTTAGATAAGTATCTTAGTTCATTTTCAAGTTTTTGAAGTTTGAGTGCATAGTTAATTTCATTAATCACTATAGCTATACTTGTTCTAAAAAACTCTTCCAAAAGATCATTATAATGAATGAGAAATGGCTGTAGTGTTATAGATTTTAATTGAAATTTCTTTTGTTCATTATCACAGTTGAAGTTATTCTAGTAAACTCTTCCAAAAAATCATTATGATGACTAAGGCATGACTCTGATACTGAAGGTTTCAGTTGCTTGTTTACACTATGTAGCATAGCTGATCTTACTCTTAAAAAGCTCTTCCAAAATATCATAACAATGGGTAGGAAATAGCTGTGATGTCTTAGTTTTTAATTGTAATTGCTTTCAGTTTTCATGTTTGCATTCAAATGCAATGAATTGTACAATTAGGATTGTTCTAACAAGCTCTTCCAAAATACCATTCATGATGAACGAAATAGGCTGTAGAATCCCATGGATAAATTGCATGATAACTTAGTTAGAGTACTCCGGAGTCAAATTGCATTCAATTCATGCTCTGTTATTTCGTTTCAAGTTTGATAATGGCTTGTTAGTTTAGCACTGTTTATTGTAGACTGGTAGCACTCTAGTTCAGTTCTAGCTTAGCTCACTGTATTTACATTCCACATTTAGTTGTCATCCATTGCATATTAAATTACATTAGTTGTTAAACTTAAATACCATGGCCTTCATTATTTACGAAACTTCTTTTGTTCCAAACCTATAATTAACTCATAATCATCTGGACAGAGGATAGTATCAGTCCAAGGCCTGGAGTACTTTTGCAACCTTTTTACCATTTCACAAACAAGCCTTTCTTCAAAAGACTATTCAAAAAGGAAATCTATAACTTTTGAGTGAGGTTTAGTGGTGTTAAACTAAGTTGCAGAATAGAATTAAGAGCTAGTTTTAGAGTAGGGATCTTATGATGTTACAAATGTTCTTTTCCAAATATGTTTTAGAAAATCTTTAATCATGGATGGAATGTTGTATCATTATGAGTTGATTGTTTAATTGTATATTTAGGAGAATTTTTATACTTAGCTGCCCATTTCTCAAGCTCTTCCAAAATACCTTTAATGAAAGAATTGGACAAGTTAAGTTCATGTTGTGAATTATTTTCTTGAAGTCATTATAAAGCTTTGTATTCTGCTTAGTCATAGTTTAGGGTTTGGTTATGTCTTAGTATTTGCATTTGTCATTTGTCATCATCAATTTAGGCTTCACTTTGTTTTTAACCAGTAGCTTCTTTCCACCAGCATTTAGTTCTTTCCCTTGTGAACATAAAACCATAAAAATACCAAAAACATCACAAAATACTAGACACAACACAGTAAGAAACAAACACCTAGGCACATACAGTGCACCTCACTTCAGCAGTTTACCAACCCCGGTTGACAATTAAATGAACTCAATTTAGGAGACTAGGTTGAGCACAAACAAACACCATCCATGCCTGGGGTCCAACTTTACCCTTGTCTACTACTGGAGTTGCAAAAATTGGCATGAATGGCTTATACCAAGTTTTCACTCAATTGCATGCTTTCCCCAATAAATAAAATATATCTTTGACTGAGTATTATGAAATATGGCATACATATGGACACCTACCCCATCTCTGTTTAGTATTACAGATACTTAAATGTTCCAAACAATGTTTTCTGTAAATTTTGTGGGTCATGGATTCATCACACAGACCTGTGTATGTTTTTTGATGCTTTGGCTGACCGGATTGATCACTATGAATTTAAAGAGAACGAAACTCATCGAGGGCGAGGAGGTGGAGGAAAAAGGGGGGAAAAGTAGGAGGGAGAATTTAGATCTATATCTATAATATGATTATGAAGGAAATTTTTATCACGACTATCCGCTGCCTAGATGGCCTTGTTGTTCTCAATGTAGAGTGAATACACATGCAACAAAGGCCTATCTTGAGTTGATCACTAGGTGGGAGGAGCATAATTGGTAGAAAGGAGAAAAATTAATTAATGCAAAGCCTCAGGAACCTGAGCCAATCCAAATTTCAAATATTAATATAGTTAATAGATAAGGAAAGATAATTGGAGTAGATTCATGTGTCCCTGAACAACCAACGCTAACCAAACCTGCATCACCTAAGAGATATTATGACTCTAACCAACAGAAGGAGTATTATAGGGATGTGATAGAAATTTTTAAGCAATTGACACCACCCCATAGCCTGTAATTGGAATGTCCAAAACAATAAAAGTTGAAGATCCCAAGGTTATCAAAATACATTCCCGAGCCTATGATGGAATGGTTTAAATTATTTTTACAAATTATGAATGATGAGGATATGTCGGGCCATTTGCAAAAGAAACTCAAGACTATTGTTAAGGATGAAGAGCTCCGAGAAGGAATTATCTATACAAAATTTCTTGATAGGCACTCCATACGAGTTTGACGAAATAAAATGAGGAATGGAAGGGAATTATGTGTTCATGCTTAGATTTCAAGATTTAAGATCAACGATTCTATGCTAGATTTGGGATCGGATGTTAACATCCTACCAAGTAAAACTTGGAAAGATCTCGGGAACCCAAAACTAGAATCCTCCCAAATTCATTTGCGTATGGATAATCAATATTGTATTCTTCCCATTGGGTATCTGGAGGATGTTGAAGTGGATATTGCATGGGTAAAAACATAGGCATATTTTGAAGTGATACTTATTATGGGAGATAGAGACGCCCATCCCACATTGTTGGTGGAGGATTGGGCCTTTGAGAATTACACTGTTATTGATCTCAAATTAGAGATAATGAATTTTGATGTGGATGGAGTTAGAGTGGTTAAACCCTTAGATACTTATCAAGGTCCCATATTTATAGAACTAGTGGAAAATAGAGAAGAGCCTAATCTTCTAGACCAAATATATCGACTCACTATAGGGAGAAGAGAAGATTATATCAACCCCACAATCGGTGGTTCTATTATTTGGAAGAATTTTCAAAGCATGGAGGTGGTTCAAAGGTTGCGTTGGATGACTAACAACTAGAAGATCATGAAACACATTCTATGCAATGCTCAACTTTTCATTTTTCTCATTGGATTGGTATAAGGGTGTGAAATTTTCCAATGGTATAGGTTATTTTGTTACTTTTGTTAATGAAATTGATTTGAAAGTTGAGGAGACACAAAATATCCCCTTGTTGTGTATTTCCATTCAAGAAACACCAACAAGGTGGTGGGGAGCTCATTGTAACCATCTTCAAGGGTGGGAATCTGTCATGTCTTCTTTGCTATGTCAATATGGTGCAATAAGGGATTATTCAACTAACATTCCTAAATATGATGGATACACTGATCCATAGAAACATATTCAAAATTGCTAAATTAAGTGGGCTAAATGAATTTGTGAAGCGTTGTGGTTACATCAATTTATTCATATCTCGGGAACATTTTCATATGTTTGGTATGTAAAGGAGGAAATGAATAGATAGAAAACTACATGGGAACCCATGGTAGCTTGATTTTCTACTGAATTTTCTTTTTTGGATGAATATGAAAAGATAGTGGGAGATTTGAAAGTGATTAAGAGGGATATGTTCCTTGCAAGAAATAATGTTGAGGACTATACAAGCTAGGACACCTTTGCACACATATATGAATCCAGGTTTCATGAATATGTCACTTGTGGAAAGGTGAATCTGGACCCTGAGGATGATGATTTATAATAATTGAGGCATTTTCCCTTCAAGGAGTCTGAAGGGGAGCAAGACATAAAGGATGGGCCTATTACAAATGCTCCATATCTAGAGACATTGAAGTTGAGGAAACATAAAATTCGCATTGAGGAGAGACCTAAGTTAGCTTCTATTAGTGATTATTGGGATGATCATACTACAAAATAAATCTTTGATATTCTAAAATAATATGAAGATATTTTCCCTTCTTTAGTTTCAAAGCTCAAGGGAATTAAAGGAGATTTAGGAGAAATGAAAATCATCCAGAAGCTGAATGCAATGTCAGTGAAGTATCAACCTTATAGACTATATCTGAGAGTAAAGGAGAAAATAAAGAAGGAAATATAAAATATGTTAGTAGTTGGTCTCATTTTTCTAGTTGATGAAGGTGAATGGATAAATCCCATTATAATTCAGGATAAGGAATACTCATATTACATTAGGGTCAATGTGGATTATTGGAGTCTGAATAATGCACATGTGCATTATCCATTTCTTACTCCTTTCAGTGATGAATTTGTTGAAAGTGTTGGAAGCCACCAAAAAGGAAGGGGGTCTCCCCGATGTGAAGTCCCAATTAGACCCCACACCATTTTGAGTAGGAGCCCAATCGAAATACGATTGGTTTCCAGCATGATTATCTTAAGGACATGCCTTGGCTGTGATAAACACATACAATGATATATGCATAGATTTGGTGAAAATAAGTGTATGAACTTTGTGAAGTATCAATTGTAATGTATGGAAGGTTCCATTACATCTGAGGGAAACAAGTGATCCCATTAGAAGAAATTAATAGTACTAACTTAGAAGAGACACACGAGCAATATAAAATAATTGTTAGTTAACCAACAAAATAGTTCACAAGATAACAACAATCATAATAGCATAAACAACATGCATATAAAAAGATATATAATAAAGCAAACAAATTGGTTCATTAGCATTAGCGTAAATGAAACAACATACATGACAAATATATAAATAATAGTCTTATTTAATTCATGACATATGCATAAAGACATGCCAAATCTAAGATTATTATTATAAAGTGAAACTTCCAAGCATCCAATTACATTGATAAGAAACTAGTCCCAATAGTGGAACATGAAACCAACACTTGCTTCTCCAAAGAATTATATTCCTCCCTACTAGAATAGAGAAGCAAAGGCTCCAAATATAAGCTTCCAGCCCCTTTACTTGAGTTATGAGGTTTTATTCATAAAAAAATGAGATGACTCTTCATCTCCCTTTGTGACCTTTGAGCTACCCTCATGAACCTTTGACTTTTGTCTTTTCCTAACTAATGACTTTTCATATTCCACAACCAACACTTGGACTTCCATTTGCAAATTTTATTTCAAATACAGTAATACAAAAACCCATATAGGAAAAAAATGGGTAGAGACTAATAAGACAAAATAGACACATTAATATTTATTTTGAGGAAACTACAACTCGACAAATTCAACCTGCAATTTTTTGATTACACATTGATTCCAATATTTGTACTCTGTGATGGTATCCTCTAAATTTGTTGGAAGGTTAGGATGAATGCAAACTCTAGCTTCCATTGAAATTATTTAGAGCTAGTTTTCACTTCTTTCTACAACAAGAACAAAATCATATTGATATTAGTAGGATGATTTATGAACTTATGCATTTTTTGTCTCTTACCCTCCAAAAATTCTTTGGTAGTGATCTGGTTTAGCTGATCCAAGTATTCATCGATCTCTTTCTTGACCACGTTTATGCCATTTGTTTTTTAAAATGGCCATACAGAGGGGATCTTGTGTGCTTGAACCAAGGAATACAAGTTGTTGTATAACTGAGCATAAGAAACTAAAATGATGGCCAAAAAGGTGTCAAGTTGTTTGTTTCTTTGTATAAGAATTCTGACCTCAACCTTTTCCAACTCTATTTTCTTCATTTTATTCTTGACCAATTGTGTTGGTGAACTCTTGTACGTAGTTCCCCACGCATGTATCACAAAAATGGATACATGAATGAATTTCAAGGTTTTTTTCATTTTCCCATGCTTTCTTTTTCATTTAATGTAAAGGAACTACTGCTTTATGTAAGGTGACCAAATCATCATAAAGATGCCTCAAAGTGTCTCCCAATTCCTAGATATAGCCAAATATAGCTGCTTGAAGCTCTTTCAAACAAGCATGTGTGGAAGAAAACCTATGATTATGCTTGGTGTTGTTGTATTTGTATATTTTTATCTTCTATATTATTTTCCATCTATTTGTTTTCAACCATCAGGAAATATTTATTTTCTTTCAAAGCACTTGCAATGGCTAATTTAGCCGCAACGATGGTATGAGGATTCCTTCTAGTATCCACGAATATCACCCTTTCTGTATGAATAAAATAAATATGCACCAGATGATCAGAAAAGTGTTTCATTATTTCTTGCACAATTTGTTTTGAAGCTCATTAAAGTTTAGGCTAGAAACATCCATGATCAACTCATCATCTAGAGGAGATATTTATTCTTCAGCATCCCGAGATTTCCCATCCGTGAGGGGTGGTGGAGGTTGATTGATGATCTATTATATAATGGGCATGATTTGTAAATGGGGGAGTAACTTCTCCTCTCAAAAGCTATCTGTCCTATGATTCTTTGCAAGGAAACAAAATGGGTCTTAATGTAAAAAAGTTTTATAATTCTCTTCAAGGTGGCAAGTTAGTTTTCACATGAAATTTTAAAAACTAACATATTCACATGCAACGAAAAAAATTTAGGCATGCAGAGAAGAAAAAAAAATTGATGACAAAGTTCACCCCTTCAGGGCTACATCTCTAGGCTTGCTCCAACAACTAGACTGCTCTATTGATTTCAGTGGTAAAAGAGTACATGCAGTTTGTTGACAATTGAGTGGATTGTTTCCAATACAAGGAACATTCTCCTAAAAAGAATTATCGCTCCAAAAGTATGACCTCTTACAACAAGTCATAAAAAGGTCAACATGAAAATGACTCACACATCAGGTCCTTGTAAAACATTTGAAAACCATGCATAAAAAGTACAACAAATCCACATTAAAGTACTGAAAAGAGCTTCTCTCAAAAACACATAATGAGAAAATAAAAATAAGAGCTGCTCCATAGAATTCATAGCTGCTTCAGATCAAATAAGAAGGTTGGAAAACTCCTACAAGGATCTCTCCATGCTCAAAAGGACTTCAAAACAGCTTCAAACCTATAATCATCTCTGGCACTAAACTACTCAATCCTACAAAAATTCCTTCCAAAATTGCTCCAATTAGAAAATGAGGTTACTAATGGACTTAGAATGCCAAAAAACCCTTATCTAGGCTCTTCTTGGCCACAAAAGGACCAAAAATTGATCAAGTTATGCCTCCTTGAACAAGTTATGCTATTTATCCCTCAATTTGACAGAAACTGCTAACTATGCGACATTTTAGCCCTTTAAACAATTCAGGAGATGACAATTTTTCCCGCAAATGGTGCATTTTGGCACTTCATTAATTTACCCAATAACCCCCTTTGCACAAAAATGGGGCCACATGGGTGCCCATGAGGTTGGGTGATGGGGCCAATGGTCCGCCCCCACTGGTGTTGGCTCCTTCATCGTCGAGGCTATGATCATGTTATTAATGATGTGGCTAGGTGTTGAGGCCAACTTCCCACCCTCAAATCCAGACTAGCCCCCAGATTGTTTCCGTTAGTTATGTGGTGTTGTTATGACCTAAGACAGGCCTTAATTTTTTCCCTGTCATACTTGCATCCACGCTAGGTCCCATGGTTCCCATAACACCAGGGGCTAGGGTTGAATCCTCACCATGCTCTAGTAGCACCTTTGCCATGGTTGTATTCCCTGTGTTGTGACCAGGGGCTGGGGTTGAATCCTCACCCTGCCTCGGTAGTAGCTCCGTCGTGTTTGCATGCCCTGTGTTGTTACTAGGGGTTGGGGTTGGTCCTCTCCCCTCCTGTCGATGTTATTCCACCATGGTATGGTGAGAGGTAACATGACTATGGGTTGGGGCTCACCACCCGACCCCTCCTCCCAACACATAAACCATATGGTTTCAAATATAAACCGAGACCATATTATGTTAAGAAATAAATCATAGGTGTAATGGTGGAGCCCAGAGTTTGTATGTGACAGGTCTGGGGTTCGACACCCACCGAGGCCTTTGGATCTTTAACCAAAAATTTTGACCAACGGTGAGGCATCACATGACAACTTCTGGTTTGGTCACATGGAAACCCCCTATTGGGCCACCCAAACACCAAAAAAAAATAAAATGATGCCACCACACACCTGTAAGAAGTTGCCACATGGCGAGTTCTGGTTGGTCCACCGTATGCCTAGTTGGCATGGTGATGACATCATGAAATCAAAAATACTGACTTCCTAGTCAGCAGCCTAGTCAGCACACCTGCAATGTTTTTTATTGTTGGTCAAAAAATTCAAAACATCATAACTTTGTCATAAGATATTGAATTGAGGCAATTCATGCATCGCTCGAATCAGGACGATGAACATTATGACTTGATGCCAATTTGGGATACTTTGAGCACTTTCATTGTTTAGCCTAATTTTGATATTCGGATCATACCTCCCCACTAGGAACTTTTGGACCCCAAAATTTTATATTCTCCTCAAAAATAAAACGAGGAAAAAGCTCATAAAATTTCCCGATCTCAATCCTTTATTTCCTATTGAAATTGGTGCCTTCAAGCTCCAATCAAGGTACTCCACCTATCCTCTGCATGAAGTCCTAATCTTCCTATCAAGAATCGAGCCATAATTCTTCTAACCATGTAGGAATAAAAACTTCGATGGATGGAATCTGAACATTCTCTTCAAAACCATATTACTTGGCTAAAACGAAATTCATCTTGAAGTCCCTCCTTGTTGAAGAAAAATTTGATTTACCATATTGGAAATTAGAAGAAAATAAATGCTTTCCATGCACTAATTCATACTTTCCTTTATTGTCCTTAAACTACACTTGTACTCTAAGGTACACTAGCTACATTTATTCAATGACGCACTTGGCTTTGTCCACATAAACATAGTCATCTTCTGCAAAATATTTATCAAATATTTCATTCACAAACAAGCTTCATCTTGAAACACTTGTATCAGTGAGTACATGACACAGTTGTAGACATATTGTATGACATACAAATGTTCATCCCAATAGTCCTAAAAAAATTGGACTTATTAGCAAGCCAACACAACATGACATGTCAAAGAAAACATACTTGTTTCAAATAATTTATTGTTCATGTATTTAATTTACAAAGTACCTAAAAAAGAATGTACAACAAGTATTTAAAATTTTACAAAGCAAGAAAACTATACAAAAAAATCTACCCAATCTTTTCCTCTCCTAGGATTATGGGTTCTCTTTCTGCACCCGCTCTGCTTTGAAGGATTCCTTAGGAACTACACTAGTTTCCTCTTTGCCACCTGTCACTTTCCTTGCAATGGATTGCATGACCTCTTTTTACTTCTTGGGATGAAGTTCTGAATGAATTTTCCAACAACTTTCATTCTGGTGCCCATTCATGTTAGGATTGTTCATGGACAAGGAAGTCTTCAAACTAGAGAGATGTCCTTCCTATTTTATTCCAAGAATTTGGTCCATTCTCCTGACCATCACTTTATGTTGCTCAAAATCAGCCACACAATGGTCAAATGCATCACAAAATTTTCAAGGAAACATGTCCCATAAATAATCAAAATCACCAACATTTTTAAAATTCCCATGAGACTTATACCTATCCCATGGGTTGTGACTTTGATGATGAGGAATTGACTTTGCATGTCCTTCGAAACATTCATCTCTCTTCAGAGACAAATTTCCATTATCACTACCATCATGGTATGACATATCATTGCTTGATGATTTATTTTCCTAAAAAAGTTTAAAACACTCTCCAAACTCTCCATGACCATAACCCAATCCTTCATATCTTGGTCTCTCCTTCACCTCGATAGGATTAGTGATACCTTGGACATTGATTCTATGACCTCCTCCTTGATAACCCATCTGAGTAAAAAAATTCATACCAATGCCTTTAGTATACTTTTCAAAGGCCGCAAAAGACATATTATCAACATAAATTCAATGAGTAGAACTAGAGATGCTAATTACCTCCTTTGTTTTGTCACCCATGTTTTTTGTTTCAAATGCTGATGAAGAAGTAGATGATGACTCAAACCACCCACTTTTACCAACATGCACATAAGGAGAATCTTTTATATGTTGACAAAACTCACAAGCATCATTTTCCACATAGGGTCCATATCCTGTATTTGAACCATGCGCACATATTGGCTTCATCTTGGAGGAATTATTTTCTACTTCTAGAGTGGAACTCTCACCAACTTGTTCCTCCAACACATATTGCAACTGAAGGTGCATTTTCCTCTTCTCCTCCTCGACAACTTCAATCAATCTCCCCAACTCAATATTCTCCATTCAAAGAGACAAGTTAATCTCCTCTAACTGTTGTATACTTTACCGATTTAGCTTCTTTCCCATGCTTGCAACTTGGTCATAACCAAATCTGATACCACATGATATCAAAAATAGAGGAGTAAATTATCCTCTAAAAAACTAATCGTCCTTTGACACTTTTCAAGTAAACAAAAAAAGTCTTAATGTAAACAAGTTTTATAATTCTATTCAAGGTGGTGAGTTAGTTTTCACATGAAATTTTAAAAAGTAACATATTCAATTGAAACTAAAAAATGGTAGGTATGAAGAGAAGAAAACAGAAATTGATGAAGGAGTTCACCCCTCTAGGGCTATTTCTCCGGGCCTGCTCCAATAACTATACCTCTCTATTGATTTTAGTGGTAACAAAGTACATTCAATTTGTTGAAAATTTAGTGGCGTGTTTCCCCTACAAGGAAACCTTCTCTTGCAAAGAATTCTCACTCCAAAATTATGAACACTTACAACAATTCATAAAAAGGTCAGTATGAAAAGGAATCACACATCAATTCCTTGTACACCACCTAAAAACCAAGCATAAATGTAAAACAACTCCACATTGAAGTACTAAAAAGAGCTTCTCTCAAAAACACATAATGAGAAGAGACAAAGAAGAGCTTCTCCATAGAAGTCACAACTACTGTGGATTAAATAAGAAGGCTGGAAAACCCCTATAAGGCTATCTCCATGATCAAAATTCCTTCGAAACTGCTTCAAAAATATGATTGTCTCTGGCACTAAGAGAATAAATCCTACAAAAATTCCTTCCAAAAGTGCTCCAATCAGAAAACTAAGGGCGCAAATGGACTCAGAATGCCCAAAAACCCCTATCTAGAATATCCTTGGGATCAAAAGGACCAAAAATTAATCAATTTATGTCTCCTTGAACAACTTATTTTGTTCATCCATTAATTTGACAGAACTCATTAACTATGTGACATTTTAGCCCTTTAAACAATTCGTGAGGTGACAATTTCACTTGCAAATGGTGTGTTGGGCACCAGATTTGTATACTTTCTTCCCTCATTTTTACCCTACCTTTCTATCTCTTCGTGCCATTATTCATCTTAAAAGCATGAGGTAAAACCCTTTCTCCTATATTTCATGGGATATTTGACTAATGATGTACTTGTCATGGAGGTTTTACCTTTTTATGTATTAATTCCTATCTTTCTCCAGATTTGGCTACAACAGGCGCATTACGGTTGCAATACAGGGCATAGCCCATCTTTTTCCAGCACCTCCCTTATTTGCTGCTACAACGTAACAACCATGGATGTATCAGCGTTATCTTTGGGTTCCTTACAGTTCTTGCTAGGAAATCTAGCTGTCGTTGTAACAATGTATAGTTTTGTAACAATGGAGTTGTTGGGAGATTTTGGGGGGTCTCATGGTTATGGTATAAAGAAGTCTACAGGCCGCGAATCGAGAGACCCTTACACATATATACATCTCTTGTAATTAATATTAGTTTATTAATAGATACATAGTAGCTTGTTGTTTCTCCTATAACACTTGAGTTTCCGCAGCCCTGATCCAAGAGTTGGGCCCACTCTTGTGATCAGGTGCTGCATTCTTCTTGTTTTAATTTCAGTACTGTGTTTTGTGTGATTACTTAGTTGCTATTACAATTAAATTAATTGTTGTGGATGAATTTTATTTTTGCAAGTTGATTTATTGTTTTTATAATGATATTTGTGTTATAGATTAATCTGTGATTCACAACAGACCACAGTTCTTGTATATGCATATACTTTGTCGTTAGTCTTGAAATAACTAATGCCCTAGGGTTGATAATTTATGTGGGAAAAGGATTGAATCTAGTTCATATCCAGACACCAAAATTTTTGCGTCGTTGCCAGGAAAGGTTAATAGGTGCAAGAATAGGATCTGCAGTGGATCTCAGAGCTGATCTCTCGTCTTGAGGTGGGAATCTATTGCCGAGCTTCAAGTCTTGAGCATAAGTGCTTTTTTTTTTTTTTGCTTTCATTCTTTTCTGTTTCTTGTATCATTTTTTTTCTGTAAAAAAATCTTTAAACCCTCGTCTTGGGGAAGGTGTTTTATAAAACCTTGCCATAAGTCCTGGGTGTAGTTAATTTTTTCTTTCCTGTTGTTTTTATTTTCCCTGTTTTTTTTCTAGGGGCAAATTTCTCATCCTGGGGAGGGTATGTTATTACTTTGATCCAAGTCTTGAAATCTGATTTCTTTTCTTTTGTGATTTTTTTTAATTTCTTGTGAATCTCTTCTCTCGTCCCAAGGAGGAAGTTATCTTTCCTATTTTGGGTCCTGAGCTATTGATTGATGTTTTTTTTTTTTTTTAATGAACCCTTTCCATAATTTGTATGAACAAAGATCCAAACAAGAGGGGTAGAGGATGACCCCCAAATAAAGAGAAGGATTTGGGGAGGAAGACGTATATTCAGGAAATAATTGAAAAATCTAGATCTTAGGCATCATACCGGGCTGCTGCTAGGGTTAGGGTTCAGATGAAGTCCGAAGGGCAGTCTATGGAATAACTGGTTCCATCCACAGTACCAGAAGATGTTTGTTCTACTGCAGAATATTTAATAAACATGGTACCAGCGGAAGAGAAATCCTTATCAACAAGAGAAGGGGAAGAAGTGGGAAGTAAGGGATCAGAAGAATTGAGAAACTCTAACTGGGAAGAAGGACCTCCAAAAGGATTTTCATCCCCAAGAGACCAAGGCAACACTGTGAAAATTCCTGTTGCTAAGTTAGGAGAATCTGATCTGGTAAAGGAATTTTGAAGGAATGTGAGTCACCAAGGGACCAAGGTAGTATGGTGCGACCACCTTCTGTTGAATCGCTCCAGATACCAGCTGCGAAACCGATTAAAATTCCAAGTGAGTATTGGAAGATATTTATGGCACCTGTAAGTTCATCCATTGATTTTCCTATAGGAAATGTTACAGGTGATGCACCAATGGGACCCATACCTTTGATAGCCTTGCCTAGTTTTCATGGCCTCTCTTTGGAGGACCCTAACATGTTCCTTTTTTAATTTGATATTGTTTTTCGAGGTAATGACTACATGACTAATGCTCAAAAATTGAAAATATTCCCTGCTACCCTAAAGGGGATAGCCCTGAGATGGTTTATGGGTTTAGGGGGGAGCACGATTACTTCATGGGATGAAATGAAGAAAGATTTCCTGGAAAAATATCAAGATTATTGCAAGTCTCGTGACATCAAGGATGAAATATTCAAATTCTCACAGAAAGAAGATGAAAATATGGAGGACTGTGTAGAACGATTTAAATACATATTGTAGAGGTCTGGACATAGTGAATTGGATAAGGAAATTTTAAAAATCATTCTTCTCAGAGCACTCAGAGAAGATTCTCCACAACTCCTGAATATAGTGGGTAAAGGAGATATTTCAAAAGATAATTTTGAAACTATCTATGATTATTGTATCAAATGTTCAAGGGGGACTGCAAGAAGTGGACAAGGTATTCGATCGTTAAAGACCTTCGGTGGAGCGGTCACAAAAGTAGAGATTGGGAATCTGTTAGATAATCTGAGGATTGATATCCTGAGTATGCTATCAGCCCAAATGGACACTCTACAGGAAAAAAAGAAGCAGATGGAACAGGAGAAAACCATGGCCATATTATACCCTCAGTGCAGAAAGAAACATCCTTTGAAGGAGTGCCTGCTGAACATGGTGGAAGCCTATGCAATCTGAGAATAGCCTCATGTGACCAGTGCATTTCCTTCCTTACCCGAGATGAAAGCAGTTTTCCAAGGAGCAAGAGAGGAGAGCACAATGGACCAGCTATATTTCATGGGACATAAAAAGCCATGGAAACCTTGACTACCGATGATGAATTCAGGTATGTTCTAGGACCCATCTCAATATTTTCATAATTTTAATACGGGTCCCCAATATGCGCCATTTTCAGCCATGTGGCCTCAATACTAGTATCCCCCTTGGTAGCAATGGGTTCCTCAAGCCAGTCTAAATCCTTCATGGAATCAGACTTGTCGTGGAACTACTCCCACTGGACAGTTTCCTCAGCCTATGCCTCAGCGAAAACTTCAGTTGCCTTCCAACATACCCCTAGGAAACACAGCGATTAGACATCAGCTTCCTCTCCAAACTAACCCAAATCCAAATAACAAAGGGGTTCAACAAACATAAACACTAAACCTTCCTTTGTACAACATTTCTACTACAGGGCTCAATGAGATAAATCTACGATCTGGTCGGGTAGTAGATGCACCTACTTCACCCATTATCACAGAAAAACTTGACAGTGAAAATACAAAACCAGAACAAAGAAAGTGAGGGAGAATGTAGATCAGAACACAATAAACTAGACACCTTCCCAAGCTGTTCTTGATCAAGTTCATTTAACATTTCCCCCATATCCTGAAAGATTGACCTTTAGCAAACCAAACCCTCAAGCAGAATTTGATTTTCTAGGGGAACTACAGAATCTTTTTGTTAAGATACCTCTTTTAAAAGCTATGAGGGATGTACCTATTTATTCAAAGACTTAAAAGAACACTGCTCAAAGAAACTGGGTAGAAAGCCTAAGGATCCATTAATTTTGCATGTAATGGGTAGACTATCTGATATTATGTTAGGAAAAATCATGCCTGTAAAATACGGAGATCCTAGGAACATGATTCTAATAGTACAAATTAATGGGATTGAAATCCCAAATGTACTGGTGGATTTGGGAGTAGCCATTAATATTATCACTGCTGAAACAATGAACACATTAGGACTTGGAAACATTAAATCAACCCCTACTATTCTGGAACTTGCAGTCAGATTCACAGTTAAACCAGTAGGGAAATTAGAGAATGTGATCATTTCAATAGACTCATGGCATGACCCTGTGGACCTTCTTATATTGCAGACTCGATCTTCGGTAGGTGGTCACCCATTGATCCTAGGAAGACCCTGGTTGGCAACTGCAGATGCCTATATAGGATGTCGGTCTGGACATATGATTATATCAAATGGGACAGTTACAAATGACCTCAAGCTTTATTCCCCAGTGAAGCCAAGCCCATCTAAAAAATCATTAACCAGTCAGAAACCTCTACATGCAAAAGATCCTGAACCTAAAAATGAAGATTTTAGACCAATTCTTACTATTGGCCAGGCCCTTCAATTTAAAACAGAGACGGAAGATGATGCCATTAATGCCTTCGTTAATGATTTCAGTTCTGTTCCTAATCAAACTCAATATATTCTAGAATCCGCTATGAGCTATGAGACACAGGAAAACATCTAACCAGAAGATGACATAGAAGAAATTCCTGTGACCCCATTCCATGATAGCACTCAAATCGAGATTGAACCAGGGAAAACACTGAATATCAACCCGAATCTGTCTAAATCCCAGACCAAACAGCTTTTTAAAGTCCTTCAAGAACATCAGGAAGCTTTTTCCTGGGATTATACTGACATGAAGGGTATCCCTGCTATTCTATGCACTCATCATATTTACATTAAGGAATATTTCCGCCCTATAAGACAGCCTCAACGAAGGATGAATCCTGCTCTCAAAAACATTGTTAAAGAAGAATTACAAAAATTATTGGATGTAGGATTCATTTATCCCATGTCAGATAGCCAATGGGTATCCTCACTAGTTATCGTTCCCAAAAAGAGTGGTAAAAGGCGGATCTGTGTAGATTATAGGGAATTAAATAAGGCAACTCAAAAAGACCATTTTCCTTTGCCATTTATTGACCAAGTCCTGGACACCTTGGCTGGAAAGAAACTATTTTCCTTCCTAGATGGATTTAGCGAATATAACCAGATCCAGATAACCTCGAAAGACCAGGATAAGACAACTTTCACATTTCCATGGGGAACCTTTGCATATAGGGTCCTTCCATTTGGCCTGTGTAATGCTCCTACTACCTTCCAGAGGGAAATCTTGGGAATTGTTTCTAATTTGGTCAATGATAGTGTTGAAATCTATATGAATTATTTTACTCCATATGGAAATTAATTTGAGGAGGGATTGGAAAATTTGGAAAAGGTACTCAAAATATGTAAACAGACCCATGTATCATTGAGTACGGTCAAATGCCATATGATTAGAGAAGGAGTAGTACTGGGATATTTTCTCTTAGCCGATGGAATTCAAGTTCATTCAGCTAAAGTAGAGGTAATATTACATTTTCCGGTATCCAAAACACCCACACAAGTACGTAGCTTTCTTGGTTGTGCTGGTTATTATAGGTGCTTTATAGAAAAAATTTCTAAAATAGCACATCCATTATTTCAATTACTAACAAAAGATGCAGAATTTTTGTGGACCGAAGATTGTGAGACAGCTTTCATGAAAATTAAAGGGCTAGTGTGCACGAACCCAATCCTTCAAGGACTTGATTGGGAATTACCATTCCAAATACATACTGATACTTCTCAGACAACAGTAGGGGATTTTTTAGGATGGCAAGTAGAAAAAACACTATATGCAATTTATTACGTTAGCAAGAATTTAATTCCTGCTGAATTAAACTATACGGTGATAGAAAAAGAATTTTTAGTTGTCATTTATGCCATTAATAAGTTCTGAAACTACATCACCGGGTATTCTACTATTGTCCATACTAATCATGCAACAATAAGGTATTTGATGAATAAACCCATTACTCCTGGCTGTGTTACGAGATGGTTATTATTGCTTCAAGAATTTGATATTACAATAGTAGATAAGCCAGGAAAAGATAATGTGGTAGCTGATTTCCTATCTAGAATGGATAACAATGATGAATGCACACCAATAGAAGATATTTTTCCCGATGAACATATTTTTGCAGTCTCTACTAAACCTCTGTGGTATGCAGATATTGCTAACTATCTCGCTACAGGGAAAGTGTCTCCTCATTTGTCATATAGGGAACAACGAAATATTATTCATCATAGTGCTCGATATTCTTGGATGGCAAGGTACCTTTTTCATACAGGAGCAGATATGCAGATCTGGCATTGTGTGTCTGAAGATGATATCTATGAAATTTTGAAAGCTACCCATGATGGCCCTTGTGGAAGGAATTTCACAGACAAAAGAATAGGCCATAAGGTGCTACAAATGGGATATTACTGGCCTTCCATTTTTCATGATGCTCAGAATTATGTCAGGAGGTGTGATAGTTGCCAACGTATGGGCAGCCTGGTAAAGCAGATGAAATTCCTTTGTAGGCATAGCTAGTTCTCGAACCTTTCAAGAAATGGGCTATTGTCTTTATTGGACCCTTTAACCCACCCTCCCAGTAGAAAGTCCACATCTTGGTCTGTACTAATTATGTTACTAAGTGGGTGGAAGCCAAAGCAGTTATAAAAGAAATAGAGTAGGTAGTCTCATATTTTCTATTTGAAGAAATTTTTGCTCGATATGGTACTCCAAGAGAGGTTGTTTTAGATGGAGGAGCATAATTCACATCACACAAGATAGCAAAGCTTATGCAAAAATATGGGGTCAAGCACAGAGTGACATCTCCATACCATCCCTAGGTGAATGGACAAGTGGAAAGCACAAATAAGACATTAGAAAATATTTTGACAAAAACTGTGGCATACCATCATCGGGACTGGACTCAGAAACTTCTAGAGGCTCTATGGGCATACAGAAAAACATGGCGGAATACAACTGGGTTTTCACCATTCGAGTTGGTTTATGGAAAATCTCCATTGTTTCCAATTGAATTTGAAATAAGAAAACTCATAACAACCCTGGAAGTCAGTTTATATCTATCAGATGCCCAGAAACACTGACTGGCTCAGCTCAATGAACTTGATGAAATACGTTCAATGGTTGTCCAGCGAACTACTGCTATTTAGCAGCAAAGGACGAAATGGCACGATAAATTTATTAGAAACAAGGTGTTTCAAAGTGGAGATTGGGCACTACTTTATGACTCTCGTTTTAAGGATTTTAAGGGAAATATTTTCACTCGGTGGATGGGATCTTATGAGGTGAAAGCTGTATTTTATAATGGAACAGTCAGGCTAGTCACAATTGATGATACACGTACCTCCTTTATAGTCAATGGAAATCACCTGAGATTATACCACCAGCCGGCCTCTAAGGATGCTTTTATTAAACAACTCTCTGAGAAATCTGGTTTGAAGGTTATCATTGTAGAGAATCTTTCCTTTGCACTCTTGTAAATAAAAAATAAAAAAAATAAAAATAAAAATAAAAATATAATAATAATAATAAATAATTTTGTTCTATTTTCTTGTCTTTTTGCAGGAACTACGACTAAGGAGTAAAAATAAAATCAAGGAATACTCATGTTGTTGTTACTTGGTTGCTGTTACCCCGATGCTGCTACACCGGATGTTGTTACTCAGTTTCTCCTACTCATGTTGATGTTACTTGGTTGCTGTTACTCCGATGCTGCTACACCAGATGTTGTTACTCGGTTGCTGCTACACATGTTGCTGTTACTCGGTTGTTGTTACTCCGGTGCTGTTACACCGGATGTTTTTACTCGATTGCTACTACCCATGTTGTTGTTACTTGGTTGCTATTACTCCGATGCTGCTACACCAGATGTTGTTACTCGGTTGCTGCTACTCATGTCGCTGTTACTCTAATGCTGCTACACCGGATGCTGTTACATGGTTGCTACTACTCATATTGTTGTTACTCCAATGCTGCTACACCGGATGCTGCTACTCAGTTGCTGCTACTCATGTTGCTATCACTTGGTTGCTATTACTCCAATGCTGCTACACCGAATGCTGTTACACTGATGCTGTCACTCCAATGCTGCTACACCAGATGTTGTTACATCGATGTTTTTACACCGATGTTGTCACTCCGCTGCTGTTACACCAGACGCTGTTACACTGATGCTATTACACTGATGATGTTACTCCGATGCTATTACATTGGATTTTGTTACACCGATGCTGTTACACCATACCATCATCTAGGTAGGCTGTCAGGTACGCCTCCATGTGACTTGTACTAACTTACTTAAATATCCCATGTGAACATTTTAATGCCTCGGACGTAAAAAAATTAAGTTGGGGGGTGGGGGTGTCGTCATGCCAAGGACAATGTAATAATTACCCATAAGTTAAGAATGACATCTTACTCATGGTACACCTTACAGATCACATCAATATAAGGTACCATCATTTAAACCTATTGGGATTCACAAAATGTCTCATCCATCCTGTATGAGTAATTATTATTCCTATTTTATTACATTTAACATATGCCTTTATGATTTTTCTCAGTTTTTGAGAATTATCAATCATATTTACCATTACCACCTATCCACTTTCACTATGTTTTTCTTCTAAATCCAGTATCCACCACCTTTCCCAACGGTCTTCTGCTACAGGAAGTGCTGCTACAAGTCTCCACAGTATGGGTGGGTTGGTTGTGCGGCATGAGCTTGAAAACATAGTTTCAGTCCGTATCAATCCAGAGGTTTGGAAAAAAAATTTCGATGCAAGATGGGATGTTTACTTTGACAAATTGCAGGGATTCGATGGAAGTATCACAATGGAATTCGCACTCAATTTAGAGGAGAATAATTCGTGGGTTAGAGGTCTGGAAATTCCTGTTATAGAGGAAGTAATTGCAGAGGTTAGCGGGCTCAGACAACAGGGGAAGCAATGGTTTGCTCGAAAGGTTTCTCTCCCGGAGTTTCCTGAATTATTTTTGCAGGAAGGGGAAAGTGTAGTTCAATTGGGTAGGTGATACAAGCGTAGAACTATACCATATCCATGGAAAAAAATTGCAGGCTTCATGATTAAATACATTACCTGTGAGGGTTGGGCCTCAGCTCTATTCAATTATCATCTTAAAATTCTAATGCACCTCTGATTTCCATAGAATCAAGAGCATACCCTTAACATGCCATTATTTCTATTAAAACAACTACAACATACAACATAGGCTGCTCGGTGCTCCCGCCTGATGATGGCAGTACTCACTAACCATGGACTGGTGCGATTATTGGTCGTGCATGCAATAATAAGGTTGCAAGTTTATTAGGAAGAACTCTGTGAATCCTTAGAAGAAGAGGTAGCAACTATGGTCACTGCTAGAGAAGAAGAGCCAGCCTCTCTGGCTGGTCAGGTGTAAGAGGAACCTTCAGAAGAAATCAATCAAGAGGAACTCGAGGAGATGGAAATAGAGATTGATCAGAAAGAACCTGAGGAAGAGGAGATGATGATTGATCAGGAGGAACCTAAAGAAATGAGTATGGAAGAAGCAATAGCAACAAAGACGAGGTTGTCACACAAGAACTAGCCTCACTAGAAAAAGCCACGGAAAAGGAAATCAGAATGGAAGAGCTAATTAGCTGCACAGATGAAGCTATCACACAAGAACCATCTTCACTCAAGGAACCCATAAAGGAAGGAATTATGGAAATTCTGTAGGAAATTGATATTGTGATACAGTCAGCAACCTTTGCCAATGAAGAAAAAAGGGATGGAATTGTAGACAGAGAAACGACAAGTGCTGATGTTTTGCAAGAAACAACATCACTTGCCCCGATAAAAATGGATGTTGATACAGTTGGGGGTGTTACACAAGAACCACCCCCAATTCGGCCGGAACAGGAGGAGTTGACCCACGAAATCGATGTTGGACCTCAATGATTGGTACCAACTATGAAAACAAAGGAGATTTCCAGGGAAAAAGAGGCTAGAGAAGGAATGAGTTGGATGGTCGTTACTATTCCACAAGAACCAATATTGACCCATGAAGAAGAAGTGATAAGAGAAGGGCAAGAGGAAAGAAGGGAATTGAGCCACGAAGTCAATGCTACTCCATAAGAACCAGCATTGACTCTGGTTGAGGTAGTAATGCATGAAGTCCTAGTCCAACTTGGGAATGATGATGAGGGATCCGTTCCCTGTTCTCCATTCGAGTCCATGATGCCCAGAGGGGCAAGGGGATTTAACTCGCATAAATGGTTGGTGGAAGAAGTTGTTGTTCCCCCGGTATTAAAATTTGTTGACACGGCCAAGGTTGGCCCAGACACTACCGAACCAGAACAATTGGAGGTTCACCAGGAAGAAATAGTTCTTGTAAAAATATCGAAACACAGAAGGGTCGGTGAATTTGTCAACCAAGAAGTAGAAGTTTCCGAAATAAATGTAGAAGAAGAAGGATCTGTGGGTCGGGGACCCGGCCAAGAGGGTTTGACAAAAGAATCAGGGCAAGATGTCGGCAGCATCTCGCCACCTTCTGAGCCTGTCGTAGGTCCAGAACCTGAATTCGTTGTTAAACAAGAATGGATTGAACAGTGCAAAAAACGAAGGTTACCTCTCAAAATGAGGTACCAGATGAAATTCAGTGAAACCATGAGACTGAAAAGAGAAGTTCAGAGTTTGAAGAAGCAAGATTCATGTTTAAAAAGGAAGGTAAAGGTCTACAAATGGAGGTCAATAAAGCTGAATATTGAAGTCTCCACTGTGGCTACTCAGACCGGCCCAGTCGAAGAATTTTTTGAAGGTCGGGAATTCGTATTAGCTACTGAAATTCAGAAATGAAAGTCTGCAGCAAGCGACCACAAGAAAGAAATAGCTAGGGTTCAGGAATAGGCTGTTGGAGTCGTTACAGGGTACATAGATCAATTATACAAGGCTCGACTGAAGCAAGCCAAACAAAAGGCTAGCATATAAGAGTTGGAATAACAAATTCAGTTGCTAAAGAAAGATAAGGAGATGATGTTCTCCCTAGCACAATAGGCAATGGCCTGCAGACCTCCTGCACATAGCTATGCCTTATTCCTTCATGAGAGTTTCTTTAATTTTGTCTTGAAAGTATATATAAGGAGATTTGGTATGAAATTAAGGACCCCATTCAATTTCTCCGTATTTTAAAAATTCATGATGTTATAGGACAACATTTAATGTGTGAGCTCTACATGCATGGATATTATTTAAAGCATGATCAGTCCTTTAACCCCATTCCATTCGTGGGGGACATCCATTTAAGGGCTTTCACCTCCTATACCATTAATCAGATCAAATGGAGAAAGACCTCGAATACATTTGAAGAAAGTCAAGCCGGAAAACCATTAATGGTAAGAAGAGAGCATGGTTAGTCCCCAAATATTTACAATAAACATCATACCTTTCTACAAATTGAGGGCCAAAAGGAACACATGACAACAACTCAAAAGTGGTGTGCTAACCTGTGTGTTGGCCAGATTACAACATTTCGTCATGAAGCCTTGGATAGTTGTCAGAAGAGATGGATGTTGTCTTCTTCAGCCGAAAAGGGAAGAGAACCATTTGGGGCTCCTAACTTTGCACGTGCCTTGGAAATAATGCCACGTTATGTGGCATGTATTCATACCTGTGGGGTTAGATTGATGGGATTGAGATTTCAATTTCCCCTTTTATGGCTGACGTTGAACCCGACTGGTGGAAAGACATTTTTTTGACATAGGGATATAAGCCACCAGGAACAGAGATGGCTGTAGAATATGACCTTGCAGAGCTTCATGTCGATCATAGTCAGTCCAATCTGGACCTGAGGAGACGACGATCTGCATGAGGACATGCATATAGATCAGCCGGGGGGAGATGTTGGGCACCGAATTTGTATACTTTCTTCCCTCGTTTTTACCCTACCTTTCTATCTCTTTGTGCCATTATTCATCTTAAAAGCATGAGGTAAAACTCTTTCTCCTATATTTTATGGGATATTTGATTAATGATGTACTTTTCATGGAGGTTTTACCTTTTTATGTATTAATTCCTATATTTCTCCATATTTGGCTACAACAGGCACGTTACGGCTGCAAGACAGGGCATAGCCCATCATTTTCCAACACCTCCCTTATTTTCTGCTACAGCGTAACAAACATGGATGTTAGATTGTAGATTTTTGTGGTGTAGATTTGTAGATACAAAACTCAGAATCTCCATAGTCCTCATTTTTTAGTCTACATTTTAGGTCTAAATCAAGACCAATCTACATGAAAAATCTACAAAGAAGAGAAACGATTAGGTTAAATAAATAAAGCAAAATATGACAAGGAAAAAAGAGAGCCGACCAGTTACTAACTTTGTAATTTATTTGATTAATTAGTTCTAAATATTTTTAGTTATTTTTATCCATATTTATGCCTTAATTTAGATTAAATATTTTATTTATAATTATCATATAATATGTTATAAAGCTCTATGTTAATGATAATAATGTTTAATATTTTATTACTAATTATTTTATCTTTTGTTATAAAGCCCTATGTTTTTTATCCATATTTATTTTTAATTTAGATTAATTATTTTATTTATAATTATTATATAAAATGTTGTAAAGCCCTATTTTAATGATACTAATGATACTATTTTAATGAGGCCTTCGAGTGTTTAACCAAAATTTTTGACTAGTGACGAGGCGCCATGTGGCAGCCCCTGGTTGGGCCACGTGGAAGCCCCTTTTGGGCAACCCAAACACCATGAACCAATAAAATTATTCCACCACACACATGTACACAGTTAACACATGACGAGTTCTGGTCCACGGTACGCCCAGTTGGCATGTTGACATCATCATGACATCAATAGTATGGAATGCCTAGCCTGCAACCCAGTGAACCCACCTACAATTTTTTTACTATTAGTCAACAAATTTAGAACATCATAGCTTTTTCATACAAATTCATATTGAGGCGATTCAAGCATCGTTTGAATCAAGATGATGAACACTATGAATTGACGCCAATTTCAGGAGACTCAGGGAACTTTCATTTTTTAGCTTAATTTTGATCTCTAGATCATGGCATGAGGTCAACATTCTAGTTATGCTCCCCTTTTTCTATTTACATGTCATGATATACTATATTCTCCTCTATCTCTTTAACAATCTCTTGATCCTACTTCTTCTTAATTTCTTCTTCAAGTTGTTTCTGCCTTTGTTCATCTGCCTGCTTCAGTCTAGTTTCTTCTTCCTCCCTTTTTCTTATCTCTTCTTGTGCCTGCATTTCCTCCCATTCCTTCCTTCTGTTGTGTAACCAGCTTCAAAAATAGAAGAAAAGAGATATCAACGCCTTAGGAATAAGCCACTTCGAGGGGGAAACCTCCAATACATTACATAAATGCACAATTCTTGGATGATACAATTTACAAAACCTCCTTTCTATATATAGGAGTCCATGGGGCCATAATGTAATCCTAGTGGGCTACAATGTAATCCTAGCCAACCTAACAATAATAATTTAAGGGCACAATAATAACAAAATGGGGGTTACAAGGGTACAATAATAACAATAAGGGGGGCTACACTAACATACTAAGGGGCTACACTATTAATATAGGGACTTAACATGCCCCTCTCCTTCAACAAGTGTTGTCCTCAACGCTTGATTCTTTCTTGATGCTTCTGTATAAAATTCTCATCCTCCCATGTGAAATATTCTACAGGAAAGTTCTTCCACTTGCTGAGATACTCTGAAATTGATCGTACTTGTTGAGTTCTTTTTTCTATGACTGCTTCATAACTTCTTTCGATATGATGTTGATCTTCCTGTTGTTTCATTAGATTCTGCACCAAAGTTGGGTTATCCTTTGAGAGTTCGAGAACTTGTTGTTGATGCTCGCTATGATCTTCCACTAATTTATCATCCATATTAGCTATTATTTGATCCTTCAAACCATCCAAATTAGCCTCCATTTCTGCTTTTAAACCATCTATTTCATCTTAGGTTGCTCTTCGTAAGATCGAAATTTGTTGCACTTGGTACCGTAATTTTGATATCTCATATTGCAATTCTTCCTCCTCATGCGTCATAGTATAGCTTTATGAGGGCTTAATGGGTATGGAATTATTTTTTGGAGGCATAATAGAACCCATTACTGAAAAAAATTCTCCAATATTCCCTTGGAATCAATTCAACTTGATTCTTCAAACAAGACTTATGCAATTCGAAAAAAAACAATACACACATTTTTCTTGCTTTTGAGGAGCTCGATATTGAAAATGGATTATTTCTGTAATTGAAAATCTTAAATATCTGAATATCAGTTCTGTAGTAGCCCTCTTAAGCTTATTTTAAATGCCACAGGTCTGATCTAATTTGGATTCCCCAAGACAAAGTTGTGTCCAATCTCCCACAATGACCTAATTCTGGACTGGTTCATTAGAGCACACTTGTAGGACTTGGCACGTGTCACTGTTTCGTCCTTTGTCTCTGAAATTGATAGCCAAGAAACTACAGTCTGTTTACTTGCGACCACTTTTTACGGCACTCAAATCCACTGCCCAGAGAGAGAGTTATTGAACTTTTCCCACGATCACCTCTTTCAGATGCAATTCAGGAGCCTGAAAAAGCACTACCTTCCACAGATCATATCTCCAAAAATATTGCGAACCAAGCTCTGAAATTTTTTGACGAATTTCCTTAGGATTTCAGCTTCGCACCATATGAATTTCAGATTCTGAACCTTCGTAGAAAAATATTTATAGCGAAAATTCCACGATGACCTGTTTAGGAGCTTGAAAACAGACCTAACTTCCACAGATGCTATCTCCGCAAATATTGCGAACCAAGATCTGAAATTTTTAGAAAATCTTCCTCAGGATTTCAGCTTCGCACCCTAAAAATTTCAGCTTCTGAAACTTCGTAGAAAAAAATTTATAGCGAAAATGCCACGATGACCTGTTTGGAGCAGCGAAACCCTAGAATCCCAAGCTCTGATACCAAATGTTGTGTAACCAGCTCCAAAAATAGAAGAAAAGAGATATCCACGCCTTAGAAATAAGCCACTTCGAGGGGGAAACCTCCAATACATTACATAAATGAACAATTCTTGGATGATACAATTTACAAAACCTCCTTTCTATATATAGGAGTCCATGGGGCCATAATGTAATCCTAGTGGGCCACAATGTAATCTTAGCCGACCTAACAATAATAATTTAAGGGCACAATAATAACAAAATGGGGGTTACAAGGGTACAATAATAACAATAAGGGGGGATACACTAACATACTAAGGGGCTACACTATTAATATAGGGACTTAACACCTTCCATGTTATTTCATCTGTATCTTATCTTCTTCATATTCCTCTCTAATTTCTAGTGCTTCCTTTTCCTTTATGTTTCCAAAGTCGCCTTTGGAATAGTTGGGTTTTCCTTTAATTTGTAGCTTTGCTCCACTGCTGGGTTGTGGGAAACCTTCCTATTATACTTAATAATCATTGGAAAGCACTCTTCTGGCTTCTTTTCTTCATGAGTAACAATTTATTTTTGAGCTGCATTAGAAGGGCCTGCATGATCTCTTAGTGCACATGAATAAGATTCATTATAGCGATTATTCATCTTTTCTTCCTCTGGTCGGGCAAAGGTCCCATATGACTTGAAAAAGTGTAACCTGACACAATGGTTCTTTCAAAATCCTCTAGGATGATAATGATATTAGTCTATTTTCCTGAACCTGAAGTATTTTGATTGTTTCACTTCGGTTTTTGTAGCCTTCAAGTTCTTCATCATGTAAGATCCCATCTGCAAGGGAAGAGCATGCCACGGTGCTTTATTCTTCCTTTGCAACACTGCATACATAACTATGACAAGATGACATGTGACCTATTTCATGACTATTTTTTCAGTGACATATCTTGGAAAAAGATGAGACAGTTTCTAGTAGCTGAACACTCTAATGTATGTGCCATTTGGTGAGGCAAACCAATCTACAACTTTTGATATTTCACTCATTTCCTCATGAGACATGCAAGGTGGCTATTCTTCAAAGATCATATGGTATAGGTACTTGAATAAATAATCAAAAAAAATTTCAAATATTTCCTTGTAGCTGCAATATGCTAACAACTTACAATAGATATTGCAATAGGAGGGTCTCTGGAAGTCCATTTCCAATCCATGCCAGGGAAAGCATTGCGAGCACATATACCATCTAGTATGTAGGAAGACATGTAGAACTACTGCTTATTTCCTTTTGGTGGGTTTTTCACCTTATTAAAATTGATCTTCTATCCGTAAATTTTGTACCATAATACTATAAAGTACTAAAACACCTTTCTGAGTGAACTGGTCTTATAAATATTTTTCAACTTCATAAAAAAATTTTGCGGCTCCTTCAACCACATATTGATCACATTCTTAGTATTGAGATAGCCTTTTCTACATAGGAATAAGATTCCATATGTTTTTCAGGCTTAGTAAAGTGATAGATCAAGTGGATGTCATGTGGATGGTAGGAGGCAAGCTGCTACCCACTAGCGTTGTTCAAGGAAATTCTCTTGGTGTCTAATCTTTGAAGAATCCGTTTGATGAAATCTGCACAAGGTAAGACCGGGAATCTGCAAGAAACCTTGTGAAGCCCTAACTGCTAGATGTTAATGTAGACATTTCTATCCTCTAGATATTATTTAAATTCAATGGCCATGAGTATATCCCTAACAGTGTTCCATGTGATATCAAAGTACTTCTCAATGTATAATTGTGTATCAATTATAATAGGAATTGAGGATGAAGGACTTTCAACCATTTCATCGGTACTACTTTCTGTAGCCTCTTTTGATGTTGATCTCTTGGGAGGAATGATGTTTTCTTCTACTAAAAATAAGTATTATTAAGACCTATAGTACCTTTGGAAATAGATTAACTCATAGAGAAATAAAGTTATTTATAGACAAATCAAATCATCAATCAATCAAAATAAAAAATCATGGTGATGAGGAAAGGGATTGCGCAATTCTAGGTTGGAAGAGGGAAGACTGAGGTCAGGTATTGAATAATGCACAGTGAGGGAGGAGTGTTGTAGACCATTTTTTCACATATTCTCAATAGGCCTCCTAATGGAATCATTAAACATCCTTTTCCCCCTTTTCATTATCATTGCACAAATACCTAAGCATGACTCTTTCATTCGCCAGAGTTTCTGCCTGAAACTGCTTCATCTGAGCTAGTTTTAGGACCAATTCTCCATGATGGCCTCTTGTTGGAATTCATTCATCTATAGGTTTATCCACTATGGCTTGCATTGATCGCTTATAGGTTGCTCCATTGTGGCCTACGTTGATCACCTACAGGTTTCTCCCCTTTGCACCTGCATTGGTTCTATAATTTCAGGAAAAGGAGAGAGAATACTGATGCCTCCATTTCTAGAAGCTTCTAGGATATATTGTAACCATTTACCTCAAATTAAATATTCAAATCCTATCCTACCCTACCTTTTAGCTTCCATCCCTTATCCTTTGATCCCATCCTCCCATTAAATGTGGATATCAATTCCTAGATTGGTAATTGGATAAGAACTCCAAACTTACCCCACTCTATATATTTACAACCTTCTATATGTAAGAGGTTGGATTTTGGAGAGTGATTCTACCCATATGATTCTATTGTAAGAGACATAATTTCATGCATTTGGGGTGATTGGAGGTGCACTTTGTGACAAAGAAAGGACAAGACAACTTGGAGGAGATCTTATACAAGATCAACACCTATTTATGGTTGTAACTCCTTCCATTTATATTAATGCAAATAGTTCTCTATTTCCCTATATGTGATGTCTTTATTTCATGTATTTCAATACCATTTTGATCTATTAAATAAATTACTTAGTTGATGCTGCATAGATCCCATATTTTCTTAGCGTGTGTTGTTTGAATGTGCATGTTCAAATTTTGGCAATTAGAGATAATATTGGAGCATTCAATCTAAAGAAGGATACAATCACATAATAGATTCTAGGAAGGCTTCATCCTGTCATCTATTTATCTTAAGGAAAAAATTGGGTTCCTTGTCTCTTTGTTATTATAGGTTAGCCACTAGACCTATGGGAGATAATTTTGTCTGCAATCGTGAATCCCACATAAAAAAATTGGTGACTCCACTAGGGATTGAATCCATAATCTCCATCATGTAGAGGGACAACCACATGAGGAGGAAGTGGTACCAGTACATGTTGCTATGGTAGGATGGGATTTGCTACGAGATATTGAGGTAGCTAAGATCCTATTAGAGGTGGAGCACCACATAGAAGGGATGACACATAGGATTGATGAGACCGTGGTCTACCAGATTCCATTGCAACTTTAGTGACACACTATCAGAGTGCCTAGCCATAGTGGTCAATTACTGCGCAAGATATTTCATGTAGTGTCATTCTATCATGAGAACCATTGAATTTTCCTACTTTGATATTTTCATGTAGTTTTTTATATGGGATATGTAGCCATATGTGTCTCGAGGCACAAATTTGTAAAACCAAACTTAGTATATATACATATTTTCATCTTTTTCTAGTTCCTATTATGATTTGATGTGGATTTAAACTTATTTACATTCATTACAAATGCCTATCTAAAACATAATTAGCTAGAGCATCTGCTAATGTGTTTATATTTCTAGAAATATGTTCATATCATATGAAATCAAAATTCCTTTCTAGAAGACGTACTCTCAAAACCATGCGAAGGATGGTGGGACTTCCAATTGAATAGAAATTAGCAATTTGTAGTACTATGAGTTGTGAGTCAATCCTAATGACTAAACGATGGATGCCATGTGAAATAGTATCAGATAATACCTCAACCACTACGTTATACTCAACAATTTTTTTAGTGGAGTGACCAATGAAAATCCCTTGCATACTCACTAGCTCGCCATTTGGACCAAATATAACCCATGCCATGGAAGATAAGTTCTGATTACTATGACTGGCACCATCAACATAACCAATATACTTTTTGAGATATGTCAACATATGAAAACCAAACATAAACATGATCAACTTAAATTGTGGGAAACTCTGAAAAGACTCACTACAAGCACACTCAACACACCTATATATGATTTGTACACAATATACTATTCATGCGATCAAACATATTATTTTTTGAGGTACAAACCATTCCTAGGTTGCGCTAGTGGAACTCCATCAAAATATACTAACTCATAGGCCCATTTTTCAAGGACTCACTTGACAATGTAGGGACCCAACCACATAGGTTGAAACTTTCCTAGACCTAATTTATCAAAATCCTAGTCATATAAGACAACCATGTCTCCTTCCGAGAAAACTCGAGGATTGAAATTTTTGTCGTATTTCACCTTGATGCATATTTTATGAGCTTCATTGGCTAAAGCAACATCACGATGAGTTTCTATGGGGAGGATTTCTTCCAGACCATGAACCAACTGAAGGGTGCAAATACGGTAGCAGTCCTAACTAAGGTTTTGTATGCCCATAAGGAAACTTAAAGAAGCAAGTACCAATACAATTTATGGACCCCTACCATGCGTTGAAGCATAGTATTAAGAATTTTGTTAACAACCTGAACTTTTCCATTAGCCCTAAGATAGTAGGGAGTGGACTTTTCATGGGAAAGTCCCAGCTTAGAAGTTATTTTAGTCATCATATATTTCAAAGCCTATATTTCGGTTTTGGTTCAATGCTACCAACTCCATAAAGTGTCATCGGCGTGTTCAAGAGAAGTCATTCATTTGATAGTTGTTACAATATTCTTAAGACTTCATTCCACGTTTTTCTTTCTTTATTTAGTTTCGTATCAACATAATTTTGTCTCAAAATCATGATACCTATTTCATGTCGTTGATGGGAGATACATCAAGATCCTCCTGCAATGGGTCACTTCATGTTGACATCAGCGCGTTATCCAAGAAGTTGACTTAGAAGCAACCCTTTGGTACCTTGGTGCTTGCATACATCAATGGGCAGTTTCCTTCTTCTCAGTGACTGGTTTACATCATTGGCATTCGACCAAAATAATCTATGTGGTGTTTGACATCAACTCATTTATTCACACCATACTGATCATACTGTAGTACCTTGAGATCCATTAACATTATCGGTGGTTTCTCTCACATATGTTAACAGCTTACATCATCAGTTGGTAATAAAATGGTGTCTACCATGTTTTACCTCATCTCATTGATTCACATGGTTAGACTCATATGATGGTTTGTTGTATGAATGAGATGGACCCCATATCTAGTTTCATCCATTCAGGCTGTGATTTTAGGAGTTATATGTAGATCACAATGTATGATGGCCATGATCATACATACAATCATCTAGTAATGGATCCACTAGTTTTCATCTGTGGACGTGTCTTTTGATCATTGTACATGTGATGTTAGCTTATGTGCTGAGTATGGGTATGCCTCACTCAACAAAAATATGTCATGATATAAATGTATTATAACAGATGAATCTCACTAGTTTTTCTTGATCCTGACTTGTCACAACTTAAAGTACTCCAGTCATTAGTCATCATTTCTAACTTTTAACTTTAGTGGGAAATATGTTATAGGCCAATTTTTCACATCTGGTCAATAGGCCTCCTAATGGTATCAATGAACATCCTTTTCCCCCTTGTCATCATGATTGCACAAATCTCTAAACATGTCTCTTTCATTCCCCAAATTGTTTTCCTAAAACTGCATCATCTGAGCTAGTTTTAGGACCAATGCTCCCTAGCCTCTTGTTGGACTGCATTCATCTACATGTTGCTCCACTATGGCCTGCATTGATCAGATACATGTTGCTCCCTTTTTCACTTGCGTTGGTTCTATAAATTTAAGAAAAAGAGAGAGAATTCCGAAGCCTCCATTTCTAGAAGCTTATTGGATATGTTGTAACCATTTACATCAGATAAAAAATTCGGAGCCTATCCTACCCTACCTTGTAGTTTCCATCCATTATCCTTTGATCCCATACTCCCATCAAAGGTGGATCTCAATTCCTAGACTAGTAATTGGATAAGAACTCCCAACTTACTCCACTCCTCTATATATTTAAAACCTTCCATATGCAAGAGGTTGGATTTTGGATAGTGATTCTACCCTTATGTTGTTGTTGTAAGAGACATCATTTCATCCATTTTGGGTGACTAGAGGTGCACTTTGTGACAAAGAAAATACATGAAAATTTGGAGGAGCTCTTCTACAATATCACCACCTATTTATGGTTGTAACTCATTCCATTTATATTAATGCAAAGAGTTCCCTGTTTTCCTATATGTAATGTAATTATTTCATGTATTTCAATACCATGTTGATATATTGAATAAAGTACTTAGATGATGTTGCATAGATCCCATAGTTTCTTGGTTTTTGTTTTCTGAATGTGCAGGTTCTAATTTTGGAAATCATAACCAAGATTGGAGCATTCAAGCTGAAGAAGGAGCATAGCATACGACAAATTCCAAGTAGGCTTCATCCCGTCATCTATTTATTTTAAGGAAAATTTTGGGTTCCTTGTCTCTCTCTTGTTCTAGGTTAGCTGCCAGACCTAAGGAGATACTTTTGTCTGCAATCATAATTCCTGCATAAGGGAGATACTTTTTGTCAGAGGGATGGCTTGAGGCTTGAGACTGCGTAATGCATAGTCCCATTTGGGTAGAAGAGGGAGAGAACTGTGCATTGAACAGTCTCAAAGGCCAAGATTGGGTAGATGATTCTTGGAATTGTGAAATGCACAATTGGGAAAGCTAGTGATTTTGCATTGTGCAATCAAAAATGGAAAGGGGTGATATTAAGTATTGGAACTACACAATGCATTGTCGGGGGAGGCAACAAATCATGAAGGATTGCATAGTCTTTCCTAGGAGAGAGGTAAAATTCTAGATCTAAATTCAAGGAAGGAGTAAGGGTATATCAAACTTAATATGAGTTAAATAAATCATTAACATCAACCATAAAATATCATGCAAAGGGAAGAACATGCATGCACAAAAAGACCCCACAACAGTAACTTTTGGTAGGTAAAAATAGCTTGGGATGGATGTGACACTTGTAAAAAATAAACGACAGACTGAAAAAACACTTTTACAAGATAAATATAGTAGACATGCCAATAAATACAACAATAAATGGACAAGGAAACACTTGAAAACACAAAAATGACAAAAGTGATTGGACAAGCAGTAAAAAGTGACACTCTAGAAACTTACCCAGAAAAGTGCTGCAAATCGAATACGAAGCTCCTTGACCTCATGAGGAATGTTATAGCTCCAATGTCAAGTGGGAAAATGATCTCTACAAGAATCTATTATATAAATTTATCCCCCATAGGGTTAGATTAGGGTTGATGATGCTCATGCCTAAAATCAAGGAGAAAGCAACACTTGTCTTTAAATAAAAAATATAAACTTTTTTCCACTTTTCCAAAGGTGATTGTGTGCTACCTATTTTATAGGGATGCACAATAGCTTATTCCAAGGAACTGCACAGACCAATTGTAGAAAGGATTGCACAATTCCTAGTGATAATGGATTGCACAATCCACTAGATCAGTGGATTGCGTAGTACTGATTCTTAGTGGAATATTGCACATTTCATTTTCTTAATGACTCTCTCTCTTAAATTTTTTCACAATTAAATTCCTAAAATGATTGCACAGTCTCGAGTGGCAGGGGATTGCACAATTCCCAAAAGCAATACCAACAATCAATTCTTGATTAGGGAAGGAATTGGCTTATGTTTGGAGGGAAGTAACTTACCGTAAAAGTTATCCAATTGCTAACGAAAAAAATTAGTTAAGGTATAAAAAAAGTGTTGCATGAAAGAATGAATGATTAGAAAAATAAAAAATCAAGAGGAAAACTTGATGACTGTGAAAGATAAATTCTTATTGACAAAAGGTAGGCTCCAAAATCAAAGTGTAGGAAAATTTTTGGACATGGGTTGTAGCAGCTACAAAAAACATATTGGACGATGATGTCAGGAATGAGGCCTACTCCTTTACAGATGTTTTTTCAGGATATCAAAAAGTATGCATTGCAGAAGAGGATAAGTGAAATACTGCATTCATGACCGATTAGGGTTCCTATGCCTATCATGTGATGATGTTCAACCTAAAAATGCTCCAACTATATTATCAAGAATTCTTATTGTATCCTTCCGAGAATATATTCATAAATTTTTAGAAGTTTATATGGATGGCTAGACGATATACAACTTATTGAAAAACAATTCCATTCTCTAGCAGGTAATGTTTGATCACTGTCAGCAATTGTAAATTTCTTTAAATTTGAAAAAGTGTATCTTTGTAGTCCCCTTTGGTACTCTACTTGGCCACATTTTCTCCAAATATGGAGTATGCGTATACTAGGCCAAGTTGTAGTTATTTTGAATATGCCACCACCCACTAGTGTCAAGAAACTATGTTCGACTCCAGGACATATATGCTATTATTTCCAGTTTATTCACAATTACTCCATGATCACCGCCTCTCTAAAAACGTTGTTGAAGGGGAAGACTTTGGGTGGATTGATGAATGTGATATTGCATTTGAAATCTTGAAGGAAAAAAATTTCAATGCTCCGATAATGGTCTATCCTTATTGGAACAAGGAATTCCATGTGCACATAGATGCTTCTAGAATTGCGTTGAGTGCCATTCTAACTCAGCCAAGTGAAAGAAACTTAGATCATCCTATCTACTTTTCTAGTAGGAAGCTCTATACAGTTAAAAATAATTATACCACCAAAGAGATGGAGGCTCTTACTATGGTGTATTCTCTTCAAAATTTCAGGCACTATTTACTTGGAGGTCCTTTTAAAATATTTACCGACCAATCTACACTAAAATATTTGGTGAATAAACCTGTTTTGGAAGGAAGAATATGCAAACGGATTTTTTTATTTAAATATTTCACATTATAATTTATTGTGCATCTAGGATAGAATAATTTTATTTCTCAATTGGAGTCAAGATAATTAGGGGGGTAAGTGGACAACCAATTTCCTAAAGCAGAATTATTTCAGGTTTAGGTAGTTCTCGATTATCTGGAAGATATCACCATGTTCCTTGACACTAGTAAGTTCCTTGATGATTACATAAAAACTCAGAAAAGACATATGATGGTATGTGTTTTGGATTACCAACTCATTGCAGGGAAATTATATAATATGGGATTGGATCATATTTTATGGTGACGTGTTCTGGACCATGATAAATAAGATGTTTTATGGGAGTGTCACTCTAGTGTTGTGGGAGGCCATGTGGGAGGAAAATCCCACTGTCAGGAAAGTACTGTATGCTGGGCTGTGGTGGCCCACTCTATTTAAGGTTGAAAAGGACTATGGCAAGGAGTGTGACCAATGGGTTGGTTGGTCATCATAGAGAGATAAGCTTCCACTTCATCTTGTTCACACAATTCAAGCTTTTGAAAAGTGGGATATTGATTTTGTGGGTCACATAAATCCTCCTACACGACATTCTCATGCTAGATATATTATCATTGCATTAAAATACTTAACTCGTTGGGATGAAGCTGTAGTAGTCAAGGATTGTACAATTGATACTACTGCATGATTCATTTTTGAGAATATTATTACTAGATTTGGGTGTCCTAGAAGCCTTAATCGTGATTGAGGGTCGCATTTCATTAATTATACTGTTGATTCATTGCTACGAAAATTTATTATTCAACACCATAAGAGCAACCCTTATCATTTGCAGGAAAACGATATGGTTGAAGCTTTTAATAAGATTTTGGAGAAAGGAATTAGTATGAGATGTTATGCAAACAAGGATGAATGGGATTAATGTGTATCGACTACATTATGGGCCTACCATACCACTATGAAGCGACTGCACAAATATAATATGTTCCAACTTATTTACAGTCAAGAAGTTGGGGTACCAACCGTATTTGTTGTCCCTAATCTCTTTATTATACAAGCCACTAAGATAAAAAATGATGAATCCATTATAGAATGGTTACAAGGACTATGGGAATTATATGAAGCAAGGTTCTTGGCATATTTTCACCAAACTGTTGAAAACAAATGAAAAAATCCCTGGCATGATCGACACATAAAGTAGAATTCCTTCTCTGTTGGCCACCTGGTCTTGGTGCACAACAAAAAAATATATGAAGCATCCAGGGAAATTACAAATATGTTGGATTGTTCCTTTCCTTGTTGCAGAGATACAAGATTCAGGAGTTGTCAAACTTTTGCAACTGGATGGAATTATGTTTCCAAGGTGGGTGAATGACACACGCTTGAAGCCCTTATATGGCTAATACAACCCTTAAGTAATTTTTTATCTTCAAAAGTGGGTCATAGTTAGGTTTAGGATTGAGTTATTTGTGTTAGTTTATTTTTGTAAGGAGTTACGAAAATAATTGTGCTTGCATAAACTTTGGTAACCCTAGTCTAGTTGCAATCCACCATAACTGATTGTGGTTAGGAGGAGCACATGTCAGTGGTCCTATCTCTCAAGGTCCGTAATAATTATCAGAGTCTTTTCAATTCATTATTATAACCTTTCCCTTAATACACCCTGATAGATTTCGATTTTCCATCATCATTCCTTGTTAATTGGCCATGATGGCCATCCACCTTTTTAGTCTTTGATGTCATCTACTTGAGGTCCACATCATATTCATCGTTATTATCCTGATTTGAATAAATTTTTGTAAGTTACCATATTTATTAGTTAACAGTCCAAACACCCCATGTTGTATCAACTTTTTCTTTATAGTATACATTTCATCACTAAAATTATTCATTGTAAGAAGTTAGTTGCTCAAATTATTCACCCTGGCTCTAGTGTCAAGATCTTTTGTCTCTTAGTATAAATCCCAACCTCCTATGCATATTTTATATAGCCATCGAGTTGTATCCATGACCCGTGTATCTAATCTTGTTGTTTTTGTAGGTCCATCATATTCCCACATTGTAGATATGGGAGGATATTCTTGGAAAGTATGAAAATGCCTTTCTAGTTGATAATTATTTGTCTGTTTCATTCCACTTCCCTACATTAAAGCGTGAGGTGTTCATGTAACCTTCAACAAAGCAAGGTGGCAATATTTCATCCCATATTAAAGTATATTTTTTGGCTTTGCAAAGGTATACATTGATGACTCTGTGAAATCTACTTGTCTTTGGTACCAGTGGAGTAGCCATGAAGTGTACAAAATTGCTTATCAGTAAAATGCATGGAGGATCCCTAAGGCTTGATTGGGAATACCTGATACATAATTTTATTGACAAGTTTATAGGGTTGTCCATTACTGGTGTAGATGTTTCATCCACCTTCCATAATACCTCCAAGTGGGGTAAGAATAAGGGTGGGGATAATTTTTACACTAAGTATGGTACTTAACGAGGGGGACAGGGATATATTATCAACATGATCAATAATTTTCTGATGAATCTCAAATGTCACATTATAGATAGGATAATTATGCGCCACTACAAGATGGGTGAGTGCACATTAAATGTTATCTATGTTGCTGAAGCTTGCGACGGTGGAGAGTAGTTGAATTGGTGTAGATACTTACTAAATGAACTATTTTAGGTCTTGGAGGATTTATATAAGTGGGCTATCTACTTTATTTACAACCACTTAGTAATAGCTATCACCATGATGAAGTGGTGCACACCCAAAGGGAGACAATTAATTATAGCATTAGATGATCAACCTTTGGCCCTTGTGTACCTCTCGTGGATATTATCAAGTGATACCAATAGTAAGGAATTTAACAAAGAATATTTCTCCAATTGGTATGCCATGATGGTGAGAATCACAAAAAATATCAACCAAATACCGCTACCAATTCTGGATGAATACTCTCAGTTTATTTGGTTTAGCGTCTCTCATGATACTACCTATGTTCGAGCCAAGATTGTCAATGTCGAAATATTACATATGAAGTTGTTTCCTGACCAAGAGTCCGTTGTGAAATATAGGCTTGCAAGAATTTTTATTGATTTGAAGGAATTTTGTCACGTCCATTCCCTAGAGAGTGTCCTTCATTGTCCAGGAATAACATTGTTGATGAGGTACTTAATCCTATCCTAAATCAATTTAAAGAGGCCATTTTCTCTTCTTGAAGCACTCTAGAAACTCTTAGTCCAATCGCAATTTCCATGCCTTCCTCTTTTGTTTTCACATTCATGTTACTCTTAACAATCCCTTGCTATGAAAATTACCCATATCTTTTGGTATCCTAGACCCTACTTCTGTCACCCAACCATCAGTACCATATACTTTTCATTTTGTTTCCCTTTTTCATTCCATAGATAAAAAAATCTTCCCCATCGCCATTCCTAGATCATAGACCTCACGGATGAAGAGCCCCATGAATTTATTTCTAGTACTCAGGTAATTGAGGAACCCCCTAACTCTCAACTTGGTAGATCTCCACCATGCCATAACCCCTCATCACATACAACATCAACATCCACCACCATCTCCTACATTCCACTTACAAGAAACTCTCCTACTAAAGAAGCTAATGGAAGTCGATTATGTTATTCATGATATTAAAGAGAAAACCCATGATGTATCAGATGTGCATACTTATCCTATTGTTACGATCTATATATTTTGTCTTTTTACCATGATCAAAACTTTCAACAACCTAGATTGTGCAGCTCAGTCAGAACCATGATCAGTGTCACACAATTTTGGGCCTTATTGCACAAACTTGCGACCTTGTCCCTTTGTTACTTATGCAAACTATTGATCAGATTTATGTGGCTCTGTTCCATTAATATTAGAAATTTGAATGAGATACTTCACCACATACTCATTCATAGAATTATGTGGCTAGCAGACAACCTTTGTAGGCATGATTCATTTTCCTAGTACTATGTCATCTGGTGATCTTCCAATTGGTCCTCTTTATAATTGTTTAATTTTATTTAGGTTGCTACTCATCAAGTGAAATCCATACACAATACTTTATTCTCTAACCATGAAAAGCATGTTATCACTCCCCCCAACTTCCCAAGGCTGAAAATGGGATTGAATGAAGGTAACCACAAACCAAGCTTTAGGTCAAGTAGCTCGCCCTACTAGGACCAGAGAGGGCTCTCTCGTCGTCACTTTATAGCCAATGGATTGAATAAATATCTATCAATCTTAGGCTAGGTATGTAAGCTCGGTAAATAGGATTTTTTTTTTTTTTAATGTTTTAAGTGCTGGATAGGAAAGTCAGTGGGAAGGCTAGGTCTAGGGTTTTTAGTTCTGAATTTCAAGGTCACTTTGTAGAGAATGTATGAGGCTAGATAGGTAGTTTTAAAAAATGATTAATTGGTCATTGAGTATAGGATGAAGTAGTAGAGAGTATGAATGAGCACTGAGGTGAATTCATCCATTTAGAAGTAAATAGACATATCATGTAAATATTGTCTAAAACAGATCATGAACATACATGTTTTTTGCTTATAAAATTACAAGAGGAACACATGGAAGATGTATATGAAAGAATAAAATATATCATTTAACATGAATAGATAAACATACATAGGAATAACAAATTCTCCAATGCATACCACAATATTCTCAACACAAGTTCTACAAATTTGTCTTTGATTTCATTCCAAATTGTTGTTACGATAGCTCCACTGAAAAATAAGACTATCCAACACAACAAAAGACTAAATAGAGCCTAATAATAGAAAATATTAACCATGACACATCATCAGGTCAAAATCCCATCCAAAATGCATCATAAATACATAAGATGAGTCATTTCCTAGATTCTAGGGAGGTTAGAAACCATTCCCTAAAATTAAACTATGAACTAGAAGTGCTTGTCCCTTACATTAAATTACATATTCCGTCATGATAGGAGGAAAAACCCAACTCAATTAATCTAATGAAAACTCATAGGACAACATAAACCTTGAATTTTTGACATTTTCTGAGCTTGAAAACTGCCTTGAGGAATCCAATGAAGATGTGTAACATTTCTAGCAGAAGCATAGAAAAATTTTGCAGCCACTTTTGAGGCACCGTTAGGAGTCCAAATCCAATTATAAAAGAACGTTCAACTAGCCCCATCTGTCTAGTTTCCAGAACATCTTTAATTTTTGAAAATGACCCATGGTAAGTCCTCCAAAAATTCATTCTCCCAAGTGTTGGGTCATAAAAAGGTATCTTTTGAACACCTAATTAGCCTACATTAATCATCAATCCAGAAGTGACTTTTTATTTCAAGAGTGTACTCTGTATGAGGCTGCAATTAACTAAGAATAATGCTATGAAGATGTAGTACATAATGTTAAATCCAAAATTAAACAGATGCTTGTAAAGAGATCTAATTACAGTAACATAAATGGAAATGCTCTAGAACCTTGATTAAATCAATCTGCAAAACATCGATCAGGGATACAGTAGCAATAAATATTTCCCTTAGAAATTGATGTAAGATAACCAATCTAGGAACTTGGAAGAAATAACCACTGTCTTCTATAGTTGGTGATCTTAAAGCAGTTGAAATGAAAGAAAACTCAATCTTCTTGTTGATGAAAATAACTGAAAGGAACAAAATTTGGAAAGGAACAACAACTTGTAATTCCTATGCATAACAATTGTAACTCATCTATTTTCTAATCTGAAGCTATGAATCAGAAATAAACAATAAACATAAATGGAACAACAATTCTAATTCAGGCAACTAATCTAAATACTCCAATCATGTCGATAGCCAATGCAACAATCAATTATAACAAATCATAAACTAATAGAACAACAACTAGAATTAGACATAGAACAACAAAGCTTTTATAACAATAGCAAGATAATTGAACAATGAATGTACTTCTTGCAAAGAATAAAATAGAAATGCAATTTGTTAATGAATCTGTATTCAATCTAACAACAGTCAATCAACTCTGTAATTGAAATAAACATTAAACACAACTTCACACAATAATAAGCAAAGATTAAGAATACAAACAACAAGGTAATTCCACTAGAGTCGGGCCCTTAGTGCCAGTGAAATACTGTTGGGCTACTTCAGAACTTAAGAGATGAAACGAAACGCATGTTTGATATTAATCGAACATAAAGTATTACAGAGACTGTTCTCTCAAAGCCGAGAGTCAATAAACATAATATTACATAGGAATTGTTTGAATATAAGGATTTTCGACCAACTAACTGACTGACCACTAAAGGACGTTTCTTTATATATTATACCCCGATGGAAAAGACAAGGAATAAGATGAGTTTGAACAGTGATCGATCCCCTTCATTTAGTTATCATCTTGTTTACTTTGACCAAGGCCGAGCTGTCCCCAGCCTGTTTTTAGCAATCCGTTTAGATCTCCTTGTCTTCAGCTGGATGTGGTTCAATGCTGATGGAGCAGCAGTTACATTGATCTTAGCTCCTCTTTGGTACAGCTGTTCACTTCATCTAATTCCTGTTTTATCAAAAAAAATCAACCTTTAGTCATATTTTTATAATAAACATAAACCTTTCCAATTCTATCATAATTCCTAGAATAAATTACCTTCCCAAGGTAAAAAGGAGTATGTCTATAGTAAAATAATGAGAAGATGCATAGTAATTTCATACCTTTTTCACTACCCAACATACCCCCCTGCTTAATCTTTTTCATGTCCTCATGAAAACTATAGTTCACATGGAGAGCAATCAAAGAATAAGCCAGATAAGGTTTGTCATCAAAAAGCCTAAAACCATGTAGTGCAACTAATTCTTCAAAAACATGCTCTGCCTGTCCTTCGGGGAGTTCGTAGATGGATTTGTAGTCTAAAGTAGGATACCATGCAATAGGGCTTCAGAACCTACATCCTAGCCAGAATGGTCCTTCTTTTAAAATGAAATGACTATGGGAAATCAAGCGGTCTACAGCCAGCCCAAAGTTTCTATAATTAAATGGTTCCCTATCTTGCACATTCTGATTGGAGATTCTCCACTGGACCTTAGCTGCTATATAAGCTTGGTTTCTAATGGACAAGAAATAATCTGCCCTGTTTAAGATAATCGATTTGTGGACAGGCCCCAAGGCTTGGGTAATGCCTTCCTTGGTCATCAAACTTTTCTGCCCAGCCCAAAATTGAAGTGGGTTCTGAGGTTCAATCCTGACCCAAAAATCTAGTTTGTTTTTCTGCCTTTGGAAAGCGTTATAGGCTTTAAGCCATTTTAATTGATTTACGGCAAAGGAAATGAATGCCTGATATTAAACATCTCCCACAAAAGGACTATGGTTTGACTCACAATCATTTTCAAGTATTATATTATGCAAGTAAAATTCACACAAAAGGTGATGTACTTTGATCCCATAAAGTTTGCAGCATGATACAAAGTCATCTATGGTTTTTAGCTCTATGGATTTCCCTGCTCTAACAGCCTTAATATTTAACTATATATATATTTATAGTAAAAAAAAAGCATAGTTTTTGGCGGGGCATCTACAGGCTAAGACATCAGTGTAAAATGAGCAGAGAGTATCCATTCGATTGTAGGATAATTTTAATTGGTTCATTACCTTGTCAGCGTTTTCCTATTCTTTTCAACACTTTTCGTGAGCTTCAGCTTCTGCTTCATGGATAATTTTCATTTGTTGCTGCAACTCCTAATATCTATTTCTTGGGACAATTTATTCTTTCAACTTCTGCCTTTCTATTCGGGCCTGTGCCAACTCCTCTTGGAGTCTGGCCAGTGTCGGATGACTAAAAGTATGTTGACTACTAGATTGCATGTTTTCACTTGAAACAGGTCCCTCTGGAACAACTTGTGTTGGAACAACGGGTTGCTACTCCGTATCTCCATAATTAGGCTTAGGCATGGCTTCTAGAATCCTAATATTTTTCTAAGTCCATATAGTTCCTTGCACTGGTATGCCAGACACCTTTGCAATTATTTTGTCAGATACAACTATCTGTCTTCCTCTAACCATGGAGAATCCTTCCTGCAAGTTTTGTAAAAATTCGGTGGCAACTGCCTCATGGGGTTGTTGCATCCTCATGAAATATGTAATCCACCCCAATCTTTCCAAAATTTCTCGTGCCACATCAAAAAAGACCAGCACCTATGGCTCACTGCAAATTGGCCGTCCTCCCATCGTCTCTACACTCTGTTCGTTCTTTCCAAACACACAGTTATCGCAATGGAACAACACAACACGTTAAATTGGAATAATGTCGTTAAATTTTTGTTTTTCCCTAAAATGCAGGGATTTAGTTCACATACAGGTAAAGAAATATCGAAATTTGATCTGCATGCATACATCTGTGCCCCCCTTAATGGATGATAGGTCATACTCATTTTTCAATTGAGAGAGGCAAGTGTGGCACAGTAGTAGTACAACAGGAAAAAAAGCAGGCGTAATTATGATACATTCAATCAAATTATAGCAATTACAGAAATCAATGCGTGTGATAAATCGGTAATAGATATAAAATCATTTTTTAATGATTCAAATATGAGGAGAACGGAAAGCTTAGGATAAACATAAGTAAAAATGTGTTATTTACCACTTCAAATTAATATGATCGATTTGTAATGATTTTCATGTATAATAAGTTCAAAATCAAAGGTAAAGGATTCATACTTTCATTTGATATATTAAATAGAGACATAGGAGAAGGGTTTAATATGATTATTGATGTGTATAAATGTGACTCCAATACCATCAACAGAGCTCTGTTGCCCACAGGTGTCCATAACCTTGACAGAGTTTCTTTCTTACCCTTGGAACCATTGTCCTTTATTCATACAGAGGAAGTGCTTGTTAAATGTCATAATGGAGGCCATTGTTCTGGTTTGGTGGCCAGATAAATCACAATGCCATTCACTAGGAAGAAGTGAAAAGTGGGCAGGCCGACTCATGATGAGACCTCCTATTCCAAAGACTTCTTAATTTTTCAATTGTCCATTGGACCATATCCCTGGTTTGGTAGCCATGATGGGAATGCCACTTCACTGCCTTCCTTATTATCATGGTAGGCTGGCTCTTGATGAGCCCCCTATCCTCCATCTACAAAATCATAAAATTATTAATGAAATATGTAAATATTTTTCTTTTTCATATAGCACTTTTCCTTAGTTATTTATAAAGGATGGCTCAACACTCCTTAAGAGTAGGGATGGTGGAAGAAGTCTGAACATCTCAATAGAAAATAATATGCCCTTATTCCTACTCCATAAATAAAAATCAAAGAAATTTATAACATATGGGAAGAACCAACATGATAAAGATAATCAATCAGATTAATTCAGTGGTAATAAAATAGAAAAATCATGTTATTGATCATGCCCCTTTTCCCTTTTTCTTATCATTACTAAACAATTTTCTTAAAAATGATGATTTATTTTAATTTGTAGATTACAGTAAGCTCGAATTTGTATGATTGTATATGAATAATATGTTCTCCTTTAGAAGAGTCATCAGAAATTCTCAAAATGCTAATCTAAAACAAAAAAACAATCCACTCAAAAGGTGTTGTTCCTTTAAAAAGAACAGCGGAAACAATCGGCGAAACTACTGTTCCTTTCGAAAGGAACAACAAAAACACTCTGCCGAACTGTTGTTCCTTTCGAAAGGAAAAATAGAAGTGTTTTTTCCTTTAGAAAGGAACATAAAAAATCAAAACGAATGAAATAAACAGAGTTTTTGAAAAAAAAACAAAATTCCATGAAACAAACAATGAAAACTGAATAATAAACAAAATAAACAGAAATTTAAAAAATGAATTCCCTAAAGCAACAATCAAATAAATGAAAAAATCTTTTATGTACAAAATTTAAAAAGAAATGATTTAATAAACTGGTGCCGAGGAGAAGTTTTCCCCTTCAATGATAATTTCTATGGTAGAATCATCCTGTACCTATTGGTAAAAGGATTCCCGGGTAAGCGGTTTATGATACAATCGTACTCGATGACCGTTTACCTTAAAGGAATGTTGAGATCCATCAAAGGTAGCTAATGTAATAGTGCCATTATCATGCACTTTTTGTATTTCATAGGGTTTGAGCCATCGTGTCTGGAGTTTTCCTGGAAAATCCTGAAACCTAGAATCATATAGGAGTGCCCAGTCTCCTTCATGGAAGATATTTTCTTTGATAAGGGTGTCATGCCATTTTGCTCTCTGTTGTTGAATTAATGCTATGTGCTGAAGAGAAGAGAGCCTAATTTCATATAACTCATTAATTTTTTGCAGTCTTTTATCCTGGGCTTCATTTAGATCTAGACCCACCTTTTGAGTTGTTCTAAATGTTTGAATTTCGAATTCTATTGGAAATATGGGTTCTTTTCCAAATACCAATTGATATGGTGAATATCCCGTAGTAGGTCTCCATGTTGTTTGATATGCCCAAAATGCTTCTGGCAATCTATAGGCCCAATCTCGTCTGTGTGAGGGAATTTGTTTTGTCAATATATATTCAATTACTTTGTTTGTGCTCTCTACTTGGCCATTGGCCTGTGGGTGGTACGGGGTTGTAATATTGTGCTGAATGTGGTAGTTTTTTAGTGTTTCAGCTAATTTATTACCTACAAACTGTGGTCCTCCATCTATTATTATGTCCCTTGGGAGGCCATACCGCACAAATATTTGGAAAAGAAACTGTATTACGCAGTCCTCTGTAGCTTTTGAAAGTGCCTCTGCTTCAACCCACTTAGTGACATACTCGGTTGCAACTAAGATGTATGTTTTTTGGTTTGAGGGGGGGCTAATAGGGCCAAAAAAATCAAGTGCCTAGCATTCAAATGGTTCAATCACTAGTTGAGGGTTCAAAGGCATTTCATCAGACTTCCCAGGGCAACCTGCCCTTTGGCAGCTATCATAGGCCTGCACGAATTTTTTGGCATCTTTAAAGATGGTAGGCCAATAATAGCCTGTCCGTAAAACCTTATGGGCAGTTCTATGATCTGCAAAATGTCCACCACATTGCCCATCATGGCATGCTTTCAAAATATCAAATACCTCATCCTCCCGGACACATCTTCTTATTTGCATATCTCCCCCTATGTGAAATAGGTAGCCCCCAATCCAAGAGAATCGGGTACTACGCTGTATTATCTGTTTTTATTCATTAAGGGATAGAAGTTTAGGTAATTTACCTATTGCCAAATAATTTTCTATATTGGCATACCACGGTGTTCTGATAGTAATAGCGAACAAATGTTCATTTGGGAAATGATCTTCAACTTCTTCTGTATCTGTTGGCTTTGGCATCCTTGAGAGAAAGTCAGCTACATGATTCTCTTTCCCAAGTCAATCTTTGATTGTAATGTCAAATTCCTACAGTAAAATCAACCATCTTGTTACTCTTCCGTTTGTAACAGGTTTATTTGCTAAAAATTTAATGGCAGAGTGATCAATATATAGTACTACAGGATACCCAGTTATATAATGTCTAAACTTATTTATAGCATGAACTACAACTAAAAATTCCTTCTCAGTCATAGTGTAATTTAATTCAATAGGGGATATATTTTTGCTAATATAATATATTGCATATGGCTTCTTGTCTTCCTCCTGCCCAAGTACTGCTCCAATTGTTGTGTCTGAGGCATTGGATGAAATTTGGAATGGAAAATTCCAATTTGGGCCCCTCAGCACTGGGGCTATTGAAACAAGATTTTTCAAATCATTAAAGGCATTGTCACATTTATCTGTCCAAATGAAATCAGCATTTCCAGTTAGTGCATATAAATGTGCATCTATTCAAGAATAATGTTCTATAAATCTTCTATAGTAACCAGGAAATCCAAGAGAGCTACATACCTCTGTTTGTGTGGTGGGTGTGGGTATTAACAAGATTATTTGAATTTTAGCTGGGTCCACTTGAATTCCAGCTGCTGAAATATAATGCCCTAAGATAACTCCTTCGGTCATCATCATAAGACACTTTTCATGGCTTAAACAAAGCCTAGTGTCAATACATCTTTGCAATACCTTTTCTAGATTTTCTAATGCAGGCTCAAAATCATCCCCATAAGGTGTGAAATCATCCATATATACTTCGAGGCCTTCATTTATTAACTCTGCAAAGATGCTGATAATGGCCCTTTGGAATGTAGCAGGGGCATTGCATAGGCCAAAAGGTAAGACTCGGTAGGAAAATGTCCCCCATGGATAGGCAAAAGTATTTTTTTCCTGGTCTTCAGGGGCAATCTGGATTTGATTGTACCCACTGAAGCCATCGAGGAAAGAAAATAATTTCTTTCCTGCCAATGTGTCTAATACCTGGTCAATGAAAAGAAGGGGAAAGTGGTGTTTTTGTGTTGCCTTGTTAAGTTCACAATAATCTACACATATTCTCCACTTTCCGTTCTTTTTTGGTACCACTACTAATGGAGAGACCCACTTGCTATCAGATATTGGGTAGATGAAATTAACATCCAATAGTTTTTGTAATTCAGATTTCACAATATCTTTGAGGTGAGGGTTTAGTCTTCTTTGGGGTTAGCGAATGGGTCTTGCATCTTTTTCAATATAGATGTGGTGTGTACATAGTTGAGGGTCAATTCCTTTCATATTGGGGTAATCCCATGAAAAGGCAGCTTTGTATTTTCGTAACAATTAGACCAACTTCTCTTTTTGTTTAGCAGTCAGATTTTTGTTAATGTTTAGAGTTTTTCCCGGCTCAATTTCTACAATCTTGCTACTGTACACAGAATTAGTAGGTATTACTTGATCAAGAATGTCTTTCAAAGGATATTCTTCTTCTTTATTATCAAATGCTGCCTTGATCATGTGACATTGTAAATGAGATCTGGTTTGTGGTTTATTAATAAAATTATTAATGATATCATCCTCTATTTGATCTTTAAAATCAAGAGAATTTTCTATAGTTAGAGGTGATCTCATATTTTCCATTAGATATGATACAAGTTGTTTTTTTGTTTTGATTATTGATAGACTTGGCTGGGCTGGGGGATATAAAGCTAAATTCTTGACATAGTTTCCCCTTGTTATTGTCATGTTGCCTTGTCGGCATCCAATATAAGCATCGACAGTTGCCAACCAAGGTCTACCTAAGATCAACGGATGTCCTTCTAGCCGGTTCTTTGGATTGATAACCAAGAAGTCAGCAGGGTATTCCTAGGAATCTACAAATACCATTACATCTTGTAATGTACCATCTGGTTTGACTACCGATCGGTCAGCCAATTCCAATAAGGTTGTTGTTGGTTCTAGCGATGTAATGCCAAGTTTTTGACACGTGGTGGTTGTTAGGATATTGATTGTTGCTCCCAAATCAACTAAGGCATTTGGAAACAATTGCTCATGGATTTGTACTGTCACTATAGGATTTCCTGGGTCTTCATATTTTACAGGTGTTTCCATTCTTGATAATAAGTCAGATAAAGTACCGACTATTTGGATGGTTGGATTGGTGGTTGTTCTCCTATTTGGCTTCTTTATGCATAATTCCTTAATGGTTTTTACATATATAGGAATTTCTTGGATAGTTTGGAGGAGAGGGATTTTTATACACAATTTTTTTAATTCTCCCAGAAGATCAAAATTAGGATGTTCTAATGGGGGTGGTATGATTAATCGTTTTGGGAATGGTGGAGAGGAAGTTGTTACTTGTTGTTGATTTTGTTGTTGAACCTCCTTCTCTTTCTGTAATGTTTGTTCTACAGGTAATGGACCTTCAATATGAACATTATTGTTTCTCTCTGTTTCTACTATGCGCCCAGACCTTAATTGGAGGTCATTGCACTCCCTCAGTTCAATTTCTAATTCTGGGGGTTCCATTATTTGGACAGACTGAACTGGCCTATTTTTTGGGTTTGGGTTGGGTTGGGCTGGGAGTTGTGGTCTTAAGTTGGTCTGGGGGTTTGTATAGGGAGCTGGCAGTGTAGGTTGAGAGAGAGGAATTATTCCAGCTGGCTGATTTGTAGGTCTTTTCCAGTTTGACTACTAGGCCTGACTCTGGGAAGTAGAGGGGGACCATTGTGTGGGATAGTTATTATTTTTCCAAAATGGTGGGAAGAAAGGAAAGCTAGGCCAATTATTTTGGTTTGTTTGATTTGGCCAAGACGTTGGAGGAAATGGCTGTTGTGACCAATTTGGGAAAGGTGGTTGATTTTTCCACATTCCACTATATTGCTGAGCATTGTATTGAGGAGGCTGAAAAGAAGAAAATGGATCATTTGGCATACCTGATTATCGTGGTTGCCATTGTCGACGTTGATTAAGAAGACATACCCTTTCTGATTCTTCTTCTACCTCCTTATAAAATGCTTTTAGGCCAGGAAGCGAGGGACATCCTTCTGTAGGGTGATATTTCATGCAAATGGCACAGACTTTGATCACATCCGACAGGCACTCCTTGTGGTTGTGTTTCTTCCTGCATCTAGGGAAAAATATTGCCAACTTTTGTTCTGCTTCTGCTTGCTTTTGTTTAGCTTGCATAATGTCGAACTGCGTTGTTAGAGTCCCAAGTATTTATGTCTTAAAATATTCTAGCAGATTTCCAATCTATGCACGAGTCACACCTTCATTAGAGGTCTTATTTTCTCTTGTAATCATATCACGTTCTTCTGATTTTAGCCTTGTATTTCCCCTCGAACTCCTGATACACAAATCAATGATGTTAGGATAACTTTCCTGATATATGTCACCTTTTCCAATAATATTCGATGTTTCAACCCATTGATCTTTCATTCCCCTAATTAATATGGTTTTCAAAACATTATCAGGTAAGGGTAAAGATGCATAAGAGTAATGCTATGGAGATGTAGTACAGAATGTTAAATCCAAAAGTAAACAGATGCTTGTAAAGAGATCTAATTACAGTAACATAAATGGAAATGCTCTAGAATCTTAATTAAATCAATCTGCAAAACATCGATCAGGGATACAGTAGCAATAACTCTTTCCCTTAGAAATTGATTCAAGATAACCAATCTGGGAACATGGAAGCAATAACTAGTGTCCTCTACAGTTGGTGATCTTAAAGAAATCGAAATGAAAGCAAACTCAATATTCTCGCTGATGAAAATAACTAAAAGGAAAAAATCTTGGAAAGGAACAATAGCTTGTAATTCCTATGCATAACAATTGTAACTCATCTATTTGCTAATCTAAAGCTATGAATCAGAAATAAAAAATAAACAGAAATGGAACAGCAATATGAACAATAATTCTAATTCTAACGCAATTAGGCAACTAATCTCAATACTCCAATCCTTTCGACAGCCAATGCAACAATCAATTATAACAAATCATAAACTAATAGAACAACAACTAGAATCAGACATAGAACAACAAAGCTTTTATAACAATAGCAAGATAACTGAACAGCGAATGTACTTCTTGCAAAGAATAAAATAGCAATGCAATTCGTTAATGAATCTGTATTCAATCTAACAACAGTCAATCAACTCTGTAATTGAAATAAACATTAAACACAACTTCACACAATAATAAGAAAAGATTAAGAATACAAACAGCAAGGTAATTCCCCCAGAGCTAGGCCCTTAGCGCCAGTGAAATACTATTGGGCTACTTCATAACTTAAGAGATGAAACGAAATGCATGTTTGATATTAATCAAACATAAAGTATTACAGAGACTGTTCTCTCAAAGTCGAGAGTCAATAAACATAATATTACAGAGGAATCATTTGAATATAAGGATTTTGGACCAACTAACTGACTGACCACTAAAGGACGTTGCTTTATATATCAGACCCTGACGGAAAAGAAAAGAAATAAGATGAGTTTGAACAACGATCCCTGAGGATCCTGAGGGATTCACTCCCCTTTGTTTAGCTATCATCTTGTTTACTTTGACCGAGGCTGAGCTATCCTGTGCCTCCTTTTAGCAATCTGTTCAGATCTCCTTGTCTTCGACCAGATGTGGTTCAACGCTGATGGAGAAACAGTTACATTAATCTCAGCTTCATCTTTGGTACAGCTGTTCACTTTGTCTAATTCCTGTTTTATCAACAAAAAGAAACCTTTAGTCATCTTTTTATAATAAACATAAATATTTCTAATTCTATCATAATTATTATAATAAATTACCTTCCCAAGGTGAAAAGAAGTATGTCTATAGTAAAATAATGAGAATATACATAGTAATTTCATACCTTTTTCACTTCCCAACACCAAGGTTACTCCAGAAGTGTAACAAGGCCTCCAAAAAGGTGGTAGAAGCATAGAAAATGAGCGGTGTTTTGGCCTTTCCTCCAAAATTAAAGCTTTTCATGAAAATAGGGTTCCTGATCTATGATTTACTCATGAAAATTCATCCAAAAATATAAATAAATTATCATTTGGATGCCCCTAAAATAAGTGTAGCAACAACTTTCTATGCTTTTGTGAGGAGGAATTTCCAGAATTGTGCAAAAATCACAAAAAATACCAAAATTCTTCAAAACTTCTCAAAATTGATTTTGTATCACTTGTGAGTGATGGAATAAACAACCAAAGAATATCAATCCAACAAATCTAAGCTATCCTTCCCTTTAAGCTTCATTTGAGTTTCTTTTAGCCTTTTCTTCAGTTGTTTTAGCTTTATTTGAGAAATTATGTTCCTGGTGCGATACTGATTTTCCATGTGTCTTTGGAGGTTATTGTCCCTATTAACCCTCTTTAAGAGCCTCTTTAACTGCTCATTTACCCTTTCCAACCAAATTTCTCTATCTTGATTTATCTCCATGGCTATTATCTCATCAAAGGTCAACTCTTCAGGTTGATGAGCTTACTGTCTTTCTAGCTCCAGCGCCCTTTTAAGGCCTCTTGTCTTTGGACTTCTTGGTTGTGTTTCAGTATCCATATCTTTCACTTGATAAACATCTATGATCTACTTAACTTTACCTTTATTTTCATCTAGGTCTGGCTTGGGTTTACCTTGTAACAATTTCTTTACCTACAATTGAAAATTCTCCTGCTATAGGAAAGTGATTTGAGAATTAGCAATGGAGAATATCCTCCTCAACTTTGATATTTCCTCATCCTTATCCCTAATGATCTCCTCAACTAATTTTATCTCAACTTGCTCTGCTACCTCAACCTCCAATGGTGCTGGTTCACTATGTTGGTGCAACGGTGTTTCATCTTGATGCATAAGAGGTTGCTCCTCTATTTCACTTTGTTCGACAATAGTGTCAAGTGTAAGTACACTTTTGATAGATTTGGGCGCAAATACTTGTCTCTTTCACTTCTCATAGGTATGAGTAAACTCAACAATCCTAGGAGCCTCAAAAATTTTAGTTTTCATGCTAGAAGATCCAACCTCCATTGTTCATGTTGACAATGATGGTGATGATGTGTTATGCATGACAGGAGGGCTAGTGGTAGGCATTGTTGCTACTCTTTCCATGAAGGTTTCCCAAGTCATGTTGATGGATGAAAGTTGATGCAACATAATGAGTTTGACCAAACCATGGTGAAAAATACTTAGGTGATGATCTTTTTTTTCTTCTCTAAACCTTCTTAGTCATCTTAATCAAACTCCTGTACAAGTAATGTGGAAAATCAAGTGTTTTGATAGAGGTAAAATGCATCAACAACTTGATATGGTACCTATAAAACTTGGAAAACCTTCCTTCACATGTGAAATACTTCATTATTAACATCATCAAAGGAGCATATTTTTTACAGAGGTGTTTGAAATGGAAGAGGTACTCTGGTTCCTCTCTAGCATGAGGTTTGAGAAATTTCTTGTAATTTTCAAGGTCTAAGTCCATTCCCTTAAACCATTTCTCTCCATGACTAGGAATACATGTTGCTGAAGAAATCAGATCTGTTGATAGGTTAAACATTAAACCTACAATTATGACCTTTGCATGTTGATATTAGAGGAAAATAGGCTTGTAATTTCAAGATGATATCCTTGCTCCATGAGCTTCTCACAGAACCTAAAACATCCATTCCTATCCAAATATATTTTGGCCAAGGGTGAAGCATTGATTTCATGCACGGTGAAGGGTTCTAATCTGAGGTGGGGCCTCCCTTGAATTTATTATTCCAACTCTCCATCTTGTCTACCAGTGAAAGGATGAAACCCTAGTGTGTTGATGGGATGGATATGTGTAGTGTAATTTGGGAAAAACAGAGTGTAGGGATGGGGTAGCTTTATAGGGTGAGATGAAGGGTTATAGAGCTAGGGAAAATTCTACAAAAAATTCAGTAGATAGGCTTGCATGTTAGTTCCATGTTGTGAGTGAAATCAAGTGAAATGGATGTGAGGAAGGTGGTCAAACTAAGGAAACATAGGAAATTTCCAATTTATCACTGTGAAAATTAGCTAGAAATTAGGGTTTCATGAAAATGGCTATTAGGGAGGATAGAAATGGTGGGAAATGTGAGTATGAGGTATATGGAGGTGTTGATAGTGTTAGATAGTAAGGTTAGGGCTTATTTCACTGGAGTATTTGAATTCCATGAAGAAGTGAAGATATAGAGAAGTATAGAGTGAGCATGAAAATCAATAAAATCTTGATGATTTGACCATGGGAGGTTATAAATATGTTAACTTATTGTTGTGAGAGGTCCAATGAGTAATGCCCACAAGCCTTGAGCTTGTTTGAATGGCTTGGAAGCCAGAAAACCTAGGTTCTTCCCTCCTTCCCGAAGCGTAACACCAATCAAGAGAAGTGTAACAACGTTCCCATAAGCATAAAAACTGCCCATAATCATAACAATTGCCTAGAAAAAGGGTAACAATAGCCCCATAAGCATAGCAGGAGGCTACAAAAATGTAACAAAGGCAGCCAAAAGTGTAGAAAAGTGTTCTTGGAGTAGTTCCTCGCCTTGGTTTTGAACCCTTGACATCTTAAGGAGTGCAATGGAGGTAAGAGAGGAGCTCTACCACACAAAAAAAAAAAAAAAAAAGAGTTTGGATGAGCTTTCATTTGTCTTCTATAGCCTTTTTTGTCTTGTAGTGAAACAATAAGACAATTTTTCCTTTTGAAATTTTTTGACATTAAAACACATTTTTGAATAAGACAAATTGTCTTACTTTACCTCCTAATTATGTTAGCTATCTTTTAAAGTCTTATGAGTGAAATGAAGGATGAATGACTTGTTTTGATGACAAATTATACTATTTTCAAAGGAAAATGATGACACCTAGACAATAGACCTAAATGGGATGGAGTGAGTGAACTAAACTTTTAAATGACAATGAATGTGATTAATTTTAAAGTGATTATGGCCATGGATGAGATGAGGGAGTAGAAAATTTGACATATACTCCTTTAGTGACCAAAATTATTTTGAAAACTTGTTTGAAAGACTAAAATTTTTGACTTATAATGCTAGAAAATTAACTGAAAGAGTATATTTGATCACTGATATATTGACACTAACACAAAAAAAACAACAACTCATCACTCTTGTAACTGAGAGGGATCATTTAATTTAGGAAAAGGATGAATTATAGATCCAAATAGAAGATATTAGCAATAATGTCCAGAAGTCTAAAGTGGTCCCTAATGCACTCCCTTTTATGAATGCTACAACCATATTGAAGAAGCTTGTACTGAACTTATTTCTTTCAATTGACAGTTGCATAACATTGTTGCAACTACTCAGAAGGAATTCCCAGAACCAAAGATTCAATATAACATAGAGATTGAGTAGAAAATAGTTTATACTACTTCTCTTAAAGATTCTCTATGCTAGCATATTGAGGATGATCAATAGGTCTCTTGGCAAGTCCAAGACTAGGATGGATTTCTTGCAAAGAAGAATCAACCATATATGAGTTGCGCCAGAAAGCACAATTTTTTTTCAATCAAGCTATAGTCACAAACAATATCAAATAACAACAAGACTTAGTTTTTCATGTTCATTCAATCGAAAAACAAATTCACCAATTTGAATAAGACTCGCACACCGCTAAAGTTGTGTTGTGAGACCTCAATCTAGGTGCTCAAAATCATTTTAAGAAGTTGTGACAACTCAATTCCTATGCAAAGAATCAATGGAAATTTGTGATGAGTGCACAAAATTAACACCATAATATCGAACAGAATACATATTTTATTGATCAAGCTATATTTATTTTGGATTCTTGGAGGTCTATGATAAATGAATATTCACACTTTAAAGATAATGATATACAATTAGTTCTTGAGTTGTACCCTTCACGTGAAGGAAAAATCACACCATGAGAAGAAGTGACACAAGAAGAGGCACCACAATGAAAAGCACAAGAAGAAGCTCCGATAGGGGATTGACTCGAGGACAAGTCAATAGATTGTGGTCGGGGCCTATTGGTTCCTTTTTTTTTGGGAACACAATCTTGGAAAATTTTGACTAGAAAACATTTGGACAGGAGATTACCAAAGAAGGAAAATAAATAAGTTAAGAACAAGCAAATGTCGAGGATGACGGGAAAAAGGTTTGCAAAGGAAACAAAAAATATCAGTCAAGGTGGAGTTCATAGAGACTGGCAAACAAAGATAAGCATGTAAAGGTGCAGTCAAGGTGGAGTTTGTAGAAGCTGCCAAAGAAGAATGGGCATGATGGAGTTTGAAGGAATTCAAGGCAATAATGGCGAGATCAAGTGAGTGGTAATGTGAAGGAGAATATATAAAATCCAAAGGGAAGATAACAAAATAATATTCTTGAGGAGTCCATATCGAAATGTTGTCATTGTGTTATTGAAGAACTCCATGTTGTTCACAATCTCTCTCTCTTTAAATTCTATGTTTTAATATGATCCAATAGTGGTTTGTATTCTTGCTTACGACCAAGCCCGATGTGATGTAATTATGAAATGATCATTTTTGTAATGAAAGGGAGTTCTAGAAACTCTTTCTGTGTTTTAACTATGATGGAATGTTTGGCCCCTTTTAAAATTTTAAAAGTATAAGGTATAATGTGGTCTTCTACTTCTATTAATGCTGCATATTTGTTATTTTTGTGTATTAGGTGACTGTCGATGAGAGTCTTGTAATATGACTGCACGAATGATTCAATGAATTATTTGTTGTGATATTCTTTGATGCCATGCTGTGATCCCTTATTTTTATAAGCCTCGGCACACCTCGGGTGAGATGTCTCTCTTCTTCTTAAGTGAGGTGAAAATTTTGATGCAATGCTAAACTGACATGCTCCGTTGTTGGAACCTTGTGTTTGAACCCATGGTCTCCCTCTATTAAAATTTTAAGACAACACACACACACACACATACATATACCCCAGCTAATTTTGAATTGGAAATAACAAAAGAGGTACTAACCTGGACCATGGATTTGGATCTGGGGTGATTAACCACAATAAATATTGGGCTGCATATGACGCATGTTTGGGTGGAGAGTTGAAGTTGCACTCTTGGCTGCCATTCTTTCAGAGATAACATAAGTGTTTATTTATGCTCCCAATATATCTTGTTGCATTTTAACTGCAGTTAATGATATCCTATAGCTAAGAGTGTGTTACCACTATTAAGGATGGAATGAATCTTCCTACATGTGTTTGCAACAAGATATAATGTATGAATATGTTTGTATGCTTAGGATGTGAGGAATCATTATATTATAGTAAATATTGATATGATTTTTATTAATTACATGATTCTTGATGTTTTTTTATGAATTTAATTGAGCATTTATGGTGTATTAAATCCCATGGTTTAACTTCTAGAGTTGTTAAAGGATATATGAGTTTGAGCATTAAGGGATATCTACTATTAAATGAATTGTATACGGCTTGTTGTGAACATGGATGGAATTATGTTATGCTTAATTAATATATACCTTTGATTTTTCATGAAGTACTGATAAATATAAATCTATATGTGTGTGTATGTATGTTAATGTATGCAATTATCAAAGGTTTATGGTATAGTCATACAAAGGAATGTATCCATGGATGGGTTGAAACTAAGTTCTGTTACTTGGTGGTGCAATGAAATTGCACTCTAGTAATGGACATCATTGTAGTTATTGTGCTTCGCCGTGGAACATACAAATATATTATTGTATTTGAGAGGGTCTTCGATAAGACCAAATTCTCAAAGGATTTTAGGTTAAATCCTTGAATCATTTATATAAAACCCATAAAGGTATTCTAGTGCACTAAGGCATAATTCGTGTTGTGACCAGGACACTCAGACTAGTCTAAACTAGTCTGGAGTCCAAGTGTTTGGGGAAAATGGTAAGTGTGAACTCGTTGTAGAGGTAGATCTCAAATGTGTCAAGCTTATCCAACGTAGAGGGGAATTTTTAATATAATTAAATTAACATTATTTGGTGCAAGGCATTTTTGGGTTAATACTTACTACATTCAGGACTGAACAAAATTTATCATGAAAAAGTGTTAAATATAAATTGAATAAAATATGAAAAAGGTGCACTAAGAATGGGGCCAAGAATAGGTATATTGTTTATATATATATAATACATATAACCTGGATGTGGGGAATTCGACCCGGACCGGGCCCAGGCCCTTAAGGCTTATATGTTGAATAATGTAACTAGTGTTAGTCTCATAATTGTATTTATCAAAATACATGAAAATGATTTTTTATTGTAAAACAAAATTGACTTATTAAAGCATGGGTTTCATGCTTGGGTCAATATTCAATAGGTAAAAAGCTTCCATTGAGTTCTCTAGGGTTTGTGTCTTGTGTAAAAAATCAATATCATGATGTATAACAACTCTTTGTATCAAATAAAGAAATTTATTATATATTTTATTCATGTGAAACTCCTCCACCATCAAGTTGGCCTAAAAGAACTATCAAGTTGACCTCCTTAAAGGATCACATCCTATTTGACCTATTGTGGATATCATGTGTGTGATATACAATTCACATGAAGAGAAGATATTTAACTGAAGTATTTCATCATCTCAAATAAAGAAGATAATATAGCGAAAATAAAAAATCTGTTGAGTCCACATTTTTCATCAGATAAAAAAGGAATGACAATGTTGCAAGATCCAAAAATGTAGAATGAAAATCCTAGACTGAGTACTGCAGAAGTGGAAGGAAATATCTGAAATTCTAATCAACAAAAGTTGTGTAAATTTGACTTCATCTTGGGAGGTTGACTTGATGGTTTAGATTGAGAAAGGTATCTTTTCTGGTCAAAGGGTCTTGTTTGTCTCAATCTAATTTGAATATACTAGTGGAAGAGTTTGACTAGGTTTTCCCCTTAATAGGGGTTTTTCCTTGGCTGAGTGCCTACATTATGTGTTCTCTTGTTGTGTTCGTGACATTCATTATTTGGAACTCATGATCTTGACGATAAATATAATAAATACTAAAGAATAATTTATAATAAACATCACTAGAAAATTTCAATGCTAAGAGAAATCAAATCAAATAATCCCTAACTAAGCTTCCCTATATTTCTCAACATTATATATATTTATAATGAAAACGAGGCATGGGATTGAGGAAAGGCTTACTTATTAAAATACGGAGCCACACTCTCTGTTAAGTGCCTAGCGCCATCATGCCCTTCTTGGGTTTGGCCATGATTCCATTGGTGCGATGGTGTCACCAATCCCATGATATCCCCTATTACATGGAAAATCATGCAGTGGCATGGATGTAACATAGACACTGATGTGTAAACTATGCTAACATTGCGTCCTTAGAGAGTGACACATGGTAGGGTGATTTTGATATTTTGGGAGGTTAAAATGGATGTTAATGGGTAACACATGGCATCCTCTAAGGTTTCCACATTACACAATGATGTTATGGTTATGCCACACACCATGCTCATTTTCAAAATAGAGTTTTTTTGGTACTTGGAACGTTGGCGAGGAGGCGCATTGATGTCAGAACGATGTCACACACTATGCCAGGATTGAATGACTATGGATTGTGTTATAGGAAAGTTGGGTGTGGAATGCATTGTCATGCTGATATGATGGCCACATGGATTGATAGATGACGTGAAAAATCCACCTAGCACCGCTTCGCCTCATGTGTTGACTTGGAAGGAGTTTTAATGAGTAATAAATTGATAGGGCATATATTTTGATCCAAATGTTGGTTCAATATGATTTTTATATCACCAGAAATATTTCAATGAGCCAGTCACGATGCTAGTGTTTGTTTTGTATTTTTTGAAAGTTGAAATTTGAGGATTTTTAGGACCCTATCTTCATAATAGACCTTGAGGATTGGGTAAATTTTGGTGTAACACTTTCCACTTCCCAGAAATGGTCCAAGATGGTGGGAGGGTGTGTTATAATTATTTTTGAATGTTTTTAGATCTTAATTTTTATTTTAGTTTTAATATTTTTTTAATGATAATTTTATGAAAAAAATTTAAGAGATTTTGAATGAAATAACCAACTGGAATCTCATGATTAGTGAGTTAAAATTTCATAGCTAAAATTGGATTTCCGAACTCCTAAAAAATGAGAAATAAAATATTCATGAAGATATCATAAAATTACTCTATTTTTGAATAAAATTCTATGATTATATAATGGAGGTCTGTAGGATGAAAGGAGGTTCATATTTTCAAAAAACGGGAAGGATTGTGCACTGTTGTAGAGAGGTCTCTTCGATTAAATTGGTTGCATACTAGATCATATTAGAAAATATTTTTTGAAGAGTAGAGAGGCTCATGCTATCAGGATTTTCTTCAAGCCTTTTTTAATCTGAAATATCATGACCAAATCTTCAATTTGGTGCACTGTTGTACACATTTGATAACTTGCTCATGGATTATTAAAAATTTTATTTAGTTTCGATTTAACATTTGTTCCGAATATGTGTATGATGTATTTTTTTCATTTTTTTTAGTTCCATGTAAGATTATTTAAGAAAATGGAAAGATTACTTTTCCATGTTGGATTTGATTGAGATCGTAATTGAATTATAAATACAAGTAAAATTATATGTGTTATCTAATAATTATTTTAAAACCTAATTGCAGGTTTTTCTTTGCTCTAATTTTCGTTGCATCATGTGAACTATTTCTATGATACAATGACACATACAATTTTGAATTCACTTATTATTATTTGAATATAGGTATGTGCATGTGAATATCTGGTAACTACTTATTAGATAAATACATATACACATGTTTCAATTGCTATAAATCACATGAAATGTTTCTACGATTTTCTAGCTCACCTTCATTCTTATATTTTGTTATGATCCTTGCACCTTAAAAAGATAATAAACCAATAATTACAATCCACTTCAAGGGGAACCTCCGTATACAATAAATAAAATTAACAAGATAATATTTGAGGATCCTAAGAGTAGGTCTCCTTAGTGTATATATGAGAGATAAATAATACAATTAAATAAAATGGGATCATGATGGGTTCTAGTGTACATAATAATATAACAATAGAAATGTAATCACTCAACATCTAGGGATTAATAAAGGGGTTTTGGGTTAGCATGTGGATAATATAGAGCTTAACATGCCCCTTCCCTTCAAAGAAGTGTTGTCCTAAACAATTGACTAATTGTGGGTGTTTCTACATGAAACAATGTTCCAATGTCTCTTCTTCCACTGGTAGGTTCTTCCATTTGATGAGGTACTCAATAATTTCTTGATTTCTTAGCTACGTATTCCTTGTTTTCAATATTTTTTATGGTTATACTATTAGTTTCTCTTATTCATTAATATAAATTAAAAGAGTTTGGACATGGATATTATTTCTGATGCCCTTCTTTAAGTAAGAAACATGGAAGACTGGATGTACATGTGAAGATGGAGGCAACTCCAATTTGTAGGACATACTTATAATCCTCTGCAACACCTTATAGGGGAAAAAATACCTTGGAGATCATTTTTTTTCCTTATTTTTTCTTGGGGGATATATGTTTATATGGTTTTAGTCTCACAAATATACAATATACCACTTAAATTCCCTTTCACTGTGATGTTGAGTTGCTTGTTGTTTCATCATATTTTGTTCTATAACCGAGTTGTCCTTCAATATTTTGAGAACCTCTTGTTGGTGTTGGATGTGGTCATATATTTCTTGAGCATTTATAGTCCCTTTTAGGGGTGATATGATTGATGGAGGTGAATATCCATAAAGTTCCATAAATGGTGATATTTTTTATGAAGCATCGAAGGATTTTTTGTGATATTGTTCTACCAAGGGAAACCATTGGACCCATTTTGTCTGTTTATTAGATGAAAAAAAATATATATATCCTTCTAAAAATTTATTCACAATATCAATTTTCTCCTCAAATTGAGGATGGTAAGATGTGTTATGAGCCAATTAAGTACCCAAACAAGAAAATAATTCAGTCCAAAAATTTCAAGTGAAATTTGATCTCTATCACTTACAATAATCTTTGGTATTCCATGTAGCTTTAAAAATATTTCCATGAATATGAAAGTGGATATATTTAGTCATTCGATCTACCATTATCATAATGACACTCTTTCCAGCAGATTTGGGTAAACCCATAATAAAATCCATTGAAACTTCTTCCCAACACTAGCTTGGTATAACTAATGTTTGAAGGAGAATTGGGGTCTTGATAGTCTCTCCTTTATTTTGTTGGCACACCCCACATTCCACCGAATAATTTTGCACATTTTATTTGATGCCTTCAAAAAAAAAAAAAAAAAATTGATCCTATGGTATTTCTTCAAGAACCTGAATGTCCTCCTATATGAGAAGTGTATAATTCCAATAGGACCTTCTATTTGAGTTGAGAATTATTACATAAGTAAAAAAATCTCGATACCATAAAAAATATTTTTTCCATGTAATTTTTTCTACTACATCAGGGTCCTCCTATAGTTTTTGAACGATATTTCATATATTCTCATATTTCCACCATTCTATCCTTACCTCTTCCACCTAGTCAGATTTTGGAAAGGAAATAACACATGGTAAACCATTTTTGTCTTCATTTTTCCTTGAGAGTGCATTCGCCACAATAATTTTTCTTTTTCCTCTTTCAAAGATAGTCTTTTCTCCAAGAAGTACTTCAGACGACCATGATATGTTTTACTTTGAAGTGTCTTCATATTTTCTATGGACGCCATTTCTTAACTGCATGTAGTATGGCCAACATTTATTTTTCATAGATGGGTTTGAGTAAGTTATTTCCTTTAAGTTCGTTACTGTTAAAGGAAAGGGGCATTCCTTCCTACATCAAAATGCATTGATGCCATGGCCTGAGGCATCACACTCCACAATAAATATTTTTGTGAATTCAGGCGTCGTCAAGACATGAGTTTTACACATAGCCTCTTTAAGTTATTATAACACTTTTGTTGCTTATTTAGTCTAAGATAATGCTTCCTTATTAAATAAATTTCTTAGAGGTGCTACTATCTGACCATATTTCTAGAAAGAATTGTACTAATTTGCTATCAATCCTAAGAATCCTTTGATTTTCCTCAAGTTATTTGGCATTTTCCATTACCTCATATATTTGGTTTATTTAAGATACACCTTGAGACCATCGTGTGATACAATATGACCCAAATATTCCATTTCTTGGACCCCAAATGCACACTTGGAAGTCCTTTCATATAGTTGTTTCTATTATAATAGTGTTAATACCTTCTCAACATGTTATACATTCTCTTCCCAATATTTTCCATAGAGTAGCATGTCATCAAAAAATACCATCTCGAATTTTCTAAGGAAGGGTTTCAAAATAGAATTCATCAAGATTTGAAATGTTGAAGCTGCATTCGTAATTCCAAATGGCATAACCAAAAAATCATAATGACCCTCATGTGTTCTAAAGGCTTTTTTGGGAATGTATTATTGCCTCATTATGATTTGATGGTGTCCAAAATGAAGATCTTACCTAGTAAAGAAAATTGCTCAATGTAATTCATATAATAATTAATCAATGACATGAATAGGAAACGTATCTTTGATTGCCATTTTTTTGAGTTGTATGCATTCTGGACACACACACACACCATGAAGCATCATTTTTTATAACCATCACCACTAGTGAAGAGAAATAACTTTGGCTAGGATTAATAGTGCCTGCTTCCAACATTTCTTGAACCATATGCTCAATCTCACTATTTTGTACATGAGGATATATGTAAGGCATAATTTTTAAGTAGAAAAATTATCAGTTACAAGTGAAAAGCATGGTAATGGTCTCAGATAGGTGGAAGGCCCTTAGAAATTTCTCCAAATACTTTAGCATGGTTGTTGACAACTTTTGGAAGATCGACTGGTGAAAAGGATAGAGATATTTGAACATCAAACACAATTGTGAAACTACACCTTGGTGTCCATTTCTTATAAATTTTGTCAAGATATTAGATATTATTACTTTAATAGTTTTCCCTTGGACACCTCTAAGATCAATGTCCTTTTCTTCTAAGAAAAAAACTGTTGGAACAGGGTCTCATAAAGCTACGAATTTTTTCCATTTTTGTATATCTTTTGTAATATTTAGTCTAACGCAGGGGTTTTGGGGTGGGTCAAATCCCCTAATGCATTTTAATGGGTCAAGGGTAGACCAAGAGTCCAAAAACCATGGTTTGCATACCATTGGATGCGTAGGCTAAATCGGTATAAATAGATGAACCTTTTTTAGTCATAGAAAGGAAAGAATTGAGATTGATGTTAAGCACAAATTGTTAGATCTATTGTTGGGTTGTTTGGGGAAGGAATCCTGTTGGTTGTGTGTGTAGAGCTCCTCAGTCCTGTTGTGTGTAGACCCAGCTGGCTATGTGCACAGGCGGTATTTTGGGATTGTAAGAAGATTTTGGTATTAATATATATGTGAAGTATTGTTGATATCTAATGTGATCTGGATCTATGCTGTTATGTTTTATGTGAACATGCGTTGTATGAGTGAGATGCGAAAGTATCTGTTTGATAGTTGCGGAAGTAACTTTGTTTCTGTTATATGAATCTATGATCTATTAATTGTTGCAATTATAGTTGTTGTACTGATGGATTGGTATTACGCACATGGATGCAAAGGTAATCATTAGATCTGAGCTCTGTGATATAAGCCTATAGCTAGATTTTTTAAATGCGAAGCTTGATAAGCTGGGAATGGAGCTCTTCTTGATTTACCTACTCTCTCTCAAGGTGTGGAAACCTGGTTCCAACACCCTCCCATACTGCTTCGGGTGAGACTTTGGCCTACACAAGCAAGTCACTGCTGAAAGGGCCAATAGTATAGGGGTTTGTTGGCAAACCTTAAACCTTCAAACCTTGGTCAGGACCCCTTGAGCCAACAAATGGTCCTGTTCTTGGGACCGGGAGCATTTTGAGAGAGAGATCGGGTAATTCCAAGAACATATTGGAGACCCGAGAAGAAAGAGATTGACGAGTGGTTCGAAAATAAAATTCATGAAGTTACAGTGAGAGAGAATCGCAGTGCAAAGCTAACCATAGAGAAGTGGAAGAATAAGTACATTTTCACAGATATCTACGAAATTTTCTTTGTGAAATTTGTGATCGAGCTTCAGGAGTGGCTCGCGAGGCTCGTAGAGTTATAGAAGTGTTGTAAGGACGAACGAGTCATGTAGTGGACCCCAAAGTTGATTCAACAGTTAGAAAATACTGATAACACCATCACTCACACGGTAGATCATTGGGTGGACAGTGTGATAGGAGGGTTTGTGACATAATTTGCAATTGATCAATTTGTGTCCTACTCTGAGGTAGAATGAAGATTCTTCAAGGGTTTCTTGGGTAAGTTTCTAAAAACTCTACCATTACTGATTAAGATCTTATTGTACGAAAATAGAATCTTGTGTAGTCATATAGAGTGAATGAGCTCCGATCAAAGTGAGTGCACAAAGTGCAGTGGTAAATACTACAGAACTGATCAAGAAGGAGATCGATCTGTCTACAGTCCAGTAAGAAATTTTGCTATGCATAACTCTCTGACTACGCCACCATCGAACCCTCATAGGGGTAAGAACTCACCTCCACCACCACCAGAAGACGATATGGCCTCACACATGAAGCTACCCACCTTCAAGGGCATAGAGGATGAAGATATGGATCGATTCTGGTTCGTCGCATGATCAGTGTGGATTGCGTAGAATGTAGCCAGCGATGCTGTGAAAAGGGCACAACTATCCCTTACATTTGAAGGAAGGACCTTGGACTGGTATATGGGATACATCGACCAACATGCGAATGTGACCATAGAGGAGATTAAGAATGCCTTGAAGTAGCAGTTCAAGAAGCCCAAGTCCTATTCTCAGATAGTGAACGATCTGAAAGATTTCAAGAAAGGACCGACCGAGTCTGTATGGGAGGTTGACCAACAGTTAAAGAAGGTAATTAGAGAAGGAGGATTTCCATATGATGATAGAAAACACACAGAATTGTTCATTTCTATGTTACTACCCCACCTGCATGTACCAATGGGTCATCAAGCCATTGAGTCGTAGGAGAAGGCCTCAGATACTGCTATGAAGCTGGAAGCTATGCCAAGGGATGATACCCTGTTAGGAGTACAAAAAATACAAGGCCAGCTAGAAGCAATGCACATGGAGATCCAAAATCTGCGAAAGGAGCGAGGAAGAAAGGCTAGCCATGAAATATTGTGCATACGATGCAGGGTGAATGGCCACACCAAAGATAACTGTCCTCTGTTAGCAGACTACGTATAGGCTGGAGGACCCAACCCGTTGTGTCCTAGGGAGGCTGCAGGGCCAGGTGGGCTAGTGCTGTGGTGTGATGATTGTCACGTTGCTGGGTTGCACGATACCAACCACTGCCCCCACCTTGCCACATATATCTCAAAAATAAAGCAACAATGGTGCAGGTTCTATAGATCTGTAGGCCATGATGATCAAAATTGTCGAACTTATGATCTGATGATAGACAGGGGAAACCTATATAGGGTACAATCAGACCCTTCTTCACCAAGATCTCCCTCCAGTTTGGGTGGCTCCCCAACTAGGGGTAGGGGCTGAGTTGGAAGCGCAGGTAGGTGGAGGGGACAAATAATTTTCTATAACTATGGAGAAATTAGGCACTTTGCAAGAGATTTCATGAACCCTGCGAGGCAATCCTGCAGATACTATAGACAACTGGATCACTTGATCGAAGATTTCCCGATTCTAATAACCAAGATGCAAGAGAAGCAGCAGACACCTACACAGAATGTACAAAGGGTCAAGGTAGAGCCTCGAGATGAAGGACCGAGTGTTAATGTGATAACATGCAGTGGCATGGCCACTGAAGGAGCTACAAAGAAAGCTGACGTGGAGCCTCTTATCTAGAAAGAAGCCATTAAACAAGACGATTTGGACTTACATAAGGAAAAAGAAACCTTTGTCGCAGTTGGCCAGGACTTGGCTAAGGCTGTGACATCTACTCCTCACACCCCCGCAAACTTCAAAGAAAATTATGTGGTCAAACCATTCCTGCAGGCATGTATGAAGCTTTTGCACAACCAAAAGTTCATAGAAAACCTCCAAGCTTTAATAGACAACTGTGTGGAAAGAACAAACCTAGCTATGAAAATTAAGGATGTACACAAGCTTTATAAGCATAAGAGACACATTGGTAGGGAGATGTGGTTAACCGAGAAGATTGGTGACTATGAGATGGATCAGGTTATTCTATACCTAGGCTCCGATGCGAACATACAACCTAAGAAAAACTGGCAGCAAATGGGAGAACCTAAGTTAGAATGGTCCACTATCTAGTTGTGCATGGCTAATTAGTAGAATATCATACCATTAGGAAGATTATCAAAGATCACGGTAGACATCACAGGGGTCAATGTTCAAGCTGACTTCAAGGTCATTCAGATTATAAAAGATGCGGACCCCTATCTTGCGCTCCTAGGATTGGAATAGGCCATAGATATGGGTGGTATTATTAATTTAAAAAAAAGGAGCATGGTGTTTTAAAGTGAAGGAACACGGGTGATAGTACCGCTAGATCCAGCAGAAGGAGAAAGGTATACAGAGCCAGTGCATGAGGAAGAAGAGGTGGATCACATCTATAAGTTAACTGCGAGGGACGAAGGTTGGATCAATCCTATGGCCGATGGTGTGCTTTGCTGGGAAAGGGATAACGAATTCTTTTCTGACTTCGACGAAGAAATGGAAAATTGGCAAAACTGGTTGCATGATGTCTCTGCGTTGCGCTGAATTCAAATAAATAGGGACTTTCATTGGATATCCTCTGAGGTAAGAGAACTACCCTAATTTGATGGTTCCAGTAGTATAAAAGAATTTTTGTGGAAATTTGAAGATGAGGTTTCAAGAGAATGAAGGCTATGGGCCCTTAACCTAGCTCTATGTGCAACGCCTGCAAGATGGTGGGACACACATAAGGAGGCATTCCAAGATTGGGAGGAATGTCGGGATATGATGGTCCTATGATTTAAGCCTCTGACTGGCATGTGTGTCAAGATATTTCTTGGCCCAGGGGATCCGCACAAACATTCGTTCACCTGGATGGAGAAGTGGTGGGATCATACTACAGAATAATGGGCTCACTTGTTTATTCATGCCTTGGGAACAATTCCCACCACATGGTACCTAGATGCAGAACTACTTCAATGCACCTACCAGTGGGAAACGTTAAAGGACAAATTTTTGGGGACATTTGGGTTAATAGGAGGATCATAGGTGCTTGAAAAAGCTCTGCAGGATATCAATACCTTTTTATTTGGTGAGTCCAACCCCTACGCAGCATGCGAAATACCCACATGGGAAACACAGATGCAGGATATTGTCACCTGCTGCAATATCACCATGGAAGAGTGTGATGAAGATCCACGCAATGTCTCGATCCAAGAATAATAAGGGGAACACGCAGTTTCAGGTCCTCCGTTACACACTATGGATGTTACGAAACCTATGAAATTTCGAGAAATTAACTTTGCTATGGAAGAGCAACACAAGTTGGCTAAAATTAGGGATTACTGGGATGATGAGACAGTAGGCAAGATTGTGGAACTGCTCACGGAGTATCAAGACTTATTTCTAACAAAGTTTTTGGAGCTTAAGGGGATCACGGTGGACTTAGGGGTTATGCGCATCACTATGAAACCAGATGCGCGCCCTGTAAAGCAGCACCCTTATCGACTAAACCCTAAGTATAATCAGAAGGTTATGGATGAAATCGATAAAATGCTTGCTATTGGTATCATCTAACTGATCGTATAGTTGGACTGGGTGAGTCTTATGGTGGTTCAGGAAAAGAAGATGAAGGGGGAAATATGCATTTGCGTAGATTTGCGCAAGTTGAATGATGCATGCATACATGATCCTTTTCCTACACCGCTCTCCCATGAGATCTTGGATAGTGTAGGAGGCGTATTCCTTCACCGATGGGCTCTTAGGGTACCATCATATCATAATCGCACCCGAAGATCGCATGAAAAATACATTTTCCATTGTATTGGGATCCTTTCAGTATACATTCATGCCGTTTGGGCTTAAAAATGCTCCTGCCATCTTCTCACGGGTAGTAGTTTCCATATTCAAAGAGTTCATTCATAAATCTCTGGAGGGATACTTTGATGATTGAATTGTCTTTGGCTTAGTAAAGACACACGTTTCAAACCTGCGCATGATGTTGGATGCCTGTCGCAAGCACCATATTTCCCTGGCTATCAGGAAATGTATCTTCTGTGTGCCCTTCGGAATCTTTCTCGGACATATAGTTTGTCGACAAGGGCTAATGGTGGATCCTGTGAAAGTTTCCATGATCATCAATCTGGCAGTCCCTATGACTGAGAAGCAATTTCATTCGATCCTCAAACATACGAGCTATTATAGAAAGTTCATTCAAGGATACGCGTTGATCACAACCCCTCTCGAAAAACTACTTAAGAAGGATATTTCATTCTTTTGGGATGACAAGTGTCAAAAGATCTTTGAGCTCCTCAAGGAAAATATGATCTCTGCGCCTATCCTTATTTTCCCTGATTGGGTGAAGGTATTTCATGTCCACGTTGATGCTTCCAGAATCGCCCTAGGAGTGTTCCTTACACCGCCTGGTGAGGGAGACATTGATCACCCAATTTCATTCGCTAGTCGAAAACTCTCAGGTGAGGAGCGCAACTCTGCCACCATGGAGCGGGAGGGATTGGCCATGGTCTATGCATTACAGAAGTATCGATATTACTTATTATGGGGACACTTCAAAATGTTTATAGACCATTCAGCTTTGAAGTACCTGGTGAATAATCCTGTGTTGGGGGGGCAAATCTATTGATGGCTTCTGTTGTTCCAAGAGTACAACTTTGAAATCATTTTCAAACTAGGAAGGTTGAATGTTGGGCTCAGTCACTTGTCCTGAATTGAGACCGACGAGGAGCCAACTAACCTAGAGGAAGGATTTTCTTATGCGAAGGTTTTTGCTATTAAGGTAGTCAATGCACACTTCGCCAACATTATTCAGTTCTTGACTACAAGCATGGCACTCGCGGGGTATTCGGTGCAATAGAAGAAAGAATTGGTAACCTGCGCTATGTATTTTACCATCATCGTAGGTCACCTCTATAAGATGGGAGGAGATGAAGTGTTGTGAAGGTACGTTTTGGAACATGAGCAGTATGCTATCTTGGCAGGAGCCCACGATGGGGTGGCAGGAGGTCACTATGTAGGAAAATCCACAATGCGGAAGGTCTTAAGAGCTGGATTATGGTGGCCTACCCTGAATAGTGACTCTCATGACTATTGTAAGGCCTGTGACACATCCAATGCACTGGAAGGACATCTTGTAGAGATGAAATTCCCCTCCAACCACAAATGGCCCTACAAGCATTTGACAAGTGGGCCATCGATTTCGTAGGACCTATCAACACCCCCAGAAAAAATACAGGTGTGTGTTACATTATAACTGCTACTTATTATGTGACAAGGTGGGTCGAGGCACAAGTAGTGAAGGAATGCACTATAGATACCACTACGCACTTCATCTTTGAGAAAATTCTGACTAGATTTGGATGTCCAAAAATCCTGATGAGCGATAGAGGTATGCACTTTGTCAATGAAACCATACAAGCCTTGACGGAATAATTTCAGATCCATCATGCGAAAATCACTTCGTATCATCCTCAGGAAAATAATGCAGTTGAAGCTTTTAACAAGGTCTTTGAGCATGCACTGACTAAGGTCTATAACACCGATCACAGTGACTGGGACATGCGCATTATGTCTGTTCTATGGGCTTACCGAACCACCTATAAAAATTTTACAGGGAAGACATCGTTTAGGATGGCTTATGGTAAGAAGTTTGTTATGCCCATGGAATATATTGTTCCTAGTCTGCACATCGCAGCCCTAAAGGCCTCCAGGGTGGAAGTTCAGGTGGTCAAGACATGGATCACTACAAGAAAAAAGCACATTGGTGAGGGTCATGCTTGTGACGGACCTTTAAGGTCCGTCACTAATGTCACATATGGTGACGGTCATTAAAAAAATGTCGCTGTAAGTGTATATAGTGATGGTCCTTTATGGTCCGTCATCAAAGACATTTTCAATGACACTTTTGGTGAGGTTCGTTAAAGGCCCATCACTAATTCTCTCTTTGGTGACACTTCTAGTGACGAACTTTTAATGACCCTCACCAATGCTCTTTTTGTTACTTTTGGTGACGGTCAAAAAATGTCCGTCATCATTGATCACTAAAAACCGTCATTGTAAATGTATATAGTGATGGTCCTTTATGGTCCGTCACCAAAGACATTTTCAATGACACTTTTGGTGAGGGTCGTTAAAGGCTCATCACTAATTCTCTCTTTGGTGACACTTCTAGTGACGAACTTTTAATGACCCTCACCAATGCTCTTTTTGTTACTTTTGGTGACGATCAAAAAATGTCCATCATCATTGATCATTCCAATGAGTTTTTGATGACACTATGTGCCTGTTAATATTTTTTTGTCAAAAGATAGCGATTTAATACCATTATTGTGGAGCATTTTTTATAATATGTCCAAGGTCATAGTGGTTAGGGTCAGTCAATTTTTTAAGAAGTAATAAGTGTGTATCATTTCCCTCAAGTAATGACTAGTCGAATAGAGATTTCCTATGAGTCAACACATGATTCATATCTATTAAGTTAATTATCTAGCAAATTCCATTTAGATAAAGTTCCACTATTTTGTGTAGGAAATATATTATTTAATACATAATCAAGCTCTGACAATTCTATTAATGAGAAAGACCTAACAATCCTCAATAATCTGGGCACACCTTAAATTAATGCTTTGGCACACACTAACATTTCTTAGCACCCCACATGTCTTGGAACATCTTTGTACCTAGAACATCTTGTGATGACACTGACGCCCAAGCACATGGTGGCATGTGCTAGCACAACATGGAACTCTCCTAGCATGTGTTGGAATGTTGCATATAGTCCCTAACATGCCCTAGAACACCTTGGTTGAATGCATTGACATACATAATTAGCACTTGGCATAGAATTCCACTTGGCATGTATTGGGACCTATTATTAGTGTGCCTAGCATGCCCCTTTTCAAAAAGATAAAGTCCTAACTTATTAACCCTCTTACTGGTTCTTCCTTTTGTTGCCTTGACACATATTGACATACCTTGGCACATTGCGCCGCATCCTTAGCACCCAGCACGTATTGGCATATATTGGCACTATTAATTGGCACATGTTATAATTAGCACACCCTGGAACTCCCAAGCACACTTTGGGAATTCTTAACATGCCTTGATATTCCCTAGCACACCTTACCAATGCTTGGCATACCTTGTCACTCCCTCCTTGGCATGACAACTAACACTGACCATTAACAATATTCTCTGGCAGTACACGTTCCTCATATTCATTAACTTCCATGAATTTTTACCTAGTGCTCCCTCAATGTTTTTTCCTAGTACTCCTTAACACTCATCAACATGCATTATCACTCTCTAGCACACCTTAGCACTCTTCAACATTCCTTTCCACTTCATCACATGCATAAAAATAGTCCCTGACACATATTGGCACTTGGCACGTGTTGGCACTTGGAAAGTCTTAGCATGTATGGAATATGTTGAGATGCCTTGGTATGATTTAGCATGCTTTAATATTAAATTTATTTGTGAAGATCAATTGTTGGAAAGTAGATGAGAAGCAACAAAGGAATACTTGGCACTTAGAATGCACTAAGACTTTGCACTTGGCACCTATTTCTGCCTAGTGTTGGTGTGCCTAGCATGCCCCTCTTGGAAAAGGTAAATTGATGACTTATTAAACCTCTTATGTGTTCATTTCCTTGTAGTTTAAATTTTTTCTCCCTTTTGTTGTCTTGACAGACCCTGACACGCATTGACACACCCTTGCACATCTTGGCATGCCTTATCACTTGGCACATCTTAACATGTTTGACATGTATTCCCACTATCTGGCACATCAAGGGGGTGAAGAGAGATGTAGTCCTAAATTAGGTCGAGTATGAGGGCCAAGTAAGGGTACTTGCTAAAGGGAGGTCATGATCATCCTCCAAGAGCAAGATCATCATGTGAGGGTTCAAAAGAATGTTGCATACCTTAATGGTCAGTTTGTGCTAGGAAGTAGGATGGCATATTGTTGGTTCTCTTCTGGCAGATCAAGCTTAAGAGAGGTTTCTCATGAGAATCTGGGCATGTGATTTCAATGGTGTCTTTGTGTGAAGGCCGTATCAAATTCTAAAATGTTGAAATTTGCAACAAGAAACAGTGAGATTGGGAGCCAGAAAGGACAAAAAAAAATGCACCCACATTGGTGAGGAATTTTGATGCACCAGGAGTGAGGAATGTGGGGCGTCTAATATATTTTTCCCTTAAATAAATTGGACAATAAATTGTAATTTCATCTCATAATAACTTGTGTCAGTTAATTAAGTCATGATGACCGAGTTAGCTCAAGAAATTCAAGTTGAGGGTCTAATATGAGGCATCTAGAGGACCAGTTATTTTTACACCAAATAGTTGATGCATTAGTGGGGTGCAAGTGTAATTAACTCAATTAAATGAGTTAAAATCAGTTTAACTAGTTCTAACTGAGTGATGAGCTAGTGAGAGGTCCAGTGAATTAAATTAGATTTAATTCACAATAAGTGATCAATCATATAACTGATAATTCACTATTAATAGTTGCATGCATGTCAGTTTCGAGGAATACCCAGTTGAGACAGAGGTTAAAGGGAACATAACTATCAGTTGTATTCAGAGAAAATTTCCCATGTGCAATTATAAAGTCATTGGGATGCCATGATGGATTGCACAATCAAGGAAGACTGATTTTGCTAATTAATAAGGAGTTAATTCCCTATTAATTGCATGAGCAAGGCAGGCTGAAGTAAGGCTGAGAATTGGGTAAGTACTAGACCAAGTTTTCCTAGATCAACGGGAGACAATATTTGACAGAGTGTTGGAGAATCTCATGAGAGATTAAGCATTTCAATATTGTTTCATGATTCCTTGAATTAATACACAATAGAGATAGAGGGGTTTTGATTAGTTGCTTTCCAAAAACACATCATGTTGTTGTGCGATTGATAATTTATTTCTCTTACTTATATGTGATTGTGCAATCGTGTTTTGTTTCCGTAAATTGTAGGAAGGATTCAATGTCTTGTTTTAGTAGATTACAAGATCATATTGAATCTCGTTGGTTAGATTTTCTACATGGTATCACAGCAGGATTTTTTTGGGTGGTGAGTTTGTAGAGAATATTTGAAGATTTTGGTGTAAAATTTTCGAAAAAAAAATAGAATATTTGGATTCCTTGTGAAAATCTACCCAAATGGAGAAAAAAAATCAGTCAAATCAGAGCTCAGATGAGGGAGATATCATCGATTTAAAATCAACTCTTTTTTAGAAACTTTTTGTAACTTTGAGACAGTTACACTATGCGTGAGTCAAGAACCTATATGCACTTGAGGTACCAGATGCATAAAAAGCTTTAAGGAGAAAGGAAGAAGTTAGAGACTTGGTGGTTTAGAGGGAGCATAAATTACCTCTCAACATGTATCCTCATGAGAAGTAGTCTCAGAAGGTTGTGGAGTAGATGCCACAATTGGAGAAGCAGAGAGGAGACCGAGTGGAAGCGTCCACTCAAGCAAAGACCTCTATGAGGGGAAATTTCGAGCCAGATGGGAAGAGGGAGTAGCCATACCTCGAGGTGTAAGGTGGGGTTATGTGTAGACATAATCCAAAGATAAGAAATTTGGGCAAGGTCCATTGAGATGGCATGTCTCATGGATCAAACGTGGCTACGAGAAGCCCACAGTACAACAATAGTAGAAAGGATCAGTTAGATTGATGTAGTCAGATGTCAGCAAGACAGAAATCAGAGTGACAGATGTCAAATACTGGAGCACAAATAGAGTTAGCAACAGTTCAAAGGGTAGGGATGCAGATGTCAGTAGCAGTGCAGAGAATCCAGTAGTAGACATGTGCAGTAGCTAGCAACAGTCAGAAGACTCTGATGACAGATGCATTATACTGATTCATTTGTTCAAAGGCTATTCAGTTTCAGGATTTGCAGGTGCAAAAAACACTAGAGAAGTGTAGCATGCAGAACATTCTAAAGGTACCAGATGGGGATAGATTGAATTCCTTTCTTGTTGAGAGGGAGTGCTGAAATTTGTAACAAGAAACAATGAAATTGGCGAATAGAAAGGAAAAAATAAAATGCACTCACACTCATGAGGAATTTTGATGTACCAGGAGTGAGGAATGTGAGGCGTCTAATTTATTTTTCCCTTGAATAAATTGGACAATAAATTGTAATTTCGTCTCATAACAAATTGTGTCAATTAAATAAGTCATGATGATTGAGTTAGCTCAAGAAATTCGATTTAAGGTGATCGAGGTGGATATTGGTGGCCACCCGCCTATTCCACTTGGGCCCTCGCCATTGTCTCTTTCAGTTTTTCAGTTTCCTTAATTATAGCACAATTTACTATTTTTGTTATTTTTTTCGGGTTCTGAACTTTCAGAGCCGTTTTGAGGCCCCAAATGATGTTTTTTGGGCATGAAATATTTGGCGATTTCATAGAAATCGTATTAGCAATTGTAGTCCTCGGAGAGATCTTTCTAACGAGGTATCATGTGTGTCAAATGAAGATCATATGACCAAGTTACGACCCTAGGAAGTTGGCTGCCCAACTAACCCCAACGAGGCCCATAAAATCTTGGTGTTACATCTTCTCAAGTTAGGGTTTTGGTTGTTTAGGGTTTTATATTATTTTAAAGAATAAAAGGACCCTTGATCCTTATTGTAACACAGTTCAGAGGAACATAACTATCAGTTGTATTTATAGAAAATTTCCCATGTGCAATTATAAAGTCATTGGGATGCCACGATGGATTGTGCAATCAAGGAAGGTTGATTTTCCTAATTAATATGGAGATAATTCCATTGGAATTGCATGAGCAAGGTATGCTGAAGGAAGGCTGAGAATTGGCCAAGCACTTGACCGATTTTTCCTAGATCAGCAGGAGACAATTGGCAGAGTGCTGGAGAATATCAAGAGAGATTAAGCATTGTATTGTTTCATGATTCCTTAACTTAATACAAAATAGAGATAGAGGGTTTTGAGCAGCTGCTTCCCTAGATAAATCTTGTGTTGTGAGATTGATAGCTTGTTTCTCTTACTTATATGCGATTGTGCGATTGTGTTTTGTTTCCACAAATTGTAGGAAGGATTCGGTATATTGTTTTAGTACATGATTAAAAGATTAGATTGAATCTCATTGGTTAGATTTTCTACATGAAATAGAAGAGAGGGTTGATACCATCTTGCCTTGTGGTGGTTAGTAGGCTGCAAGGTCTGTGATAAAGACCAACATAAATGGAGGAGGGCTTGCACTGTAATTTAGAGCCATAACAAAAGTCGATGCAGGCGTAATATTGAATGATTTAACCCTAGTTTGAGGGTCGAAATTCAGATCTAAAGTTCATGTCAAGATTCAGTCAAATAAATGCCCAAAATCTATGGATCCATATGAGCTAGGTCGAGTCCCTTATGGAGGCAAGAGTCATGTTTTTTCTATGTGTGGATAGGGTTTGTTCTACAACAATTAGAAGTACATAAGTATAATTCCCTAGTTAGGAAAATTTTCTAGCATGTTTAGTTCATAAGGTATGACCTTAAGACTATGACAAATTTGCATAGAAGAAGATGGGTTGTGACCCTTAGAGCGAGGTTTATTTCTGCAATAAAGACCACAGATCTAGAAGATGGTTTGTAGATTTAGTATGTGTGGAGACAACAGATCCAAAGGAGGGTGGAACCTGAGCAGAAGATTGAGCATGCAGAATAAATGTGCCATATGAAGAATGGATTGACATGCAGAGGAGTTGATTTTGGTGGACTTTCCATAGAGTTTTAGACAAAGATCTGAAGAAACCTATACAAAATTAGTAAATGGACTGTTAGTGGCTGATTTTTTACCCTAGTTCAGTCATCTATAGATTGTTAGAAGTATGATAAGAGGAGTAGTTCATATTTGTTCATATATTGGACAACAAATATCAAATTTTCGATACACAAGAGCAATGATCTTGAGAGGACTCAAACCATTGTTAGGTGGCAGATTTGAAGAGCCCTAGATGAAGACAATATTGTGGGCCCTAGATCGGTAAAAAGAATTGACTTTGGTTGGGTAGATTGATGGTAGGCCAAGTATAGTTGGAGGGTTGTTAGGTTATTGTCAAAGAAGAGCCCTGACTCTTGTTCTAGTGAAGGACAACAAAATTGGTAGAAGAGTAGGTGTATAGGTCCTAATGATGTGCAAACTTTGAAGGACTAAAGTAACAGTCAAGTGGGTGAACCAACTAGCCCTAGTTCACTATATTGTAGATGATTGATTCAGTGAGAAGAAGGGTAGCCTCCATAGCCCTGGAATTCTCATCTTGGACCTGTAGTATGGAAAAAGTGGGCATACCAAAGACTTGTTCACAAATGGAATTGTGAACAACTTGTTACCACTCAAAATAGTAGTGGATCTAAAAGGGGTTCCTAAGAGGGAAAATGTTAGGATAAGGAAAACGATGGAGGCTTAGCCCATTGTCACCATAGCTAAGGATCCTTTCTCTTCACAGAATTTCACTGATGGGTGGAGTCTTGTTAGTTTAGGAAGTCACTTGTAGAGTATAAGTCAATGAATAGGTGGGAAGTGACCCTCGAAACCCTTTCTCTAAGATAAAATAAAGAGTGGGACTTTCTTTCCTTTTAAGCAAGGGAATTATCTTCTAGGGAGAGAGGAGGGGGATTGAAGGGTTGAGGGAGAAGAATAAGACTTATGAAGGAAGTTCTCAATCCCTAAAATCCTTTGGGAACTTGGATTCCGAAATGGTACTTAATGAAAGGCCTTTGACACCAAATGGGACCACACGGGGCCAAGTGGACCCAGCCCAGGTTTGGGGGTGGAATTTAGCAACCAATGATGTTCCTATCCTGGAAAAGGTGAATATGGGAAAGGATCAGACAAGTTTTTTTACTTCGATAGGTCAAATTGATCCTAGTAGGTTCTATCCTTGGGAACACCTAGGAAAAACTTGATCCTAGAGCTAGGGCTTGAGGTATCCGGAGATTCCACCGTCGGAATTGGCCCAAGTTCTAAGGAGAGTGAGGGCACCCATCAACGCAACTACCTCTAGGAGATAGAATTTTTCCTCTAGCTAGATTCCTGGGAAATTGTTGCCCTAGGTGACCTAATGGGGCTATACCTAGGGAATGTGAAAATTTCTTAATCTAAGAAACCCTATTGCAGTATCTTGATTTACTTCTCCAACTCGAATTAAGTTACAAGTTAATTTCTGAAATATTCAATAAATTAGCGAAGTAAATAGTAAATACAACTAGCAACCTACACATACAGATCAAATACTGAATAACATGCTCATAGACAAAGTGGCACACAGATTTTTTGGACAAATATGCCCAGAAAATACCTAATGGGGGAAAACCGGTGCAACTAGCTCTGGAGGGTTTTCATTATTATGCAGAATCTAAGTACAACAATCCTGGGCACCAAAACTGGTTCACCCAATAGAGAAATAAAAACAGCAGTAATATGCTGCTCTGAATCCCTCTACGTCAGCCTAACTGGCCTGCGTCGGCCTCTGCGCTGCTCAGTAAGGGCCTGCATCACACCTGAAGGGCTTACACTACCCCTTCACTACCCTGACTAGGCCCGCGTCAGCCCTGTGTGGCTCCTGCTGCCTCTGCGCTGCCCCCGCTGGGCTTTGGTTAGACTACGTGGCTCCTACTGCCCCTGTTGCTCTAGCTGGCTGGAATGCTTAAGCAGAAAAAACATAGGTAAGAAAGAAGGCATTGGCCAAAGGTAACACATAACAGCCTAAAAATTTGAAGAAATGAAATGAAAATAGATCAATGTCCAGAAATAACTGAAATAGCTCAATGGGACTAGAGAGTAAAATATTTGACAACAACAATAAGTGCTTATAGAATCATCTAAGAGAACATAGGAGACTATTTCATGAGGTTAAAATGTTTTATAATTGTTGGCACAGGAAAACTGTAGAATTTTTAGAGTAAATCTCTGCAAGTACCATTAGTTGGTGATCATCGATAATCATTTCATTTCATCAAATACCCTGATGAATGGGCCTTACAAGCTATTTGCATAGACAAACCCCACAAAAGTTGTGTGATGGAAAATTATTCACACTATATTGAAGAAAACACCTACCAAATAAGGATGAAATTTCAAATGGGGCAAGAAAGAATAGAGAGATAGACATCGAAAAAGTTAAAATGCTAGGGCAACAGGAAAGAAACTAGGTAGCATGGTAGAAAGCACAACAAAGAAAATTATAAAAATGGAAAACCCTACAAATTAGCACCCATCCAAACATCACCACAATTTTTTCTTTAACTCTAAATCTCCAAATTCATCAAATTATATCCTATATTCAAACATGATCCTCTCTGTTAGCCATTCTGAAGATAAGGTTGAGAACTTACTACAGAACCATCACCTACATGTAGTGATCTTATTTTGTGACCAGAAAACCTACTTTCGTGAAGACACGGAAATGTAAACACTCTCTGCCAAGATTTTCCATACAACCCAGGTTGAGCAACCATGTATACATCGCCAGTTTCTTCTCTTCAGATTTGTAACTTAGAAGAGATTTGTCTGAACACCTCTGGGTTGCTCCCAGAGTCACCCAGGCAAGCCCCCTCAACATCATCCTCTTTCTGTAGTACCTAATTATTAATTTAATTAACCATAATAGTTTCTTGATCATGCAGGTATTTCAAATATATTTCCAATAAGCATAAAGCTTTCATGTTAAACAATCAGGTCAAAAGACTAGACTATGATGCAAAAAATACAAAGAAACCTCACCAACACTCAAAGGACAAACAAAGTCAAACCTCTACAAAGTATAAATAGATATATGATAAAATTCATTCCACCACAAAAATGTGCTCAACTAAAGAAAATTCTAATTACTGTGCTTTCAAGACAGCTTTCAAGGGCAGTGATGTTATAAACATACCCCTACACCTCATGAACAATCAATGTGTATAAATAGACCATCATATGGCTCATTTTAAACATCATTATTATCATTTTATAAATCATTTTTATTAAATCAACAAGAAGCAAGCAACAATTGCATTTAGTTCCACTGAAGAAAAGTATATGGCAGTTTCATATACTTATTATGAAGCTATCTAGATTTGAAACTTGATTGTAGAGTCAACCAATCAGTTATTGAAGCCCAATATTGTCTCTTGTGAGAATCAAAGTTACATCAAGCTCTATGAAAATCCAATGTGTCATGACCATTTCAAACACATTGATATTCAATACGATTTCCTAAGATTCCAAGTTCATTAGGGAGTTGGTAGTGTTGGACCACATTCTGACAAAGTTGCATATGGTTAATAGTTTGACAAAGCTCCTAAGAAAGGGGAAGTTTGACAAGTTGGGGGAGAATCTTGGGTTATTGGAAAAAAAAATTTCTCAAGAGTGTTAGATTACCTAGTTTGTCCGAGTTGGTCTCACCTCAGCCTTGAGAAGTTGAGCAACACCAGGATTGCAAAGCTAGATTGTGGTACACCAGTCAGAAATATTCTTAAATAAAACTAGAATCTTATAACGACACCTTCGAGGATATACGAATTAGTTGTTGGGTCACACCCACCAAGTACGGCACACTAGTTGAGGATAACGAGTTCATGATATTTTATAGAAAGTTGCGAACTCCAAGTACAAGTAAATACAAAATCCATTCAGATCCACATAAGTTTCAGGTTGATGACGAGTTATGGTTGGACTTGCATAAAGAGCAATTGAAAAACTCCTAGAAGAAGCTCATACCATTTTGATACGAGCCTTACACCATCACCAAGGCTATGGGTGAGAATTATTTCGAGGATAGTCATAGGATGATTTATATTGCTTCAAATGTATATGTTAGGATGATTTATGCTTGATGGGGTGCATGTCTAGAAATATTTCCTTTAAGATAATGAAAAATATGATCGCACGATTACTTACATAAGTAATTGTGATATCTACTCGAATGACATGAGGTAACTACATAAGAGATTTTAAAAGTGACATTTTTAAGGTTTTTTTTTATATCAAGGTATGTGGATCATTATGTTTTTTTTCCAAAGCATTTACATATGACTAAATTTTTTAAGTAGTACATCACTCTAATATTATTCTCTTACATGCTCCTAGGTTATAGTTCAAAGCATCATAGGTACTAAAATTCATGAAAATCTTGTTTTTTTGCTCTAAATAACTAAAACTCCCAAGTGTGCTACTCTTAATATTCAAACTTGCACTATTGTTAATACTACTTCCTCTAATTGTTATTTTTCCTCCATAAGTAAGCTGACTACGAGGTGGACTTGAACCAATATTAACACGCTAGTGTAGTGTTACCTATTTTTATTTAAGAAGCATAAGGGGTGGGGTTGGTATAAGGCCAGCTTTGTTGTTGTTTAGTGCCATGCCCACTACTAGGTTCTCATCCTCTGTTGGCCTTAGGATATGGTTTCCCATTAGTTCATTTATTCTTTCTCATTCGCAATCTCATCCTACATTGCATCCAACCTCCTACTTTGTAATCACATATCTCTCGTAACCTCACTCTAGTGTGTTCATTAGACCTCATTGAGGTGCATTGACTACCACTCTTTATTGAGCTATATTTTATCATCAACCCTTTTTTTCACAACCATCCATTCACCAATTCACCTTTCTCATTGAAATTCTCCAACTCTCTCATCATCACTTCACTACTCTCTTCCTAGTTAATCTACTTTTGCAAATCCTCATTTCCTTCTTCATTTACTCACATCAAGTTCAACCACTACTCATTAATTATCTCTACTTCCTCAAAACTTATTCAACTTACTTTTTGGCTTTTATATCCTTCAGAGACATTTAGTATTTTGAACTCTAATATTTTTCAACCCCACTGTAATCCATTACTTTATTACTTAATGCAAAATTTCACACCACCATACCATAATCAAAAAGTTAGTATTAGGAAACAACTTTTCCTAATATCAAATTTTTTCGAATATCAAAATTTATAGTTTCCCGCTTATTTCCCTCCCTCGCGTTGTAGGGTTTGTCCAACGAAGGAGGAAGGGAGTATCCATGCTATCCAACTATGATTTGATACACTGGTTGAACTCAAGAAATTGGAATCCCAGGGTGATTTCTATCCCGAGACTACCACGGAAAGCTCCAGTAGCTCCGTTACACCGAGGGGTTCAAGTGTGCTAATCATAAGAGGCGTGGATGGCCATGATCACGATCACTTCCTGCAAGATGAACTACCTAGTTTTTCGTTACCTCCATGAATCAGGTGAGAGTTAGTATTCAACCCATTTCAGTGAAACCGTTTTATTTTATATGAACATCGCATGTAAAATTGTTTTTCAATGAAATTGTTTGAATCTTTCCATGTAAGTGCCAAAGCTTTTGAAATTTAGGGTAATGGCAGACTTAGTATGCTTCTTACTCTTCTCTGTAAGATTCGAAGCCTTGCCGCACTGGTGAAAGAGTTGTGTATATCATGTAACCAGAAATACTCTATAGCTTAACATGGAAGTGGAGGACTTGAGCGAATTCGAAGTGTAAATCACAGGAAAGACATAAATATATCTAAAACCCTAAGCAGAATTGAAGGTATTATATCGTGGTTATAATCCTAGAAGGAAAAATTCGCAGTTCCGCAGCATTGATTGAAACCCCTGCGTGCTAAATATTTTGATTCGACCTTTTTTTAAGGATGAAAAAAATGTTGTTATGAACCCCATGAAGAGGCAAACCAAATCCATCATAAGAATAGTACAAAGGCCATAAAGACACATAAAAAATCCGCATACCAACCACAGAAAACCCAGCCAATACGTAACTGAATAGAACATCACTGAGCCCAGATACATACCGAGGGTCAGTGGGAACATCATCTGATTGAAAACAGCATAAAGGAGAACATGGAGAAAGGCAAAAAAACAGAAAAGGATCTGGTATGTACAATGAAGATATAGCCTATAAAAGCAGCATAAGAAAAAAGGATATTCTGCTTGCTTGCAAATGTATTTTGGCTCACTTGAGAATATCAGGCTTGCTTGATGTAGATTATGGCAGAGGAAAAGATTGAGATTCCAACAGAGTGGAAGCCCTGTAATGCATGATCTGAATAGCACCATATGTGGACTCCGGCCCTCTTTTGGAGAGAAGGTCAGCACGCGTATTTTTCTCCATATGTATGTGTTGAATAGTGTAGGCTTGAAACTTTCCTAATAGATACTTGATCCACTGTACCCAACCAACACTATTGCTGCATTGCATTCCACATTTGCCACTGATCCCATCAATGGTGTACTTCGAGTCTCCATATATGTGAATTGAAGGGAGATTTAGATTATAAGCAATCAGTATCCCACTCCATAACTCCATAATTTCCGCCTTATTGTTTGAGCCAACACCTCCATTCCAAAACATGTGATATCGGTCCTTGTTTTCAAGCTTTATCCAAGCCCCACAGCCACATAGGCCATCCTTATTTGCACCATCAAAATATAAAGTCGGAAGCTCAATATGGTCAGGCCAGATTCTCTTAGAAAGATCCTTAATAGCAGGTGGGGTACAAGGACGATCATTAATCCATAAAGCAATATTCCCTGTAATCTTGGAGTGTTGTGGGGGAACCCCTTTGAAAATCCAACGATTCCGAGCATTCTAGATTTCCCAAAACACATAAAAGGGTAAAGATTTGTAAGAGAAACTTACAGCAACCCAAGATTTGATAACTTGAATACAGTCAGAAGGACGCCAAGAAGGGTCACCTATAAGCCCAACAAAATGCTGCCAAATAGAAAGAGATAAGGTACATGTGAAGAAAAGATGAGAAGCAGTCTCTTCATGTTGGAGACAAAATGGACATCTTCCAGGACCATAAAATCCCCATTTTCATAATACATCCCAAGTTAGTACTCTGCTTTTCCACAATAACCATGCAAATAATATTATCTTTGTAGGGATTTTAAGATTCCATGCAATATAAAAAGGAGACAACGTAGGGTCGGGAGTCATTTTATTCATTTGATTTTCATACTCATCCTTAACAAGTAATTCCGCACCCTTGAATTTTCCATTCCAAACCAGAATGTCACCTTCCCCTTTGAAAGATAATCCCATTGCCTGTAGAAGAGCTTTATGGCATTCCCAGCTGTGTGCTTCACTGCCCTGTAACCCCAGCATCTCTGCAAATTTCCATATGGGAGCCCCGAGGTTCCAGCATTATATAAGATCAAAGAGAGAGAGAATGCCACTATGATGAAGTCTGTGAAGTAGGTGTGAATCAAAGAGAATTTCATTTTCAGACGCGAGCATTCGGTCGACTCTAATTAGAATATTTTTGCCTTTGCCGAACTCCCAAAACAGTCTTTGTCCCAAGATGTGCATCACTCTTTGGAAACTGCGCCAGATGGTTGAAGCCTTTTGTATAGACCTTACACATCCCAAGTATATAGATCGAATAGAATCACCCTCAAAATATTTGTGTGTAATTATTTTAGACCATACTCCGTCGCCCTTTAGAGCACGCCATAAATATTTTACCAGCATCGCATTTGAGAAAATTTTGAGATTTAATAGACCCCAACTGCCAGATCTTTTCGGGATAGAGATTGCCTCCAATTTACAGATATGGATTTTAGTGTGATCCGAGGAACCTCCCCACAGAAAATTTGCAATAATGGAATTAATTTTGTTAACAGTGATTGCCAGGAGAAAGTACAAGTTAGACCAATAGACCACATATTATGATATTGAGATAAGACAACTTGTATGAAGATATATCTACCATCCAGGGAAAGGAACCTACTCGTCCATTTGTGTATCTTGTTTTTAAATTTCTTGATCAGCCAAGTCCAATCATTGCTATTGTATGAACAAGGTTTGAGTCTAAATCCGAGATATGTTATGCCCAACATTATATGACTTATGCCAGTCACTATAAACTCAAAAATAAACTTAATTTCCTCCACATCTCCCAAATCATACAGAAGGAGAGATTTACCTTTTTTAATGCATAAACCAGAAGAAGCTCCAAAGTGATTGAGAATGTAGTGCAGATAAAACCATTGGTTCCTAATAAGTTTACCAAAGACCAGCAAATCATCAACAAATAATGAGTGTGTGACACATACCATAGGAGAGAAATCCAGTCCATCAAAGTAACCCTTTTCCTTTACCATCTTCATGAGGTTCCTGAAGCAATCCATAATAAGGATGAATATGAGCGGGGATAAAGCACAGCTCTGTCGAAGCCCTCTTTCGGCCAAGAAAAATTCAGTCGGTAGTCCATTAATGAGAACATCATATCTTACTGAAGTTATGCATTTCATTATCCATCTAATAGACCGAATAGGTAGCCCAATATTTAGGAGAATTAGCCTAATGAAATACCAATCTACAGAATTATATGCCTTATGGATGTCGATCTTCATAATTAGAGCCTCAGTTTTGTTTTCATGAATGGAGTGTAAAGCCTCCTGTGCTATAGAAATGGCATTGTGTATAGACCTGCCACTTAAAAACCCGAATTGTTACTTAGAAATGTATGTTGATAGGATCCCTCAAATCCTATTTGCAATAATTTTAGAGGTGATTTTGTACACAACATTACATAGTGCAATAGGCCTAAAATCTAAGAACTGTTCAGGATCTGATGACTTAGGAATGATTTTCAAGAAGGTCAAATTTATATCGCTAGGAACAAAACCTAGAATTATAATCTGTTCCACAACCATAAGCAGCTCGTACTCCAACATATCATAGAAGTGTAAATAAAATTTAGCTGGCCATCGATCCAGCCTAGGACTTTTGTCATGTGCAAAATATTTTAATGTAGCTTCTAACTCCTTAGATATCTCCCCCTCCATAACATTGTTTGCATCTAGGTCTAACATGGAGGGCATATGTTGTAGTACCCAAGCTTGGCTTTGATGATCAATTTCATGGTCAACTTTATAAAAATCAGTAAAATAATTTAGCGCTTCAACCTGTATGTCCTACGTTTTATGTTTCATAGAGCCATCCGCAACCTTTATTCTCCAAATTGAGTTCATGTTCCAGCGGCGATTTGCACAGTTATGGAAAAACCTTGTATTCAAATCGCCTTCCTACAACCATTGAACTCTACTTTTTGATTTCCATGTAGTTTCCTGTATTTTTAAAATCTTAATCTTGTGAGGCTCCAGCTTCTCAAGAGTGGCATAGGATAGAGAGTCAGGTGGAGCGATCGTCATGTCCATATAAATCTGAGCAATCTTACTGTCGATGTCTCTCAGCTCTGAGACCCCTCTTATATTACCGTATAGAAAAATACCTCCAAATAATTTATAGGCCTTTAGACTGTACACTAAAGGGTTCCAAGTGGCCAACATTCCACCCGCCCAACCCACTGCATCCACTCCCACTGCATGCCAACTCGAGCGTATACTTAAAATGGTCTCAATAGCAACAATCCGATTACAAAGAGTTTCCTAGAGAAATACCATTGATGGATTTATTTCTGAGAACATCTGGCAAAGGCGAAGATTTTTAAAGGGTCTGCCCAACCCTCTTACACTCAGAGATACCATAGTCATCATTTAGGTACTTCATTGGGGCTGCCTGCTCTAAGGCTCCGAATATCACCAATTGTAGTAATAGGAACGTCATGCAAATCATGTAGATCCCCTTGAAATAATTATTTTGTCCTAAGCCTACCACGAAAATGCCTTGATCCCTTTTTATTAGTCTTCCTGACAGTGATGTTTGAAGTTGACTCAGGAGATATATGAGGAAAGGGTTTTGAAAGTCCTTTATCAAAGATAGTAAGTGCAGCCATATCTTTCATCGGGTTTCCTAGAAGGAATCTGGGCGTTGTGGGGGATCAGGTTCATGAGAAGATAATGGAGAAGCCCATTCCAGGGGGGGCATCAATGGTGAAACCACTAGCGGTTCAGAGGGATGTGGACATGGTGATAAGGTAGGATTGCCCGTATAAACAGTTCCTTGGGGGTCATCTATTGGTTTATTAGAGTGCACTGAGGTTGACTCGTGGGAAATTGGAGAGAATTCTTGATTGTAGCAAGGGGAACCTGTGTTTTCAGGTAAACATGGGGCTTTTGCAGTATGTATAATTAACAAAGGTAAATCCAAAGAGTAAGATCTCACACTGCTATAAGAGGGGGGAATTGACTTACCCGAGTCAGACCTAGATGCATGAGCTGACTTATTTCCATGTTGGCGACCAAAAGACATGTCTTTGCGGCGTCCTCTCCTCCATTGTCGCATAGGATAGATTCTTTGCAAGTGACTAGTGTGCTGACATATGAGACAGCGGAATGGCACACCCCAGTAGTCTAGTCTCTGTCAGTGTATTCGTTGTCCCCAAATTAAATCAACATCACTCGGCAACCCACCTTGGAATGAAACTTCAACTAAAATCCAAGCAATCTGCTTGTCCGCAGTACCAATACATCTAGGATTTTGGTCGTTCCAATGGAATTTCCAATAGCCCGAAGTGTTTTCAAGGTCCAAAACTCTAGGGGTAAGCCCTGTAATTTGACCCAAATCAGTTTACTCGTTGGGGCATCATAGGATTGAAACCCAAAAACCATGGGAGGAGCTGCATGAAACTCCTGCCCTAGACCCAAGTTCGAGTCATACACTTCCTACAATCTTCCTCATGCAGAAAATGCTCGCTGAACCAATGCCGTATAATTTTACTTACTTTAGGAATGTATCCCAGAATTGGACACCAGAAGGTTTTTACCCACTCCGGCAGATCAAAAATTAAATCCTCTGGGTACAGCCATCTTCCTCTCAGTGCCCGCTTTTGCAAGCTTGCAAATTTTTCCCAGAGGTCGTTATGTTCCAAAATTACTTGTTTGACATTAGATGCAGGTTTATAGCAATGATCCTTGTAATGAATCGTCCTCTTGTATAAACCCGACTGTGATTCAGAGTGTGCCTCATTCCTATGTGAAGAAAAACCTTGCCTCTTCTCATTCTGGAGCTCGCTGGAAGTATGTTCCAGTACATGATTCAGGTTATGATCAAAGTCCACCCTTTTTCCATCCTAGAGAGTCTTTCACAGCCGCTCCTTTTCATCACGTAAGGTGGTAGCAATCAGATCCTCATGGGCAGATGTGTCGGAAGAAAGGATATAGTACACTTGTGGCGAGTGTAATATTGTCAAAATTGCTTTAAGCTTTTCATCAAACATTTCACCAAGGAAAGCCCTCTTTTAGATTTATCGAAACCCTATAAATAGTTTTATATATTTGAAAATATTGATCGGACCACTGTTGAAAACTTGGCTGGGGTAACCAGGTCAGAGAACTGTCGGATTTGTAGTCGAAAACTTGGTTCACAAAGAGGGCATTTGGTTGGACCGCTTATACCTCTTTTCCTTATGTTGTCTTGTGAGAGAATTTTCTTGTGGTTTAGCTACCAGATGAAGTAATTTATTTTGGGTATAGCATTTGGCATCCAGATCCAATTCCATATCCCACTTTTAGGGAGAACCTGTTCCTCAAAGAGGAGATGTGTGTAGCCTTATTTGACTAAGTATCTTGTGTTCTTCCAGCACCATTTGTCTGGTTTATCTCTTGCTATTGGAGAACATCCCTCGAGAAGATTTAGGAGTTCTTTTTTTTGTTCATTTAGCTCTTCGGGGAGATCCAACAGAAGCCACCCTTCCCATTTCCTCTTTTCATCCCACACTGAAATTTGTGACAAGGTTGTAATTCTAATCGACTTGAAGTGATCTCAGAGGGGTTTCAACTGTTCCAAATATGCTAGTGGAGCATTATTCATTATTTTGTCTTCCCAAATTTTAACTGTCAGACCATTTCCAGGAATTCTACTGATGTTTTGAGTAATTAAAGGAGATGAGGATAGAAGAATGTGCCAAATTGGGGAGCCCTGAGTGGTTGGAATATACCCGTTTTCCTGTTCTTGTTGCTTGAAATACTTTCCTCTTATTACTTGGGCCCACCATAATTTGGCCCCAATTGCTAGGTTAGTTAATCTTGGGTCTCGCATTCCTAGTCCTCCATGTTGCCTAGGTGCTGTAACAGTGTTCCAGTTTACCATGTGATATTTTCTTGTTGTTTGTTTCCCTCCTTCCCATAAGATCTTCCTTATAAAACTACCAAGCTGCTGCAGGACATACCTCGGAGCCTAGAGGACCGCGAATTGATATAAAGGGAGAGAAGACAACAATGATTTGATAAGAATGAGATGACCTGCTGGATTTAACCAAATCCCTCCCCAATTGGTTATTTTTTGTTTTATTTTTTCAATCATGCCTTGCCAAGCCTTAGGACTGGTCCTTTTCAATAAAATTGGGACTCCTAAGTATTTAAATTCCTTCCAGTCTATTTCTACCTTAAATCCCAATATTTCTTCTAATTTATTGGCCTTTATAATGGAGATATTCCATGCATATATTCTACATTTGGCATCACTTGCTTTCCCTCCAGATGCTTCTTGGAATTTGTGCAAGTAAGACTTGAATATTCTAGTTATGACTAGAGAGGCCCCACCTAGAAGAGCTGTATCATCAACAAATTTCCCGTGATTTATGCTTTGATTCCTTCTTTGAATCTGATTCTCGGGATGTGATGAGAGATCCTTGTTGCTTCAAGGTTGCGACTAAGAGCCTCTCCGACCAATATATATAAAAAGGGCGAGAGGGGGCACCCTTTTCGGAGACCTCTTGAAGCTTGGAAGAACCCATCCCCCCTACCATTAATCAGAGGAGAGATCCAGGGCCTAGCAATGCATTTCTTAATCCATTCGATGAAGGTCTCTTTAAATCCCATCTTCATTATGTCGAGGAGGAATTTATGCTGAACCCTGTCAAATGCATTGGCCATATCTAGTTTAATGACCATTCCTTGCTCTTCACGTCTCCAACTTGAGTCAATGGCTTCCTGGATTAAGATTGTATTGTGTCATAGATTTGTCTTCCCGAGATGAAGGTGCCTTGATTAAGAGAGATCAGGAGAGGTAGGAGGACTTTCAGTCTAAGGGCTAGGATTTTGGCAGTAATTTTATAAGAGAAGTTACAGAGGAAAATTGGCCTAAATCTCGAGAAAGAGGATGGATTTTTTTCTTTTGGTATCAGGGCTAAAAAGGCTGAATTTATTCCATTGCCGATGTATGAGATCTTTAGGGAATACCCGATCATTCGGCATAAATCTCTTTTTATTAGATGCCAATAGGTTTGATAAAACCTACCAGTGAATCCATCAAGCCTAGGGGCCTTATCTGGAGAAAAGGAAAGGACTGCATTTTGAATTTCTTGAGGATCAGGCAGAGCAGCAAGGATTTCATTGGCTTTAGTAGTCACCAAAGAAGGCATCAAGTCCAAGAAGAAGGCTTCACTAATGGGGGTTGACAGTTGGTCATCATGTTACAGGGCAGAGAAGTGATCTATTGCATCGGCCTTAATCTCATGAAAAGAATCGAGAGTTTGAGATCCATGCTGAATTTGGGTAATGCCATTTTTGATCTCTCGAAATTTTTCTTGCTTGTGAAATTATTTTGTATTTCTGTATCCAGAGCTAAGCCAGCTATTGCGAGATTTGAGCTGCCACATATCTTTCTCTTGTCTCAGGCTTGCATGGTATGTTTGGAAAATTTTTATTTCTTCTTGGAAGTCCACCTTCTCCACTTCATTTTTTTCTATTTGAGCTACCTTTTTGCAAGATTGTCTTCTACTGTTTTGACATTTAGGGATAGATTTACATTATATGTTTTCAGCCATTCTTTGATGTCAGCTTTTAACCTTTTAACTTTCCTTTCCCACATGGTTATAGGGCTTCCATTTACCCATTGAGCCCAAGATGCAGCGATCATTTCAGAAAATCCAACTGATTCGATCCATAATGGGGAGAATTTGAATGGGATTGGCACATATTTTACTGGAGGAGAAACAAGAAGTGTGATCGGTCAGTGGTCCGATCCACACCATGCTCGGATCTCTGAAGTTATAGTGAATGACGTTGATAGAAGAATATCTGAAGCTAAAAACCTGTCTAACCTTGCTGCTATGTGCCCCAGTCCCACCCTCTTATTGTTCCATGTGTATTTAAATTTGCTTGGCTTCACATCGAAGAGATTTGACTGCATTAGCAGGTCTTTTAAGTCTTTCTGGTGAATTTCTCTTACCACTGTCCCTCTTCTCTTTTTGTCCTGTTTTAGAACTGTATTGAAATCTCCCACTAGAATGCAATTCGTGCCATACTATGTGTGCTTGAGGTCTTGTAGGGACTTCCAGCAATCTTGCTTTTGAGCATAAGTGTTTGGCATGTATATATTTATGATTGTAATGGTGTAATTTAGTTTTTTGACAATTTTTTTTTTAAATAATAATAAAATTATTATAAAGCCTTGCCTCATGGGTTTCATGATCAAGTGATTTTATTTTTAGTTGGCTCTCACTTGAGAGCATTAGGATTGGTCATTTAGAGTCAAAATAATTAGTGTCATGTATGAAGTAGCCCTTCTTGTTCATTTGTCAAATGTATATATGATTAGAAAGTTCTCCAAAAGACAAGTGCTAGCTCTCTTCCTCATGTTTTTATGCTTTTTATATCTAATTCATCATTCTACATACTTTTGTTGACATATATGCATCAAAATATATAAAAATTCGCTACCAACCTGGGAGCTTTTGAAAATGTCGCTCCCCACTCCCACTTCCTGCTCCCACTTCCCACTCCTGCTCCTGCTCCCAAGCAACCTTGGTATGCACAAAATCATGAATATGTTGTTCAATGTTCTAGATCAATGGAAAATGCAGACATATGTTAGCACTGTTTTAATATGGTTGTAAATTAATTAGCCTAGGAATTTGATCATGTCTGGAACATTTTCTGACTATATTCTCTTATTAACTTCATAGTTCAGTCATGGAAATTGATATAGTAATATGTTCAGTACAATGGTATGACCCAAGAAAATGTCACGGCAATATTTTGTCTTTTCAGGTCTGCTGATGATGCCAATTTATTTCTTGTAAATGACATTCAAGATCCGCTTTAGATAATTACCTTCTGAGGCTATACCTTAAAGCTCATTTTGTGTCTATATTTTTAATCCTTGGTTTGTCTTGAGATTCATTTTTGCTAAAAGGAAATTCCATGTCATAAGTTGAATTTTGCAATGTCTGGATTGCTGTTTAGATGCAGAGAAGTCTAACATCTTTGGAACTACCTGGAGCACTTCCAGTTGCAAACATCAGATCTTCTCTTCATATAAAAGGACCAACTCCTTCTATTTAGAACAAAATGGATACTTCCAATAAAAACTACCAAGATAAAATTTATGGTGGTTTGAAACATGGTGGGGTTCAAAATGAGCGCTTGAGGGATCCTGCCCATGAGATTTTGATTCATGGTTTGGAAAAATTCTCCATGGTGAAAAAATTTGCTCGTGATACTACTACCCATATCTTTGGTGAAAATCGCTTATTGAGCAGCATAGATAGCCCAGAAGAGAATTATTTACATACAGATAATGGCGAGCATGGTAGTGGTCAAGCTATAAAACCAGAAAAAGAAATGGACAACTCAGTAGAAAGTCGACCAGCTATTTCTCTGGATGCTTTATAGGTCAGTACATTATTTCCTGAAATATTACTCAATGTGTAATGATTCTAATGAGTTTTTTCCACTATTTCATTAATCCAAGGGGAAACCAATTATTGAAATATTTTGGATTGAGTATGTATTTTTTTTTTTCCTTCTGAATTTTTTTGAATTTCAATAGAAAGAGGTAATGGTACATTTTGCAATAGTCATAGTTGACTTTGGACTGAAATATCCAGGATGCTCTTTTCCTCAGGAAAGACTATAAAAGAGTCTACCGATAGGCTGGGCATTTACCCATTATTATCATAGAAAATTTCCTTTTGAACATTACTTCAAGAACTATATTGTTATATAAACTTTTATGGAGTTACCAATATGCAATATACAAATAGAACATGATTAGATGTCAATATGCCTGTGGGTAAGAGAGAAGACCCCATCTCCTTTTTGTCAGTTCATCAGCTCTGGAGTTGCTCTGCCTGAAAACAAGTGTGAAGGAACATATTCTGGCAGGTTGCCATAACTATATTTGATCTCGTGTAGCATCTGTGAGGGGGAAACAACAATATCTTGGAATATAACTTTGTTCATGGCAATCCATATTGACCAAAGAACTACTGTAGGAAGGGTTGGGTGTTCACTCACCTCTCTATCATCTACCCACTTGCAATGCATCCTCAACATTTTCACTTGTCCAATTCCCTTTTGCCTTTGTTATAAACTCACAACATCCCAGACTGTTTTGGAAAAATGTCATTTAAGGAACAAGTGGTTTACAGTTTCTCCCAGTTATTTGTACACAAAAAATATGCTAGATTATAATTTATCCATCATATTTATATACAGAGTTCAACCCTATGAACCTCAACTAATTTCATGCCACAATGACTTATAAAAAATGAAATAGCATCTCTACACCAAATCTGTCTATATCAGGAGAATTTTCCAAAACAATTTAGCTATTTGCAAGAACTGTAGGATAACAATCATCAGCCAATGAATTGATACATAGTAGAAATAATTTATGCACATTTTAAACCCTAGTTCCATTCTTGGACACATTCCTTTCTCGACAAATTCCTTTTTTTGACAAACTGAATATTATGATTTATAATCTTGAAACTTCCTTTGTACTAGTTGGCTTGGTTGTATTATTCCGTTATTAGTCCTTGGAATTTTGTCCTATTCCATTACCTCTTATCATCTAAGCAGGACTTGAATAGGATTATTGTAGATGACATTTATATATAGAGTACATTACTTCTCCTCCGGTGGGCCTTATAAGTTATATGCTTTTCCAAGAAATAATATTTGCTTCCAATCGTCAGTAGTATCTCTATTAGCATCAATATTTTCAATCAATGTGTTCCTGGATTGAACCAATCAGCTGTAGGTACTACGATATCAGAACTCTTCAAAAGCTTGCTTTAGGATATTGCCCTATATTGGTCAACTTTTATTCTTGATCACAGGCTTCTTTGGTGTTTCTTTCAAATTTCAAGTAGTATAGTATCCATTAAGATCTAACTTCTCCTTCCTTTTGTTTTTCATTTAATCGGCTTATTTTTTCCTCCTTAATCTTCATTCTTTTCCATGTTCTTCCAATTCTTCCAATTGCTAATCAAGCTTAGATAGATCTTGTCTTGACTTGTAGGCTTTGTTAGAACTTAGAAGACTATGAAAGAAAAAAAATAGGCAAATTATGAAGATAATAGTAACAGTTGTAATCAAGGAGATGTAAAATGCTTATCTTTTGAAGAAGGGTTAGCTCCCTCTTAATCTTGGACCTGTTCACCAACCTAGTTCTTACATTAGCATGGTGTCATTATTAACAAGAGTTAGATCTACTTTTTACAACGGAAATGATCAGATAGGGTTTTGTTCCTAGGGTTCATCTTAGTTCAAACTAGTGAGTTAGCTGCAAAGCCCTAGAGTATTTATTGAGAATCCTTCTATACATGAGATTTTCATTCCTTAATCATAAATAAATTAGCAAAGAAAGACTTCAAATGTTATAATAACAATGATTTCTAAAATATATCTACACAAACCCTTATTACTATCTTTCAAGAGATTATTATCTTAGCATTACTACTATTGACATTGAGCATAATTTACATGTACCTCTTTTAACCTCCCCTGTTCTCCATTATTGCCTACGAGTATGGTACTACTATATTGTAAGTTGTAACTTCTTGAGGCTGCTTCAAAAGATATGCTTACACTAAATTTGAACTTCTCTGTCCATACAATTCTGCAACTTGGTCTTCACATTGATTTCACTAATTGGTCCTTCAAGCTTGGCTATAAGCCATAGATATATCGTTGAACTGCTTTCAGTGTCCTTTATCTTTCAATATCAAATAGGTAGGCTTCAAGAATTGAATTCATCTTTCTTTTATGTATGAGAAGGGTGCTATTTTCACAAACTTGTGTCACGGATCCCCTATACCCTCACAGTCCTTATGAAGAGATATAATGATGCTACATATTCTAGTGTCACAGAGATGGGCCTTATATCATCATGATAAATTATGTCACGAAGTAGCATCCCTCAGGTTTTCGCACAGGATGCCACTAAAATATGATTCTTGATGATTCAAAAAGTTTGTATGTCTTTGTATAGTTCAGATCACAAATATACATGTTCTACTTGTCATAGAGATGCTCATACTTTTCACAAATGTAAATTATGTCATTAAGTGTAGCTTCAGACTTGGAATTGATCAGAATCTTGGCTTTTATTCACGGTGATGATTTTGGTCCCTTCTATAGACTATGTACCTTAGTCTTTTGGTCTTGTAGCATAGAGTAGATCACAAACTTTTGATTCATTTTGCACAAAGGTATAGAGATGTTCAGTCCTTTATGTCACAGATAAGACTTGTTCTGCATGTATTTAAGTTCATCATTTGTACATTTAAATGCCTCAGAGATGATCCACATGGTTTTGGTTTCTTTTAACTTCAGATCACAATACACTTCTATCCTTCGTCTCACAGTGCCACAGATTTGCATGGATTATGAAGATGATGGTCTTTTTAGATATAGATAGTCTCCCAAATGAGTCGAGCTGCCTTATATAGTGTTAGATAGACTTTGTATCATTTCATGTTGGTGTCATCATTGATGCCTTGAATCTTCAAATATTTTTTGCTATATTAAGCTTCAGATACCTCATAGAAGTGTCACAAAACCTTTTTGTATTGATCAAAGAACAATACCTCAGATATTCATGTTTTCCCAAACAAACTTGCTTCAATCATTATGGAAATTTTGGACTTGTTCATACTCTCAGACTAGCCTAATAGATGTCAGATACAGTATTTTGGGTACTCAAACTATACAAGTATCATGAATACACTTGGTCTTTTTGATTCAGAAAGGAGTGCACAGTCATGCTCAGATTGCCACTACTATTATCCATAGTTTTAAAAATCGGCCGGTTTGAACCGGTAACCGGTCAAACCAGCCGGTCAGCATGCCCACCGGTTCAAACCACCCATGCAACCTGGTTTAACCCTTCCTTTGACCAATATTTTCTGGTTAACCGGTGCTAACTGGCCGGTTAAGGATGGAACCATCCAGTTTATCCATAAACCGGCTGGTTTTGTCCTTAACTGGTCGGTTAGCACCTAGGTTGTTGTACGTCCCTGTAGTTGTTCTGAAGTAATCAAAAGCAGTCAAACGTATATTTGAAGGGTATTTTTTGGCCAGTTAGGTTCACTGTATTAGTACAAGATTTAAGCCCATCCAGAAGGCAGACCTACAATTCACATGAATCCTTAAAGTATTAATGCACCTCCGAATTTTCTGAGCATTCCAGGATTTTCTCTAAAGTTAACTCTACATCATCTCTGCCTTCATGGAATAATCAACAACATGATAGAATCTAATTCAATGTTTGGATTATCATTGTATTTGGTTGTAGCAAGGAATTCTAACAAGGCTTTGACAAACTTGCTTGATCTTGTTTAGTATGTTTTTGATCTTCCTAATTGAAGCAACAAGCATTGGAACATATAGTTTGGTAGCATCGCTAGAAAACTTATGCACTAGTTCAGTTACATATGTGCTAGGGCATGACTTATCTGGCTTGTTCCTGGAGAAGGATTTGATGAATATATTGTTGTTAATAAGCAGTGATACTTTAATGTTGGCTTATCTGAATAATGCTAGGGTTGACAGTAACATTTATCGAAAGGTTGCAGGATAGTTGTTTCATACAAAGGAATAGATTTATGACTAAGTTGAAATTGAATGTACGCATGTATATTTTGTGTATTGTTGATGAGCTAGGCCCTTCTCGCTCATGATGTTTTGAATACTATATGCTGTGATGATGAATTGTGCAGTTGTTGATAAACTGTACTTCAATGGAAGTATTATGACATTAAACAAAAGTGAAAACAATACATCAACAAGTAGTAATTGTTCAGAAGAAGTAGAGCAGAGTCACTGACAGCATGATATTGATGTTCATGATATATTGAGCAGTGTTATTGGCATAACTATTGCTAATGTTTACAACTTTCCATTGTCAGAACCTTTCGTAACATCACTGAATCTTTTGCAGCATTTGATCCATAGTATGTATTGGGTCTCTCTGAACTATCTAAATTCTAGAATATGGAAGAAGATGTCAGTGTCAGTGCTCGTAAGGGCCAAGACTCTAAATCATGGTTACTTAATTTGAAGCAAGCTACTCAACTTGTTAGATCTATTAGAAGAAAGTAATAAAGGTTACAATATGAGAAACCTTAGAAGCCTACACAAATCCAAACTTTTTGCTAGCTTGGAAGCACTCATTACAGCAAGGGCAGTACTACATCTCTCTAGGAACTAATGACTTTTCCCATAAGAAATCCTCTAAACATATATATAATGAGAAAGAATCATGTCTTTCTTTTTCGATGGAAACCCAGATTTGAAGACTTCAAGTAGAATTTCAAGATAATGTGTATCATACTTTTCTAATTCCTTCTGTGATCATTCTATAAAGACTTGAACCATTGTACATGTATTTAATATCAAAATTGATTTATCTTCTGTGATAGAAACCTCTTTACTCACACTCTTTTCATCTACTAATCATAGGTGAAAAGCCAAATTGATATATTCACCTTTGCATGGTATATAAATGAGCAAACTTTGAATATTTTGTCTCTATTGGCTTGGAATCATGGTTGCAAATCTTAAAAATAGTTTTTTTTTTATTAAAAATTAATTATTTAATGTATTTTTTTTAAAACCGGTTCATTGAGATCTGACCACTACCGGTTAGACCGGTTCCGGTTTTTAAAACTATGCTATTATCATTGAGCATAGTTTACATGTACCTCTTTTAACTTCCCCTGTTCTCCATTATTGCCTTCGATTATGGTACTACTATATTGTAAGTTGTAACTTCTTGGGGCTAATTCAAAAGATATGCTTACACTAAATTCGAACTTCTCTGTCCATACAGTTCTGCAACTTGGTCTTCACATTGATCTCACTAATTGGTCCTTCAAGCTTAGCTATAAGCCATAAAGATGTCTTTGAGCAGCTTTCAGTGTCCTTTATCTTTCAATAAGAAATTGGCCGGCTTCAAGAATTGAATTCATCTTTCTTTTATGTATGAGAAGGGTGCTATTTTCACAAACTTGTGTCATGGATGCCCTATACCCTCACAGTCCTTATGAAGATATATAATGCTACTACATATTCTAGTGTCACAGAGATGGGCCTTATATCATCATAATAAATTATGTCACGAAGTAGCAACCCCTCAGGTTTTCGCACAGGGTGCCACTAAACTCTGATTCTTGACGATTCAAAAATTTTTGTATGTCTTTGTATAGTTCAGATCACAAATATACATGTTCTACTTGTCATAGAGATGCTCAGACTTTTCAAAAATGTAAATTATGTCATTAAGTGTAGCTTCAGACTTGGAATTGATCAGAATCTTGGCTTTTATTCATATTGATGATTTTGGTCACTTCTATAAACTATGTACCTTAGTCTTTTGGTCCTGTAGCATAGAGTAGATCACAGAATTTTGATTCATTTTGCACAAAGGTATAGAGATGCTCAGTCCTTTATGTCACAGATAAGACTTGGTTTGCATGTCTTTAAGTTCATCATTTGTACATTTAAATGCCTCAGAGACGATCCACATGGTTTTGGTGTCTTTTAACTTCAGATCACAATACACTTCTATCCTTCATCTCATAGTGCCATAGATTTGCATTGATTACGAAGATGATGGTCCTTTTAGATGTCAAAGATGTATAGTCTCCCAAATGAGTCGAGTTGCCTTATATAGTGTTAGATAGACCTTGTATCATTTCATGTTGGTGTCATCATTGATGCCTTGAATCTTCAAATATTTGTTGCTATAATAAGCTTCAGATACCTCATAGAAGTGTCACAGAACCTTTTTGTATTGATCGAAGAACAGTACCTCAGATATTTGTTTTTTCCCAAACAAACTTGCTTCAATCATTATGGCAATTTTGGACTTGTTCATACTCTTAGACTAGCCTTTGAACTCAACAGTAATAGATGTCAGCTACAGTATTTTGGTTACTCAAACTATACAATTATCATGAATACACTTGGTCTTTTTGATTCAGAAAGGAGCACACAGTCATGCTCAGATTGCCACTGAAAGTATTGTCACAGTAGGTTGTCTTCTTTTGACAGATTTCATATAAGCCATTTGCTTTTTCTTTGAGTACTTTGTAAATTATAAAGATAATGACTTGTATGCTTATCTTAAGAGAAGGTGCCTCTGAAATTCACATTAGTATAGGAAACTTACTTCATAAATCAACATAGAGACTCAAATATGTGTACCTATGCGAAATATTTTGTCGAAAATAGAGATATGAATTTCATCCTTGATTTACAGAGATAATGCGGTAGAGTCTTTGCAGAGATATGAATTTCATATTTGATTTACAGAGATAATGTCATAGAGTCTTTGCATGTATTATATGTCTCTTTTTCTATCCCTTAAGTATTTCTTTCCTTCCTTTATTGATGAGCTCGGTTCACAGGAATATTGATGTCTTTCTTCAACATGAATCACAGAGGTACTGTGCCTCTTTCAATTCATATTTTAAGGAAATGATGTCATAGAATTTGTATGATAATTTGCTTAAGGTGCCACAGGGATAAGCAAATAAGCCAACAAAATGTTATCTTCAATCTTCCTTTCCTTCAACCTAGCTTTGAAACCATGTTTAGAAATCAAGATTCTTGTACATTAGGGTAGATTTCTCTTAACTTGATAATTAATTGTGAATGTTTGTTGGCTTCTTGTTACTTATGTTATCTTCTTTCGAGATCCTCGAATGTACTATTTCACTGTGTATACATATTACTGTTTTGACCTTATTTTGTGCTTCGATTGTAAATACTTCACTGTACATGTCTCTGACTTCTGTTGACCATTTCTGTGAGACCCTATGTGATACCATCAAACTGAAATGGCATACTTCTCATCAAGATGTGATGGCACCGAACCAGTGAGACCTTTCTCATTGTGGTAGCACAAAACAGTGATATATTTTTCACTGTGGTAGTTCCAAATTGTAGTGTCATACTTATAATGTGATTGATTATATCGAGACTGTATTTTACCTGTGATTATAACACTGAAGATCTTCACCGTAATACGGATTATACTGATATCGTTTTGTCACACAGAGCCTTAACTGTAAATACACCTTTATAACTCATTCTCCTCATTGTTGTGGTATCAAAATAATCTTATAAGAGTAGTACTGAATTGAGGCAGAGGTAATTTCAACATTGTGATGTCATTGAGACTGAGATGTTACCGAGATCCTTCTTTTCAGTGACAGAGATTGACCTTTCTTGTGAACTTGCACCTAGCTTAATTATTGGACTGTCTTACTATGATTTGAGCCCTTTTGACATAGGTCTTTTTAGAATGTTTCGAGTCCTTTCAAACTGCCTTTGATCATAACCATAGCTCTGAAACCATGTTGAGAATTTGTAGAGATTGTGTGTAATACAAAATTCTCTTCTTAGTAACTACTTGTGAGCTTGCTTATGTGTTCTTATTTAACTTAGTTACTCCATCATCAAGTTAGTTATCAAAGTACTTAGTCAAAATGTTGAAAAAAAATTATTTACACTCGTAACTAAATATCTTATAATGTAGTTAGGAAGGTAAATCTCTGATTTACCTTCCTCACTTACAATTCCTTTAAGATCAGCATGTCTTATTACAATGTTGTCTTGACATTGGAAAATTCCTTCAATAGATATATCTGCATTGTATATGTTTGCATCTATCCGCGGTCCAGCTCTTGTAGCTTCCACAGATTATATTCCTGTACCTTTCAATTTACATCAGATTTCCATTTTAGATCTACATGCCTCAGATCTGCATTTGGTTACCCTTCTTTCCATGCTGTTTGCTTCAGAATTTACCTTGATATATCCGCACTGACTCAGACCCAAAATCCGCAAATATGTTCTTCTCTTTTAATGTTGTATACTTTACCGTAATACTTGCTCCTTTTTCCACGCTATATTAACTTGAGTGTAATCAGCAAAACTTGTTCCTTTTGCACGTTATATAACCTCAGTATCATCTGCAGATATGTTCTCTTAACCGCAGCATATGTAGGGTATATATAGTAGTTTTAGCCAAGTAATTAAGTCGACCTTATAGCCATTAAGTAGGCCGACTTTAACACTTGTTTGTAGGCTGACTTCATAGGCATATCTTCAACGTTTGTAAGCCATTCTTCTGAAACGTCCTGGAGGGTATTCTTCATGCCTTTTACATGACTCTTAATTACACTAATGTACTTAATAGACATCAAGAAGAAGTCTATAGACCTATATTAAGAATCTTGCTCATGAAACCCATGAAGCAAGTAAACCAAAAATTTATTTTATTATTATTGACTTCATCTTTACATAAGTACATAATTACATAGTCATAATGAAGACCTCCTACCTAGTTACACTCTTCAACACTTATGAGTGAAAGTTGTAACTGAATATGCGTGGAGTTACAAAGGATTTTATGATGAGAGGGACATAATTTTAGCCTTTCGGGTTACTTTGAAAATGTTTACAACATGTTTAGGCCTTGTGGGTGCTTCATGAGATGTGGGGTGCATAGTGAATGGTTGGCCCATGCTCTTCCATGATGGACTTGGACATTGGAGGTGGTTTACCGTTTGTTGCTAGACCTTGTTTGGATGTTTGAAAGACATTCTTACCGTTTTCTCATGCATGAAGGGAGTTTTTGTGCGTGGAGTAGAGTTGGGTATTTCACCATGACAAAAACATCCTGAAATCAGCATGAGCACACAAAATCCCTTGACATGTGAACTCTTGGGTTGAGGGAGTGGACATGTAGGTGTGGGAGTCCTTAAGGTGAACATTACCTTGGACATGCATTGTCCTTAAGGAGACACATGACCTAGGAGATGCATTTTAGCTTAGGAGATGCATTTTAGATGGTTTGATACTCTCATACAACCTTTATCAAGTTACATGCACCCTCAATAGAAGAAAAAAGAGAATTATGCTTGCCATGACTATCTTTCCTTGTCATTGTTGACTTAAGAAAGTCTTTTAGCTAAGAAACTAGTTTCAAGGTTATGGCATAACTTTTCATATAAATTGAACAAAAGTTATATCCAAAATGTTAACTTGTAAACTACTTAGTTGGTTTTAGGCTTTCCATTTAAAATCTACTTCAGTTTGAACTTTGAACGAGTTGTTCAATAGACTTGAATATTAAGAGATTTTGGTGTAAGGATTAAAAATTAGCCCATAAAGCCTCTCAGTTATTCATTTATTTTATCTGAATACAACATTTACTATTAAATTAGAACCACTCGACACAAATACGTCATAGATCAAGATCATACTTTGTAGAGTGTCATAGAATAAAAATAGGAGCAAGGACACTGAATTCTTTCAGTTTTCTTGGTTCTTATTCCTTTGGTGTATCTTTGCACCTTCAGGGGCAATTTCTAGTTTAAAGTCTAATTCTTTAAAGGGTGCTAGCTCAATGGAAGAGCACCTAGTTTACAAGCAGGAGGTTGGTGGTTCGATTCCATCGTGCCCTGATATTCATATATAGGGAATGACGAAGATCAGTTTTTGGTGACGGATGCTCTTTTGACCATCACCAACGAGCTTATGGTGACATTTTTCAACCCTCACCAAAACATGAAATGGTGACGGTCAATGAACGCCGCCATATATGCTCATCAATAGTGACGACCATTAAAGGTCTGTCACCATAAATTGTTGTTGTTGATATGAAATGGTGAGGGTCACTTTTTGTCATTATAGCCATTATTCGTGACAGACCTTGATATCACCAATGAGTTTATGGTGACGGTCAATGAGCGTCGCCATATATATGCACCAATAGTGACGGCCATGAAAGGTCCATCACAAAAAATCATTGCTGTTCATATGAAATGGTTACGGTCACTATTCGTCATTATAATCAATATTCATGACGGACCTTGAATGTCACCACAACACATACTTTCGGTGACGCCACCTTTGGTGACGTTCAGTTTTTTGGTGACGGAGGCTATTGTCCATCACCATTTCTCATATGAAATGGTGATGGTCACTATCCGTCACTATAAATCATTATTGGTGATGGACCTTGAATGTCACCACAAAACCTATACTTTCAGTGACGCCACCTTTGGTGACGTTCAATTTTTTGGTGACAGAGGCTATTTTCCGTCACCAATGCTCATATGAAATGGTGATGGTCACTATTTGTCACTATAAATCATTATTGGTGACGAACCTTGAATGTCACCACAACACCTATACTTTCGGCGATGCCACCTTTGGTGACGTTTAGTTTTTGGTGACGAAGGCTCTTTTGACCCTCACCAATGAGCTTATGGTGACCATTTTCACCCCCCACCAATGTGGTTTTTTCTTGTAGTGGATGGAGCAGTAGATCACCGATCTGCAGGCTAAGTTTTAGCCCGAAACACCTCTGGAGGTACGAGCCCAGCAAACTGCGCTAGTCACCACGGCTACGAACATCATTACAGGGAAAATCGTGCAGGATGCCCAATTACTAGAAACAACCATGCAAATATCGACCAAGGTCCAACATGACCCGATCCTGTGAGGCATCAACCAGGACCTGCAGCAGAAAGAAGAAGAGTTTTAGACGTTAGATACCACCCTGCCCACTTCAGTTCCTGATCAAAATTTGACACAGCTGTGCACCAGTCACGCCCTCCAAGCTGATATTGATGAACTTTGGTAGAAGAATAAGGTTCTCGGTGACCACTTGAAGCCTTGGGCTACTGAGGCCCTCAAGCTTTCACAAGATATTGATGTCATGGTTAAGCAGCTGAACCAGACTCTGGAGAGTGTCACCGTCCCGACTGAAGGCTTGATTTTAGAAAAGTTGGTCGACATTGCACAGAATGCTGCTGCTCAGAGTGAAGGTGTGTTGCCCCCATTATTCGGGGTGATCAGATTATTGTAGGCGTAGATGGAGACCCCACCATCATAGTGACTCAAGACGAGTCACAAGATTGTGTTGGGGAATTGTTGGAACAGGGTCTCCTAAAGCTGCAAATTTTGTCCATTTTTGTATATTATTTGTAATATTTAGTCTAACACAGGGGTTTTGGGGTGGTTCAAAGCCCCTAATGCATTGTAACAGGTCAAGGGTAGACCAAGAGTCCGCAAACCATGGTTTTCAAACCATTGGATGCATAGGTTGAATCGGTATAAATAGATGAACCTTTTTGACTTAAAGGCAAGAAAGAATTGAGATTGATGTTAAGCACAAATTGTTAGGTCTATTTTTGGGTTGTTTGGGGAAGGAATCCTACTGGCTATGTGCACGGAGCTCCTCATTCCTTCTGTGTGTAGACCCTGCTAGATATGTGCACAGGAGGTATTTTGGGATTGTAATAATGTTCTGGTATTAATATATATGTGAAGTACTGTTGATACCTGATGTGATCTGGATCTATGTTTTTATTATTTATGCGAACTTGGGTTGTATGATTGAGCTATGCAAGTATCTATTTGATAGTTGCGGAAGTATCTTTGTTTCTATTATATGAATCTATGATCTGTTAATTGTTACGATTATAGTTGTTGTACTGATAGATTGGTATTACACACGTGGATGTGAAGGTAATCATTAGATCTGAGCTCTGTGATATAAGCTTGTATCTAGATCTGTTAAATGCAAAGCTTGAAAAGCTGGGAACGCAGCTCTGCTTGATTTACCTACTCTTTCTCAAGGTGTGGAAACCTAGTTCCGACACCCTCCCATATTGCTTCGGGTGAGACTTTTGCCTGCACAAGTAGGTCACTACCGAAAGGGCCAGTAGTATAGGGTTTTTTTAGCAAACCTTAAACCTATGAACCTGGGTCAAGACCCCTTAAGCCAACAAAAACTATGAAAATATCTTGGAAATTAAAGGCCATTGTTCCAATGATTGTAAACATTGGACCTTTAATACAAAATTAACACCACCCATTTGGGTTGCAATCACAGGACTAACTAATAAATACTCCCCAATATTCAACTTAATCTTATTGCACCTCCCTTAACAATTTATGTTACCTCCATCCACAATCATCACTTGAAATTTTGGTGTTGGATATACAAAGTAATTAAGAAGTTTTGGTAATTTGTAATTGATCAAGTTATGGGTACTAGTTGAATCAATCAATATTGTTACGATTTTCCTTTTGATATACCCATTTATGTTGAAGGTTTATGGAGTACTAATGCCAGCCAATGCAAGACAAGAGATTACTAGAGTAGTTTCTTCTAGCTCTAGATAAGTTTCCACTTCATTTTCTTCTTCATCTTCATAGTATATGTAGAATAGTTTATTCTCACCGCATTTATTCCCTTTACTATACTTGCTGTCAAAGTTGAAGCATAGTCCCTTTGATATTCTTTCAAACATGTACTAAGGAGTCAACCTTTTCGATTTAGGAAAAGGAGCATGGTTTTTTCTATAGTTATTAATGATCAATTTTCTAGTGGCCATATATTTACTTTCAACTTTCTTTGTAAGAATGAGAGCATTCTCTAGAGATTTATGTACACACACACATATAAGTATGTGCATATATATATATATACATACACACACACATGGATATCCATATACACATATATAATTATATATATACATGTATATACACATACACACTTACATATGTATGTATATATATATACATATGTATACAAACATATACATATACATATGTATATATATATATATATATATACACACATACATATATGTATACATATACACATATATATGCATGTGTGTGTGTGTGTGAATACACACACACATATGTGTATATATGAATGTGTGTGTACGTATATACATATAAAAATATATATTATAGTTGTGTATGTACACACATATGCACACGGATATATACATTCATATACAATGTGTGTTGGTGCATACATGCATATATACATATATGTATGTATTAAATGTGCACACACATGAAATTTAAGGACTCTGTGGCCCTTATCAAACTATGAAAAACCCCTATTCTTTTTAAAAAAGGTAACATGGGCCACTATCAACATGAACAATTATCGATCCATTTTCATTTATCACCTTTAATTTCCAATTTTCACATACACAACACCAATTTCCCCTTCTTTTTTCCCTTCATAATCCACCTTATGTCTTTTGTTTCCTTATGTATTTAGAGAAATTTCATACTTTTCAACAATTAGTCATTTTTTATAGCTTATGTGGGAATCCTTATGCTATGAAAATATTTTTCTCTTTCGAATCCCCCACTACACTTTTCAATTAACCTTTTCTTTGCACTCCACACACTGCAAAAAATCCTCTTCTTCATTGACTCTTCCTCCGAACTCCACACTCAAAACAGAACCCTTCACCTTCACAATTTAAGTTTTTCATTTAGCCATTTAATGTTTTTTTTTTATGTGGAGAGCCTTGCCTACCTATGCCTCAAACATTTTATGTCTTTTCACATCAATACCTCCACATTTCCATGTAACTCTTCCATACTTTTGAAATTTTAACTTAGATAATTATCCACCTTACATGTATTTCAATGGTCACTTGTGATTCATTTATGAAATTTTGATCCACAAGGAAAAGTGGTAATTCAATATTAATGTGGATTGATTATCTCGTTTTCTCATGAATCATTTCCATTTTAAATTAAATTCCATTTATCATTTGTTCATGTCCTGAAGAAGATAGTACACGATGAGGATATGTTATAGTAAATGTTAATCATGGAATAAGCCTTTAAAAAACTAAAGCTCCATCATTGATGAAGTGATAGTCTTAGATATACCAAAGTGCATTGGAATAATTAGGAGTATGGAACCTAGAATATAAAATCATTTTAGTGGGAATACTGTCAATTCCCATGCATGACAAGATAAGGACTTTCATTGATTCACTACATATCTGTAACACACCCGCCCAACCCTTTGGCTTATTGTCAAGTAGTGGAAGGTGTTACATGTTGAGATTGCAACAAGATGATGAGCTTAGTGGAAAGGAGTCGCCTACACTAAGTGGGCCCTCAGGCTATTTTTGGCGCAAAGTCTGTTTTTAGACTATGTCTATTTTTAGACATATGGATCATGTTCTATGAGTTGTAGGATGCTATTTGTTGATGGTTGGTCAAGTTGGAAAAAATAGATGGACTTATATTTTTAGACATACTGGGCGAAATCTATTTTTAGGTTTCCAGTCTAAAAATAGATATGTCGAATATTATTAGCTCTTAATAATATTTGGACTCTAAACATTATCTTCTTCTCTTGGAGCACTTCAGTTAAGTGCACAGATGTGGCACATGAGTTGAAAGAAGGAATTATGCTATTCCTAAGGGTTATGTGGAGCTATTGCATGGATAATTCAGTTAGAACTCATGTGACAGAGTTTGGTGGAGTTGTATTCAGTTTAACTAATCTAAACATAGTTGAGCTATTTGTATTCAGTTTAAATAATTGATACAATTAGTGAGAGTGGTGTGAATTAATTATTAATTAATTCACTAATTATAAACTCATTAATCAACTAAATAATGCATCAGTTAACTTCAGTGCATGGACAATTTCAGTGGAGACCAGTGCAAAGATAGGTGAAAGAGAAGGTTAACTATCAGTTGTGACTATATAGTTGCTATTTGCAACACATAGATAGGTGGAGAAGCCCATGAGGATTGCGCAGTACAAGCTAGGTGGTTTATCTATTTAATGAAGCCATCCTATAGCATTGATTATGCAATAGAGGTTGGCTATCAAGTGGCAAAAGATTGGAGCATGTGTTTCGCTAGATCTAGCTTGATAGTGTGTAGCAATTGAGGGTGTGCATGAGAGCTTGTGAGGAGCTTTGTACTATTATTGTTACATGATCTCCATGAAATATAATATAAATATAGTTGGGGTTTTCATCTTTAATCTTTCCCATTAAATACCGTGTTCATATGTGTGATTGTTTGTGGTTTTAATGTATGCATGCAATTGATTTTATTTCCGCATGTGATGATCAATGGTAGAAGAGATTCTGTATTATGCATGAAGCTAAAATAGTGTGTGATCAAGAGAATATTGGTGAATAATATCTCAGTTATTCAAATTTCTACATGGTATCATTCAAGTATCGGGACTGACATATTGAAGAAATCAAACATCAGTAATTGCAGAGTTTGTGCCGGTGGAATTTGATTTCAAGTTGTTTTCTTGGTGTCGGGTTGAGATGTATTTAAAACTTAGCTGTGGATTGGAGGTGCCTTTAGGTAAGTCTTAATGAGGTTGCATGGAAGTGACAGGATAAGCAGGCATGACAACAGCTGGTTGAGTTTATAGATGCAGAACTTCAAGTCACTTCTGGTGTGATGCTGTCAATTGACTTCAGCTGAGAGCTGGTGATCACATAGTATCTGGCTTCATGTATTGCTCCATCTTGATGGTGCCTGCAGATTTACTCCCAAATGTATGACAGAGGAAATAGCAGCTGTTTGGTGAGGACTAAAATCATAATCATGGATAGTAAGCAGATGATGTTTGGGAGTAACTCACTGGGTTTAAATTCCATGGTATTATCGAAGTGTGGAAGGACTGTTGATGATGAGGACTTGGTGAGCTTGGCTCTCCTTGGGCTTCCGAAGAGTTGGCATTCCTATCAGGACTTTGTCAATGGTCAGGAGAAATTGCCAGGATGGGAGCGACTTTGGTCGGATCTTGTGCAAGAGGAGATAAGGCGAAGTACCAGGGACGGATCTTCATCAAAGAACTCTGATGAAGAGAATTGTGCTTTGGCTGCCAAAGCAAAGAAGGGGAAGAGCAAGAAAGCTTCTCAATCCGGTGCGAAAGGCAAGAAGCAGAACATGTCCAAGGTGAAGTGCTTTCACTGTCACCAACACGGACATTATGCCACAAATTGTCTGCAGAAGAAGAAAAATAAGCAGTATCGCCGGAACTGCCTAGAGAGGCCTTAGCCTCGCTTGAGTTGGATTTTTAACTGATCGCATGCTTGGTCTCAAGTATGATGGGATCAGTGTGGTTTCTTGACAGTGGTGCGTCTTTTCACATGACAGGAGATCGAGATTTGTTTACTGATCTGGATGAGAAAGATCTTGGAGTTCAAATCGAGATGGGCGATGATGGTAGATACAATGCGACTAGTATTGGTACCATTTCCTCTGAGAGGGAGTCTGGTAAACCCTTCAGATTAAAAGAAGTGATGCATGTTCCAGGACTGAAGAAGAATCTTATCTTTGCGGCGATGTTAGAAGACAAGGGATATGATGTTGTCTTTAGCGAGGGAAAGGATTTCCTGCGCAGTAAGGCAAATGGTGAGACCCAGAGGATAGGGGTTCGAGTTAAGAACCTTTATCAATTGCAGGTAGATGGCTGCACAGCAATGGCAGGCAAGGTAGAAGGAGTGGTGAGCCAGGATGATGGCGAGTTGTGGCATCGAACATTGGGCCACCTTCACCATGGAGCTTTGAAGATACTGTAGCATATTTCTACTGGGATTCCTAAAGGCACTCTTGCTCAGTTAGATCAGTGCAAGGGGTGTACCTTGGGAAAATTTGTGAAAGCCACCTTTCACGAGAATGATAGTCGCACCACGACGATCCTTGAGAGAATTCACACAGACGTGTGTGGACCTTTCTCAGCAGCTTCGACAGTAAAGCAAAGGTATTATGTGATATTTTTTGATGATTTTTCTCGTAAGTGCTGGATCTTCTTCATGCAGAAGAAGAGCGAGACATACTCAAAGTTCTGTGAGTTCAAGGCACTGGTTGAGAAAGAATCGGGGAAGCAGATGAAGGCTCTAAGGAGTTAAAATGGTGGTGAATTCATCTCTGGAGAATTCAAATACTTTTACAGTGCAGAAGGAATTCAAAGAGAGCTCATAACACCTCATAACCCACAGCAGAATGGGGTTGCTGAGCGGAAGAACAGAACGATCGTGAGTGTTGCACTGGCAATGTTGCATGATCAAGGCCTACCCATTCACTTGTGGGCGGAGGCATGAAATACTGCAGTATATGTGCAGAACCATTGTCCTCATAGGATACTTGGCATGAGTACACCCAAGGAGGCGTTTTCTGGTAAGAGGCCTGATATTTCCCATTTGAGGATTTTTGGTTCACCTGTTTACATTCATGTGATGAAGGATGCTAGGAAGAAGCTGGAGCCGACTATAGAGGTTGGGATATTTGTGGGGTATAATTATACGCCCCAAAACTATCATGTGTATTTTCCAGACATTCGCAAGACTGTTGTGTGACGGGATATCAAATTTTAGGAGGAGAAAGCCATGAAGTGTTCGCTTGAGAGGGAGCCACACTTGCATGCAGATGAGGAGCCAGTCTTGAAGATGAGTTCCCAGATGTGGATCAAGCCACAAGAGGAGGTTCATGGAGGGTGAGACCACTCAGGCAAAGACCAACCATCGTGAGGGCGGAAGCGCACCATGTAAGCCGAGGACTGCCCAAGAGGAGAAGGTTTGGGAGATAACTCCACATCATAGCACGTACAAGAGACAACAATTGACGAGATACCTTGAGGTGAACTTGCGAGGAAAAGGTGTAATGGGTGACAAAGATGCCATCCTCTTTCAAGGAAGCTGTGGAGGACCTTGCATGGGTAGATACCATGGTGGAAGAGTATGATTCGATTGTCAAAAACAATGCATGGGAGATTGTCCCGAGACCGGAAGGGAAATCAGTGGTGGGTTTGAGATGGATCTAAAAAGTGAAGTAGGTAGCTGACGGGAGTGTGGAGAAGCACAAGGCAATATTTTTTGCCTGAGGCTTTTCACAGATAGAGGGGATCAATTATGAGGAGACCTTTGCACCTATCGCAAGGTATTCTTCCATATAGACGATTCTTGCTCTCTCAGTGCAAATGGGGTGGCACATTCATCAGATGGATGTGAAGACTATGTTCCTCAATGGAGTCATTGAGGAGGAGGTGTACATAGAGCAGCCTGAAGGTTTCAAGATCTTCAGCAGTGATTCGCATGTGTGCAGGCTTAAGAGAGCATTGTATGGGTTGAAACAAGCACCTCGTGCTTGGTACACATGGATAGACAGTTATTTGACCGGACTTGGATTCTCCAAGAGTGAGGCGGATCCTAACCTATACCAGATTTTGGTGCAGGGTAATTTGTTGATCATTGTACTTTATGTAGATGATTTTATTTTGATGGGTGATGAACTGTTGATACACTCATGCAAGGCTGGTCTTGCAAAGGAGTTTGAGATGAAGGAATTGGGCCTTCTTCATTATTTCCTGGGATTGGAAATTTGGTAGCGCAGTGGTGGATTGTTTGTTTCTCAGGGTAAGTATGCTCGAGAGATACTGGAGAAGTTCAACATGCATGGCTGCAAGCCTGTTGATACTCCTCTTCCTGGTGGTTGGAGGAAGGAGGATGCTACTTCGGCGGAGGTAGTGGATGCCACTGTTTATCGACAGTTTGTGGGGTCGCTTATGTATCTGGTCAATACACGACCCGACATATGCTATGCTGTTAACCAGCTTTCACAAGATATGGTTAAGCCTACCAAGCTCTTTTGGAAGGCAGGCAAGCATGTATTGAGATATATCAGGGGCACATATCTCAGAGGCACATCGGGATATGGATTATGGTACAGACAGTCGGATGAGGTAAAGCTATGTGGCTTCATGGATGCAGATTGGGCAGGGAGCCCAACAAATAGAAAGAGCACATCTGGAGGGATTCTTAGTATCGGGTCGACAGTAGTTTCTTGGTACAGCAGGAAGCAGAGATCCATGGCACTCATTTCAGCAGAGGCCGAGTATATGGTAGCAAGTTTGGCTGCATGTGAGGCTATATGGATGAGGAAGATCCTGGTTGGATTTTTCAGTTCACACTTAGATCCTACTGTGATTTATTGTGATAATCAGAGTTGCATCAAACTCTCGGTTAATCCAGTATTTCATGATATATATAAACACATTGAAATATGGTATCATCATATCAGAGATTGTATGCAGCGAAAGGTCATGTTACTTTCATACAATCCTATGGAGGATCAGGATGCTGATATCTTGACGAAGGCGCTCACCAGGAGCAAATTCGAATACCACAAGGGCAGGATAGGGGTTGTAGATAATCCATATCTTTTTGAGAGGGAGTGTTGAGATTGCAACAAGATGATGAGCTTAGTGGAAAGGAGTCGCCTTCACTAAGTGGGCCTGCAGGCTATTTTTGGCGCAAAGTCTATTTTTAGACTATGTCTATTTTTAGACATATGGATCATGTTCTATGAGTTGCAGGATGCTATTTGTGGATGGTTGGTCGAGTCGGAAAAAATAGATGGACTTATATTTTTAGAGATATTGGGCAGAATCTATTTTTAGATTGCCAGTCTAAAAATAGATATGTCGAATATTATTAGCTCTTAATAATATTTGGACTATGAACATTATCTTATTCTCTTGGAGCAATTCAGTTAAGTGCACAGATATGGCACAGAAGATGACAGAAGGAATTAAGCTATTCCTGAGGGTTAAGTGGAGCTATTGCATGGATACTTCAGTTAGAACTCATGTGACAGAGTTTGGTGGAGTTATTGAGCTAGTTGATGGAGTCAGATTCGGCTTGAATTAATCTAAACATAGTTGAGCTATTTGTATTCAATTTAACTAATTGATACAATTAGTGGGAGGTGTGAATTAATTACACTAATTCACTCAATTATAAACTGATTACCCAATTAAAGAATGCATCATGAACTTCATGAAGGCCAAAGAACACCAAGCAAGAATAGGTGAATGAGGTGAAAGATGTTGGTTAACAATTAGTTGTGACTTCATACTCCGTTGCTATCGCAACACACACAGATTGGTGGAGTAGCCCATGAGATTTGTAGTTCAAGTCAAGGGATAATGGTTTATCCCATAACATTGAAAATGCAAATAGAGGTCATTATCAAGTGGCAAAAGATTGGTTACAGGTGTTCTGCCAGACTGAGCTTCAAGTAAGGCAGTAATCAGGTGTGTTGAGAGCTGTGAGAGCTAATGATTGTTACATGATCTCCATGACATATAATATACAGATAGTTGGGGTTTTCAGCTTTAAGCTTTCCCATTAAATACCGTGTTCATATGTGTGATTGTTTGTGGTTTTAATGTTTGCATGCAATTGATTTTATTTCTGCATGTGATGATCAATGGTAGAAGAGATTCTATATTATGCATGAAGCTAAAATAGTGTGTGATCAGGAGAATCTTGGTGAATAATATCTCAGTTATTCAAATTTTCTACATTACATAAAATTTAACCCAATATCCAAGGTCTATTATGCAAATGATGTCACAAAAATCCTAATTTTTCAACTTCCTTAAAACTCAAAAATAATTCCACCATCACGTTTCACTCATTGAGATCTTTCTAACGATATATTTTTTTTCCTCGATATAACTCCCAAATCAAAATTTATACCCATTTAAAGTTTTTCTTATTAAACCTTTCCAGATCAGTAAGTAATTCTATGTGGTATAGTGGTTGTTCCATGTCACTCATAGGCCCACATGGATTCCACCATGCTAGTACGCCCAACTCCAATGTGAGAAGAAATAACATTCTAAACTTGGTGTAGTGTGATAGGAATTTTAAAGTTAAATGTTATGGATATTGCTACTTGCCACACTTCATTAACTACGCCTAGCACCAACGTGCCAAGGAAAGACTAACAATACACAACAGGCACAAATGTTATCAATTAATGAGAGTTTTCATGTCTTTCAATTCCAATTGGCATTGCGCCTTACATCAATTCCAGCATGTTATGACATGTGGTGCCACCTGGAAGCCAATTCACCCAATGCCACATCACATGCCTCATTTTACCCCTGATAATTTCATGTTAATATTAGGGTGATGTCACCATGACACATTTCATCCTCTGATGGTGCCACATGTCACCCAAAAATGGACTTTTTATCCATCCAATTAGGCTAATCTTACCTTCCACGTGCCATGCCCCAAAGGTGCCATGTTAGGATGATTTCCAAGTCACCTTATTTGTGGCATCCATGTAGCCCTATTTAGTCTATGTGGCACCTTCCACCTCATCTCATGTGGCAAGTCCCATAGGGTCTATTACCCTTCGTGCAATTCTAAATTTCCACATTGCATTAAGTCTAGAGGGAATTTTTAGGTCATACGATAAATTGTACTACACATTCTCAAACTCTAGAACTCCCAAATTCCCTGGATATGCCTACCTTAGAATACATTCGACCTTGGTTTAGGCCTTTTCTAAGGTAACCACCATGTATTTCATTCGAATCCAACTCCATTCTAATTTTGGCTTGTGCCTATGACTTCAACAAACCCAACCCACCCCAGATTCACTACCTTATCACCATAATTTGGATCGAGTTTAAGTATGGTGCTTCGGTGGTCATGCATAAGGGAAGTCAAAATAGATGTATGGACTCTCAGATACATCCATCAAGCCCTCATTACATCCAACCCAGATACAACTAGATTTGCTACTATTCCAAGGACCCAGGAACTTCTACGTGATGTTTTTTAGGCTCTTAGAATAGGTTTTCATCTTTGTGAAATGTTGCTCAAAATAATAGTTCCATAGGGATGAAAAATTCATTCCAAGTCCAATATTTCAAACGTTGACTCAATCTAAATATGCAACAAAATATTCAATAATTTTCCTTCCACCCAACATTGACACACAAATAATGCATGGCTAGATTAGCTCTGTAGGTTCAATGCAACAACACCATAATAAAACACAGAGATAAGTCTCAGGAAGGTACATTAGATCTAATGAGATATCATGCATTATAATTATGTAAGTAAATATTTGTATCCATTTATCTCAAAGTTATATAACTCTTTCAAGGTCCTTGTATACAATGCATATCCATTTTGTATATAAACAAAGTGCATATCACTATTAATAAAGAATAATGATTCTTTATAATTTACAATCATGGAAAACATCAAACACTGACATTAACACCTATATGTTTGTCCTCACACAACTAGCCACATTTTCACATCCACACACACACACAAACAAAATATCAAGAACATTCATAATATCCATATAAATCTATTATTTCCAACTTAGTCAAAAGAAAATTAAGGCCTATTTCGTATCAAGGAGATGCAACTTATCCATATAAAGGTAGTATTTATAACTTATCCAGAGGAACATCAAGGCTTATTGCCTATCAAGGACATGCAATAATTTCCAGTGAAACATTCAAGGTTACACAAATAATTCATTATTCATGAATATACTAGTCTAGGTAATTAATGAAGTTCATTATACACAAATCATAACACTTATCTAAATGGACGGAGATGGATGGAAACTGAAAGTGGGAATTCAACTCTCCACCAAACCATAAGCCAAAAACACCAAAGTATTTCTTACATTTTTCCACCCCCGGTCCAGATCCATGATCTGAGGGATTTTCAATCAGACTTAGCTATAATATTGCTTAGCTCCAGTACTATGGGATCACTTTCTAGGTGGTTTATCAGTTGTATCCTAAAAATAAGTGCAAGAACACATATGTCAAAGTATGGGTGGTTATAAAATTACTTGGAAAGGACTTAGTGGTTTATCAACCCTCTTGGAAATAACTTATTTGTTTATAAACCTTTTGAACAAGAACCTCAGTGAATTGCTACCCTACCTAGTGATTTATCAACCATACAAGAAGCACCCCTCACCCAAAAATCTGCTATTATCCTTCCAATATTGGACACACATAATCCATATCTATAATACATCATCGTAGAGAATTGCATTACATCAGCCTAAGTATGTTTTATTTAGAGCTCAACCTTCATGCTCTTGCACTGTAAAATTCATTCTCTATCCAACATTCTCTCATGGTTTGTCTATATTTTCCTTCTCCTACTATTAGAATCCTTGTTTTTCTTTCTATTCCCCCTTTTTTATTCAATCTCCTTACCTTTCATATGATTGTTCGCTTCCAATTTCCCACATAATGGAACGTGATAAACATGCATCTTTCCTTGTCAGTTGTAGGTGGGTGATGTGTTTATTTATGCCAGCCAGGCACCACTCATGGCCCTTCCCCGAGGTCATGGATCTGTCGTCCCATTCATTAGTTCCAACCAACATTAATTTTATTAAAATTGTATCCATCACAAAAAAATAGGGGCATATACAAGGGGTGTTACAAACCCAACCCTCTTTAAAGTGAACTCCTCAGTGTTCTTTGTAACTAGAAAGAAAAAAACAAAAAATAAGATTTTTATATTACTCTTACATTAGCTTATTCATAAAAAAAAATGGGTATCATTCCCTCATTTGATATACCATTTTCTAGGTGACTTCGTCACGTCCAAAGTTCTTCCATTGCACCTTGAAATGCTCATCTACCTTTGGTCTAGGAAACATAGTTTTTCTACTTGGATCTCTCCCTCAAGTTCCACCTATATCACAAAAAAAAAAAATGTGATTGGAATCAAGTACATACTTATTAAGAAAATAAACATGAAAAAAATTATGTGCATTCACTATGGGTGGTAAGGAAAATCTATAGGCTACTAGCCCCACTCTTTCTTAGGTTAGAAGTGGTACACAAAATCTGGGTGCTAGCTTGGCACAATAACCCACTTTTAGTGAGCTCTTCCTCATCTCTAATGTAGAGATACACATCCTCTCCCACTTGGATTTAATTATGCATCCTTTGTTGGTATGCATAATTTTTTTCCTATCCTGGGATTCCTTTAATTTATGCTTGATATGGACCACTTCATGCTCCATTTCCTTCGACATATCAGGCCCAAGAACTAATTTATTTATGTGTCATCCAAATTGATATGAGTGTTATATTTCTGAAAATCTATAGAGGAAATTTCAACCTAAAAGTGCCCATGAAACTTTCACATAATTTCCATGTCGTAATATGTAAACAAATCAAAATACTTTAAATTTAAAACTATATACATGTAAATATTTTGGAGGGAAAAGAAGAAAAAATTATTATTTTTAATTGTATTTTCGGATTATCTCCTTATAGGTTTACTCAAATTTCAAATGTAGACACTCAGTGGATGCTGAATTAAATTTTTCATCCATCGAGTTCCCATTATGCATAATTTTTCGAAGACCACATTGATAAAAAATGAAGATACATTAAAAAGAGAGTTCAACACACTTTTTTAATGTATCTCCAATTTTTATCAATGTGGTATTGTAAAAAGTATTCATAATGGGTCCAATGAGTGTCTACACTTGAAATTTAAGTAAACCTATAAGGAGATAAGCAAAAAATACAATTAAAAAATTAGTTTTCTTATTTTCCCTCCAAAATTCATAACTCTAGTTTTATTATTTTAACTATTATTTTGTTAACATTCCTTAGGAGGCCACTTTTAGGATGAAATTTCCCATAATGAAAGTGGCTCAAAAGGAATTATCCCAATGACTCTTGATATCCATTACTGTATGTAGACTTCACCAATGGGTGGAAGTATTCCCACTTCTTTTAGTGATGCATGACATACATTCCCAACAGATCCTCCTAAAATTTGTTCAGGGATTTTTGTCTAGCCATCTATATAAGGATGATAGGTGGTACTAAAAGCCAACTGGGTTCCAAAACTAGTAAAAAATGAATTCCAAAATTTATAAGTGAAATTAGAATCTCGATCTGATATAATCTTCTTAAGGCACACCATGTGGTCTAATATTTCCTTCATGGATATTTGGGATATATCAATAGATTGATGAGTGGACTTGGCAACGATGAAGTGAGCTACCTTACTCATCTTGTCCACCACCACCTTAAATACATCATGTTATTTAGCTATATTTAGAAATCTCATAATTAATTCCATAGATATAACTTCCCACTTCCATTAAGGGATCGGGATTGGTTGCAACAATCCTGTTGGATGCCTACATTCTATCTTTACTTGTTGGAACTCCATACACTTGGAAATATATTTAGCAACATACTTATTCAATCCCAACCAATAATAAGTTTTATTTATGGTTGTTATCATATTCTAATAACTGATATGACCCGAGTAAGGTGTTTTGTGAAACTCATCCATGATGAGACTCGTCAAATCAATTACATTAAACACATACTTTATTTTTTTCAATAATATACCATCATTAGTGAGATGGTGGCTCTTGTACATAGATACCTTTGTCTCCTTCTACAAACATGTATTTCCATGTTGGTAGTGGTCATAATGAAAAAATTCCTCTTAATCATTTCCTTGATGTCAAATGCACAAGTAGTCAAGGTTTTCAAATGAACCTCTTTTAGACTCCTACTAAGTGCATATGCCACTTTATTTTCTTTTCCCTCGATGTCATTGATCTCAAAATTAAATTCATAGATCAAATCCAACCATCTGGTTTGTATGGAATTCAACATAGACTGATCAAACAAATATCTTAATCCCCTATGGTCTATCATCAATACAAAATTTATCCCCAATATATAATGGCTTCTCATTTTTAAAGCGTGAAATTTTGTTGCAAGCTCTAAGCCATGGGTAACATTATTTTTCTCATGTTCATTTAACTTTCTTAATTCATATAAAACCACATATCCTTCTTGTATCAGGACTCCATCGAGTCCTTCCTTGCGAGCATTCGAGAAACCACAAAGTCCTTCTTTGGATATGTTATTCTTAAGATACATGCATGTGTGAGAAGTTTCTTCAGCTGCTCAAAATTTACTGTACTTTCTGGTGTCCACTAAAATTTTACTCATTTTCTCTACAAAGTGGTGATTGGATGCATGATATTTGAGAAGTACTGAATGAAACTTATGTAATATCAACCTAAACCCATAAAATATCTGACCTATGTAATATTTCAGGAAGTGGGCCACTCCATTATAGCTTTGATATTATCTATATCTACATCCACTCCTTTTGAAATAACATTCCCCATGTAGTGAACCTAGGTTCTAAAAAATTCACACTTGCCGAGTTTTATACAATTTATGCTCCCTCAGTAATTCTAATACTGCTCTCAGGTGGTCTATGGTGTTATTCACACCTCCAAGGAGCTTCCATCCCCAGTTGGAGCCAATATTAGTGTCAGTCAATTATTCCTGTCACTAGTGATCCATTGTGCTCTTACAAGGTTTTTATTAGGGTCTCAATTCAAATTTTTATGGTTTTAGTAGGTCTTCAAATAAAAATTTGGTCATTGGCTAGTGTGTCTAGGTTTGATTACTACTCCTTTAAACAAATTTCATGCTTTGGTCATTACCATCATTCAGCTGAATGAGTCGTCACTAAAATTTCTCCATTATAATCTCATTCATACCACCATGGTCTTCATTCATCTCATTTCAACAAGTGTCACCATTAGGTCATTAGGGTCTAATTCAAAAAAATCTATCATTTCATCAATAAATCAGGAAATGAAGGAGTAGTAATAGGGAAAATTCTCAATAAAGTTTTGTTTCAAGTGTAATTTCATTTCATATAGATGTAATATGTTTCACAAGTTTCCAAAGATGCAGAGTTTTCAAGACAAAGGTGAAAAAGCACATGGTGGGCCTCCATACCACTATGAAGAATTTGATTTCCACAAGCTACAAAAGACCATTCAAACACTCCAATCACTCTTTTCATTCATTATATTGGCATTAAGAACTAACTCATCAGTGAGAGCCATCCAAGCACACTCATCATCAAAATTTCACTCAAAAGCATTTTTCCTCTCTCACACTATGTTTTTCAAGAGCACACTGCATTTTCAGTGGCCATGTTACGCTTTCAATGTTTGAGGGAAAAGGATAATTTTTAAGGGTTTCCTTCAGCATCCAAGGGTTCCATAATCTTATTTTCAAGTAATTAGTACCTTGTAAACTCCTCTTTTCCTCAATTTCTTCCGCATTGCAGTGGTGAAATCTCTCCTAGCCTCCACAGTGCGTTTTCATGGTTTGGCACTTGTGGTTGACCTCCAGTAGAAAAAAATAGTTCCCCTACTCATACTACCATTCCCTACACCCTACACACCTCCCCAAATATTTCCCTATCCCTGATCCATCATTTCCCTAATCCATATTCATAACCCTAGCTCCTACGTTGAGCTTTTGGCAGTTTTAGGGTTAGGATTGTGTTTTAATTCCTACGACCTATCCCTACACTCTTTTTTTCATCCTCCACTTCCGTAAGCTTCCCAATACCACTATATACCTCCAAAATTTTCCCCTACCTACATATCTCCTCCCTAACCCCTACATTCCATCACCTAAAGCAAGTAACCCTAATACCCTGTTTTCCAAGTAAAACCCTATTTTTATCTTTTATCCCACTAGGGTTTGTTGTGCAATATCAAACATGGAGGGAGAAAATAATCCATAAAAAAGGAGGTCATATCAGTAGGTATGAGCCCACAAAAGTCTAAGAAATAATAGCCTCACCTTTCCAAGATGTGGGATGCCTAAGATTTACATTGCACATAGGGACAATGTTTTTTAAAAATGTGTTTCTGACCAAATAAAGATGAATTTTACAAAAGTGAAAAAGTTTTATGTCCATAATAGACCAAGTAAAAAAAAAAAAAATTCATTGTATACACAGGTATTATGATTTCAGAGAATTTCCAAAAATTCAATTTCTATAGGAGGTTTTCTACACTTCTAGACAACTTGACTTCAAGATAGTTTTTCAGGCATTTGGAGAAGGTTTTTGTAGTACATGATGACTCTATTTTGTTGAAGAAATCCTAATATTTCCAATGGTACCTTCAGATATTTATTTGGAGCTCAGGAAGGAAATAAAAAACTCCCTTCAAGATCATGTTGCGCTTTTCCCTGATAACGATGTGTTTTTCCAATTTTTGAGCAATCAAATTTAAACTTTGATTCTGAAAAAACGGGAAAGTATTTTTGAAAACTGGAGGAGGTTTTTATTAATAAAATTTCAAAGAAAAAAATTTTCTCTCATTTTTTCAAAAAGAGTTATGGGTACATATATATGTACCTACCTTTGAGCCCTATTTTTTCATAAATGTTTTGAAATTTGTGGATTTTTTGACAGTTTTTGACATAGTCACTAGGTCAAAAACGCAATGTGCCCCATGTTGTGCTTTTGATGGGGGACTCCAAATGACAAATGGTTTACATATTTGGATTTATCATCACTTATACATCACCTCTAGCCCCTGCTAGCAAACTTTCACCAATTTTTGGTAGGTGAAAAGGGCCAAAAACCACTCAAAAAACACCTTTCTGCCCTTTTTTTGAACAACTCATTGCATTTCTGGAGTACCTGTGGGAGAATGGACTTTTGAGGGGCTAGGAGCAATATTTTTTAGTGCTTGAGGACTCTATAATGTAGTAGACAAGAATATATTTCTCCAACATCTTTGAGATAAGGATTTGGACCTCGAGAAGGCCTCCAAAAACCACTTCTACGAATTTCGCTATGTTTTCTCCTGGCACGCTATGTTTTTGCCTGATTTTGTTGTGTTTTTTCTTGAAAGTCACTTTTCTCAGTTGAATCAGTCCATATTCGACCTCCAATGATATAATTTGTCATTTTTTAAGTTTTGATGATGTAATCATGTGTAATTATGCTGGTTAGAGTAAAAATGAGGTGGATACATGCTTGTAAATGTATTTTATGGTCAAATGTATCAGTTTTTCTATCTCAGGGAGATTCTTTTTAACCTCCATAGTCTTTAGGTTTTATGTGAGGGAGTCATGTGATCAGTTCCTCCGCTCTATGATTCGACCCCTGAGAGAAGAGAAATGGTTATTTTCTATATGTATGCATTTCTTAGTCATTTTGATAGTGGGACATTAGAGGGTGAAACTATTGTAGCTTGTGCTTAAGCTTTTATCATAAATTCAAAGGACTAGTTCTAGTTATTACCTAGGAATTCATGTGCAGTGAGTTTCTGATGTTGTATTTTCTCTGTTATAGTCTTTTATAAATGATATACATGTTCTCTTTCCATGACTTACTTTCTTCAGTAATCTTCCTAAAATTTTGATAAGCAGAATTCTTCATAAGATATGTTTTTTTTAATATCATTTTATGTTTTCTTCCTTTTGTTTTAATGAATTCATGACACATGATCATTAAGATCATTTTCATTTTCAAACCCTAAAATACACCGACAAAACCCTAAGACCATCATAAAATCATTTCTATCTTGATCCTTCATATATTTGTAGTTATACCCTTTGACAATATGACCTAGCTTCCTGGTTTTCATTACCGATCTAGCAGAAAAATCATCAAACTTTCAAAACCCTAGAGTTGACCTAACTAGTGTAAAATATACTCTTCATTTAGTCAAATCCTTTGGCTATGATTTCATAGAGAGAGACCTCTGTGGTTTGGTAGGGCAAGCTACCAAAATGAAAGCTTGGTTTGAGGTTACCTCCATCAATATCCTTTCTCAATGTTGGGACATTATGGAGGCTAACAAATTCAAATGGATCCACACTTCCTTCCAATTCCTTAGTCACGTGGATAAAATATAACACATCCCTTTATATTGCATGACTTCACTTTAAGTGTATTTATTTTCCTAAGTGAGATGGTCTCTTTATGCCTTGCAACATTATCTTCTCTCCAGCGTCATTGAGGAATTTCAACACTTTGTTGTAATAGTAAACCTTTGTTTTGTGTGCTTCCAACTATTCCAGGTTGATTAAAGCATGATAAGAGCCCAATGGTAATAAATTTAGTGCTTACATGGTTTTCATACCATTTATTTCCATCAGGAATGAAACTGATATGCCTGTTACATGCCTTTTTGTTCCAATGTCTAGTTGACCCAACCATGATTCTTTATGAGCTTTCTTTGGTAGTTTACATTTCTCCGAAACCTTTGAGTTGATATAACTAAAATTATAACTTGGGTAAATTAAAATTGAAATAGGTTGGTTGATGACCATACTTTCCATTTGGATTATTGAAACTTGTTTGTATGTCTACCTATTATCTAGTGCAACATAAATTTGAGGTATGTTTTGTGCCACATCATTCACTGTTGTTGCTTCTTGTACATTGTTTAACTTCGTGTTGTTCTACTATCGCCAAGGGAAATTCCTCCACAAACGGTTTTATCCATATGTCCAACATTGTACAAGCCCATTCCTAGACCCATCAACCTCTTCTTTTACTAATTTCAGGGGTTCATTTATGCTAATCATTGTGGAATTTTTCTAATATTCATTCCTAGTAGAAGAATTGAACTCTTCTTTCTTCTCCTATGACAACGGTTGATCCAAATGGAAATTGGCCTACACCCATGGTATTCATCCAACCATGGTATTTATCCACCCATGGTATTGTAAGTTACATCTATCCATGGTATGTATCCACCCATGATATTCATCCACACATGGAATTTACCCATGGTATTCATAACCCATCGTATTTATCCACCCATGGTATTGTAAGTGACATATGCCCATGGTATTCATTCACCCACAGTATTTATTCACCCATGGTATTTACCCACCCATGGAATTTACCTGTGGTATTGTAACTAAAAAATGATATAAGTAACAAGTCGCATATTGTAAAAGGACATATTGTCCACCACATTGTAGCTTCTATAATTGTTCTATGTTTTAATAAAAAATTTCTTTGTGGTTTTATTTACTATGTGTTCTCTCATTTTTTTGTTGATCACCATCATCACACTCCTCTCTCCTCTGCCTCTATGTGGGTCGAGGTGAAAATTGGGTACATATTCCTATTAATATCTCATATTTGTTTCATGTACTCTAGATATGTTTCACCATATATATCATAGGCCCAAAAAATGATAACCACATATGGTCATGTAACTCTAGTGGATCTCTATTTCGAGTGATAATTTTGTGCAACACTAGGCATACCCTAGCCGAAGTCAAGACTGGATCCACTCTCTAATTAGCCTACACAATCATCCACAAGCCCACACTTCATCGAAGTCCATTTTCTAGGCCACACACTATTAGTATCACATTTGGTCACAAGCATTATAGGGTATCCCTATCCTCGGATCTTCGTTCATCATGGTTATGGGTTAACCACACAAAACCCTTCTCTTCAGTGGCTATTCATATTCAACAAAGGCTTCTTAGGAGGTAACTTCACACAATGGGGACCATTGCTTCTTAAAGAGGGAGGAATGATTTGAATTTAAAGTTTCCTACACCCATGGTATTCATCCACCCATGGTATTTATCCACCCATGTTATTGTAAGTGACATCTATCCATGGTATTCATTCAACCATGGTATGTATCCACCCATGGTATTCATAACCATGGTATTTATCCACCATGGTATTGTGAGTGACATCTGCCCATGGTATTTACCCACCCATGGAATTTACCTCTGGTATTGTAACTAAAAAATGATATAAGTAACAAGTCGCACCTTGTAAAGGGACAAATTTTCCACCACAATGTATCCTCTACAATTATTCTTTGTTTTAATTAAAAAATTCTTTGTGGTTTTATTTACTGTATGTTCTCTCATTTAGTTGCAATTTCAATTTTCCAAATCATGGGGGCCTCCACAAAATATCCATATCAATGGTGTTTCTTAATTGTAGTATCTGATGTTCAATCAGGGCTACTTGACCCTCTTTCCAGAGTGCTAAGTAGAATTGTGTTTTCTTCTGCATGTTTTTGTCTCTTCCTTGTATTGTTTCCTCCTACCCTATCAAAATCCAATATTTTCATTTGGACTTATGATGGGATAGGCTTGGACTTGTACCTACCTAGGTAGTTGGCACCGAGCTCTTGTTGCTTCTACTTGTGCAATTTTTATAGGCTCTGCAATATCACAAAATTTACCTCTGCTTTCCTTGCTTGTGCCATGATGATATTTTCATTATCTTCTTTGCAACTTCTCAGTTTAGCTCTTAGGCTTCTGAGAGTGTCCATCTAAGCAGGAGAGTATTCTTCCATATTTTTCCCAAATAAATCATCTTCATGATCATGCCAAGATATATTTGTGGCATATTGTTCCATCATGTTACTCATCCTTTCTCTCTCATGTCGTTCTTTGATGTCTACTTATGTTCTATTAAACACAAACTGTTAGCCAACCAAAATTGAGATATAAACACAATTACCTCTCACCTTGACTTATTTACAATAAGCATATCAAGGTGAAACCATATAAAACATCAATTCTTAGTTATTATGCACATTTAAAGATAAAATAACTCAATAGAAATTATTTCAAATCAAACATTATATCAGTTATAGTTTAAAATCAACACAAATATGTAACATAAATGAATCTAGCAGATTAGATACTCATCTTGGTGTTTTTTCATGTGATCCTATTTAGTTTTAGTGTTGAATGTTGTGATACCACTTTTTAACACACCCTCCTATTATCACTCCGCCAAATTCCTAGGGCTGGAGAAGGAATCCCAACAGAGGTAACCACATACTAAGATTTTGACTTGATAGATAACCCTATCAAGTTGGAGAGGGCTCTGTCCAAAAAAGGGTCACATCTAGGAGGGTTGGAGAAATTAGGGTTATTAGGCTAGATGTTGAGTGCAGGGGGTTGTTTGAATTTGATTTTGGTTGGGGAATCACTAGATGAAGAAATTAGGTCAAGGAAAGCTAGGTCAGGGCAAATGAGATAGGGTTGCATGGATCAATGAGGCAAGGTAGGAACAAGTATTTTCACTTGAAGAGGATTGTGATGGAATGGTGTTGAAGCTAAAAGAAAGCTAGGAAGAGCATAGGTGATGTATTATTCTTAGACAGATGAAAATGGACAAACTATGATCAATTACCCAAAACAGAGCATGTGCAAACATGTATTCTGATTATCTAACTTGTAAGAGATAATAACATGGAAATGAAGTGATCATGAATAAAATACACTCTAACATATGATACTGAATAAAATGCAATGATAGACATCAATACCACGAGTATCCCATAAAATAGTTGCAACTCTTCTTTATTAGTTGGTCAAACTGAGTACAAAAGTTTCCTTGATCAACTAGAAAACATACAAACTGATTCCAACCCTTCACTAGTGTGAAGAAAGGTGCTAAATAGACATCAAAATAGGCTTCACTCATCCTCAAGGGTTGAATCCACGAGGTGAGGAAGATATCCACTAATTGTTGAAATGAAAACTGAAGTGTAGGATGGTCTAGGTGACTCACTCCTCATTACATTCAACTGATTCATTATGACTCATTAATGAATTTTCCCTGATGAATATACCATAGGTAAATAATCTCAAACATAATTACATTTACCATCATTAATTAAATGAGTATAAACATTATTTCTTGAGGCAAAGTGAAGATTTCAGATAAAGTTGAAAAAAATCAGCAAATTGGTCATTTGCACCCTCTGTGTGCAGGGCCACTTTTGGAGGCCTTCCCAGTGTCCAAATCAGGACCAAGGTGGTTTTTTGGAAATAATTTCCTATCCTATTTCTGAATATGCATCAATTTCTGAAACTGGAGGTCATTTTCCCCCTCAAAAAGTCATTCTCCTAAGACTCGTATTTGTGCAACGCCTAGGTCAAAAAAGGGGCAGAAAAGTGATTTTTTTATGGTTTTTTGAGCTTTTCAGCCATCAAAACTGCAAACCAAGGTTGGAAACATGGTTTTATGAGATGCATGGGTCATGAGGAATCCAATGGTGCCTTCCTTATCCTAAAAAAGTGTGCCAATTATTTGTGTAGAGTCTAGGGCGCTGCACAAATGCCCAATTTTATGCTAAATAACTGTCTAAAAAAACACAGAGATTTCCAGATTTTGAAAAAAAGTTAGAAAATGCCTCAAAGTTGTTGGAATGGCTGATGATGATGTGTCTAATATTGGAGGGAATCCTGAACAAGAATGTCCAACTTTTTCTTCTCCTCCATGGTTAACATGGAAAATTTTAGGGGCTAATATTCGCAGGTGAGCTAATTTTCCATGATTTTTCCAAAAAAAAGATTCGCCAATTTCCATTTTTTCTAAAAATGATTTGCCTAAATTTTACAATATAAAATTATTTTACCTTAAAATTCACCAACATTATATAGATACTATATATAAAATCATTATAAATTTGAATAATTTTACAAATATATTATAATTTACATATTAGAGACTAGTGATATTCACCAATGTTTTAAACTTCAATATAATTTTCCATCCTTAAAATTTTCCCTGATGGTCAACTCTTCAATTTTGGCATTGGCTCTTTTGAGCTTGGCCAATGCAATTTTCTCTTTTTTGGCATGGATTTTGACCTTCCTCCTCAAAAATTAATTATCCTTATTTTCCTTTTCTATAAGCTTCTCAGGGTCTTGATTGGCTCTATCAAGCCATGGCTCCCTATTATTATTAATCTCTATAGAAAGCTACTCATTTAGGGTTAGCTGGTTAGCAAGCTCAGCTTCCCTTTATCTCTCTATAGTTAGAGCTCTTTTCATCCCTCTAGTTCTAGGTATCTGTCTTGGTACCTGTTCTTCTTCACCGTCAAGTAAGCCATACTTCTCTATTGTTTCATCTAGCATGACTTTGGCCTTTTGAGCCTCCCTTTGAGCAGTGAAGTACTTTACCTCGTCAAAGACTTGTTTGATCTTAAATTGCTCATTTTATTGCTCAAGGAAGTGTACAACATACCTAGCTCTCTCAATATTAGTCTGTAGATCACTAATCTTGGAATCCTTTGCTTTGATAGCAGAATTGGTGATTTTGTCATTATCATCCTCATCTAAGTCAACTAGTTGAAATTCTTGCTCAGTTTCATGATTTTCCTCCTCATCATGAATGACCGGCTCAATGACCTTCTCTTTACATTTATCCACCTTTTGTGTTGATGTAGAAGGCATGGCCACTTCCACTCCAATTGAATAAAACAAATTCCTATAGCCTCTCTGGTAGGATTTTGGAAATGGATCAACCTCAACAATACTAGCCCACCTAGGCTCAATGTCATCAATCCTGCTAGGTGACCCAAAATCATGATGAGATGGAGATGAAGGATCATGATGAGATGGAGATGAAGGAGGTGAAGTGGACTGATCTGATGATGATGAGGGAGTCATGGGCTGAGATGATGAAGGGAAATTTTGTGCATGTTGAATGGATGGCTCAATGAAAATATCATTGGCAGTCAAGGTGCTCCATGAAATGTTCAATTGATTGAGATGGTGGAGGAATATGATTTTTATGAGGGAATGATGGAATAGGCTTCTCATTTGTTGTTCATATTCCTTCTTCTAGGAATGTATACCATCTTCTCTATACTTTGAAAAATATAATAGGGCATGTTAAGCATCCTTACCCTAGTGAAATGCATCAAGAGTCGGATGTGATAGGAATAGAGCCTTGAAAATCTACCTTAACATGAAAAATATTTCATGATATTCTTCATCATTGGTGCATATCTATCCAAGAGGTGTGAAAAGGGGAAGAACCTCTTTGTTTAATTTTTGTGTCTTGGTTTTAGGAAGAAGTAAAAATCATGTTTCTTCAACCAACCTTTCTTGAACCATTTCTCCCCAAAATTTGGGATCCTTGTAGCGTCTGAAATTACAGCAGTAGATAAGGTAAAAGTGACCCGAGCTAGTTTAACTTGGTTGTCAAGGAGTCTGATATGAAAATTCTGGTTAGCATGGGGTGGTGTTTAACCCTCTGAATTTTCTCACAAAAATCATAACATCCAACATGTTTGAATCATGTAATAGTCAATGGAGAAGCTAATATTTCCTTAGTGTTGGAAGGTTCAAGTCTGAGCACTCTCCCTCCTTTATGTGGCCTCCTTATCTATGTTTCCTCTCCTTCACTAAATGATTTGTTTTACTCATCTGTTGCCATGGTGCTTCTGTTAAAACCCTAGGGATTAGGGAAGGGAAATGGGAAAGAGAAAATGAGGGAGATGTTTGATAGGGATATGTGATATGGAGAGGGGATATGGAGTAATGATATGGTATATTTAGGGTAGGGATTTTAGGAATTGGGAGCCTAGGTAGATGTAACACCTAGGACTTAGGGTTTTGTGAGAAAATTGTAGGAAAAGGGGATTTTGAAAATGAGGGGTTTGGGAATGGGTTTTTATAAATGTGGGAGGGATGCAAAGGGTAAAGGTGTTAATTTTAATAGTTTTCATAAATATAATGAGATACTAGGGCTTTTCCTCAAATTACATGCCAAATTACAACTTCAACTTGCAAAAATTCAACACATAAACTTAAGAAGATGATTTGTCATAGCATGTGCCTCTTAATTGTTTTCTGGAGGTCAATGCCCAAGTGGAGGAGATTTGAAGAAAATTTCTGATCACTTGGATACTTTGCAGAGCTTGTTGTTCATTTGTGCCCTTGATAAGCTATTTGCGCCCTCCTCTACATATTTTCACCATAAACAACACATTTGTGCCCTCCTCAGCACATTTGCGCCATCAACAACACATTTTTGCGCTCCTCAGCACATTTTCACCCTCAACAACACATTTCTCCCTCCTAAATGTATTTACACCCTCACTTCAGGATTTGTGCCCTTGATTCTGCTCTTTTGCCAATTTCACTCATAATTTCGAAATTTTGTTCTCTTTGAGTGTTGACTTGATATTTGGAGGCAAATGAATTTGAATTGATGTCTACTATTCATAAATAGCTAAGTGAATTTGAATTTGAATTTAAAAACCCACTTTTCTAATGTTTTTTTTCACTTTTTGAAGACTTTTGTTGATTATCCTTTCATATGGTTTTTCTTTCTTGCAGGATGGTGTTGCCAGAGTTTGACACTTTTCTCTTTCAGTTTGGCATGTGTGTTTTGAGTTGGCAGCTAGGGATCGAACTTATTACATATAGGAAGCATAAAATTACATAAAAAATTAAAAATAAATTACATCTTTGTTTTCATATCAAAATTATATTTTTGATATGAAAATCATAAAAATCAAAATTACAAATTTAAAAATATCATATTTACATACTAATAATATTTTGTAGATGAAAATGAAATGTTTACTGAGTCACTCTCATAGCTTTTGCTAACCTTACTGAGATGAAATGGTGCATTTTTGGACCTTGAACATTGAAACCTAATGGAATGAAATAAAAAATTTAGAGTGGGACACCTAAAATGAGAATGAAAAGAATGATTTTGATCACTGATGGAAGAATGCATATTCTGACACTAACACCTCCCATACCCTTGTTTTATTCTCTAGCAGTCGAAGGTGTTACATCAAATTTAACCCAATCTCCAAGGTTCTATTATGAAGATGTGGTTACAAAAATTCTCATTTAACAAATTCCTTGAAAGTCAAAACAAATTTATCCATCGTGTCTGGGTCATCTATAGCTTTTTGGCGATATAATTTGGATCTCGATCTGACTCCTAGATTGAAATTTTTTCCCATTTAATTTTATGCTTATTTAACCTTGCCACATCAATAAGTAATGCCATGTGGTATATGTGGTTATTCCATGTCACTCATTGGTCGATGTGGATTTTTCAATGCTAATTCACCTTTGCATCCAACTCCTATGTTCCATCGTGCCCAGTGCCAACATGCCAAGGTGAGAAGTAATACCATTCTAGACTTGGTGTGACATGACAAGAATTTTAATGTTAAAATTTGGGAAGATTTTCATCTATTTCTCTTATTTAACCACACCCTATTCTAACATACCACTACACGAAGGTGAGACTAGCGCTCAAAAGGAGGTTCAAATGAAATCAGTTAATAAAAATTTTCCCGTCTCATAATGCTAATTGACGTTGTCTCTTTCATCACTTCCGATGTAGTATGAAATGTGGTGCCACCTAGTAGCTATGTCACCTAGTGCCACATCACATCCTCATTTTCCCTTTGCTAACATCATGCCAACATTAGGGTGATGTCATATTACCATGTGGCATCCTCTAATAGTTCCACGTGTCACCCAAAAATGAAATTTTGAGCCAGCTAACTCGCCCGATTATAGTTTCCATGTGTCATGCCTCGGAGGTGCCATGTCAACATGATTTCGATGACACCTTATTCTTGGTGTCCACATAGGCCTATCTAGTTTACAAGGCACCTTCCACCTCAACTAATCTGGTGGGTCCGAAAGAGTATATTCCCCTTCGTGAAATTCATAATTTCCATGTTACATTCATTTTCGATGGAATTTATGGGTCGCACAAGAAATTGTAATACACAGTCTAGAAATCTTGGATACCTAGATACGCCTACTTCACAATACATGTAGGCCCATTTTAGGTTGATACAAGTCGATACTAGTGGCCACCCACCTATTCCATTTGGACCCCCACCATTTTTTCTTTCAGTTTTTCATTTTCCTTAATTATAGCACAATTTACTATTTTTAGCAGTTTTTTCGGGTCCTGAACTTCTAGAGCCATTTTGAGACCCTAAACAATGTTTTTTGGGAAAACTGGCAGCAACATGGAATTCCCTTTGATGTTTCTCACATCAAAAGTTGTAGTCCTCGGATAGATCTTTCTAACTAGGTATTTTGTGTGTCAACGAAGATCATATGCGAAAGTTATGTCCCCAGGAAGTTGATGTACCAATTTACCTAAACAAAGCCCATTGTTTCGGTGCTTCATCTCCTAGGGTTAGGTTTTTGGATGTTTACGGTTTTCCATTGTTTCTCAATAATAAATAGGCCCTCAAGCCTCATTGTAACATACTTCAAAGGCCTGTAGCCACCAGATCTCTTCTCAGAGATAAGCTACCAGTGCCCTAGCTAGTTTATTTCCAGTATCTCTGTAATCATATTTCAATTATTGGATATTAATGAAATGAAGTTCTATTTCTGTTGCATCTCTATTTTTATGTTTATTTTGTATTTTATTGCATTCCTGCATAAATCTGGATCAGTGGTATCAGAGCGGTCTGCTCTTTCTCTATTTATTCTTTGCATGTCCCTAACAAGGTCAGGGTATAAGGAGTTAGGCCTCGCAAACCCAGATAACCTCTCATGGTGGAATAAAGGAAAGACGAGGGAGTAGGATATCCTATCAAAATATTTCTCAAGGTGGCCCTCAAGAAATAAAGGAACACAATGATGGATAACTTTTCCCATATCCTTCAACGACTACCCACTAACTGCTACCCACCAATGGCGCATATACATCCAATAACCACTATAGAGGCACCAATCCTTTCAAGGTACAAGTTAAATTTAAAATTCCTGTATTTGAAGGCCAGATAGATGCAGATGTTTTAGATATATAGTTGAACCCTTTTAAGGTCAGCCTCACAAACCCCAACGACCTCTCATGGCGGAAGAAAAGAAAGACGAGGGAGCAAGAGATCCTATCAAAATATTTCTCAAGGTGGCCCTCGAGAAATAGAGGAATGCAATGATGGATAAATTTTCCCATATCCTTCAACGACTACCCACCAACGGTGCATCTAAATCCAAAAACCACTCTGGAGGTGCCACTCCTTTCAAGGTACAAGTAAACTTTGAAATTCCTGTATTTGAAGGCGAAATAGATGCAGACGTCGTATATATATGGTTGAATTTGTTGGAAGGGTATTTCTCGATCCATGATTTCTCTGACCAAGAAAATATTTCTTTTTCACTCCTCAAAGCTGCCCCCCATGTCAAAGACTGGTGGGAAACCTACTGTGAGAAAAAGGACGAGAGGGAACCCTCTCTGTTCTCGGCCACACCCACTTGGAATTCATTCCGAGAAGGAATCAAGGAACAATATCTGTGGGGAGCTATGAGGATAAGTACATATAATGGATCACACTTTGACAACAAAGGGATAGAGATGTGCACAAGCTGTTGAATTTGTTCCATACCTTGTACAAAAAGTTGGGTATTAAATATTCAGAGAAAAATTTGGTGCTTAAGTACTGTATTTGTTTGCAAAGATGCATTTAGGAGGAAATGGAGTTCCTCAACATTACCTCACTTGGCACATAATATCAATACGCCACCAAGATCAAGAAGAAATTTAAGCAGAAGAAGCAAGACTTTGGGCCTGTGAATCTGAAGCCAGGGAAAGGCGCCCCCGAATTGCAAAACAAGGGGAAAATCCAAAATAGGGTGACTTCGAACAGCACCACAAATCCAAAGAAGTATAATGGGAAGTGGTTTGAATTTCCTAAAAACCCCACTCACAACAAATATATTTTCAGGCCAAATAGTTTTTGGTGGCCGAACTGAAGCCATATGAATCAGATGCATGTTTTGATCCTGAGTCAAAACCAGATAAGGGCAATGAAAAAGGGAAGAAAATCATTGATGTGAAACCCAGTGCCACCGTTGCCACCACCAAGCTCAAGAGGGAGGAGCTCGAGGATCTAGAGGAGGGGGAGCGCCTCTTCCATTCTTAGACGTGGGTGAAGTGTTATCCACTAAAATTACTTGTCGAGAGCGGAAGCTAAAAGAACCTCATTTCAACAGAGTTCGTGAAGCGGCTTGGTGTATCGACCACAACACACCTACAGTCGTATACCATTGGGTTGCTTCACCATGGAAGATATCTCCATGTCTGCAAGCAGTGTCTCCTTTCGTACATCATCAAGCCATTCACAGATGAGGTACTATGTGATGTTGGTCCTCTTGAAGTGTTTGATGTATTATTGGGCCAACCATACTTGTGGAAGCGACATGTTGTGTATGAGCCTAGGCCTTTTTATGTTATTATTACTTTAGGAAATAAGTTATACAGGATACTAGAGGTAATAATGCCTCCCTCCATCTCTTTTATTACTGCAAATAAATGTAGTAATATTATCAGGTCAAGCACTCCATTGATCTGAACCCAGGCATGCTGGTGCCTGATGTTTCCATACCTCATGCAACCACACAGACATAATCCACACATGTACCTTCTGAGGCTAATAAAGCAAAAAAATCCATTGAAAGCATCCATCGCATCTTCCAGTAGGTCCACGACATCTTGGATAAATCCAATGCCAAGTACAAGCAATGAAATAATCAACATCAGGTGCCACACAACTTCTAGGTGGGCAACACAGTTTGGCTACATTTGCAAAAAGAGCACCTTGTTGGGCCATACAACAAGCTTTGCCCACTCCAATATGGGTCATGCAACATCACCAAGGTTGTGGGAGATAATGCATTTGAGCTCATCATTCCTCCATTCCTTGGCTGACAATCAATGTTCAATGTGGATCACCTTCATCCATACTTTCCACAATTACTAGACACACTGGACATTGGATATATCATAGAGGAACTCAATGCAATGGGGACCATTGCTTCCTAAGGGGGGAGGAATGATCCAGATGGATATTGGTGGCCACCCTCATATTCCATTTGGACCCCCACCATTTTTTCTTTTATTTTTTTAGTTTCCTTAATTATAGCACAATTTACTATTTTTAGCAATTTTTCGGGTCCTGAACTTACGGGGCCGTTTTGAGGCCCTAAACGAAATTTTTTGGGAAAATATGAAGTGAAATGGAATTTCCTTAAATTTTTCACACATCAAATTTGTATTCCTTGGATATATCTTTCTAACAAGGTATTGTGCGCATCAAATTAATATCATATGCCAAAGTTACGTCCCTGGGAAGTTGATGTACCAATTTTCCCAAACAGGGCCAATAATTTTTGCGCTTCATCTCCTAGGGTTAGGTTTTTGAATGTTTAGGGTTTTCCATTGTTTCTCAATAATAAATAGGCCCTCAAGCCTCATTGTAACATAGTTTAGAGGCCTGTAGCGGTCACATCTCTTCTTAGAGATAAGCTACCAACACCCTAGTTAGTTTATTTCCATTATGTATGTAATCATATTTCGGTTATTTGATATTAATAAAATGAAGCCTTATTTCTGCTGCATCTCTTTTTTATGTTTATTTCTATATTTTATTGTTTTCCTGCATAAATCCGGATCATATGCCTTCATTAAGGGCCCTACCTAATATTTCATCTATATTCAACTTCATTCCCATTCGGTCTCACACCTATGACTTCAACAGAGTGGGGCCACCTTTGATTCACTACCTTATTGCCATAATCCAAATTCAATTTAAGTCTAGTTATTTTGTAATTATGCATTAAGGAAATCAACCTAGAGGTGTGGATGCTAGGATACGTATACCGAGCCCACATTGCATCCATCCTAGATACAACTGGATTTTCTACTATTCCATGGACTAAGAAACTTCTACATTTTTTTTTTCTATGGGCTTAGCCTAGGATTTTATCTTTGTGTAGTTTTTCTCAGAACACTAGTTCCACAAGGATGAAGCCTTCGTTCCAATTCCAATATTTGAAGTATTGACTCAATATAAATATGCAACAATAGATTCAATAATCTTCCTTCAGCCTAAAATTGACACACAACTAATGCATGGCTAGCCGAGCCTTGTATATCTAATGCAACAACACCATATTCAAACACAAAGATAAGTCCTAAGAAGGAACATCAAATATAACAAGAGATTGTGCATTATAATGATATATGTAACTATTTTCATCCATCAATATCAAAGTTCTATAGATCTTGCTAGGTCCTTGTACACAATGCATATCCATCCTGTATATAAACATAGTGCATATCACTAACTAGCACAAACAATGAACCGTTGTAATTTACAAGCATGCCAACCATCAAGCACTGCCATCAATAATTATTTGTATGTCCTCATATAATATCAAGAAAATTCATAATATCCATATAAATCTAGTATTTCCAACTTAGCCAAAAGAACATCAAGGTTTATTTCTTATCAAGGAAATTCCAAAATTTCCAGTGACCATTCAAAATAAAACATAGCCATTCATTATTAATGAATATACCGGTCTAGGTAATTAATGTAAGTCCATTATACACAAATCATGACACTTATTTAAATTGCTAGAGAAGGTTGGAAACTTAAGGTGGGACTTTAACTCTCCACCCAACCATAGGCCAACTACACCACATTATTTCCTGCAACTATCCACCCTTGAGCTAGATCCACGATCCAAGGGATTTTCAATCAAAATTAGTAGGAATGATTCTCAACTTCAGGAGTATGGGATCACTTTCGAGGTGGTTTATCAGCTGTATCCTCTAGGTAAGTAATTCATGAACCTGTATCTCACAATATGAGTGGTTTATAAGCTTACTTAGAAAGCACTAAGTGGTTTAGTGGTTTATCAACCCTTTAAGAAAGAAACCTAGTGAATTTCTACCATGCCTAGTCATTTATTAGCCATACAATAACCATCCCTCACCCAATAATCTCCTCTGAGCCTTCCAATCTTAGAGAGACATAGTCCATAATTCCAATACAAAACCACAATGAATCACATCCCATCCACCTTAGTAGGTTTTCTCCAATGCTCAACAGTCATGCTCTTTTGTTGCAAAATTCATTCTCTCTCTAGTTTTCTCTCATGCCACGTCTATCTTTTCCTTATCCTACTATTCAAATTCTTATTTTTCTTTCCATTATCCCTTTTTTCTTTAGTATTTCCTTCCACACAACTATTTTCTTACATTTTCCCATGTAATGGAACATGCGAAACATATGCCTTTCCTCGCTAACTTTTGGTGGTGATGCATTCAATAATGCCAACCAAGAACCACTCATGACCCTTTCCTCATATCATGGATTTGTCATCCCATTAATTAGTTCCAACCAACATTATTATAGTAATTACAACAAAAGATGTATATATATAAGGGGTGTTACAATATCAATGGTTATTAAACTTAAATCTTGAGTAGAAGCTCAAGAATAATACCTCGATAACTATTTTATCAAAAGTTGTGCATGTACCTATTGTAGAAAACAACGACCTGACCCCCCCGACACCCCGTTTTTACTTAGTTTCTAATAAATAATGGGGACTCTTCTCATTTTTATTAGTTTTTAATTAAAATAATTCTCCTTTATTTAATAAAAGGACATAATGGAAATAGGTTTTAAAGCACAGTTTCATAAAAAGTTATTTCCTTTATCGAAATGAATTTCATCAAAGTTATTTTATCAGAGCTTATTTATACAATGTTACGGAATGTTAAAGCTCTGATGGGACCATTCTCTGAAGTTCTCTTTATAAATTTATTCTATCGGGTCATTTTCTATATCGAACATATTTATTTCGTAAGCTCTATTTATAAAATTTTACGGAACTCATTCTCTTCCAAGTTTGACCCCTGAGACTTTCCTTTGATATTTAAACATTTATTTATTTTGGGACTTTAGATATCGTAAGTGGAATTAAGTGGAACTTCCGAAATAATATTCCCGATCTTAGGTTATCGAAGCCATTCTTATCAAAACCTCTTAAAAGAATGCTCCAAAATGACAACTCTTAAATTGTAGCACCCGATGCCTTTTATGTATAAAGTATTCTAATTAGGGTGATTTCATTTCGTAACTACACATTTCAGAAAATATATCATATTACACTTCTGAAAAAAAACCTTCCAAAAACTCTTTATATTTCATATATGTTATATCAAAGATACTCATTATCGAGACTTTCCATTATCAGAGACTTTTGTATTTCAGAACTTCTTGTTTCATAGGATCAAGATGTCGTAAGTTCAATTAAAATAGTTCTCCGATATTCCACTCCTGAAATCCTATGTGTCATCCTTCACATGGTTTCCCATGGTTCCACTTAATAGATTTGAATGTGATTTTAATAATCTCAAAAGCATAAACATTTACATTTTACGTCACTTCAATTTTATTAATTCGTTCCAAAAGGGGATTTTTATTGCAAAGTTAAGTTTTACACTAACGCTTATCTATTGTTAATTAGTCTCTGCTAATTTTCTGCACCTGTCCATTACAGGGAAAATCTGATTCTCGGAACTAAGAAGAGATGAAGAAGGGGGGAAAGTCAAGAAAAAGACTTTGCTGCAACAACCTTCTGGCCCATTTTTTGAAGACATTGATGAGAAGAATCCAAGAACGGGTTTATACTCTGACATTGTATGCATCAAAGATGTTGGGCTTTCCTCCCGGGAAACTATTTATCAGTACTTCTAGGATGAAGGACCTACATTTACAGTGAGAATTGTTAAAAAATATGACTCAATACCTATTTCTGAGAATACTACAAAGGATACAACCAATTCATTTCTTCATAGAATTGTTTTGAGACCCATATTGATGCCCTATACAAATATGGTTTGTTGGGTTGTAGAGAACTTGGATATTTTAGGAAGGCACATAAAAAAATCAAAGGGAACAATCATAGCTTCTTTCACAAGAAAATATTTACAAAGTATGTATCATCTGTCGGGGCCACAATACATGTACAATAAGCAATATGTTGAAGCATTTGTGAAGGAAAAAGGAGACCTGTTAGAGAAAATTATACAATGGTTAAAACACCCTAACAAGCATAAAGCTGAGGAGTCTAGTAAGTACTCAATTGATTCCCTTTCCCCTCCATTTTACCAAGTGGCAGCTATGATGTGTCAGTTACATGCACAACCCCATGTTCATAAATTCCTTGATGACTAGGTTCCTTTAATTGATGGTGTTGCTGAAGGTTTTACTTTTCAATGGGACACCATGCTCTCTGATAATTTAGCCTCTCATATCTTGGAATTTAGGCAAGGTAGAAATATTTTAGAGAAAAAAATTCCTCCTTTCTATATGTTTTCATATATAATGGATGCCCTTTGTTTTAAAATGGATTTCCTTACCATGGGATGGAAATTTATTGTTCAGGATCTGAAGCCCATTCATATCTATCATGATATCCTATGGGAATCTAAGTATTTTGTGAATTTATATAGAATTTGTCACAGGGTGATAATTCCAATTTATGAAGCCATTTTTTAATCTCACCCTCCTCATATTTCCCAGGAATCCTTGGACGACCTTAACAAGGTCGAAAACTAGTTCAAGGAATAATCATTTACTTATATCAAATTTTATGGCTGCTTAGATCATCCTCATGACTTTCCCCTATATATTCCAAATAAAATTGGTCAACAGAGAGGCTGCATACCAAACCATGCGTTATGGCATTACAAAGGTATTAAGGGAATCTAATAAGAAATCTTGGCCTTTTTTCTGAGCTAAATTTGACATATTTTCCTTATCACACTACCTCGATGCAAAGAAAGATGTTATGGCCATACAAGCTCTCAAGTTGTCTACTATTCCAAATATATAATATGACTCTATTTCAATCATTGAGAATTTCACTACTTCTCAGAACCTTAGAAAATTTTCCCATGAGGCTGATAAGCTCAATGACTTGTTTGACTAATCCCCTTCTTATGCCTTCGTGTTTAGACGAGCTAAAAAAAAAAATTAAGACCAGAGGAGAAGACTTAGTTTTCACAATACAAAGCTTCTATGATAGAAAATATTCCTCTGAATGTTTTACATGCGAATCAAGAGATAACTTCAGTTTCTAATTTTTTATTACAAGCGGTGGCAGTTCTTCACAGTCAGTAGTGCCTCTTCAACCAAATGGTGTTTTTATTTCTTCTACATATCAGGAATAAGAATTTGTTTTTTTATCTCAAATTGGATGAAATATGGAAATAGTTTAGTCAAACTCTCAATTCAAAGACTAATGAACCAAATACAACTTCTCAGACTGTAACGACTTCACAACAAGGTAATGTTCAAGGTAATTTTAAGAATCCTGAGAAGAGTACCAATATAAAGGATGTTATTGATAAGTCTCACACTCAGGATCAGAAATACATTGAGATTTTTCTTTCTTTTTATAACTCAGAAGTTGTTCTTAATATTTAATGTATTCCTTCATTGGACATTTTCTACAGTCCTAAACATAAGGCCATAGTGAAAATGGGGAGGAAGAAGAGAAAATTGGACCAATCGCAAACATTAGTGTCCAAAAAACTTTCCTCTTTTGAATTCCTATGGAAATCTAACTCAATTCACTAGTGCTTATGCTTCAACAACCAATGATAAGGTTGTAGAATTTCAAGAACTTCTAAATGAAAAGAGGGGAAGATAATCTTTCTAGAACAAACTCTTGAAGTTGAGAAACAAAATATCAATGAGCAGTAGCAGAACCAAGTTACAAAGTTACAACATTATTTTGATTCACTAAAGGTACAATATGATAAAGAGTTGTAGATTAAAGATAATCAATTTAAGAAAATGCAAGAGAAGATATACTAATTGCATGTGGGTCCTCAACTGACAGAATTTAAGAAGGAAGCGAAATAATTTAATACTCTTCTCGGGAACCAACAAAGGGTCTTTTGCAATAAACTTATAATAATTTAGGATCAATGCAGAGCTAGAGATTACCTAGTGGGTCAATTGTCTAATATGAAAAATTATTTTGAATAAATGAATGAAAATATTTCTGATTTTCTCACTTAGAAGGAAAGTTAAAAAGGTAGATATGCAAATCTACCAAAAATGGATGAGGCTTAGAATATCATATTTTTCAAAGAATGGAAGAACAAAATGAAGCAAGCGGAAGTTGTTGTAAACGAGGTCTGAAATCATGCCAAATCAATGGTTGAGTCAGTCAATGATATTTTACCTCAATCCAATATCATTCAAAACTGCCTTAAAGATACTCTACCAAACACCAATATATTAGTTAAGACTTGGCATGAGCACAACAAAGATATGGTTGGGTTGATTGATCAACTGCCCAAAGTTAGTCTCGAACATCACTGGCAGTTTCTAGTGAAATCGCATAACCAATGGTTGGTTCTCCAATGCATGTACAATGTCATCATGTAGATTTTCCCATCCTTGAGGAACATTATTTTCACAAGTCATATGAGGATCAAGCCCAAACATCCCCTAAAGCTTACCAGTTTGTTGGATAATCTCAAAATACGATAGTTAACCATTGGGAAATCTTCTTCATAATCTTGGAAAGTTGTTGTAATTATTTCATTATTTGTCCGCTATTGTTGTTTCTATTGAAGAGTTGTCAAGATATTTTATTTTTATCTTTTGTAGTAAAACTATAAATTCCCTCTCCAAGATGGAGAAGAGGATCTGAATTTTGGCAAGAAGAGACTTAAATTACACTACTATATTTAAAATTTTCTTAATATTAAGCTCAATCACTAGCATTTCCATGATGAGCATAGCTATATTTTATCAGGTTCTATTATCATATTTGTATGTGTATTTGCTTTAAATGTAATTGTTATATTTGTTGTTCACATGTACGTATTAATCAATCTTTCATAGTCATTATTGATATGGTTGGTTAAAATTTTCTTTATATTGTGAACAATGAGGTCTCAGTCATATGTGATGTTATAACAAATTAATTAAATTAAATTGATTTTCTTTAATTGAGTTAATATCATGATTTCATAATGATCTATATTGTTATGTTAATTGTGAGATCTTTATAATACATATTCCATCAGCTTACCTCAGTGTAATAGTAGTTTATATTAGTTTTTGTTTTTATTTCAGTTCCTAGTATGCATTAGAATACATTATCATCTTCCATCCCATTCCATATAATTTTTCTTAAGGGAAAATTTTCCCATAATTCCAGTCGGAGCCACCATTCCAAATGGAAAGGGTCTAATTTGGGATCTCAAACAGAGGATTTTCCCCAATGTTGATGAAGTCATTTAGGACCATCAACATTTTTGGTGCTAGAAGGAGGTCCAACTGACTATGAATGGAAATAAAGTCTCATTCTAAATCTAGAGGTAATTCTAAGAGTCACTCCCCCTCAAAATATCCTCCAACTTCCAGATCACATTCTAAATCCCCTCATTCTAGATCTGAAGTTATTGTACCCTCTTTTAAGTCTCCTAACCTGATTGAAAAATTAGTTGGTGAAACTTCCACACCTATTTCAGATAGACCTCATGAATATCCTGAACTCCAAACTTTAATTCATATATTATAAGTAATTTCAATTTCAAGAGAACAAAATGCTCAGGCAAAACTTTCTGAGGATAGTGTCACTTCATCACTACAATATTCTAGAGTTATTACCAGATCACAGAGTGAGAAGATTGGAGTTCAACCATTTGAATTTCCATTACTGACCCATAAGAAAAAGAAACATATTTATGGTACTGAGTTTTCAGCTAGTGAGAACATTCAATCTTATCCACCACATACTCTCACTATTCAACCCATTTCTTCTCAACCTACCTTACCTTCTTCCTATCGTCATTTAACACCTACTTCCAATCATATTCCCCCTCCACAATCAACCAATGCTATTGTCATTAGTAGTGTTGCAGGGGCAACTTCTTCAACTATTACTACTTCAACAACCCCTTCATCAAGTACACATACTTATGGACTTAACATTAATCCAAGAATTCCCAATAGACCATCAAACAATCTAGGAGCAATTGAAATGATACCTCCCCTACACCCTCTTCCTAAAAATATAGAAATATGGTTTCCAAAATACAACCCAAATGATGGTTTACTTATGGAGGGACACCTTCACAATTTTATGTTGGTAATCAAACTTAATGGGGTTTCCCGTTAGGTCCATTTAATACTAGTGTATCCCATTATTTTTATTATTAGTTTAGCCCTCTTATTGTTATTGTTGTACCCATGTAGTCCCCATATTATTATTATTGTGCCCCATAGAAGCCCACTATTTTATTGTTGTGTTCTTACATTATTATTGTTATGTCGGTTTTGATTATATTATGTGTTGGGAAAAATACTAAGAGGGGGGGGGGGGGGGGGGTGAATGCGTGTTTGAGGCACTGAAAACTTTTTACTTTTTCTTTCTCTTAAAACCATACGCTACTTTACTGAACCAAACTCGTGTATACACACGGATATCCTTAATAAAACTTGCGTATGTCCAGAGATCTTATTATGCATTTAGTGCATCATTCATTCATCAGATGTCTAGTAAGCAGTAAACATGTGCAATAATAACAGAATAAACCATCACACATAAGCAACACACATGAACACCAGTATCTAAGGTGGAAACCCAATTCGGGAGAAAACCACTGCTGCTGTCGTCTCTGTCTTCAATATTTATTATAAAGAAAACTTCTTACAATTTTGTACTGGTGCAGACTCATACCAGCATGCAGGCACCCACCTGCAGAAGGCTGCAACCTTATCTCATTCTGTAGCCACTACTGGAAGGGAGCTCCAACCCCCTCACTGAAGGCTTTGACCCTCAGCACCACCATGGACCACGTTTCATTAATTTTCATACTGGATCCAACAGCTTCCACATAACATACCTTGTAGGCCACTTTTCATCAGATTTTCAGACTGGACCCACTCCATACATCAAACTGAAACTTGTAACTCCATCAACCAATCAACCAACAACTTGATCTTCAATAAACATAATCAGTAGCATATTCAACAGTCAAACAACCCAAAACTGTATGAATACATCATTGACAGATAGCAGTAAAACAACAAAACAGATCAGACATTTCATTCCACACACTTCAGCAAAACCCTAGATTCCATACGCGCTTTTACTTCACTGAACCTGCGTATATACGTGCTTTCACATAGACAAAACTGTGTATACGCACTTTTGCTGAAACGAACCTGCATATAGATCTGTAACTTTTCAGAACTATGCATCTCTTCAGAACAAATAACTCAAATTTCACCCTCTACTTCAGCAAAGATTCACCAGATCATAGATCTAAACATTCCGTAAACAGATCTAGAGAATACATAGTCATTTCAGATCTAGTGATCCCTCTTCATCATTTTCTTCATACGTACATTATTAATTCAGATCAATCAATAAACTGTTACCCATTCCATGCAGAAATACTTCAGAGTAAAGTATTCATTAAAACCCAGACTTCAGAATAGATATGCAGATACAAACTCAACCCTGAACAGACATTGATTCAAATAGCATACGCTACTTTGCTTTACTGAAGCCGCGTACATACACGCTTTCCTGCACATCAATCCATGTATACTTCTGTGTATTTTATTCTTCAAAAAACTTAATTTCCATACGCGCCTTTAATGAAGCGAACCCGTGTATATACGCGCTTTTACCGAGACAAACTAGCGTATAGATTTGAAAAAGATAAAATTTGCAGAACATACCAGATCTATAAACTTACCCAGATTTCTTCAATTTCTTCATCAGATTTGCACCAGGTCTTCATCACTTCTTTTGCAGATCATCCTAGAGATTCATCATTTCTAGATCTAGATATCTTGAACCTTCATCATATCCATAGGTGCATCATAGATTCAGATCTAACAATTAAGAGCAGAGTTCATCCATGCAGATATTCCTTAGAGAGGTTTATTCATTAACAACCCTTACACATGCACACTATTTCACTATGATCTTCTTCTCCTTATATAGATTTAGCCTTTGTCAATACCATGAGTGAAAAACCACTCAACTGCTTATGGTATTCCTAGACGGGATCAAATAGATAATCCAACACTCAATACAGTGGGCCAATACCATCGTAATGTCCCCTGGTTTTATAAATTTAGAGCGCAAATAGGCATACGCTACTTGGTATGTACTTTTCCGCGTACATACGCTACTTTGCCTTTACAAACCCGCGTATGCTTTGTGACATATCTTGTTCATCATTAATCTGGCACTTACTGGAATTATTTTCTCTATCACATCTGAACTAATCTATAGCTACATCATCTTTACATATTTAACACATAGGTTTCTTTTCATAGGCAACTCATCAAGTATGTTTCCATCAAGGACAACTTCATCAAGTAGGTTGCCATCAAGGGCAACACATTGCATCATATTGCCAACAATCTCCCCCTTTGGACTTGATGGCAACCATGATGGTGTTTTATCACCACAAAAGATAGATACATTGATTATAACCATTATTCAAACACCATGATACTCTCCCCCTTTGACATCAAGGGAAAAGGGCAGATCAAAACCAAACAAGGTTTTTCTTCTCTTGTAGAAAGAAGAGCTCTGTAGATCTGATGTGCACTGAAGTTATCATGCTTGCTCCCCCTGAGTTCATGCTGAATCTTCAAACATATTTTTCAATGAAGTACATGAATCTATGACCTTTCCTATCACAAAGGACTCATACTTACATCAATGATCCAACCAAGTAGATTTACATATGTGACTCAAGTACCCAACCAAGTGGGTTTACAAAATGGAATAAGTCTTTGCATGACTGAATATTACAATGTTTACATCATGGGTCTCAACATGAAATTTTTCATCAAATTGCAGAAATGACTTATACAATCAAGATCAAAAAATTCTCAAGCATGAGATCAGACTACAACAAATAATTAGAATGCCAACAATGCATCCTTTCCACATGACCAATGCTCCCCCTTAGCCTATGCATCCTGAACACTTTCAACAGCAAATAATCAAGGCATATTCATCCGAAACATAAGCGCAAAATTAAGCCCATATAAAATATAGCGGCCTTTGACAATTTATGTTTTACGAAATCTTGTTAAAAAAAAAATTTGTCAACAAGCACCTGTCGCGATTTTCTGTGCTAAACTGCTTGTAACATGATGTCCTTGAAAGTACGTGTCAATTTAATCTTCTGAAATTAAGTAGATCTGAGCTTCTGAGAGGCAGAGACCACTCCCAGCTTCTGTCTGAGATATTTGAATGCTTCCCTGGGCAGAGGTTTGGTAAATATATCAGCAACTTGTTCTTTGGAGGGAACATACTCCAACTTCACCTTTTGTTCAAGCACTTGTTCACGTAAGAAGTGATACTTGATGGGAATATGCTTGGTCTTGGAATGCATAACAGGATTCTTTGAGATACTGATGGCACTTGTATTATCACACATAATGGAGATAGGAGGTGAACATTTGATTTGAATGTCTTGTAAGGTTTGCATCATCCAAAGAAGTTGAGTGCAACATGATGCGACAGCCACATATTCTGCTTCTACTATAGATAAGGCAATAGGGTTACATGCTTGTTTGAACCAAGATACTAATAAAGACTATATAGGTACACCACTAGTGCTTATAGGTCATCAACATTTCATTGATACATAGGTGTATGAAGAGTAAGATCAGCATTCTTTGGATACCATAGTCCAAAGTCTTGAGTTCATTGTAGATATTTGAATATTCTTTTCACAGCCTGAAGATGAGACTCTTTTGGATTGGCTTGAAATCGTCCAACAATCCCAACTGCATGCATGATGTCTGGTCTTGTCCCAATGAGATAAAGTAGACTTCCTATCATAGATCTGTATTCTGGTTGATTTACGGTGGGGGAATCATCATTAAGCGAAAGGATACCTTGTCCAGTTGCTCATTTACATGTATAAATTTGCACTCTTCCATGCCACATACTTTTAACAAGAATTTGCTTAAGATAAACATGATGAAATATGCATACGCTTGCTTTTGCATACAAGCCAAGAAAGAATGTTAGTTCCCCAAGTAAAGAAATTTCAAATTCTTGCTGCATAACAGAAGAAAATTTCTGACTCATAGACTCTTCATTACTTCCAAAAATGATATCATAAACATATACAACCACAATCAATAGTTTATCATTTTCAGTTTTTGTGTATAAGTTGCTATCAGCAGACCCCTTTGAAAATCCTTATTGATGAAGATATTTGTCAAGACGATAATACCATGCCCTTGGAGCTTGATTGAGACCATATAGAGCCTTTTTAAGTCTACAAACAAGTTTTTCATCATTTCCCAAAATGAATCCTTCTGGTTGTTCTATATAAACTTCTTCTTGTAGATCACCGTTGAGAAAAGCAGATTTAACATCCATTTGATAAAATTTGATTTGTTGGAAGCTTGAAAAAGCAAGAAACATTCTTATGGCTTCAAGTCTAGCTACACGAACAAAATTTTCTTCAAAGTCTATACCTTCTTGTTGGGCATACCCCTTGCAAACAAGTCTAGCTTTATTTCTAATAACATCCCCATTGTCATTTAACTTGTTTTTGAATATCCATTTAGTTCCAATGAAATTTTTGTCATGAGGTCTTGGTACTAAGTCCCAAGTGTGATTCTTTTCAATTTGATCAAGCTCTTCATTCATGGCTTGAATCCAACATTCATCTTTTCTAGCTTGATTGACATTGTGTGGTTCAATAGTGGATAGAAATGCCAGATAGCTAGAAGATCCCACAAGAGTCCTTCTTGTTTTTACACCTGATCCCTTTTCTCCCAAAATTTGAGATTCTGGATGATTCTTTTGAACATATCTAGATGGAGCTTTTTCAGATAAATCATCTTCGGGTTCTTCATTGGGTTCACTGTCTATATCATTTCTATTTGATGTAGAAGGATATATGTCACCATCGTCTTCATCTGTTGTTTGTTTTTCTTCTTTTGGAGCTGCAGGAGACTCATCAATAACAACATCAATACATTAAAAAATCTTCCGAAGTCTTTTATTGTAACATTTATATGCTCTACTCCTAGAGGAGTAACCAAGAAGTATTCCTTCATCTGCTCTGGGTTCAAACTTGCCAAGTTTTTCATCATTATTTTTGATAAAGAATTTTCTTCCAAAAACTCTAAAATGCTTCACAGTGGGAGGATTACCATACCAGAGTTCATATGGAGTTTTATCACTATTTACACAAACATGTGCCTTGTTAAGAATATTTACCGCTGTATGTGTTGCTTCTCCCCAAAATGTGTCAGGTGTTCCGAAATCATCAAGCATAGCTCTAGACATTTGTTGAACTGTTCTATTCATTCTTTCTGCTACGCCATTTTGTTGTGGAGTGCCAGCTACAGAAAACTGTCTTTTTATGCCATGTTGTTCACAAAATTCAAGGAATTCATCTGATGTATATTCTCCTCCTCGATCATATCTAAGACACTTGATTTTTAGATCTAATTCATTTTCAACCAGTGCTTTGAAGATCTGAAATTTCTCAAATGCTTCATCTTTGTGTTTCATCAACCCAATCCAACACATTCTAGAGAAATCACCAATAAATAAGATATAGTATTGTTCACCACGTGGTGACTTTTTCCTCACAGGTCTACATATGTCAATATGAATGAGTTCAAGAGGCTTACTTGATGATCCTTCCTTGGCATTAAATTTCACTCTAGTTTGCTTACCGAATTGGCAAGATTTTCATATGATACTTTCAGGTAGAGTAATATTGGGAAGATCACGAACAACTTTAAGTCTTCATGATTTGTTGATTTGAGAGAAGCTCAGATGCCCCAACCTTCAATGCCATAGCCAATTTTCCAAAGATTTACTCAAGTAACATTTTTATTTGCAGTTCTTCAATACATACAGGTTGCTTCGAGTTCTGTTTTGTTTTATAATTGTTTTACCTATATCAAGATCACGTACCACACATTCTTTTGAACTAAATACAACTTCAGTTCCTTGATCACACATTTGACTTACACTTAACAGGTTATGCTTTAATCCGTCCACATACATGACATTATTAGCTTTCACCTTTTCTTTTAGAAAAACAGACCCTTTTCCCTTAATGATAACAGGAGTATCATTTCCAAATGTAACATTCTTTTCTTTTTCTAGAGCACTATATGCAAGAAGTTTTTTTTTGTCACCTGTCATGTGTTTTGAGCATCCACTATCAATGTACCATTGATTTTCTTCACCTTCTGCAAATAAATCTATGCCACAATTTTCAACCTGTAATTCCTTCTTTTTCCACACTTTGTAGCTTGAAGGAAAATTCTCTTTTGGTTGGACTTTGCTCCTGCATTCAGATTCTTCATGGCCAAATTTATTGCAATAAGCACATTAAACTTCATTTAGTGATGCAGGAGCATTAGGAAAAGAGAAATACTTTTTATTTATTAAAACTTAGGGGTGTTTAAGTTTTTAAAAGAGCTAGATTTTTATGAAGAATTTGAGTGGGTTTTATGTATTTTTAATTAAATATTGTAAATAATTCTCAAATATGAGAGAATTTGGTCAGTTGAGGATGTAAAGGGATGAGAGATTTTTCTAAATATTAATTTAGAAATTATTTTTATTAATTTTTGGTGAGAGAGGATTCTTAGGGATTCAGGAGTGATTTTAGGATTTTTGTTGAGCTATTTGAGGGTTTGTTGAGTGATTAAGGGGATTGAACTCAAATTATATCATTTTAAAATTGTATAAATTAATAAGCCTCAAAGGCCAAAGAGATCAGAAAATAGAATAGGAAGAATAGATAGTGAGGTTTGGACAGAAAGTTTGCAAGCCTACGGGCTTTTGTAAAAAGGGGCCAATGATTTGAAAATCTGGCCATGTACAAAGGGTTTTGAAATTGATTGCATTTGATTATACGATGAGGAATTTGTTTTGGAATTTGTGTGTGTATTATATATGGTTAAATTTGGGTTAAAGAACGTTTGGATTTCTGTGAAATAAGCATATGAGGAGAAGGTCGATTTCAGTTAAAATCGATCTATGCATTGAATTGAATTAAAATCTGCATTGTTATGGAAGACGCAGTTCAAATCGATCTGTGCATTAAATTGAATTAAATATGCATTGTTATGTATGGTGCAATTAATTTGAGTAAAGATATGAACGAATCGTTGTGTTGAGTGCATGAATTTCAATGGTATTCTACATACAAAAGAAGAATTGATTTTAATGTCGAATTGTGAATGAATTACTGAATCGAAGGCATAGAAGGGTACACAATCAAATGAGAATTCGATGAGATAGAAAATCATAGAATGCATGGAAGTTTTTGTTGAAATCACGAGGAGAATCGTGAAGTTCGATGGAATAGGATTGAGATAACAATAAACTACTGGCAACAACAATCAAACGATAGTCTAAACCTGTGAAAGAACATGGCCATTAGAGATTGAGTATAGTAATCAAGTCAAGTTGTAACAGCCAATGTTTTATATGTTGTGGTTATGAACTAAAGGCATGTTAATTTTTGTGAAGCGTGGAGAACTCTATTTTCTTGGAGCAATGTCAGTCATGACATGGGTTGGCTTTGATGGTTGAAGTCGAATGATGGGACAATGAAAATTGGAAGTGCAAAAGTTTAAAGAAGGCGCAAATTTTTGTTTAAGACTGTTTATTTTGAAATCAATTTGTTGAATAATCATGCTATTTTGCACGCAGGAAAGAAATAACATCAAATCGATGTCAATATGGTAACCATCGATTGGAGAACTGAGAGCAGAAAGTGTGTGGTCAACGAGTAATGAATTAAAATTGCAGAGACCAAAGTTTTCAGGAAGGAGCTTTGATTTAATGCGCAATTTCAAATTGAAGGGGATCTAAGTAAAATAAAAAGGAGAAATCGATTTGCATAAATCGATGTTGATTTTGAGTTAAAATCTCCACACAAGAAATTGAGGGTGGAATTGTGCAACCAGAATCATAGCATTGAGATTGGGACAATCTATTGCTTGTGCGATCCATGGAAAAACATGTTGTATGATTGAATGTCACGAAGGCGCAGCCCATAGCTTGGGAAAATCACATTGCAGTTGATCGATTGGGAAGGTACGTAGTTGCATGGTTAATTGCATTATGTGGTTGATACAATGATTGTGATTATGGGCATTGGAAGTTATATATGTACATCAACAAGAAATAAACACATATGGTTTTGCAAAAAGGTTATTGTATTGAAGCTTGGTTGAGATAAAAATTTGCGCAATTTAATGTTAAATGAAAAAAATATAGATAATGGCCAAGAGTGAGTGAAATCTGGGTGTGTATGGTTCATAACCATAAAATCATATGTTTGAAAAGAAGCTTCCATGTAAAGGTTTGGTTGACATGCATTATAAAGCCAAGCTTTTAAATTGAGAGGTTTTGCATAATTCAAAGACTTTAATGAAAAGAAGAAACCTTACATACGACAGCAGAAGAATAGAGAAGTTGGGGTTTTATTAAAAATTGAAGAAAACTTCCTTGAAGATTAATTCTTAAGCTTCCGCAAAATTTTATGTAATTTCCAGACTTAGAGTCGTATTTGGGAAAAATTTTGAGATGCATTTTGTATATGCATGAGAGTGGGAAGATTTTGGGTTTGCAGGGTTACCCTGCGTCATTTTGGTATCATAGATGGAGTAGCTCTGTATGAAGATTCAAGTTTTTGATTTAATGCATGTGATGAATGAATATATGATTTTGAAACTGATGAATATTGAAGCACAGGGATGCAGTGCAGTTGAGGAAGTGAAGCAAGATCAACAGCATCTTGAAAGTGAGTTTGTAGATGATTATTTAACTCTGGTTTGAAGACTGTTTGCAGAGTTCAGGTTGCAAGCAGGTTGAAGAAAATCTTAGCAGGAAGAAGCAGATCACAGCTGGAGTGCAGTGATGAAAGATACCAGCAAGGGATTCTAAGAGAAAGTGGCAGAACCTGAAAAATTCAACAGAGGTTGAATAAAGTTGCAGATGAGTGAAGCCTGAAGGAGCAGTGGATAAATGCTCGAAAGGTTCCAGCAGAGGACCGGTGATTACCAAAAGACCAGATCCAAAGGAAGGGATTGGTGAGTTAAGTGGTAGAAGGAGAGCTTGTTGTTGCAGAGGCTTGGTGCAACTCATGGGTAAGGAACTCATGGTGAGGAAGATGACTACTGAAAGTCATAAAGGAGAGAGCAGAGGTTCAGAGAGAGGCCACAGTAGAAAGAGGGAAAATTATTCCAAGGCAAATGGCATAAGACATCAATTGACTGATGAAGAGTATGAGAAAGAGAAAGCTGAGATAGCAGTTCATCTTGAGTTATTGATGGAATTGTTACAGGAATGTATGAAGGACCAGAGACATGGTTGGACCATGAGAAAAATAGTGAAGTGGCAGAGGCTACAACAGAAAAGAGATCGACAGATAAACATGCAGTTAACAGAAGAGTTGAGTAAGCTTGAGCAGATGATGAGTATACAGTTGAGGTGTGAAGAACTCAGAGCAACTGAGTTGAAAGTGGAGGTTTCCATTGATGAAATAGAAGAGGAGATCATTGATGATTTCTTAAGTTACTGGGCAGATCCAGATCAGCTGGATAATGTAGAAATGTGTATTTTTATAGCTGACAATTGTGATGTGATTACAGGTTTTACTGAAGAGGATGTGCAATCTTGTGAAGTTGTTACAGTACAAGAGGAAGTTCTTGTGGATGCAGAAGAAGTGAATCAGTCTGAAGCACTGATAAGTGAAGCAACAGTTGAGACTGTTGAACTTTGTGATTTTCAAACTGAAAGCTTGTGTGTGAATGCAGGGATGATACATGATGGTGAAATGCTTCAGCAATGCCACATAGAAATTGCATTGTTGGAATATCTGCTAGAGAATTCATATTATGACAGGGAGGTTGCAGCAAAAGGCAGAGTTCATTTCAGTGAACAGAAAGATATCATGGAAGCAGATGATGTGAATGGAAGAATTGTTGGTAGTCTTGAGAAATTTTCAGAGAATTATTTGGGCAGAGAGAAACAACATACTGATGTGCTGATTGAGATGGAAAACTCAGAACAAAATACTGAAGTGCTGGCAAAGGAAGAAAAGGCACTGATGCCTTATGATTTTTTTTTTAACAAGTGTTTTGTGAATGCAGGTATTGTTGCAGTTACTGAAGAACATTTGACTCAGTTGAGCAGTCAAATGAAGGAGAAATATGAGAATTCTGTGGAAAAATCTAATCCATGGAATGAAGAAGTTATGTTGCTGGAGATGATGCTAAATGATCAAAATTCAGTGCAGAAAGAATCTCAATTTCAGAATTGGGAATTGCAGATGCAGAGAGATGAAGACTGCAGAAAGGAGTACACAATGTACCAGTCTAGTAAGTTGCTGATAGAAGAAGCCAGAGGAGAAGTTTTCCATTGTAGAAGACAAGAGGGCATGGATTATTGGGCGGCAGTAAGAATAGAAGAAAACATAGAAGTAAGAAATGAGAAAGTAAGAACAGAAACAAGCATAGAAGTAAAAACTGAGCAAGCCATCTTAGCTCAGCAGGCAGCAAGAAATCAGCAGTTTGAAGATTTATTGGACAGAGAAATTGAATTAATCAGAAGGATCATGATGAAAGTATTTCAGAGGAAGACATCAGCAAGGAAGAGAAGTAGCAGCAGCAAAATGAAGACAGAGACAGATTGTGAAAGTGCAGCGAGTGGAGCAAGACAGCATAAGATATGGAAACCTAGAGAAAAGCAGCATGCAACAGCAGATGATGACTTGCAGAACAAAGTGTGGGATCCAGGCGGACAAAGACTTAAAACGCATGATCAGGAGATCATGATCATTTTTAACCTTGGGAGTCTGATGCAGGAGCATTAGGCAAAGAGAAATACTTTGTATTTATTAAAACTTAGGGGTGTTTAAGTTTTTAAAAGAGCTAGATTTTTATGAATAATTTGAGTGGGTTTTATGCATTTTTAATTAAATATTGTAAATAATTCTCAAATATGAGAGAATTTGGTCAGTTGAGGATGTAAAGGGATGAGAGATTTTTCTAAATATTAATTTAGAAATTAGTTTTATTAATTTTGGGTGAGAGAGGATCCTTAGGGATTCAAGAGTGATTTTAGGATTTTTGTTGAGCTATTTGAGGGTTTTTTGAGTGATTAAGGGGATTGAACTCAAATTAGATCATTTTAAAATTGTATAAATTAATAATCCTCAAAGGCCAAAGAGATCAGAAAATAGAATAGGAAGAATAGATAGTGAGGTTTGGACAGCAAGTTTGCAAGCCTACGGGCTTTTGTAAAAAGGGGCCAACGATTTGAAAATCTGGCCATGTACAAAGGGTTTTGAAATTGATTGCATTTGATTATACGATGAGGAATTTTTTTTGGAATTTGTGTGCGTATTATATATGGTTAAATTCGGGTTAAAGAACGTTTGGATTTCTGTGAAATAAGCATATGAGGAGAAGGTTGATTTCAGTTAAAATCGATCTATGCATTGAATTGAATTAAAATCTGCATTGTTATGGAAGACGCAGTTCAAATCGATCTGTGCATTAAATTGAATTAAATTTGCATTGTTATGTATGGTGCAATTAATTTAAGTAAATATATGAATGAATCGTTGTGTTGAGTGCATGAATTTCAATGGTATTCTGCATACAAAAGAAGAATTGATTTTAATGTCGAATTGTGAATGAATTGTTGAATCGAAGGCATAGAAGGGTACACAATCAAATGAGAATTCGATGAGATAGAAAATCATAGAATGCGTGGAAGTTTTGGTTGAAATCATGAGGATAATCGTGAAGTTCGATGGAATAGGATCGAGATAACAATAAACTACTGGCAACAACAATCAAACGATAGTCTAAACCTGTGAAAGAACATGGCCATTAGAGATTGAGTATAGTAATCAGGTCAAGTTGTAACAGCCAATGTTTTATATGTCGTGGTTATGAACTGAAGGCATGTTAATTTTTGTGAAGCATGGAGAACTCTATTTTCTTGGAGCAATGTCAGTCATGACATGGGTTGGCTCTGATGGTTGAAGTCGAATGATGGGACAATGAAAATTGGAAGTGCAAAAGTTTAAAGAAGGCGCAAATTTTTTTTTAGGAATCTGTTTATTTTGAAATCAATTTGTTGAATAATCATGCTATTTTGCACACAGGAAAGAAATAACATCAAATCGATGTCGATCTGGTAACCATCAATTGGAGAACTGAGAGCAGAAAGTGTGTGGTCAATGAGTAATGAATTAAAATTGCAGAGACCAAAGTTTTTAGGAAGGAGCTTTGATTTAATGCGCAGTTTCAAATTGAAGGGGATCTAAGTTAAAGAAAAAGGAGAAATCGATTTGCATAAATCGATGTTGATTTTGAGTTAAAATCTCCACACAAGAAATAGGGCGGAATTGTGCAACCAGAATCATAGCATTGAGATTGGGACAATCTATTGCTTGTGTGATCCATGGAAAAACGTGTTGTATGGTTGAATGTCACGAATGCGCGGCCCATAGCTTGGGCAAATCACATTGCAGTTGATCGATTGGGAAGGTATGTAGTTGCATGGTTAATTGCATTATGTGGTTGATACAATGATTGTGATTATGGTCGTTGGAATTTATATATGTACATCAACAAGAAATAAACACATATGGTTTTGCAAAAAGGTTATTGTATTGAAGCTTGGTTGAGATTAAACTTTGCGCAATTTAATGTTAAATGAAAAACATATAGAGAATGGCCAAGAGTGAGTGAAATCTGGGTGTGTATGGTTCATAACCATAAAATCATATGTTTGAAGAGAAGCTTCCACGTAAAGGTTTGGCTGACATGCATTATAAAGCCAAGCTTTTAAATTGAGAGGTTTTGCATAATTCAAAGACTTTAATGAAATGAAGAAACCTTACATACGACAGTAGAAGAATAGAGAAGTTAGGGTTGTATTAAAAATTGAAGAAATCTTCCTTGAAGATTAATTCTTAAGCTTCCACAAAATTTTATGTAATTTCCAGACTTAGAGTCGTATTCGGGCAAATTTTTGAGATGCATTTTGTATATGCATGAGAGTGGGAAGATTATGGGTTTGCAGGGTTACCCTGCGTCATTTTGAAGAGGAGAAAATTTGTTATATGTATTCTTCTTTGTTCCAATATCAATCCTTTTCTTTCTTGCTTCTCTTGTCATGATGGTTTTATATGAAACACATTGAATAGGTTTATGACCAAAATTGTGACATGAGAAACATTGCCCATTGAAGAAGAAATTTTTGTGATCATGAAATCTTCTACTTGAATTTACCTATTGATTGGTGTTTCTTTGAAAGGTATTCTTGTTAGTGTTCTTTGAATTGAGATGGTCATGCTTTACTTATAAATATTCTTTATTCCCTTGCTGAGTGGCAAAATGTTGTATGTTGGCTGTAGCTGCTTTTAGATAATTTGGTGTTGAAGCCTGAGAAGATTCTCCGATATATCCAAGACCTGTCTTTATTAGAGGAGAACGTTTTACCTTGATAATCTCATCTAAGGTTTCAAATCCTTTAGAAAAACTAGTATTCAAAGTCTTTAATTTCTCAATTTCTTTTCTTAGACGTACTATTTCACATTCTAATTTCTCATTATGTTTCTCCTTTTCTTCAAGCTAGTTTTCAGAGTTTCTATGGATATTTTACTTTCTTCTAAGCATATTTTGAGTTGATTGATTTCATCAAGAAAATCATTGTCCTCTAAAGCATCCATAAAAGTATCTTTTTCTTCTCTAGATTCTTTTTCAAATACCATGAGAAGTCTAAGATCTTGTTCACATTCTTCCTCACTGTCAGATAACCAATCACTATCTTCATGAGTATAGTAACTTTCTCTAGTGCTAAACCGATTCTTATTCCTTCTTGTTGCTTCCTTTCCTTTTTCATGTGTTTCTTTGTGAGGACACTTAGCAGCATAATGAACAGCTCTTCCACAAGAAAAACATTTGAAAGGAAGCTTACCTCTGAACTGTCCCGTGCCAAGTTGGAGTTTCTTTACAAAATTTACCTCATATTCTTCTGAGATATACCTTGATCCTTTTGTCTCTTGTACTTCTTTCCCTTTTGTAGACACTCTAAAGACAACTTCTTTGACTTCAGATGGTCCTCCTCTTCTCATTTCACATGCAGTTAGTATGCCATGAAGTTGCACCACAGTAAGATTTTGAAGATCCTGCTTTTCTTCAAGAGCATAAACTTTTGACTCAAATTTTTCCGTTAGTGATCTTAAAACTTTCTCAACCAAAGTAGATTCGGTTATTGTTTCTCCCAGATTTCTCATACGATTTACAATATCATCAAGACGTAAAAATAAATTGGCAATGCTCTCCTCATTATGCATTTTTAGATTCTCATATTGAATTCTGAGAGTTTGGAGTTTAACACTTTTTACCTTTGCATCACCTTCATAACTTAGAATGATTTTGTCCCATATTGCCTTTGCTTTATCCAGCTGCATGACTTTGACAAATTCTGATTCAGTTAGACTTCCCAATAGAGCATTAACTGCCTTTGCATTTATTTCATAATTCTTTCTTTCCGTTGGATTTGTTGGTACTGTGGCTGGATATTGATATCCTGCTTCAACAATAGCCCATACATCTGCTCTCAGAGACTGAAGATAGGATCTCATCCTTGTTTTCCATAATATTAAATTATTTTCGTTGAAGAGCAGAGGCCTGATAGATGATATTCCATCTTGATTAATCTTCCTTCTAGCGGCTAAGCTTTTTCAGAAGGACCTGCTCTGATACCAATTGTTGGGAAAAATACTGAGAGGGGGGGGTGAATCAGTATTTAGAGCTGACTGAAAATGTTTTACTTTTTATTTCTCTTAAAACCATACGCTACTTTACTGAACCAAACTCGCGTATACACACGGATATCCTTAATAAAACTTGCGTATGTCCAGAGATCTTATTATGCATTTAGTGCATCATTCATTCATCAGATGTTTAGTAAGCAGTAAACATGTGAAGTAATAACAGAATAAACCATCACACATAAGAAACACACATGAACACCAGTATTTAAGGTGGAAACCCAATTCGGGAGAAAACCACCGCTGCTGTCGTCTATGTCTCCAATATTTATTATAAAGAAGACTTCTTACAATTTTGTATTGGTGCAGACTCATACCAGCATGTAGGCACCCACCTGCAGAAGGCTGCAACCTTCTCTCGTTCTCCAACCACTACTGGAAGGGAGCTCCAACCCCCTCACTGAAGGCTTCGACCCTCAGCACCACCATGGACCACGTTTCATTAATTTTCATACTGGATCCAACAGCTTCCACACAACATACCTTGTAGGCCACTTTTCATCAGATTTTCAGACTAGACCCACTCCATACATCAAACTGAAACTTATAACTCCATCAACCAATCAACCAACAACTTGATCTTCAGTCAACATAATCAGTAGCATATTCAACATTCAAACAACCCAAAACTATATGAATACATCATTGACAGATAGCAGTAAAATAGCAAAACAAATCAGAAATTTCATTCCACACACTTCAGCAAAACCCTAGATTCCATACGCGCTTTTACTTCACTTAACCTACGTATATACGCGCTTTCATAGAGACAAAGCTTTGTATACGTGCTTTTGCTGAAATGAACCTGCATATAGATATGTAACTTTTCAGAACTATGCAGCTCTTTAGAACAGATAACTTAGATTTCACCCTCTACTTCAGCAAATATTCACCAGATCATAGATCTAAACATTCCATAAACATATCTAGAGAATACATAGTCATTTCAGATATAGTGATCCCTCTTCATCATTTTCTTCATAGGTACATTATTAATTCATATCAAACAATAAATTTTTACCCATTCCATGCAGAAATACTTTAGAGTGAATATTCATTAAAACCCAAACTTCATAATAGATATGCAGATACAAAATCAACCCTGAACAGAAATTGATTCAAATAGCATACGCTACTTTGCTTTACTGAAGCCACGTACATACACGCTTTCCTACTCATCAATCCGCGTATACTTCTATGTATTTTATTCTTCAAAAACCCTAACTTCCATATGCGCCTTTAATGAAGCAAACCCACGTATATACGCACTTTTGCCAAGACAAACTAGCGTATAGATGTGAAAAAGATAAACTTTGCAGAACAGACCAGATCTATAAACTTACCCAGATTTCTTCAATTTCTTCATGAGACTTGTGCCAGGTCTTCATCACTTCTTTTGCAGATCATCCTAGAGATTCATCATTTCTAGATCTAGAGATCTTGAACCTTCATCATATCCATAGGTGCATCATAGATTCAGATCTAAAAATTAATACCAGAGTTCATCCATGCAGATATTCCTTAGAGAGATTTATTCATTAAAAACCCTTACACATGCACACTATTGCATTATGATCTTCTTCTCCTTATATATATTTAGCCTTTGTCAATACCATGAGTCAAAAACCACTCAACTGCTGATGGTATTCCTGGACGGGATCAAATAAATAATCCAACACTCAATACAGTGGGCCAATACCATGGTAATTTCCCCTAGTTTTATAAATTTAGAGCGCAAATAGGCATACGCTACTTTGCCTTTACAAACCCACGTATGATTTGTGACATATCTTGTTCATCATTACTCTGGCACTTACTAGAATTCTTTTCTCTGTCACATCTGAACTAATCTGTAGCTACATCATCCTTACATATTTAACACATAGGTTGCTTTTCATAGGAAAATCATCAAGTAGATTTCCATCAAGGACAACTTCATCAAGTAGGTTTCCATCAAGGACAACACATTGCATTATATTGCCAACATTGTGACCCCTTAGACTCCTATATATAGAAAGGATGTTTTTTCATTTGAATCATCCAATAATTGTTCATTTATGTAATGTAAAGTAGGTTTCCCCTTAGAAAAGGATAATATTTAAGTCGTTGATCTATATTTTCTTCTATTTTGTGAGCTGGTTTCATAACATTTGGTATCAGAGCTTTGGATTCTAGGGTTTCGTTTCTTCAAATAGGCCATCTTGGAATTTTCGCTATAATTTTTTTTCTATGAAGCTTCAAAAGCTGAAATTGAAACCATGTGGATTCAAAATATTGGTGAACCTCATGTATGAATTTCAGATATTGGTTCTTTATATATTCAGAGATATTATCTGAGAATATTAGGGTTTTTTCAGGCTCCAGAATTTCATCTCAAACAAGCGATTGAGGGAAAATCGTCATAAATTTTGTTTAGGCATCAGAATTGAATTCTGTAAAAAGTGGCCAAAATTTCACATAATTTTGTTTTTTTTGTATGAATTTCAAAGAAAAATGTTTAAATAGTGACATGTGGCATCCATTACAACTTCAATCTACTAAACTAGTCCATAATCAGGTCATCATGGGAGATTTGGAATAACTTTACCTTGAAGAGTCCAATTTTGGTTTGACTTTTGGAATTGGAAAGAAGAATTAGAGGGATACCACAAGACCGAATTTTATATATTGGAGAACTGAAATTACAGAGATACAACAATTTCAATATCGATCTCATAAAAAGAAATAAATATGTGTGTATTGTTTTAATTTTTCATAACTCTTGTTTGAAAAAATAGTTTGAAGTGATTTAAAGTGAATATTGAAGCATAGATATCAGTATTTGGCTCTAATATGTCTCCTAAAAAAAAAATTCTACACCCATTAAGTCCTCAGAAATCTCTACTATGACACATGAAGAGGAAGAAATGAAACTTGATATATCTAAATTACAAGACCAAGTGCAACAAATGTTTCTCTTGCAAAGAGTAACCAAAAATGAAATGGAAGCTAAGATAGATGATTTAATGAAAGGTATAGAAGCTGAGATAGATGGTATAAAATAAAAAATGAAAGACAACATGGAATATTTGAAGAATGGTATAGAATAAAAAATGAAAGGCAACATGGAAGATTTGAAGAATGGTATAGAAGCAAAAATGAAAGGCAACATGGAAGATTTGAAGAATGGCTTAAAAGTAGACATGGAAATTTTGAAACAAGGTTTGACAAAGTTGCTACAAGAAATTATTCCTAATGAAGAAAATTATTAGATGAAACTCATGATGAGAACAAAAGACATTTTAATCATGCTTTCATAGACTCTAACATGGATTGAAGACCCACCATATTCCAAAGATAGATATGAGGAAGTTTGATGGCAAGGATCTGGTAACATGGATACTATAGATGGAACAATATTTTTATCTCCATAATGTGAAACATACAGAAAAGGTACACATTGGAACATTATATTTAGAACCCAATAAATTTATATGGTATCGATGGTTTTTTTATCATAAGCGACGTGTCACTTGGTCAATTTTTATGGATGAAATGATAACACATTATGAGGATACAAAGAGAAACACCTTCTTTATCCAATTGATAAATCTCAAACAAAAGGGCTCAATGGAAAAGCACATTTGGGACTTCCAAAAATTGAATATTAGGGTAAATGATATTCCATAGGAACATAGGATTGATGTATTCATATGGATCTTAAAGGGTAACATCCAACACTGGAGAAGAAATTCAGGGTGGAAAGAAAAATTGAAAGGAAAATTATGGCAACAAGGAAGTCTACCACTCACAACTATAAATATGGAAGTGTTATTTCTCGTAGCCTTCCACAACCTACAAGGTTGACAAAACAACAATTGGAGGAAAAAATAGAAAAATCGATTTGTTATAGTTGTGATAGAAAATACACTAAATTTCATAAGTGTGATGAGAAGAAATTATTTTACATAGACTGTGAAGAGGAGGAAGAAAAGGAACAAGAAACATCAAAAGAAGAGGATATACACAAGGAACCAACCCCAGAGAAAGAAGAAATGAATCTGACCATATATTGTAATGCATTTATAGGAATTACCACTCCTCGGACTCTCAATATTGAAGGACATATCAAGAAGAAAAAGGTAATAGTGTTGATTGACTCGGGTAATAGTGTTAATTTTAGTCATTGTAAGATAGTCAAGGAATTGAATTGCTTCCTATATACAGCACCATAGTGTCAAGTGATGGTTGCAAATGGAGGAAATATAAATATATTTTGAAAGTGCCATAATATCAAGCTATCCATGGGAGAATATGTATTGAATAGTCCATTTATTTCCATTCCAATGGGTGGTGTTGATGTTTCACTAGGAGTACAATGGTTATAATCTTTGGGTATGATAGCTTTTACTTTTCAAGAAATTTTCTTGAATTTTTTTTGGAAGGAAAGGAATTTGAATTAAGGGTTATCCAGGGAAACCAGGAAAGATAATTAGCTCTATTGGTATGACAAATATTCTAAAGAAAGAACAACGGGGAATAATTTCACAATTCTGCTCACTATAGGTTCAAACATCGAAATTAACTATTTCTCCATATCTCCAAAAAATATTGGACAACCATTCCAAGGTATTTGAGACTCCAAAATGCCTCCCACCTATCATGATCATGATCATGCTATTCATTTTATTAAAGGAAGTGTTCCTCCAAACATCAGGCCTTATAGATATCCCTATGCCCAAAAGAGTGAAATTGAACGTATGGTTGCAGAAATGCTAGAGGTTGGTATAATTCAACCTAGTCAATGTTATTTCTCTGCTTCAGTAGTATTAGTCCACAAGAAGGATGGATCATGGCGCATGTTTCCGAATTATAGGGAGCTCAACAAGCTCACTATTAAAGATAAATTTCCCATTCCTGTCATTGATGAATTATTGGATGAATTACATGGATCAATTTACTTCACCAAGTTAGATCTTCATTCAGGATATTATCAAATAAGAATGAAAACTCATGATCAGAGGCTCAGTATTTTAGCTCAAAAATAAAACTGCTAGGAATTGAATGAAACCAGAATGACAGCGACCGAACCGTCGCAAGGAATCAAACACAACTCATTTCGTTGAAAACCGAGTTCAGATGAAGGAGTTATGGTATGTAGATCATCCTTCAGAACACACAAATTTTTATTAAAAAATTGTAGAATGGGTACATGCTGATGACAAGGTAGCCTAGTCAACAGTAAAGGAATCTTCTTCAGTTTTAGTCCAATGGGACTGTGACAAGTGTCACTCTGGGATTCGCCAGTTTGGTTTGAGAAGGTGAAATTTGTCCAATGACCTCCTAAGGTTGAATTTTGGGTTCATGACATTATGTGCTGGAAATGATTTTATTTTTAGTTAATTAATTAAGGCTAAAGTTAATATATATATGTATATTTAATATTATTTCAAATTTTAATTAATTTTTAAACAATCAGTATATATATATATATATATATATATATATATATATATATATATATATATATATATATATATATCCTTTCTAAACCTAAATCTGCATATCAAGCCTACATTATCTTACCGTTGGAAACATTACAATGGTTGGTTTGCAATAATGTTTTGCATGGAAAAAGGTATATCACCAAGGAAGGGGTGGAGGTCGGGGTCGACCCCGCGACCTCCCCCATGTAAGCGCTCGTCGTAACCAACACTCCACACTATGTTCCTTAACAACTATAGGCGTGTGCACTTATTTTAACTTCATGTTTTTCACCGTTGGGCAGAGGAGGGGCCCAACCCCCTTGTATATGACCACACCCTGTAACTGTGCGGAGGGCTAATGCGTTAAATGTGCTTAGTGCTAACCATTGTACTTAATTAAAACTTAACCACTCTTATCCATTTGTTAATGGTGCAGTTATTTTGGCGAAAGATTTTGCAGAGTCCCCCAAATGTGGAGGAGCTCCAGTTTGGTGGAGTTGTCTGGCTGGATTCCAGATTTAGTGGAGAAATAGTAGGAGAATTTGTTTTTTCCATAACTAAGGCAATTTTCGACCAAATGGAATGTAGGAAGAGTCATTATTCATATATTTTGATGTTTTGGAGACATTGGAATAGGTTTCAGAGGTAGAAGAGGTCATATAGAGATGTTTTTTTTGCCTTGAATATTTTCAAAGCCTAGGGCCACCAGGAGGAAATGCTATGCCCAGAGAATATAGTAACCAAATTTAGTAAATAAATAGCCATTTCTGATATGTTTCGATATTTTAAACTCATTGGAGTATGTTTCAAGAGAATTTGATGCATGTAAACAACATTTTGATCACAATTGAGCTAATATAGAGGCCCAAGCTATAGAGCTCGACCAAGGAGATGTAGCCTAGTAGGGGTGAACTCCTTCATAAAAAATTTGTTTTAATGTATCATTTTGTGATGGTTTTCTGTTATTTATGTTACTATTGTTCAACCATCTAAATTCATGCTTTATGCTTTCAAAAACACATAAAATTCAGTTTTAATTACCTCTTTAACACACATAAACAACAAGGAAACCAACACATCAAGCATAAGATCAGTAAATATGTTTTATATCTGAAAATGAAATTATCACATCAAAGCTAACATTCAAATTTAGATCAATTTGGTATCATGGCACAAGGTTGCTAAATGTTATTTTCCTGGTAGTTGCTTGAATATGTGTGCAAGTTTAATGGTTGCAATTTTGTGATGTTGACAAGGTTAAAGTTGCATAAAGGTGAAGGGAAGTTGTTGGTTGCAAGTCCTGAGATTAGGAATAGAAGAAGGAGATTTGAAAGAGCATCATACTCACCCAAAATTCCATTCATAGTTGCACTTGAAGAACCTCAAGTTTTATCTCAAGAAGCTAATATTGAAGAGGTGAAAATTGTACCAGAAGCTGAGTTGATTGACAAGGTACAAGCATCAGAATTTGAGCTTGAATCCTTAGCCATTATGTAAGGTGTTGGAGAGACTCAAGGACATTCAAAAGAGGAATATTTCAAGAGAGACTTCAAATACATTCAAATAATGGTTAAAATCATGTTTGATGCATTCAATACAGAAAGAGCAGGAGAAGGTTCTAAGCATCCACACGGAGAAGGAACTTCATATGGTAAGAAGGATGAAGAGAAGAGTTCAAAATGCAACGGAGGAAATCCACCTCCATATCCACCATATTCATCATCCTCATCATCGCCATCAACATCATCTTGCACTTACAACACAAAGACCACTCACACTCACTTAAAATCCACAAAATGAGAGACTCCATTACTCAAATTGGACATTAAGTTTGAACTACCCATGTACAATGAAGAGTTAAATGAATAGAGGCTTGACAATTGGATACATCAATTGGAGGTGTATTGCAAAATTCAAAACCTTCATGAAGACAACATAAAGATCCAGTTGGACTAATTAAGGCTAGAAGAAGCAACACTATTTTGGTGGGAAGCAAAGACTCAAGAGGAAATGAAAATCCATGGTAAGATATCCATTTATTGGGTTGAGTTTATTTCTTCCATTAAAAGAAAATTTTATCCATTAGCCTACATGAAAAAAGCCACTATGAGTTGGAAAAAATTTAAGAAACTCAAGGGTCAAACAATTCAATAATATATGATCCGGATTTATATAGGAACGCAATATAATACATAAATAACCATAAACATAGAAATACAATGGAAATAAGGCTTCATTTCACTAATATCAAATCACAGAAATATGCTTACAAACATGATGGAAATAAAATAGGTAGGGTGCTGGTAGCAAATCTTTGAGAAGAGATTTGGTGGCTACAGACCTCTGAACTGTGTTACAATGAGGCTCGAGGGCCTATTCATTATAGAGAAACAATGGAGAACTCTAAACGTCCAAAAATATTGCTCGAGGAGGCCCTCGAAAAACAAAGGAACGCGATGATAGAAAACTTTTCCCAGATCCTTCAACGACTGCCCTCCGGCGGCACATCTGTACCCAGCAGCCACTCTGGAGGTGCGACTCCCTTTAAGGTACAAGTAAACTTTGATATTCCCATATTTTAGGGTCAAATAGATGCAGATGTCGTAGATAGATGGTTAAATATATTAGAAGGATATTTCACGTTTCATGAATTTTTCGATTGGGAGAATATTATTTTTGCACTCCTCAAAGCTACCCCCCATGTCAAGGACTGGTGGGAAACCTACTGTGAGAAAAAGGATGAGACAGAACCCTCTCTGTTCTCAGCCATACCCACTTGGAATTATTTCCAAGATGCCATCAAGGAACAATAATATCCTGTGGGGAGCTATGAGGACAAGTACATACAATGGACCACTGCGGCAACAAAGGGATCAAGATGTGCATGAGTTAATGAATTTGTTCCATATCCTGCACACAAAGTTGGGTATCAAATATTCATAGAAAAATTTGGTGCTAATGTATTGCAGTTGTCTACACAGATACATTCAGGAGGAGATGGAGTTCCTTGACATCTCCTCACTTGGTACAGCATACCGGTATGATACCAAGATTGAGAAGAAATTCAAACAGAAGAAGCGAGACTTTGGATATGCGAATCAAAAGCAAGGGAAAGGTGCATGCTCTGACTCTGAATCAGAACCTAACAAAGTGAATGACAAAGGGAAGCAGATTATTGATGCAGAGCCCAATGCCACTATTTCCACTACAAAGCTCCAAAAGGAGGAACCAGAAGATCCAGAGGAGGCAGAGCGTCTCTTCCACTACTAGATGTGGGTAAAGGGTTCCCCGCTACCATTCATTATCGAAAATGGGAGCAAAAAGAACCTCATTTCAATAGATGTCATGAAGCGGTTGGGCTTGCCGACCACAGCACACCCACAACCATACACCATCGGGTGGCTTCACTAAGGATGGGATCTCCGCGTCAGCCATCAATGTCACCTTCCATATAGCATCAAGCCCTTCATGGATGAGGTATTGTGTGACATTGCTCTTATTGATGTTTCTGATGTATTATTAGGCCAACCATACATGTGGAAGTGACATGTTGTGTATGAGACCCAGCTTAGCGTTGTTATTGTTACTTTGGGAAATAAATTGTACAGGATACTAGAGGTACCACCGCCTCCCACTATCTCTTTGGTTACTGCAAAACAATGCAGTAAACTCATTTCCCAAACTAGGAAATTTTTTTTCCTGATGATTTTCCCCCAGGGCAAGAAGAAGATTGTGGCCACGACCTCCAGAAATAGCTCCTCTGCACGGCAACAACAAATGGAAAAGGTTGTGGAGGAGTACGGGGACATCTTCACCTCACCCACAGGGGTGCCTCTACACTGTCAGGTCAAGCACCCCATTGACCTGAACCTAGGTGCATCGCTACCCAATGGACCGATCTATAGGTGGTCTGTTCTGGAGAATGATGAAATCAAGAGGTAGATTCAGGAAAGTTCATCGCCCTGTAGGAGCCCTATCATGTTGGTACAAAAGAAGGATGGGACTTGGAGACTTTGTATTGATTATCGGGCACTAAACAAGATCACTTTCTGGAATAGGTACCCGATCCCACGTATTGATGACATTTTGGACCAACTAAAAGGGGCAAAATATTTCAGCAAGATTGACTTGAAGTCTGGGTATCACCAGGTACCAATCGAACCCTCTGATGTGTGGAATACTACCTTCAAAGATAAGGAGGGCCTTTTCAAATGGCTCGTCATGCCTTTCGAATTGAAAAATGCTCCCACAACCTTCATGAGGTTGATGGATGACATATTGCATCCATTCACCAACTCATTTGTAGTGGTATACTTGGATGACATTCTGATCTTCAGCCAGACTTGGGAAGAGCACCTCCACCACATCCGAGAAGTCATCCAAACACTGCGGCAACACAATTTGTGTGCCAATTTGGAGAAGTGCACTTTTGGCATGACCCAGGTTCAATATCTAGGATACATTATTGATGAAAGGGGGTTGCATGTGGATCCATCCAAGATCCAAGTCATTCGGGATTGGCCAGCCCCAACCACCCTAACAGAGCTTCACAGCTTTCTGGGTCTTACTAATTTCTACCACAGATTCTTGTTGGGATTCTCTCATATCACTTGGCCCTTGAGTCAAGTAACCAAGGGAGGAGCGAAAGAAAAATTATGTTGGCTGAAATCTCAATAGAAGGCATTCGTAGAATTGAAACATTGCCTCTGTTTTGCCCTAGTGCTCACATTACCAGACTTGCAACAACCATTTGAGATCAAGACAGATGCCTCTGACTATGCTATTGGGGTAGCTCTTACTCAACAGGGGCATCCCGTGGCATATCACAGTGATACATTGTCCGAAACAGTTTGAAATTATCCCACTTATGACAAAGAAATGTATTCCATTGTGTAGGCTTGTCAACAATGGAAGCATTGCATTTTGGGGAAGGAGACAATCATCCACATAGACCACCAACCCCTGCAGTTCATACAGACACAAGGGAAGTTTCAGAATGATCACCATCAGAAGTGGTCCACATATCTACAACAATTTCATTTGAACATAAAGTACAAGAAGGGTAGCACCAATAATGTTTCAGACTGCCTCAGCCGACCACCAATCGTGGCCATAACCACCATTCTCAACTCTTGTGGGCATGAGACTTCTGATTGGCCACTTCTCTACAAGAGTGGTCCAGAATTCATCTACACATACAAGGAACTCTTGGGGGGTATGCAAGTTCCAAATTTTCACGTCCAAGATGCACTATTATGTCACCTGGGACAAATTTGTTTTCCTTAAAGTGAGTGTGCCAAGATGATATGGGAAGCGCACTATAGTCGAGTCGCTGGGAATTTTGGGGTCGAGAAAACAGTGGCAGTACTGTAGAAGTATTTCAATTGGCCGAACCTTCGACAGGATGTCAGGAAGTACATCAGATCCTGCACTGCTTGCACCATTTCCAAACCAACCATCAAGAAGCAAAGGCTCTATACTCCGCTACCTACCCCTAGTCGACCTTGGGAATCCATCTCCATGGATTACATGTCAGGCCTTATTTCTACTAGGCATGAAAATGACTATGTTTTCATGTTTTTCGACAGATTCTCAAAGATGGCCATTATGGCGGCCTGCAAGAATAATATCACATCATAAGCCACTGCTAAACTCTTCTTTGAACGAGTGTGTGAACACTTTGGGATCCCATAGTCTATCATATTAGATCATGACAGTAGGTTCCTCAACACATTTTGGTCTAGCCTCTAGTCAATGTTGGACACCAAGCTCACCAAGTCCATAACTTTCCATCCCCAAACTGATGGCAAGACAAAGGTCATCAATGGGATGATTGTACACATTGTATGCATGTGAAATTAAAAACATCCACGCACATGGGATGAGAGCCTTCCCTATGTACGACACAGTTATAACCAGGCTCTCCATAGCTCAATTGACCATAGCCCCTTTCAGGTGGGCTTGGGATTCCATCCACTATGTCCCATTGACGTAGCCCTGCCATTTGTAGCTACTCAAGCCGATTTCCATATCCACTATGTCACATTGATGTAGCCCTAACTGTAGTGTGCTTCCCATATCATCTTGGCACGCTCGCTTGAAGGAATGCAAAGGTGTCCCAGGTGACATAATAGTGCATCTTGGAGGTGAAAATTTGGAACTTACATACCCCCCAAGAGTGTCGTGTATGTGTAGTTGAAATCTGGATCGCTCTTGTAGAGAAGTAGCCAATCAAAAGTCTCATGCCCACAAGAGTTGAGAACAGTGGTTATAGCCATGATCGGTGGTCGGCTGAGGCAGTTTGCAGTCTAGGTTTAACTCGTGCAAGAGGCAAATTCAGGAGCTGCTGCAGAAAGGTCACATCCAGGAAAGTTCATCGCCCCATGGGAACCCAATCGTGTTGGTACAGAAGAAGGATGGGACTTGGAGACTCTGTATTGATTATCGGGTGTTGAACAAGATCATTGTCTAGAATGGGTACTTGATCCCATGGATTGATGACCTTCTGGACCAACTCAACGGGGAAAAATATTTCAACAAGATCGACTTGAATTCTGGGTATCACCAGGTACCAATCAAACCCTCTGATGTGTGGAAGACTGCCTTCAAATCCAAGGAGGGCCTTTTAGAATGGCTTGTCATGCGTTTCGGATTGAGAAATTCTCCCGAAACATTCATCAGGTTGATGGATGACATCTTGCATCCATTCACCAAATCATTTGTAGTGGTATACTTGGATGACATTCTAATCTTCAGCCAGACTTGGGAAGAGCACCTCCACCACATCCAAGAAGTCCTCCAAACACTACGACAACACATGTTGTGTGCCAATTTGGAGAAGTGCACTTTTGGCATGACCGAGGTTCAATATCTGGGATACATTATTGATGAAAGAGGGGTGCATGTGGATCCAGCCAAGATCCAAGTCATTTGGGATTGGCCAGCCCCAACCACCCTAACAGAGCTTCGCAGCTTTCTGGGTCTTGCTAATTTCTACTGTAGGTTCATGTTGGGATTCTCTCATATCACTTGGCACTTGAGTCAAGTCACCAAGGGAGGAGCAAAATAAAAATTTTGTTGGTTGGAATCTCAATAGAAGGCGTTCGTAGAATTGAAACATCGCATCTGTTCTGCCCCAGTGCTCACATTACCAGACTTGCAAGAACCATTTGAGATCGAGACATATTCCTTTGACTATGCTATTGAGGTAGTTCTTACTCAATAGGGGCATCTCGTGGCATATCACAATGAGACATTTTCTGACACAGTTCGAAAGTATCTCACTTATGACAAAGAAATGTATTCCATTGTGCAGGCTTGCCGACAATGGAAGCATTACATTTTGGGGAAGGAAACAATCATCCACATAGACCACCGACCCCTGCATTTCATATAGACACAAGGGAAGTTGTAGAATGATCGCCATCAAAATTGGTCCACATATCTGCAACAATTTCATTTGAATGTAAAGTACAAGAAGGGTAGCACCAATAATGTTGCAAACTGCCTCAACCGACCATCGATCATGGCCGTAACCACTGTTCTCAACTCTTGTGGGCATGAGGCTTCTAATTGGCCACTTCTCTACAAGAGCGATCCAGAATTTAGCTACGCATACAAGGCACTATTGGGGGGTATGCAAGTTCCAAATTTCCACCTCCAAGATGCACTATTATGTCACCTGGCACACCTTTGTGTTCCTTCAAGCGAGCATGCCAAGATGATACGGGAAGTGCACTACAGTCGATTCGTTGGGAATTTTTGGGTCGAGAAAACAATGGCAGTACTGCAGAAGTATTTCTATTGGCTGAACCTTCGACAAGATGTCGGGAAGTACATCATATCCTGCACTGCTGGCGCCATTTCCAAACCAACCATCAAGAAGCAAGGGCTCTATACTCCGCTACCTACCCCTAGTCGACCTTGGGAATCCATATCCATAAATACATGTGAGGCCTTCCTTCTACTAAGCATGGAAATGACTGTGTTTTTGTGGTCATTGACAGATTCTCAAGGATGGCCATTATGGTGGCCTGCAAGAAGAATATCACAGCAGAAGCCACTGCTAAACTCTTCTTTGAATGAGTGTGGGTGCACTTTGGGATCTCATAGTCTATCATATTAGATCATGACAGCAAGTTCCTGAGCACATTTTGGTCCAACCTCTAGTCAATTTTGGACACCAAGCTCACCAAGTCCATAGCTTTCCATCCCCAAATTGATGGCTAGACAGAGGTTGTCAACAGGATGATTATACACATTCTACGCATGTACAATTCAAAACATCCACGCACATGGGATGAGAGCCTTCCTTATGTACAAAACAGTTTTAACCGGGCTCTCCACAGCTCAACTAGCCACAGCCCCTTTCAGGTGGGCTTGGGATTTCATCCACTATGTCCCATTGACTTAGCCCTGCCATTTACAGCTACTCAGGCCGATTCAGCTCATGTCCAGTCTGAAGCTAACAAAGAAAAAAACTTCATCGAGTGCATTCAGCACATCTGCCAACAGGTTCATGACATATTGGATAGAGCCAATGCTAAGTACAAGCAAAGAGATGATCAACATCGGGTGCCACACAATTTCCAGGTGGGAAAAAAAGTGTGGCTACATTTCCAAAAGTTTTTCCTCACTAGACCCCACTGTAAGATTTTCCCACTCCGATATGGGTTGTACGCCATCACCAAGGCTGTAGGGAACAATGCATTCGAGCTCAGTATTCCACGATTCCTTGGTCTGCACACAGTATTCAATGTAGACCACCTTCGTTCCTACTTCCCACCTCTATTGGAAACCTCTGACATTGCAAAAGAACTCAAACCAAAAGAGTTAAACCCAGACTGCATGGAATAGGCCACCACAGACTATATCATGGACAAGGAAATCAAGGACACTCGCTGACAGAAGATCTAACTGTATCGGGTTGTCAAATCTGGCCAACTCCTACACCAAGGCAAGTGGTTCACTAAGGACCAAGTTCAACAGAAGTTTCCTCATCTCATGGAGGAACTCAACGCAATGGGGACCATTGCTTCCTAAGGGGGGAGGAATGATCCAGGTGGATATTGGTGGCCACCCACCTATTCCACTTGGGGCCCCACCATTGTCTCTTTCAGTTTTTTTCACAACTTACTATTTTTAGCAGTTTTTCGGGTCTTGAACTTCTGGAGCCATTTTTAAACCCCAAACGGAGATAGTATGTCGTAGTTACATCCCCGGGAAGTTGAAACACCAATTTACCCAAATGGGGCGCATAGTTTTGGCTTTTCATCTCCTAGGGTTAGGTTTTTGGACGTTTAGATTTCTCCGTTGTTTCTCCATAATGAATAGGCCCTCGAGCCTCATTGTAACATAGTTTGGAGGTCTGTAGCCACCACATCTCTTCTCATAGATTCGCTACCAGCACCCTAGCTATTTTATTTCCATCATGTTTGTAAGCATATTTCTGTGATTTGATATCAATGAAATGAAGCCGTATTTCTATTGTACTTCTATTTTTATGGTTATTTCTGTATTTTGTTGCTTTCCTGCATAAATCCGGATCAATATACCGAGGAGTTTAGTAAGAGAGCTTTGTTGTTAGGAGTAAATTTGAATTCCCAAGATACACTCTTGAAATACATTGGGGGTTTACATTCCTATTTGAAACATACTATTCTTATGTTTAACCCAAAAAATTTAGATGAAGTTTGTGTATAAGTCACACACTTAGAGGCAAGGGGAAAACAAGGCATTTACGAGAAAAGTGAAAGTGAGGGTAAAGGGAAAATAATTTTTTTTGGAAGAGGAAAAAGGAATAGCTCTGTAAAAAGAGAGAAGGAAAAATTGTTCAAAGACTAGCCATGATGAAGACCATTGTTGGAAACTTCATCCAGAACTGAAACCAAATAGATTGAAAGCCAAAGAGAAGGGAAATTTTTTTGCTATAGCTAAACATGACTTAGGGTCAGATTCAAGAGATGAGAAAAATATTGCAACCATGGGTTTGAAAGGTAAACATGTTGCAAGCACTATTTCTTCAAATTTCTCAAATGATACTCATGATGAAGATACAAGAATAGAACTTTTCCACATTAGATTTGTCTCTAAACATACCAAGATTGATACACTTTTTGATAGTGAGTCACAAGGTAACTTGATTTCCAAAGATTTGGTTAAGAAACTAGGCCTTGAAGATATTAGACATCCAATACCATATCCTTTGGGTTGGATATGCAAGAATTCAAACGTGCAGGTTACAAGGAAGTGCTTACTAAGATTCGCCATTAACTCAAACTTTCTTGATGAAGTTGAGCTTGATGTGGTGCCGCTTGAGATATCAAGTATTGTATTGGGAAGTCCTTATATGTATGATAGAAAATATGTATTCCATCGCCATGAGAACAAGTATAACTTGTTTAAGGATGGTATTGAGTACACAATTAGAACACATAAGAAGAAGACATATTTGTCTCTTATGCATGCAAGTGAAATGAAGAGGATAATGATGCAAGTCAGAAATTGAAATTGTTGATGATCAAACAAAGAGATTTATTGAATCAAACTTTTCAAAAATATGCTTATTGTTGTAATGAGTTGTTTCACGATGTTAACAGGTTTCCTTTGAAAGAAGGTGAAAAACATTTGCAACAGTCAACATTAGTGTTGAGCCGTGTTGGAAACAAGGTGCCAGTGCAAGAGAGTGAAAAGTTCAAGAGAAAGTGACAAAACAACTTGGAAAAGAAGGCATGGGTTCCACACATGATTATTTCTAGTTTCCAAAAGGTACATGGAAATGGCAAAAATACTTGGTCGAGAGTTTACGCAAGTACAAGGTGAGAACAACTAAAAATCGCCATGGTGTCAGTGTGCAAGGTGAGAAATTATTTAAGTTTCCTTTGATTTTTGACCAACGTAGGAACAATATGGTTTCTGCAAGAATATATTGTTGTCCTACAATTTAGAAATATTGCAGCATGACAGTGTCAATGACAGAAAGAGAAGGTCGCAAGAATCAAAGAAAAAGTTGATTTTTTGTGGAAAGCTCCAAATGATGAAATTGGGAAAATTTTAGTGGATAGAGACTGTAAGGGTGAGGGAACAGTACCCTCATCCACATAATCAGTAATCAGAGAGCTTTTGGGGTCCAAAAGGCTTCTAGTGGGGAGGACGGATCACAAGCTTAGTATTTTAGCTCAAAAATGAAAGTTCTCAGAATTGAATTAAAACAGAATTCAAGTGACTGGCCCGTCACAAGGAATCCAACACAGCTCATTTCGTTTCAAACCGAGTTTGGATGAAGGAGTTATGGTATGTTGATCGTCATTTAGAACAGGTAAATTTTTATTAAAAAATTGTAGAACAGGTACAGGCTGATGACATGGTAGCCTAATCAACATTCAGGGAATCTTCTTCATTTTTAGTCCAATGGTACTGTGACAATTGTCACTCTTGGATTTTCCAGTTTGGTTTGTGAAGGTGAAATTTGTCCAATGACCTCCTAAGGTTGAATTTTGGGTTCATGACATTATGTGCTGGAAATGATTTTTTTTAATTAATTAATTAATGTTGGAGTTTATATATATATATATATATATATATATATATATATATATATATATATATATATATATATATATAAGCACCCGTTGTAACCAACACTCCACACTATGTTCCTAAAAATTAATTAAAATTTGAAATAATATTATATATATATAAGCACCCACCGTAACCAACACTCCACACTATGTTCCTTAACAACTATAGATGCACGCACATATTTTAACTTCATGTTGTTCACCATTGGACGGAGGAGGGGGCCAACCCCCTTGTAATATGACCACACCATGTAACTGTGCGGAGGGCTAACGCGCTAAATGTGCTTAGCGCTAACCATTGCAATTAATTAATTCTTAGCTACACTTATCCATCTATTAATGGCGCAGTTAGTTTGGCGGAGTTCACCAAATGCAGCAGAGCTCCAGTTTAGTGGAGTTGTCTGGCCGGATTCCAGATTTAGTGGAGAAATAGTAGGAGAATTTGTTTTTTCCATAACTGAGACAATTTTCGACCAAATTGAGTGCAGCATGAGTCATTATTGGTATATTTTGATGTTTTGGAGCCATTGGAATAGGTTTCACATGAAGAAGAGGTCATATACAGAGGGTTTTGTTGCCTTGAATATTTTTGAAGCTTGGGGCCACTAGGAGGAAAGGTCATGCCCAGAGCATCTGGTAACCAAATTGAGTAAATAAATAGTCATTTATGATAGATTTCAACATTGTAAACTCATTGGAATGGGTTCCAAAATAATTTTATGCATGTAAACATCATTTTGAGCACAATTGAGCTAATACAGAGGCCCAAGCTATGGAGTTGGACCAAGGAGATGTCGCTCAAGATGGTTGAACTCCTTCATCAAAACTCTATTTTAATGTATCAATTTGTGATGGTTTGTTGTTATTTATGTTGCTTCTATTCAACCATTTAAATTTATGCTTTATGCTTTCAAAAACGCTCATAAAATTCAGTTTTGATTACCTCTTATATACACATAAGCAACAAGGGAACCAGCACATCAAGCATAAGATCAGTAAATATGTTTTATATATGAAAATGAAATTAGCACAACAAAACTAACTTTCAAATTTAGATCGACTGAAGATATTCTGAAAACAACATTTAGAACTCATGAGGGTCATTATGAATTTTTAGTCATGCCTTTTGGCCTTACTAATGAACCTTCTACAACAAAGTTACCAATAAAACGAGAAATTACTGATTACCCATTTTTGTGAGGTAGCAAACAAAGCACCTAATTTTGAAAAGTGGTGATGGAAAATCACCCTTTTGTTTGGAGCATATTTTTGGCACTTTAAATTTTCTTATGATTTTTTTTTAAATGTCATGATTTTCATGTCGATTTTGAAAAGTGGTGATGCAGAATCACCCCCCTTTTTTTAGAGGGTTGATTTTGACACTTTACATTTTCTAAGGTATTCTTATTTCTTGAGATGTTTATTTTTAAGTGTATTTATGTACTTTAAAAAAAAAAATATAATTAAATATTTATTTTTTCGCATAGTTAAAAATAAAAATAAAAGGGTCAATATTTTAAAGTTAGGATTTTCTATATATTTATGTATTTTGAATTAATATTTCAATGCACATCAAATAATTTTCGCTAAAAAACCAATATTTTTAAACATATAACAAAAAATACACATTTTCAATATAAATAGAATGGAAAAAAATACACATTTTGAGACTTTTTGTTAAAAACAACATGTTAAATAAACGATTTTTATGGGAAAATCTTAACAAAAAAACTTTAACAAATAGCATTTTTTGTTAATTTTATATCAAAAATTAATAGTAATCACAGTGTTTTTGCAAAAAATAATGATTCTTCTCATAAAATCTCAAAGTATAAACATTACAAGTAAAACTGATGAATAGCTCTCAAAATTGAGCTTTATTTGCAAGCATAACTTAAATTTAATCAATAATATCAACTAACCCATGTTCAACATCTTCTTGAGCATCATGTCTTCTTCCACAACATTTTCTGCTTCATTTTGGTCATTGTCCTCTTCTAATGGATCTTTGATGTTTTCAAATATTACAAAGTGTTATTTTCCAATTCCCTATAACGATGGTTGAGGTTCCTTTGCCTTTTTTGCCACACATGATTCATTAAAATCCCCTTTCTTCAAACCAACTTCTTGCATTGCATCTGTACTAAATTGAAGAGAATTAATTCTGTGTTGAATAAATTTGCATTGCTTTGAGTCTTTCTCAATGAAAATACAATTTATTCCTTTTTGTAGGAAACATGGTAGTGTTGTACCTAATCATCAAGCACAAAAGAAATAATTAAGAAAATTAGCACAAACATATAAAAACTAAAAAATAGAATATTTAAATTCAATTGTATATAATAAAATTACCTAAACCTGAGAATAAATCCAAAACCCAATCTCCTTCATTTGAACATAGAACTATAAGATAGTTAATCAATTCTTGCGGTTTTTTATAAATGTTAATTATATCTCCTCTTGCATATTTATCCTCATATGTTAGTATTCTTAGAACAACATCATGAACCAGTCACCTTGACTATGACTCTTCCCATCTACTCGATTAAGAAGAATAGGCTAATAACTATCCTCTTTTAACCAACATTCAACATGAATGAACTCACAATCATTTATAATAGGATGATATTTGGAAGAAACAAGATTTGAATTTTGCATGTAACATGACATGGTAAAAGTAAAGTTAAATTTTACTTAAATATTTTTTTTAACATTAATCAAACATACAATTTCCATGTCTTACCATGCAAGTTGCATCCTTGAGTTTGATTTTCCCTTGAAGCTTATTAAAAAAATTGCAAATTGTGTGTCTGAATGAAATGTCACAAATCTCCAAAGTGGTGATGTTGTGACTCTTGAAAGCCCATAACCACTTTACTAAAATCTTGATAAGTATAAGGTTCAATATCATATTCAATATGTGAGAAATTGAAACCATGAGGAATATCTCCAATAACTAGGGCATATTCCATTTTAGGTATGAGCTTTGCAATTTTTTCACAATCGCATGGTATTATTTGTTATTGGATAGTGCTGAGCCCATTCCAAATTAAATGATTAAGAGTAGGATCAAGTTCAACATTCATAAGATGATGCTTTCTCACATTTTCCAACTTATTTTTTTTCAATAAAGCTTTTGAAATTATTTGATACTCCATTTTCATCCTTCTTCAACATCTTTAATGACATAAAAAATATATATGTATAAGTAATAAAATAAAAATATTTTACATATGAATAAAATGAATGTATAAATCAACATACCTTATCGAATACAAAATAAAAATATTTAAGTGTTGTTGTAGAACTTGATTCTAGGTAGTTGCGTACAACATCATCCCAACTGTCTTCATTCAACATTTTAACCATATATTCTTATATTTTCATATAAATCTTATGACTGAATAAATAAAGTAAAAAATATTAATATAGTGATATCTATAAAAAACTATACCAACAACAATATGTTATATTTAAAAGTAAATTATAATCAAATAAAAAGTAAAAATAATTCAAAAAACTTACTTTTAAAATTTTGTGCGCATTTCATCCATTGATAATTCACTTGACGTCACACGACATAGTATTTATTTGACTATTTTATCATCTTTCACTCCTTGCATTGTTCTCCAAGGTGTGATAGTCATATCACTTGGAAGTTGCTTCATTTTAGAACATGTCTTACTACTGGTACATACTATGGGTTTACACCTTTTAACCTTCTGATTTTTTTATGGAAATATTCTCCTACCACTAAAAAATCTCATCAATCAATTCCCATATCTCCCCAATTCTAAATGCAAACTAAAAAATGTTTTCCATGCCTCTGAATATTTTGAATGTACCTTTCCACCTTTTGAATTGATTTTATCCTCAATTTGATAACTTGTTTCCATTAAACATTCCTTCTGAAATCTTAGACTGACTTTTTCCATATCCCCACCACATTTTTCTACAAATTCATTATGAATAAATTTGACCCTTTTGATGAAATTCATAAACATTCTATACACATTATCTCCATTATGATCCCATGCCAATAACCGTTGCTTTTTTTTCTGTTAAACCAACATAAATGATGCATTTCAATGTTTCAAAAAGAAATTTATTGGGATATTCCTCAATCAATTGTCTTTTAGCCTCTGCCAAATGGTTCCCTCCAATTACATAATATTTATATTCAAAACAATGTGTCTTTTCAAATGCCTATTTGTTGGGAACCTGATTTGGATCTACAAGAACCACACATTCCACCACTTGTGCATATGGACTAAACCTGAGAAATGTTTTCATATTATGTACATGTAGGGGATGTGCCTTTATAATTTGATATTGAGATTGTCCTTCATTTGGGCTATAGAATTGGCTGACATTAGTCTCAAATGTTTGGCCACCATTAATCAATGTGTTCTTCCTCAACTGATATTGAATGACATTTTGTTTTGTTTTAATAATGTCATCCTCTAACTCAACACTTGGTGTTATGATTTCTCTAGTGCCTTTATATCTTTCATTTTGTTATTCACAGTTTCTTATGACCTTTATAGGTTGACAAACATTTGGTTTCTTCTTCTTACAAGTTAACATATCCTCTTTTTGATAAACAAGCTCTTCATCATCAACTAGAAGAGAGACATTTTTGGCCATTTTTCTTTTTGATGTTTTATTTTTCTTCTCCTTCTCAACAACAGTTTGAATCTCCTCCTCACTACTACTAACATATTTTTTGGCTTCATCTTCCACATCTTCAAAAACAACATGTTTAGCTTTACTAGTTTGACCCACCTTAGTGAGTCTTAGTTGATCCCCTCTTTGTACTATTGCAGTGTCACGAGCTATTGATCTTTTCTTCCTTCTCCTTTCTACTTATGTCTCTATGTGGAAAATGTTGATCACAATCATAACATTTGGCTCCAGATAATAAATACCCTCCAACATGTTTGAAAGACTCAACAAAATCCTATGAAACAAAATACAATATGTCAATGATCAATAATTTATAAAAATTTGAATGATCCTTACAATAATGCATAACACATAAATATAGATAAGCATACTTATAATTTTATTTGAAATGTTGCTTGCGATTTATGAAAACAACTATGTAGATTCTTCATGTGTGTCATACTTGACCTTTGAGAGGCGATATCTAACCTTTTCACGTGTATTGGCCATTCTTGCAAGAACATAAACATTGTCTATATTCGGCACCAAACATATGTCTTGTACTCTGCCCATCCACCTCATATGGTTTATCAAGGTTAATCATACCACAATACAAATAGATATGTACACCATCATCGGTTTCAATGTCTTGAACATGCCATGAAATATTGTATTTATTTAGTTCCTGTGCATTCTTCCATTCTAAAAAAAATTTGAGTGTACTTGATGGGCAACTTGCTTGACTTCTATTATGTTTCTTAGTTTTTGTGTGTTAAAAAATATTCATAGTGCCTCAGTAGTATCAATATTGCGTCCAACTACAACTTTAGATTTGGTAATTGCTGCCCTTGGTCCATAAACATTCACAACTATCTTCTTTGATGACATCTTCCTCATAAAAAAAAGTATATATATAAATTAGTTAATGAAAAAACACATATCTTAATCAAATGAAGTTTTGTTTTAAAAATTTACCAATATAAATAAATAAATTAACTATATATATATATATATATATATTAATCGAAAATTGTTTTCTATCAAATAAATTAAAAAAAAAAACAAAAAACATATAAATTTTCAAAATATAACTATATTACATATAAAATTATAATTACAATATATTTTTTCATTTCAAAACAAACAATATATGTGTGTGTGTGTGTGTGTGTGTGAAATCATTTTTATATTTAAAAATGTTAGAAAATTATATATTACAGAGCAATCCAACACATAAAATATGCGGAAAACACAAACACACAAAACACATAAAAAACATAGAGACACATATATACGTGGTTCACCCAGTTTGGGCTACATTCACCTCGAACAGCTAGTCCTTCCTTTCTATTATCCAAAAAAATGAAGAGATACAACCTACAGTAGGTCCGTTGTAATATTCTCTGTTCTTTCTCATAGTCTCCCTATCTATTTCACACTCTGAGAATACACATGCATTACATAGCTTCAATACAATACCTTCATAGAAGCGAGGGGTTGCCTTATAGGGCAAAAAACCCTAAACTAAACATAACTTCTACCATCAGATGATCAGCCTAATAAACGGTCTGGATTGACTAGAAATTACTATACTTTTACAAGGCAATTTTACATCTTTTTTTAGCTTCAGGGGCGTTGCCCCTGAAACCCCTCACCAGGGGGGGCTCCATAAAGTCACAGCCACCCCCCCTGGACCCCCCAGGTAGCATTTAATTACGGGCGATGTTGCTGCCCCATTAAGGTATAGGGGTCCAACGTTGTGATACAAAATAAACAAGATAATCAAGCTCCACACCCAACCATCTCCCACTTGGAGACTGATTGTAGAAACTCCATCGCTGCTTCATTTTATAGAAAATGACTCCATTTTAGACCTAGTTGTTTCTCATTTTCATCATCATACTTGAAGGCCAATTGAAATTGAGCATATTCTCAATTTCTCCGTGGTTACAACTTTTGTTAGCATATCTGCAGGATTTTGGCTAGTGTGTATATTTTCTAGCTTCAATTGTCCATCTTCCAACAATGACTGTATGAAATGGTACTTGAGCTATATGTGTTTAGTCTTGGAATGAAATGTTGAGTTCTTTGCAAGATGAATGGCACTTTGGCTATCACTGTATAACATGCCCATATCATGCTTCTTACCCAATTCATCCATAAACCTTTGTAACCAAATCATTTCCTTACTAGCCTCTGTAGCAGCAACATACTTTGCTTCTATTATTGAAAGTGCAACAACACTTTGGATTTTTGAAACCCAAATGACAGTTTTTACACCTACAGTAAATACATACCCTGTAGTGCTCCTCCTATTATCTCTATCACTTGCCATATCTGCATCAATATATCCCTATAGAGAAATGTTTGAAACACCAAAGCATAATGCTTGATTTGTGGTACCTCTCAAATATCTGAGAATCCACTTCAAATCCATCCAATGTTCTTTTCCTAGATTGTTCATATACCTTCTTACAACTCCCACTACATGTGCAATATCAGGATTTGTGCAGACCATTGCATACATTAAGCTTCCAACTACTGATGCATATGGGACTTTAGACATATAATCCATTTCTTCTTGGATCTTGGGGCACATATCCTTACTAAGTTTGAAATGGCTAGCAAAAGGTGTACTAACTGGTTTTTCATTTTGCATATTAAATCTTTTCAACACCTTTTGTATGTACTCATTCTGAGACAGTGTTAATTTGCAATTTTTTCTCTCTCTAGTTATTCTCATACTAAGGATTTTTTTTGCAACTCCCAAATCATTCATTGCAAATGAATTTGCTAATTTTCTTTTGAGCACATTTATTTGCTACATGTTAGACCCTGCAAAAAGCATGTCATCTACATACAATAACAATATAAGATAGCTTCCATCATTTTGCTTTTTCAGATAAACACAATGATCAGAGTGACATCTAGTATAACCTTGTTTAGACATAAACCTATCAAATTTTAGATACCACTACCTTGGAGCCTGTTCTAAGCCATACAAACTCTTCTTTATCCTGCATACTAATTTTTCTTTCACTTTGACCTCATATCCTTCTGGTTGCTCCATATAGATCTCTTCCTCCAAATCTCCATGGAGAAATGTTGTCTTTACATCTAATTGTTCAAGATGTAAATCTTCCACTGTTACAAGACTTAAAATAGTTCTAATTGAAGTCATATTAACAACAGGAGAAAATATTTCATCAAAATCAATACCTTTATTTTGTGCAAACCCCTTCACCACAAGTCTAGCTTTATACCATTGTTTTCCTCCATCTTCTTCCTTCAGCCTGTAAACCCATTTATTCTGCAATGCAGTTTTACCTATAGGCAACCTGACTAAGTCCTAAGTCTGGTTATGTATTAGGGAGTCCATCTCTTCTTCCATGGCTAGCTCCCACTTCTTCCTGGTTTCAACCTGCATTAATTCTTCATAACATTCAGGTTCACCAGAATCAGTCAAAAATAAATAATATAATGAAGGAGAGTATCGTTCAGGGGGTCTACTTATCCTGGTAGATCTTCTAAAACCACTTTCAGGTGTTTGAGGTGAATGTTACTATTGTGGTGGTTGCTGTTGTTGTGGCTGTTCATTTTTTTTAGGCACCTTTACTTTTTCTATGATGTCATCAAGAACTGTATATTCTTTGTTTTATTTTTCCTGTTTCTTTTCCTGCAACTAATTCTTATACAAGAACTTTTCATTGAATATTACATCTATGCTCCTAATTATTTTGTGATTTTCATAATCATATAAGCGATAGCCAAAATCATTAACACCATATCCAATAAAGGTACATTTCTTTTATTTTTCCTCAAGCTTTGTTCTATTTTCTTTATTAATATGGACAAAGGCCTCACAACCAAAAGGCTTTAAAAAAATGTAGTTTACCTTTTTACCTGTCCATGCCTCCTCTGGAATACCACCATCCAAAGAAATTCAAGGCCCTCTATTTATTAGATAAACAATAGTATCTACAGCATATGCCCAAAATTGTAAAGGCAATCTTGCATGCAATCTTATGCACCTTGCACGCTCCATGATTGTTTTGTTCATCCTTTCTGACACACCATTTTCTTGTGGTGTTCTTGGAGTTGTCTTCTCTCTGAGAATTCCATGCTTTGAATAGTACCTATCAAACTCTTTGATACAATATTCACCTCCATTATCTGATATGAGACACTTCAACTTCTTTCCTATCTCAATCTCAACCAAAGCTTTCCATTCCTTGAAAGTATCAAATACATCATATTTATTCTGAATACAATAGATCCAAGTTTTTCTAGTTGCATCATCAATAAAAGTAACATAATAACGAGAGCCACCAAGAGATGATACATGAGCAGGTCCCCATACATCTGTATGCATGAGCTCTAATTTTTCGCTCTTCTTTTCTTTCCCAACTCTGAGAAATCTGACTCTCTTATTTTTTCCATAAATGCAATTCTCACAGAAATCCAAATCAATATTCTTCAAACTCGGTAACAAATTTCTTCATTGAAGAATCTTCATCCCCTTCTCACTCATGTGTCCGAGCCTATGATGCCATAATGATGCATTAACAGAGTTAGAAATACCATTGCATAAATACAATGTACCAACCTTTTCACCTTTTGCTATTACCAGGGCTCCTTTGGTGATCTTCCAAGTTTTATTTGTGAAAGTTGTCACAACACCTTCACCGCCTAACTACCCTGTTGAAATCAGATTTTTCTTGAGATATGGAACATGCCTTACCTCCTTTAATAGCCATTGGTTTCCATTCTATTGTTTTACAAACCTTACCCATTCCAACAATTTTACAGGGTTTATCATCACCCAAACGGACTTGTCCAAAATCTCCTTGAACATAGTCATGAAAATATTTCTTATCAGGTGTGGCATGGAATGAGGCCCCTTAATCTACCACCTAGGAATAAATAACATTTTCAAAAGAAATAATCAAAGCATCTTGTAACACATCACCTATCACATTTGCTTCATGATTGTTTTCTCATTGTGCGTTTCCTTCTTTTCCCTTCCGAGATCTATAGTGTTTCTTCAGGTGTCCTTTCTTTCTGCATTTCTAGCGCACTATCCCCGATCTGGACTTGGATCTTCCTTTCCTTGATTTACTATGATATCCCGAGCTCTTTCCTCTTTCCATTTTTCTTCCCCAGGACTCTGCACTCAAAGCATTACCTGATGTCTCACCGGAGATTTTCCATCACATTTCCTCGCTAAGGATAGCACCTACAACATCATCAAACTTTAAAGTACTATATCCAAAGACAGAGTTACTAATGGCCATAACTAAACCATTCCAGATTTTTGGAAATGAGCACATAAATAAAAGAGCCCTAACTTCATCATAAAATTTTACCCCTGCAGAACTTAGCTGACTGGTAACTATATTAAAATCATTTAAATGGTCTACAACAGATCCACCTTCTGACATCTTCATATTAAATAAGTGTTTCATAAGAAATACCTTGTTTTAGGCTGAGGGTTTTTCATATAGTTTCGCCAATGCCTTAATCAAACCCTCTATTGTTGTTTCCTTCAAAATAGTGAAGGCTACCGATGTCGAGAGGCACAATCGTACTGTTCCAAGAGCCTTTCTATCGAGAATCTCCCATTCTGTGCCTGTTATAGTCATGGGCTTCTTTGTTTTTCCGCTCAATGGGAGGTACAAATCTTTCTGATACAGATAATTTTCCATCTGCATCTTCCATAGCGGGAATTTTTGGTCGTTAAATTTCTTGACCCTAAACTTACCATATTCTGCCATTTCTCCCACTCGATCCAGGAACCCTTCTTTCCAGCGAGTTTATTAGCTAAAAAAACCTTTGGCTTTGATACCAGTTGTTAGAAAATTATATATTATAGAGCAATGAAACACATAAAATATGTGGAAAACACAAGCACACAAAACACATAAAACTAGAGAGACACAGATATGCGTGGTTCACCCAGTTTTGGCTATGTCCACCTTGAACAGCCAGTCCTTCCTTCCTATTATCTAGCAAAATGAAGAGACACAACCTACAGCAGATCCACTATAGTATCCTCTGTTCTCTCTCACAGTCTCCCTATATGTTTCTCACTCTGAGAATACAAATACATTACCCAGCCGCAATACAATACCCTCATACAAGTGAGGGGTTGCCTTCTAGGGAAAAAAAACCTAAACTAAACATAACTTCTACCATTATATCATCTGCCTAATGAATGGTCAGGATTGACTAGAAATTACTATACTTTTACAAGGCAATTTTACATTTGTTTTTAGCTTTGGGGGCACTGTCCCCAAAACCCCCCGCCATGGCGGGGCTCCATAAAGTCACAGCCACTCCCCCCTTGGACCCCCCAGGCAGCATTTAATTATGGGCGGTGCCCCATTAAGGTACAGGGGTCCAATGTTGTGATACAAAATAAACAAGATAATCAGGCTCCATACCCAACAAAAAAATGATATATTTTTAAAACAATCAAAATATATAAAAAATGTATTTAAATTAAAAAAAAAATATATATATATATATATATATATATAATTTTAAAATTAACAAAATATAAAATTAATTTATATAATTAAAAAAAACTATTATTTCAATTTTCAAAAATTTAAAAATTTAATATTTTTTTATTAAAATAAAAATAAATAAATATTGGCCAATGCTCCCCAACCAGCCTCTAATCCCCGATTGGGTGGCACTACACAATGCCGAGCAATGTCGCCCAGTTAGCCGACATCCTCATAATCGACCCCCGCCTAGCCGGGGGCCAAAGGCCGGCAAGGCGACATTGTGCAACTGGCCTCCAGCCGCCAGATGGGCGGCGCAGCGCAATCAACCCCCGCTGAGACAGGGGTCGGAGGTCGATAGGAGGCGCTACGCAACAACACCCATTAGTGTCAAGTTGTCATGCTCCTATACCTTTGGTATTCTTTCAACCATGCTATAGACGGGGTGCGGCACTACCGTACTTTTTCTTTTCATAATACTCAAGTATGTAGACTACGCCTTTAGAAACACTTGTTAAATTAGTTAAGAAAATGTTCTTTCAATATGCAGAAAACATAAACATGATCATCATATCCATAGTGTACACCCATACATACAAGGGAGTGGCAACTCCCTGCTCAATAATGAGTCTACCCGATAATATGTTTCATAAAGTATAAAAATAAAATATAAGTTCTAATCCAAAAAAAGACCCCCTTTGCTCCATGGCAAGGAAATTTAGCCTTTTGACCAAGACTTAAGACTTTTCAATCATCAAACTAGCCCACAACAATCATTTACAACCTCAGATTTCACCTTGGGAATTTTCTGCACAAATCTGCCCAAGTGTCGTGCACTCGAGTCACTCAGGTCAGCTACTGCCTATGATTTCATGCCTTCCCCTGAGCTCTATGTGTGTCAAATTCACTTCCCAACTATATGGTTATCTTTGGCCCATCAATACACACTTGTTTCACTTTTCTGCACTCAATTCTGACACCCGGTCACTTTAGAACGAGTCCTAAACTCACATTCAAACTTCTGCGGACACCCTGCCTAACCCGACCTGCACTGTGGACACCCTACAGAAATATTCTGCATGCCCTTCACATTGACACCTAACTCAACCAGTGCCTTGAGATCTGCCCAACCCGACCTGCGATTGTGGATGTCGTGCGGCACTATTCTGCACATCGTGCACTTCACTGCCTGACTCGACCCGCGCCCTCACCCTGCGTTCAACCACCATGTCTTTTCACCAACGAGTTGTTTGCAACTCGTGGTTCTCTCCAATGTCTCACTCGAATTCCTTGATGCTTGTTCGAACTCGTTGTTGGATGCCTTCTCCAAATGTCCATTTTCATGCATTAATACGTGTAGTGTTGTGGTCGTGGGTCACTCGGCGGAACTGATCTGACCTATCTAACTCCCTCCACTCAGTTGTCCTCTATACGTGTAATTTCAGCCGCACTCCCACATGTCGGTTGCCCAAATCCAACTCGGCTATGGTGCGAATTTTTTTCTTATAACTTTGCATTGCCAATGATCACCGACGACTATGTGCGATGTGCCCACTATAACGCACGCACGTGCTCGCCCATTGCTACACGCCCGCGCCCATGTGGTTATGGTGCGACGATATGCCCGTAACATCGCATGGCGCCTGAACACCATCAAAATTCTTGGTGGGTTCTCCCGTGACCCTGAACATTCCTCATGAAGTTGGGGCCTTGCATCCTCCACCACTTCAAAGCATTGTCGTCCCTTGACAACATCATCCTTTCATCACATGATCTATTTTCACAACTCCATGTGTGAAATATCGTCGCAACTTATATCACAAAATGTCATTGCATGATCTCATTAGGGGAATTTTAAGGTCTAAAATGGGCCTCCTAAGGAAATAATAAAATAAGATTTGATTACATCATCAAATTTTAGAGGAAAAAAGTAAAAAAATACTTTTTCAACTTGTATTTTCAACTTATCTCCCAAAGTTTTTACTAAACTTTTGAGTAGGAGTACTCTTTGGATGAAAAATTTAATTCCTCATCCAAGGAGTACCCATGTTTCATTATTTTGATGGATCTTGCTACACGAAAAATGAGAAATACATGAAAAACGTTATTACAATCACAATTTTTCATGTATTTCTCATTTTTCGTGTAGCAAGGTTCATCAAAAGCATGCAACATGGGTACTCCTTGGATGAGGAATTAAAATTTTCATCCAACCAGTACTCCCACTCAAAATTTGAGTAAAAAATTTGGGAGATAAGTTGAAAATATGAGTTAAAAAAGTAGTTTTATTATTTTATCTTTTTACGCTTGTACTTAAAAAAAGGTGAATCATCCCCCATGGTTGACATCATCATCTTGAATACTATTGGTTCTTATAAAGTTTATTTTTTTTGTACATTTTTCTTAGGAGGCCCATTTTAGACCTGAAAATTCCCCTAATGATCGTTGCATCCATGCGCACAATATCATCGCAACTATCATCGCAAAGTGTTGATAAATTCCACATCTCTAAATGTGTTCATGTCTCCAACTCTTCTATAAATATGTGAATAGCATCCATATGTGAACAGCCTTAATCTGCTACATGCCTCGGTCATGTCTCCAATTCTACAAGAAATCATGTGTTGGATCCCCTTGTTCTAGTGATAATTTGGGTAGCTAGTCCAACCGAACATCTCCACAAGAACATATTCTCCCTACATCATCACGACTGTCAAAACATACTACTATCAAGTTCTCATCTCGCTCCACAGCATTCTCATAAAATTAGAGGTCTTCGTTGTCCTGAGAATATGACAATGAGCCCCATCCCCATGAATAGTCTATAAGAAAGGGTAAGTGGAGGCCAAAGGCCTTCCCTCTTCCTCATGCATCAAGTCCAGCCACATGTCTAGGTCTTCCACTTCTAACCTCATCAAGTATGCTTCCTATATTTCTCTTTGAATCCGTGGAATAGCATTTTTCTTTTCTTCCATTGTCTCAAGTATTATTGTCACATCCAAGAGACTGTTGGACAATGCCATGATTTCTTTTACCTACTCCTGAAGTTTGTCTTCCGTAATGACCAATCTTCCCTAGAGTTCATCGTGTTGTTGTGTGTTTTCCACACTCATAGATGTCAGTTTACAATGGGTTGAACCTCCTCCTCCTATGGTTGGGATACCAATAGGATGGTCATCATTCCCATCATAAATATACAACTTCCTCATGTGAGGAACCACCATAACTTCAAATTATTTGAAGAATTCCATGCCTAACACAGCCTCATAATCATCAATATTCACAATCATGAAGTCAACATCCCCATGCCAACTCCCTATTTCAATTGGTGTCTTTTCTGCAACTCTAATTACATAATATATTGGTGGTGAATTCACTCCTTTCAACTAAGCTTGGATTGGTTTGAACCTCACTCCAACTTTCCTAGAAATATCTTCTCTAATGAAGTTGTGGGTAGCACCATTTTCCACCATGGTACATAGTGTGCCCTTCGCAATATTCATGTTCACAAACTCAAGGTTGTTCCTTTCGGGATCCCTTCTTGGGATAACTTCATAAGCTGTTGCTACACTTAGAACCTGCATGGTCCCAACTAAAGGTTCCTTCCTCTTCTCTTCTTGTACTGTTACGGCTAACTTCGGTCTTGAAGGACAATTATTCATCGTATGTTCCTTAGCACAAATCCAAAACTTCAAGGGATTCCTTGTCTTTGACTTTGCATGTGAATTAATGTTAAACTTCATAGCTTCCTTCTTTGGTGCATCATCCTTTTTCTCAAAAGGACTTTTCTTCTTCTTCTCATTCCCCTCATCATAGTGTTCAATAAGTCTATCCATGATATCAAAGGCTTCTTCTAATGTCTTGGGTGCTTTCCTACTCACCTCATCTCGAGCCCAAGGTTTCAACCCAATAGTAAAGTTGAATCATTTTTCCCTCTCGATCATGTTAGGTAGCTCTAGAATAACATTATGATGTTCACTTTGATATTGTTGGAGACTCCCTGTCTGCTTAATATATTTGATAATATATCTTGCATCCCAGGTTTAATCTGCGGACTAAAGTGAACCTGCAAAGCCTCTTTTAGTTCCCTCCAAGTTGTGATGTCAGACCTTGCACCTTGTGCCATCTGATCAAGTTTCCTTCACCACCACATCTTAGCATCTCCTGTAAGGAATTGCACAAAATTCACCTTAGAATCCTCATGAGGAATGGTTAACTGGTCCAATTATTGTTCCATATCCCATAAGAATTTTCTAAGAATTTTCGAATTCCTTGTTCCATCATATGAATCTAGTTCTTTCACCTTAACGTTTGTAGATCCCCCAGATGATCCTTACCCCATGGTGCTTTTCAATAAGACCACTTCACATTCCAAATCTGTGATCTTTGTAAGATATTTGGTAAGCTCATTCACAACTCGATCTTTGGATTGGTCCATGTCTTCAAGTTTTTTCAAAGTTTCACCAAGTTGTCATTTTGTGTACACCGAATGTGTTACCACTGTTTCAAGCTCAGCTTTCCACTTTTTTTCTTCTTCTTTCAATTCCATGTTCCTTTCTTGGAGATCTTGATGATCTTCCCTAGGGTCCATGAACATATTTTCAAGTCTCTTCATGTTCTCAACGACCTTCTCAAAGAATTCATCTCGAGAAGGTACTGGGGTCTCCTCATTCACTTGAGGTTCTTCCACAACACCTTCCATTTGTCTTTCTTGAGAGCGAGTCAAGACCATGTACAAACCCTATCCAACTGTAGCCTTAAAATAACTTTTGTAAGAAACCCCAATAGTATAAAACCAGCTTCAACACCACTTGCAACCCATCAACTGGGCTCCTTCTTTCTTCAATGATAAGGAACCCCTGAAACATCCTTAAATAAAGTGTGGGATCAAAGGCTTTGATACCACTTGATGTGGAGCAGGAAGTGTGTATCATCCCAGTACCAGTTTCTATGATACCACTTATCATTCTCCTATACCTTTGGTAGTATTTTAACCATGCTATAGATAGGATGTGACACTACCATACTTTTTCTTTTCATAATACTCAAGTATGTAGAGTACGCCTTTAGCAACACTTGTTAAATTAGTTAAGAAAATTTTATTTCAATATGCGGAAAAAAAATATATCATCATCATATCCATAGAGTATGCCCATACATACAAGGGAGGGGAAAATCCCTGTTCAATAATGAGTTTGTCCAATAATATGTTTCATAAAGTATAGAAATACAATATAATTTCCAATCCAGCAAAAGATCCCCTTTGCTCCTTGGCAAGGAAATTTAGCCTTTTGAACAAGCCTCAAGACTTTTCAATCACCAAAATAACCCACAACAATCATTTACAACATCATATTTCACCTTGGGAATTTTCTGCACAAATCTGCCCAAGTGTCGTGCTACCGAGTCACTCAGGGCACTCGGGTCAGCTACCTCCTACGAGTTCAAACCTTCCCCCTAGCTCTTTGTGTGTCCAATTCACTTCAAAAATATATGGTTAGATTTGGCCCATCAATATGCACCTATTGCACTTTTCTGCACTCAATTCTGACTCCAGGTTACTTCAGAACGAGTCTTGAACTCCCGTTTAGACTTCAGCAGACGCCATGCCCGACCCGAGCTCCACTGCGAATGCCCTACGGTATTTTTTCGCACACCCTGCATGTTGCTGCACGACTTGACCCATGGCCTACCTTCTGCCCAACATGACGTGCAATTGCAGATGCCCTGCAACATTGTTCCGCATGTCCTACACTTCGCTGCCCAACTCCACCTGCGCCCTCACCTTGCATTCAGTCACCGTGTCTTTTCACCAATGAGTTGTTGGAAACTCGTGGTGCTCTCAAATCTCTCGCTTGAATGCCTTGATGATTGTTCTAAATCATTGTTAGATTCCTTCTCCAAATGTCCATCCAATTGTATTAATATGCATAGTGTTGTGGTCGTGGGTCACTCGGCGGACCTGAGCCGACCCGTTCGACTCCCTTCATTCAGTTGTCCACTATACTTGTAACATCGGTCGCGCTCCCACATGTCGGCTGCCCAACACCCAACACGTAAATTTTCCAACTCGACTACGGTGCGACATTTTGGCTTATAACATCGTATTTCTAACGACCTGGTATAAAGCGTGCCTGTGCTTTCCCATCGCTACACGCCTGCGCCCATGCAGTTACAGTGAGATATGCCCATAATGTCACATGGTGCCTGAACACCATCCAAATGCCCAATGGGCACGCTCGTTACCCCGAACGCACCTCATGAAGTTGCGTCCTTACACAGGCCCATGAGTCAGCGTTCCTTGACTCAGGCAAGTCGGGCGCCCCTCACGGGCTCACATAGGCAATACGACAAATAGGCACGCACCACAGTGATGGGCGTGCCGATGGGCACCTCGGGCAACATGCGACGTTATCAGAATTTCGGTGCACCATAACTGAGGGCGTGCAAAATAACGTGTGAATGGTGCTTTTGGCATAGCGGCAGAGCAAAATTTATAGCGCGTCGGCCATCTTTGCAACAAAAGTAAGCGAACAGGACAACATTACGAAGTGATATGGCAGAGGGCATTCACCAAGGGGTCGGGTCATCTCGAGTCCACTGAGAGCCACCGACACCCTCATTTCGATGGGAGTTGTGGTATAAGTAATATGGTGGAGCAGATAGTTCAACCATCGATGAATGGGAAGCTTTATCCGTTGCACTTTCTACCACATCACTAGACTTGCGGAGATTGGCGAGGCTAAGCTTGCAAGTCAGGTGGACAGAATTTTGAACACGTTTACGTGTCAAATCAAGCAGCGAGTGTGGAAGTGCAAGGCACGGGTCACAAAACATGCAGCGACGGCAAATATGGTTTGGCAGACAAGTGCAGAAGTGTAGGGCGCGGGTCATGGGTCACTACAACGTGCAATGTTCGACGGTCGCGGTCAAGACCATGGGTGCGGGTTGGGTGACCAAACATTATATCAAATGCAACAAAGATAGAACATGTTTAGGGCACGGGTCGAGTCGTGCGACTCCCCAGAAGCGCGCTTGAATGTGTGATGGGTCGTGTTGTGCGACACCTCATTTTTATGTAAAAATAGGTGCTCGACCTGTATAAAAATAAGGAGCCAATTTTATCATATTTATATATAAAATTGTATTTTATAACAGAGTTATTTGCACATTTCTAATTGCTGAAAATTTTTTATATTCCGCATGAAACAGATTTAATAAGTGAAATTTAACACTTGGAAAACTTGAAAGGCATAGTTCGGAAAATGACAAAAATAAAAAGTAGTCATTTAGACGGTGCTGCATGGCCCACCAATGAGGGAACGAAGGATGGGGGCATGACAGATGGTATCATAGCTAGCAAGAAATGTTGCAGTAACCGATTATTTATGCAGTCTGAATCTTCCTATAATACTTGGTCGCATAGCTTGGGTTTTCTTGATCTAGATCTTCTAGCCAATAATATGCAAGCATTGGTGGACACAGGTGCCACACATAATTTTATGTCGACAGATTTAGCGAAGGAAGTTGGGTTGCAACTTCTTCCCATTGATGTGGAAGTGAAGGCAGTGAATTCTAGGACTAAAGTGTCAGGTTTGGCAAAAAAAGTGTTGGTTTGCATTGGTGATTAGGAGGGTTGTCTGGACTTCACTGTGATGTAGCTGAGCAATTTTGACATGATATTGGGGTAGGACTTCTTGAAGGGTATCAAAAAAATTGTTATTCCTTCCAACAATGAGATAGCATTATGGAAGGAATTACATTGGTGGACTTTACCTACTCATGCACAGTGTAGGGAAGTGAATTTTCAGCAGGTTTCTGCACTAAGTATGAGTAAAGCTATGAAGAACCCAAGGATCGAGACATTTGTAGCAGTTATTCGAGGAGTCGAGATTGATGATGGAGTGGTGACACCTATTGCTACCGATATTTCCGATGTACTAAAACGTTATGCAGATCTTATGCCTGATGAGCTTCTAAAAGTACTACCACCAAGATGTGCAATGGCCCATAACATTGAACTAGAGCCAGGAAAGGAACCTCCTGCCAAAGCTCCCTATCGACTGTTAGGGTAAGAATTGGAAGAGTTGAAGAGGTAGCTGAAGGACTTATCTGAAGCAAGTTTCATTCAACCTTCAAGTTCCCCTTATGGTGTTCCAGTATTGTTCCAACGAAAGAAGGGTATGAATGAGTTGTGGATGTGCTATGATTATCATGCATTGAACAAGAAAATGATAAAGAACATATATCCTCTACTGCTAGTAGCAGATTGTTTCAACAAGCTTGCGAAAGCCTGAGTGTTTTCCAAGATGGACTTGAGATAGGGGTATTATCAGGTGCAGATAACTAAAGGAGACGAGAAGAAGACCAAGATTTTGACGAGATATGGAAGATTTAAATTCCTAGTCATGCCATTCAGGTTGTGCAACACTCTAGCCACATTTTTCACGTTGATGAATGATGCAATTTTTCCATACCTTGACACCTTTTTGGTGGTGTACTTGGATGACATCGTAACTTTCAGTGATAACGGGGAGGATCATAAAAATAATTTGGCATTGGTCTTCAAAGCAGTGAAGGAACATCACCTATACTTGAATAAATCCAAGTGTATGTTTTCCTAGATTGAGATTCGGTTCCTTGGCCACATTGTTGGACAAGGCCACATACAGAAGGAGCCAAGCAGAGTCAAGGCCATAGAGGATTGGGTGGAACTGAAGAATGTCCACGATATGAGATTTTTCTTGGAGATGACCAGCTACCAATGAAATTTTCTAGAAGGTTATTCAAAGATAATTGCACCACTGATAGACCTTTTGAAGAAGGGGAAGCAATGGAATTGGATAGAGAAGTTTCGTGAGGCTTTTGAAGCGCTGAAGAGAAGGATGGTGACAGCACCGATACTGAGACTACCTTATTTTGAGAAACCCTTTGAGGTTCACACTAATGCATTAGATTTTTCGATTCAAGGGGTTCTATTGTAGGATGGACATCCAGTGGCTTATGAAAGTTGAAATTTCTAGGATAGAGAGCACATATATCCAGTCCATGAAAAGGAGATGAATTCCATCATTCATTGTCTTCATGTCTGGAGACATTACTTGGTGGGGAATTCATATGTTGTCAAGATTAACAACATCGCTGCAATTTATTGTGCATCACAACCAAATATGTCAACGAAGCAAGCTAGTTGGCAAGACTTCTTGGCAGAGTTTGACATGACTCTTGAGTACAAGCCGAGTAGACTCAATGTTGTTGCAGAAGCCCTTGGTCGAAAGGCACAACTAGCAGCATTAGAAGAAGAAGACCGATCTGACAAGACAAGAATTTGGGTCAACATGTCCACGAAGATGCAAGATAGACTTCAAGTCAATTTGGAAAAATATATACAAATAAAGTTGATCTTAAAGTTGTTAAAGGAAGGGAATACACGTAAGTCTCACTTACGAGATGACTTCTTGTTCTTTGGGAATCGACTCTACATTCCAAACTCATCAAGACTTAGGAGGAACCTTTTGAAGGAATTCCATGACTCAGCTTGGGCTATCCACACGAGGCAGCGTTGGACTATGGCATTATTGGAGAGAGGATACTTCTGGGAAAGGATGAGGTAGGAAGTGGAGGAGTATGTGCATATGTGCATCATTTTCCAATAGGACAAATCGTGTTACGGGAATTTTGAGGTCTAAAATGGGCCTCCTAAGAAAAATGTACAACCAAAATAAACTTTATAAGAACCAATAGGATTCAAGATTATGATTTCAATCATGGGGGATGATTCACCATTTTTTAAGTAAAAGGGTAAAAAAATTAAAAAATAATAAAATAATAAAACTAATTTTTCAACTCGTATTTTCAACTTATCTCCAAATTTTTTTAATCAAATTTCAAGTAGGATTACTCGTTAGATGAAAAATTGAATTCCTAATCCAAGGAGTACCCATGTTACATACTTTTGATGGATTCTGCTACACAAAAAATGTGAAATACATGAAAAAACATGATTACAATCATGTTTTTTCATGTATTTCTTATTTTTTGTGTAGCATAATCCATCGAAAGTATGCAACATGGGTATTCCTTGGATGAGGAATTAAATTCTTCATCCAATGAGTACTCCCACTTGAAATTTGGGGAAAAAATTTGGGAGATAAGTTGAAAATACAAGTTGAAAAGTAGTTTTTTTTTATTTTTTCCCTCTAAAATTTGATGATGTAATCAAATCTTATTTTATTATTTCCACTATTATTTTATAATTTCCTTAGGAGGCCCATTTTAGACCTCAAAATTCTCCTAATGGATACTCATAGACAGGGAGGATTGTCGCAGCCTTTGTAGATTCCAGAGAGACCATGGATGAGTGTCTCTATGGACTTCATTTCTCACTTACCAGTGGTACAGGGGTATAACGGGATCATGGTTGTTGTAGACCGTTTTTCCAATTATGCCACCTTCGTTCCAACGAAGATGCCATGTGGAGCAAAGAAGATAGCTGAGATTTTCTTCAAATATGTTGTGAAGTATTGGGGGATACCAATGAGTATCGTATCTGATAGATATTCACGCTTTACAGGGAAGTTTTGGAACGCCCTGTTCAAGATAGTTGGTATATAATTGCTATAGAGTTCGAGTTACCATCCGTGGGAAGATGGAAAAACTGAGTGCATTAACGCATTGCTGGAGGACTACTTGAGACATTATGTCATGACTGATCAGAAGAATTGGCATGAACTCCTGGATATTTCTCAGTTCAGCTACAATATGCAAAAGAGTTCCGCAACAAGGTATACTCCATTCGATTTGGTCAATAGATAGATGCCAGTTTTATCGCATACGGTTCTACCTAGAGGATCTGGAAAGAGCCCTCATGCCAAGATTTTCTTGACAACATGGGAGGAGGCCTTGGAGTTAGCACATATGCATCTATATGATGCAGTAGGGAGAATGAAGAAATGGGCAAACAAGGATAGAAGGGATGCACACTTCAGTGTTGGAGACGTGGTTTATCTAAGGATCACCAAAGATCAGTTTTAACCACCCAAGGGGACCTAGCATGAGACAATATGATGGGTCATTCCACATGAAAAAGATATTTGGTGAAGTTGCATATGAATTTGAGCTTCCAGACCATATGTGTTCCAGACATCCTATCTTCCATATGAGTTAACTAAAGAAAAGTAGACTTGATGTTGATCATCCAGATCGAGCAGCACCACCAAGAGGGCCAGCCATGATCATTGATAGACCAGACTTGATTTTGGAGAAGATCCTTGATCTCCGTACGACAGGCGTTGGAGGAAATTCCCAAAGGGAGTTTCTCATTCAGTGGAGAAATGGACTGGAGGATTAGTTATGGAATTGGCGAAATGAAATAGTAGAGTTTGATGAACAGTTGACGAGGTCTAACGGATTGACGAGGATGACAAGGACTCAAGGTGGGGGAGTATGTCAGGCCCATGAGTCATTGTTCCTTGACTCAGGTGAGTCGGTCACCCCTCACGGGTGCAAATAGGCAATACGATAGACGAGCATGCCCACGAGCACCTCAGGTCGTATTAGGAAGCTTGCGACGTTACGGGAATTTCATCACACTATAACCAAGGGTGTGTGACATAACAGGTGAGCAGTGCATTTGGCATAGTGATGGAGTGGCGTTTATAGCACATCAGCTATCACCGCAACAAAACTAAGCGGACAGGTCGACGTTATGAAGTGATAGAGCGAAGGGCGTTCACCAAAGGGTTGGGTCAAGTTGGGTCCACCGAGAGCTATCGATGTCCTCACTTCAGTGGGATTCATGGTATAAGTAATATGGTGGAGCGAACAGTTCAAATATCAGTGAATGGGAAGCTTCATCCATCACACTTTCTACCACAGCACTAGACTTGTGGAGATTGGTGAGGATGAGCTCGCAAGTCGGGCGGACAGAAGTCTCAACGCGTTTATGGGTCAGCTCGGGTAGCGAGTGCGGAAGTGCAGGGTGTGGGTCACAAAACGTTCAACGATAGTGGATACAGTTCGACAGATGAGTACGGAAGTGCAAGGCACAGGTCACGGGTCACCACAGTGTGTAGAGTTCGACAGTTGCAGTCATGACCCCGGGTGCGGTCGGGTGACCAAACATTATAGCGAACGCGATGGAGGCTGAACGCATTCAAGGCACAGGTCGAATCATGCGACTCCCCGGTAGCACGCCTGAACGTGCGATGGGTCGTGTCATGCAACATTTGATTTTTATGTAAAAACAGGTGCTCGACCTGTATAAAAACAATGAGCCAATTTTATCATATTTATATATAAAATTGTGTTTTATAACAGAGCTATGTGCACATTTCTAATTGCTACAGAACTTTTATATTCTGGATGAAACATATTTAATAAGTGAACATTAACACTTGGAAAACTTGAAAGGTGTAGTCCGAAAAATGACGAAAAGAAAAAGTAATCATTTAGATGGTGTCGCAAGACCCACCAACGAGGGAATGAAGGATGGGGGAGTGACAACTAGCCTCCGACCCCCGACTGGGCATGGGGTCAGTTCTGCCCCCGGTGCGACAAAAAAAAATATTTAAATAAAAAATTTGAAAAAATAATAATTTAAAAAAACTTTATATATATATATATATATATATATATATATATATATATATATATATATATATATATATATATATATAATTCCAATAAAATTTAAAAATTTATCTTATAAAAAACAAAAATTATATATATATGAAAAATGAAAAAATCACATTTTTTAGAAAAAATAAAATAAAATAAATAAAACTATATTTTTATGTGAATGGTTGTTTTTTGTTTTTTTTCTTTCACGAAGGAAGCCAACAACCTTAAAAATAAAAATAAAAATAAAAAAATCTTATTTTTTTTCCTAAAAACCCTAAAAATTTGAATTTTTTCATCTTCTTCGCTATAAAAATATAAAAAAAGTTTTTTTTTTTAATGTGGTTTTCCTGTAAATTGTGATATTGCAAAACAAAATTCAAAGAAAAAAAGAAAACAATTAAAAAAAAAGTTTTGGAACATAAAAAGAACAAATTCACCCCAAATTCATCTTTAAATAGTTAAAATAGAAGGAAAACTAACCTTTCAAATGTGAAAAACTTTCGTTCAATGTGTTATCGATGCCAATGCAGCACCTCCGCAAAATTGATCCAAACGTTTTAACAAAACCCAGAAGACTTGATGTGAGGTGAGGAATAAAACCAACGATTGTTATTATATAGTGAAGATTGTGTGATTGCTTTAGAGTTTCGCGAAAGTGTGATTAAAATTAAAATTAAGAAAATTAATATGTAGTTAATATTATAGGTTTATATTAACTTTTATTCAATGTTGTCTAAAAAATAAAATGTAAAAATATAAAAATTAATTTTGATACTTAGTCAATGTTAGATCATTTAAATAAAAAAATGGTTTCAGCTTCGAAGGAATGCATGAAAGAAATATTTTTGTGGATATTTTGAATAGAAGGTAGGGTGAAATATTTCAAGACCAATAGTTTAGTAAAATGTTTTCAAATAGATTTTAGATAAAAAATTTAGAGGAAAAAAATTTTAGCGAAAATTTTTGGGGGGAATTTTAGTCTTTAAGCTATATATTGTCATTAGGAGAGAGTGAATTTGTATAATTCAACATCTTCTTGTGGAAATTCATGGATTCTTCTGATAGTGAATTTTTTCTTTCTGCAGCATCAACATATTCGTCATGCAACAAATATTTTCATATTGATGAATATACCAGAAGTTCATTCACCATGAATTGAGAATCAAATTTTTGAATTGGTCGCAATCTTAAGGATGATGAGAACATAAGTGATGAAGGGCAGCAAAAATAAATTTCTATAAATAGAGAGTCAGTTATTCCACTTAGTCTTAATCTTAAGGATTATGAGAGCACCAATTATGAAGGGCATGATTAATAATTTCTAGAGTCAAAATTTCCATGTTGTTCTTAATCCTAATGATTATGAGAGCACCATTAATGAAGGGGGGGATGAAGAATTTCCAGAGTCAAAATTTCCACTTTGTCATAATACTAAGGATTATGAGAGCACCACTGATGAAGGGGGGCATGAAGAATTTCCAGAGTCAAAATTCCCACTTCGTCTAATCCTATGTATTATGAGAACACCACTGATCAAGGGGGGGATGAGGAATTTTTAGAGTCAAATTTTCCACTTCATCTTAATCCTAAGTATTATGAGAGCACCACTAATGAAGGTGGGGATGAATAATTTCCAATAAATAGAGATTCAAAGCGTCCATTTATTCCTAATCCTAAGGATTGTGAGAGCACCAGTGAGGAAGGGGAGGGGGAGGATGAAGAATTTATAATGAATAGATATTCAAAGCTTCCACTTAGGCCTAATCCTAAGGATTATGAGAGAACCACTGAGGAAGGGGAGGATGAATAATTTCCATTAAATAGAGATTCAATGTTTCCATGTATTCCTAATCCTAAGGATTATGAGACCACCACTGATGAAGTTGAGGATGAAGAATTTCTTGCAAATGATAATTTGAATATAAATAGATATTCATATTTTCCATCATTCCTAATCCTAAGGATTATGAGAGCACCAATTATGAATGGGAGCATGAATACTTTCTTGCAAATGATAATTTTAGAGGCACAAATATGAATAATGCATTTTTTCTAAGTGAGCATTTCGAAGGAACTTGTGGTGATGAAGAATTGAATCCTCCAAGGGAATATTTCAAAAGCATGAATGAATATGGTGAAGAATTTCATTTGAGTTAGGGTTTCAAAAGTGCAGATGATGGTAGTGAAAAAAATTCTTCAAGTGAGGATGGTAATGAATAATTTCCAAGCAATGATGATGATGAATTTCTTAACTATGTTCAAAATGATGATAGTGAGGATAATATTCCTCCTAATGGTGATGAAAATGCTTCTACAAAGGATAATGGAATGATGAAGATGTTGCAAGAAAATATTGTAACTAGGAGTATAAGTAGACCTTTTCATATCAATCCGAAATATTCCAGTTATACGAGGCTTAGGATAACATATCTCACAGGAAAAATTTCTATTGGTGATATGATTTCAAGTGAATGTTGTTGAAAGGATTGCTTGAAACATATGGATTTCAAGTTTTCTTTGGAGAAAATGAAGAGATATTTGTCAATGAATAAAAGCATGAAAAAATCATATTTAGTAGGTTGCATGCAATCTACACTAGTAGTTTATGATTATCATATTAGAATGCATTTCTTTGCAGAAAGCCTTTCAAAATGTTGCATTCAATTGGTAATTTTCATTTTTCAAGAATATTATAAAGACTAGAAAAAGGATCCTAGATATTATTCATAAGTACGCTATAAATTGGAGGTTGGGATATTAGAAAATATTGCTATCTCATGGATGAAAGAATTATTTTCAAAGCAAGGAGAGTGTATGCCAATTAAATACACAATACACATTCCAGATAATTTATCGAGACAAGAAATCTACAAATTATATAAGATATTATCAAAAAATCAGACTGGATAAGCTACTCATCAAACCAATCTTGTGCAACTATTTCAAACCAATCTTTTGGTTGAGGCTTAACCTCCTCAATCTGAGAGGGCTCTCTCAAGGGCTTATGATTTTTGATAAATATGTAAATGGCTAACTCTATATGGGAAAAACAATAGATAAATGAAATAAACTGGTTGTAAATCACATTAGCAAGTATACATTGGGCTTATGGAGTCATAATAGCTTTAGTAAAACCAAAATAATCTACCTAGCATGGTATTCAAGGCATATCAAAGTTCAAGTCAAGGAATAAACATGTAGAATAGCGAAACACATAGTCAGTTTGTCTATGAAGGAAGTCAGAGCATCATTGATGAATTTTGAGTAACATAAGCAAACACCACTGCAATATAATATTGAAAATATGCCATCAGAACAAGAACATACAATAACTCCTTATGAATCTTGAGTTGTCTAAGTAGAAATTCTATATTAGGCTGAAAACAGTCACTTACATAAAACATAGTCTTTTTGCTAACAAATGTCCAACCCCTCTCTAATTCGACCACTTGATCTTTTATAGATCATTTACATCATGAGATAAGCTTGTCATTATCTAGATACATCGAATTCCTACCTATGACACCTATCCTAACCATATAACATGGTATTTATTACATAAGACAACTGCAAACCTAAAATAGAGTCCTATTACAAGTAGGATTAGGACTCTTTCACTTTATTTAAAAAAAAATATCTAGACTTAATTACATCATATGCCACTTGTATTTTCATGAGGTTGAAACCTGATGATGAGCTCCAAACTTTTATGACCATAATGCTGATGATGTTGATCTCCTGCAATCTAGGAAATTGTCTCCCTATTCTTTAGGCTTTGGATTCTTTAATATTTTGAGGTATTCTGACCCTTATGAACCATTCTTTCGATGCCATTTGTTGTCAAGAACTGAAAAATCATATGTCCAAAGTCATTCCCTAGTGCCAGCTGTTCAAAATCCACTTCAAACTCTCCAAAATAGTGAAACAGACCTGCACTACGAAAACAGCCCAGTTTCGTAGCACAGTCTTTTTAACCTTTTTCCTTCAAAAATTTGGCTTCTTCTTTTCAGATTTATCTTCCTAGACACTTAAAAAAACTCCCTTAGCAATTTCAAGTGAAAATTCACATTTTTTCCTTCCAAAATTTAAGAGAGAGAGTGAAAAAACATGCTACAACAATTTCGTAGCGCATTTCACTCATTTTGCACTGTTGGCGCTACAAAACTGCTGAGTGAGAAGTTTTGTTCAAAATTTTTAAAAATGAAAATTTGAAAATGTGCCAAAACTCCAAATAAACCTACTTCCAACATATAAAACAAAAATATCAAGTGAAAAATACTTTCATAACAGTCTTCATGAGATTCCTTCTTCATTTGCAAATTTTTCTTGTTTTTCCCTGAAAATTAGGTCTTGGGACAGAACCTATATCTATTAATAAATGAGTTATTTTGAGAAAATGAATGAGTTTTTTGTATTCCATTGTGTCTTTAATAAAAACCTCTCTTGTATATTTGACACACATCTCCTTCTGTCCAGAAACTGCTTTTGCAAAACATGTGTAAAATAGGAAAAATCTATTTCTAAAAACAGGGCTTCAATTAAATCCTTGTATCTCCCAACTAATAACACTTGTGATAAATTTGAGAGAGGTTGTTGTAGCTAGGGTTGTGATGAAGATAAAACTCTTTCATAATTCCAAAACACGTTTCCATTTGGCTAGAAACTGAACTTGGAGTTGACTGCTAAAAAGTCATGTACAGGACAGTTTAGTAACAACAGTTTCGTAGCGCATTTTAATTTATCAATTTCTCTCACATCCTAATGAATTTAAAGAAAGTGAGAGAAAATTTTATAGTTAGATATATTATGAAGAAAAACCTCTTTCATATTTCTAAAATTCATTTTCCGTTGCTTAGAAACTGCCTTTGAATTTGACAGCTACAAAACCGCGTTTTCGTAGTGCCTGTAGTGTATTTTCTACATTTTGCGCTACAAAAGTAGCAGCGCTTTCGTAGTGCAAATCCTCTTTTTTGAACCAGAAGTGCTACGAAATGAAGGATTCTTTGCTAATTGCAGAAATTTAAACCGAAACCTTATGGATTGACCCCTATATGAAAAATTTTAATATTTGATCATGGAATGGACCTCTAAAGACTTTATTTGAATCCAATGATGACCTTTAAACTTATAAAAACTCTAACCTACCCTTAACCAAATCCTAAAATGACTTTCAAACCCATTTTAGACCATGATAAAAAATAGAGTTGACACAATGATGTTTTGAAAATTTTTGGGTGATAACACAAGGAATATGCAAAAGGTGCTCAAGGACTTGGTAGCTTTATTACATATTCATACTTTACAAGGGTATGGAAGAACGAATTCAACAATGCCCACATTCCTAATAAGACAAGAATGAGGGTTTGCAGTACATGTGCCTCTCTTAATGGAAAAAAGGATAAATGTTTATTTTTAAAAATTGGATAGTTATCAACTATGAAAATATATTTATTAATATGTTTATTTTATTTTATGTGCAGATTTTGTTGTCAAAGCACTTCAAGAGAATCACAATCAGCAAACAAGTGAAAGAAAGAAATTGTATAAACATAAAAATAAGTGTTATGATAGTCCAAATAAATATTTGGGTTTGATAATTGATGGTATGTACAAAAAGAAAACACTTCTGCCAAATTTTCTCCACACACCAAAAAATTTACAGGAGGAAAATTTTATTCAATTTCACTTGGTTGGTTGTATGGTCTTTAATGGGAATATGTTGCCAATGGTTTACTTCACAACTCCAAATATTCATAATGATGCAAGTATGACCATAACTATAATCCATGATGTGGTTACTGAATGGTATGATATTCTTCCTAAAGTTCTGTATGTACAATTAGACAACACAAGCCGTGGAAAAAAAGGTCAAGTTCTTTTCAGGTATCTAAACATGCTCATTGAATTGAGATTTTTTAAAAAGGTAAAGGTTGGTCTCATTATTGTTGGGAATACTCATGACCATATTGATAGAAAGTTCAATTGTTTTTCAGTAACATTGAGGAGGAAATATGTTGGGATCCTGCCATCATTAATTGAATGTATTAATAAATCATACATTCCAGAGCCTATTTTTCATGTGTTGGAATAAACTATTGACATGCAAAGGTTGATTCTGGGATCACATGGTGAGGAGAAATTCATTAAACAACTTAATGAAATTAGTTTCCAGCATCAATTTTATATCAAAAAAACTAATGGGATAACACTTATATGGGGAAAGAAGTATTCAATTGTTGCAGAATGGGGGTTGTCATCAGGATTAGCATTTTTGAATTTCATTCCATAGCATCCAATATTTGCATCAAAAATATTGTTATTACAATCAGTTTCTGAACTCCATAATGAATGAAGGAATAAGAGAGATATAAATTATTATGAATGCCTGGAAGAAATTAAAATATGTATTAGAGATACATATGAGTACTTTGATGTAGTTGATTCAGTTTGGCAGGAGTATTTTTTCAATAATCAAAGTGATATGATTTCAAGATCAATAAATGAGGATATTCTTTTGAAGACTCCATTTATTTGGCCACAAAATATGCCAAATGAACATGAGGAAAGACACATTGTTGAACACCAACACTCTTAAGGTATTATTAATTCTCCATGGGTAGAGGAAAGATAAATCTACATTGGTTCTAGAAGATCACATGCACAATGTGAAGCCATGGAAGACCTTTATGGGGTTATGTGCAGGATGTTAAAGAGGGTTGCATGATAGCAGTATTAGCAGATGGAGGTCCACTTGGATATCCATTGTGGGTTTCCAAGGTTATAAAGGTCATTAAATAAAATGAATATATTACAAATGTTGAAGTGCATTGGTATGCCACAAATACTCACCCAGTCAATGGTGTGTACAAGCCAAAGATAGTAGTTGATAAAAAAATTGGCAGAAAGAGAAAAAGAAAGGGCCCAAATAAAAATCGTCGCCACACAGACCTCTTAAAATTAGAGGATGTTGACATACTTTTGTATGATTTCAATTTGACAAAGAGAGGAACTCTTCACTTTAAGACCATAGATATTTTGAAGAAATTGCTACCAGAATAAATAGTGTTTAGATGGGAGTCTGTTGTATCTAGTCGTAGATCTAGAAGACTTTTGAAACCTGAAACGGTGGGCATGCATGTTGACTCAGATGGAGCACTAGTTGATGAAAGAGAAGAATATGGATCATCTTCATCTTCATCCATTCATTCATCTAAAGATGTAGGTTTTGATGGTGTGCTAGAACCTATGACTGATTTTGAATAAATGTGTAAGACATTTTATGTAAATGATGTTTGCATGATAATTGAAATAAATATTATGACTTCCATATGATCTTACGTGAATTTATGATTCATTTATATGTTTTTTGGATTATATGTTTTAATTATTAAGAATATATCTCTTTAAAATATCCACAATACAATAATGAATTACAAAAATAATTTACGTTATATTAAATATACCAAAGTTTATATTTTTATTAAAAGTAAAAAAATATTTGAAATTAATGTTGAATTTTTAAACTATGCAGTGATATAGCCATGATATTATTTATTGTTATCAATTGTTGATATTTTCATTAAAAGTAAAAGAATATTAGAAATTAATATCGATTTTTAAATTATACAGTGATATTTCCATGATATTATTTATTGTTAACATTTGGTATAAGATACTTTTAAAATTTTCGAAAATTCAATGCCTCATTGAAAGGGGAAACTTCATTTTGATGGTTTTTTTTTAGGTTTTTGTTGCAATTAGATAAGTTTTCTTAGGCTAAGGTTTGAAATGAGATATAATTTTAGCCTTTAAAATAAAAATTACTCTTGAAATAATAAATCTTTCATTTACTTGTTCATTTTTAAAAGTTGTTTTAGTCATATAATTTGTCCATAATTTCATGGTTCAAATATGTTAAAAACTTGATATTTTTAAAACCATGGTTGAAAACTTGTCAAAATATTAAGGTTTTCTAAGCTATGATATTTTATATTTAATGCTACAGTTGAAAACAATTACAATTTTAAGGTTTTTTAGAGTCAAGATATTTTATCTTTAACAAGATGGATGGAAATTGTTGGAAATTATGAGGCTTTGAGACATGATATTTTTATCTTTAACATCATGTCTCAAAATTTTTGGAATTTTATTATTTTTCAAAGTCCTAATATTTTATCTTTGATTCCATTATTAAAAAGTGTCAAAATTGTGACCCGAATTTTTTTTGGTTATTCCAACATCAACCATTTTTGTTTCGAGGGTGTTTTTTCATGTTTTTTGAGTTTTTTTGGGCTAGACTTATTATTTTGAGGTAATAGTACCTATTTGATCGGTAAATTTGTTCTATATTTCAAGCTTTGATGAATTCCATTTTCAAACCCTACCTTAGAAAATTTGTGTTAGTATATTTTGATGATATACTAATCTACAAAAAGTCTTGGAAGGATCATGTTCAACATGTTGATAGGGTGCTCAAACTATTGGAGGAGAAACAATTATATGCAAAAAATTCCAAATGTTTCTTTGGAGTACAGGAGGTGGAATATCTGGGCCATACTATATCTCATGAGGGTGTTAAGGTAGACCCTAACAAAATTAAATCCATTAAGGAATGGAAAATCCCCACAACCATAAAGCATCTATGATGATTTCTCGGGTTGACAGGGTATTATCGCAAGTTTGTTAAAAATTATGGGAGAATAGTAGCATCTCTAACAAAATTACTGAATAAAGATGGATTTTCTTGGACTCCATAACAAACTAAGGCCTTTGAACATCTTAACGAGGGAATGTGATAAGCACTTATATTAGCTACACCAAACTTCACAAAAACCTTTATTGTGGAATGAGATGCCTCAGGAAATGGATTTGGTGTTGTTTTAATGCAAGAAGGAAGACCCATTGCTTTTTAAAGTTTCCCAAAAACCTATTTATGATAAGGAAATGTTGGAAATACTACATCCACTTAAGTAATGATGGTTGTACCTAATGGGAAGACACTTCAAGGTTAAAAAAATCATGATAGTCTTAAATACTTTTTAGAAAAAATATTATCTTTAGAAGAGCAACAAAAATGGGTCACAAATATGTTTGGTTATGAATTTGAAATAATCTACTAAAAAGGGAAGCAAAATTTTGTTGCAGATGCACTCTCAAGAAAGGATGAGGATGTGGAAGAATTTCTTTATTCCATTCCTATTATCCAACCAAATTGGATAACCGAAGCAAGGGATGAATGGAAAAATGATGAATAACTGTGGGCACTCATTCAAAAGTTGCAATAATATTCCATAACATATGATACATTTAACTAGAAAAATGATTCATTATGGTACACATATTGCTTATACCTTTGTTAAAATCCCCAACTCAAACAAAATATTATTCTAGAATTGCACACCTCTCCCTTAGGAGGGAATTTAGGATTTTTAAAAATTTAACACATGATTAAGAAGGATGTTTTTTGGGATGGCCTTAAATTTGATATTCAAAATTTTGTGGCAGAATGTTTAGTTTTCCAACAAAATAAATTTGAGGCAATTAATACCCTAGGTTTTTTAAAACCCTTATCCATTCCAAGTCAATGTTGGAAGGAGGTTTCAATATATTTTTTCACAGGTTTACCCAAGTCTGAAGGAAAGAGTGTCATCATGGTGGTAGTTTATAGAATTACCAAGTATGCACACTTGTGTGCATTATCTCATCCATTTAAAGCCAGTACCATTGCTAGTATCTGATAAACAAGAACAATGGGTCAAGTGGTTACCTCTCGTTGAATGGTGATATAACATGTCCTTCCATACTATAGAAAAAATGACCCCATTTAGGGCACCTTATGGAGATCATCCATCGTCCATCACATCATATTTAAGATAAAATTCTAAGGTTCAAGTAGTGGAAGATAACATCGAGCATCAACAACAAGTTCTCCAACTCTTAAAGGATAACCTCACTTTGGTGCAAAATAAAATGAAACAACATGGAAATCAACATCATAGGGAAAGAATTTTTTATGTAGGCAACTGGGTATTTTTATGGCTACAACCATACAAACACATGTACTTCAAGCAAGCTAAGAAGGATAATAAATTATCACCAAAGTATTATGGCACTTATAAGGTGTTGCAAAAGATTCGTACTATGGAATACAAATTGTAGCTTCCTACATATTCCTGAGTGCACCCAGTTTTCCATGTTTCATCCTTAAATAAGGTTATAGGTCATAAGCTCCCAGTTCAACCAATATTTCTAGAACTTGATGAGGAAGGAAAAATCATATTGGAACCCAAATCATTCATAGAAACAGGAACTCGAAAACTACGAAATCGATCAATTTAATAGTATCTCATCAAGTCGAAGAACTTACCCACTGAAGATTCCACATGGGAGGATGATAATTTTATACAAAAGCATCCAAAACTACTGAGGCATTGAGGAAAACACTTTTTTGAAGGAGAGGGGAATGTCGGGTCCCTAAAATACTAGTGTATCCCCTTATTTTTATTGTTAGTGTATCCCCCTTATTGTTATTCTTGTGCCCATGTAGTCCCTAGATTGTTATTATTGTTCCCCATAGAAGCCCACTATTATTATTATTGTTCCCTTACATTATTTTTGTTATGTAGACTCTAATTATATTGTGACCCCTTAGACTCCTATATATAGAAAAGTTGTTTTTTCATTTGAATCATTCAAGGATTGTTCATTTATGTAATGTAAATGAGGTTTCCCCCTCGAAGAGGATAAGTTTTAAGTCCTTGATCTATATTTTCTTCTATTTTTTGAGCTGGTTGCTTAACATTTATGAATAAGATATAGTGTGTAGATTATTCCCTTATACATTTGAAGGATCTACATGGTCTTAGTATTTCTCATTACCAGCGGGATCAATTGCACGTTGGGATACATTCAAAGAGAAGTTTCTTAAGAAATTTGGGGATGATAGAATAATTGCTAGTTTGATTATCGACCTATCAAATCTTAAAGCTTCCCTAAATGAAAAAATCAAAGATTTTAGTTCAATATTTAATATGCTATTGAATAAAATTTCAAATACGTCTCGACTTGGTGTTGATGCACATATTGAATGGTATATCAGTTCCCTACCTTTAAATATTGAAATGTTTTTTGATAGAGCTTAAAAATTATACTTGTTGATAATATTAAGTAAGCTCTGGCTGTTGATAAAAGGGTATTATCCCTTGAAAAGAAATATGTCGTCGAAGAAAGAAAATAAGAAAAAAAGGTTGTTATTATGAATCTTGATTCGAAGTGTATGAAAAAAATACCACTTTAGCTGCGCATAACAAACAACAAAAATGACTACTAATATCTTCAGATCTGCAATTAGATGATCAAGACAAATGCTGCAAAAATCTAGATCTATGCATTAGAAGACATTAAACAGTAGAAAAAACAAGATTTACTCCATGGATCCAATAGAAAAGACAAGAATATATCCAATGAAATTTCTATTAATGGCGCCTGGGAGGAAAACACAAGAGGGTGTTCCCTGTTCTCCTCAATGGGATGGGTTCTTGTAAGTCCTTAGCACTTCCGATTTAGAATTTCTCTCTCTTGATGGTGTAGAAAACCCAGACAAAAATGGAAAAATATGGCTATGATGGTGGATCAATAGCCAGACCAAGAGTTGAGATCCAGAGTGATCTATAGGCAACAAAAGGTGAAAAATGAATGGGAAAACCCTTCTATTTATAACAAAATATTGAGTTAGTCTAGAGATTGCTGCATAATTAAAATATTATTAACCAAATCTAGATCCAACATTTATGGAATATTTTATTATATTTGTTGGAGGGAAATGGAATTTGACTTGAGTCAAATCCCCTTATTTGTAAATAATAAATAAATAATTGATTTATTTATCATTTTAAGGATGTGATTAAGTAAAAATAAATAAATAAATGATTTATTTATCATTTTAAGGATATGGTTGAGTAATAATTAAGTAAATAATGATTTATTTAATTATTTAAGGGTTAATTAGTCATATTTAACAAAGAATATTATTTAAATAAGATTTAAACAATTATTCTTAGAAAATAATAACATAAATGATGATTTATCTAATTAATTTCCTTGTTTTGGGTTAAATATAACCAGAAATATTAATTAAACTATTGTTTAACTAATTATTTCTTGAGGAAAATCAAAAAAATGTATATTTATTTAATATTTCCTTACGGGGTTTCCTGTTTAGACCATAAACAACTTAATAAAGGTGATTTACTAAGTTATTTTCATAGTGAAAGTAATTTTACTTAGAGTAAAATTGGTCTTACATGATGTACTTGGGTCCATCTAATGATAATAGGTTAGATGACGAAAAAATGGTGTAACAAAGGTCACAGTCAAAGAATAACCAACAAATAAAGTTTCCAAGGATCCTTTTGATTTGGAAGGATTGTAGAAATTCTTTAAAACTATGTTTAATGAGATGTTAGAACTTAAAAAACACATTGCTAAAACTTCAAGGAGATCTTTTAGACTCTTTAAGAAGAATCGACCTCCCCATCCTCAACCAACTTCTCAAATATCAAATGCAGACTTTGATGATGAAGATGACGAAGAAGAGGAAACATCAGCAGAAGAAACAGAAGAAGAAGAAATAGTAGAAGCTCATGGCTCGTGGGATTATATCCTCACTAATTAGGATACTAAAGAAGAAGGAGCTCTTCCAATTAGTACCCAAAGTAAAGGTCTCGCAGATACCACGCCAAAAAGAAAAAATCATAAAAGTCTTAATAACTCAGCCAAGGAGAAAGGTACTTCTAAAAAACCTTCTAATCAGCTCACTAATCCTACTCCAAGTACTTCTAATTCTCCTTCTCCCTCTTATTCCTCATCGAATAATTTAATGTTTTATGATGCCATTGAATACAACATAGTAGAGGACATGAAAAATACTAAAGAAAATATTTCCTTATATGAGGTTAGTAATTTGAAACAACAACATAAGTTACTATTAAATGAGTTAAATTTTGTGCCTTCTTCCCCATTTCCTTCAAATATTACTACTTATAAAGTCTCTAAAGTAAAGAATAAGGCACCTGTTGAGATTCAAAAAGATGATGATCCTAGTGAAAATTAAGCACCTACACTAGGATGGAGCCTCGGGCTATTTTTAGATGTAATTCTATTTTTAGAATGAATGAGAAAATTCTATTTATAGTGGAAGTCTATTTATAGATGGTGAGAAAATTGTATTTATAGATGATGTTCTAATTTTAGATGTATGTGCGAAGTCTATTTATAGATCACATGTTTATTTATAGATGCATGTTGACTATTATTATCCCTTAATAATAGTTGGACAATAAATATTAATCTATTCTCATGGAGCACTTGAAATCAGTTAACTGAAGTGAAAACCAATTAGCTGAAGGAATTTCGGGTTCAAAGGTTGATTGGTGGGACATGCAAGTGGACTTAATTGTAACTGAGTGATTCGAAGTTGTAACAGAGTTAGATGTGTAGTTATGTTCGTTGTAAAATAATCTAACTCATTTAAGTGAGTTAAACTCAGTTGTGCTAGTTGTAACTGAACATACACTAGTGAGAGATCAGTGAATTAATTATTTAAGTAATTCACAAGCAGTAGCCTCACATGCAACTGAAGATTTACTATTATTAACTACATGCATATCAGATCCAGTGGAGACCTAGTTGAGAGATAGGTGAGAGGGACAGTTTTACTATCAGTTGTGACATTAGTGGGTGCACTCATGAAACCACACACACATTGGAGATACCAATGAGGATTGCACAGTTAAGGCAAGTAGGATCTCATTCATTCAGGGATTGTGATCAATAGGGATTGCACAGTGGAGGCAGGTTGTCACGTTAGGGGAATTTTGAGGTCTAAAATGGGCCTCCTAAGAAAAATGTACAACAAAAATAAACTTTATAAGAACCAATAGGGTTCAAGATGATGATATCAACCATGGGGGATGATTCACCATTTTTTAAATAAAAGGGTGAAAAGATTAAAAAATAATAAAACTACTTTTTCAACTCGTATTTTCAACTTATCTCCCAATTTTTTGTTGGAAATACTAAGAAGGGGGGGGGGGGGGTGAATCAGTATTCCTTTCAATTAGAGCATTAATTAATATTCAATTATTATCAATGTTTGTACAATGATAGAAGCAAACAAGAGGAACACAAATGCACACAGTTTTTAAGGTGGAAACCCACTCCGTGAAAAAAACCACCTAATGCTTTTCTAATAATTCTTTAATATTCAACTCCAATTGAAAATGAAGCTCCAAATTCCTAGAATCTAGAAAAGAATTCTTCTCTAGCTCCCACTGGATGGACTCTCCAACACCCGATATTCTTCAGTAGTCAACTGAATGGATGCCCCAACACCCAATGAGCTACAACTCACCCTAGCACCACCCTACCACCCTATAGAAGAATAAAATGAGAATGGACTCCCATACCAGGGAAAATGGTCCACTTTACAATGATATAGAATGATGTAGAAGAAGAATATATACTAGACCAACTTTTCCACAACCACCTAATGATGATCCTAGACCTCCCAACACTTCCTCTTCAACCCTTGGAAGATAGACACTAGTACAATTTTTACAATAATGTATTTACAATGACTTAGTACAATGATACCTTTACAATGATTGTATGCAGTGTTGCCCACTTGAAGACTTCATAGGATGAACTTATTACTGCTATTATGCACCTTGGTTGATGCTCTTTTCATGCTACCCTCTGCTGCACCTTTCTTTTCTTTGCTTCCCTAGAAAGTCTGGTCCTTTGCAACCCTTGACAACACATGTCCAGCTTTCTCTTTGCCTTCTAGGAGCTCGAGATTGAATCTGGTGTATCTCTGTTATTTCAGATCCTCAATATCTAATTTTTGGTCTTGTAGTATTCCTCTAAGTCGTCTTTCCAATTCCATAGGTTAGACCCAATTTGGATTCTTCAAGAGAGAGTTATACCCAATCTCTCACAATGCCCTAATTATGGATTGTTTCAGCAAAGTGCAGTTGTACAGCGTGCCACGTGTCACTGTTTCTTCATTTGGCTCTAAAATTGATAGAGTGAAAACTAATGACCGTGCACTATCTGCCACTTTTTACCGAATTTCAATCCGATACTCAGAGAGATAGTTATGATGATTTTACCAAGGTCACTTCTTTGAGATGAATTTCAAAAGCTTGCAAAAACCATGACTTCCATAGATCATATCTCTAAACATGTTGTGCACCTTGATCTAAAATTTTTAAAGAAGCTTCCTAAGGATTTTGGCTTCACCTCATAAAAATTTCAGCTTCTGAACCTTCGTAGAAAAATTTTAGAGCAAAAATTCCACGATCACCTGTTTCATATGGCGAAATCCCTTGCATAAGGAGGAAATGAGGATCACAATTTATATAAATGCTTATGTTGAGAGGGGCTTCAACAAGTGAACGTGGGAGGGATTTTAGGAGATTAAAAAATATTAATTATGACTTTTCAATGACCCATGCCCCAACCCCATGGGGTTTTAGCCCACTAACTGGGGGTACAAACTTCAAACATGAATATCTCTCAAACTGTGAAGAATTACATGGCGTGCCATATATCAACAGAAACATCTAGACAAGTAGAAACCATCAAAAGAATTATTGACCTAGAATATATTAATTTTGGTAGGTAAAAATTCCCATGCAATATTGGGTTAGCCCTTGGTGCTGCTTGGGTTGACATTAATGAAAACCATTGATCAACAATCTCCCCCTTTGTCATTGATGGCAACACAAGTACTCCCCCTGCGATCATGACACCTATTACTACAACATTCTCTCCCCCTTTGACATTAATGGCAAAGGGTAACTCCTCCTAAAACACAACCATCCTGTGAACCTGTACACACTTCCACTCCCCCTGACACACAACTGTCCTGCAGACCTGTAATCTACTTCCATTCCCCCTTTATATTCTAAAAAAGGAAAATCTAATGAGAAATTGGGAGAATCCCAAGCTTCTGGCGAAGATATTCCAATGCTAGAGAATAGTTAATATGTGATTCTTTTGGTGCTTCTTGGAATCTTGCTACTTGTCCAACTGCTTGCATAACATCTGGTCGGGAGGATGTTACATATAGAAGACTACTAATCATAGATCTGTACAACCTTTGATCCAAATCCTTAGATGAGTCGTCTATGCTCAATTTGCAACCTGTTACCATTGGAGTAAGGATGGGTTTGCAATTTTCCATTTTAAATTTCTTGATAATTTCCTTGATGTACTTGGCTTGACATACAAATATTCCCTTGCTAAGATATTTGAAGCCCTAAGAAGTATGTCAGCTCACCAAGTAAAGACATCTCAAAATCACTTTGCACCTTTGTAGCAAACTTCTTACTTAGTCGATCATCATTGCTACCAATTATTGTATCATCCTCTTTAGCTATTAGACATGCTTTAGTTGCTTCATCCAGAACATATATGTCGTTTGGAGCTCGACTTGCTATAGCCACAATTTCACCATACACGCCTTTCCTGATTTCACATTTTGTGGAGTTGAATAGTATTGTGTGTCCTTGATCACACATTTGTCCAACACTGAGCAGATTTTGATTCATGTTTTCAACCAATAGAACATTCTTGGCTAGAGCATCTTTTCTTCCGAGAGTGATAGTACCTGATCCTATAACATTTCAAGATCCATCATTTCCAAAGGACATGGTTCCATCCTTCTTCTATTTCAGAGATACAAATTTATTTCTATCTCCAGTCATATGCGTTGAGCAACCGCTATCAACATACCACACATCTTTGTTCTTTTGAGCCTTGAAAGTGAGAGCACAATTATCATTCTTCTTCTTCTTCCATGTTCCTTCGTTCTGTGGCTTCAAAGATTCTTCTGGAGGATTTTCAAGTCTGCAGTCTTTGGCTATGTGTCCAAAGTTTCGACATTTGTAACATTCAATATTATTTCTTAAATGTTCAAATCTATTGATGTTTCGCTGAGCCCTGGGAGGTTCATATTTGACAGATCTCCTGGAATTGTATTCGTTCCTTGGGTATGTGCGACATTCTACAGCTTTATGACAAAATTTTCCACATGAATAACAGTAGCCATAAAAAATATGTTGGTACCTGGATGGAAATTTTCGTCGAGGAATTGTCTTCCAAGGCTCTTCTTGCGAATCTTGTCCAATGAAGTCTACATGCATGTCATATCTCATATGTTCATTGTATTTTGTTGTAGAAGATCCTGCTTCTTCTTCTTTGTAACCGATGTCAGTTTTTTCATTGTAAGATCGTTGATTTTTTATGAGTTCTTCCAATGCCCTTGATCTATTGGCATAGTTTTGGATAGTTTTTCCTTTCTTCACTTCCTCACGCAGTGATACTACTTCGGCTTCTAATTCTTCCCTTTCTTGGTTTCTTTCTTCCAACTTCTTTTGAAGTGACTCTTCAATGCATTTGTGTTCTTCAACTTCAATTTTGAGATCTTGAACTTGTTCTTCAAGATTATTGGAACAGATCTTCTCCGCCTTGAGATCTTTTATAAGCTTTATTGCTTCCTCATAAAATTCTTCTATGGTCCATCCTTCTTCTTCATTGTTTGATACCTCTTGTTTATTGTGCTTGGCCATAAAAAATACTCTCTCATTGGCTTCTTCTTCACTTTCATTGTCTTCATCGGATGATGAGCTATCTTCCTTAGAGAGAAAGTTCCTTTTGGATACTTGCTTGTTGAATTTCTTAAAGCCTTTCTTTCCTTTTGAGTTGCCATTACTTCTGTTTGGAAATCTTGCTACAAAATGCCCAACCTCATTATAGCGGAAACATATCAATGGACGTTTACCTTTGAATTTTCCCTTACCAATTTTTAGTTTTCTCGTGAAGTAAGCATATTCTTCATCTGAAAGACCTTCTTCATCATCTCCATTTTCTTCACACTTGCAAGTGAATGTATTTTCAATTGAAGGTTGTTTATCTTGATTGGTTTTCTTAGATGCAACGAACGCAGTTTCTAGATGCGAAGTACCCTTTTCTTCATCAAGTCTCATTTCATATGCTATGAGAACTCCATGTAATTCCTCTTTGCTGAGTTTTTCCAGATTTGCATTGTATTCTAAGACCGATACCTTTGGGTTGAATCTCCCTGGTAATGTTCTAAGAATATTCCATATAATAGTCTTCTCATCAACTGGCTCTCCCAATCCTTCCAGAGTATTGGTTATTTCATCAATGTATTGGAAGTATGCAACAATGTTACAATCTTCTTTCATTCTGAGTTGCTCAAATTTTTCTCCATAGATTTGAAGCTTTTATTCTTTGACATTTGAGTCACTTGCATATATATTCTCAAGCTTATCCCATACATTTTTGGCAGTTTTACAACCCAACACCTTATGATAAGCAGATTAAATAAGTCCACTGATAATAATATTCTTTGGTTTTGCATCATTTACCAAATTCTTCTTACCTTGTTCATCCGTATTTGATGTAAATCCATTTTGAACAGTGTCCCATACTTCGTCACCTTGCGCCAAGAGATAGACCTCCATTATTCCTTTCTAGAGTGCATAATCATTTTCATTGAATAGAGGTACACCATTCTTGGTATGCTCCATGACCTCCTTCCAGCTATTAAACTGATATTGAAGGAACCAAGCTCTGATACCAATTGTTGTAAATACTGTGGGGGGGGTGGGGGGGGTGAATCAATATTCCTTTCAATTAGAGCATTAGTTAATCTTAAATTATTATCAGTTTTGTACAATGATAGTAGCAAACAAGAGGAACACAAATGCACATAGTTTTGAAGGTGGAAACCCATTCCGGGACAAAAACCACCTAATGCTTTTCTAATAATTCTTTAATATTCAACTCCAATTGAAAATGAAGCTCCAACTTCCTAGAATATAGAAAAGCATTCTTCTCCAGATCCCACTGGATGGATGCTCCAATGCCTGACATTCTTCAGTAGTCAACTGAACAGATGCCGCGACACCCAATGAGTTACAACTCACCCTAGCACCACCCTACTACCCTATAGAAGAATAAAATAAGAATGGACTCCCGTACCAGGGAAAATGGTCCACTTTACAATGATATAGAATGATGTAGAAGAAGAATATATACTAGAACAACTTTGACACAACCACCTAATGATGATCCTAGACCTCCCAACATTTCCTCTTCAACCCTTGGCAGATAGACACTAGTACAATTTTTACAATAATGTATTTACAACGACTTAGTACAATGATACCTTTACAATGATTGTATGTAGTGATGCCCACTTGAAGACTTCATAGGATGAAATTATTGTTGTTTTTATGCACCTTGGTTTATTCTCTTTTCATGCTACCCTCTGTTGCACCTTGCTTTGCTTTGCTGCCCTAGAAATTTTGGTCCTTTGCAACCCTTGACAACACATGATCTAGCTTTTTCTTTGCCTTCTAGGAGCTCGATATTGAATCTAGTGTATCTCAGTTATTTCAGATCCTCAACATCTGATTTTTGGTCATATAGTAGTCCTCTGAGTATTCTTTCCAATGGCACAAGTCTTACCAAATTTGGATTCTTCAAGAGAGATTTATACCCAATCTCTCGCAATGCCCTAATTATGGACTGTTTCAGCAGAGTGCACTTGTACGGAATGACACGTGTCATTGTTTCTTAATTTGGCTCTAAAATTGATAGTGTGAACACTAAAAACTGTGCACTATCTTCCAATTTTTACGGAATTTCAATCCAATACTCAGAGAGAGAGTTATGATTATTTTACCAAGGTCACTTCTTTGAGATGAATTTCAGGAGCCTGCAAAAACCCTGACTTCCACAGATCATATCTCCAAAAATGTTGTGCACCTTGATATGAAAGTTTTACAAAAGCTTCCTCAGGAATTTGGCTTCGCCTCTTAAAAATTTCAGATTCTTTTCCTTCGTAGAAGAAAAGTTAGAGAGAAAATTCCACGATGACCTCTTTCAGATGGCGAAATCCCTTGCATAAGGAGGAAATGAGGATCACAATTTATATAAATGATTAGGTTGAGAGGGGCTTCAACAAGTGAACGTGGGAGGGATTTTAGGAGCTTAAAAAATAGTAATTATGACTTTTCAATGACCCACACCCCAACCCCATGGGGTTTTATCCCACTAACTGGGATTACAAACTTCAAACATGAATATCTCTCAAACCGTGAAGAATTACATGGCGTGCCATATATCAACAGAAACATCTCGACAAGGAGAAACCATAAAAAGAATTATTGACCCAGAATACATTAATTTGGTAGGTCAAAATTCCCATGCAATATTGGGTTAGCCCCTGGTGCTTCTTGGGTTGACATCAATGACAACCGCTGATCAACAATTTTTTACTCAAATTTTGAGCAGGAGTACTTGTTGGATGCAAAATTTAATTCCTCAACCAAGGAGTATCCATGTTGCATACTTTTGATGGACCATGCTACACGAAAAATGATAAATACATAAAAAACTCGATTAAAATCATGTTTTTCATGTATTTCTCATTTTTTGTGTAGTAGGACCCATCGAAAGTATCCAACATGGGTACTCCTTGGATGAGGAATTAAATTTTTCATCCAACAAGTACTCCCGCTCGAAATATGAGTAAACAATTTGGGAGAGAAGTTGAAAATATGAGTTGAAAAAGTAGTTTTTTCTTTTTTCCCTCTAAAATTTGATGATGTCATCAAATCTTATTTTATTATTTCCACTATTATTTTATAATTTCCTTAGGAGGCCCATTTTAGACCTCAAAATTCCCCTAATGGGAGGCAATAGATTGGCGCATGTATTTGCCAATTTTTGTATGACAGTGTGAGACGATTGCATATTGTTATGAGAGCCCTTGGATTAAATTTTTGTATGAGATTGTTTCATGATCCATGATATATACATAATATATGATAGTGGGGTTTTTAGGTTTATGCTTTCCCGGTAAAAACATCTATGTTATGTGTGATTGATCTTTCTTCATGTGTTTGCAATTGGCGATCGTGTTTTAAATTTCCACAGATTTTTGTAGAAGCGATTATGTATTTAACAGTGGCATATAATTGTTAGATCAGAAGAATCCAGGAAATACATAATTTGTGTTAAAATTTCTACATGGTATCAGAGCACAGAAGATTGCAATTTTGAAGCAGGATCTGAGTTTGTTGGTGGAAACAATTCGAATTTGCTGCAAGAATTTCTTGGTGCGACAGTTGAGTAAACATAGAAATGGATTTCAATGGCTTGTAGCTAGAGTATGCACTCGAGGGCAGATTGAAATTCATTGTCTGGAAGGACAATATGGAAGCGGTGCTTGAAGATAATGACTTGAAGGAATTCATCGACAGTGATGTTCCTAAGCCCACTTCAACAGATGTTGCATTACTTGACGCATGGCAAAAGAAAGTAGTGAAGGTGAGAAGGATTGTGTTGGAAGGTGTACGAGGCCACATTATCTCAAGCCTTCATGGGAAAGCCACTCCATATGCTATGTGGAAGGCTTTGACGGATCTTTTCCAAAGTAGCAGCAACCATAGGAAATTGGCACTAAAGGATAAAATTGGAAAGATCAAGATGGAAAAGGGCGAAAATATTCCAAAGTATCTCACAAATTTTTTCCAATGTCGAGATGAACTGGGGAGTTTGGGAATCACTATTGTTGATGATGATTTGGTGAGCTTGGCTCTCTTGGGACTTCCTAAGAGTTGGCACAGTTATGAAGACTTTGCCAATCGACGGGAAAAACTACCGGATTGGGAACGAATGTTGTCGGATCTAGTGCAGGAGGAGTTCAGGTTGAACACCAGAGATGGATCTTCATCAAAGCATGATGTTGAAGAGGATTTTTCTTTGGATACCAAGGCAAGGAAAGGTAAGGGGAAGAAATTCCATTAAAAATCTATGTCTAAAGGCATGAAGTTGGATTTTTCCAAGGTGAAGTGTTTTCACTGCCACGAACATGGGCATCTCACCACTAACTGCCCACAGAAGAAGAAGAACAAGAATGTTGTTGGATCTGCAGCTGGTGAGGCCCTTGCCTCACAATTTAAACTTGATTTCTCTTTGATCACATGCTTTGTATCAATCACAATGGGATCAGTGTGGTATCTTGATAATGGTGCTTCCTTCCACATGACGGGAGATAAGGATATTTTCAGTGACTTGGAAGACAAATATCTCCAAATGCATATAGATATGGGTGACAATGGAAAATACAATGCGGCTGGTGTTGGTACCATTACCTTTGAGAGGGATTCAGGTAAACCATTTCAATTGAAATATTTTATGCATGTTCCAGGTCTGAAGAAAAACTTGGCCTCAGTCGCAATGTTGGAGGACAGAGGCTATGACATTGTTTTTAGTGATGGAAAATATTTTCTATGACATAAAACAATGGGTCCAGCCAAGAGGATATGGATTTGAGTTAAGAATCTCTAAAAGCTAGAGGTAGATGGTTGCACTGCCATGATGGGAAAGGCAGAAAAAGTGGTGAGCCAGGATGAGAGCGAATTATGGCACAGACGATTGGGCCATCTTCATCGTGGAGCCTTGAAAGTCATGTATAAAATATCTATTGGACTTCCAATGGGAACACTTGCTCAGTTAGATCAGTGCAAGGGTTGCATCATGTGGAAGTATGTAAATTCCACCTTTCATGAAAAGGAGAATCATGCTTCGGTGATCCTGGAGAGAGTTCACACAGATGTTTGTGGACCATTCTCGGTTGCTTCAACATAAAAACACAAGCATTATGTTATTTTTTTTGATTAATTTTCTCATAAATGCTGGATCTTCTTCATGTAGAAGAAGGATCGAACATTCTCAATGTTCTATGAGTTTATGGCATTGGTGGAGAAAGAGTCGGGGAAGAAATTGAAGGCTCTGAGGAGCAATAATGGTGGAGAATAAATATCTAATGAATTCAAAGAATTCTGCAGCAAAGAAGGAATTTGAAGATAACTCATAGCACCTCATAACCCACAGAAAAATGGGGTCATGGAGAGGAAGAACAGAACGATCGTGGGTGCAGCACGAGTAATGATGCATGATCAGGACCTACCAATGCATTTGTGGGTGGAAGCTTGCAACACTGTAGTTTATGTGAAATTTTTTTTTCCTCATAGAGTACTTTTCATGGGCACACCTGAAGAAGCTTTCACTGGTAAGAAACTGGATGTTTCTCACTTTAAGATTTTTGTCTCATCTGTTTATGTGCGTGTGACCAAGAACACCAGGAAGAAGTTGGAGCTGACAGTTGAAGTTGTGATATTTGTGGGGTACACATAAAAACCCCATAATTATCATGTGTATTTACCTAAATTAAGATGACTATTATGTGGCAGGATATAAAATTTGATGAGGGGAAAGCCATGTGGTTGTTGCTTGAGAGGGAGCTAGACTTGCGGGCAGAGGAGGAACTGTTGGTTCCCAAATATGAGTCTCTAGATGTGGATCAGCCACAATATTAGGTTCATGGAGTGGAGGAGTCCACTCACGTAGAGCCAAACATAAGAACTAGCAGAAGGCGTACCATAGAAGTTGATAGGCTAAGACTTGATGTTGCGCAGAATATAGGAGCCCCTACTTCACATCACAGACAAAGACAATCTCCTGACCAATTTATAGGATACATGGCTCTCATGAGAAAATGTATTTTGACTGAGACATCTTCCTTTCAAGAAGCAATGCAGAAGCCCACATGGGTAGATGCAATGGTGGAGGAGTATGAATGAATTATCAAAAACAGTGCTTGGGAAATTGTTCCAAGTCTGGTTGATAAATTAGTGGTAGGTTCAAGATGGATCTACAAGGTAAAGCAAGCTTTTGATGGGAGTGTTGAAAAATACAAGGCGATATTTGTGGCCTAGGGCTTCTCACAGATCGAGGGGATTGATTATGAAGAAACATTTGCACCTATCGCACGATATTCTTCCATAAGGACCATCCTTGCTCTCTCAGTGCAGATGGGTTGGCACATTCATTAGATGGATGTGAAGACTATGTTTTTCAATGGGATCATTGAAGAAGTAGTGTACATTGAGAAACCTGAAGGATTTGAGATCTTCAGCAGTGATTTTCATGTGTGCAGACTCAAAAGAGTGTTGTATGGGCTAAAGCAAGCACCTCGTCCTTGGTACACTCAGATCGACAGCTATTTCACTGGATTTGGCTTCAGCAAGAGTGAGGTGGATGCAAACCTATACCAAATTTTGGTGGAGGGTAAGCTTTTAATCATTTTTCTTTATGTTTATGATTTAATACTGAGTAGTGATGAGCATCTAATACACTCATGCAAGGAGGACCTTACAAAGGAGTTCGAGATGAAGGATATGGGCCCCCTTCATTATTTCCTTGGATTGGAAATATGGCAGCGAGATGGTGAAATTTTTGTGTCTCAAGGCAAGTATGCAAGGGATATATTGGGTAAGTTTCACCTGGAGGTTTGCAACAGGGAAAATTTTAGGGGCGAATTTTAGCCCAAGGGTGAAATTTAAGGGGTTTTAGATTTTGGAGGGGCGAATTTTTTATATAGAACCCTTTTTGTAATTTTTGTATAGTTAGCCCCAAAATTATTTTAAAAATAATTAATTGTTATGTTTTAGCGCAATAAAATAGGAGCGCATAAAATGTGAAAGTCTGGATTTGCCTCCCAATTTACTGGTTTGGTTAGTTTTTGGTTGCATTCGCCCCTGATTTACTGGTTTGGAGGGGTTTGCAATTTCATTTGCCCATAGTGTAAGCAGACGATGAGGGAAATGGAGCCAATTTATTGGGTTGGAGGGTTATGGAATGGCATTCGTCCCCAATTCCGTTTATGCCGATGATGAGGTAAATGGAGCTGATTTACTAGGTTGGAGTGTTTTGGAATGGCATTTTCTCCCAGTTTACATTGTTGATGAGGGAAATGGATGGTTTTGGGTTGCATTCATCCCCATTTCCATTTTCTGGCTTGGAAAGTTGGAGGATTATCGGAATGGCATTCGTTGATTGAATGAATTTGGAACATGAGAATTTTCAAGAGAATGTTTCTTACAGGATATGTATCAAGATTTAACAAAGGAAAGGCTGACTGAGGACAATCCAACCTTTCAAGAAGACAAGTTGACTACAGGGTCTAATTATGGACTGTGGGTTGGAAGATATGCACAGAATGGATGGGGTGAGGAGGCCATTGAGTTGTTTTTCCAAATGTAAGGGGAAGGAGTAAACCAAGACCAGATCACTTTCTCCATTGTTCTTAGCACTTGTTCCAGCCTTGGAAATCTGGAATATGGTAAGCAGATTCATGGTCATACTATCCAATTTGGATACAAATCAAATGTGTTAATAAGGAATACTATTGTTGATATGTATGCAAAATGTGGAGATATGGAGGATGCACAGCTCATGTTCAACACAATGCCAAAGCAAGATGATGTTTCATTTAATGCCTTGATTTTTGGATATGCTTGAAACCAACGCGGGGAAGATGCCTTGAACCTTTAAATGGCTAAATGTATCTGAGTTTACCTTTGCAGGGTTTCTCAATGCATGTGCCAACCTACTAGTTGTAAATAGGGGCAAACAAATCCATGCTCATGTCATTCTAAATGGATATGAGTCAAATGTCTTTGTGGGGAATGCCTTGTTGATATATATGGAAAATGTGGGAGCATTGACAATGCAAACAAATTATTCATTGAAATGCCTAAACGGGATGGAATTTCATGGAATGCAATGATCACGGGATATGCCCAACAAGGGAACAGAGAGAAGGCCCTAAAGTTCTTTCAACAAACTCAAGGGGAAGGCATGAAGCCTACCGACTTCACGTTCGCGAGTGTTCTTAGTGCATGTGCTAATTTTCAATCTCTCAAACAGGGGAAACTAATTCATTCCCAAATCATCAAAACAAGATTTGATTCTATTTTCTTTGTGGGAAATGATCTGGTTGATATGTATGCCAAATGTGGGGACTTAGACAAAGCATGCTCAATATTTGAGAGAAGACCTAACCATAATGTCATATCATGGACTGCAATGATAGTAGGCTAGGCGCAAAAAGGACATAGTGAGGATGCCTTGAAACTATTTCAAGAAATGCAAAGGAGAGGTGCTAAACCAAACCAGGTCACCTTTGCAAGAATTCTTAGAACCGCTGCCACTATAGCTTCCTTGGAACTGGGCAAGAAAGTTCAAACCCCTACTTTTAAAACTAGGTTTGTCACAAATGTCTTTACTAGAAGTGCTCTCATTGATATGTATTCCAAATGTGGAATCATAAAGAGTGCACTCCACGTGTTAAAAAAAATTCCTGAGCGGAATTTCACTTCATGGAATGTTATGCTTGTAGGATTTTCTCAGAATGGGTATGGCAGGGAAACACTCCAACTATATGAATAAATGTTACATTATAACATGAAGCCAGACCAGGTCACTTTCATTAGTATTCTCTCTGCATGCAGAAGGTTATCAATATTATAATTCCATGAGTCAAGGTTGTTGTCTAACACCAAAAGCATAACACCATGCTTGCATGATTGATCTTCTTGGTCGCTATGCATGACTAGATGAAGGAGAAGAATTATTTAAATATGACATGTGAACTTGATGCTATTATGTGGTTGGCACTACTTGGTGTGTGCAGAATTCATGGAAACATTCAGTTGGGAGAACGTGCAGCAGATTGCATTTTCAAGTTGGAACCAAAAAATGCATCACCATATATACTACTTTCTAATATATATGCCGCTGCTGGCAGGTGGGAGGATGTAGCAAAGGTGTGGAAAATGATTAATTATAGGGGAGTTAAGAAACAAACAGCATATAGCTGGATTGAGGTTGAGGCTAGGGTGCATGCCTTTGTTTCAGATGATACATTGGACCCACAAATTAAGGAGATTTATGCAACATTAGATAAATTGACCATGCAGATGAAATCCAATGGCTATGTGCCAGAAAAAAAATTTGTGTTGCATAATGTGGATGAGGAACATAAAGAAAATTTCCTCTATTATCACAATGAAAAACTAGTAGTTGCATTTGTGCTTATCATAACCCCTTCTTGGAAAAACTAGCAGTTGCATTTTGAAAATAACAGTATATTTACTTTCTGAATATATATTTTTTGCATTTTGGCATGATTAGCAATGTCAATGGTTAGATTCAGTTAATATAATTGGATGGGTTTCGTGAAATGGAATTGTGCTCCCCGTAAAATGTTTTCAAATAGGGTTACTAAATGGATGTGTTTGCATGTGAATTTAACCCCTATTATCCTTTAAATACAATGATAAAAGGATAGAAACTTAAAATATTAGAAGCTTATTTTTTGAAGGAAATGTAGGTATAATTTGCCCCAAAATTTTGAAACCATCAAGGGAGGCACTGGTGCAACTCTTCCATTTGGTATTTCATTTTCTTATGTGTTTGAAATTTCTCGTTTCTTGATTTTTCTCTTATTATTGCACACACTGGTGGCTACTCCTCATCTTGCTTGGCATATTTTGATTTTCATTAGATATCTAGAAACATGGAAAGGTAATGCATTTCTGTGAAAATGATATTGGATGCATGGAAGGTACTACTTGTAGGTTGTTCTCTTGTTTACTTTGTCCATTCTTTTCAAAACTATATTGTGCATTTCTTTTGGGATTTTCCTTTTGTTATCAAGTGTATTAGGTTTTCGTTATGCAATTATATTGGTATATTACACTTGCTCAATTTAAGCTTGTTAATTCAGAAGTTTTGAGTGAAATATCATTTTCTCTTGGTACCTCCTACTCTACCCTTGACTATATGTGGTGCAATTGTTTTGGGCTTTGCAGTTATGTTTTCCAGGCTGACCAAGTTTGACTACCGATGGAATTGTAAAAAATATCAATGCACACAGAGAATGCAGCATGCACAGATTGAAGCATTTGAGAATTAGTGGTCTTTTTGGGATAACAAGAGAGCACCTTGATAAGTTGAAATACCTTTTGGATCGTGGTTTACAATAGAAGTATCATTCATTAAAACCATGGTTTTATCCTAATGGTCGCTATTATTCACTTTCATATGATGATGACAATACAATTGATATTGAAGCTTGCCCTAGATGTGGGAATGCAAGGCTTGTTTATGAATACAGTTAGACAGTTAGAGAGTTAGAGAGTTAGAGAGTTTCGAGATTGTACATTTTGTATTGCATGTTGTGACGAGTGTGGAAGGTGTATTTATGGTAGTGAATATGAAGAAACATTTTGTCTCGATATGCTTTGTGCTAACTATATGCAAGATTCTCAACTACCAAGAATCAGAAGAGCTCGCCTATGGTAAATACACATTATCATAATTTTAGCTTTACTTTAGGCTTCAATGATTTTGGGCTATTAATTGCTTGTAATTTGGTCCCAAAATTGATTGTTTTGACCCTATCTCAGGGATTTGTTGAAGACAAAGAAAACAAATCATTATATTTGTGTGTTTTGAGGTGTACATATTAGTTTTCCTTATTTTTAGAATCAAAGGTATATCCAGGAAAACAAATATGAAGAAATTCTATTTCAATTTTCATGAGAAGAAGCCAACAACATATTTTCCTTTGGGAGATTTTGGAGAATGTTGGCTAATATTTTAGGCCCTGTGATTTACAATTTTTGTTTTCAGACTTTGTTCCTGAGAAGGCTACTGGACAGTAAAGTTGCATGTGGCCTGGATTTATATAGCAGTAGAAAATAGTTTTAAATTACGTACATTTATCAATTTGAAAAAATAAGTTGTAAAGGAAAATAACCTTCTTATGGGTATAAAGAGAGAAACAGTTTCTACCTCCAAATATTGTGGTGTGTTTGGTGGGTTGTGTTATGTCAAAACTAAACACAACCAAAAAAGTGGCTTTGTTATCATAATGGAGTGTTTTTTATGGTAATCTCAAGACTAGGATCATATTACTCTGGTACAACATGATGATTGGCACCTGTTTTCTGGGAAATTATAATAAATAATGATGTACATTATTAGCCCATTCAGCCACAAACATCAAGTGTATTGTATGTCAAAAAATATTCATTTGTATTTATATTGTAAAAATGTGAATTCTTTTGTACATATTTGGTGAGTCACCAAATTGAGCATTTGAGAAAAAAAAAATTGCGGCCATATAATATTTTTGTGTTTGAGCTGGCTAGAATCTCATATCCATATATCTATTTTTTACTCTTAGCTACCAATATGCTATATTGGTTGACGGCCTATCTTTTGAATTTTGATAGTTTGATTCTAGGTTAAGGGAAATGCAAGCTATAGTGAAAATTCTTGTAAAGTGTGAACGTGCTTGGTATGCAGACAATATTTTTTGTTGTTGGTTACTTGCTTGTCTTTTTAAGATTTTTGTCAAGGGTAGTGCGAAGATAATATTACTCGAGAAATAAGTGTATGTCTAAGGTGTGATAAGTAGCACATAATTTTTTTCAAAGTAAACAAAGAATCTTGTTTGAGAGTGTAAACTTCTGTGATAAGGATAAACTTCTTTGAAGTAATATGGATAAGGATGTGACTATTTTCGGACCGTCATGAATTTTCTGGAGGTGGAACTTGTGGATTTTAACAAAGATGTTGCTTGTTTCAGGGAAATATATCAAGATGTGATGAAAGGAAAGGTAGGAATGAGGATAAATTGACTTTCAGAAAAAATAGTTGATTGTGGTGTTGAACTATAATTAGAATTCCATTAAAAGAAAAATCATGCTACTCTTGTTGATCTAATGTCCATTTGGGAAAATCATGAACCTATAAAATTGAATGGAAAATCGATCTTGTTTTTGTTTTACTGAAGAGAAGATCAGGATACAATCAATCAATCGATCTTGTTTTTGTTTTACTAAAGAGAAGTTGTAGCTAAGAGCTGTTTAACATCATTACAAAGGAAACTTTATGAGGATTTGATTGTAGTGGGTCAGTCAATATATAGCATCAATGAAGGCATGGTGATGTTCAGACACCATATTTCATGTTTTCAACCTCATAATTTTTATATGGCATGGATCATGGTGAGCAACTGCATGCATTATTTTCAACAGTGAAGGTCATATTTCCTTCAATGCCCCTCATTCTGGTAACGTAATTTTAGTTGACAAGCCTCAATGATGATTTTAAATTTTTACCATCTAAGGAATCAGAAGGTTTCTTCACTTAAAAGTTGACAAGCCACATTAACAATAATTTTACCATCTCAGCAATCAGAAGGTAGGCCATTTAAAATTTGGCAAGCCTCAACAGAGAACATTATCAAAATGTTATTGGAATGCATGCCTTACACAAGCCACATCCTTCTGTGGGATTTGAAGTATTTAGATAGTTTTTGGATGCCTGTGATGGTTTTACCTTATCTATGATAGCTGTTGGTGCAACATTTCATGGAAAAAATGTTTTGGATTATTTGAAAGCCCAATTATGCAAAATATCTAAAGCACTTCCTTCATATATACAAATGAGGCTTAAAATTATCTATGACACACTTGAAGAAGAGGAGAAAGATATATTTTTCCCTTTATGGATTTCCTCTATCCCTTGCTGCTCTAGAAATTTACCAATAACTATCTTTCCATCTAACCATGAGATGGGGTGTAACAACACACTGCGGAGAAGTCTCTTACATCACAATCCCTATGATCAACATTTCAGTATGCGTCATGTGACAATATATTTTCTTTGTCATTTTGGTAGTATGCTTCAGCTTTGGCATTGGATAGATATCCCGTGTTCATGAGTTAATTTTGTTTCATATTTTGGATAGATTGTACAATGCAGTTAGGCACCTAGAATGTAGCTCAAAAAATCTACTATGTCGAAGATATTATATGTTAAAAATGTAGATACATACACAAAGGATATCCCCCTTTTTTTTAGGGAGTGGTTGTAGTCAAGGATAGGATAAAGCCTATTTAAATCTCCCTTCTGGTCTCATGGGATGAATATGATAGATAGGGGGCACTTCATGGAAATTTGGGATCCTTTCCCACTATTGAAACCTGGAACCTTGTATCTTAGATTCTCAAATATAGTTCTTTTGATAAGTATATATAATATATCTTAGTTAACCTTTTATTTTAAAAAAATGGATCACCAAAAGAAAGAAGAGAATTAAATATTGGCAGTCACTTTTTCTTCATAGAAGAAGATTATAGGGCATAAGAATACAGGATGGATCTGGTTGGGGAGGATTGTTGAGTCTCCATAACTTGGAAAACAAGTGTCTTGTACAAGTCAACAGTAAAATATGTATGTTACACGATCACCTATGTGAAATAGGCATAGCCTTTGGAGGAGGAGGAGCCTTGGAAGCCTATGTGGCACATCACTAACAACCTTAGGAGTTCAGTAACTGTTCTGTTGATATGAGTGGGTTGCAGCTGCTAAGGTTTGAAGGTGATCATTTTGGAAGTGTATATATATTATATCCTGATGGTCCGATCTTCAATGCCTCTACTAGGATAGTTGTCCATACTCCTCCCCGCGTTCTTAGATTCCTATAAAGAACTATTTTAGAAGTGGTAGAGGCTGGAGAAGCCACTAGGAAACATTGAGAATGAAAGTCAAGTGAAGTTTTCAAGTTCTGAAGAAAGCTTGTGCTCATATTTTGACCTTGCTAGAAGGCATGGCTCTTGAAATAATCATATTTAATATTTAAGAGTGCATCGCAGGAGCCTCCACAGTTAACAGAGTTGATCTATCTCGCCTCCTTACGGTTACCAAAGATAGGGTAGCTAAATCATCCAAAAAGTTAGAAACAATTGTTTTGAAAGGATGCACAGTCAAATTGAAGGAACATATGGGGAAAGCTTACATCCTAACATTTCCAGAAGGATTTTTTTCGTATCTACTCCTTGAATAACTAGACCTCAATCATGCATGATGTCGTTGCCAGATTCCTTTGGGAACTTAATAAACCTCCAACATATTGATGATTCAAGAAAAGGTTCTAGTTTTTCTTCTTTTTCATTCCATATTTAATAAACCGCGGGGAAAATCACTTTGTTGTTACAACAAGAATGAAACCCCGAGAGTCCCCATTGAAATTGAGCCCAAATTTGGACTTGCTTACTATATAGGTTTGTAATATGCATGGTTATGCTACCCCACAGTGACAAAATTTGGAAACATGGGTGCTTTTAGAATTGGTAAACACTTATAGAGAGGTGTTTGGAAACTAGCTCATTTTATTGTTTTGGACCTTTTGTTCTTCATATTTCTGTGTGTACACTATAGATAGCCTATTTTGTAAACATAACTATTTGGTCATGTTATTTTTGGAAGTTTCTAGATGAATTATTTCCTTCATTAAGTTAATGGTTTAGTTTCTATTGTATGACTTCAAAATTTGTATGATTGTTTGTAATTGAAAAAATCTAGATTCTAGATGGTTTATGCTCGAAACAAGTAATAATTAATGTTCTATGATGGTTGATGGCATCTTCTATCTAGATTTATGTACAAATATGCATGTTTTCATATATTCTGCAACCAATTTGGAATTCTGTATGTATATCAATGGAAATGTCCTTAAAAGGACTGTCACTACCTTGTAGTTTGTAAACAAACTTTGGAGGTTGCTTTGTGGTGATAAAAGTGATCTTGCAGCTTCTTTACGACAACAAAGTTTCTCTATAGAGTTATTTTAAAGATAAGTTCAGATGAATTGATCTTACCTTGGGCTGAGGCTAAGCCATAGATGGTTTTTAAATACCTTATGATGGGTGTGGGCCATTAGGGCCCAAGCATGCCAACTAATATTGTGGGACATGAATTAATGGCCACAAGGAGTGTGCTAGACCATAAATCCATGCACCAAAAACTCAAGCATAAAACCTAGCAGAGATAATATTTGGATATGATTGTTCGTTACACTCAAAGTATCATTGGAAAAATATAGGTATTCTGATCTTAGAATGTCAGATGAGAATTCCGGATCTCAAATCTTAATGGTATTTTCTAACCCATATTATGAGTCTGTAGCAGAGTACATGACTTAGACTTGAGAGAGTCATGGTATCACCTTTCTGAAGGGACTGTTGGGAATATTAAACATGTCATGCTCAGTGTAGCTACAATTTATGGGATAATTTTGTTTAGGAAGCTTAAGCTTTAAAATAACTGACTATTGTCTGGAAAAATATTGTGTTGGTAGCATTTTTCAGCCCCACCTAAACCTGGGAATCGTAATCCAATTGCACCCAAAGTATAACAGTTGGTTAAAGTGGAAACAATTTAAGATCAATATCTCAATTATTTCCCACAACAAATGTAGACAGCAGGACTTATCATTCAAGACCAACTATGTATAGCAAAAGGTTAGACTAGGGCCTTGACTCTTCTACACGCATAAATGTGAAAAGGGTAGGTTAGTTAGCAAGTGATGTGGTGGTAGCGTCCATCTTGGACTTGAGTTGTAATGCCACATGTTATTATCAAGAAATTTTTGTAGAAAAAAATGGATAAGGAGCATGGGTTGTAATACACATGTTATTATCAAGAAGTTGTAGAAAAATTTGGATAAGGAGTATGAGTTGTAATGCACATGTTATTATGAAGGAGTTGTAGAAAAATTTGGTTAAAGAGTATAATGGTGTAGAGGGGACACTACACATTCGCTCCAATTATACCACATTTTTCAATGCTTTTGATGGATTTTCCCTTTGTGGTGGAGGCTAAGTTTTTAGCGAACACTAGAGATTGGGCTGCTTTGTTATGTTTTTTATGAAGCAGTTGGGTCTCCTTTGGACTATGCTACCTAAAACTTGGAGAAGATTTCATTGGAAGGGTTGGAGGAATTATCTGTAAAAGTTGTGACTTTGTTGTTATTATTGAGATCTAGGCAATATTTGTAACAGCTAGATTTTACAACTAAATATGACCTTACCATAATTGTCTTCATCTTCCTCACACCCCTTTTCTTTTTTGCTTTCTCCAAAAAAGCCTGAATATTTTTTTCTTTCCCCATTTTAAAATTCCCCTTAGTCTTCTGCCAATCCATTTCTAGTCCACGATGTTATGAATCTTCTCTTCTTGTTTATGTATGCTGAAAGTCTAGGTTTTTTAGTTCTCATTAATTCTACAATATTTTCTCAGGATTGTACTGGAAGATTGGCTCAACTCTCAAAATATCCAGCTTTGACAGTTCATTGGAATAAATTTGTATATGGGCATGATTCGTGATAGTATGCTTGACCAGGTTGATTGGCTGAACATAGTGTGCTTTCCTAGACTTTGTGATCTGGATGAAACCATCCATGAATTTCCTATAGAATTCTTGTAAGAGAAGCTTGTCTAACACTTTGGGAGGAGGAAATGGGTAGATGATGAGTTTTCAAAGCACTAGACACAATCTTACAATATTTGTGGAAGAAAGAAGAATATTTTCCTCTCAATAACTATTGTGTTTTTTATGTGGTTCTATGTGAGTACTCTTTCAACAAGAAATGCATTTTGTTGAAGAAGCTATTTGTTTTGTCTTTGATATCAATGGCTACTAGAGATGGACTATTATGATGTTTTGATCAATTTTAATTTCCCTTAGGCATTTTGGGGTAGGTAATAGTGTATAGACTACATAAGAAACTAAATGAAATGTCTTGGATTGAAGGAATGTTGTTCCTGGTAATGAATTGAATCACTGATTGGTTGTACTTGTCCCCAGTAGATCTTGCTCACTACTTCGAAACTTGTGAATTTACTCAAATATTATAATGATACATGGCCTTCATATTGACTTCTCTATATATTTTACACAGTAACCATACTATCTCTTTGGATGGGGGCTGGAAAATGTCAATTTTGTACTCCTGATGTATTGTTTCTTTTGTTTTATGTTCAATATTCTAGGAGTTGGTCAGTACATAGGGATGTTGTGGTTGATTGAGCGATTCCTTTTCTTTGTTGAAGGAGTAGTGAACATGGTATTAATGCTTTGGGGAGTGAGATCTTCCACTCCCTCTTGGATGAGATCAATTGATGTGTTGGAAGATTGTAGTGCTTCATGCACAATAGGATTAACTCAAAACATGGGAAAACTTTGTGTTCTAGATGTATAGTAGCATATTGGATTGCCTCTATCCTAGTCATAGGGTTGTGTTGGAAGAATCTATCTTCTCAACCAATGCCCTAGAAGTACAACTAGTGTCCCATCAAAAGCGGGCAGAGTTATTTTTCTTTCCTTTTCCAGAATATCATAGTTTGTTATCCCCATCCATGTTCCCTAGGCCTACCCTTATATTGTATGGTGCAAAATTCATGCAATGACATAGAAGAATGAAAATATTCCCATATTTTCTGCTATTATTTATGTAGTCATCAAAAATATCACCCTTCTATTGTTTCCTTGTATTTTTCCATGGTTGTTCTTATAAAAACTTTGGTAGGAGTGGCCTATGTGCTATTCTGGTGGATGATTTCAAGATAAATTTGGATAAATTTGAAGTATTTGTCATGCTACAGATCTTTCCCATTTGATCTCCCAGTGCCACTCCTGCTGTTATATTGTTGATTCCCTTGCATTGAGCTTATCAATGGTTGAGTGATGGTCTGCACCAATTCTTACTTCCATTGTACCAAATCTTGTTTTCCCTAGCTAAATTCCTCAATGCATGCACGATGCTTCCCCATAGTTGATCTTCTTGATCACCCATTTCTACTTCTTCTTCCTCTGATTCAAAATAAGAAAAAATCATTTTCTTTCTTCTTCCATCTATGTGTGACATATTCTTTATTTTCTGATTTCATCAACTATTATATCCCCTTAGGTAGATAGCTTACTTATTTCACAAATTATTACAATGTTCTATGTATGCTACTTATTACAATAGTGAAATCATTTCAAGTATTTTCACATTGATGAAAAATAACCCTTTCCTCAATGAGGCACACTAAATACACCTGTTTTCTCAATTTATTTAGGTATTTTTACAAACATATAGCATGCCACATTTTTGTAAGTAACAAAAAATAAAAACTCGATAAAGAAAGCATTGCTTGATAATATACCAATTTGCAGCTTGTTTATAAATACTTTTATTTATTTATGTAATAACCAAATAGTACAATTATGGAACCTAATCTAGATTACTTATCTTCGGACTTGCTACTACATGACTCCAGTAATAATGTTCCAACAATCTACTAGCTTGCACTAGCAGAGACTACTTGTCCCTCCTAAAAGAATTCTTTTCTAATGTGTTGAGCCTTAGCCCACAAGCTATACTAGGAAAATAGGAGAAGCCACTAGGAAACATTGAGAATGAAAGTTAAGTGAAGTTTTCTAGTTTTGAAGAAATATTTGCTCATATTTTGACCTTGCTAGAAGGTGGGGGTCTTGAAATAATCATATTTAATATTTAAGAGTACATCGCAGGAGCCTCCATAGTTAACGGAGTTGATCTATCTCGCCTCCTTATGGTTACCAAAGATAGGGTAGCTGAAGCATCTAGAAAGTTAGAAACAATTACTCTGAAAGGATGCACAGTCAAATTGAAGGAACATATGGGGAAAGCTTACATTATAACATTTCCAGAAGAATTTTTTCATATCTACTCCTTGAAGAACTAGACTCCAAGCATGCATGATTTTGTTGCCAGATTTCTTTAGGGACTTAATAAACCTCCAACATATTGATGATTCAAGAAAAGGTGCTAGTTTTGCTTCTTTTTTAATTCCATATATCATAAATTGTAGGGAAAAGCACTTTGATGTTACAAGAAGAATGAAACCTCGAGAGTCCCCATTGAACTTGAGCACAGGTTTGGACTTGCTTACTGTACAGGTTGGGAGGAAAGAACCTTATGTAAATCCTGATCAGAATATTAAGCCTATATGTCAATTATTTCAGGAGTGTGACTTCTTTGGTAGTAACTAAAGCTATAAAGAATACTGGTTTGAAGTCTCTCATTATGCCTCTATATCACCTCACTATTTCCACACTCCAGTATGATGAAGTTAGAGATGTTTCATTTTCCTTTAGTACCTAACATAGTCCTATTGACCTACTTTTGTGGTCATCTGTTGGACATTAATAATTATTTTTTATCTTATTAATCTGACCAAGGATACCCTCTCTTTGAATGGAGCTCTTCCTTCTTCTAAGGGCTTGTTAAGGATAATTATGATAGTTGATTCAAATATTGAAATTTTTTCATACCTTTATTATGTTGTATACTTCCTTATTTGACCCTCGTAAATATGCACTTAGTAGCTTAAAATTGGGTTCACTTAATTTCTACATTCAAAGCGATGCATTGTATTTTCATAATCTTTGACCCTTTGGAACTATTAACTAGTTTTTTTCAAAGCATTTAATGGTCTGCTTATGGTGGTTGTGTGCATTAGTTGTAGCACAGTAAATTGAAAGAAGAAAAGGGTAAAGGTTTGTGGTGTGCCTTGCATGCAACACAAGGGTATGCTAACCAATGTTCCTTGCATGGGACTAGTTGGTTAGGATACCTGTGGAACCCAGATTTAATATCCAAGCTTGTTTCTTGAAATTGTTTGGTATTGGTGTGTGTAACTCAAATTCCAAGTCTCCTGCCTTCATCTTTAGAGTTTCTTGCTATTGGGATTCCTTATGCAAAGGTGATTGCCTACTTGACATGGAGGTATATTGGTCAGACGATCATTTGAATGGGTTTTTCTCCTTGGCTCTAACTAGTACATATGATCTACCAGTCAATAAATATTTTAGTAGAGACTATAATTTATCCTATTTGGAGAAAAAGATCATCAATTTGTTAAGGTTGGAACTGGGTTTTTTCTTTCCAGGTCGAGAACCTCTACAACAATGTTCTTGTCATTGTCCACTTAATCACATTGGTGGTTTTTGTTACCCCTTATGTTGACATGATTGGTAAATGCATATTTCAGGGGTAACTTGCAGGATGCTCAAGGACCACAAACACACTTATTTTTGGCTGAGAATAGTCCTTCATGTGATGATCTTCCTAGATGATTAGCATAGTGATTCTCCTTGATAATAATGTGGTTGCCTTGGTTGGAATGATGATCCTAGCCTTCACAAGGTTAGATTATCAGTGGAGGTTGCTTCAGTGGTGCATAATGTTCTCCATGAACTAACATAAAGGTGGTCAAATAATCACATCATGGTCACTTTCACCTTGTGCTACAAGGGTATGTTGACCAATGTTTCTTGCATGGGATTGGTTTATTGGTCACTTTCACCTTGTGCTACAAGGGTATTCTGACCAATTTTACTTGCATGGGACTGGCTGATTGGGATACCTGTGGAGCCCAGATTAAATATCCAAGCTTGTTTCTTGAAATTGTTTGGTATTGGTGTGTGTAACTCAAATTCCAAGTCTCCTCCCTTCATCTTCAGAGTTTCTTTCTATTGGGATTCCTTATGCAGTGGTGATTTCCTACTTGACATGGAGGTATACTGGTCATGCGATCATTTGAATTGGGTTTTTCTCCTTGGCTCTAACTAGTACATATGATCTTCCAATCAATAAATATTTCATCAAAGACTATAATTTTTCCTATTTGAAGAAAAATATCATCAATTTGTCAAGGTTGTAACTGGGTTTTGTCTTTTCAAGTTGAGAACCCCTATAGCCATGTTCTTTTCATTGTCCACTTGATCACATTGGTGGTTGTTGTTACCCCTTCATGTTGACATGATTGGTAAATGTATATTTTAGGGGTAACTTGTAGGATGCTCAAGGACCACAAACACACTTATTTTTGGTTGAGAGTAGTCCTTCTTGTGATGATCTTCCTGAATGATCAGCATAGTGATTCTCCTTGATAATAATGTGGTTTCCTTGATTGGAATGATGATTCTAGCCTTCACGAGGTTAGATTATCAGTGGAGGTTTCTTCAATGGTGCATAATTTTCTTCATGAACCAACATCAAGGTGGTCAAATAATCACATCCTAGTCACTTTCACCTTGTGCTACAGGGTTAGATCATTATTATCCTCTGATGTGGTAATACACTTACCTCGTTTCATTCATGTTCATGCCATTTTTCCATAGTTTTACCTAGGAAAGTTGCTTATTGCAAGCATATTATAACTTTTGCGTAGGTGAAATCACTTCGCACATACATTCTGATGGAACCTCATCATTTTTCCTACATGATTTGTGTACCTCATCGCATATTAACCATTTCACCAAATAAAAGTTCACTTTCATACTTAGATACCACTTCATTCCATCTCTTAGAAGGTGCATGGCATGTTTTAGGCTTTTAGCTATAATTCTCTAAGTTTTATTTCTTATTAACACTTTAATTCTTATATATATGAAATTTCTAGTGTGAACACACCTAAGTAGTTTATGATATTTAAGTCTTAAACCTTTGGTTGAGTGACTCAGTATTTGTTTAAAATGTAAGTAGTTTCATTCTTCATAATTTTTGTTGTACTCATTTCAGTATGTATCCTATGTAACAAACAAGAAAGCATTATTTTATTAAAGCATGGGTTTCATGTTCTTTAATGATGGTCTTATAGATAAAAGAATGTTCTTCATGATTCTATGGCTCGTTAGGTGTTGAATTCAGAGAAATATGGACAGAGAGGTGTCGAGGGTCAAGAACCTCCAACACATCCATGGCCAAGGAAAAATCCACTATGTGCTCTACAATTGCAGGGATAGGAGGACGGGTGGGAGAACCTCAGCCTCGACCTTTGCGAAAATGCATAAAATTAAGGTGAGGCATGGAAGCAACATAATTTTGAGAATTCAACTGAGTGGGATTAATGGAGAGAGAATGGAGAGCAAAGAGATGGAAGGAAGCGTGAGCCGAGTGGGCAGAGGGAGTCTGAAGGGCTGACAAGGGGGTGAAGGCACAACTAGAAGAGATAGATCTAAGAGCCAACCTAACAGAGAAGTAGAGGGATAAATGTAGAGGAGCATCGTCACCATTTCCCATAAATGGCCAGGGCACTCTGCAACTAGGATGGATCGAAGAGAGTTCACAGCGGAGGAAATGAATGCGGAATTGAGTGTCAGTTATGGTGCCTTGCTTTGAATCCATCAAGGAGAATTTAATGGCACCCACACTAGAGCCATGTGCTACCTTGTGGTGAGGACAACTGCTTGGTGCAGGGGGGGGCATGTGGCATGTCGACTTCTCTCTACAAGGCACCCGCATTTGGGAATTTTATTCCCGATTTTGATTTTATAAGATAATATAATATGGTGAGATATTCGCCAAAAAATTATATATACATATTATATTATTGATAAAATCGCCTTCCTTTTTTTCTATGTATCATGGAGATTCACCCATTTATTATACATATAAATTTAAGGGGGTTCTTAAAATTTTCCATGGGATGCAAACCCATGGATACTCCTCTTCCAGGAAATTGGAGGAAAGAGGACACTACATTTGGAAAGGTAGTGGATGCTACTGCCTATTGACAGTTATTGGGTTTGCTAATGTATTTAGTGAATACAAGAGTGAACATATGCTATGCGGTGAACTAGCTTAGTCAAGCGATGGTTCAGCCTACCAAGCTCTTTTGGAAGGCGAGTAAGCATGTCCTGAGATACCTAAGGGGTAAATCTGAGTATGGATTATGGTACAGACAGATGGATGAGCTGAAGTTGCATGGCTTCACGAATGTAGTTTGGGCGGGTAGCCCAACAGATAGAAACAACACATCAAGGGGGATCTTCAATATCATATCTAAAATTGTTTCTTAGTACAACAGGAAACAGAGATCCGTGGCACTCAATTTAGCAAAAGCGGAATACATGGCAACAAGTCAAGTTGCATGTGAGGCTATCTGGATGAGAAAGATCCTGGTTGGTTTGTTTGGTTCTCATTTAGATCTGACAATGATTCATTGTGATAATCAAATTTTCATTAAAATCTTGATTAATCCTATGTTTCATGATAGATCTAAGCATATAGATATCCGATATCATCATAGCAGATATTGTGTGCAGTGGACTATCATGTTGCTTCAGTACATTCCTACGAAATATTAGGATGTAGATATTCTGACGAAGGTGCTCACCAGGAGAAAATTCGAATACCATAGAGACAGGATCGGGGTGAAGGATAATCCCTTTCTTTTTGAGAGGGAGTGTTGAGATTTAACAAGATGATGATCCTAGTGAAAATTAAGCACCTACACTAGGATGGAGCATGTAAGTCTATTTTTAGAATGGATGAGAAAATTCTATTTATAGCGGAAGTCTATTTATAGATGGTGAGAAAATTCTATTTATAGATGATGTTCTATTTTTAGATGTATGTGTGAAGTCTATTTATAGTTCACATGTCTATTTATAGATGCATGTCACCTATTATTATCCCTTAATAATAGTTGGACAATAAATAATAATCTATTCTCATGGAGCACTTGAAATCAATTAACTGAAGTGGCAAACCAGTTAGCTAAAGTAATTTCGAGTTCAAAGGTTGATTGGTGGGACATGCAAGTGGAATTAGTTGTAACTGTGTGATTTGAAGTTGTAACATAGTTGGATGTGTAGTTATGTGAGTTGTAAAATAGTTTAACTCAGTTAAATGAGGTAAACTCAGTTAAGTGAGTTAAACTCAGTTTTGCTAGTTGTAATTGAACATAACTAGTGAGATCAGTGAATTAATTATTTAATTAATTCATAAGCAGTGGTCTCACATGCAACTGAAGATTTACTACTGTTAACTACATGCATGTCAGATCCAATGGAGACCTAGTTGAGAGAGAGGTGAAAGGGATAGTTTGACTATCAATTGTGACATTAGTGGGTGCACTCATGCAACCACACACACATTGGAGATGCCAATGAGTATTTTGCAATCAAGGAAAGCAGGATCTCATTCATTCAGGGATTGTGATCAACAGGGATTTCGCAGTGGAGGCAGGCTGTCAATAGGTAGTAAATTGGCACATGTATTTGCCAATTTTTGTATGACAGTGTGAGACGCTTATACATTGTACTGAGAGCTCTTGGATTAGATTTTTGTATGAGATTCTTTCATGATCCATGATATATACATAATATATGATAGTGGGGTTTTTAGCTTTATGCTTTCCCGGTAAAAAAATTTGTGTTATGTGTAATTGATATTTCTTCATGTGTTTGCAATTGGCGATCATGTTTTAAATTTCTGCAAATATTTTTGTAGAAGAAATTCTATATTTAACAATGGAATATAATTGTTAGATCAAGAGAATCTGGCAATACATAATTTGTATTAAAATTTCTACACCACCTAATGTCCCCTTAGATAAATTAGTTCCTTCTGATGCAATCTTGATTAGAGATAGGTCTAATTCCCCAATCCTCCTTTTCTTTTGACTTTTGAAATTTTTAGAAAAAAATCTCATAATTTTTTGGTAGACTCAGGTGATTCCTCTAATATCATGCCTTATTTAGTATGCTTAATGTTAAATGTAACACCCCAAAATTTTGTTGTACAAATTATTCAACTAAACAAAACAAAGTCAAAATTTTGGGAGAAATGAATGATGTTTTGATTATATTATCTTCCAATTCAAACGTATTTTAGATCATTGATATCTTGGTAGCTGATATCCATGAGTTTTATGGCTTTATTTTAAGCATGGATTGGTACTAAAAGTTACATGGTTATTTCACAATAGATTGGTCACGCCTTTGGCTCCCTTATAACGGTAAACCAAATCAAATCAAAGTTGATAGTGATAAACATATGAAGTACTATGTAACTAATGTAGATGAAGAGAATGAACCTGTATTTTGGGAAATTTTTCTTCAAACTATTTCTTTGGCAGTTTTTGTGTCCAATGTTCTCCTTTTCCTATTAATTATGTTTCATCAAAAATATAATTTTTTCACAATCATATTCATCAAAGTGTATCAATATTTTAGAATATCCTGTAAATAAGTCTAATGATTTATTTTGGATACTTTATTTTGAAGGATGGAAGTCCAATGATGGTGTAGGATATGGTTGTATACTAGTTAACCCTAATGGAGAGAAAACCATGCTTGCATGTAGGTTAGAGTTTGAATGCACTAATAACGTAGTTGAATATGGATCGCTTTTCCAAGGTTTACAAAAAAACTATTAGTCTTGATGCGAAATACGTCACAACTTTTGGCGACTCCAAAAATTTTATTGAATAGGTAAGAAATAACATTCACTATATTTATAATCACCTAAAACATTAACAATCCTTGATTCAAGACTTGATTTCACATTTTATGGCATTTTATATAAATCCAATCCCTATAATTCAAAATGCTAGTGCATGCCTCTTAGCTAGTGTTGTTTCTAAACTCATTCCTCCTTAGGACTCCAGTCTAGATAAATTCTCTATAGAATAAATTTTTCGACCTTTTATCCCTGATACATTACTAATTGGCGAGTATTTAAGGATGGTGATGATATTCTAAGATTTTTGACTTCAGAAGGGACTTACATAGACCAAATCATAGATTCAGATGAACATGATAGGAAACTTAATAATTCCTCTGATGAAAATTCATTACCAAAACCTATGGTAAAATTTAAAGGATTTGTGTGAATTGAAAGATATATTCAAGAAACCAACCAATTGTAAACTCCAGAGTAGCACTTTAATATTTGAACTCATTAATTTAGGGTTTGATGAGAAACATCAAAATATTAATTTAGGACTCAGACTCTCTCTTGACGAAATGGTAGCCTTCATTCATTTGTTAAGGAGACAAAGACGTTTTTTCCTAGAGTTACGATGACTTGAAGACATATGACACTTCTATCATCTAGCATACCATACCTATGTTTCTAGATATAAATCCAGTTCAACGGCAACTTAGGAAAATTCACTTCAATCTTGAAACACAAATCAATATTGAGTTGAATAAATTTCTTAAGGCTAAAATCATTTTCCAATCAAACATTCCAAGTGGGTGTCAAACCTCATCCCAGTTAGAAATAAAAATGGGGATATCAGGATTTGTATTGATTTTATAAATTTTAATAGAGAATCTAAAAAGGACAAGTTTTCTTTGCCTCTAATGGAACAAATCTTACAATCTGTTGCAAGTTCTAATCTTATGTCATTTTTAGATGGTTTCTCTGGTTATAATCATATTCTTGTTCACATTGCAGATAGGTTAAAGATGACATTCAGAACCAAATGGGGTACCTATGCTTATCAAAAAATGCTTTTTGATTTGATCAATGCTGGAGCTACCTTCCAAAGAGACATGGATATTTATTTCAAGGGTATGATTAATAAATCAATATTTTTTTATTTAGATGATATCACAATCTATTAAAAGAAAATGAGTAGTCATATTAATGTCTTAAATCAGATCTTTGAAAGGTGCTGGAAATTTGGAATATATTTAAATCCTAAAAAATCATTCTTTGCTCTATGTGAAGGAAAAATTCTAGAATTTATTTTTTCAAAAGATGGAATCACTATAGACCCAGAAAAATTCAAAGCCATCTCATAAATTCCCTTGCCTCATAATAAGAAGTCGATGCAATCTTTCTCAGGGGAAATTAATTTTCTTAAAAATTTTGTTCCTGATTTTTCACAGATTTTCATGCCTCTTTAGAACATGATTAAAAGGAATACAACCTATAAGTTAGGAAAAGCTAAGAAAATATATTTTGAATATATTAAACAAACCGTTATTGATGCTCCTTCATTTTCATCTCCTGATTATTCCAGGGATTGTGTCCTGTGTACTTTTTTCATTCGATCATTTTTACACACAAGTTTTAACCCAACAAAATCAAGAACATGTTGAAACTCCTATTGCTTTCTATAGTTCCACATTATAAGGATGATAATTGAATTACTCATAAGTTTGAAAACATTCTTTCGCAGTCTTCAAATCAATTAAAAATTTTAGACCTTTCCTCTTAAAATTGTAGACAAAAATAATTGTCCCTTTTCCATCAGTTAGAAAATTACTTATTCAGAAAGAATTAGGAGAAAAGAGAGCCAACGAGGTCACAAATTTTCATGATTATGACTTTGAAATCAAACTAGATAAGAGTGTTATAGGTCAAGGTATTTTCAAGTTAGTAGCATGTGCATCTGAAAATACATATGAAGTTGATTCAGGTAATAACATTGAAGTATCAGAGGTGTGTCTTGTTGATGTAGAAAATACATGTAGATTCAAAATGATAATTATAATATGCTAAAACAATATACTTGAATCTACTCTACCAATTGCAGAAACCAATTTAGAATGTGAAATCACAAAACATGAAAGAGAAATAATTTCAATCACACAATACACAAGTGTTTCCTTGGGAAAGCCTCAGCTAAAAACCCTACTATCTGTATATTTCATAATACAGAACATACGAGAAGATTATAATTCTTTTATCCAAGCTGAGTAACCTCTGCACTATCTCTATCTGTCTCACTGCATCATAGACAATTCTAGGCCAATACTTAACCAATTTTATGCCTGCCTAGATCCATAATTCCTTGCATTTTTTCCTTTGGTAACTATCCCCTATTAATTAGGGAAATTCCCAATTGGAAATGCGTAATACATCTATGGCCTTCCTCTGACTACATGAACCACTTGTACAATTTGGATGATTATACAACTGATATTACACTGCCCTTGAACTCAAATATCAGCCGAGTATTTCATTGATTTGACATGCATGAGCTATTTATGGCTGAGTTATCAGTTATCTGATTGATCACTGCATGTGGTTCAAGTTCAAGTTCCATGCTTTGACCTCTCACTAGTTTCTTCAATAGTTGGAACTAGTTAAACTGACTTTAACTCAGATAAACTGAGTTAATTAATTACAATTCAAAATAAACTCAACCAGGGCTCCTAATTTTTAGGAGCCACTATACATGACTCAAGTTATACCCTCAACTCGAATTAAATGAACCAAATAATTCCTACTAACATAGTTAACTCGTACAAGTTGTCCTGTGATGTGGAATTACAATTTTACTCTAATTTAATTCAAGAAGAAATTAAATTAAAATCCTTCTTGATGCCATTTTCAACAATCTCTCTCAATGAGAAAGGAATTCAACTTTATCCTGATATGGAACCTTTGGAATTTTTTTCATGTAACACTTCTCTCTATTTATGTTATGACTGCAACATCTTCAACTGAAAAACATCCAAAAATAAATAAAATAAACTGAATCAACTGTGTCTCCAAATGCCTACTGGGAAACAATTTGTTGTTGTTGACTCTGCTACTGAGCCTCATGCTCTAATATCAACACTGATATGAAATCCTTAGCATCTGACTTACACTAATCCTACTACTGTTGATTACTATGGGCCCCTTTAGCAAGGGAAATGATCGATGAGGCAAAAGCACCTCAATGGACCCTGCCCAAATTCCTACACTCTTGGGATATTGGCTTCACATCACCCCACCTCTCACTTGGTGGTATGTTCGCATGTACTTCCTCTGCCCACTTGGATCGAAATTTCCCCCTACTAGAGGTCTCTTCTTGAATGGATGTCTCCACTTGGCCTCCTGTCTACTTCTCCAATTGTGGTTGCTTCACAACTTGCTCAGGATTCTTTCAAGGATGCATGTTGAGAGGTAATTTATGCTCCCTCTCAACCACCAAGTATATTCCCTTTGATTTTCTCCTAAAATATTTGCATGCATCTTCAACCTTAAGAGTGTATATTTCCTTCACTCGCACATCAATCTGCTTCACCTATCCTGTGGTGATGCATCTAAGTTTGCTAAATATCACATCATAGCCACGATCTTCCAATACCGCGAGAAAAATAATATCATTATTTATTTATGGAACAAAAAACACATTTGTGAGTCTAAGAGGGGATCTAAACTCCTTCTAAAAGGTAAAAATACCGATTCCAGCTGCGCTATACCTCCCATCATCTCCAAACTCTATGTTTTTCTTGAGGTCTTTCTCCTCCAAGTCACTAAAGAGATATATATTCCCTATTATATGGAACAAGACATCACTGTCGAGATACCACATGCATCCCATTACAGTGATTTCCATGCATGCTATGGGAGTGAAATCAATCTCGAATTGTGAGGCTAGAGCTTCACTTGTTGTTGCTACTGTAGGCTCCTTCTTTATTTCCTTCCCCTGTGGAAATTTCATGGCATAGTGCCTGAAATCATGAGAATGAAAACGTTTGATGTTGGAATAGTATTTATTCTTACCCTCTTCTCCTTGGGACTTATTTCCCTTGAATTTATTTCCTTTTCTGACTAATGCAAGGTACTCTTCCACTACTTTGTATGAGGTCCCATCTCGATTGTCCTGCCTTATTTATTTCTGCACAAGATCATACCATAACCACTCCCAGCTTGTTAGTTTATCTCTACCATTAATGGAATCTTGATAATTATGCCAACTCTTTGGAAGACCCAATAGAGCTAGAGCTACCAAGTCCTCTTTTTTAATAGTAACATTGACCCCACCAAGTTCATCATGACACCGTGTAAAATTTCTCAAGTACTGCATAATTGTGTCATTCTTCTAGATTTTAATATTTCTGAGCTTGTCCTTCCGTGCTAGATTCATGTGGTCACTGTTGTTTTGAAACAAATATGTTAAGGAATTCCACATAGCATATGGAGTTTCCTTTCCATGGAGGTTTAATAAAATATGATCTCAAACACCTTCCAATAGAATCCTTCTTTCCTTTGCTACATTCTTCTTCCAGATGACCAGATCATGAGCGTCTACTATTGTAGGATTAGGAATATCAATGTATATGAGCTCCTGTAGCCCGTTGTATTCCAAAACTACTTGCATCTTGTCCCTCCAATATATGTAATTTGAACTACCCTCAAGGGCATATTCATGTCTCAATCCAGAGAAAGACGTCATGATCCTGTTGCTAGTCTTGAAGAGTAGATCTATGAATTCTATTCACCTACACACAAAAAAATCATATTCTTCTCTTATATAGTGATTTTAGCTATGATTCCATGTAGAAAATCCACGTAGATTCAAAATGATAATTGTAATATGCTAAAAAAATATACTTGAATCTACTCTACCAATTGCAGAAACCAATTTAGATCATGAAATCACAAAACATGAAAGATAAAGAATTGCAATTTCATAATACACAAGTATTTCCTAGGGAAACCATCAGCTAAGAACCCCGCTACATTTATATTGCATAAGTAAGAAAATATGAGAATATTACAATTCTTTTCTCCAAGATAAGAAACCTATGCACTCTCTCTATCTGTCTCACTGCTTCCTAGACAAGCGTAGGTCAATACTTAACCAATTTTTTGTCTTCTTGGATCCCTATTTACTTGTGTTGTTTCCTTGGGTAATTAGCCCCTATATATATGGAAATTCCCAATTGGAATTTCAAAATAAATATAGGGCCTTCCTCTGTCTGCATGCACCACCTATACAATTTGGATGATTATACAACTGATAGTACACTTCCCTTGAACTTCAATCTCAACTGGGTATTTCTCTTATCTGGCATGCATGAGTTATTTATGGCTGATTTATCATTTATCTGATTGATCACTACATGTGGTTCAATTTCAAGTTCCACACTTTGACCTCTCACTAGTTTCTCCAACAGTTGGAACTAGTTAAAGTAACTTTAACCCATATAAACTGAGTTAATTAATTACAACTCAAAATAAACTCAACTAGGGCTCTTATTTTATAGGATCCACTCTACATGACTTAAGTTAGACCCTCAACTCGAATTAACTAAAACAACTAAGTCCTAATAAATTATTTAACTTGTAAGATTTATCTTCTAAAGTGGAATTACAATTTTATTCTAATTTTATTCTAGGGAAATTTAAACCAAAATCCTTCTTGATGCCATTTTCAAGATTTTTGTTTCCATTTTCAATAGTTGATACTAAATCCCAATATGTTGATTGATATTTTATTTAAATAATGACTATGCACCAGTTGAACTTGATTTCAAAAATAAAATACCAATGAGACTCAACTCCAATCAATATCAAATTGTAAATTATGTTTTGTTTAGGAAAAATTATGATTATGTCCTACTTATATGTTTAGAAAAGCATGAAGCTGAAAAGGTGTTGTAGGAATTACATGATGGACTAGCCAGTGGGAATTGTAGTGGATATACTACTGCTCAAAAAATCCTCCATGTTGTATACTTAGGCCCACTTTATTCAAAGATACACATGCATATGTGAGAAAATGTAAAATCTGCCAAACCACTTCAGGAAGAAAAATTAAGCAACCTTTCCTTTACAACCAGTCAATATTGAACAACCCTTCGAACAATGGGGGTTAAATATCATAGGTGATATTGCTCCACATTATTATAAGAAACATAGATACATTCTTACTGGTACCGATTATTTTACTAAGTTGGTGGAGGAAGCGCCTTTAAAGGTGGTTAATTATGAGATTGTTATTCATTTCATTGATCAACACATAATTACCAGGTTTGGCCTCCTCCCTAATGCTCTTATTTTTTATAATGATTCATATTTTTTTAAAATTTAATTACTAAATTTTCACTAAAAATTGGTTTCAAAATTTAATATTATGCAAATTATTACTCTCAAATGAATATATTAAGAAAATCCATGAATCAAAAACCTCTTAAGAATTATAAAGTAGACTATATATGAAAATCAAAAGAATTGGTAGAAAGATTTAATTTTTGCTTTATGGGAAGATAGGATAGCTCACAAAGCCTCCTTAGGGACTTCACCTTACTATATGGTTTATGGAAAAGAAGTTGTGTTTCCCCCTAATGTAGCTTTACCTTAATTAGCCCTAGTGAAATCCATTGAAGAACAACCCTGCTCTTCCTTTCAATTAAGATTTTCTCAAGTTTTAAAATTAGAAGAAGGGAGAGATAAGGCAAAGAAGATTCATGCCAAATATCAAAACACTATTAATTCATGGTTCAATGCAAGTTTAGTTGGAAAAAAAACCTTTGAAATTGGCGATCTTGTTTTGAAATAGGACAAAGCCCATGAGTAGAAAGCTAAACATACAAAGTTCCAGAAACTTAGGATTGTACCATTTCATATTGCTGAAAAACTTGGCCGATCTTATTTTATTCTTCAAGACTTACAAGGTAGGAAAAAACCCCTCCCTATAAATGGGCTAATCTTAAAAAATTATTTTCTTGAGAACTCATGCTATGTTGTAAATATGTAAATAATCATATGTATAAACCAGTTTTTGTTTAGGTTAATTTTGTTGAATGTTACTTTCTTGAATTTGTGCTTGGGATTTTGTATCTATATTCTCTGATAATTTTCATCAAATTAATATAAAAGTAAAATTCTTACAAAAATTATTATTGAGTTTTCATTCAGATTTTCAGAAATATTGTAATCTTGGATTTTATTTCCATTATTTTGTGAACTATTCATAGCCTGAATCTCTTAAAATTATATTTTATCTCATTACTAGTCATGTTTTAGAACAATTAATAAAATAATCAAATACTATGAAAATGTTTAGCATCTTATGAATCTCATTGTCATCCGCATCTCTTAAGGATAATATTTACCTCCCCATCCACTAATCAAATATTTTTAGAGTTTAATTAAAAAATATTAAACTTGAAAGATAAGGGGTCTCATTAAGACCCAACTTACCATGATTATGAGGAAATAATGTTATTTACATTACCAGATCTGCTCACCAAGCTAGGATAGTGGCTTATAGCCAAAAGATGTAAGACAATAGGTCTCATCACAAGAAAAAATTTTCAATATCATTAATACTTGTGAATGGTGTTGTCGACATCTGGTCACCAAACCAAGACAATGGCTTTCAAGGAAATAAAAATATTAAAAGTGTGAACTAAATGTCTCTAAAATATTTTCTAGTGGATGTAATACTGGAATTTCTTGGTTAAATGGAAACCATGTCGAGGATATGGATGCCTACTGGCAGTAGAGGCTATGGATGCCTACTGGAAGTAGAGGCACTACAAGTGACAACAAAGTCTATCATAATGCAAAACTTCCAATAGTTCTTTATTTCATCACTATAACTGATATTATCAAATGAATGTCAGAGATAAATAGAGCCTTTCATAAATAACAGGTTGTAAAGTTTGCAAGTAATGAATTTTAATTTATTTAGAGAAACATTTTATCATAAATCTGAATTTCGACATTCTAGTCTTTTCAATATTTATTCCTTTCTTTTAAAATTTCATTAATTTATTCATATATAATTGTTTCTCCTAGTGCATCACTAATTTTCGTAGCAAACAAACCCCCCCCCCCCATTTTTACTTAGTTTCTAATAAATAATGGGGACCTCTCTAATTTTTCTTAATTTTTAATTAAAATATTTTTCCTTTATTTAATAAAAGGACATAAAGGAAATATTTTTTAACGTTCTCTTGAAAATATTTTCATAAAACTTAAGTGATTTCCTTTATTGGAACTAATGTCATCGGAGTTCTTTTATCAAATCTTATTTATAAAATGTTACAAAATGGTAAAGCTCTGATGGGCACACTCCTTGAAATTATGTTTGTAAAGTTATGCTATCGAGTCATTTTCTATATCATATGATTTTATTTTGTAAGCTCTATTTATAAAACATTACAAAACTCTTTTTCTCTAAAGTACGGCCCCTGATACTTTCCTTTGATATTTAAACATTTCTTTATTTCAAGACTTCTAATATCCTAACTAGAATTAATTTGAACTTTTGAAATAATATCCCAATATTATGTTATTGGAACCATTCTTATCAGGACCTTTTAAAAGAATGCACTGAAATTGTAGCGCCCGATGCCCTTTTATGTATAAATTATTCTATTTCGGGTGATTTCATTTCGAGACTATGCATTTTGGAAAATCTACCATATTACACTTCTAAAAACAAACCTTATGAAAGATATTTATATTTTATATATTTTATATCATAGATACTCATTGTCGGGACTTTCCATTATCAGGTCCTTTTGTATTTCAAAACTTCTCTCTTTGGAGGATCAAGATATCGTAAGTTCAATTCAAATATTTGTCCAATATTCCACTCACAAAATCCTACGTGTCATCCTTCACATCATTTCCCGTGGTTCCACTTAATATATTTTAATGTGATTTTAATAATCTGGAAAGTATAAATGTTTACGTTTAACTCACTTCAATTTTATCAATTTGTTCCAAGAGGATATTTTTATTGCAAATTTAAGTTTTACACGGGTGCTTATCTGTTGTTAATTAGTCTCTTCTAATTTCCCGCACTTTTCCACTATAGGGAAACTCTGATTCTCGGAACTACAAAGAGAAGAAGAAGGGGGGGGGGGGGGGTTAAGAAAATGGCTCATCGCAGCAACCTTCCAAGCCATTTTTATAATATATTGATGAGAAGAATCCAGGAGAGGGTTTATTCTCTGACACTGTATGCACTAGAGATGTTGGGATTTCCTCCTATGTAGCTATTTATCAGTACTTTGAGGATGAAGGACCCAAATTTACAGTGAGAACATTTATAACAGATGACTCAATACCTGTTTTTGATAATACTACAAAAAATTCAACCAATTCATTTCTTCATAGTTTTTTTTAAAACCCAAATTGATTCCCTATACAGATATGGTCCACTGGGTTGTAGAGAACTTGGATATTTTAGGAAGGCACATAAATACATCAAAGGGAACAATCATAGGTTATTTCTCTAGAAAAAATTTATAAAGTATGTATCATTTGTCAGGGCCACAGTACGTGTACAAAAAGCAGTATGTTGAAGCATTTTTGAAGGAAAATGGACACCTGTCAGAGAAAAATAGAAAGTGGTGAAAATATAATAACAAACATAAATATAAGGAGTCTGGTAGGTACTCAATTTATTCCATTGCCTCTCCATTTTCCCAAGTGGCAAATATGAGGTGTTGGTTACATGCACACGCCCATGTTTAGAAATTCCCTAATGATTGGGTTCCTTTAATTGATGGTGCTGCTGAAGGTTTTATTTTTGATTGGGCCACCATGATCTCTGATTTTAGCCTCTCATATCCTGGAATTTAGCTGAGTTATAAATATTTCAGAGAATTAAATTCTTCCTTTATATACATCTGCATATATAATGGATTCCCTTTTTTTTACAATGGATTTCCCATCCATGGGATGGAAATGGATAGTTCAGGATCCAAATCCCATTCATATCTATCATGATATCCTATGGGAATATAAGTATTTTGAAAATTTCTATCAGATTTTTAACAGGGTGATAATTCCAATTTATTAAGCCATTTTTTAATCTTCCCCTCCTCTGATGTTCCAGGAATCCATGGATGACCTTCACAAGGTTGGAAACTAGTTTGCGGAAGAATCATTTAATTATATCAAATTCTATGGAAATTTAGCTCATCCTCATGTATTTCCCCTATATATTCCAGATAAATTGGTTAGTAAAGAGATTGCATACCAAACAATTGGTTATGGCATTACAAAGGTATTAAGCGAATCTAATAAGAAATCTTGGTTTTTTTCCCCACTAAATTCTGCATATTTTCCTTAGAAAATTACTGCCATGCAGAGAAAGAGATTCTAGCCATACAAGCTATCAAGTTGTCTACTATTGCAAATAGACAAAATGACCATATTTCAGTGGTTAATAATTTCACTGCTTCTCATAACCTTAGACAGTTCGTTCATTAGGCTGATAAGTTCAATGAATTATTTGAAAAAACCTCTTCTTATAACTTACTGTTAAGATGAGTAGAAGAACAATTAACCCCATATGAGAAAACTAAATTTTCACAATATAGAGCTTCCAGGATAGAAAATATTCCTCTAAATTTGTTATAGTCGGATCAAGAGATAACTTCAAGTTCAAATGTTCAAATTACCAATTCTTCACAGTCGGTAGTGCCTCCTCAACCAAAGGGTGTTGTGATTTCTTCTACATCGCAGGCATAAGAGTTTGTTTTAATCCCAAATTGAATGAAATATGGAAATTGTTTAGTCAAACCCTAAATTCAAAGACTGATGAACCCAACAAGGTAATGTTCGGGGTATTTCTAAGAATCCTAGGTTGAGTACCAAGACAAAGGAGGTTACCAAAAATTCTCACACTCATGATCAGAAAGACATTGAGATTATTCTTGCTTTTCCTACCTTGTAAGTTGTTCTTAATATTGAATAGATTCCTCCATTGGAAATTTTCTACAGTCCTAAACACAAGGTCATGGTGAAAAGGGGAAGGAAGAGAATAAAATTAGATCAATCACAGGCATTAGTGTCCAACAAACTTTCCTCTTTTGAATTCCTATGGAAAGGATCTACTACAAAACCTATATAAGAGTTAGGCAAGATAACTTAATTCATTGGTGCTTATGCTTCAACAACGATTGATAAGGTTGTAGAAGTTCAAGAACTTCTAAAGGAAAAGGAGGAAATAATCATCTTGTAGGAATAGAATCTTGAGATGAGAAACAAAATATCAATGAGCAGTGGTAGAACTAAATTATAAATTTACAATAGAATTTTGATTCACTAAAGGTACAATATGATAAAGAGTTACAGATTAAAGATAATCGAATTAAGAAAATTCAAGAGAAGATAGAACAAATGCATGTCAGTCCTCAACTGGTGGAATTTAAGAAGGAAGTGACAATTAAATATATCTTCAGACTTTTGAAAAAAATTTCTTATTAAAATTATAATGAATGAGATCGGTACAAATCAATATCTTGTGTGGTGGATCATTCTCGATAGCAAACAAATTGCTTTTTAAGAAACTGAGATCAAAAAGATTTGAATTTTCTCACTTGGTAGGAAGTGAATAAGGAAGATACAAATCTGCAAAAAATGGATGAGGCTAAAATATCTATGGTTTTGGAAGTGGAAGAACAAGTAGGCAGGCGGACAAGTAGTAGGCAGGAACAAGACAAAATCTTCTGGCTCAATATTTCAGTCGATAATCTTATTTTACATTCCAATATCCGAACAAAACTACCTTGAATATACTCTACTAAACAAAATATATTAGCTAAGACGTGGCATGAGCACAATAAAGAGATGACTGAGATGATTGATCAACTACCCAACGTTAGTCTCAAACATCACTGGCAATGCCTAGTGAGACCACACAACCAATGTTTGGTTCTACGATACTTTTCCAATGTCACCATGCAGGTGTTCTCATACTTGAGGAACACTATTTTCATAGGTCAAATAAGGATGAAGCCCAAAAATCCCCCAAATATTACCAGTTTGTTGGATATTCTCAGAATACGAAAAAATAACCATTGAGAAATATTCTTCCTAATCCTGGAAATTTGTTGTAATTATTTCCGATTTGTCCATTATTTTTTTTTTTTTTGTTGAAGATTTGTTAGGACAGTTTATTTTTATCTTTTGTAGTAAAACTATAAATTCCCTCTCCAATATGGATAAGACGTTCTGAATTTTGGAAAGAACAGACTTAAATTGCACTATAGTATTTAAGTTTTTCTTAATATTAAGATGAACCAATGGGATTTCCATGATGAGCATAGCTACAATTTATTATGTACTATTATCCTATTTGTCTGTGTATTTGATTTGAATGGAATTGTTATATTTATTGTTCACATGTACGTATTAATCAATATTTAATGGTCACTATTGATATGCTTGATTGAAATTTTCTTTATCTTGTGAACAACGAGATATAACAAATTAATTAAATTAAATTAATTTTTTTAAACTGAGTTAATATCATGATTGCACAATGATCTATATTGTTATGTTAATTGTGACATCTTTATAGCACATATTCCATCATCTTACCCAGGTGTAATAGTAGGTTATATTAGTTTTTTCTACTATTTCAGCTCCTAGTACATATTAGAATACATTATCACCTTCCATCCAATTCCATATAATTTTTTTTAAGGAAAACTGGTTCTGTTTTTTCAATCAAAGCCACCATTCCAAACAGAAAAGGGGTATAATTTGGGATCCCTTCAAGGTGGTTTTCCCTAATGTTTATGAAGTCATTAAGGACCATCAACAATACCTTAAGTTTTCAAGTTTTGGGATATAGTTTCATATTTTTCCCAATATTTTGATTCAATAATTAAAATAATTTGAGTAGCAATGGAAGGGAAGAACCTAGTCTTTCTAACTCCTAAAGTTTTCATAATGTTGCTACAAATTTTAGAACAAAAAAAAACACCAAAACAATAGTGAATAAAACCACTATCTATTTATGGTTTTCCCCTTCTTAAAACAATTATGGATATAAATTAACAGGACTACATGATCAAATAATTATTGGGAAAAAACATTCATTGAGGAAGCTCTGAAATATTGGTTATCAAGTCCAAGAACAAAGGACATCGATTTTTTCTTCCTATGATTGAATTCTTGGGTATATATTTAGCCTATAACCATGCACTATTTAAGGATTCATTCTCTTCCCCTTCTCAGTGCTCTTTCCAAACTTTGGCTATTCTTGAAGCTTATCCTTAACAACAACCTACTATTCCCAAAACTCATTGTCTGGCACGTCCTATTCAAAAGGAATTCTCGTTGGCATATTCTGATGGAGTAGAACAAGGTCACCCCACCTTTGGGTGGTATGGGGGATTATATTTCTTTCTATTAAATAATTTTATATCTCCTTCTTAGAAATTCTTGGCCCTGTTACCAAAAATTTAAGTGAATTGGTGGCCCTTAAGCTTACCCTATTGTGAGGGAGAAAGGAATATGAAACCTTCATCTTTAAGGTGAATCCATTCTTTCCATTAACAATATGATAAGGGAATCCTCAAGAACAACCCACTATTCTAAAAACCCCTTGTATGGAACATATTATTCAAAAGGACTTCACATGGGAATTTTTTAATGAAGGGACACTAGGTCACCCGTCCTTAGGGGAGGTAGGAGGGATTATTTTAATTTATGAAGTTTTTTCTAACTCAATCTCAATAGGACTTGACCATGCTAAAGATTCTTTTAGTAAATTGGTGTCCCTTAAAATTACCCTACTATTGCTAAGGAGAAAGGAATCTTAAACCTTCGTCTTTATGGTGACTCCCTTATTACAATAAACTGGATGAGAAGGGTGTCCTCATTGCAAAAATGCACTCTTTTGTTTATTGTTGAAAATGGCAACAAGAAACAGTGAAGGAGGCCTCCTGAAACATCTTTCCTGATCCTAGTTGGAAAGTGATCACCTAAACTAGGTGGGGACCACACATATGTTTGTGAAATCTCTTGCCTACATTTTTATCTCCTTAAAATAAGGAAGTCGAATATTATTAGCTCTTAATAATAATTTGGACTCAACAATGTCTTATTCTATTGAGCCTTGGGTTTGAGTACTGGATGTGGCATGCAGTGACAGAAGAAATGTAAACACTCTAGGGTTGGTTCTGACTATTGCATGAAGACTTTAGTTAGAACTCATGTGACAGAGTTTGGTGGAGTTGATTGAGGAAGTTAGTGGAGTTGTATTCAGTTTAACTAATCTAAACATAGTTGAGCTTTTTGTATCCAAGTTAAATAATAGATACAATTAGTGAGAGTGGTGTGAATTAATTATTAATTAATTCACTAATTAAATACTCATAAATCAACTAAAGAATACATCAGTTAACTTCAGTGCATGGACAGTTTCAGTGGAGACCAGTGCAGAAATAGGTGAAAGAGCAGGTTAACTATCGGTTGTGACTATACTACTGCTATTTGCAACACACAGATGGGTGGAGTAACCCATGAGGATTGCGCAGTTCAGGCTGGGTGGTTTATCTATATAAAGAGGCCATCCCATAGCTTGAACACGCAATTCAGGTTGGCTATCAAGTGGCAAAATATTGGAGCATGTTTTTTGCTAGATCTAACTTGATAGTGTGTAGCAATTGAGGGTGTGCATGAGAGCTTGTGAGGAGCTTTTGTACTATGATTGTTACATGATCTCCATGACATATAATATACGGATAGTTGGGGTTTTCAGCTTTAAGCTTTCCCATTAAATACTGTGTTCATATGTGTGATTGTTTGTGGTTTTAATGTATGCATGCAATTGATTTTATTTCCGCATGTGATGATCAATGGTAGAAGAGATTATGTATTATGCATGAAGCTAAAATAGTGTGTGATCAGGAGAATCTCGATGAATACTCATCCTATTATTCATTTCTACATGGTATCGGAGGGATATTGATGACTTGGAGCAATTGCAAGCATTGAAGCGGTTGAGTTTTAGGATAAACTCAAGGCTTATAAAATGGAAAGGCAAATATGCATGCATATTGTACATATAATTTTCTACATGGAATGGGGGGCAAGGAAGGTGATTTTTTGGGTGTGAGTTTAGGGAATATCACAGAAAAATTTGTTGAAATCTTTTGGAAACAAATATATATTGTATTCCTTATAAAAAAATATAAATTGAAAAAAAAGTCCAATTGAATCAGCTGGGATGAAGTCTCTGAATTTAAATCAGCTCTTTTGTTGAAAATTTTAAATGGCGAGAGAATGCAATGTGCGGGCAGAAGATACTGCACTGAGGGACAAAATGCATGCAAAGCTTTGAGGTGCAAAGCAGAGGTTAGTGACTTGGTGGTTGAGAGGGATCCTCTCAACATGCAGCGTGAGAAGCAGTCTCGGAAGGTTGTGGAGCAGCCACAACTGGAGATGCAGAAGAATCTTTATAGATTTGAAGTAGATGGGATTTCTATGGAGCTTCCTACTGTTGGGAAGTGCAAGAAAGACATGCAATTGAAGCTTGAGAGGGAGAAATATTTGCAAGTAGCTAAGAGTGAACCTCGGGATGTGGAGCAGCCACAAGATGAGGATCATGGAGTGGGAGCAACCACTCATGCAGAGAAATTTCGTGCTAGATGGGCGGAGGGAGTGCATGCAGCTATACCACCAGGTGAGAGGTGGGGCGGCCATGCCGCAGTTAATCCCATGCGGAGATTTACGGGCGATTCATGAGATAGTTTGGATCTCTGTAGTTGTTCCTAGCAAGGGTGCCCAAAACGCGGCGATGCTCAAGATCGGTTGGAGTAATCCTGAGCCAAATCAAAGTGACGAAGATACAGATCCACCACCAGAGAGCGCGGATGAGTTGACGACGTGCAAATTGCATGGGTGCAGGAGAGTTCAACGGCGCGGTGGTTCACATTCTGGCATATGCGGTTAGCCAAGCGGGGGTTGAAACTGATTATGATGCATCGGAGAGGTTTCTGATTTGTTTGGGCCTATTGGTTTCGGAAGGGTTGCAGGCAGTGCATGGAGTTGCATGGCTTGTGAAGGTTGCAGGGCGAATACATGGAGTTGCATGTCGCATGCAATGACAGTCCTTTCTTGTTGAGAGGGAGTGTTGAAAATGGCAACAAGAAACAGTGAAGGAGGCCTCCTGAAACATCTTTCCTGATACTAGTTGGAAAGTGATCACCTAAACTAGGTGGGGACCACACATGTGATTTTTGTCGAAGTCTATTTTTAGATTGCCTCTCCTTAAAATAGGGAAATCGAATATTATTAGCTCTTAATAATATTTGGACTCTAAACATTATCTTATTCTCTTGGAGCACTTCAGTTTGATGCCTGGATGTGGCACATGCAGCTGACAGAAGGAAATACGCTTTTCCTAAGGTTTAGTTGAGCTATTGCATGAAGACTTCAGTTAGAACTCATGTGACAGAGTTTGGTGGAGTTGATTGAGGAAGTTAGTGGAGTTGTATTCAGTTTAACTAATCTAAACATAGTTGAGCTTTTTGTATCCAAGTTAAATAATAGATACAATTAGTGAGAGTGGTGTGAATTAATTATTAATTAATTCACTAATTAAATACTCATAAATCAACTAAAGAATACATCAGTTAACTTTAGTGCATGGATAGTTTCAGTGGAGACTAGTGCAGAAATAGGTGAAAGAGCAGGTTAACTATCGGTTGTGACTATACTATTGCTATTTGCAACACACAGATGGGTGGAGTAACCCATGAGGATTGCGCAGTTCAGGCCAGGTGGTTTATCTATATAAAGAGATCATCCCATAGCTTGAAAACGCAATTCAGGTTGGCTATCAAGTGGCTAAAGGTTGGAGCATGAGTTTTGCTAGATCTAGCTTGATAGTGTGTAGCAAGGGAGGTAGTGCATGAGAGCTTGCAAAGAGCTTTGTACTATGATTGTTACATGATCTCCATGACATGTATAATATACAGATAGTTGGGGGTTTTCAGCTTTAAGCTTTCCCATGAAATACTGTGTTCATATATGTGAATTTTTATGGCTTTAATGTGTGCATGCAATTGATTTTATTTCCACATGTGATGATCAATGGTAGAAGAGATTTTGTATTATGCATGAAGCTAAAATAGTGTGTGATCAGGAGAATCTCGGTGAATAACTCATCCATTATTCAAATTTATACATTTATCTCTTAGGAGATCAAGATATGTGCTTGTCTTTTCTCTCAACTCCTTTTCACACACATACATAGGTAGTAGAAGAAAGAGGTAGATAAACTCTCCAAATATGGCATGGGAATGCGTCAAGGAATCTGAGAAATATTCAAAAAGTCCCATGATGGAAACTCATACTATTTTCACTCAACTCAACCATAAATATGATTATTTCTCCCATGAAGGATAGTCTTAAATGTTATATTTTTCTTAATTGAATGTTCAAAGAATAAAATTACCTTCCAACCTCATAATTTTTTATCTTTTGTGTAAAGCAAGTTCCAACTCTAAATTCACTAACTTTTTTATATGTAATACAAGTTATAGCTATCAATGCATGAACGCAATACTAATTTTCTCTTTTTTAGAATCCTAAAGAAGATGTATGTACTTAAAATCATGATGTTTATTCCTTTAAGTGAAGGAAGGCTCTACTTTTTTTCAACCTATGTGGAACATGTTAGATTTAGTTAGTTTGTCAGTTGTCGAATGTCTTCAAATCTGTAATTTTCTATCCTGAATTGAGTTGAAAATCATAGACCTCTTACTATCATGAGTTTCAGAAAGCACTGCATAGGAATTCATCATGAGTTTGGTTGTCAAAGTTTTGGTCAATAACATGAAATGGTTTTTAAGTCTTTGCGAACTATCATCATAAATTTTGAGTCGAGAGGATCGTGTCTCAAAGCTAGTTTGTTATAAGGTTCATATGAACATCTATTTACAGTAAAGGGGGTGATATTCAAGGAAGCATGGTTTTAATATCATATTTCTTTCCCACTTCTAATATCCCATTTTCTATTCAAAATTCATCATTCAAATGCTATTTACAACCTCCTATTCCTATTTTCCCTTATCCTCGTTCATTATCCTTTAACCCTACATATCCTACTCCCCTATCCCCTTATTTCCTTCTAAACTACTTATCATCCCCATATACCCAACCATTTATGACTGTCATTATACCTTAGTCCTATTTCCCTTTGATGAATCATCATTACCCATGACGGGCACATAATACCCATATCATTATATGTTAACTCACCCACTCACACTCATATCTATTACCCGAATCTTTCTAATTTCCCATGCTCCCACATGATTATGCATCAAGTGGAGCGTCGAATAATCATATTGTATGTCATACACTTAAAGTTGATATATAAAATTTTAATTTCATGATGGGGCTGCCATTTTCCATTGAATTTTTTGTGGTTGATAGTTGATTTTGGTTCATGGCGCGAGGAGGTTTGAAGGTTGATCAAAGGTTGAAGAGTGAATTATGGAAGAACGAATGTCGTGTTATGCCAACACTATGCAAACACTACGAAATGAATCCTTGAGGCTATCAGTAATTACACATGTTATCTTCAGTTGGTGTGAGTCTATCACCACATGTAGAGCCTTCATCAGTGAAAAATTGTGAATATAAATAATAAGCACATGAAATGCATGAAGATAAAGTCACTCAAGCAGTGAAAGAAGCTAAGACAATTGAGGAAAAAGATAAACAACCCAAAAAGAAAAAAAAAGGGTAAACATGGAAATAAATTTAGCAAGAAGTATATGTAAAAGGTTGAAGAGAAATCAGAGGAGCTAGAGGTTCAGGTGGCAACACCCCAGACCACCAAGATTCAAGTGGCAGCAGAGGAGATAGTTAAAGATGACCAGTTTGTGATAAGGCCTAGAAATAGGTTGAGAGTCAAGAAGGACATGGAGGAACAAGTTCTTTAAGAAGTTGCTGAAATTCCAGAGGAAAAATAAGAGAAAGAGGTGGAGAAGATTGACCCAGTGTAGCTTGAAGAAGACATAGTGTGAGTTTAAAGTATCGTGTTGCCCATTGTTGGACAAAAAACATTTTTTAGAAATGTTTTTGTATAATGGTTTCCGGCCACATGGAGGATCTTTTTTTAATATAGAAGAAGGTTTTTCTCAAGAATGGATCAAAGTAAAATAATCTCTTCCAATTTTTTCACAAGTGTCATGGATTTCAAGTTTCAAATACATCTTCAAGGCCTATTTTTTGTACTGTCAAATTTCCTATTTTACCGATGATTTTGTAGAGAAGTTTCTGAGAAGTTGGGGAAGTGTTTAGATAAAATGAGAGAGTTTTATATTTAGAACAGGTTCATCCATAATTAAATCCTTCTGGTTTTCCAAATATAATATATTTTGAGAGTTACAGGTTTTTCTTTAGAGCCTATGTTCACACTTTTTTAGTGGAAAAATTATGGATTTGTTTTACATTTTGATTTTTTGTGAAGGTTGTGAGTATTTTTTCTGACATTTTGAGATGATTTTGGACATGATGAAGGGCCTAAAATTTTTTGTTATTTATGAGGTTGAGTATAGTCCTGAAAGAAATAAGTTTTAGATTATGTGCTACGCAGTCACTATGCAGCCCCTGCCTACAAGTCCCTACATGTGTTCTGAAGGTGCTAGTTGTCAAAGGTTAGAGGGATCAACGTGTTACACATTTAGAAGCCACCTAAGCCCATTTTCCATCATCCAAGTTTCAACTATGGAGAGAAACATGACTTGGCAGTGTTCTACCCAGCCAATGCACAACAGTCCTAGTTCACTATCAGCCTTTTCACCCTTTCTGTTTTTTGCTATGTAATGGATATGGTTCGAAGCTTTAGAAAATTGTTAAGATATTTTTTTCTTAGAGATATGGATAATGATCATTATTTTTTTGTCTTTTATTCGGTAAGAAAAATTAATTTAAAAGAACTAAGTTGCTTCTCTTTTTCTTGGATCGATCCACTTCTTGGATTGATCCACTTCGTGGATCAAGGATACATTGCATCCAACCACTTTTTAATATCTTATGTATGTTTATTTAAGATGGTAAAGTTAATGAAAAAACGGTTGGATGTTGTGGAGATTAGGAGGCCCTGTAATATATATTTGAATAAAAATCTCAGTGAAATCTGGTGTTCTTGGTCTTTAGAGATTCTTGTGTCATGTGTTTCAAGTTTTGTGTTTTCCTATGTTAATATGAATATAAAATTATGAAATTGTTACCTTTAATTCATCCTTAAATGCTCAGGATAATTTTTTATTTCCACTCATGATTAAATTCTTAATTTCTCTTTCATGGTTCTTCGAATATTTAGTCATGATATAGGTAGCAGAATTCATAACCATATGCTATGTTACATTTGACTGAGCACTTTTATGTTTTCCCTTTCTTCACTATAACACATCGATATTGACTTGGAATATGTATCTATATTTCTTCTATTGTCCAAGTGGCTCATGCATGCCCTGATATCCATAATCCCATATTTCATAGGCCCTTCCTCCCAATGCCTTTCTTTGAACTTTATGTCATTCTTTACATATCTGCTCTCGGTGGGCTTCAATGTTTTTTATCATTAGAGTTTTGTAGCGACAGAGCCCCATCCAGTTAGAAAGGACTAGTTTCTAGCCAAAAACGCTTTGTGGTTACGTCTAAGTTTTCTCCTTTCAACCTGGAGAGAACTACAGAATTCTAATAGAACCCCTATCCTTTTTCAAAAGGGAAATTTTGGATGTAGTTTTGTTACTACAATATAATTACTTTTTTTTTCTTTGGAATTGTGTGTGTGTAGACACACACACACACATATATAATATATGTGTATGTGTGTGTACATGCATATATACATATATTTATGTACACACACATATAAGACTCTATCTTTTAAAAAATTATGTGGAACCCATTTTCTTTTTCGAAATGGGAATATGAGACACTAGGCACATGAATGATTCTTGATCCACTCTTGAGTATAACATTTGACTTCCAAGTATACCCATACACACCACCCCTTTTCCCTTCCTTTTTCCTTTTTAAAATCCACCATATGTCTATACTTGCATTATGTATTTAGGGAAATTTCATATGTTTTAGGACTTAGTCATTTTTATAGCTTGTGTGGGAATCCTTATGTTGTGTGGATATTTTTCTCTTTCAAAACACCTTACACACTCCTCACTTAACCTTTTCTCCACACTCTTCACATTTCACATACTCCTTTTCCACTTTTACTCTTCCTCTGCACTCTACACATAACCCTTCCCCCATATAAGCTATGTTATGCACTTAATAATTTAATTTTTTGATTCTTGTGTGAAGAACTTGGCATACCTATGTCCCTCACATTTTATGTCTTTGAACATCAACACCTTTGCACTTCCATGTAAGTCTTCTATAGTTAATGAAGTTTTAACTTAGATAATTATGTGCCTTACACATTTTTTGGTAGTCGGTTATGATTCATAATGAAATTTTTATCCATAAGGCAAGGTGGTAATTCAATGTTAATGTGTATTGATTATGTTGTTTTCCCATGAGTCACTTGAGGTTTCAATTATCTTCCATTTATGGTTTGTACATGTCTAGAAAAATATGGTACATTATGAAGATATGTTCTGGTAAATAATATTCATGAGCTAGGCCTTTAACCAACTAAAGCTACGTAATTTTTGAAGATATAGTCTTGTGTATACCAAAGTGATTTTGAAGAATATGGAGCATGGTAATGAGAAGAAGAAAATATATTTTCCATGGACATATTTTCAATTCCCTTGCATGAAAAATATAATTAATTCCATTCGTCTACTACATTTTAATGGATATTGAGCTTAAATCCTAAGTATAAGCTCAAGAACAAGATTTGGACAACTGGTTTAGCAAAAAATGGGAGCATACCCAAAGTATTCAATTTTATGGAGTTGGTTTCTTGTCTTGCTGGGAATTTTGATAAAAGAGTAGGAAAATGCGAGTAGCAATGGAAGGAAATAACCTAGTGTTGATAACTCTTGGAGTTTTCAATATGGTGCTCTGACTTTTAGACCCAAACAAAAATCTCAATCTTCCTAATTTTGATTCCTTCCCAGATTCCTAAGATGGTGGGTTGGATTACTTGAATAATTTTTTGGCTCCATTAGCTCAAATGCTAAATAATATTCCATCTATTGATATATCTCTATTGGTAGAGCTATTTCCATGGTTATTTTAGTATTTGATGGGATGAGAGTCTACATCTCACATTTGCATGTTAAAGTTATATGATTTGTCTTTGTTTAGAAAAAAATTCCATATTTGATTGGGGTGAGGTAATATTGAATGATATTTCCTATCAATCTGGCCAAATACTTGAAGGCTCAAAGATATTTCATGACCATGTATATCATCCTAGTGGTTTCCTATTGCAATTTGTTTGATATATTACCCTTGAGGGTAACCTAAATTTTGGAAAAGAGCCTGTCCAATTCTCATACCTATTTCTTTGGAAACATACGACAGGTTTCTATTTTTATTTTGTTCATGATAAATTTCATGTGTTTAGATATATGTTGACCAAAGTAGAACCAATGAGAAAAACTCAAGAGGTAGAGAATTTCCTTAAAGGAAAATGAATTTTTATTAGAAAGGAAGAGCATAACTAAATTAGATTATATGGATATGATTGAAGCCCTTTTCTTCTTCCTACATTTTTTTCTGATCATTATTTTGTAGCCAAAGTCTGTAGGAAATATAAATAATGGTCCACCCTTTTTTATAAAAATAAAAATAGATATTTAATTTCCTTACCCTTTGATGTATCCAATTTTTAATAGAATTTTTAAAGTACTTAGTGTGTTTAACCTAAAGGAAGTGGAACCCCTCAAAGGTTTTGATTTTGAAGGGTTATTTTCTAAACATTTGGTATCTATGAGGCATGGTAATATTTTCATGAGAATTGTAGAAGTAATTTGAGACAACAGCCCAGATATTCCTGAAAATAAATAAACCCAGGTATATAGTGAATATTTGGTAATTGAAGCTAGTGTAATTCTCAACACCAAAATCCCAGAATGAAACAAAGAGGCAATAATATAGCCAATGTACAATATTCCTCTCCCTCCTAGCCATGTAGGAATTCCTTCTTTGCCCAAAATAAGCAAGAACCACATAATAGGATAGAAGAGAATAATGAATGAAATGATAAAGGAGCTTATGGATATGACCTTCCATATATTGACATTGAAAAAACACATACGATAACACAATATAAAAAGAAGAGAATCCAAGTAAAAAAGGGCTCACAAAATTATGAAGGGTTAAGAGACATTATTGACGTGGACATTGACAATTCTACTATTCCTAATTTGGTAGCATTACAGATTTCTAAAAATCAGTGGATAACAGAGGAGTTCTCTTAAGAGGAACCAACTATTTTTCAAGATTGGTCTTTAACGATGCATAATGCCAAATATAATAATAAGAAATAAATTTACATGTTAAGAGTAAGAAAGAAACTTAGAAATGGACTTCAAAAGTATATTTTTTAGGAGTCAAACACTCGATACTTATCAGATTAAATATGAATACTAGGAATTCTCTTGTTCATTGTGTTTCAAAGAAAGAGATATAATATATTAGACTAAAAAAAAAAAAAAAAAAAATAGAGGACACATCGAGTCCTAAATTTTTGTTCACATAGCCATTAGTTATCGTTTCTTTAGACCAAATTCCTTAATGTACAGCAGGGACATCAACACAGGTAAAGAAGGATGTTAAATTTACTAGTGGAGTGAGATTGTGTGTCACAAAAAACATCATTAAGTGACTAAATACCATTAAAGGAGCTTGGGAGGTCACTTCAGATTTAAGGAATCTATAATAATGAATTTCACATTTTATAGAATATTAAAAAAAAATTGGAAAATGATGGATGTTTTTATGAAAATTGTTTACGTACTTTTGTTTCTCGGTGTCAATTTTAAGTGATTTCCATAGAAATCAACAAAATTTTCCCTTAAAATAAAAAATTAAACAAGTGAAATCAATATGGTTGACAATGATACAAATGTTATGATATTAATTCCATCCACCATTTATTTACTATTTTTGTGAGTGCTTTTATTTTTATCTGAAGCAATTTTCCTTATTTCATCACAATCTTATAGTAATAATTTTCCAACTAGCTACTTTTGAACCCACCCATAGGCTTTATGTTTCCTGCAACCTTTCTACAACAAGGCCACCCTTGACCTAAGGCTACAAGTTCACAAGGATGAAATCACCTATGGGTGGCTATATTCCTCAAACATAACCAAATTTCTAAAATATCACAATTTATAACCTTTTTCAACAATTCCAAGCCCACCAACTCTCTTTTTCCATTAGTCTACATAGCCTAGGGAATGGAATAAGTTTTTGTTCCATGCATTTCCGCATTCTATCCAACTTATTTTCCATGCTCCCATACAAATTGACTAGGAAATATCACTACTAAGGTTTAAGGAATTCTTAGCTATAAAAGTCAATCAATGTCCACCATGTCCTTTACACAAGGTCACAACCCTCTCATGGTTTCATGGAAGTAGCTTCCATATTTGATCACAACCAAAATTATCCACACTCCTATAAATTCATTTCCAATATTTTATAATACAATCATAAGATGGTAACTTAGGCTATGAGTGAAAATTTTATTGGGAATAATGATGAAAAAATCCCCTTGCATAACTAATATACATGGATTATACTTGCATGAATGGGTGATTCCACGTGCCTTCATAAGAATACCACACAAATACCTTTGCAACTAATCCCAAATTTGATATGACTTAGGATATTATAAGATAAATAAATTAGGATTATAATAAAATAATATTATGTGTCTTCCCCCCCTTTGAGCCTCATAAGTCCCAATTCATTCCTCTCTTGTGGATGTAACATAATAAACAACCTAAATGTCATTACACCAGTGTGGTAATCAATTTATTTTCCACCAGATCATCTTTCTCATCACAATTATGAAGCCATTTTTGTGTTCATGGATGCATTCTTCTCATTGAAAACTTTCTAGCTATTGTACTCTTACTCAATTTTGATATCAAAGAAAGAATTTATGGCCCTTTATTGAACTTTGCCTTCTTTACTTGATAATGAAATCATGCATAGATGGTTCCATATGTGCTAACAGACATGGAATGGCCACCTATGATTAAAAATTTTCATTTTGGATTCCATTATACCTAATCATTTTGCATGTGATACAAACTGGATTACCCTTGGAAAATTTCATTAGTGCAACATATCAATTGCAAATAATCTGCCTATGATACATCTTTTTTCACCTCATAAATATTTCACTTCTGTAATTATTAGCACCATATATTTTTATAGTGTGATTTATTATGCCTGCAAAAATATCATTTCCTGTGATAATGGAAGATTTTCCCCGTTTATCACATCACATGAAAGTTTATTTCCTTGTGAAAAGGAGGTTCCTTACCTTTATCTCATTGCCACAAAACTTGTCTTCTTGCATCGTATCATGCCATGCAATTTTATGGCATGATACAATGCATTACACAAAATATTACTCTCTCACAATGAAGAGAATCCTCCCTTTCTTAGGTGTCTTTTATAGATGGCAAAAATATCTTATTGGACCATATACTTGGTATTACATGAATATTTTCTTCATGCAATATGAAAAATTTCTCCGAGTCTTATTCTCTTTCCTTTCTTCTTCGTATCACATCTCCAAAACTTAATATTTCTAATGTATTTCACTCACAAATTGAATTTTTGTGGTGCATGAACACGTTTTAAACTTTTTTTTACCCATTGAAAAGCATCTTTCCCCCTTTAACTTCACTTATCTTCATATTTCTTCTATACCTTTTTTAGTGTCTTCATTATGCCACATGAATATTTTTCTTATGTAATAAGTGCTATATCACATTCAAAATATTTTTCATGTGAAATACAAACTTTTTCTAAGTTTGCAAATCACTACATTGCACAAAATTTTCCTCTCTTGTGATGAAGAGAACTTTCCCTTTATTAGGTGTATTTATGTATTACATAAGGATCTTAATCATGTGATACATAAATTATCACATAAATATTTTATTTATGTGATATGCAAACTTTATGTATACGCCATTGAATCAAATACTTCCTCCCATCTGGGAAGGTAGACTAGTTTAAAAATCCCATCTTGACACCTAACGCGTCCGAAGAAGGGAACATGTCAAATATTTCACTAACCATCAAGGAAAATATCTCGAGAAAACCAGAAAAAGTCGAAGAAATCCCACTCGGGGCAGCATGCTCCCCAGATGAATTAGTCGCTTACACAAACTTGCTGCAAGAGTATAGAGACAACTTTGCATGGGATTATTCAGAAATGTCGGGGCTTAGCCCCATTAGCGTAGAGCACCATATTGACACCTAGCCTGACATACCACCAGTACGCCAGAAACAACGTCAATTGCACCCATCTAAGGTAGAAGCGATAAAGAGAGAAATCAACAAGCTTCACAAAGTTGGGTTTATTTACCCAATAGCTTTCACATCGTGTATTTCCAACCCTGTTCCCATCATGAAAAAATTGGGCACCATCCACGTCTGTACTGATTTCCAAGATTTGAACAAAGCTTCTCCAACATAAAACTACCCTACCCCATTCATCGACCAAGTTATTGGTGCTTGCACCAATCACGAGACCTTGTCCTTCATGAATGGATTCTCAAGATATAACCAAATTCAAATCCAACATACTGATCGATACAAGACAACATTCACCACCCCTTGGGGCACATTCACATGCCAAGTTATTCCATCTGGTCTTAAAAACGTTGGCACCACCTTCCATGGGGCCATGAACTATATCTTCCATGACCTATCCCACCTTATCCTCTCTTATATGGACGACCTCACTGTTCGGTCCAAGAAGTGAAGTGGTCCTCTAGAGGATTTATGGTTAGTATTCCAAATATGTCGACATTACAACCTGCGCCTGAACCCTCCCAAGTGTGTCTTCTGCATCAACGCAAACTGACTATTAGGATTTAGAGTATCTTGAGAAGGGATCAGAGTGGACCCCCTCAAATTCTAGGCCATCAAAGAGGTGCCACCACTGAAAACCCTTAAGCAACTCCAAATTTTGTAGGGAAAGCCAATTTCCTGATATGCTTTGTCCCAGATTATGCCACTTGTGCGCAACGATTCCTATGCCTGCTTTGTCAGGATATCCTGTTTAAATGGGATGATCAAGCCTAAAAATTGTTTGAGGTGCTAAAATATTCATTGTCTTCAGCCCCATTGATCAGCCCACCAAATTATGACAAATATTACACCCTATATCTGTGAGTATCAAAAACCGAATTATCTGGGGTGTTAATCGAAGACAGACACGATGGTAAAGAACACGTAATTTATTATGTCGTTAATAATTTATCGAGCCCTGCCTTAAGATATGAACCCAAATAAAAAACTACCCTAGCCCTTATACATGCAGTCCAAAATCTTTGGCACTACATTATCTTACGAACTACAATAGTCATCACATCTATCAACCCCATGAGATACATGCTAACCCGTCATCTGATGAACCACAAATATACTCGCTAGGTTGTCATATTGTAGTAGTTTGGCCTGCAGTTTAGCTCCCCCAAGAGAAAAAAATATTTGATCTTAGCTTAGTTCATCACTGACCTCCCAAGTCATACTAAAGGATCCCCAGTCAACGACTCACTACTTGATGAACATCTATTTCTAGTGACAACTGACAATCCTTGGTACAAAAATATCCTTTTGTACCACTAGGCCCCCTGCTACCTCCTCATGGGAGACGTCCTTTATCGATGAGGCATCGATACTATCCTACGACAATGCCTCATGCACGACCAAGCTGAGCAAGCCCTAAATGACTGTCATAGTGGAGCTTACGATGACCACCTCTCCGAGATGGCTACCACCCAAAAATTCTTACTAGCAGGTTATTTCTAGAACACCTTATTTCGCAATTGCATTCAAGAAGTCAAAAGATGTGACAGATGCCAACCCTTCGCCCACAAGGAAAGAGCACCTCCCACTCCTCTGCACTTGGTCATCGTAGCCAATATATTTTTCAAATGGTGAATTGACTTTATGACTTGCAACCCTACGTCATCCGGAAACCACAAATAAATCATTGTCGTCGTCGAATATTTCAAAAAATCGGTAGAAGCCATGCCCACATATGAAAAAACAGTAGAAATCACAACATGGTTTATGTTCAATCATGTCATTTTGTTGTTCGATGTGCCTGAGGAGTTAGTCTCTTATCACAGAATTCATTTTGAAAATGAAATATTCCAGGATCTCTCTCATCACCTAGGATTCACACATGAATTTGCATCGCCATGCTATCCTCAGTCTAATGGACATGTAGCAGTTGTCAATAAAGTTTTAAAAATAATGTTATAGCATATGGTGAATAACCATAAGACAAACCGGCACCACATGGTTTTTTCAACTATGTGGGCATATCGCACGATAGTTAAAAACTCAACAGGATTCACACCTTTCCAACTAGTATACAGGGTAGAAGCGATGATTCCCATAAAATGTGAAATCTCCAACTTACACGCTGCCATCGAACTCCTCGATGATACCCATCCTTTAGAGCAATGATTGTTACAATTAGAACTCGTCAACGAAAATTGACAAGAATCGCTCCAACATAATGAGGCACATAAAAAATGGTGAAAGCATCATTTGACTACAACATCACCCCTTGTTCATTTACTAAGGGATAATTGGTCCTCCGCTACGATGTCACTAAAGAGGCCCTAGGGCCCGGGAAGTTAGAAACATTATGGAAAGGTTCCTACATCATAACACATTGTCTCCTCAAGGAGGCATATATCCTGTCAAAGCCCGATGGTACATGCCTAGCTAACCCCGTTAATGGGCTCTACCTAAAAAAATTTCACCCATAAGGGCAGGAGTTCTCAACCTTAGAGATAAAATTCATGTAGCATAATCTATTTTTGTGATGATCACAATCATCAAATACTTGTTCTAAAAAATTCTCTGGTGTCACAGATGGATCTTCCCCCCATCCACTATTTTAGATTCATTGATGGAGCCTCGCGGTGGTCTCAAAATCTAGAATCATTCACCTGGGCCATTTACTATCCTGAATGATAGCCATTCTTCACCAACAAAGTATGCATCAGATCAACCATTGATAATCAGGCAGAATAAGATGTAGTCATTGGGATAATGAATGATGTCTTCAACCAAGGTATCCGCCATCGACACGTCTACCTTGATTCCCAGCTCATGGTATCATAGTTAAACTAATATTTTGAAGTACTAGATTCTCAATTGTTAGTTTGATTATATTAAATTGACACATATACCAAGAAATTAAAACCAGATAGTTGATCACATAGCTAATCACATTCTAGACTGGAATGCATCTCATATAAACCATAATCCATAGAAAAGAAAAAAACATAAAAAAATATATATCCATCGTAGGTACATAACATCTATCAATAAAATAACCATAGACACATCATCAGAGTCGCAAAAAATACACATCTCACATATATATACCAAAAAATGTGAGTCACAATGTACAAGTCATGTCCCTAACCAAAATTTCAGTCCAAACATTTGTCTACATATCATCAAAAAATAGGGAAGTGTCCTCATATCGGATTCTTTCCCTAAAAATAAAAAATCTCTAGGGCTGAGCCCCACCTGGTGGGTCCTCTAGACCCACAGCTACACCTGGTGCCAGTATAGGTGCAGCCGCCAAAACTGCAAGTGCCACATGGCGTAATGTCGAGTGATGTGCCCTCTCTCGAGCCATCAGAGTCTTGAGCCATGTCTCGTCCAAATATTCAACAAAACCCTGGGTTGGCATACCCTGAGTCTATCTCTCTAACCAACCCCATGAGTTGGCTAAATTTGCTACCCGAACATCGTTAGCCTAGACCCAAGCCTCAATAGCAGCTAGTTTCTCCTCGATTGTCGTCATCCGTGCCTCATCCACCTAGGCATGAGCCAGGAGGGAATCATCCCCCCTAGTAGCAGCAGCACTGTTTCCCTCCCCGGAAGTTCCATCACCACCTCCTTGCCCCCCAACCTAGGGTTTATTAGCCCCACCTAGGCCCCTCCTCAGGGACTGATGCCCCACCAAGTGGGCAAGAGGATGCCTAGCTGCCCCCACATCTGCAAGAGAAACAAGGATAGTGCCAGTGTCACCATAATAGACATATAAATACACACATCATAAAATCCTCAAAATATGTAGAAAAACATCAAATGTCATACCTTCTGGAGCCCATATATAACGAAGCAGAAGGCCCATATCCGGGTCCCCTTGGAAATCCATCTCCAAGTAGGGGTAATCCAAGAACATCTAAGGGTTCACCTGGAATCACGCATCAATGATTGCATCCCAATAGAAACCAGCTCCCCTCCTCCACTGCAAGGCATCATTGACACCCATTGTCACATCCACATATCCCTATGAGGACCAATGGGCACTAGCACGAAGGGTCTAAGAATCACCACCCTCTTAAACATAATATTACACAAAATGATCGCATAGGTGAAGACCTTCGACCCCCCTCAGACTTTCCCTAGCTGTGACACCATGCCATCATAAACATGGTGTGCCCAGTCATAAAAATGACCAGCATTAAGTCGGCACAAGACACCAATCTGAGGACTCGACGCCTTGTTGAGTGACGATGATCCTGACAAGCGAACTATCATCACCAGGGCACACCTCTCAGCTAATTCAGTCATTGACTCGATGTGAATGCACCCCTATGTAAGCAACTCACCGCTGTAGTGATGCTCAGCCGAACTCTAGATACTCACCCTCCTAGGAGGGAGTGGGTGTGGAAGCACCTCCCCCTTAGGCAATAAACTAGTCACAAAGTAAATATTTTTCTCCAGACGGATGACGATGTCTCTATGCCACAATACCATCACTTATTGTTTCATGTTCCAATAGTGGACCAGGAAATGGATCAGGCTATCCCACAATCTTAGGATGTTGTTCTCCAAAAACTTCAGCAAACCCCACTATGGCAACTGCCCCTGCGCATTGGCATCCTAATCCACAACAATGTGAATATTAGGCGAATATCGCTCACACTACAACATCCTGTTACCAGAGAAAAACCAGAACCAGTGACCAAAAAATCAAAAAAATCAAAAAATTTAAGTCTTTTTCCCATCATTATGTTTGTTTTCTACACAGGCGCGATGTCTGTGCATCTCTATCAAGAAAAAACGCGTGCTTCATTGTGAAAAAGTGTTCCCAAGCATGATAACCTCACGGGAAATTTCCCTTCTCTGCGAGGTTGGCGCAACTTTGCCTCGATCGCCCATGCAATCGAGGAAAAAAAGAGGTAGTTAATTCGTACAAATCATATTTGTATGGACCCTCCCAGGAAAAAACTGGAAAAATTGAAAAATTGAAAATTTGTATGGGCCCTACCTGACACTAACGGCGCGAATCCCAGGTACTCAGGATTACTGCAACGGCAAGAAAGGCTCAACAGCAAGGGCTCAGCTCTGACCACAGACTCTCAAATGACACAAATGAACTGAAATGACCCATATTGACCTATATATCGTCCTTTTCTCATTATTTGATAGTCCATAATGAGAGTTCAAAACGCCCAATTGAAAAACCGTAAGAAACACAATGATCAACAACCTTATAACGTTCAAAGTAGGCTTCACACATCCATGCCTCAGAAAAATTCATTTTTTTAGTTACAATAGGTATGCCCTCTCTTATCACTTTCCATTCAATATTATTTTCAATATGTTTGCAGGTATTACAAGCACGACAATTCACCTTTTTCCCTAGCCACTAAAGGTAAAAGAGCAGGTATCATTCCATCCCTAGCATGACAGGCTCCCCAAATAAGCTTTTCATATCCTGACATCATTTCTCCATAGAAATCAATCATAAGTTCCAGTCACTCGACCATTTTTATCATCACCTCACCTCGCACATGATAAACATTCTTGCAGCTCGGTAGAGCCTCACCCTCCATGGCATACGTCACTCAAGTAGACCATACACCAAATATCTGGAGCCATGGCCATAACATCCAATTCTAGGAAGCACTTTATGTTCATTCATCCATCATACATCAAGTCATGTTTTACTCATGTCACGATAAAACCCATTTCCCGGACTACCATTCTCATAAGCATATCGAATACGCACCACCAAGTCTCGCACTTGGCCTACCACACCCCCATCAGCATAGCCCATCTGCGACACCTTTTCATCTACTTCACTACCCTCGCACTGATACCAACCAATGGGGCCCCCATCCTCAGCAAAACACCCTCCTCACACCATAGTGATGGATTATTTTCATGTTTATTGGGGCACCTGTCTCCATGCTTGTACATCCAAACCCATTATATATTCATTTGGTAAATGTACAAATATTTTTTAGGATATCCATCCCACCCATCCACCCACATTTCTCACCTGGCAGTAGTCCCTAATCCCCTTGGTAGAAGCTTTTCATTTTTTACCCAACCCCACCATGACACTCATAACAACCACACACCCACCCTGGACATCCTATCGACTCCAAGGATTTCCCCACCAGAAATTGTTATGATTTTCGCCACTTGCATTTACAAGATCTGACCTCAGACCAATGAACTACCATCATTAGTTACAGTCATTTCTCATCATCATGCCTAAGTTAACCTATCACACCCCGCCCTGCTACATCAAAGACCCTAGTCCCTTGCATCAGTACTCCTCTCGGTCGGTTGGTGCTTCCTTCTTTTCAACTTCAACAACCATCTTCCAATAAGGAGGCAGTACCTTGGATGGCTCCTTACCTCGATAGGAGCATCCTAGTAGGCACTATGGGAGTCATCATTTCCCATTGATGTCATCGATCCTCTTGGCATTCGACTTCAACATAAAATTTCATGTCAAGATGGTATCGTACTTCATAACCATTGCACTCTGTCAAAATTCGTCAAAGACCTATGCCATGATAAGCATCTCTTTTAGAAATGCTTACGCAAGAAGGTCACCAGCAGTCAAAGACCCATGCATACAATGAGAGTTTGTTCTAAAAATCAAACATTCTATACCAAGAATATGCATGTGGGCACCACATTCAACTTATTGCCAAAGAAAAAATTCCCCTGAGGGTGTCAACAACTGTCGTCATCAACTAATAACAAGTCACTACCACAAACATGATGCAAATAGAACCTCTACCTATTAGATAAGCTTAATTAGTCAAAACATCATGAGCATGGCATGCGCCCAACTCGTAGAAATATTGTATTAATTTATCTCTTGCAGAGTTCCAATAGAGCACGGTACCTCCTTTGCTCATGGTAAGGGGTCTCCAACCTTAGTTTTCAATCAAGTTACTCTCTCTCTCTCTCTCAAAAGGATTACACAGAAAAAGAAACTATAATGTATTTCGGCTATACAATTCTGCCTAGACCTCATACTTTAGGGGGAAACTGTTAACATTGGAAAATCGTACAAGAAAAATACATTAGAGAATGTCAAGAAGAAGGTACAAATAAGGATCTACAGGGAAGAAATACATTACATGAGCTGGAAATTTTAACTTTCCCTAAGGTCAAGCAAGAAAATTTATTGAATTGCGCACAGAAAGCATTTACCCTTGGCGATCTTCATAGGTTTTTATTTTATAGCCATAAAGAAAACTGTAGTTATCCCTCATATAGTTGTGCGGACCTGACTACGTGGAAATTCACCATCCAGGACCACTTGGCACACTTGGTGAAGAATATTCTCACTCAAGCTAGCCAAGTACAGCCACCTTGAGGCTTTAGTGAAGCACACAAAGGAATCATCCCCCAACTCTTGCATCAAAATCCATCTTGTACCAAGAGAGGGAGGGAAAATTTGAAATTTTTCTATAAAAGCTAGTGATGGGAACAAAAACATGAGAACACATTGTTATGCTAGCGAAATTGCTTGAGAGAAAACCAACTTGTGTTGTCCAACAGCAAGAGCATTGGAAGGATTCAATTTTTTTCCATCCAACACCTCAATCCAAGAGAATAATTTCACCACGTGTCTGTCAATCTACCATCAGTGGAGAGGGGAGAGAAGATTGTTGAAATCTTAAGGGGAAGAGACTCCCTTATCTTGGATATTAGAGCTTTGTAGCTCTAAGGATCCATTATAAGTGATTTAGCATCCTATTCTCTTATACCACTAGCACCTAATAAAGGGAGAGAGTTCTCCATTTGAGTTATTAGTGTGTTTGACTCGATTGAGCTTGTTATTGTACATGTTATTTTGTTTTTATTTCTTCATTGATGTAGCACGTTATGTTTTTACTTAGTTTACTTGTTAGGTCCCTATATTACTAGTATAGTCCCTTATTGTTGTTAGTGTAACCCCCTTATTGTTATTATTGTACCCTTTTAACCCCCATATTGTTATTATTGTGCCCTTAAATTATTATTGTTAGGTCGGCTAGGATTACATTATGGCCCCACTAGGATTACATTCTAGCCCCATGGACTCCTAAATATAGAAAGGAGGTTTTGTAATTTGAATCATCCAAGAATTTTTCATTCATGTAATGTATTGAAGGTTTCCCCCTCGAAGTGGCTTATTTCTAAGGTGTTGATATCTCTTTTTTTCTCTTTTTGGAGCTGGTTTCACAACATTTGGTATCAAAGCTTTGAGATTCTATGGTTTCATTGCTCCAAACAGGTCATCGTGGCATTTGCGATATAAATTTTTTTCTACGAAGGTTCAGAATCTAAAATTTTTAGAGTGCGAAGCCAAAATCCTAACGAACATCGTCGCAAAAAATCAGAGCTTGGTTCACAACATTTTCGGAGATATGATCTATGCAAGTTAGGTCATTTTGCAGGCTCCTGAATTTAACCTAAACAGGTCATCATGGTATTTTCGTAATAACATTTTTTCTATGAAGGTTCAGAAGCTGAAATTTTTAGAATGTGAAGCCGAAATCCTAAGGAACATCATCACAAAATCTCAAATATTTGTTCGCAATATTTTTGGATATATGATCTGTGGAAGTTAGGGCTTTTTTAGGCTTCTGAATTTCATCTCAAAGAGGTGATCGTGAGAAAATTTTCATAGCTCTCTCTCTCTGAGCATCGGATCAGAATTCTATAAAATGTGGCCACAAGTACACATAATTTGGTTTTTTTCTATCAATTTCAGAGCCAAAGGAGGAAACAGTGACACGTGGCAAGTCATACAAGTTCACTCTATTGAACTAGTCCAAAATTGGGTCATTGTGGGAGATTGGACATAAATTTTCCTTGAAGAATCCAAATCAGATCAGACCTATGGGATTTGAAAGAAGCTTCATAGGGCTACTACAGGGCTGAATTTTAGATATTTAGGATCCACAATTATAGAGATAATTCAATTTCAATATCAAGCTCCTCAAAACCAAGTAAAAGGTGTGTATTTTTTTTTCAAATTGCATAAGTCTTGTTTGAAGAATCAAGTTGAAATGATTCCAAGGGAATATTGTAGAATATATATCAGTATTGGATTCTAAAATGGCCCCTTAAAATAATTCAACACCCATTAAGCCTTTATAAAGCTCTACTATGACTCATGAAGACGAATAATGGCAACATGACATATCAAAATTACAAGAGCAAGTGCAACAAATTTCGATCTCGCAAAGAGCAATAAAAAATGACATGGATGGTTTGAAGAAAGGCATGGAATATAAGATGGATGGTTTGAAGAATGGCATGGAATCTAAGATGGATGATTTGAATAATGGCATGGAATCTAAGATAGATGGCATGGAAGTTGGCATAGAATCTAAGATGGATGACATGGAAGCTAAGATCGATGAGAAAATGGAAAACATGAAGAATGATCTAAACGCAGACATGGAAGGTTTGACAAAGTTGATACAAGAAATGTTTCCTAATGGTGAAAAGATAGTAGAGGAAACTCATGATGAGAACAAAATAAATGTTAATCATGATTTCATAAAATCTAATGTTGATGGAAGAACCACCATATTCCAAAAAATGGATATGAGGAAGTTTGATGGAAAGGATCTTGTAACATGGATACTACAGATGGTGCAATATTTTGATCTCCATAATGTGAAAAACACACAAAAGGTACGCATTGCAACTTTACATTTAGAAAAAAATACATTTGTATGGTATCGATGGCTTTGCTCCCGTAAAAAAATTGTCGCTTGATCAATTTTTACAGAGGAAATGATAGCACATTATGAAGATACAAAGAGAAACACCTTCTTTAGCCAATTGATAAATCTCAAACAAAATGGATTAATGGGGGAGCACATTAAGGACTTCCAAAAATTGAATATAAGGGTAATTGAAATTCCAGAGGAACACAGGATTGATCTCTTCATAGGTACTTTAAAGGATAACATCCAACATGAAGTTCACATTTTGGAACCTGATTCATTGGAGAAGGCATTCAGGTTGGCAAGAAAAATTGAATGTAAAATTATGGCGACAAGGAAGCCTACCACCCACTTCTATAAAGAGGGAAGTGTTGCTACTCCTAGATTTCCACAACCTACAAGGTTGACACCACAACAATTGGAAGAAAAAAGAGCAAAAGGGCTTTGCTACAGTTGTGATAGCAAATACACTAAAGGTCATAAGTGTGTCGAGAAGAAATTATTTTACATAGATTGTGAAGAGGAAGAAGAAAATGAACAAGAAGAGGATATACACCAGGAACCAACCCTAGAAGAGGAAGAAATGAGTCCGACCATATCGTGTAATGCATTGGCAGGAATTACCACTCCTCAAACTCTCAAGATAGAAGGACACATCAAGAAGAAAAAGGTAATAGTGTTGATTGATTCAGGTAGTACCCATAATTTTATTCATTGTAAGGTAGCCAAGGAATTGAATTGTTTCCTATACCCAGCACCAGAATGTCAAGTGATGGTTGCAAATGGAGGAACTATAAATTGCTCTGGAAAATGCCATAATATCAAGCTAACCATGTGGGAATATGTATTGACTAGTCCAATGCTTGCCATTCCTATGGGAGGTGCTGATGTTGTACTAGGAGTACAATGGTTACAATCTTTGGGGACGGTAGCTTTTAATTTTCAAGAAATTTTCTTGAAAATTTTTTCAGAAGGAAAGGAAGTCGAATTACGGGGTATTGCAGGGAAGCTGGGAAAGATAATAAGATCTAATGTCATGACAAAGCTTCTAAAGAAATAACAATGAGGCATAATTTCACAATTATGCTCACTAGAAGTTCCAACATCAAAATCATCTATTTCTGCAGATCTCGAAAAAGTTTTGGACAATCATTCCAAGGTTTTTGAAACTCCAAAAGGACTCCCACCTATTCATGATCATGATCATGCTATTCATTTGATTCCAGGAAGTGTTCCTCCAAACATCAATCCTTGTAGATATCCTTATGTCCAAAAGAGTGAAATTGAACGTATGATTGCAGAAATGTTAGAGGTGGGCATAATTCAACCTAGTCAAAGCTTTCTCTACTCCTATAGTATTGGTACACAAGAAGGATGGATCATGGCACATGTGTCCGGATTATAGGGAGCTCAATAAGCTCACCATTAAAGATAAATTTCCCATTTCAGTGATTGATGAATTATTGGATGAATTACATGGAGCAATTTATTTTACCAAATTGGATCTTTGCTTAGGGTATCATCAAATTAGAATGAAGACTGAAGATATTCCGAAAACGGCATTTCAAACTCATGAGGGCCATTATGAATTTTTGGTCATGCCTTTTGGCCTGACCAATGCACCTTCTACATTTCAAGGGTTGATGAATTCCATTTTCAAACCCTTCCTTAGAAAATTTTTGCTATTATTTTTTGATGATATACTAATCTACAGCAGGTCTTGGAAGGATCATTTTCAACATGTTGACAGGGTGCTCAAACTATTACAGGAGAAACAATTATATGCAAAAACATCCAAATGTTTCTTTGGAGTATAAGAGGTGGAATATCTGGGTCATATTGTATCTCATGAGGGTGTTAAGGTAGACCCTAACAAAATTAAATCCATTATGGAATGGAAAGTCCCCACAACCATAAAGCAGTTGTGAGGATTTCTCAGGTTAACAGGGTATTATCAAAATTTTGTTAATAATTATGGGAGAATAGCAGCACCTCTAACAACATTATTAAAGAAAGATGCATTTTCATGGACTCTTGAAGCAACTAAGGCCTTTGAACATCTCAAAGAGGAAATGTGCCTAACACCAGTATTAGCTATGCCAAACATCACAAACAGCTTTATTGTGGAATGTGATGCCTCAGGAAATGGAATTGGTGTTGTTTTAATGCAAGAAGGAAGAACCATTGCTTTTGAAAGTCATCCAATCAAAGGAAAGTATTTACAAAAACCTATTTATGAGAAGGAAATGTTAGCAACACTGCATGCACTAAAGAAATGGAGAACTTACCTAATGGGAAGACACTTCAAGATAAAAACTGATCATGACAGTCTTAAACACCTTTTGGAACAAAGACTATCTTCAGAAGAGCGCAAAAATGGGTCACAAAGATGTTGGGTTATGACTTTGAAATAATATACAAAAAATGGAAGCTAAATTTTGTTGCAGATGCACTCTCAAGAAAGAATGAAGAGGTGGAAGAATTGCTTTGTGTGATTTCTATTATCCAACCAGATTGGATAACCGAAGCAAGAGATGAATGGAAGAAGGACGAAGACGTGTGGACAATCATTCAAAATTTGCAGCTAGATCCTAGTACATATGATACATTTAGTTGGAAAAATGATTCCTTATGGTACAAATATCGCTTATATCTTTGTAAGAATTCCCAACTAAAACAAAAGATTCTTTTGGAATTGCACACTTCTCCTTTAGGAGGACACTCGGGATTTTTAAAAACTTACCACAATGTGAAGAAATAATTTTTTTGGGATGGCCTTAAGTCTGATATTCAAAATTTGGTGGTGGAATGTTTTTTTTGCCAGCAGAATAAACTTGAGAAAATTAAGACCCCAGGTCTTATACAACCTTTATCCATTCCAAGTCAATGTTGGGAGGATATTTCAATGGATTTTATCACAAGTTTACCTAAGTCCGAAGGAAAGAGTGTCATCATGGTGGTAGTTGATATACTTACCAAGTATGCACACTTTTGTGCATTATCTCATCCATTTAAAGCAAGTACAATTGCTACTACATATATGGACACAATTCAAAAGCTACATGGAAACCCAAGGGTTATTATGAGCGACAGAGATCCCATTTTTATTGGAAATTTTTGGACGGAGTTATTTTCTTGTTTGGGTACTCAATTAGCTTATATCTCATCTTATCATCCTCAATCCGATGGTAAAAATGAGATAGTAAATAAATGTTTGGAAGGATATCTTATTTTTTTTGTATCTAATAAACAAACATAATGGGTCAAGTGGTTACCTCTAGCTAAATGGTGGTATAACACTTCCTTCCATACTGCAGCAAAAATGACCCCATTTATGACACTTTATGGATATCATCCACCATCCATCACATCATCTTTAAGATAAAATTCGAAGGTTCAAGCAGTGGAAGATCACATCGAGCATCGACAAGAAGTTCTCCAACTCTTAAAGGACAACCTGAATTTGGCACAAAATCGAATGAAAAAACAGGCAGATCAACATCATAGCGAGATAAGTTTTGATGTAAGAGACTGGGTATTTTTATGCCACAACCATACAAACAAATTTCCCTCAAGCAAGCTAAGAAGGATAATAAATTATTGCCAAAGTACTATGTTCCTTGCAAGGTGTTTCAAAAGATTGGTACTATGGCATACAAATTGGAGGTTCTTGCTTCTTCACGAGTGCATCCAATTTTCCATGTCTCATGCTTAAATAAGGTTATAGGGGAAAATCTTCCAGTTAAAACAATATTGCCAGAACTTGATGAGGAAGGAAAAATCATATCGGAACCTTAAGCGGTCACGGAAACAAGAACTCGACAGCTACAGAATCGATCAATTTTAGAGTATCTCATCAATTGGAAGAACTTACCCACTAAATATTCTGCATGGGAGGATGAGAATTTTATACAGAAGCACCCAGAGCTACTCAAGCATTGAAGACAACACTTTTTTGAAGGAGAGGGGCATGTTAGGTCCCTATATTACTAGTATAGTCCCTTATTTTTGTTAATGTAACCCCCTTATTTTTATTATTGTACCCTTGTAACCCCCATATTGCTATTATTGTGCCCTTAAATTATTATTGTTAGGTCGGTTAGGATTACATTATGGCCCCACTAGGATTACATTTTGGCCCCATGGACTCCTATATATAGAAAGGAGTTTTTGTAATTTTAATCATCCAATAATTGTTCATTCATGTAATGTATTGGAGGTTGCCCCCTCGAAGTGGCTTATTTCTTAGGCATTGATATCTCTTTTCTTCTCTTTTTGGAGCTGGTTTCACAACATTACTGCATGTTATTTTGTTTCAATAATGATTTAACAAACCAACTGACCTCTTACCTTCTTGTAGGAAAGCAGCCTCCCTATTAATCACAGTGTATTTCATCCGCCCATGTGTCAAATACACTACAACAGGCGACGAATATGTAAATGACCCTCGTGATCCTGCAGAGGTGAGATTATCATGGCTAGAACAACAAGTTGCAGACATAAATCACAATTTTAACCTCCTCATGGCGGCCCCAAGAAATAAATCTAGGGATATTTTGAGAATATGGGGGTTCTAGTGCAGAGGAAAAATCAGAACAGGGATCAAAAGAAACAGAGAACTAGTCAAAGAAACAATCTAGAAAAGATCAACCCGATTCAATTTCCATGAATCAGTCCCTATTTAAAATGGAAGAAAATTTTGATATAAATTCATACCATGATGAGATTATTGCTCTGAAGTTTAACCACTGGTTGCAAGAACTATAATTTTATTGTTGTGTCCATTAGATCGAAGAAGGGCAAAAGATCTCATTCACGCGGCTAAAATTAGAGGGCCATGCACTAATTTGGTGGTGAGCCACACGGAAACCCCGAGGTTGGAGGGAGAACCTCCAGTGACTAAGTGGGAAGATTTAAAACCATCATTAAGTCACTTTTTTATCCAATTTGGTTCGTTGAGGACCAGCGGATCCGGTGAAATTACTTACGGAAAAATTCGGGGCAAAGCATGTAGGAGTACACCAATGAATTCAGAAAGATGGCTATAATCTTGGGTATCTCTCCAAAGAACCTAGATGTACTCCTCAAGTATTTTAGGGATATACATCGCCATCTTTGTGAGAATTTTATGTTGTTCAAGCCCAAATCGGTGGATGAGGCTTGTGTACAGAAATAATACCTGAAGAACATAGGCCTAAAGAGGGCACAATCATGTGGATCGGAGAAAAAGGAGCAACATGACACCTATAATGAGGGGAAGAAGATGCAAAAATTTAGAAAAGATAAGAAGATGGTAGCCACAACATAGAAGTGCAAAGATCCTAGCAACCACTGCAACATCGATGGCCATATAGAGGAAAAATCTTGGAAGTTGCATCCAAAGCTAAACCTAAAGAACAAGAAGAATAATCTCATGGACACTTACTCTAGAAACCAAGTTGAAAGCAGCTTGGTTGTGGATGATAAGACCATTTGTACGCCAGTACAGAAGGAGGTGATTTTGAGTAGACTTCAACAACATGAAAAGAAATAAATGACCAAACTCTTCCATATAAAGATACACGTCAAGAAGAAAAATATTTATGCTCTGTTTAAATCAGGATCACAGGCGAATCTCATTGTAGTAGATTTGGTTAAGAAGTTTGGGTTGGAATTTCATGACCATCCAAACCAATATCCACTGTGATGGGTAAATAAGGATGCAGAGCTAAAGGTAACAAAATAGTGCAAAATTATATTTTCTATCAGTGTTGATTTTATTGATGAAGTAGATCTAAATGTGGTTCCCCTTGATGTATGTGGAGTCATGTTTCGGGGTCCATACATGTACATGCGTGATGAAATATTCTTGAGGAGAGCCAATCAATTTTAGTTCATCAAGGATGGAAAATTGTTCATCATCAATGTGCACAAAGGCAAGTTCAAAATTTCACTGGTAAGTAACAAAGTTACCAATCAAACGAGAACTATTACTTCAAAATGATAACTCTATCCAAAAAACACCAAAAAAACATGAAAAAAGGCTAAAAATGAAAAGTGTTGATGTTGGAATAACATTTTTTTCAGGGAAAATTTTCAACATTTTTTAAAAATGGCAGTAAAAACTAATTTTTTTTGCAAAAGACACCCTGAAAACAAAAATCGTTGATGCTAGAATAACGTCTTTTTTTTAAGGGTAAATTTTCAACATTTTTTAATAATGACGTTAAAGATTAAATATCATGACTCCAAAAAAATTTAAAGTTCCAACGATTTTCAAGCATGACATTAAAGATAAAATATCACGTCTTTGACAAACCTTAAAATTTCCAACGATTTATAGGAATGACATAAATATAAAATATTATGTGTTTGAAAAACCTTAAAATTCCAACAATTTTTAGTCATGGTGCTAAAGAAAAAAATCCTTATATAATGTTTTTCAACAATAGCATTAAAGATAAAATATCATGACTTAGAAAAAAATTAAAATCTTGACAATTTTTCAACCATGGAATTCAAACCAAAGATTATGACTACAAAAAAAATTTAAGTTTTCAAAATATTTCAAGCATGACGTTATGGAAAAATTTTATGGCTAAAAAAAATTCAAAAAATAACACTTGAATGAAAGAGTTATTATACCAAGAGTACTTTATTTTTTAAATGCGAAATATATAGCAATTTTAAAATCTTAGCATAAGACAACTTCATATATTGAAAAAAAAAAAATTAAAAACGGGTAATCGTTAATTTTCTTGTTTGATCAGTAACTATGTTAAGTGCCAACGAAGACAAGAAATTGATCTATTCCAGCAAGAAGTATGTTTTATTATTTTTAAGGTAAACCCATTCTGTAGAGGAGTCAATAAGAGACAACGCATCCCTGGAGGGGTGTACTAATAAACAAAAACAACAATTGTGGGAGTTGTTACAGGAATATAGTGATGTATTTCGAGAGCCTAAACGGTTATAGGAGCACGAGATAGAGCTATTTCCAGACTCTCCGTTGTTGAATATTGGGTTGTACATGCAGACTCTTATAAAAGCAAGTGAGGTGAAGAAATAGTTGCAACAGCTTATGGAACAAGGTGTCATTCGACTGAGTACATCACAATGTGGTTCACCCATCATCATTGTGCCAAAGAAGGATGGGACTTTGTAGATGTGAATATATTACAAGGCATTGAAAAAATCACGCTCAAGAATAGATACCCCCTACCTAGGATAGATGATTTTTTGGATCAGTTGCAGCAAGAAAAATACTTCACCAGGCTGGACTTGAAGTCTGGATATCACCAGGTTGGATTCAAAGAAGAAGATACATGGAATAACACCTTAAAAAACAAGCAAGGTTTGTATGAGTGATTGGTTGTGTCATTTGGCCTATGCAATGCACTAGCTACATTTATGAGATTAACGAATGATGTATTGCGCCCTTTTATAGATTCATTTTTTTTTGTCTATTTGGATGATATACTAGTATATAGTGCTACCTGGGAGGAGCATATTTCACATTTGACGCAGGTGTTGGAAACATTGAAGAAGCACCATCTTCTAGAAAATCTCAAGAAGTGTGACTTTGTGTAGCATTCTTTGATGTGTCTAGGGTATGTGATCAATGGAGGGGAGTTGAAGATAGATCCTTCCAAGATAGAGGCCATCATGAAATGGTCGATGCCTACTAATGTTTATGAGGTCAGAAGTTTCATTTGGGTATCATAGTACCTGGGGAAATTCATAGCCTCATTTTCAACAATAGTATCACTGCTCCATGCCATAACAACAAGTAGCAAGACTTTCCAGTGGGGAAAAGATCAACAGAAGGCTTTCAAAGAGCTAAAACGGAAGATTAGTCAAGCACTAGTTCTGGAATTACCAAAATTTTAGCAGCCCTTTGAAGTGGAGACAAATGTGAGTGGGCATTCTATGGGAAATTTCTTGATGCAGGGAGGAAGGCCTATATGCTACCATTCTGAAGTATTTCATGGGGAAATTGTCAACTACCCCACCTACGACAAGGAGTTCTATGTCATGGTGCAAGTTGTGAATAAGTGAAAACATTGGATGATGGGAAAGGAGACATTAATCCACACAGATCACCAATTATTACAACTTAATAAATATCTAAATAGATTCAATTGATTGTGTAATGTACTAAGACAAAATACTGAATCAATTCTACAAATTGTGGAAACCAATTTCGATTGCACAATCACGTAAATAAGTAAGAGAAATAATTATCAACCGCACAACACAAGATGTATATGGGGAAAGCCTCAGCTAAAAACCCCGCTATATTTATATTGCATAAATTCAAGAACATGAAACAATACAATGTTATTTCACTTCTTGAGAAACCTCTACACTGTTAATTGTCTCACTCTGATCTTGCTCTAATCCTAGCACTGATCTAAGAAATTTCGGTCCAATATTTAACCACTTTCTTGTCTCTTCCTGACCAGCCTTTCTTATGCATTCCTAGGCTAATTAAGCCCTTATTAATTAGGAAATTCCCAATTAATGGATTTTAAATACATCCAAGGCTTTTTGATGACCTCATGCATGACCTCTGCAATTTTATAATTATACAACTAATAGTTATCTTCCCTTTAACCTTAATATCAACTGGGCCTTCCTTAGAATTGACATGAAACAAATATTTATAGTGAATTATTAATTAACTAATTCATCAACATGTGAATTAAATCAGATTTAATTCACTTGACCGATCACTATCTCATCTCTCAATTAGAACTAGTTAAATTTATTTTAACACAAATACAAGTATCTTCATCATCCAGATGGCCTCACATATTGCATGATTGGCTTCCATGTACTATGTTAGGGTCCTATAATAATAGGATTCATAATTTTGAATTGACTTTGATTAGTCTTGTAATATGTACATACTTTTCTTTCTGCAAATTTTTTTCCCATATCAAAAAAATAAAATAAAAATGTAAAGAGGGTAAAAGTCCTAAAAGAAAAATCAAAGGACTTAAAAGAAAAAATATCAAAAAGAATATGAAAATGGACCCCAGACAAAAAGAGATAAAAATAAAACATGAAAGTGATGTAAATCCAAATGCCACTAATAATTGCTTTTACCGCAAAAACAAACATTGTGTGCAACTTTTTAAAATGCCACAATCCATGAAGGTTAAATAGCTTAATCTTAATCTTAAAATATTATGTTAGGACCCATTATGAAGAAAAATATTTTCAACATCAGATTTTACACTATACTCAATGTATTTTAACATTCCACAGTTACATTATATTTTAACACTAACCTAAGGTATTAACACCTGTATGCACCTTTTAGCCTGTATTATATAATTAATTTATATATATCCCAACCCATATTTCTAGTTTAACCTATATTATTAATTTCCCATGTGTTATATAAATCCCACCATCCCATAGGTTAAATTATTAAATCATGTTAATTATTCTAATCCCATTATATATCATCCCCGCCAGTTCTAATGTCACACTTACATGGATTCAATTTGTTAATACATTATCCTCTGCCTATCATTTAAAAACCATTTATATGTATTAAAACCTTAGTTTAATACATATTTAAACTCCTGCATAGTCTTAAAGCCTCGATCCCACGTCATCTTACATTGCATATTTATCGCATCATCCTAACTATTCACTTTTCATCTACCAGATTCGATAGTGGCTATCCCTTGTCGCACATTCCTTAGCACAATATTTAACCAACCCCAAAGCTTTCAATATGCGTGGTTTCTAGGCTTTCTATCCCCTCTACATGTCTTAATTGTATTGGATCCCACCAATCAAACTAATACAGCTTACTAACTTTGAACCCTAAAAAAAAAAACTTGCCAGTTTTTCTTCATTTGAATTGACCTCGCAATCAATGCATTCACTGTTGAATGAAAAATGTTTATAAATAGGCCAAATGCATTCTTTTTACTCTTATGTTACCGTTTTCATGCAGAAGAAGCATTGCAGACCAAGATAAACATTGTTGACCCCATTTTAAAGCCTAATGAAACATAATTCACAAATTTGATTGCTAAAAATAGTGTAGAAGTTATCCAAGTACCTATAAAGACCAGCAAAAGCTTCTGAAAGATTTCTACAACTTGAGAAACCCTCCTGCAAAGAAAAAATTCAGTTTTCCCAGGTATTCTTTAGAAAAACAGACCCATTCATCAATCTGAAAGAATAATACAGTTAATAGAATTATTTAGGAGCCTTTAAACCTAATGAAAACCCCATTTGCTTCCTAAAGTCCTTTGTTCTGTAAATCCTGAGCAATTAATTCACAGATTCTGAAACCCTGGACTACCAAAAATCATAAATTGAGTAAACTGAATAAGTTTAAGCCATCTACATACCTGAGAAAGTATTTTGTGACCTTCAAACCCTTTCCTATAGTACTTAGGCATCCTTTTTACATAAAATTGATGACTTGATATTGTTTTTATCACAGAGAATGCACTACATGCCCTAGATACCTTTTGCACAAACTCTAAAATCATGCAGTTTCTCTAGTTAATTAAATGATTTTAAAACTGTTTTGCGGACAATAGATAACCCCTGTCATATCCAAAATCCTTCTACAACTTGTTATAATTACCAAAGGTGCTTATACATGCCTAAATCTATGTTTTTAAGGTCAAAAGAGTATTGGAATTGATAAATCAAACAAATCAATGGCTTCTAAAAACATTCTAGTAGTCAACCCTCTATAACCCCCTGTTGTAGATGTAGAACACATTCCCATGGCATATAAAGACCTTAAGATTACTAATACAGTGACAAAATTCAATGTTCTTGAGCTCCACTGCTGAAGCCAAGAAAAATCCCTATATCAGGCTGATGAACTATACATCTAGGAGTAAAATCTACCAAAATATGTTGTTCCTCATACTTACCAATGCCCATAAGTAATCAAACTCTATCAATCATGCTACTCTCCTGATCAAAGAGCCATACCAAACCCTGAAAAAGAAATCATGTTTACTATTACAACAGATTCAATCAAACAAATGCTTCAGATACAACCTAGGCCAAATGAAGTTCCTTTGTCCATTGAAGCCCTCACTCAGTTATATTTGGATCTCGACTTCCCCAAGACATTCCATATTTTTCAGACCTTTATTCCTTCTTATGTAGAAATTCCCAAGTTGAATCCTCCATACTCTTCTGCTAAATTATATGAAAGGAAACAACATATCATTTCCATGTTGTCTTTCATTCTTGGATATTTTATAGATGAACATGTTGATGTTGCAGTGCTTGTTTTCTTGTCTAATTTTACACCTGGTCAACATCCTACTACCATTTTTAACTTTTCCCAACACCTTGCTGACAATATCCATGAGAAATTGGTCAAAATGCCTTCTGAAGGTGTTTTTAAGTACTCTTCATTCCTATTTCACATGTTCCTATATTTTTAGTTTGAGAAGTTTAATATAAGCCTTCAGAAGCTTGATGTGGAATGAAATCCATAATCAGTCATATTTTAGACCTCTTTGATAAGGAAAGATTCAAAGGAGTTCACCTATGCAGATTTTATAGATTCCTTTATTCATCCCATAGTCAATTTGCTAAATAGTAGTGTACAATCTAGAATTAGTAATGAAATCAAGAAGGTCCTGCAATTGTATGAGCATAACAAGACAGGTGATTAGTACTTGTACCAAAATCACACTGAAATAAGATTTTATGGATCAAGTGTTATACCTTATAAACTGCCCAAATACCTCCCTATGAGGTTATTTGCCTTGGAATACATAAGGCAGATTCTTAATTCAAATGCTATTAATTTCTTAATAGCAAAGAAGAAAACATAGTTCAAGTTGAAGAACCAGGTTGGCCCTTTTATTTGTAATAATAGAGAAGCAGGTCCTGAAGCAAAAAAACAATTACAGGAGTTCAATTTCAGTCCTAGTTTCCTATGGTATTATGATCCCCTTGGTTTTATTAGTAAAATGAGAGTTAAATGCAAATTAACTGCATATGTACATTAAAAGAAGCCAGAGATTGAAAAATTCTCAAACCATTATGAATGGTTAGAGAATACATTGGTAGAGGCAGGAAAGCAAAGTGATACTAGTCAAACTTTGCAAACTCCAGCCCAAGAAGACAGAAATGTGAAGAGAAACAAAGAGGAAGGATCCTATGCAGTAGAGACTACAACAGAGACTAAATTAAAATTAAGATACAGTAAAAATACAAAGCTAAATCCTTCCAATAAAGAAAAGGAAATGATAGAGGTGATTGATACAGAAATTGCAGAAAAATACATTACACCTCCCACAAGAATTCAAGAGGAACAGAAGCCCAGTACTTCTAAGACACAACTAATAAAGAAAAAACACAGTATAGAAGTTTCTTCATCTAATAAAACAACAGAAAAGGACATGGATATCAAAGAAATATACAAAGAAATCAAATCTGGAAATGAAGAAATTAAGACAGAAATATATTCTCAGTATTTGAAACAAACTCCAGGCATCTAGAATAGGCTACTTTCAGCCTTTTACTACAAAAATAAAAATATGCAAATGTATTTTCTTCAACCTACAGTTTAGACTCCTAAATCATCTTCAGATTACAAAAAGATAGAGTTTGAAGTCCCAGTCCAGGATATTCATCTTCTAGACAAAATTAAATTTCATAAGAAGGTAGGGGAAATTATTTATTATACAATAACCACTAAGGCAATGAGTGCATAGAAATTTCAAAACACTCTGGTAAATGTCAGAGAACAACTCAAATTGGAGAAGGAAACTTCACATGCAAAGGAAACTAGAATCAAATACTTGAAAGAGCTAGTAATTGAAGTAGGATATGATCCTCAAAATGTAAAAGTTGCAGAAGAATTGATCAAGAAGAAAAATGCAGACATTGCTTCATTAAGGAAACAACTAAAGTTCCCCCCTACAAAGCATCCTCAAGCCAAGGAGGTCTTATAGGATAATAATCAGAAAGATGAGATGATGAATCTCATTTTACAGTTAACATCTTAGATAAAGGAAATGGAAATTGAAATGGACAAGTTGGTCTAGGAGAAAGAAGCCAACAAAGCAGAGGAAGTTCCTGCCACTATAATCCCTGTAGTTATAATAGTTGTACCTTCTACTTTGGCAGAATCACTGGCTCCTAATGTCCCAAAGGCCATAGCACTTCTAGTTACTTCATCTACAACTTCAGCCACAAAATCTTCAACAACAACAACACAGCATTTAGATGAAGCAAGAAAACTAGTAAAGGCTATACAAAATATGTTTATTTAGACCAATGAGATAAAAAGATTAAAAGAACAGTTCAAAAATCTTGAAGATGCTATGAAACTTGCTCAAATAAATGCTAAGAATGAAGAACAAAAAGCTAACAGATTTAATGAGCAACTGAAAAATTTGGAAAAAGAAATAACTCTGAAGGAACCAATGGCACATGTCAAGCAACAGTTATGGTCCAATATCATTGAAGCAATCAATGATATTTGACCATCCATACATGTCATATATGAGCATAAATACTTAGTGAAATCAGCAAGAGAAGCAATCCATAAGATTAAATAAGAGCTTGGAAAGAAACCTGAAGAAGCTCTAGAAATCATCAAGTTTCTTGATTCCAAAAATAGACAAGAGCTAGAATATATTGGAATTAAGGATAGAACAAAGACCATCCTAGAAGTTAGGAAGGTAATCTCTAAGAAGAATCTGATGATACAGTTAGAAGAGAAATGCCAGAACATGGAGATTTATATCACAAGGTTCATGATCAAGTTTGATGTTATAAGGAAAAAAGGCCTTCCCAATCCTCTAGTTATTAATGATAGATTAATGAAGAAGGATGATTATGATAAAAAGATAAGAGAGTTTTCTAGAGAAAAAGTGAGCAATTCATCCTTGCAAGGAATCCCAACAGGGAATGTATTCTAAAAAATGTTGAGAATTTGATTTACTTATAACATGAAGTAAAACACTTATTTCTGAACAAACCAACATTCTCAAAGTATACTGAAGCTAATGAAAACTTCAAAAAGATGATGAAGATAAAACTGCCAGAGGCAGAATTTTAGGAAAAACTGATTGATCTACTGTGAAATCAAATTGCAGTAAGAACGGAGTAGTGAAAGTAAAAAACAGAGTTTGTTGTTTTTACATCAACATTTACAGTTATATAGTGAAAGAGTATTAGGATAAAGTGTATCAGTTTAAAGGTTAAAGTCAAAATCAGAGCAAAAATGAATCTGCCAGCGTGAAAGACACCTCATTGTCCAACTGCAGCCTTCATTGAACAGCAAAGGGATAAAGAAGTGACAAAATCAAGATAGCAAACCATGTATTTCAATACAAAAAGGGGTAACTAGCATTAGTTAGAAAGTTGTCACTATCTTCTTGCATGAAGATATTTCTTTTCCATGAATAATTCCTAAGTTTATTCTAGGATATTTTGTATGAGTTTTTGTATAAATACTTCTCGTTTGGAAGTATTGAGTGTGGATGAATTATTGAACATTTCTATAGTTGTATTATTATGAACCTAAGGGTTTTTGTACCAATTTCAAGTCAGCAGACTCGATTAAGGAAATAAAGCATCGTATTACAGGATTTATGTGTTGGGCCACTACAGTGAAGTATTTTCACTTGTTTCTTTGTTAATTTCTTATGTTTTTCATCAATACTTGAATGTTATTCTAAATCTAAATGATAAATCAGGAATTGTTATTTCAGGATATGTTAAAAGCCCTCTGTTTTGACTTATTATCATTTATATGTTTTCCACTAATATCCAGATTAGGGAACCCTTAATTTTGTTGAACTATGCCTTTTCACTAATAATATGGATTTAAGAACCCTTAATTGCTCTTATATCCCGATCAAAACCAATTTCACCATCAGCCTTGAAGATCTGAAGTGACTCAGCTATCTTTCCCTGTAAACATTTCCTTTTAGAACTTGATCCTGATCTAACTGCTTGACACATTGACTCCATTAGCCCAATGGAATTACAGACCTACCTCTATCCATCTGAGTAAGTGATCTCACCACCAAATCAAATCAAAACCCAAAACCAATTTACCCTACATAGCTAGCCTAAAACGAAATACAATCAACAAAGTTAAATCATATAGAGAGATCCCTCTCTGAGAATTAGGAAGGCTATATCCTAAGGCTTAAAATTAAGTTGGTGGTTACCTCTAATATTCTTTAAACACAAAATCAAAAATCTCACAACTATTAAGAATTATTGGAGTGATAACATATTGGCCACTCAACTGGGGACTAACCAATCCTCAGTGTTTAAAATATATCTTAAAGGAAATATTTTCAATTATCGTTTCACCTTAAGATTGTTTTAAATAAGTTGTGAGTATATTCTCATAAAAAAACGTAATTCTGGCTTCCAGAAGAGTCTACTATACCAGGTCCAATCCAGATCCACAACCTGTTGTCATAGTAGATAATCCTGACAGAATTGGAAAGAAAAGCAAAAAAGTAGAGAGTTTAGGTAATAATATTCCATTGGTCAAAGCAAATTCTCTTCAAAATAAACTATCAATTTTGCAAGATATAGAATTTGATTTAAATTTTGAGTAATCTTTATTCAGAACTAAATCAGAAAGTTACTTACATAATACTTTAATAGATCTTGATTTTATTTCATTCATTGGAACTAAGAAGGAAATTGTTTCAGTTGATTCTGATCAAAATATTTTTGAATTTTATCATAAACTTGATGCCGTAACTGCAACTTTTCTCAAATAAATTGATGAAGATTATTTACAACATTCATTTGAATTGACTGTTTTATCAGCCTATACCCCTAAGCCTTCTACTAGTCATTTAGATACCAGTCTTTTAGAATCTGCAGGTTCATCTTTATTTACTACCACTTCATCCGTTATTTCCACTACACTTCATTCCACAGATTCATTTTTTCCCAAGCAACCATTTCAGCCTAGAATTTTATTTCCATCCTCCACTACCACAAGTTCATCCCCTAGTATTTCTACTGCTTTTTCTAGTACATCATTCTCATTTCCAAGCACCTCTTCTAGTATACCAACTTCATCTTCTAGTATCTCAAACACATTTGCAAGTACATCTTCTTATATCCCAATCTCATCTGCAAGTTCTTTAACTACATCAACAGGTAATTCTAGTTCTTCACCAAGTACTTCAAACTTACCTCCTAGCTAAGCTAGAATCTAAGCCATGGCTACTAGATATGCTTCCTTGGTCCTACCAGCACACTTACATAACATGCCCCAGGATTATCAAAGAAAAATCCTTCAATTTGATGGAACCACATTACACTGCACAACAACATGTTAATAAGATGACAGACTATTTTTAACTACATGAAATTGATGATGATGATTTCCAAATGAGACATTTTGTTAAAAATTTAACTGGTTATGTGAAAAAGTGGTTTAAAGGTCTGAATGCTGGTAGTATTTCTGATTTAGCAGTTTTTCATATAATGTTTCTTAATAGATGGGAGAAGAAGAAAAATCCACTACAAATTTTATCTAAATTTGAAAATATAAAAAGAGCACCAAATGAAACAGTTCAAGACTATTGTACTAGATATAACAATATTTAAAATGCAATCCCTGTTAATCATAAACCTCCTCTACACTCTACCCTTATCAAATTCCCTAATGGATTTGATACAGATATGGCTTACCAGCTAAGAGAGAGGAATATTGAAACCTTAGAATAGATGCAAAGTAATGTTCTAAGTGTAGAGGCAAATTTGTTAGCAAAGAAAGCTAGATTAAGAAATGAAAGGAGAGTGACAAGAAAAGAGGAAACATCAACTTCAGATTTGAAAATAGAAAACTTAGCAAAAGCATTAGAGATAATTATGGATAGGTTAGATAATATGGAAATGAAGCCACAGTGAGATAACCAACAACAAGGACCTCAAATTAGAAATCCCAATTTCAGGAAAAACACCAACATTGGAAAATCTAGAGAATCAAAACTTGATCAAACAATAAGACCACCTTTCCAAGAGAACTATGTTGAAATTTCTCATCAAAATGAAAATAATGAAGACACTCAGATCAATATAATGGGAATTTATGAGGATAACACCATTTTTCTTAAACAATAAGAACATGAGTTATATGAATTACAACAACTACAATTAGATTCTGGTGAGTCTTTTGATTACAAACAAGGTTATGAGTTTGCAATTAATGAATTTCATAAGCAATATAACCTTAGGAGAAAGAAAAATGTAGAGCCTTATATTAAGAAATCTTTCCAAACTCAAACAAAGAAGATATTAGAGGCTCCTACCACTAAATTTCTACAAATTCTTCCTAGGGAAACCCAGCAAAACTCTAGGTCAACTCAGAAAATTTCAAGTCCCAAAATTTCACCTAGTCCTAAAATTGTTGGCATCACAAATGTTGTAGTCCAAACATTAATAGACCCTCAAAAATATGTTGCTGCCAAGACAAAAAATTCTGTTAAAACAAAAATTTCAGATCCAAAAACATTTACTACTAATCCAAAATTAGCTGATCCTAAAACAGTCCCTGCTAAAACCGCTGTTGAAACCACAAAATCTATTAAAAATTCTACTACATCCCAAATTGTCCCTTAAAAGAAAATTAAAAGCAGTAAAACAGTGGAAATACAAATAGAAAATGAAAAACCAACTGTAGAAAAAGAAGATAAACCCACCCAAACTACAGTCACAAACGAAGAAATAATTCAGCTAGGAAAATCACAAGCACCATTTAACATCCAAGCTTAAATTGCCAAATTAAAGATATCAATTCCTTTGATAGAGTTGGTAAAACATGACCTATACAAAACACATATCATTGAGACTTTAAATATGAATGATGGAGAAGATTCTGTAAATTTGAATGATGATCAACCAGAACTAATCTTTGGTCCTGATGTTAATGGGAAACACTAGGATGGAGCAGTTCCTCCTTTCTAAATCAGCTTAATTGTTCATGATCAGATTTTACATAATGCAATGCTATATTCAGGGGCTTCACATAATTTGATGCCAAAATAAATAATGGAAACCTTGAATTTAGACATCACTAGACTTATAAAGATCTCTTCTCATTTGACTCCAGTAAAGTGAAATGTTTAGGCTTAATAAAATATTTATGTGTTACTTTAGTTAAATACCCTAGAAAAAGAATAGGCATGGATATTGTAGTAGCTGACATCCCTCCTAAGTATTGAATGTTGTTATCTCGCTCATGGGGACCTAAACTGTAGGGATCTCTACAACTAGATATGTCTTATGCAACAATATCAGTTTTTGGCCAACCTAAGAAACTTTACAGAGAGACATTAATGAAATACATGGTTAATAGTGTAGAAATACCTCGAAATTATCATATTTACTCTACACCTACTGATATGGACTCATTCATTTTATGTAATTCTAAAACTGACATTGAGAACAACACTGAACTAAAATAGAAAAACAAAGTATGAGACAGTGACAACATTTTTCATGAAGCAATGTGGCACCTATATTTTGATGGATCAGTTAACAAATTAGGAGCAGGAGCAGGATTTTGGATACATAACATGGAAAAAAATCATGCAGAAGGTCATTCTTTTAGATTAAATTTCAAATGTACAAACAGCATGGTTGAATATGAAGCTCTAATTTTAGGACTACAGATTGTTAGAAATTTAGGAGCCAAAAGAGTGTCAATCATGGGAGACTTTGAGTTAATTTTAAAACAGATAACAGGAGAATATTCTGTATATAATCCAAGATTAAGCTAATATAGAGAAACTATTTTGGATTCGATGAAGGAACTGCTTGAATGTGACTTTGCTGCAATTCCTAGAAAACAGAACATACAGGCACACAGCTTAGCAACTTTTTCTAGTACCTGCAATCTACCTTTTCAACCAAATCATAAATATACAGCAGAAGTTAAACATAGGCCTACAATTCCAGATTATCTAAAATATTAGAAAATGTTTTCACAGGATGAACAGATTTATCATTTCATGAATGCTGAAGGAGAATTTCAGAATTGTAACATAGACATGGATCGTACAGTAGATCAAACCATAGGTAGTGAGATTGATATAAATGTTGTAGATGTAAATAACTTATATTTTATTAAACCCACTAAATTTACTCAAGTAGAAATAGATAATTTAGAGAAAGTAGAGATTGGAGAATTAGCAGATGATAATTCTGACATTTCAAACCTTAAGAACAACTTTTAACCTAAGGGATTAGCCCCTTTAGAAGAAAACCTAAGATGGAACCATTAAGATCTGACATTGAAAAATGCAATATAGGAACAGAATTAAAGCCTAAGATGATAAAAATTTCAAAAGCCTTACCTCATGAAGAAAAATTGAAATACATAGCTTTGTTTAAGGAATTTTAGGATGTATTTGCATGGAGTTATGAGGACTTAAAATCTTATGACACTAGCATAATACAACACAAAATATCCATAAAATAAGATCAAAAACCTTTCAAACAAAAGCTTAGAAGAATCAATCTAGTTTTGATGCCTTTAATTGGGAAATACGTTAAGAGAATTTATGAAGCCCGGATAATTCCACCAATTAGATATTCTGATTAGGTTTCAAACCTAGCTCCCACTAGCAATAAGATAGAGGAAATCATATTGTGTGTTGATTTCTAGAATTTAGATAAACTGTCCTTAAAAGACAACTACCCTCTCCCCAAGATGGATCACATTTTACAGAGGGTGGTTGGTTCTTCCATAATTTCATTACTTGATGGATTCTCTAGATATAACCAGATTTTAGTTCAACCATAAGACCAACCTAAAACTATTTTTACTACTCCTTGGGGTATTTTCATGTATGTGAAAATGCCTTTTGGACTAATGAATGCAGGAGCCACTTTTCAAAGAGCTATGGATATAGCCTTTGCTAAAGAAATTCATGATTTCCTTGTGATCTATCTAGATTATATTATTGTATTTTCAAAGACTGACAATGAACATCTAGATCATCTCAGACAAGTGTTTATCAAATGTAGGAAATTTGGCATTTCTTTAAATCCTAAGAAGACTCTATTTGGACTGGAAGAAGGTAAATTGTTAGGACATATCATATCTAAAGAGGGAATTAGGATAGACCCATCTAAAATAGAGGCCATTCTGAACATTAGTCATCCTAGGAATATTTAAGAGTTGTAAGCTTTCTTAGGTAAAATCAATTTTCTCGGAAGATTCATCTCAAACCTAGCAGAAATAATTACAGAACTCAATAATATGTTGAAAAAAGACTTGGTACTTAAATGGACTGTGGAGACCAAAAAATCATTTGAATCAATCAAAAAAAAATTGACAAAAACACCAGTCCTTATAAGTCCTTATTTCAAAAAAGATTTCATTATTTTTTCCTTTGCTTCAGAACATACTATTTTTGCAGTCTTACTACAGAAAAATGATCAGAGCTATGAGCATCCCATTGCTTTTTTCAGCAAATCACTTAGATATGCCACTTTAAAGTATAACATAATGGAAAATCAGGCACTAGCTTTAGTGAAGGTTATCAATGACTTTAGAGTGTACATCCTTTATTCACATATCATTACTTATGTTCCAAATTTAGTTGTAAAGGACATTCTAACACAGAATGGGCTTGATGGTAAAAGAGGAAAATGGATTTCCACCATTTTGGAATATGACATATAAATTAATCCCACCAAACTCATTAAAGGTCAAGGTTTAGCCAAACTCATGGCTGAATCAAATTTTCATGCTTTAGATATTAATTTTAATGCCCAAATAGATGATTAGGAAGAGATGGCGACTCCAGAGATCAGTGAAGCCTTTTCAAACTCATCATGGTATGCAGATTTTATATTTGTACTACTTAATTTACAAGCTCCTCCTGGATTATCAAGAACTAAAGCTAGATTTTAAAAGTTATTGGCAATGAAGTTTTGTATCATATAAAATGCATTGTTTTGGAAAGATCATGTTGGAATTTTATTTAATTGTTTGCTTAAAGAAGAATTTGATAAAGTTTTTGAAGAGTTTCATGCAGGTGACTGTGGAGGACACATTTACTAGAAGACCATTGTAGATAAAATCTTGAGAGCTAGTTTTTACTGTCCTACACTATTTTCAGATGTAAAAAAGTATATGACTTCCTGTCACAAGTGCCAAATTTTTGAAGGAAAGAAAAAGCTTCTGCCTTTACCCCTAAAACCCATTTCCACAGAAATTCCTTTTCAGTAATGGGGTCTTGACTTCATTGGTGAAATTCGCCCTCCATCCTTAGCCCAACACAAGTGGATTTTGATAGCCATGGACTATTTCACTAAGTGGATAGAAGCCATACCTTCCAGGCAAGCCACTGATACTGTCATAATCTCATTTTTATAAAACAACATACTCAAGATTTGGATGCCCCCAAAAGATCATCATTGATAATGCAGCTGAATTCAAGTCCAAAAATATGATTGAATTATGTAATAAATACCACATTACCCTTGGTCATTCCACTGCTTATTACACTCAAGGTAATAGCCTTGTTGAATCCTCCAATAAAATCCTTATGAATATCATCAAGAAACTACTAGAAGACAATAAGAAAACTTGGAACAAAAGGTTAATGAAAGCCTTATGGGAAGATAGAATTCCCACAAAGAAATCTATTGATACATCCCCTTACCATCTTGTTTATGGGATGGATGTTGTTTTCCATCTTCTTTACGAGTACCAGTAATGAAGATAATCCAAGAACTGCAGGTTGAAACCAATGATATCCAAAGAATAATAAACCAAACCATACACTTGCAGCAAACTAGGGAAGAGGTCTATCTCAAGTCTCAAATTGTTCAAGAAAAGGTTAAAAATATATTTGAAAAAAAAGAATAAAGAAGATGATTTCTATATAGGTGGCAAACTTCTTAAGTGGTATTCCAGGTAAACATGGGAAGTTTGATTTCTTATGGAAAGGCCCTTATGTCATTTGTGGTTACAGAGGTAACAATGCTTTCTTTTAGAAGGAGTTGGATGGATCATATCTTCCAGGTGGATCTATCAATGATAGAATGTTGAAGCATTACTACTCCCCAGAATAACAAATAGTTCACTTGGTTTACTTTACTCATTGTACATAACATTGCAGATTTTAGATTGGATTGGATGTTTTTATAGAAAATTTGAAGCCCCGAGAGAAGGCCCTAATATTTGAAAGACAAAATATCATAAGTATGAATAATATAGAGCTCAAAAAATAGTTTCAAGGCCAACACAGTCAAAATTCAAAAGCTACTAGTCTCAAAGTTCTTGACATTTCACCAGGAAACAACATCCCCATGTGGAGCCACTGCTAGGTTCCTATAATAATAGGATTCATAATTTTGAATTGACTTTGATTATTCTTGTAATATGTACATACTTTTCTTTCTGCAAATTGTTTTCCCATATCAGAAAAATAAAAAAAATGTAAAGAGGGTAAAATTCCTAAAATAAAAATCAAAGGACTTAAAAGAAAAAATATCAAAAAGAATATGAAAATGGACGCCAAACAAAAAGAGATAAAAATAAAACATGAAAGTGATGCAAATCCAAATGGCACTACTAATTACTTTTACTGCAAAAATAAAAATTGTGTGCAGCTTGTTAAAATGCCACAATCCATGAAGGTTAAACAGCTTAATCTTAACCTCTCATGCTTTAAATTTCATGTTGTTAGATAGAGAATAAAGATCTAGCCAAACAGCTTAATCTTGGTAGATCAGTAGTTAGGTAGAGAATAATAAGGAGCTCAACAGCTTAATCTGAGCCCTTGGAAGAAATAAGGATAGAATCAGTTAGTTTGTTGTTTTAAAAGAAAAATGAATAAGGGTTTGCAAGCTCAAATGCACCCATGAAATTGAAGTAAAAATGTTAGGGTAGCAGATGGGTAGGTACAAGAATTTTTTACAATCATGATAAGCTGAAAATTGGTCATTTCATTTACTAACTTCATTCAAAAATCATCCCCTTGAAGAAATACTTCATCCCCTCCATTTTTCTTCTTTCCCCTTCATTATTCTCTTTTTCCCATTATCATCCTTTTTCCTTTGCAAAAATCCCCTTTTCCTAAGTTTAAAACACATTATACTTAAGAAAAGTAAAAGCCCTTTAACTAATTTCCCTTTACCCAAAAATACCCAAAAACCCAAAAAATACTTTATTCTAAGTATAAATGTTAAAATATTATGTTGGGACCCATTATGAAGAAAATTATTTCCAACATCAGATTTTACACTATACTTCATGTATTTTAACATTCCGCAGTTACATTATATTTTAACACTAACCTAAGGTATTAACTCTTGTATACACCTTTTTTCCCGTATTAATATAATTCATTTATAATATATCCCAACCCATATTTCTAGTTTAACCTATGTTATTAATTTCCCACATGTTATATAAATCCCTCCATCCCATAGGTTAAATTATTAAATCATGTTAATTATTTCGATCCCATTATATATCATCCCCACCAATTCTAATGTCACACTTACATGCATTCCATTTGTTAATACATTATCCTTCACCTATCATTTTAAACCCTGTTTATATGTATTAAAACCTTAGTTTAATACATATTTAAACTCCCGCATAATCTTAAACCCTCAGTCCCACACCATCTCACCTTGCATCTTTATCACATCATCCTAACCATTTGCTTTTCATCTACCAGATCCGATGGCAGCTATCCCTTGTCGCACATTCCTTAGCGCAATAGTTAACCAACCCCAAAGCTTGCGATAAGCATGGCTTTCAAGCTTTCTCTCCCCTCTACGTGTCTTAATTGTATTGGATCACACCAATCAAACTAATACAGCTTACCACCTTTGAACATTGCGAAAACAGCTTGGAATTTTTTTCCTCCCCCATGCCCAAACCATTCATTCATTTTAATTGACCTCGCAATCAATGCATTCATTGTTGAATCAAAAACGTTTATAAACCACCCAAATGCATTATTATTACTCTTTTGTTATTTTTTTCATGCAGAAGAAGCATTGCAGACCGAGATAAACGCTGCCGACTTCGTTTTAAAGCCTAATGAAACAGAATTCACCAATCTGATTGCTACAAACTGTGAAGAAGTTATCCAAGTACCTATAAAGACCAACAAAAGCTTTTGAAATATATCTACAACCCCATAAACCCTCCTGCAAATAAAAAATTCATTTTTCCCAGGTATTCTTCAGAAAAACAGACCCATTCATCGATCTAAAAGAGTAATACATTTAATCAGATTATTTAGGAGCCTTTAAACCTAAAGAAGACCCCATTTGCTTCCTAAAATCTTTTGTTCTATAAACCCTGAGAAATTCTTTCACAGATTCTGAAACCCTGGACTATCAAAAATCATAGATTGATTAAACTGAATAAGTTTAATCCATCTACAGACCTAAGAAAGCCTTATGTGACCTTCAAACCCTTTCCTACAGTACTTAGGCATACCTTTTTCATAAAATTGATGACTTGAGATTGTTTTTATCGCAGAGAATGCACCACGGGCCCTAGATACCTTTTTCACAAACTCTAAAATCCTGTAGCTGCTTTGGTTAATTGAATGAATTTAAAACTTTTTTGTAGACAATAGATAACCCCTGTCATATCCAAAATCCTTCTCCAACTTGTTATAATTACCAAAGGTGCTTCTACAGGCCTAAATCAATGTTTTTAAGGTTAAAAGAGTATTTTAATTGATAAATCAAACAAATCAATGGCTTCTAAAAACATTCTAGCAGTCAATTCTCTACAACCCCCTATTGTAGATGTAAAGTGCATGCCCTTGGCAGATACAGACTTCAAGAATACTGATGCAGTGATAGAATTCAATCTTCTTCAGCTCCATTGCTCGAGCCAAGAAAAATCCCTAGATCAGACTGATGAAGTATACATCTGGGAGTCAAATATGCCAAAATATTTTGTTCCTCATACTTACCAATGCCCATAAGTAATCAGACTCTACCAATCATGCTACTCTCCTAATCAAAGAGCCATAGAAAACCCTGAAAAAAAATCTTGTTTACAATTATAGCAGATTCAATCAAACAAATACTTTAGATACAACCTAGGCCAAATGAAGTTCCTTTGTCCATTGAAGCTCACTCAGTTATATTTGGATCTGGACTTCACCAAGAGGTTTCATATTTTTCAAACCTTCATTCCTTCTTATGTAGAAATTACCAAGTTGAATCCTCCATACTCTTCTGCTAAATTGACTGAAAGGACAAGACATATCACTTCCATGTTGTCTTTCATTCTTGGCTATTTTGCAGATGAACATGTTGATGTTGCAGTGCCTGGTTTCTTGTCTACTTTTACACCTGGTCAGCCTCCTGCTACCATTTTTAACTTTTCCCAATACCTTGCTGACAATATCCATGACCATTTGGTCAAAATTTCTTCCAAAGGTGTTTTTAAGTACTCTTCATTCCTATTTCACATGTTCCTATATTTTCATTCTGAGAAGTTTAATATAAGCCTTCAGAAGCTTGATGTGGAAGGAAATCCACAATCAGTAATCTTTTGGACTTCCTTGATAAGGAAAGATTCAAATGAGTTCACCTATGCAGATTTTACAAATTCCTTAATTCATCACATAGTCAATTTTCTAAATAGCAGTGTACAGCCCAGAATTAGTAATGAAATCGAGAAGGTCCTGCAATTGTATGAGCATAACAAGACGGGTGATTAGTACTTCTACCAAAATCACACTGAAATAAGAGTGTATGGATCAAGTCTTATCCCTTATAAAATGCCCAAATACCTCCCTATGAGGTTATTTGCATTGGAATACATAAGGAAAATTCTTAATTCAGATGTTGTTAATATATTAATAGAAAATAATAAAACAAAATTCAAGATGAAGAACCAGGTTGGCCCTTTTATTTGTAATAATAGAGAAGTAGGTCCTGAAGCAGAAAAACAATTGCAAGAGTTCAATTTCAGTCCTAGTTTCCTATGGTATTATGATCCCCCTGGTGTTATTAGTAAAATGATATTTAAATGCAAATTAACTCCATATGTACATGAAAAGAAGCCAGAGATTGAAAAAATCTCAAACCAATCTAAATGGTTAGAGAATACATTGGTAGAGGCAGGAAAGAAAAGTGATACTAGTCAAACTTTTCAAACTCCAGCCCAAGAAGACAGAAATGTGAAGAGAAACAGAGAGGAAGGATCCTATACAGTAGAGACTGCAACATAGACTAAATAAAAATTAAGATACAGTAAAAAGCCAAAGCTAAATCCTGCCAATAAATAAAAGGAAACAATAGAGGCGATTGATACAGAAATTGCAAAAAAAGACATTGCACCTCCCATAAGAATTGAAGAGGAACAACACCCACTACTTCTAAGACACAACTAATTCAGAAACAACACAGTATAGAAGTTTCTCCATCTAAGAAAACAACAGAAAAGGACATGGATATAAAAGAAAGATACAAAGAAATCAAAGCCATAAATGAAGAAATTAAGACAGAAATATATTCTCAGTATTTGAAACAAACTCCAAGTATCCAGAATAGGCTACTTTCAGCCTTTGACTACAAAAATAAAAATAGGAAAATGTCTTTTCTTCAACCTACAGTTCAGACTCCTAAATCATATTCAGATGACAAAAAGATAGAGTTTGAAGTCCCAGTCTAAGATATTCATCCTCTGGATCAAATTGAATTTCATAAGCAGGCAGGGAAAATTATTTATTCTATAATAACCACTAAGGCCATGAGTGCACAAAAATTGCAAAAAACTCTGGTAAATGTCAAAGAAAAACTCAAATCTGAGAAGGCATCTCCACATGCAAAGGACCCTAGAATCAAATCCTTGGAAGAGCTAGTAATTGAAGTAGGATATGATCCTCAAAATGTAAAAGTTGCAGAAGAATTGATCATGAAGAAAAATGCAGACATTGCTTCATTAAGGAAAAAACTAAAGCTGCACCCTTCAGAGCATCCTCAAGCCAAGGAGGTCTTACAGGATACTAATTAGAAATATGAGATGATGAATCTCATTTTACAATTAACAGCTCTGATAAAGGAAATGGAAATTGAAATGGACAAGTTGGTCGAGGAGAAAGAAGCCAACAACACAGAGGAAGTTCATGCCACTGTCATCCCTATAGTTACAACATGTGTACCTTCTAATTTGGCAAAATCACTGGCTCCTAATGTCCTAATGGCCACAGCACTTCTAGTTACTTCATCTATAACTTCAGCCACAAAATCTTCAACAACAACATCACAACATTCAGATGAAGCAAGAAAACTAGTAAAGGCTATGCAAGATATGTTTATTTAGACCAATGAAATAAACAGATTAAAAGAACAACTCAAAAATCTTGAAGATGCTAAGAAAATTGCTCAAATAAATGCTAAGAATGAAGAACAAAAAGCTATAAGATTGAATGAGCAACTGGAAAAGTTGGAAAAATAACTAACTCTGAAGGAACCATTGGCACATGTCAAGCAGCAGTTATGATCAAATATCATTGACTGCTAGTGAAATCAGCAAGAGAAGCAATCCAAAAGATTAAATAAGAGCTTGGCAAGAAACCTGAAGAAGCTCTATAAATCATCAAGTTTCTTAATTCCAAAAATAGACAAGAGATAGAAGAGATTGGAATTAATGATAGAACATAGACCATCCTAGAAATTAGGATGGTAATCTCTAAGAAGAATCTGATGATACAGTTAGAAGAGAAATGCCAGAACATGGAGATTGTTATCACAAGGTTCATGATCAAGTTTTATGTTCTAAGGTAAAAAGGCCTTCCCAATCCTCTAGTTATTAATTATATATTAATGAAGTAGGATGATTATTATAAAAAGATAAGAGATTTTTCCAGAGAACAAGTGAACAATTCAGCCTTGCAAGGAATCCCAATAGGGAAGGTACTCTACAAAAATGTTGAGAATTTGTTTTACTTACAGCATGAAGTAAAACACTTATTTGTGAACAAACCAACATTCTCAAGGTATACTAAAGCTGATGAAAAATTCAGAAGGATGATGAAGATAAAATTTCCAGAGGCAGAATTCTGGGAAAATTTGACTGACCTATTGTGAAATCAAATTGCAGTAAGCACAAAGCAGTGAAAGTAAAAAATAGATTTTGTTGTTTTTACATCAGCATTTACAGTTTTACGGTGAAAGAGTACCAATGAAAGAGTATCAGGATAAAGTGTATCAGTTGAAAGGTTAAAGTCAAAATCGAAGAAAAAATGAATTTTCCAGCATGAAAGACACCTCATTGTCCAGTTGCATCCTTCATTGAACAACAAAGAGATAAAGCAGTGACAAAATCAAGACATCAAACCATTTATTTCAATAAAAAAGGGACAGCTAATGTTATTTAGAAAGCTTTCACTATATTCTTGCATGAAGATATTTCTTCTCCATGAATAATTCCTAATTTTATTCTAGGATATTTTGTATGAGTTTTTGTATAATTACTTCTCATTTGGGAGTATTGAGTGTGGATGAATTGGTGAACATTTATATAGTTGTACTATTCTGAACCTAAGGGTTTTTGTACCAATTTCAAGTTATCAAACTGGATTAAGTAAATAAAGCATCATATTACAGGATTCATGTGTTGGGCCACTACAATGAAGTATTTTCACTTGTTTCTTTATCAAATTATAATGTTTTTCATCAATACTTGAATGTTATTCTAAGTCTAAATGATAAATCAGGAATTGTTATTTCAGAATATGTTAAAAGCACTATGTTTTGACTGATTATCATTTATATGTTTTCCACTGATATCTAGATTAGGGAACCCTTAATTTCTCCCTAGTTTCGATTGACCTCTGAATTTTCACTCATAATCCAGATTTAAGAACCCTTAATTTCCCTTATATCCCGATCAAAACCAATTTCACCATCAGCCTTGAAGATCTGAAGTGACTTGGCTATCTTGCCCTATAAACACTTCTCTTTAGAACTTGATCCTGATCTGACTGCTTGACACATTGACTCCATTAGCCCAATGGAATTATAGACCTACCTCTATCCATTTGAATAAGTGATTTCACCACCAAATCAAATCAAAACCCAAAACTAATTTACCCTACATAGCTAGCCCAAAATCAAATACAATCAACAAAGATAAATCATATAGAGAAAGCCCTCTCTGAGCATTAGGAAGGCTATATCCTAATGCTTAAAAGTAGGTTTGTGGTTACCTCTAATATTCTTTAAACACAAAATATAAAATCTCACAACTATTAAGAATTATTGGAGTGATAACATGCCTCTACTGAATTGAATGCAATTGATCTCTGTTTCCTGCTACACCAGAAAAATATTATTGATCCTATGCTAAAAATTCCCCCTAATGTTCTCTTCATGTGGGATGGACTTCCTACCCAATTTGCATCAGTGAAGCCTTGAAACTTCACTCCCTTTGTCAGTATGTACCATAGCCCATACTTTTTAGTGCCTCTGAGGTATATCAACACATGCTTGCATGCCTTTCAATATATCTTGTTAGGCTTAACCATAGCTTGACTAAGTTGGTTAACCGGATAGCATATGTTTGGTCATGTGTTCACAAAATACATGAGTGAACCCACAAGCTACTTGTAGACAGTAACATCTACTAGCTCGGCTGAAGTAGAATATTCCTTCCTCCAATTTCCTGCTAGATTAGTATCCATGGGTTTACTGCCCTCCATGTAGAACTTCCTGCGTCTCGTTGGCATATTTTCCCTGAGATACAAATATCTCCCCATCTCTTTGCCATATTTCCAATCTCAGAAAAGAGTGCAAGATCCCCATATCCTTCATCTCAAGTTATCTTGCAAAATCCTCTTTACAAGACTTGATGAGTTTCTCATCACCTGTTAGTATCAGATCATCGACATAAAGTACAATAATCAAAAGCTTACCTTCTACCACAATATGATAAAGGTTTGCATTTTCTTCACTCTTGGTGAAACCCAACCTGATGAAATAGTTTTCAAACCTGGTGTACCAAGCACGAGGTGCTTTCTTCAGCCAATACAATGCTCTCTTGAGTCTGCACACATGTTACTCCATGTTAAAGGTATCAAAACCATCTGGTTTCTCAATGTACACCTCTTCCTCAATCACCCCATTGAGGAAGGCTTTCTTTACATCCATCTAATGTATCTGTCATCCCATATATGATGACAGTGCAAGGATGGATTTGATTTATGAGTACCTTGCGACTAGTGAAAAATTCTCATCATAATCATTTCCCTCCACCAAAGAGAACCTTCTAGTCACAAACCTAGCCTTGTGCTTCTCCATACTCCCATCTGCTACCTTATCCACCTTATAGATCCACCTGGATCCTACAACTGACTTCCCCTTTGGTCTTGGGACAAATTATCATGCATTTTTTTTAATAATGTATTCATCATCCTCAACCATGGCATCAACCCAAATTTGTTTTTTCACTTCTTCCTCTAAAGAGTATGGTTGTATCTCTACACCTTCACTCATAATACCCATGTATCCAGTGTACCGCTCTGGGACAGTCTTTTTCTATGTTGTGATGAGGGTGCTCCCACATTCTCTCTAACATCAAGAAACAACCTATCAACCTCTCTAGTGCACTTACTTCCATATCGGGATGTATCTTTATGAGTGGGTTCTTCGACTCTTTTCACCTCAGGTTGTGGTTGCTCCACATCTTCAGGTTTTTATTTTGGAGGCAAGAGCTCCTCAACTGAATGCAATTGAAGCTCCCTCTCAAGGGAAATTCACATGGCCTTATTTTCATATAATTTCACATATATTCTGGCCACTATCATCCTATGTGTTGGAAAGTACACCTGATAGTTGTGAGGTGTATCAATGTACCCCACAAATATCCCCAACTCAGATGTTGGCTCTAGATTCTTCTTGGCATCTTTGGTCACATGGAAATACACTGATGAAACAAAAATTTTAAAATGTGACACATCTGGTATCTTAGCTAAAAACTATTCCTCTGATGTACTCATCCCAAGTATCCGATTAGGCCTTATGTTCTTCACAAATACTATTGTAATGCATGCTTCCACCCACAGATGCAATGCTAGGCTTTGATTATGAAGCACACCTCGTGTTTCTCCCACAATAGTTTTTTTCTTCCTTTCTACAACCTCATTTTGTTGTGGGTTATGAGATGCTATCAATTCCCTTCAAATTCCCTCGAAAGAAAATAAGCTCTTGAATTTATTAGAGACATATTATTCATCATTTTCGCTCTTCAGAGCTTTCACCTTCTTCCCTGTATCTTTCTCGACAAGTGCCTTTAACTCACAAAACTTGGAGAAAGTCTAATATATCTTCTGCATGAATAAAACTCAACACTTTCATGAAAAACCATCTACAAAAATCACATAATACATGTGTTTTGTAGTGGACGTTATCGAGAACGGTCCACACACGTTTGAGTGAACTCTCTCAAGGATCACCTTTGTTCGTTTTTCCTTATAGTGAAATATGTCTTTGGTATACTTCCCCAATGTACACCCTTTGCATGTACCTCATTGGGAAATTGTACCCTTTGGAAGTCTTGTAGAAATATTTTGCATGATCTTCAAAGTTACATGGTATATGTGGTCTAATCTCTTGTGCCATAACTCAGTTATGTCTCGGCTCTCCACCTTCTCTGCTTTTGTGCTCAAGGCATCACAATCTTCTACATCCAATTTTTAGTTCTTTACATGAACCCCAATATTTTTAACTTGTCTTGTGGCTTTGTGATGAAGGAACACCTTTCCTTCACTTAATATCACATCATAGCCACGGTCTTCCAGGATAGCAACAGAAACCAAATTATTCTTTAAACCATGAACATACATGACATATTTTAAAGTGAGACCCTTACCTAATTCCCTCTTAAAGGTAACTGTACCTACACTAGTAGCACTATACCTCTCATCATCTCCCATATCTATGTGCATATGTAGATCCTTCTCCTCCAAACTACTGAAGAATTCTTTGTTGTCAGTCATATGGAACAAAGCTCCACTATCTAAGTACCACACAGAACCCATCACCAATGACACCATGCATGCGATGAGGGTGAAATACAACTCGAACTGTGAAGCAAGTGCTTCACCTTCTGCTCCTCTTGAGTAATTCTGGTTGACCTTCTTGTGCAAACATTTTGTAGCATAGTGTCCAAGCTCATGATAGTTAAAACATATTACCTTTGAAAATCCTCGCCTCTTGCCTGCCTGACCAGAATTTTATTTGGAATGGGACGCCTTCCATTTCCTTTTCTTTCCTTTCCGACCAAGGCACAGTTCTTGTCATTGTAGTATTTAATGAGGATCCATCTCTGGTGTTCTGTTGAATCTCTTCTTGTACCAACTCAGACCATAATCTCTCCCACTCTAGTAGCTTCTCCCTCCCATTCGCCAAGTCTTGGTAGCTATTACAGCTCTTGGGAAGGCCTAGAAGTGTTAGGCTCACCAAATCATCCTAGGAAACTATTATCCAACACTTCCAATCTCATCTAGACATCGATTGAAATTTGTCAAGTATTTTTGAATCATCTCTCCCTTCTCCATATTGATATTTCTGAGCTTTTTTGGTTTGAATAGAGGTGACTTTTTATTGAAAACTCTATTGCGTCCTCATTTAATTATCAACTCGGGGCAAGTATTTTTATTTCAAGATTGTCAGCACAGTATATGCGAGTCAGCTGCTCTTTGTGAGTCATGAAGAATGAATTACTATCTTCCTGAACTTTTTTATCTTATGAAGGGTGACTTGGATAGATCTTTAACCTAAGATTGAGCAACAGGATTTCGTGTTTCTCTACTGGAACAAAACAATAGCTTAAATAAATCAAGCAACAATCTAAATAAACCAAACATGCATTGAAATAACAGTGATGGAATTAAATAGAACAGTATTCTAACTAAGTTACTCAGAAATGGAATCGAATTGAATGAACGATCTAGTTAACTAAGAAACAATGAAGCAGCAGTATGACTAGTTGTGCAATATTGAAACAGCAGTATAACTAAGCTTGGTGATAATGAAATAGCAATATAACTGAAACGGATTAAATAACTCGTACAACAGTGATTAAGTAATTTTGCAATGGAGTTCTCTGTAGGCCCGTAATTAAGCAACATTGATCAAATGGTTATCTGCTTCGTTATGCTAGAAAGAGAACGTAATTCATAGAGACGAATAATGTTAAAATCAGCTTACTTATGATCTGGAATTCAAATGCAGTGATAGCAAAAGAAATAGAACTATCTAACAAAACATTGCTGCAAATAGGATTGCACTTGTCCTACTCTAAGAATGTAGTTTCTAACCATCTTAAAGAAACAGAGTCGTATTTGTATTGAATGGAGATATGCATTACAACTGCATCAGATTCACAAGTATTGGTTTTGTAACTATTCAGAATATGAAAACGTGCGTGGAGCTCCTAGAGGTTGGGCCCAGACCACTAGAAGCCTCAGCACTGTAAAAACTTTAAAAGATGATTATTCAAAACTCTATATCACATCCAGTGATGTTACAAAACATAATTAGACAGATTGTTCCTGATTTCTCTACTATGGGATGGATCTCCTATCCTATTCTTCCTCTCTTTTCCTCCTCCGTCATTTTCCCTTTTAAAGGCGATCTTCGAGAATTTCAAGAGTGTTTCTCAAACGACATCCCGCTACGCGTGGCTGTCGTTTGAGTTCTTGGAATCGGATTTTCTTGTTCGTCTTCCACTGGTCATTGGAATTGCTAGGACCTCATATGCTCGGATCTGTTGGTTGGATTCCATTCCCTATTGGTCCAGGCATTCTTAATTTTCTGCACGTGAAGACAAGGAATCAATTTCTTATTATAAACCATCCTTTTCATCATTAGTCCGATTGTTCCCATTTTCATGATCTTTAATTCCTTATTGTTAATGTGAAGAGGGATTCCCTCGAAGTTATAACATAATTTGAAGTATTTATAGGGTGATAATCATACCTTAATCTGGGCCCAACATACTCCCCTTCTTGCCTAGTTGCATGTCCTCATGCAAATAGATGATTAAGATGTAGTTGTGTTAAAGAGAAGGCAGGGTAGGCCTTCTTGTTGTGTGTCCTGAAGCCCTGTTTTCTTTTTATGAGTGCAACGGCACCACCTATGGCTCCTTCTGGAAATTCGTAATTGTGATTATACTCCTCAGGAGGAAGCTAGAGGAGAGGATTCTTGTATCTTCATCCCAAGCAGGCAGGCCCCATGTTGTAGACTAGGTTGCTGTATGAACGGAACCTGGAGGCAACAGCCTTGAAATTCCTATAATTAAATGGCTCCCTATTCTTCACATTTTTTGTGGAGGCCATCCACCATTGCTTGGTTGCTGCTAAGGCCACTTCACGAATGTCCTCAAAGTATTCTCATGCATTTTCTATTAAACCTTTATGGATGGGTCCTAGCCTAGACCTCACACCTGGCCTTCTCATGAAATTCTTATGTTGGATGATCAGCTACAACGGTTTTGTAGGCTCCCCCCTGACCCATAAATCTAGACTATGTTCACTTTTCATGAAGATGTTGTAGGCTTTGGCCCACCTGATCTAGTTTTTGGCAAATGAAAGGAAGGCTTGCAACTGTACATCCCCTATGAAGGGGCTAGGGTTGTTGTCATTGTCTTCTTCTAAGAAGAAGTTATGCATGTAGAGCTCACACAAGAGGTGTTGGACCTTCTCATCCTGATCGTTACAGCATTGAAAAAATTCTTCTATGGTCTTGAAGCTGGTGGATTTCCCTGCTCTAACAGCTTTAACTTTCAAGAGTAGATACCGTTCTGTTAGGAACAGGGCATAGTTGGTTGCTGGAGTTTAGCTTGCTCTACCTATTCTTGCACCGCTTTAACCTTTGCCTGCTCTCCTCTAAGTTAGGAAAATGTATCATATTCTATGACAGAGAGGTCGGTGAACTTATGTTGTAGTGCCTGATATTCTCATAATGGCACTGCCTCCTTTCTACACTGTTTCAGTTCATGTCGTACTTGCACTAGCTCATTTTGTAATCTTTGGTTAGCAGTTATCTCTACTAAATGGATGTAGGCAGGGGCTTCCTCTATTTGGATCCCCTTTTCTTCCATAACCTTCTGCTCAGTTTGGGTGGATGTTTCGATTTTGTTTGCCAGTTCAGTCTGTACTTCAGCTTCGGTGGTGTCTACCAGGTTGGTCTGTACTTCAATTTCAGTAGTGGTTATCAAATTGGTTTGTGTTCCAGTTTCCATAGTGCCGGCTAAGTCGGTTTTTATTTCACTTTCAATAGTATTTGCTAGTTCTATTTGGGTCCCTGCAATAGAGGTTTATTTTCTTGGTTTCCTAGCCCTTCTTTCTTTTTTCAGTTGTTTCCTTAGATATTTCACCAATTTCTCCAATCTCTTGCAGGTTTTTCTTAATTTCTCAGTTCTTTTCTTGTCTAAACCTTCAAATATTCTTATTTTAGTAGGTGATAGGGGGGTATAATTCTCTTTTTCAAGGGTAGCGACTAGAATGGTGTTTATGATTACATCTTCAAAATTGACCTCAATGTGAGGGTCCTGACTAGGACGAGCGATGCTACTTCCTGGTGACAAAGGGGTTGTCTCTGTGTGTGTGCTCTGCTCCACAAGGACAACGTCACCTGAATCATCATGTGATTCCAATATCTCCTTTGCATGTCCATCACTATATACTTCATAATTATCAAAGGGAGAAAGAGCCTCATCATCTTGCGATTCCTCTTGGTCAGGTAGGATGTTAGTGTGACCAGAGCTACTGGGGGAGGCGGTTTTATCAGCAAATTCCTCTTGCTCCCCTGCTTCCAATGAGTTTCTGAATCCATAGTTTTTCCTTATTTTCCCTAGGAATTTGGCCATTTCCTCCTCAAATTCTTGTAAGGGTGCATGGGATGGTTCTGCTTCCTCTATGGTGTTCGAAGTTCTCTGGGGTGTTCTAGGCCATTTTTTCCTGTTTGGCTCTAATTTTGAGGTTTGGGTTCTTTTTCTTCTTGGATAATTTACCCTAGGGGGCTCAGTTTTAGTTCCCTCGGGGTTTACTTCTGGTTCCTGTGCTTCTATGTTGACGAAATTGCCCATGCTATATGTTGCCTATCTAGCTCATGAATGATGATTAATTTTATTAAGCCCTGGTGACTAATCATTGCTTAGGGCTTCTTGGCCTTTCTCAATCAAATAGCAGTATCATGCAATATGGAATTCAAAAAGGCAGGCAGATTAATTGAAATTTTTTCTTTGAGTGTAGCTAAAATTTTGATCTGTCGAGGTTTTACCACATCCCGACACCTTTCACATGTAATGAACTTCTGGATGAATGCCACCAACTCCTGCCACGGCTGGTGTAAAGAGACAGGGTTAATCCCTCTAGTTTTTCGCTCCAATGGTTCATCTGGGTCCTAGTATACTACTACTGCTTCTCTCAGGAGGAGATGCTTTTCTGCCCATCTTTCCCCTTGCGCTGGAATTCCAGAAACTTCCTCTATGATTTCCTCTGTAACTGGTATAGTGTGGTTGTTAACTTGGGTTTTCCCTTCCTACAAATTTTTTAGAAATTCAATTGCAATTCTCATGTTGGATCCTTTTAGTCTATGTACATATGTCAGCCATCCAGCTCTCTGGAGGATGGCACTTGCCACTTCTGAAATCGAAAAATTTGAAGGCTCGCTTTGAAGGGTATTTCCTCCCATGACTGAAATGCTCTTTTCCTCTGGTTATTTTTCTTCTTAGCTTTGTTGTTTCGACTGGGTGTTGTCTGTAAGCAGAAGAGAGACTGCGATTCTGTGTAAATAATATTCATGCCTTGATTGTAGTGATTATCGATGCGTATGACGAGATTTGTGCAGGGATTTCACATGCTTGCCGAATTAAGGCCAATTACACCCCCTCTCTTGAAGAATGGGTGCCCACGCCCTCAAGTATAGGAGAGATCTGGCCGGTTAAGAATGCAGACATGGGAATGTCATAATTTGATAAGTCTGCATGTGAAGGATATACGGTTGAGTATGTTGAATTCTTAGTTAAACTGAGAGGGGGGGGTGAATCAGTTTAACACATATATGAGTTTTTGAATTTTTCATCAACTTATTTACAACTTGCTTTTATAACCAACCTTAGTATATGAACAGTCTTAATATGTTGCAGAAATTATTAAATTAATGTGACATCAAACTTATTATGAGAGCAGCAAACATTAAGCAGATTTAGTAAATCATCTTAGCACACAGGTAACACAGATAGAGACAGCAGATGTAAGTGGAAACCCATAAAGGGAGAAAACCACATCTTATTATTTTTGTTGTGAAAAGACGGAAAAAACAACTCCTACCTCTTTTAAGCACCGCTTCTAGGCTCAACCCTCGGTCGGCTACAAATGACAGCTTCTCAGCCTGGCAGTAAGGGAAGCTCCAACTTCCTCAAATTGCAAAAAATATTTAGCCATTTCCTAGATATCAGGCTCAGCCTTCTTGTAGCATCTCTTTCCTCCTCCTTCCTTATCTTCTCTTGCCTCAGGTACCTGTCTGCATTCTCCTACTCCTCTCTCTCTAACCTCTCTATGCATATCAAGTTGATATTATATATAGAGTTCATCACATGACTGTTTGTATTCCACAAGTAATTTGGATTGAACAGCCATGACTCTTTGGCTTCTGCCTTCTCATTCCATTATCCAAATCATTTAAAAAAATACAACGATATGTACAAATTTCAATGTTACATTGGGATTTTTCTTTTCCTTCGGATACTTGCCTTTGCATCGCAAACAATATAAAACAATTGAACATTTACATTTTCAGTTTCAATATATAAACTTCACTCAACCCTTGGCTTGCTGGTTTTGTCCTTTCTGTTGATGTCATGCAACTATCCTACATACCTTTGTTTACTGCAACTCTGAGCACCTGTGCATGTATACCTGTTCACTGTAATTTTAAATCCCTTCAATGCATAACTCTTCAATTCTGGAGTCTCTATTTACCTCTGTACATATTCTCCAAGCTCACTATAGTTGTGTATCTTCTATATATATATATATATATATGCCTATTTTATAAGTTTAGCTCACCAATAAATCAACACACACAGACCATATATATATATATATATATATATATATATATATATATATATATATATGATAATCACGGCTCTCCTTTACAGTTACTCTACACCTAAATTGGAGCACTGGCAAAATTAGGACCACCTTAACATTAGATTTTACAATTGGAGCCTTTCTTTAATACAAAGATTCAGACCACGTTCATAATTCAGACCTTAGCACTTTAATACAAAAAAAATTATGACGCCTTTAAACATATACATCAGCGCTTATAGCACCCAACCATGGTTTATAACATTAACATGGCAATTCATATCGTGGGTGATTCACGGGTCCCACACATACAATAGCGAATTGTAATCGCTCGTACCTTGAGTTATCTTTCATGCTAATTGACGTGCGACCACCGTTTGATGGACCTGCCTCCAGATCGGACAGCACATGGCCATATCGCGTTCATTCCATCGTCGATGGTTAACACGCGATGGCATGCGATGAGGGCGGTATCTCCAACCCGCTTAAGGCCACGTGTCTGCCTATGGCATTGATCGCGTTCGAATTGGAAATACATCTTACCATCTTGAACTTGCGCAAAAACCACCGGGTTGAACTCCAAACCATCGTTACTGTTCATTCCTTCGTGGTTCCGGTTACTCCCCTTACTCCAGGTTCCATATTCAACGCAATTCAATTGTTTACTAATTCCTTCACAACTGCATCCAAAGCTTCTCTCTTCTGCATATGTTCTCACGGCATTTCACTATCATAATCTAGCACCTCTGTTGGCTCCCACTGGCTCTAACACCTTCTATCATTCATCCTCGAAACAGAGTTTCTCACACGTATGCATCTAATTCTTCTTGAGCTCGAAGTCCACCACACAGAGATTAATCAATAATAGAGGAATTTGAGAGACAGATCACTCTGAGGTCGATTCACTGAAACTTGCACTCATGGCTTCAAGTTTTAACACAGAGCTTTAATAGGCACATGATTCGCGACCACAGTATCACCAATAACCCTCTAGGGGCGTACAGGAATACTATTAAGTTTAGTCATGGACCGGACTACAATCTCAGTCCCTTCTACAGAGAATCCTATTGGACATTGGTCATACTCCTTGAATGCATCAACACATTAAGTTTGGGTTTCAACACAGGATCCCATCATCCGTTTCTCAAGCACTCTCATCATTTAATATACACATAGACTCAACCAAGTTACAGAGTCTTTTGCATACCAAGTTCACGGAAGTTTAAGACAAATTCATACAGAAATTAATTCGGCAAATACAACCTCAGTCATACTGAATCAAATCTTTCCATAACACATGCATAAGGTTACTTACAATACTCTAGGTTGTCCAGATCCTCGATCAAATGGCCCTTCTGCAAAAAATATTTGCAGATCTCTCCTACGCTTTATGCAGCCAAGTGCAGCCTCTATGCAGGTCTCCTCTACAGTTCTATGCAGCCTATGTAGTTCTCTACTGCCTCTGTTCCCTGTCTTCTACTTTGCCTTATTTTTTATTCAGGTGTTGCTCCTTTGTGCTCCTTTGCCATCAATGACAACATTTCCAACAGTCTCCCCCTTTGGCATTGATGGCAACACCTTCACCAATAATCCAATGCTTCCTCCAAGTCTTCCTCTGTCTGGATTCTTTTAGAAGATCCTATCTTCTATTACTTGCTTTTCCTCCCCCTTTGACATCAATGGCAAAGGGTTGCACATTTCCTAGTGTGCTTTCTATCTCTTCATTTCCTCTCTCTGAGATGTGTTTAGGCCTTCTTCTTTTGACTTTGTACCCTGCTGCTCCAAACTAGTGTACACGAGTTGTTGAGAGAACACTTTTGAGAATATTTGAACTTGTCTATACATAGGTGATGACAACCACATATAATCAAATTTGTATAATCAGGGATGCATCATTGGATCAATACTTAAGGATTGTGAATGCTCCATGTGACATATAAAGATTGCTTTAGCTATACTTCTGTCTATATTATAATCTTCATCTGAAATCCATATATGTTGAGGAAGTTGTAGTTGGAGGATGTCTTCTTCTGCAATACACATCTATAGTACCACACCTGTTCAATTATGATAATGATTCCAATATATCTTTTATAGATGTGATTCACTTTTCTTGCATATTGGTGATGATATGAGCTAGGATGTTGATAATGATATTACATTTAATAGCTGAAAGGTCCTTATTGTTGTTGTGAACAATGAATCAAACCAAATTTTACAACTTATTGTGAGATTAGGTGATCTTTCAATTTAAGAGACCAAATATCGACTTTACTGCTTGCACACTACACTTTCAAGAACAAACCCTTGAGGGTAGACACACTCAATGTATTAGTCAAACTCACTTATCAATCATGCAATTTTCTTCATGACATAAGGAGGTATGTATGTCAATGGTCAATTTCTCTTTACTGATCAAATAGTCCTTCATACTCCAGATATTTTAACTGTTCTATCATGATGATCTTCCACACAACTTAAAGTTGTTTGATTGAAGTCTCAGCAACCAAACTTCACACAGTTTATGAATAATCCTAAGTAAGAGGCCTTGAAGATATATAAGTGTTGACTTATGAAAGGAATTCAATTATAAAGAAAAAGATATTGCTTCAATGCTCAATATAATGTTTCAATAGTAAACAAAAATAGTTATCCTTTAGTCTTTTCATTGACTCTTTTATGTTGGATGTACTCTTGCCATAATCATACAGTCACAGTTTGTTTCATGCTTTCCTTGCTGGCTGATCTCCCCTTGGAATGATATTTTCGTTTCTGTTCTCCCCCTGAAACTGTGCTTTCTCTTCATATCAGTGAGTAGCATCTACAGATACTACCCCTAGTTTATCTCTCAAATATTCAAATGGTTCTCTAGCAAGAGGTTTGGTAAATATATCAACTGTTTGTTCTTTTGTTGGCACATGTTCCAGCTTTACTATCTTCCAAGCCACTTGTTCTCGGATAAAATGATACTTGATTGGGATATGTTTAGTTTTTGAATGAAGCACAGGATTTTTTGATATGCTTATAGCACTTGTATTATCACATTTGATTGAGATAGGTTCATCAATGCTTACCTTCATGTCTTGGAGGGTTTTCTTCATCCACATGACTTGTGTACAACATGTTGTTGTTGCTATATATTCTGATTCTGCTATAGATAGAGAAATAGATGTTTGTTTCTTGCTTATCCATGCCACCAGACTTTCTCCTAGATAGAATGCACCTCCACTTGTTCTTTTCCTGTCATCCATACAGCTGGCCCAATATGCATCTGTGTATGTTGTCAAAGTGAAACTTTTTCCTTTTGGATACCAAAGTCCATACTATGCAGTTCCTTGTAGATATCTGAATATTCTTTTGACTGCTAGAAGGTGATTTTGTTTAGGTGTTTCTTGATATCTAGCCACAAGTCCTACTACTAGCATGATTTCTGGTCTTGATGCTGTCAGGTACAACAAACTTCCTATCATGGATCTGTAGAGTTTTTTATCTATATCAGTAGATCCATCATCAGCACACAGCTTGCATCCCGTGATCATGGGAGTTGACACAGGTTTGCAGTCTTCCATTTTGAACTTTTTCAACATTTCTTTTAAGTATTTTTCTTGTGATATGAATGTACTTGTGTTCTTTTGCTGTATTTGAAGTCCTAAATAGAAACTGAGCTCTCCAATCATAGACATCTCAAACTCTGATTTCATCTCCTCAGCAAACGCTTTTGCTAGCTCATCTTTGTTGCTTCCAAACATAATGTCATCAACATATACTACAACAATCAAGAGTTCATTTTCATGGGCTTTTATGTATAGATTGTTGTCTACTCCTCCTCTCTTAAAGCCTTGTTTTTGCAAGTATTTATCTAGCCTTGTGTACCAAGCACGAGGAGCTTGTTTTAGTCCATATAGAGCCTTATTTATTCTGCACACATAGACTTCTTTGTCTGTTAATGAGAAGCCTTCTGGTTGTTCCATGTAGACTTCTTCTTCTAGATCTCCATTCAGAAATGCAGATTTCACATCCATTTGAAATACCTTGAAGTCTTGGTAGCATGCAAAGGCCAGAAACATTTTGATAGCTTCCATTCAAGCTACAGGGGAAAATGTTTCATTGTAATCAAGTCCTTTGATTTGTGAATATCCTTTGCAGAAAAGTTTGGCTTTATTCCTGATTACCTTTCCTTGCTCATTCATTTTATTTTTTAATACCCATTTTGAGCCTATGACATTTTTCTTAGTAGTTCTAGGAACTAGTTCCCAGGTATTGTTCTTCTCAATTTGGTCCAATTATTCATTCATAGCATTCACCCAATACTTGTCCTTGTTGGCTTCTTCAAACTTCTTTGGCTCTATTTGTGATAGCATGGCTATGTATACCTCTTTTGTTCGTTCAGTTAGCTACCTTATTGTCTGGACCCCTACTCTCTTGTCTCCAATGATCTGATCTTCTGGATGGTTCTTCTGAGTGTATCTTGAGGGGGTTTTTGATCTCAGTTCAACATCTTTTGTTGTCTTGCTTGTTTCATCATCATCTTGGTTTTCTTCTTCATGGTTGTCTGATGGACTGTTGTAGTCTGTCTCTCTTGTATTGTTTGGAATTTATTCATCAAATCTCACGTCAATGCTTTCTACTATTTTTCGAAGAGTCTTGTTGTAGCACCTGTACCCTTTACTTTTGGATGCATATCCTAGAAATATCCCTTCATCTGCTCTTGCATCAAATTTAACAAGATTTTCATCATTATTCTTTATATAACACTTGCTTCCAAAGATTCTAAAGTGCTTGATTGAAGCTGGTTTACCATGCCATAGTTCATAGGGAGTCTTGTCATTGCTTGGCCTTAACTGGGCTTTGTTTAGAATATGCACGGCTGTGTGTACTGCTTCTGCCCATAAGTTTTGAGTAATATTACTCTCTTGCATCATGGCTCTGGCAATTTGTTGTATAGATCTGTTTTGTCTCTCTCCTACTCCATTCTGCTGAGGTGTCCCTGCAATAGTAAATTGTTGCTTTATGCCATGTTCATTGCATAGGTCTGCAAATTCATAATCTGTGAATTCACCTCCTCTGTCTGATCTGATGCATTTTAGCTTGCATCCTGTCTGATTTTCTGCTAAATCTTTGAATATTTTGAATTTTTCCAGAGCTTCCGATTTATTCTTGAGAAATGCAACCCATATCATTCTGGAGAAATCATCTATTATAAGCATGAAGTAGGATTCTCCACTTGGTGTTTTAGTTCTTACAGGTGCACATAGATCCATGTGCACAAGCTAGAGTGGTCTTCTTGTTGATAACTCATCTTTGGCCTCAAAGGATGTGTGGGTATGTTTGCCCAATTGACATGATTTTCATATGGTATTAGAAGGCCTTTTTATTTCTGGCATGTCTCCGACAACTTTCTTCTTGCTTATTCTGATGATATGATTGAAGCTGAGATTTCCCAATCTCCTATGCCATAACCATGACTCCTCAAGTTTGCTAAGATGGCATGCTTCATCTTCCTCTTTCACTATGTAAACATTACTCTCTGTTCGAACACCTTTGAGAAGAGTCTTACCTATGGTGTTTGATCTAACTTCATAGTCTTGTACTCTGAAAAGAACTTCGCAGCCTTTATCACACATTTGACTGACACTCAGCAAATTTTCTTTCAGCCCATCAACAAATAGTACATCTTGGGCCTTACCTCTGCCATTATCTAAGCTGACTGAGCCCTTTCCCTTGATTTTTCCTGATTTTTCATTGCCAAAAGTAACATTACCAGTTTTCTTTTTGTCAAAAGTTATAAATTTGCTTCTGTCTCCAGTCATATGTTTTCAGCAGCCACTGTCCAGATACCATTGGCTTTTCAAGTCTTTAGCAGTTAGAGCCAGATCACACTTATTCACCTTCTTTTTCCACTAGAAGCATCCTTTTTTTTGGTATCTTTTGTGAGATGATGAATCACATCCTCTCAGAGGACATTTGGAAGGCATATGTCTAATTTTATTGCATACACAGCATTTGATCATAGTTTTTGCAGAATTGTGAGTATGAACAAAATTTCTTTGATTCATAAACCCCCTTGAGGTGCTGAACATCCATCTTTGTCCATATTTTCTACACTCAATGACTTTATGGCCAAATTCCTTACAATAAAAATAGTAACCATAGAAACTATTTTCATACCTGATGTAAGGTTGTCTTCTCCATTTGTTTGCTTGAGATAGTCTCTTCACTGTTTGCATATTTTGCTGGTTTGAATTACTCCTCTTTGCATGATAGTATGCAGCAATGTGTCCCAGCTTGTGGCAGACATAACAGGTGGCATTTTTCATAGGAGGGAATAATCTCCTTTGATGGCTTCCAAATTTGACATACTCAGGGGTATGTGAATATTTTTCTGTTGTTTGAGTATTTCTTTCATTCTTTATTATTAGAGGATTCTTCTGGGTTCTGTCTCCCTCCTTACATGTTTCTTCTTTTGTAGGAATTATTTGAGCTGCTTCATCATCCTTCTTTTCTTTTACAAAAATAATCTCTCTGTTTTCTTTTTCTTTGCTTTTACTTGATTCTCCTTCATAGCCTATTCTAGTTTTTATCATAGGAGATCTTTGAGCATCCCGAATTTTGTTCAACTTACCAGAGCTTGTTGTTTGAGAAGAATTTATAGCCACTTTCCTTTGAGCGTTTTCTAATTTCTTCCTGAGACATACTACTTCTTCTTCCAACTTCTTTTGTTCATGAGTTTTCTCCTTGATTTGCTTAAGTAACATGTCTTCTATCTTCTTGGCTTCTTCAAGCTCTATCTTTAGCTGCATGAGGACTTCTGAATTATGTTCTTCTCGTACATACTTGAGGATAATGTCCTTTTGTTTTCTACACTTCAGTTTGAGTCTATCAATCTCCTCTAGGGCACTTCTTAGCTCTCCCTCAAGGTCAACTTCACCTTCTTCTTCTTCATCTTCTAGCAAGAGTCCTTCAAGTTCTTCTATGGCCATCAATAAAAATTCAGAGGTTCCTTCTTCACTTGAGAGTTCATCTGAGTCTTCAGATGCATTGTTGTCTTGTTGAGCATAGAAGGATTTTCTACTAAATTTCTTTCCTTTCTACCAGTTCTTTGATGTACTTTTCCCTGATTCTTGAGCTTGATTCTTTAATTTCTTGTGAGGACACTTAGCAGCATAGTGTCCAACTCTTCCACAGTTAAAGCATTTGAAAGGAAGTTTACCTTTATATTTACCTGAGCCTCTATCTAGTTTCTTGACAAATTTAGCCTCTTCTTCATCAGAGGAAGAACATGTATCTTCTTTTTCTTCTTTCTTCTTTTCTATTTTAAAATTTTCCTCCCTCGTACTTGGCTTCTTCTGTGGGAGTCTCATCTCATAGGTTGTTAGATTTCCAAGTAACTGGTTCATAGTCAAGGTCTCCCAATCAGTTGTTTCTTCTATTGCAGACACCTTAGGATTAAACCTGGATGGAAGAGATCTTAGAATCTTTTGCATAATTATACTTTCTGGTATGGTTTCTCCAAGAGCCTTCATATTGTTAACAATTTCTGCAACTCTTAAAAAGAAGCTTCCAACATCTTCATCATCATTCATTTTTAAATTTTCAAACTAGGCTCTATATACTTGAAGTTTGGAAATCTTTACCTTTTTATTTCCCTCATGGATATTCTCTAGAGTGTCCCACATATCTTTGGCAGTCTTACTGTGCATTATTTTGATAAATTTAGCCTCACAAAGTCCACTTAATATTGCATTCATGGCCTTTGCATTTGCTACAAATTCTTGTTTAGCTTCTCTTTCTGGGTTAGTTGCCTTTGGGGCATATCCAAATTCTACAGCAGCCCATACCTCTATTCCTAGAGACATTATGTATGTTGTCATTCTGATTTTCCAGAAGGCATAAATAGCACCAGTGAAGAAAGGGGCTTTATTGGTTGAGCTTCCTTCTTGACTAGTCATCCTGGGGGCCTAGGATCTCCTTTCAGTGGCTAAACTAGTACAAAAGGAACTTGGCTCTGATACCAATTGTTGAATTCTTAGTTAAACTGAGAGGGGGGGGTTGAATCAGTTTAACACATATATGAGTTTTGAATTTTTCATCAACTTATTTACAGCTTGCTTTTATAACCAACCTTAGTATATGAACAGTCTTAATATGTTGCAGCAAGTATTAAATTAATGTGACATCAAACTTATTATGAGAGCAGCAAACATTAAGAAGATTTAGTAAATCATCTCAGCACACAGGTAACATAGATAGAAACAGCAGATGTAAGTGGAAACCCATAAAGGGAGAAAACCACATCTTATTATTGTTGTGATGCAAAGGCAAGCTCCAACTCCCTCTCACCACTATTTTTCTGCAGGCACCAACCTACAGGAGGCTCCAACCTCATTTAGCTACAACTGATAACTATCAAGCTTCAAGTTGATAGGGAAGCTCCAACTTCCTCAATTTATCAAAAGAAATGTTTGTTGATTTACCTCAGATATCAGCTCTATTATGTAGCATCTCTTTCTACTCCTCTCTTCCTTATCTTCTCTAACTCAATTTTCCATACTCTGCATTCTCTATACTCACTCTCTCTTACTTCTCTATGCATATCAAGTTGATATTATATATAGAGTTCATCACATGACTGTTTGTATTCCACAAGGAATTTGGAGTGAACATCCATGACTCTTTGGCTTCTACCTTCTCATTCCTTTGTCCAACTCTTTAAAAATTATAACAATATGTACAAATTTCAATGTTACAGTGGGATTTTTCTTTTCCTTTGGATACTTTCCTTTGCATCACAAACAATATAAAACAATTAAAAATTTACATTTTCATTTTCAATATATAAACTTCACTCATCCCTTGGCTTGCTGATTTTGTCCTTTCTGTTGCTGTCATGCAACTATCCTGCATACCTCTATTTACTGCAACTCTGAGCATTTATGCATGTATACCTGTTCACTGCAATTTTAAATCCCTTCACTGCATACCTCTTCAATTCTGCGGTCTCTTTTTACCTCTGTACATATTCTCCAAGCTCACTGTAATTGTGTATCTTCTATATATATATATGCCTGTTTTATAAGTTTAGCTCACCAATAAACCAACGCACACAGACCATATATATATATATACCTTATATTATAATCATGGCTCTCCTTTATAAAATGCTTTACATACAATTGGAGCCTTTCTTTAATACAAATATTCAAACCACGTTCATAATTCAGACCTTACAATTGGAGCCTTTCTTTAATACAAAAATTCAGACCACGTTCATAATTCAGACCTTAGCACTTTAATACAAAAAAAATTCCTACGCCTTTAAACATATACATCAGTTCCTATAGCACCCAACCATGGTTTATAACATTAACATGGTAATTCATATTGCGGGTGATTCACGGGTCCCACACATACAATATCGAATTGTAATCACCCGTACCTTGAGTTATATTCCATGCTAATTGACGTGTGACCACCGCTCGATGGACCCGCCTCCAGATCGGACAACGCATGGCCATATTGCGTTCATTCCATCGTCGATGGTTAACGTGCGATGGCACGCAATGAGGGAGGTATCTCCAAACCACTTAAGGCCACGTGTCTGCCTATGGCATTGATCGCATTCGAATTGGAAATACAGCTTACCATCTTGAACTTGCGCGAAAACCACCGAGTTGAACTCCAAACCATCGTTACTGTTCATTCCTTCGTGGTTTCAGTTACTCCCATTACTCTAGGTTCCATATTCAACGCAATTCAATTGTTTACTAATTCCTTCACAACTACGTCCAAAGCTTCGCTCTTCTGCATATGTTCTCACGGCATTTCACTATCATAATCCAACGCCTCCGTTGGCTCCCACTGGCTCTAACACCTTCTATCATTCATCCTCGAAACAGAGTTTCTCACGCGTATGCATCTAATTCTTCTTGAGCTTGAAGTCCACCACATAGAGATTAATCAATAATAGAGGAATTTGAGAGACCGATCACTCTAATGTCGATTCACTGAAACTTGCACTCATGGCTTCAAGTTTTAACACAGAGCTTTAATAGGCACACAATTCACAACCACAGTATCACCAATAACCCTCCAGGGGCATACAGGAATACTATTAAGTTTAGTCATGGACCGGACTACAATCTCAATCCCTTCTACAGAGAATCCTATTGCACGTGTGTCATACTCCTTGAATGCATCAACACATTAAGGTTGGGTTTCAACATAGGATCCCATCATCCTTTTCTCAAGTGCTCTCTTCATCTAATATACACATAGACTCAACCAAGTTATAGAGTCTTGTGCATACCAAGTTCATGGAAGTTTAAGACAAATTCATACATAAATTAATTTGGAAAATACACAGTCATACTGAATCAAATATTTCCATAACACATGCATAAGATTACTTACAATACTCTAGGTTGGCCAGATCCTTGATCAAATGGCCCTTCTGCAAAAACTATTTGCAGATCTCTCCTACGCTTTATGTAGCCAAGTGCAGCCTCTATGCAGGTCTCCTCTACAGTTTTATGTAGCCTATGCAGTTCTCTACTGCCTCTGTTCCTTGTCTTCTACTTTGCCTTATTATTGATTCAACTGTTGCTCCTTTGTGCTCCTTTGCCATCAATGACAACATTTCCAATAGAGTAATTACCACATGTGCAGCAAAAGGTCAGATTTATAAGTTTTCATAATTTTATCTTGTGTGGAGGTGATCGAAAAGCGAGAGAAAATATTATTTCCATTATTGCGATATGATGTCTTTGCATGATTGAAAATTTATGACGGAATAAGACTTATTCAAGTAATGATTGGTGTTGTTATGCCAAAGTTAAAAATATGTGAACAGATCTTTTCTATTTATTCTTATGGTAAGTCATGATTTCCACTAATTCAAGTAATAGCTTTGTGGTAAAAATGGAAGATAGGGTGTATATAACAATAATTGATTATTAAGGGAGCATTATTTCATACCACAAGAAGAGCCACTACTTCTATCAGGCGTTCATAGCCTCGACAGGGTTGCTATTTAACCCGAGAAATGAACCATGATCCCTATGTAAGAATAGTTGTTTTGCCAATTTTATGGAGAGATCACGATGCTGGTATGGTAGCCAGGTAACCATGGTGCCACTCACTAGAGTTATAGAAAAATGATCAGGCCAGCTCCTGATGAGATCTCCTATCCTTCAAGTTGCTAAGAATTTCATTAACCTGGTGTGGTTGCCATGATGGGTATGTCAATTGCTACTCTCTTATGAACATGGTAGGTTGGCTCGTGATGAGACCCCCTATCATCTCTTAAGATTTGCATGTAAATGTAGTACTTCCTTTTGGATTATAACATTTTGATCTATAAGGAGTTCATTGTGCTGGTGTGGTATCCAGATAGTCACAATTCCATTCACTAGAATCATAATAGAGTGATCAGGTTGGCTCATGATGAGACCTCCTGTCCTTCTAATAGTTGAGAAGGCCATTACCCTGGTGTGGTAGACATAATGGGCATGTCACTTGTTCAATCCTTATGATCATGGTAGGCTAGCTCGTGATGAGACCCCCTATCCTCTCTTAAGATTTGCATGACACACAATGATTGCTAAGGGAGGTTCATTAACTCATTAAGAGTGAGGGATGGTGAAAGAAGCAGAAAAACTAATACCATCGATACCCATTGTTCCATTTCTTCATGTTGTAAGGAAATATTACTTGAATAGTGAAAAAAGACATATCATTATAAGTTCCTGACTTGTTTGATATCATATTTGAACTGTGGGTGACTTAGCCTTTTATCTTATGTGTAGATGATGTCAGTTTCCTGTTTAAGAATTATAGTGCCAAAGGGCATCATATTTGTAATTTTACTATTTTCTTTCTCTCTTTCAACTGCCATTCCCCACTCAGGGTTACTCAATTATGAAATGGATGGCTATTAAGACATTGAGCAGCAGTTGTTTAAATATTGTTCGGCAAAAAAAACGATCAAAAATGGTTGTTTTATTCGAATGAACAGTAGTCGTTCAAATATGGAACAGCAAATGTTTCCGATTTGAACAACAAAATTAAGAAGCATGGAAAAAAGGCTTGCTCAATTTAGTTGAACCATATTTGTTCCAAAATTGAACAGCAGTTGTTCTGAAATTGAACAGTAGAATTAAAAACACAGCAAAAAGTGGTTCAATTTGGTTGAACCGCAGCTGTTCAAAAATTGAACAGTATTTGTTCTCAAATTGAACAGAAAAATTAAAAACACAGCAAAAAGTTGTTCAACTTGTTTGAACCGCAGCTGTTCAAAAATTGAACAACAGTTGTTCTCAAATTGAACAGAAAAATTAAAAACACAAAAAAAAGTTGTTTAATTTGGTTGAACCATAGCTATTCAAAAATTGAACAGCAGCTATTCTCAAATTGAACAGCAAAATTAAAAACATGGGAAAAAGGTTGTTCAATTTGATTAGACAGCAGCCGCTCGAAAATTGAACAGCAGAAACACGATGAAGAGTTGTTTTATTTAGTTGAACCATGGCCGTTCAAAATCTGAACAGTAGCTATTCTCGAATTGAACCGAAAAATTAAAAACGTGGGAAAAAATTTGTTCCATTTGATTGAACAGCGGTCGTTCAAAAATTGAATGGCATTTGTTCTGAAATTGAACATCAGAATTAAAAACACAGCAAAAAGTTGTTCAATTTGGTTGAACCGCAATTGTTCAAAAATTGAACAGTAAAATTAAAAATGCAGGAAAAATGGTTGTTCAATTTTATTGGACAGCAGCCACTCGAAAATTGAACAACAGTTGTTCACAAATTTAATAGCAAAAAATAAAACACAACAGAAAGTTGTTCTATTCGGTTGAACTACGGCTGTTCAAAATCTGAACAGAAGTTGTTCTCAAATTGAGCAGCAAAGGAAAAACACAATCTTAAAATGAAGAATGGATTTTCAAATGGAACGAAACAAGCAAAACAATTATGTACATTATTTACAAATGATGATGTCAAACCTCTCATGTACTTGAGTTTGTGGGGTTGTCACCCCCTTGCACCACAACTTGGATGGTGGGATCATTTCGTGCCTGTTGGCAGAAAGATTCTCTCGTGAGAGGTTTGTGATAGAGGTGTACTCTGTGCCCGTTAACTCGAAATTTTGAGCCAGACCCATCTATAGTGGTCAAGGTGAGGGTAACATTGCTATGTACTTCCTGAATCTCATATGGACTGAGCCACCTTGTTTGCAGTTTTCCTGGAAAGTCTTGGAATTTGGAATCATAGAGTAGTGCCCAGTCTCCTTTTTGAAATACCTTCTTCTTTATTAGGTTTTCGTGCCACTTGGCTCATTGTTGTTGAATGATCATTGTGCACTGCAGGGCAAGCAGTCGAATTTCGTCCAGTTCATTTATTTGTTTAAATCTTTTATCCTGAGCGTTTGTTAAGTCCAATCCCACTTCCTAGGCTATTCTCAATGTTTTAATTTCGAACTCAATAGGGAAGATAGGTTCTCTCCCAAATACTAGCTGATATGGTGAATATCCGGTGGCATTTCTCCAAGTTGTTCGATAAGCCCATAAGGCTTCTGATAGTCTAGTGGCCCAGTCTCGGTGGTGTGCTGCTACTGTCTTGGTAAGGATTGCCTCCAGGACTTTGTTAGTGTTTTCGACTTGTCCGTTTTCCTACGGGTGGTAAGGAGATGTAACTCTGTGAATGATATGGTGATTTCTTAAGGTAGATATGATCTTATTGCCTGTGAATTGTGCCCCCCCATTGGTTACCACTTCTCTTGGTAGGCCATATCGTATTAATAGTTCGAAGAGAAACTTGATTATTGATTCTTCCGTGGCTCTTGACAAGGCTATTGCTTCCACCCATTTGGTGACATAATCCTTGGCAACTAATATGTGGGCTTTCTAGTTTGACGATGGATTGAATGGCCCAACAAAGTCATATGCCCATCGTTCAAATGGCTCCACCACCAATTGTGGCTGCAGCAGAATTTCAACATCTTGGCCTAGGCAGCCCATTCTTTGGAAACTATCACAGGCCTGAACATACTTCTTTGCATCTTTGAAAATCGTAGGCCAGTAATAGCCTAATTGTAACACTTCATGCCTCATCTGTCGTTCTACGAAGTGGCCACCATAGGGTTCATCATGATAGGCACGTAAGATGTCGTGGATTTCATCTTCCCTTATGCATCTGCGTATGTGCATATCAACCCCTGTATGGAATAGGTATCCTTCAATCCAGGAGAATCTTACACTGCATTGTACAATCAATTATCATTCTCTCGCTGTTAAATGTCTGGATAGTTTCCCAACTGCCAGATAATTTGCCACATCTGCATACCATGGTGTTTTGACTACAACAGAAAATAGGTGTTTGTCAAGGAATTGATCGTCAACTGTTAATGTGTCGTCTATCCTGGGGACTCGAGACAGGAAGTCTGCGACCACATTTTCCTTCCCTGGATGGTCTTTGATTGTTATATCGAATTCCTGTAATAACAGTAGCCAATGAGTTATTCTTCCATTCATGATCAGTTTATTAGCTAAATATCTAATAGCAGAGTGGTCAATGTACAAGAACACTTGATATCTGGTTATGTAGTGCCTAAATTTATTGATAGCATAAATTATAGCCAGGAATTCTCTCTCGGTTACTGTATAGTTTAGCTCAGCAGGAGTAAGGTTTTTGCTAATATAATAAATAGCATAAGGTTTCCGGTCTTCTTCTTGGCCAAGGACTGCTCCTATTGTTGTATCAACTGCCTCAAAAGAGATATGAAAGGGTAGTTTCCAGTTAGGACCATGCAGGGTTGGCACTATTGAGACCAGCTTCTTCAAGTCTGTAAAAGCAGTGTCACATTTTTCAATTCAATGGAATTCAACATTTCCAGTTAAAGCATACAGGGGTGCAGCTATCTGTGAATTTTTTTTTATAAATCTGCGATAATATCCTGCATATCCTAGGAAACTGCATACCTCCATTTGTGTACAAGGTGTGGCCAACAGGAGGATTACCTCTATTTTAGACAGGTCTACTTGTATTCCAGCTGTAGAAATGTAGTGGCCTAGGATTACCCCCACAGTCATCATCATATGGCATTTTTCATTGCTTAGACACAGTATAGTAGCAATGCATCATTCTAACACTTTTTCTAATGTTTCTAGCGCTTGATCAAAGTCTTCCCTATAGGGTGTAAAATCATCCATATAAATTTCAAGTCCTTCATTTATTATGTCAAAAAAAATGCTAATTATGGCTCTTTGAAATGTTGTTGGGGCATTACATAATCCAAACGGTAGAACTCTGTAAGCGAAAGTTCCCCATGGGCAGGTAAAGGTTGTCTTATCTTGGTCATCGGGAGCTATTTGGATCTGATTGTATCCGTTGAATCCGTCAAGGAAAGAGAAGAACCGTTTTCCAACTAATTTGTCAAGGACTTGGTCAATGATGGGGAGAGGGAAATGATCTTTCTGAGTTTCCTTATTTAATTCTCTGTAATCTACGCAGATTCTCCACTTCCCATAATCTTTAGGGACAGCCACCAAAGGGGAGACTCATTTGTTGCCTGAGATGGGATAAATGAAATTTACATCTAGCAGCTTTTACAGCTCTTCTTATACAATTTCTTTTAAATGTGGATTCAATTTTCATTGGGGTTGTCTAATAGGGCGTGTTTCCCTATCAGTATAGGTATGGTGCATGCATAGTTGTGGATCCAAGCCCTTCATGTCTTGGTAATCCCATGCAAATGTACCCTGGTGATTCTGGAGGATTTTTATAAATTTCTACTTTTGGTTGTCATCCAAGCTACTGTTAATATTCAAAATCTTTCCTGGTTCGATCTCAATAGGTATACTATTACGAACAATGGTTGTGGAACTATATTGGGTCTCAAAGTCTACCACGGGATCCTCTTTTCCTTCATGTTCAAGGACTGTTTTCATCATTTGGCATTTCAAATTTTCAAGTTTGGGTGGTTGATTCATAACATTACTAATCACATCATCTTCAATTTGATCCTTGAATTTGAGGGCTTCTGCTAGTGTCAGAGGTGGACGGATGTTTTTCTCCCAATATGTATCTAGGTGTTTGTGAATTTTTATAGTGGGCAGACTTGGTTTGGTAGGTGGATAAATAATGATATTTTTTACAGAATTTCCTCTAGTGATAGACATGCTACCTGTTCGACAGCCTATGTAAGCATATGTTGTGGCCAGCCAAGGCCGCCCGAGAATCAATGGGTTCCCTTCCATCTTGTTTTTTGGATTAATAACTAAAAAATTAGCTGGGTATTCCCATGAGTCCATCAAGACCATAATTTCTTGCACTATACCTTCTGGTCTGATAACAGATCTGTCAGTTAATTCCAGAAGTGTGGTTGTAGGTTCTAAAACTGATATGCCTATTTTTTCACAAGCTCTTGTAGTTAGGATGTTAATGGCTGCCCCTAGGTCAACCAATGTGTTTGGAAATGAGTGTCCAAAAATTTGTACAATTACAATTGGGTTTCCTGGGTCTTCATATTTCACAGGTGATTCTCTACCTAATAGCAATTTAGATAGCGTTCTTACCACATGAACGGTAGGTGTAGCCATTGTTTTCTTAATTTTTTTTTTCCACATAATTCCTTGATTGTCTTTGCATAGATGGGAATGTCTTGGATGGCCTAGAGAAGAGGAGTTTTAATACAAAGGTTTCTTAATTCCCCCAGGAAGTCAAAATCTGGGTTGATTATAGGTCTGGGTAGGTTTAATATCTCAAGGAATGGATGCAGAGTTACTCTAAGTTCTTCAGGTCTTTGTTGGTCAATTGTTTCCTTCTCTTTACCTATTTTTGTTATATTCATTGAGCTAGGCACTGTCTATGTTTCAACCTGGGACTGAGGTGGAGTTGTGGCCTCTATAGGTAATATGGTACGTCCTGATCTTAACCTCAATTCGTTGCACTGTTTTTGTTCGTCATTGGGTTTTGGATCCTCTATGATCTGAATTAGTTGAACTGGTCTATTATTGGGATTGGGATTGGGTTGGGCTGGTAATTAAGGGCATATGGAAGGCTTCTGGTTATGCTAAATAGGGTAGGGAGCTGGTAATTGTTGGGTCCCTGCTCCTATCGATAGATTTCCCATCCTCGTTGGTCGTTGCCAGCTCCAATTGGTGTTTTGAATAGGAGGGTTTGGCCATTGGTTTTGATATGGGATATTCTGCCAATAAGGGGGAGAACTAGGGAAGTTTTTCCAATTACTTCCTGATGGAGGTTGTGTAGGCCAAGGTGGTATAGGAAATGCTTGGTTTGGCCAAGTTGGGAAGGGGTTTTGAGTTTTCCAAGTTGTTGCAGGGTTTTGTTGGCTGTACTGCGGCAATGGGAAGTATTGAGGCAAGTCTTGCGGTATTCCAGGTCGTGCCTGCCATTGCTGACACTGATTCATGAAATATACTGGCTTTGTTTCTTCTTCCACTTCCTTGTAGACGGCTTTCAACCTAGGGAGTTAAGTACACTGGTCTGTAGCATGATCTTTACTGGAAACAGCACACATCTGGATTATGTCTAAAGGACACTCCCTCTGGTTGTGCTTCTTCCGACATCTTGGGAAAAATATGGCCAGGTTTTGTTCGGTTATAGCTTTTTTTTGTTTGGCTTGTAAAACATCAAGTTGCATTGTCAAAGTACCCAGGATGTCGTTTTTGAAATTTTCTAAAATATTTCAAAATTCTGCCCTAGTTACATTGCCATTGGTCTGCTTAAGATCACACCCAACAGGTTTATTGCGTGAGCTACCCCGGGAGCATCTAATACATAAGGAGATAATCTCGTCATATTCTTCCTGATAAATATCTCCCTTCCCCATTATTTTAAGCATTTCAAACCATTCTTCCTTCATCCCTTTAATCGTTGTGGTTTTTAAAATGTCCTTGGACAACATGGTATATGGGGCTCTTTGTAAATTGTATTGAAATATTTCTACGTATTCCTCTAATGTTTCATTGTATTTTGCAGTCATGTTAAATATTTCGTTTTTTAGGTCTCGGGTTTGACAATAGTCTTGGTATTTGGTAAGAAAAGTATTCTTCATTTGGTCTCACTTGTTTATAGTTCCCCCTCCTAATCCCATGAACCAGCCGAGAGTAGTCCCTTTTAAGGTGGAGGGAAATAATTTTAGTTTCTAGGGATCGGTGGTGTAGTCATATCCTATGCATAAGACATCAAATTCAAATAGGAATGCATCAGGATCTTCTGTGGTTAACCCATAAAAGGTGGGGATGTTTTTCAAGAGAATGGCTTTCATAGGGGAATTGGAAGCATGATCAACAAAAGGGTACTCTAATGTTGATGTCAGCCTCTGATTCTAATTTTGATTATTTTCCATCTAATCAAAGAGGTGCCAGAAATCTTCGAGAACTTCTTGATCTAGAGGGGAGATTTTAATAGGCTTGGGAGGTGAATGTGGTGGGGGTTTTACAACACTTCCCTGATCTGGGATTCTAATAAGTTCTGTTTCGATTGCTTCTTTAGGGGACTTAGATTCTGATATCTCTATGTGAATTCCCCCACTAGTTTCTCTCCCGCCTTCTTGCAAGTTGCAAGAGCCTCCCTCTTTTGAAGGGTCAATGTCTTTATGAATGATAGTCTATAGGATTTGCTCATACCCCTCTATCTTGTTGTGAATCTCAACGTAGGCTATAGATGGTGAGGCTGCTGCCTTAGGGAGTACATTAGGATTTCAGATGGAAACAGTTCTGGGTCCTATAGATGCCTGAGATTCTGCTTTCCTAATTATTTCATCTATATATGTTGTCCTCCCAAGGATCACCGGTCCTTTGGGTTGTGAGGATGGTTGCGAATGATTTTGGATTGCTTCTATCTTCTTTTTCCTAGGCATAAACCAAGAGCACCTATCCTACAGTTCTTTGTACAATATTGCTGGTGAGTGGGCTAAAGGAAAAGCATGTTTCTTGTCGGTACGCAGGTTCTTACCTCTCGTTTTCAATACCCAATTCTTCACAGCAATGGAGAAAAGATGAAATAAGGGAGATAACTCTTAACACTCTCCCCAGCAATGGTGCCAAAATTTTGGTTCGGATAGAGGTGACTTTTTATTGACAACTCTAGTGCTCCCTCATTTAATTATCAACCCGGGGTAATTTTTTTTATTTCAAGAGTGTCAGCACAGTATATGCAAGTCAGTTGGTCTACGGATGCTCTTTTTCAGTCATGAAGAATTACTAACTTCCTGAACTTTTTTATCCTATGAAGGGTGACTTGGATGGATCTTTAGCCTAAGATTGAGCAACAGGATTTCGTGTTTCTCTACTGGAACAAAACAACAGCTTAACTGAACCGAACAACAATCTAAATAAACCAAGCAGGCATTGAAATGATGGTAATGGAATTAAACAGAACAGTAGTCTAACTAAGTTACTCCGAAATGGAATCGAATTGAATTAATGGTCTAGTTAACTAAGCAGCAATGAAGCAGCAGTATGAATAGCTTTTCAATAATGAAATAGCAGTATAAATAAGCCTGGAAATAATGAAACAACAATATAACTGAAATGGATTAAATAATGTGTACAACAGTGATTAAGTAATTTTGCAATGGAGTTATCTGTAGGAATTCATTAAGCAACATTGATCAAATAGTTAACTGCTTCGTTATGCTAGAAAGAGAACATAATTCATAGAGACGAATAATGCTAAAATCAACTTATTTATGATCTGGAATTCAAATGCAGTGACATCAAAAGAACTAGAACTATCTAACAAAACATTGCCGTAAATAGGATTGCACTTGTCATACTCTAAGAATGCAGTTTCTAACAATCTTAAAGAAAGAGAGCCGTATTTGTATTGAATGGATATATGCATTACAACTTAATCAGATTCACAAGTATTGGTTCTATAACTATTCAGAATATGAAAATGTGCATGGAGCTCCCAGAGGTTGGGCCCAGACCACCAGAAGCCTTAGCACTGTAAAAACTTTAAAAGATGATTATTCAAAACTCTATATCACATCTAGTGATGTTACAAAACATAATTAGACAGACTATTCCTGATTTCTCTATTATAGGAGGGATCTCCTGTCCTGTTCTTCCTCTCTTTTCCTCCTCAGTCCTTTTCCCTTTTAAAGGCGATCTTCAATAATTTTGAGTGTTTCTCAAACGACAGCCCGCTACGCGTGGCTATCATTTGAGTTCTTGGACTCGGATTTTCTTGTTCGCCTTCTACCGGTCGTTAGAATTGCTAGGACCTCATATGCTCGCGTCTATTGGTCGGCTTCCATTCCCTATTGGTCTAGGAATTCTTAATTTCTTGCACATGAAGACAAAAGGAGTCAATTTCTTATTATAAACCATCATTTTCATCATTAGTCCGATTGTTCCCATTTTCATGATCTTTTATTCCTTATTGTTAATGTGAAGAGGGATTCCCTCGAAATTATAATATAATTTGAAGTATTTACAGGGTGAGAATCATACCTTAATCTGGGCCCAACAATCTTATCCTTTAGTGCCAACTTCTTATGGTCATTTCTATTCTAAAACATATATGTTAAGGCTCTCCACATAGCATATGGAGTTTCTTTTCCATGGAGGTTCAAGATAATATGATCTCAAACTCCTTCTAACAAGATCCTTCTCGCCTTTTCTACGTTCTTCTTCCATGCATCAAGAAGTTGAGCATCTACTACTACGGGCTGGGAAATATCATTATCTATGAATTCCATGAGTTTGTTTCCCTCTATAACTGCCTCCATCGTATGCTTCCATGCTATGTAATTCGAATTTCCCTCAAGGGAATTTTCGAGCCTTAAGCCAGTGAAAGACATCTTGATATGTTTTTGGTCCTAAAAAATAAATATGCAAACTCGATGTACCCATTCAAAACAAACTCTGGTTCTTCTCTTCTATTGTGATTCCTACTCTGGTACTATGTATAAATATCTAAATACATTCAAATTATATTCTTATGTACTACAAAAAAATACTTAATCAATTCTACAAATTGGGGAAACCAATTTCGATCGCACAATCACATAAACAAGAGAAATAATTAGCAATCACACAACACAAGATGTATTTGGGTAAAGCCTTAGCTTAAAACCCCTCTATCTGTATATTATATAAAGTCAAGAACATGAAACAATACAATGTTATTTACCTTCTTGAGAAACCTCTGCACTCTGCTGACTGTCTCACTCGGATCCTGTTATGATCTAAGTTTGGTCCAATATTTAACCACTTTCTTTCCTCTTCCTGACCAACCTTGCTTACGTAATCCTGGGATAATTGATCCCTTATTAATTAGAAAATTCCAAATAAATGATTGCACAGTACAACCAAGGCTTCTTGATGACCTCATGCATGACCTATACATCTTTCTAATCATATAACTGATAGTTATCTTCCCTTCAACCACAATATCAACTGGGCCTTCCTTAGAACTGAAATGCAAAAACAATTTATAGTGAATTATTGGTTAACTAATTGATCACTACATGTGAATTAAATGAGATTTAATTCACTAGACATATCACTATATCATCTCTCAGTTAGAACTAGTTAAACTTATTTTAACTCAAATACTTGAGTTAACTAATTACAACTCACAAATAACTCAACCAAGGCTCCTGAAAAGTAGGAGACACCCTACATGCCTCTAGTTTTATCTCCAACTCAAATTAAATAATCTAACTAAGTCTTCGTGATTCAGTTAACACTTACATGTTTTTATGTGATGGAATTATAATTTTAATTCTAATTTAATTAAGGGAAAATTAAATCGGAAGCCCCCTTGTGGTGCCATTTCAATAATATTAGTTGCAAGCCCAGAGTAAGCTACACCAGACTAGACATTATAATTGGATGGGGTTTTACAGTAGTTTCATTTAGTAGTCAAGTCTTAGAAGGGAACCACAAACAAGTTGTTCAACATGCTTTCAATGCCACCCACATCAAATATTGCAGCTTTAGGGACTCTTATGCACATGGATCCATTCACTCATGATGCATACAAAGAGGCATATTCAAAGTATGAGGACTTCAAGGAGGTGTATCAGTAGTTGCAAAGTCAGAGTCATGTGCACAATGGAGACAACATCGTTGACTACCGTCTCCAGGATGGGTTACTATTCAAGTTAGATAAGCTATGTTTTCATAAAGGTGAGAGATTGCAACTTATTATATAGGCTCACACCTCCAAGGTTTTAGGGAAATTTGGTGTAGGGAATATTTTCGCTAACTTGCAGAGGTATCTGTATTAGACCAAGATGCAAGATCAAGTAGCTAGGTTCATAAGAGGATGCATTCTTTGTTGTACCAGCAAGCCTAACAACAGAAAAAATGGTCTATATCATCCCTTACCTATACCTAATCATCCATGGGAAAGCATTTCCATGTACTTTGTGGGAGGTTTACCGACAACCAAGAAGGGGTATGACCACCTGTTCATGGTAGTTGACAGGTTCAGTAAGATGTGTGTTCTGATGCCATGTAAAAATACCATCAGCGGGCAAGAAGAAGAAAAATTGTTCTTTGGATATGTCTAGGCGCACTTTGGGATACCAAGGAGCATCATTTCAGACATGGATACAATATTTCTCAGTGCATTATGGACTACATTGTGGGAGAAGAGGGACACAAATTTGAAGATATCTACAACATTTCATCCATAGACAAATGGGCAGATAGAAGTAGTCAACGAGACTTTGGTGTAGCTTCTGAGGGGATACAACCAAAATAATTTGAAGACCTGGGATTAAAATATGGTATATGTACAACATTCTTACAACAGAGAAGTCCAGAATTCTACAGGAAAGTCCCCATTTGAGACTTTTTTTGGATATTTTTCACCTTCACCTTTGGATATTTCATATGGGTAGCAAGGAGGAGTAGGGAAGATCTTGCAGGAGATTCTTTGAGGGCTGAAATGTTTTTAGAGAAGATCAGGCAGATCCATATATAGGTACAAGATACACTACAAAACTAGCAGGAGAAGTATAAGGCCAGGCATGATCAACATATTGAATAGAGAAATCGTTCAAGATGGGAAACAAAGTATGGCTATAGTTGAACAAGGAGAGTTTCAGGAGTCTGGTAAGAAAATCAAGGCTCTATGTTATGGTCCCTTTAATATATTGGAAAAGGTGGGTGATAATTCCTATCAACTTATTCTACCACCATATATGTGTATTTACTCAGTTGTGAATGTATACAATTTGAAACTCTATGGGCCTTCCATGCTAGACCACGAAGAGGAGTAGGTCCTACCTATTGTGGAGGATTTGGAACCTGACGCTCAAGAAGAGTAGAAAAAATATAATGTTTTGCATAATAGGTCTATAACTAAGGGAAAGGTGCAGCATTCCCTTTGGCATATTGGGTTGAAGGGACAAATTCTAGGAAAAGATAAATGGTACACTAAAGAGAACGTGGAGGAAAAAATTCCTCACCTCATTCAATAAAATACTTTAGGGACCAAATGCCTCCCAAAATTGGTAGGTTTCGTCTGTATTGGATCATTATATTTTTTTTCATCCATCTTAATGCATTCATAGTGGAAAAAGTGGAGGAATCAGCTCATGGGACCATTTTTACTGGCGGGGCCCAGTTTGGCGAAATGGGGTCTGAAAACTTCCGGGAGTTTTAGGCATCAAAGGATATTTTTGGGGGGTAAAATTTGTAGCTTTAATGTCATATCTTTTCATTTTATTCTACACACTTCTTTCCAACGATGCAAGAAGTGCATCAATCAGAGTCTATATGCAAACGTTTTGCCACTCAAAAGTTGAGCTTCTTGTTTTCACACCTATAGTTCGGGAGGATGTCGCGTTAGCCCCCATTATTCATGGAAAAGGGACTAGCCACGTGTTTTTGATGTAAAAGACTCTATAATAGTCTATTTTTTAACTCAAGTTAAGATTTTTTGTATTCAAACTTAACCACTAGTAGGCTATCGGGTTATGTTATAACCGGGCCACCACCAAGAAGAGGTGTTCCATTATTTCCATAACATTTTGTTCCATAGTTAAACAAAGATGGCCATGAGATATAGGAGGTAGAACAAACATATATTATTTTGCATTGTAGTAGCCCATGGGCCACAAGCATTACTTATTTGTACTTGTAGCCTTATTTTCCAAATACAAAAAGAGAGCAAAGTGACCTCACCTTCCAGCTGGGTTTTCTCCTGAAAATGTTTCCCAGAGTATATTTTGTGTCTTATGGGTGTGTGTGATCTTATTTTTTATTATCTACATAATTTCCATTCGCATGCATGCACTATTTACAGTAAAATATACAGATCTATAAATTAAATAAAATTTTGATAGTGTAGAATTTCATATTTTTAATATAATATTGTAAGATTTGTTATGACGAATTATACAATGGAATATCCATGGTTTTTTACGGATCAATGGATTATCCTTGCTATGATGAAAAGGTATTTAGGATGAAAATTGAAAGAAAAAAATGTCCACACCTTCATTATATCTTTTGCAATGTGAATATGAAGTAATCAATTATTAATTTTAAGAATTTTTTCCCAATAGTTATCTTAGACATACAACTCTCATTGATGTCACTAAGGACATGTTGAGAGTGGCATCTAAAGATATTATTTAAGGAACAAGTCTTGAAGGAAAAAACTCCATCACAAAAATCAAATTAAAATAGGATAACCAAAGCCAACTCATCACATTTATAATCCATAGAATATAAATATGGTTGAGGAATGATATTGGAAATATTCAAATATGGCTCAAACAAGTTCATAATCATATCTTCATATGATATGTAGGGCTCATATTTGAGCAACATGGCTTCATCTTCAAAAATTTCCTCTTCATCACTACCAAGATATTTACTTAGGTCATGATTTTCTTTGTTAGCTTCCTCCTCTACAACTTTATAAGAATAAAAAGGGAGCTCATTTATAAGGGCCTTTGCCAAATATTTAAGGGTAGCTTCATAGCTTTGAAACATATGCCCCCAATACTCAAGTAAATTTTGATTAAATACCTTAATTGAATAGGTGTTTTTTGGCTCAAAAGGATATTGAAACCATTCACTTTGATCTTTCCCAAGAGAATTGATGAAAAACCTCATGAGAGCATCCTCATGAACCATCTTGATCTCTGGAGCATATTTGAGAAATTTTACCACATCGTCAATGATTGAAGAAGGATCACCATCAAAATTTGGAACCTCAATCATACAGATTGCACCATAGTGATTAGGATACCCAGGGATATCCTTAACATCCAAATCAAGGTACATTTCATGAAAATATCCAAGATCCATTATTTATAATTTTTCATAATCAAATATAGAGTTGACAAGGTGAACTTGAATGCCTTGAAAATTGTGTGCTTCACCTTGCAAGGATGGGATCTTTGAATATCAATGAAGAACTAGGGATTTTTTCTTCCAATGGATTCATTAAATGAGAAGTTGTAACTTTGGTTTTTGGATGTTCCCATTAACATATTTTGAGGCATATACTTTAGATTATGAAGATATGGACTCAACTCCTCCCCTGCCACAAAATATAGTAGTCCTATTGCAAAGTCTCACTAGGTGGATCCAGACCTTAGGAAAAAAAGAGATCAATTTCCATTGTCACCTCAACAACATTTCTCCTAATATTTAGTGGTGTGTGACCAGAAGGGAAGCTTCCTTAGATACTTAGCTAAAACATATTCAATTTTAATGACTCAAGGTGATGGATGTGAGGTCTACTAATTGTGATATATGTAATATACCCTGAAAACCTCGTTGGAAAATGCATGGAGTTAGGAAATTTTTTCAATATTTACCAATGTGTAGCTTTATACATCAATGTATATATTCCCTCATTGACCATTAGAATAACCATCATCATTGCCCAGATAAATATTTAGTAAAAAGAAGAGTGAGTTACACAACCATTAACTGTCATTTTTGTAGCATATTAACTTAAATTTCCTGCTATAACTATGCATCGATTCCATGATCATTTTAACTCAATTAGTAAATCACATAATTGATAATATGAACATCACATCATGAAATAAATTAACATCATGAAAATGGCACAATGAACAATCACATCATTAGACATCGATATACCTTGGAAACCCTGTAGGGTGAAAACCAACAAATGTTTAATTTTATTATTATATGCTCATGAGGGTTTTCATCCCTCACTCAATGGTTATAAGGGAGTCCATCCATTGACCATTTTCATAAAAATTACATAGAAAAATAATCTTAAATGCAACATAACTAGCTATAAGCTATTACAATAAACATGATATCATTTACCCACGAATCCTCAATCTTTGTCATGTGGTAGAATTGTTTCCATCAGTGGCTCATATTGCAGTTCGGATTCCTAAACCTACATGGACTAACAAATATTTATCTGCCACAATGTTCAACATGAACAATTCTTTTCTCAAGTCACTATCATTTCTTGTCATTGTTGTCGTCAGCACACTTGATATCATGATTAGATAAAATATTAATAAACCAATAATCAATCTTTATTTGTGACACTTCAACAACTATTTGTATGCATGTATAAAATATAAATGGAATGTAATTAAATCCTTTCACATGCATTAAGAACTAAATAAATCACTATCAAGCATCATATTTCTAACAAACACTAACAAACTCTTGCATGCACTTTCAGATTCTTTCCAAATGAAAACTAACATAATAAATAATATTATTGTGCATGCAAATGCATAACAAGCTTTCAAAATAACTAACCCAACAAGAAATTTCCTTTGTGCATACTCTTATGTTTTCTTTTCCAAAGGGATTAACGCAAGATATTCTATACTTATGCATATGAATGCATGTTCTTTTCCAAAAACATCATTTAGACACAAGAACTATTCAAAATGACTATTATGTATAAAAATGACAACTCTATTTCAAACAAATTTAACATGCTAGTTATAATTTTGTGCATGCAACTACTTGTCCTCTCCAACAGAAAATAGCATAGCTTATTCTTCTTGCATGTAAACATATATTTATTTTCAAAGGAAACTAAATAAATATTTCATGGAAAAAGAAACACATTTCTTTTCCAAGGAATCAAACATATACCATTTATTCTTTCATGCATGCAAAGGGGCATTCCCCTCTTATCCAAAATTTCTAGCCCAATAACTATGCATAATATTATACAAAATAAATCTAATACCATTTAGGTGTGAAAATACATATTATTTTTCCCAAAAGAAGGCTAACACAATGAATATGTGATTGCATCTTCTTTTTCTCTAGAAATTTAATACCAAAAATATACTTTTTCCATGCATGCAAGTATATATGTTTCTCTAAATAATATTACATAATAAAACATGTGATTACTAGTTTTCCTCTCCAAGAATCTAATCCAATAATACATACAAGGATACATTTTTCTCTTTTATTTTTTTTGAAGAGTTCTAACACAATAAATAATTGGCATGCAAATATATATATTTATTTTCCGAGGAATTTAACACACTAATTATTCTTTTTGCAAAAGATAGCTAACTCACTAACTATTATGCATGCAATACAAAATATTTTTTTATCATTTCATACATCAGAGAGATTTTGTAATATTTCCTCAAGAAATAACATGAATAACAAATCTCTTTTCAAATAACACAACCAATTGCCTTTTATTCAAAGGTTTTATGTGAACTAATTCTCACAAAAGTTACTTATATCTTCTTACATGACTCAAGCTCTTCATGCATGTAAAATCACATAATAAATTCTAGTATATCAAATATACTAGATAGTATTCATATGCACCTAAGCACATACTCTCTTCAAGAGTCCCATATTTCTATTTAAAACTTTTAATGCATATGCATAATGAGAACATAATTTGTAATCTCTTAAATAAATAACTTAATTCCTTTTGAAGAATTATCAACACAATTATTATGTCTATATGTACATAAACAATTATTCTTATCTGATTGAAAAATAATATGGAAGCACCTTGTTTTACTCTGTTTTTCATGTTTTAGTCATCAAATTTGGATGCGACTTACGACCATATGGAAATGAATTTTTGAAAACAAAAAGAATTTTTTGTTTGGAACAGACTTATTAAAAAAAAACTTCTCTCATTTTTTTCACAAGTGTCACAGTTTAGAAGATTCGAATGTATCTGTGCAACTCATTTTTCTACATTTAAATATTAAATAGTTTCTTGTTTTGTTCATTAAATTTGGACATGTTTTCCAAACGTATCGAAATGATTTTTTGAAAACCAAAAGAGGTTTTTGTTTGTAACGACTTCATTTAAAAAACTCTCTCCTTTTTTACACATGTATCAAGTTTTGGAAGATTTGAATGAATCTTTTCAGCCCATTTTTCTAGATTTAAATATGAAAAAAATTCATGTTTTTGTCATCAATTTTGGACACATTTTTTTTAGACATGTAAAAAAAAAAAATTAAATATGAAAGAGGCTTTTTGCTATACTGGACTCATCTACAAAAATGTCTTTTATTTTGTACACATCTATCACAGTTTGGGAATACGAAGGCATATCTGGACCCTATTTTCCAATAACTCATGCGATTTATAGAACTATTTAGCCATGAAAAGCTTTTAATAATTAAAAACACATGAAATATTCTAAGAATTCAATGAACCAAAACACATAGTCCTCTATGCACAAAATTCGATAGAAGTTTTCTCAAGAAAAAATATTGATTCTTTATCATATGAGGTTTTCCAAGAAAATAAATTCAATTCTTATTTCATCATGCACCATATGCAAACAAAATAATTTCCAAAGAACATAATTTCTTATCTTTTTATGTATGCTTTAATCCCTTCTTCATCTCTCTTTTCTCCATTCTCCATGTATTTTGTAATTATTTCCCGTGTTTTTCCCATAGGCTTACAATAAATAGAATTGAGAAAATGGAAAAGTTTTTCTAAATCTTAAAATCATTCCATAAATCACTCCATAAATTTGATTTTTCCTAAATCACAAAAGCACTCCATAAATCTCTCATGCTTTTATTTTCAAGGTAAATTTTTTTTTGCCTTATGAACAAAATATCTCTTATCCACAATTTTTCTAAAAATATTACTCATTATTTCTAAAACTCATAAAATATACCAAGTTAGAAATATAATTTATTTATATAGAAGAATATAAATTCTTCTAAATAAAATAATTATGAATTAATTCTTGTAATATTCTTATAATTAATAATTACAAAAATATTCTTGAAGTAATATCGATATAAGAATTAATAATATTTAATTATTCAACAACCCTCATTTTGAGAGTTCTTACGGTCGCTTCGGCCAGGGATATTACATACTTCCTCCCTTAAATAGAACATCGTCCTCATTGTTTTTCTCTTGTTGGAACATGAACCTTTAGTTTTCATTACCAATTATTTAGGCAATGCCAAATAATATTTTAATCATAATAATTCCAAAGAAACTCAAGGAGCACTAGCCTTTTAATCATCAAAATGATAAGAAAAACTCTATCAAGTGCATGTTGTATTTTATTTAGGAGTTACACTTGTCTTTCTTTCCCACTAGTGTTGTTTGCAAATTATTTTCTCTCTCCCACAGTAATTTCAATCAAATTCAAACTCATGGCATTTATCTCCAGCCATTTTCTTCTAGTCCGTCAGGAATATAGAGTTCAATAAATAATTATTTTATCTAACATGAATTATTTCAGTCGCATATATATTTCAAATTTTTTCATCTATGCATGCATATAAATAATTCATTTCTGACATGTTCATTTTCTCATAAAAACCTACCAACATAAACTATTTCATTGAAATTTTCGCTTAGATAAATTAATATATCATGCATGCAAAGCTATAACACATGCAACAATTTTGACACATGTAATTTACAGTCTATTGTAACATTCAGCATCTTTAGATAATTTTGAAATCAATAACTAAACATAGACATAATTTCATCTAACCATAGTTAATTTATTGGATTTATTCAGGAACCGAACATATTCCACCCAACCGTGAACTATCTCCAATATTTCCCCACCGAGATAAAATCTACTTGCCACTGGAATCAACAACCTCATTGACTCCTTGGTTCTTTCTTCCCAGCATATTTTTAGCAGCGTCCTGCTTTAAGGCCTGCCAACCTTTTACCTAGGCCTTTTTATTTTAGATTTTTCGAAAAATATATATTTTTTTCTTTAAAGCATGTCTTTCTCTCTTGTTGTTCTTTATTTTACCCCACTTAGTATTTATCTCCAACTATGTCATTAACATAATAATTCTCTCCCATTATGTTAATATTTTCCTCTTTATTATTTTCTCCTAGAGATTTTTAGGAGAATTTTAGAGACGGATCGTCGTGGACTTAACCACCAATAACTTATAATAAGCTAGCAAGAAGTCTTCTAAAACTCTAGAGTTATTTCCCGAATACCCCAACCAATGTATTCATTAACTCAAAAATAAAATAAAATATTACATCATCACAACATCCCTATCATCGCTTCCATAGCCATTGAATCAAATAAGAATTCCATGTCTAGAAATAGTCAATGCGTAAACAAATCCATTTTAATTTACATAATTGTACATTTTTATATTATCATTAAAGCAAAGGAAATTTTATGTACACCAGGTATCTATACTTGACTCTCAACATGGGTCCCATAATTTTTCAAAGTACATTGACAACAATTCATCACATGTGATATAGGTGGTATACATTCCAAATTTTCACATAACAACAATAATGCAACTTAGAAAAGAAAACAATAAAATATCTTGCATACCAAAGAAGTATACTTTCTATAAGGTCTCGCCTTACCAACCATCAATATTATAGAGAAATGACAGTCCCATTGAACAATAGGACACAAAATGTGACTTTTGTTTTCTATATTTACAATTAGTTTACAACCATGTAAGCAACAACCATTGGGGAATTTTTGGGAAAATAGTTTGAAATCATGTGATCTACAACACTGTAGATTTTTATCAAATAGTTTGCAAGCATGAAATATACAACCAATGAGGCATTCTAACAAACAATTTGTAAGCATGAAATCTACATCCACTGAGGAATTTTAACAACAGTTTGCAAGCATGCAATCTACAATCAATGAGACATTCTAACAAATAGTTGGCAAGCATGAAATCTTCCGCCAACGAGGAATTTTAACAACTATTTAGCTAACATGAAATAAATTTCCATAAATATGTTTAAACTATCAGAGATATAGTAAAACTGTAATTTACAAAATAGCATGAATCATATTAATATCATCAATGGTTAAATTTATGTAAAACAACACAACCAGCAATCCCTACAGGAGCGTCTAATCAGAAAATTCGACAAGATTATGGATCCAAGTCTGAACATAACATTTTCATGGAATCAAAATGGAGGTTACATAATCTTGAGGTATTAATACCCCTTGATGTTATGATGAATCACATCCAAAAATCCCACGGATGCAATCTTTTAAAACAACAAAACTTTGGATCCCATTTACCGCTTTTGTCAAACACATAGAATGCAAACTTTCATATGCAACTCTACATGAAGAAAGACAACCCACAATTATGCTACTATGAGTTTTTCATTGACTCTAAGTTCAGTATATGAGTTCCACTTCACTCATTTCTTATTTTTAACACCTAAAGAGGTTCTTTAATATATATATATATATATATATATATATATATATATATATATATATATATATTACAACATTCCATTGTCCTCTTCAGGGTTAACCACACCTTCTAAATTATTTGTTTATCACAAAAACCATATGTGCATTTATTCTTTATAAGCAGTGCATTATGAATTTAGTCATGTTTTTCCCCTATTTATTTTATTAACGATTCCAAAAAGGCGCCAGTGTTGCAACCATTTTCTCTAATACCATTTGTGACATGCCCCGGTAACCTCGCAGGAAAATGCATGGAGTTAGGAAATTTTTTCAACATTTACCAATGCGTAGATTTCTACATTTCATTCTATATTCCCTCATTAACCATTATAATAACCATAATTATCACCTAGAGAAATATTTATTAAAAATCATAGTGAGTTACACAACCATTAATTGTCATTGTTGTAGCATATTAACTTAAATTTCCTCCCATAACTATGCATTGATTCCATGATCATTTTAACTCAATTGGTAAATCACATAATTAATAATATAAACATCACATCATGAAAATTCACAATGAACAATCACATCATTAGACATCGATATACCCAGGAAACCCTGTAGGGTGAAAACCAACAAACATTTAATTTTATTATTAAACGCTCATAAGGGTTTTAATCCCTCGCTCAATGGTTATAAGGGAGTCCATCCCTTGACCATTATCATAAAAAAATACATAGAAAAATAATATTAAATGCAACATAACTAGCTATAAGCTATTACAATCATCATGATATCATTTACCCATGAACCCTGAATTTTTGTCGTGTGGTCGAATTGTTTCCATCAGTGGGTCATCCTGTAGTTTGAACTCCTAAACCTGCATGGACTAATAAATATTTATCTGCCAAAATGTTCAGCATGAAAAATTCTTTGCTCAAGTCACTATCATTTCCTGCCATTGTTGTCATCAGCACACTTGATATTATGATTAGATAAAATATTAATAAACCAATAATCAATCTTTATTTGTGACACTTCAACAACTACTTGTATGAATGTATAAAACATAAACAGAATGTCATGAAATACTTTCACATGCATTAGTAACAAATAAATCACTATCAAGCGTCATATTTCTAACAAACTCTAACAAAATCTTGCATGCACTTTCATATTCTTTCCAAAGGAAAACTAACATACTAGATAATATTATTGTGCATGCAAATGAATAACAAACAATTTCCTTTGTGCTTACTCTTATGTTTTCTTTCCAAAATATATTAACACAGGAGATTCTATACTTATGCATATGACTACATGTCCTTTTCCAAAAACATATTTTCCACACAAGAACTATTCGCAATGACTATGATGTATAAAAATGTCAACTCTATTTCAACAAAGTTAACATACTAGTTATAATTTTGTGCATGCAACTACTTGTCCTCTCCAACAGAAAATAACATAGCTTATACTTCTTGCATGTAAAACATATATTTCTTTTCAAAAGAAACTAAATAAATATTGCATGGATAAATAAACACATTTCTTTTCCAAGGGATCAAACGCATACCATTTATTATTTCATGCATGCAAAGGGGCATTTCCCTCTTATCCAAAATATCTAGCCCAATAACTATGCATAATATTCTCCCAAAAGAAATTTAATACCATAGCTAATCCCTTTAGGTGTGAAAATACATATTATTTTTCCCAAAATAAGGCTAACACAATCAATATTATGTGATTGTATCTTCCTTTTCTCTAAAAATCTAATACCAAAACTATATTTTTTCCATGCATGCAAGTATATATGTTTCTCTAAATAATATTACATAATAAAACATATGATTAATAGTTTTCCTCTCCAAGAATCTAATCCAATAATGCATAAAAGGATACATTTTTCTCTTTTATTATTTTTTAAGAGTTCTAACACAATAAATGCTTTCTGGCATATATATATATATATATATATATATATATATATATATATTCCAAGGAATTTAGCACATTGATTTTTCTTTTTCCAAAAGATAGCTAACTCACCAGTTATTATGCAGGAAATACAAAATATTTTTTTATCATTTCATACATCAGAGAGATTTGTAATATTTCATCAAGAAATAACATGAATAACAAATACTTCTCAAATAACACAACCAATTTCCTTTTACGCAAAGGTTTTATGTGAACTATTTCTCACAAAAGTTATTTATAATTTTTTGCATGACTCAAGCTTATCATGCACATACAATCACATAATAAATTCTAGTAGATCACATATACTAGATAGTATTCATGTGCACCTAAGCACATACTCTCTTCAAGAGTCCATTTTTTTTCTTTAAAACTTTTAATGCATATGCATAATGACAACATACTTTGTAATATCTTAAATAAATAACTTAATTCACTTTCAAAAATTATCAATATAATTATTATGTCTATATGTACATAAAAAATTATTCTTATCCGGTTGAAAAATCAAATGGAAGCACTCTGTTTTATTTTTTTTTCTTGTTTTAGTCGTCAAATTTGGACGCAACTTACGACCATATGGAAACGAATTTTTGAAAACCAAAAAAAGTTTTTGTTTGGAACATGCTTATTAAAAAAAAACCTCTCTCATTTTTTCACAGGTGTCCCTATTTAGAAGATTTGAATGAATATTTGCAACTCATTTTTCCATATTAAAATATTAAATAATTTATTGTTGACACAGTTTCCAAACATATGGAAATTATCTTTTGAAAATAAAAAAAGAGGTATTTTTTGTAACGGCTTCATTAAAAAAAACCTCTCGGGTTTTACACATGTATCATGGTTTGGAAGATTCAAATGAATCTTTTAAATTCCATAGAGATTTTCTCAAGAAATAATCTTGATTCTTTATCATATGAGTTTTCCCTAACAGATAAATTCAATTCTTATTTCATCATACACCATATGCAAACACAATAATTTTCAAAGAACATAGTTATCTTTTGATGCATGCTTGGAATCTCTTCTTCATCTCTCTTGGTTTCATTCTCCATGTATATTGTCATTCTTTCCCCTATTTTTTCCATAGGCTTACAATAAATATAATTAAGAATATGAAAAATATTTTCTAAATCTTAAAAGCATTGCATAAATCACCCATAAATCACTCCATAAATATGATTTTTCCTAAATTACAAAAGCACTCCATAAATCTCTCATGCTTTTCTTTTCAAGGCAAATCTTTTTTTCCTTATGAGCAAAATATCTCTTATCCATAGCTTTTCTACAAATATTACTCATTATTTCTAACACTCATAAAATATACCAACATAGAAATATAATCTATTTATATAAAAGAATATAAATACTTCTAAATAAAAGAATTAAGAATTAATTCTTGTAATATTCTTATAACTAATAATTACAAGAATATTCTTGACGTAATATCGATATAAGAATTAATAATATTTAATTATTCAATAACCTTGATTTTACGAGAGTTTTTATGGAGGCTTAGGCCAGGGATATTACATACTCCCCTAATTAAATAGAACATCGTCCCCGATGTTTTCCTCTTATTGGAACATTAAAATTTAGTTTTCATTACCAATTATTTAGGAAATGCCAAATAATACTTTAATCATAATACTTCCACAAAAACTCAAGGAGCACTAGCCATTTAATCATCAAAATGATAAGAAAAACGATATCAAGTGCATGTTTTAATTTATTTAGGAGTTACCCTAGTCTTTTTTTCCCACTAATGTTATTTTCAAATTATTGTCTTTCTCTCCCACAGTAATTTCAATCAAATTCAAACTCATGAAATTTATCTCCAACCATTTTCCTCTAGTCTGTCAGGAATATATAGTTCAATAACTCATTATTTTATCTAACATGAATTATTTTAATCACATATATATTTAAATTTATTTTGTTTATGCATGTATATAAATAAGTCATTTCTAACATATTCATTTTCTCATAAAAAATTACCAACACAACCTATTTCATCGAAATTGTCACTTAGATAAATTAATATATCATGCATGAAAAACTATAACACATGCAACAACTTTGAGACATGTAATTTATAGTCTATTGTAACATCCAACATCTTTAGATAATTTTGAAATCAATAATTGAACATAGACATAATTTCATCTAATCGTAGTTAATTTATTGGATTTATTCAGGAACCGAGCCTATTCCACCTAACCGTGAACTATCTCCAATATTTTCCCACTGAGATAAGATCTACTTGCCATCGGAACCAACAACCTCATTGATTCCTTGGTGCCTTCATCCCAATATATTTTTACCAGTATCCTGCTTTAAGGTCTGCCAACCTTTTGCCTAGGCCTTTTTGTTTTAAATTTTTCAAAAAATATATTTTTCATTTTCTTTAAAGCATGTTTTTCTCTCCCGCTGTGATTTATTTTACCCCACTTAGTATTTATCTCCAACTAAGTGATTAAAATGTTCTTTTTCTCCCATTATGTTAATATTTTCCTCTTTATTATTTTCTCCTAGGGTTTTCTAGGAGAATTTTAGGGAAGCTCCATCATGGACTTAACCACCAATAGCTTTTCATAAGCTAGCAAGAAGTCTTCTAAAACTTTGGAGTTATTTCCCGAATACCCCAACCAATGTATTCATTAACTCAATAATAAAATAAAACATTACATCATCACAATAGCCCTATCATGGCTTCCATAACCATTGAATCAAATAATAATTCAATGTCTAAAAATAGTCAATGCCTAAAAAAATCCATTTTAATTTACATAATTGTCCATTTGCATATTATCATTAAAGCAACGGAGCATTTATGTATGCCAAGCATCTATATTTGACCCTCAACATGGGTCCCACAATTTTTCAAAGTACATTGACAATAATTCATAACATGTAATATAGGTGGTGTACATTCCAAATTTCCACATAACAACAATAATGCAACTTAGAAAAAAACAATAAAATATATTGCATACCATAGCATTATAATTTCTATAAGGTCTCACCTTACCAACCATCAAATTATAGAGAAATAATAGTCTCATTGAACACTAGGACACAAAATGCAATATATGTTTTTTCTTTACAATTAGCTTGAAGCGACAACAATTGAAGAATTTTGGGAAAATAATTTGCAATCATGCAATCTACAACCATTGTAGTTTTTTACCAAATAGTTTGCAAGCATGAAATCTACAACCAATGAGGCATACTAACAAAAATTTTGCAAGCATGCAATCTACATCCATTGAGGAATTTTAACAACAGTTTTCAAGCATGCAATATACAATCAATGAGACATTCTAACAAATAGTTAGCAAGCATGTAATCTACCGCCATTGAGGAATTTTAACAACTAGTTAGCGGACATGAAATAAATTTCCATAAATATGTTTAAACTATTAGAGAGATAGTAAAAATAAAATTTACAAAATAGCATGAATCATATTAATATCATCAATGGTTAAATTTCTGAAAAACAACACAACCAACAATCCCTGCAGGAGCGTCTAATCGGAAAACTCGACCAGATTATGGATCCATGTCTGAACAAAAAATTTTCATGGAATCAACATGGGGGTTACATGACCTTAAAGTATTAATAACCCTTGATGTTATGATGAATCACATCCAAAACTCCCACGGATGCAATTTTTTAAAACAAAAAAACTTTGGATCCCATTTACCGCTTTTGTCAAACACATGGAATGAAAATTTTCATCTACAACCCTACATGAAGAAATACAACCCACAAGTATGCTACTATGAGTTGTTCATTGACTCTAAGTTCACTATATGAGTTCCACTTGACTCATTTCTTATTTTTAACACCTAAAGAGTTTCTTTAATATATATATATATATATATATATATATATATATATATATATATATATATATATATATATTACAACATTCCATTATCCTCTTCAGGGTTAACCACAACTTCTAAATTATTTGTTTATAACAAAAGCTATACATTCATTCATTCTTTATAAGCAATGCATTATGATTTTAATCATGTTTTCCCCCCCTTTGTTTTGCTTAGCAATTCCCAAAATGCGTCAGTGTTGCAACATTTTTCTCCGATACCATTTGTAACATACCCTGGTAACCTCACAGAAAAGTGCATGGAGGAGGGAAAATTTTAAGAATGGAAGTTTATCTTAAATTTTAGAAACCTTGGCGAATCTTACTAGTTCCTAATATGGAAATTGTAAAATTTTTGGTGATCTTTTTTCAGAAATATTTATATTTATAATGATTTTATATTAGTATATATAAAATATCGGCGATCTTTAAGGTAAAATTATTTTGTACTATAAAATTTGGGCGAATAATTTTTAGAAAAAAATGGAAATTGGTGAACTTGAAATTTTGAAAAAGCATGGAAAATTAGCCCACCTACGAATATTAGCCCATAAAATTTTCCCTTTCAACATTTACCAATGTGTAGCTTTCTACATTACTTTCTATATTCTTCCATTAACCATTAGAATAACCATCATCATCACCTAGAGAAATATTTAGTAAAACTCACAATGAGTTACATAACCATTAAATGTCCTTGTTGTAGAATATTAAGTTAAATTTCTTATTATAACTATGCATTGATTCCATGATCATTTTAAATCAATTATTTAATCACATAATTGATAATATAAACATCACATCATGAAATAAATTAAGATTATGAAAATGAGACAATGAACAATCACATCATTAAACACCGATATACCCTGGAAACCTCATAGGGTGAAAACTAGCAAATGTTTAATTTTATTATTAAACGCTCATTACGATTTTCACCCCACTCTTGATGGTTATAAGGGAGTCCATCTCTTGACCATTGTCATCAAAATTACATAGAAAAATAATCTTAAATGCAACATAAATATATATAAGCTATTACAATCATCATGACATCATTTACCCGTGAATCCTCAATCTTTGTCTTGTGATCGAATTGTTTCCCTCAATGGGTCATCCTGCAGTTCGAACTCTTCAACCTGCATTGGACTAACAAATATTTATCTACCACAATTTTCAACATGAACAATTATTTTCTCAAGTCACTATCATTTTTTGTCATTGTTATCATCAGCACATATGATATCATGATTATATAAAATTTTAATAAACCAATAATCAATCTTTATTTGTGACACTTCAACAACTATTTGTATGCATGTATAAAACATAAATGGAATGCCATGAAATCCTTTCACATGAATTAGTAACAAAAAAATAACTCTCAAGTGTCATATTTCTAACAAATGCTAACAAAATATTGCATGCACTTTCATATTCTTTTCAAAGGAAAACTGACATACTAGGTAATATTATTGTGCATGCAAATGCATAACAAGATTTCAAGATAACTATCCCAACAAGAAATTTCCTTAGTGCCTACTCTTATGTTTTCTTTTCCAAAGGGATTAACGCAAGATATTCTATAATTATGCATATGAACACATGTTCTTTTCCAAAAACATTTTTTCCACGCAAGAACTATTCACAATGACTATTATGTATAAAAATGTCAACTCTATTTCAAACAAAGTTAACATACCAGTTATAATTTTGTGCATGCAACTACTTGTACTCTCCAACAAAAAATAACATAGCTTATTCTTTTTGCATGTAAAATATATATTTATTTTCAAAGGAAACTAAATAAATATTTCATGGAAAAATAAACACATTTCTTTTTCAAGGGATCAAATGCATACCATTTATTCTTTCATGCATGCAAAGGGACATTTCCCTCTTATCCAATATATCTAGCCCAATAACTATGCATAATATTCTCCCAAAAGAAATCTAATAAAATAGCTAATCCCTTTAGGTGTGCAAATAAATATTATTTTTCCCAAAAGAAGGCTAACGCAATCAATATTATGTGATTGCATCTTCCTTTTCTTCAGAAATCTAATACAAAAACTATACTTTTTCCATCATGCAACTATATATGTTTCTCTAAATAATCTTACATAATAAAACATGTGATAACTAGTTTTTCTCTCAAATAATCTAATCTTATAATGCATACAATGATATATTTTTCTCTTTTATTCTTTTTGAAGAGTTTTAACACAATAAATGCTTCATGGCATACAAATATATATATTTATTTTCCAAGAAATTTATCACACTAATTATTCTTTTTCCAAAAGATAGCTAACTCACTGGCTATTATGCATGCAATAAAAAATAATTTTTTATCATTTCATACATCAGAGAGATTTGTAATATTTCCTCAAAAAATAACATGAATAACAAATCCTTCTGAGATAACACAACCAATTTCCTTTTATGCAAAGGTTTTATGTGAACTACTTCTCACAAAAGTTATTTATATCTTTTTTCATTACTCAAACTCCTCATGCCTGTAAAATCACATAATAAATTCTAGTAGATCAAATATACTAGATAGTATTCGTGTGCACCTAAGCACATACTCTCTTCAAGAGTTTAATATTTATATTTAAAACTTTTAATGCATATGCATAATGAAAACATACTTTGTGATCTCTTAAATAAATAACTTAATTCTTTTTCAAGAATTATCAACATATTATTATGTCTATATGTACATAAACAATTATTCTTATCTAGTTGAAAAATTAAATGGAAGCACTATGTTTTTCATGTTTTAGTTATCAACTTTGGACACAACTTACGACCATATGGAAACGAATTTTGGAAAACCAAAAGAGGTTTTTGTTTGGAACAGACTGATTAAAAAGATAACCTTTCTCATTTTTTTTCACATGTGTCATCGTTTAGAAGATTCGAATGAATATTTGCAACTCATCTTTCCATATTTAAATATTAAATAATTTCTATTTTTTGTCATTAACTTTGGACACGGTTTCCAAACATATGGAAATCATTTTTTGAAAACCAGAAGAGGTTTTTGTTTGTAACGGATTCATTAAAAAAATGTGTCTTGGTTTTTACACATGTATCACGATTTGGAAGATTCGAATGAATCATTTCAACCCATTTTTCCATATTTAAATATGAAATAATTTCCTATTTTTTTCATCAATTTTGGACATGGTTTTCGAGACATCTAAAACGAATTTTTAAAATTTAAAATATTATTTTTTCTGGACTAGACTCATCTACACTTTCATTTTGTGCACATCTATCATGGTTTGGGAAATACGAAGGCATATCTAGACCCTCTTTTCCAATAACTCATACAATTCACATAATTATTTAGCCATGAAAAAATTTTAATGATTCAAAGCACATGAAATCTTCTAAGAATTCAATGAACCAAAACACTTAGTTCTCTATGCATGAAATTCCATAGAGGTTTTATCAAGAAATAATCTTGATTCTTTATCATATGAGTTCTTCCAAGCAAATAAATTCAATTCTTATTTCATCATGCACCATATGCAAACACAATAATTTTCAAAGAACACAGTTACTTATCTTTTGATGCATGCTTGGAATCCCTTCTTCATCTCTCTTGGCTCCATTATCCATGTATTTTGTCATTCATTCCTGATCTAAAAATGGTTTAGATAGCTTGTACGTATTTCAAGAACCTACCACTCAGTTTAAAATAAAATGATCTAGCTTGTACTTGACAATTTTGCATAATTATTTACTTGAAAGTGGTGTATGAATTTTTATTGTTTATGTGTCTTAACTTCATTTGTTCTTGTTGTAATTTAACATGTATGACAGCAACATAAAATATCAAATAATAATTTAAGCATAACAGCAATTTTAATCTAGCAGTTCACCCGAAATCTCATGGGCTACGTCTCCTTTGAGCTTTGTCATCATGACTCAGCACTTTGAGATTATGGTAAGTGTTTTTACAAGTAAATAATTAATTCAAATGAATAAAAAAATGATCCAAAGGACTGAAAATACCATAAATATTCCTCAATTGGCTGTCCAAATTCTACAAATAGCTTTAGGCTCTTGTTGACACGATTCCTTATGTTGGTGCACTAAGCTACTCTAAGCTTATAAATGGCACAAACTCCCTCAGAATTTTGTTTCTGTCACTGAAACCACTCCTAATATATCCAATACACATCATACACCAAATACCAACTAATAAATTGCTCAAATTGAGCACTACATTCCCCAAATAGGCTATCCTCCACGGTTTGCCCAAGGCTGCCCAGAACTTCACATTAGCTTCTCAAGATCTAAAAGTTCTCAAAATGTTATAAAACCACTTCCATTGGTTCCAAAATGACTAAAATATTCAAGATAGAGTTTTGTTTCATCAAAAATAGCCTCCAGCTGCTCTGGTTTCGCCTCAATCACCTATCGCCACCCCCTAGCACTAGGGTCAAGGAAAACTTATTTGTTGAGTTTTCAACCTCTAAAAGTCTTTAACACTTGATGAAACCTCTATAAATATATTCATAATTATTTTTTAAGCCAATAATGACCACTTTTTCACTGCATATGGTCTCAAACAGCTCTTTCAAAGCCTTGCACTGCTGCTGTCAAAAGCTGGCACTAATGGCCCCTAGAACTTTACTGAAGCTTTTTGGCCTTCAAACGTTCCCTACAGGCTTTGCAAACCATTTCATCATATTTATAACATCTTAATTATCCAATTTAGATTACTGGAACTTTGGAAAATGACTCTAACTCCCCTGGCTAGGCCTCAAACTGAAGTTGTCTCATGGTGGCCCTTATGGCTCCTTCATCTTCTCTGAAGCAAAAGATGTTGAAGATCACCTCCATTCGACCTGAAACCTGTCCCAAAGTCTTCAGAAGGTCAAAGATACCCAAAATTGACTAACATTTCATCTAATTTTTTTCAATAATAAGAGAGTTATGACCAAAACAACTTTGCCCCAATTTCCTCCACTAAATGTGGGGCAACTACTAGTTAACTCCAATAAAAGTGGAAGTCTGCTTAAATTTGGGAGCGCCTCCAGAATATCTGCCATCTTAAACTCCACTTAACTGAAGCTTAATTAAATATTAAACCTGAGATTATGCTCCTTACGCACTCTTAACATTAAGCTCCCACACTAGTCATATGATGAGGTTCCATGGGAGGAGGGTTGGCCCCTCCGTGCTCCACCGAACCCACTCGGCATTCAAAGAAAAATAACTTCTTCATATGGTGTCTGTTTTTCGAACCGTTTGCAGCACCAGAATCAAGAAGATGATACCTTTGCAAAAATCTTGGTTTCAACCCAATCCTATAACTTTTAATTTTGAGCTAATCCTTAGGTCCTTGATCCAGTTCTGATCACACCTCTCAAATGAGAAGATTTTGGACCCAAAAAGCTCTCTTGGACTACCGAAACTAATCTGTATAGCAAATGAGAGTAATTCACCCTCTTCTCTTCAGCCTCCAAACACTTTCCTTGCATGTCTAGTTACTTTTAACCACAACTAGAAAGAAATTCACACTTCCCTTCCTCGATGCGCTTATCCTCCTGTCAAGAGCTGTCTTTCTTGCACTCACTCAAAAATTTTCTGGCAAGAAATTTGCAGAATGTAGTTGAACATCATTGCCTTGATCAATGATCCAAGGTGGCTCAAACATAAATCGTGCAACATGCGACATCAACAACAAGTCGTCATAAAATAGGCTATACAATTGACACAAAATCAATGTAAAAAGTGTGCAACACAATCGACACAAGTTGACAAACATGTGCGACACAATTGACACAAGTCAATAAACAACATGATACATCTTGACAAACACATTTGCATGTATCAATTTACAATGAACCTATTTACAGTTTGTTATTTACACATACAACTTCCATGCACATGTACACCTTCAACTCTTCCTTTCAAGTACCAACAAGTACATAATCCCAAAAACATGTGGGTGACTATAAGAGAAGAACTAAAAGATATTTTTGCAATATAAGTGAGTATCATGCTCATATTTTACACCTCCAAGGTGAAATTTTTCAACAACAAGGAAATTCCTTCAACTGAACCGCATTTATATGCAATCTTGCATCAAACTTTTCAACAGAAATACATGCATACAACCAAAATGTGTATATGTACAAAGGAGTATTTCTTACTGTGTTAAGAAGTCCATCCACTTCTTTCCAAGCCACCTCCATGGCGAATTTTTCTGCTACAACACTTCTTCATGTGAATCTTCCATTTTCACATCAATAATGGAATCTATAGTTCCACTTGTGCCAATATTTCTGTCCTCTTGTTGCATGTGCTTTGGATGACTAGTTCGATGCAAAGTCCAACAATGGGAGACATCATGTCCCTTCTTTTAGCAATATGTGAAAAACTTATACACCTTCTTTGAAAGTTGTATTTTCCTCATCTGCTTCCTGTATGCTTTCTTCCTCATCCATCATCTTGAAACAACATGGTTAAATCCACCACACTATGTACAGCAAAAATTTCTTCCATTTAAGCATGCAAAATTATCATGCTTTGCAGAAACACAATCAAATTTATCATGAGAAGATTTATACCTCTTGTAATGCTTTGAATGTTCATCCTTTTTTCCTTCTTGAGGTGATGAACTAGTAGAGGCTACAACTTTCATTTGCAAACTAACATCATCGTTCTTGTCTTGAAAACTATCTAAACTTGCATGTTCTCCATAAGCTGCATGTTTACCATCTTCTTGCTGCAACAAAGGCTTAAAGCAATGGAAATCATCTTTGAAACAAATTTGACATATTTTCATCTTAGAACTTGGAACAAAAGTTCTCTTTGAAATAGCCTCATGTGCCTTCATGGTTTTGGAGTCTTCGCCATTAAATTGGACATAACCAAGACCAAGATTCTTGGGTCGTTCCTCAACAAGAATGGGTTCAACCATGCCTTCTACATGCTTACCTAATCCCTTGCCTTCATAGCCCATTTTAATCATTAATTTGGACCCTATTCCCCTTTTATGTATTTTGAAACAACCAACACATCTTTCTAAGAAGGAAACTGAAGACAAGTTAGAATGGATTACCTTTTCCTCATGAATTTTCTTCGTCAAAACCTATTTGGCTTGATGGAGTTGCCTCTCCATATCATGCAATCTTTGAAGAAATTATTCCTTCTCTTCCTTCATGAAAAACAAATGTTTACGAAGTTTAGTACTTTCTCTTTTGTCCTCAAACAAAATCTGCACCATGTCCTTCAATATAATAAAGTCATGCTTCATATCATCATCAAAGAATATTGTGAAGGAGGAAAATTCACTTGTAGAAGTTGTCATTATGATTTCAATGAAAAAATTAACTTCAACAAAGTTCTCAAAGCTTTTCAAAACAAATGACAAAGCTTTTTAACCAAATGGTTGTAGAGACAAACTCTTATTCAAGCAGCCAAACAACAAACAAACTCCAAGAGCTTCTTAACAAATAATCATCAAGAGGGTTTGTTCCAAAAGTGACCTTGAGGTCCCTTTGGGTAAGGAAGATGCCTTCAGCCCTTTCTTCTTTTTTTTCCTCTCCAGGACTTAGCTAACAATAGTTATCCCTTCATCTCAAGTAAACTCAAACAACAATCAGTTTGCAAATAGTAAAACAATCAATCTTTTACATTGTTTAAACCCCTTTCAAGCTATAAAATCAAGCAACCAAGTGCTCTGTCAAGCAAGAAACTATGCTCTGATACCAACCTGATCTGAAAATGGTTTGGATAACTTTTATGTATTTCAAGAACCTACCACTCAGTTTAAATTAAAATGATCTAGCTTGTACTTGACAATTTTGCAGAATTATTTACTTGAAAGTGGTGTATGAATTTTTATTATTTATGTGTCTTAACTTCCTTTTTTCTTGTTGTAATTTAGCATGTATGACAACAACATAAATTAGCAAATAATCATTCAAACATAACAGCAATTTTAATCTACTAGTTCACCCGAAATCTCGTGGGCTACGTCTCCTTTAAGCTTTGTCATCATGAATTAGCTCTTTGGGATTATGGTAAGTGTTTTTACAAGTAAATAATTAATTCCCGTGAATAAAAAAATGATCCAAAGGACTAAAAATACCATAAATATCCCTCAATTGGCTATCCAAATTCTACAAACAGCTTTAAGCTCTTGTTGACACAATTCCTTCTATCGGTGCACTAAGCTACTATGAGCTTCTAAATGGCACAAACTCCCTCAGAATTTTGTTTCTGTCACTGAAACCACTCCTGATGTATCCAATACACATCAGACACCAAAGACCAACTGATAAATTTCTCAAATTGAGCACTTCATTCCCCAAATAGGCTATCCTCCATGGTTTTCCCACGGCTACCCAGAACTTCACATTAGATTCTCGAGCTCTAAAAGTTCTCAAACTATTATTAAAACACTTCCATTGGTTCCAAAATTACTGAAATAGTCAATATAGAGTTTTTTTTCATCAAAAATAGCCTCCAGCTGCTCTGGTTTCACCTCAATCACCTATTGGCACCCCATGGCACTGGGGTCAAGGAAAAATTCTCTGTTGAGTTTTCGGCCTCTAAAAGTATTTAACACTTGCTGAAACCTCTGTAAATAGATTTAGAATGATTTTTTCAGCCAATAATGACCATTTTTTCACTGCATATGGTCTCAAACAGCTCTTTCTAAGCCCTGCACTGCTGCCGGAAAAAGCTGGCACTAATGGCCCCTGGAACTTTACTGAAGTTTCGACCTTTAAACGTTCCCTAAGGGTTCTTCAAACCATTTAATCAGATTTATAACATCTTAATTATCCAATTTAGACTATTGGAACTCTGGAAAAGGAATCTCACTCCCCTGGTTAGGCCTCAAACTGAATTTGTCTCATGGTGGCCCTTGTGGCTCCTTCATCTTCCCTAAAGAAAACTCTTCTGAAGATCACCTCCATTTGACCTGAAACCTGTCTGAAAGTCTTCAAAAGGTCAAAGAGACTAAAAATTGACTAAAATTTCATCCAATTTCATTCAATAATGAGAGAGTTATGACCAAAACAACTCTGCCCCAATTTCCTCCACTAAATGTGAGGCAACTACCAGTTAACTCCACTAAAAGTGGAAGTCTGCCTAAATTTGGGAGTGCCTCCAGAATCTCCGCCATATTAAAATCCACTTAACTGAAGCTTAATTAAATAATAAACCTAATATTGGGCTCCTTAAGCACTCTTAACATTAAGCTCCCACACTGGTCATATGATGAGGTTCCATGGGAGGAGGGTTGGCCCCTTCGTGCTCTACTAGACCCACTCAGCATTCAAAGTGCAACAAATTCTTCATACAGTGTCCATTTTTCGAACCATTTGTAGCGCCGGAATAAGGAAGATGAGACCTATGCAACCATATTTGTTTCAACCCAATTATGTAACTTTGAATTTTGAGCTAATCCTTAGGTCCTTGATCCAGTTCTGATCAATTCCCCTATTTTTCCCATAGGCTTACAACAAATAGAATTAAGAAAATGGGAAAAAAATTCTAAATCTTAAAAGCATTCCATAAATCACCCATAAATCACTCCATAAATCTCCAATGCTTTTCTTTTCAAGGTAAATTTTTTTTTGTGTTATGAACAAAATATTTCTTATCCATAGTTTTTCTAAAATTATTACTCATTATTTCTAAAACTCATAAAATATACCAACTTAGAAATATAATTTATTTATATAAAAGAATATAAATTCTTCTAAATAAAATAATTAAGAATTAATTCTTGTAATATTCTTATAATTAATAATTACAGGAATATTCTTGATGTAATATCGATATAAGAATTAATAAGATTCAATTATTCAACAACCCTCATTTTACGAGAGTTTTTATGGTGGCTTAGGCCAAGGATATTACAATATAATATAGGCAAAGCCTAGAAGGCCTAAGTAATGTATGCCAAAGTTTAGGTACTTTATTGCTAGACCAATTAGAGGGTTGTTATAAGTTAGAGTTTTACAAATTTTCAATGACGACGAAAGTAATGCCATATAATAGTCAACAGAAAAGGTATTTCAATGAATATTCAAGAAAGGAGATACAACCTTCTAATAGATGCCAAGTATTTATATTTTTTAGAGAGTTTTATGAATGAAATCATCCATAAATAGTAAAAAAATGGTAATTTCAGCCCTAGAAGGTAGGGTTTATCATGCAATAATGTTAGATTTTTCTTTTATATAATTAATTAATGCATTCCCCACTTTAAGAGAAATAAAACATGAAACATAAATTACGTTATAGAAATTTCACATAAAACCCTAGCCCTAACCTTAGAAATCTAAGAATTAGATAGAATAAGGAAAAAAAATATTTAAGAATATGGATTTGATCAACACTACTATGAATAGTGCCTTGTCCTAGATGAGAAAATGGAATATTTTAGGGAAAAACCAATGATAATGACATTCTTGAGGTTAGGGGGATGATTAAGACATCCACTTTAAACCTTAGTGATTTCCTTGTAAGAGGATATTTTAAATTTAAGGGATGCACACTTGGAGATCCCTTAAAGGTTTCCAAGAAAAAAAATCACATATAGAGGAGAAAATTTTCAGGATGGATTTAGCAATTATATCATGGCCCAATTAGAAACACTACTACACCAATACAACATGAAAAAATTAGAGGAAATGTGGGTAATTTACAAAATTTTCTAAGAGAAACACTTCAATCAATCCAAGGAAATCATCTCCATACAAGATACCATCTCCAAAATAAAATCACACCATAAAAGATCACATTTTTTCCAAGTAGAGACAAAGGATTGATTAACACACTTTAGAAATAAAAGAGTGATGACTGAGTGATCATGAAAAGTGAAATAAGGCCTCTTGTGTTTATATGAGGATAACTTGCCTTATTTCTTCAAGCAAAGCCCTAAACACGGTTTTCTTAACATTGAAAATTTGTGAAGTCACAAGATGACCTCAATATAGCTCAAAAGCATAATAATAAATGCCAAAATAGCCGAAAAGTGTGACAAAAGTGTCATCCACTATGATCTCATCCTCCATAAATGCTCAATATCCCACAAGTAAGTGACAAAATGGATCATCACTAATCCATACTCCAAGGAAAAATTAAAGTGTAGTGGATATGCCTCCATAAGTGCCTTAAAAAAAAAGATGTCACCAGAATTGTTCCCTATGTCAGTGTTCGAGGGGAAAAAGGAGTGATGTGGCATCATCATGCTCAAGCATTGGGTTCTAAAGGTGATGTGAAATCCCTCTAATGTCATCTCAAGGATAACCAACCATCATCTAGGCTTTGAAACAAATAAAGCCATCAAACAGTGTCAAGGCCAACATGGGGGCATCTTGGGTCCATCTAGGAATATCATTAAAAATTCTAATGCCCAACCTCAATGAATCAAAATTTAAACATCTAGGGGTACTAATGAGATTCAAATACCATGTGTAATCATCTGATATCCTAATGCTCATCTTTGGAAGGGAGAAACTGCATCATCAATATCAGGACTACTCTCTAGATGGGTACACCATCCAAAAAAACCTCTTAAGATCAAGTGAAATAAAAAATCATTAGGGACAATATCCATTAATGCATCATAGTGTATCATACATAATGTTAGGGGCATAATAATACTTCAAACAAAACTCACATTCAAATGGCTAACTAGATTAACACATGTAAACAAGTTACCTCACTTATATTAGGGATGATGAGTTCGACAACCCCATTAGGTAGTTCCAAACCTCGAGGGGAATGACATGTCCCAATTTAGCCCATACATCCATAAGTGCACATGATAATGATGGTTGCAGAGTGGGAAGGAATTCAAGGTAGGTGCCACAGGAAAGAGACTAGCTAATGGGGGTCCAACATCCTAAGTGTATATATGTACGGAGGGAGAAATCATAGTGGCATGAGTTAACTCTTTCCTCGGTTTGCTTTTTCACCCTTCTGGTGTGTGTTATTATTTTTATGATTTTTCTTTATTAGGTGCATAGCTTAGGATCCCAAGCTTTCTTTTGAAATTTTCCATTATCCCTTTAAGATGAAGTATCTTATCACTCATCAAAGTTGGGACTTACAAGAGTTTCTCTTTTTAGATGAAGTATTGAATTTTGGAGGAAATGCATTATGGCTAATGAGGAAGGTAAAGCTCATGCCATGTTTTTTCTCACATACTTGATAATGGTTGATAGGCCTAAGGGTTTACATATTTTTACCCTCTTATCTCTATTATTAGTTACTTTTCATTAGCCTACAACCCTCTATTAGTCCATTCTAACACTTATATAAATTATTGATTCATGTTATTCATCATGGTCATTCATTAGTACCATTGTATGCCCATGCATTTCCTTCTTCTTAGCTCAAAATAATTGCATATTGAAATGTATATATTTTCTTATGTGGTTGCCTTTGAATCTTAATCTTTTCTACTACCATTGAATCACAACTTCAACCTCATCACTTCCTACTGCTTTCTCCAACCATCCCTAACCCATAAAATAAAGTCATTCATCTCACTTACAATGCTAAGTCACCTTGTTATCCTATTTTCTTCCACAATAATTTGATGGAGAAAATTTGTCTCAGGGATCCTCAGACCTTGAAATGTTTGAAAACCAACTTGTTGGTTGGCATTCCATGAAAAAGCAAAAAATGAAAAATATTAATAATTCTAACTGTAAAAACTCTATGGACACATTAGACAAATGTTGTTTGAAAACCAAATTGTTGGAAAACAAGATATTTCAAATAAAAATAAAATTTCAAGTTTCAACTATTATTTGAATAAGGATTCATAAGTTTCACATAAAAGGTTGTTCCACATCTCAGCCTACAACTCATATGATGATCTAAGATCTCAAGCTCCATATTGTTCTTCTCGTGGAATTTTACATCATTGTGAACCAATTTTGGCTATTATATAATTATTGCAAAGTTCCAATCAGGCTATTAAAAGAGTTGGTGTTGTTACATGTGCAATCGCGATGTTGTTTCAGTTGTGAAACACCCATAAGTGAGCTACCACAACATGTATCAATCGGTTGTTGTAACACCTCTTAGGTAAGTGCAAGGATGTTTATTTTTCTTTATTTAATCTAAATTCATTGCATGTTATGGATTTGTATTTGGAAAGAAACTTATGCTTTCCTATTGCTTCCACATATTTTTCCATTTCTTGAGGGTGGACAATCTCTTCAATAGTTATGAGGAATAGGCTAATCCACAAGAACCTATAGTACAATAAGCTAGTATATAAGCCATTCCTACAAAACAATATGTGCCCATCCTTATGTTTGGGTATGTACAACAATAGTTGTCATTTTTTCGTGGACAACAATTATTTTTCAGCTTTAATGGCATAAGTAAGCCCTGTTATAGGTCAATTTGGGCATCATCCCCCAAGACCTAGTCAAATTGGACATCATCCCCCGCAGAGTCACCAGTTTGTTATATAGAATTTTAATCTACGAATAAATCAAATTCCATAAGTGTGGTGTTTATCACTTAGAACAACATAGGAAATAATAACTATTATTTTTTCTAAAACAAGAAGATATACAAAAATGAGAAAGAGCCTACTTGTGATTCTTTTCACTCTCCTTCTCCTTTTGTTGCTATTTTCATCACTCTCAATCCAACTCAAGTCGCTATATCAATTCCTGCAAACACAAACATAAAATAGAAAACAACATACAATATACAAATATCTACTTATCTTACTTAAATCAAACTGATTAGATCTAAAATACATACATCATTCAAGAATACATTGCACAAGAAATATAGAAATATGTATGGGAAAATGAACAACAATATTTATTAAAGAGTAGGAGGAGAAGATTACAACCAATGGACCGATTTGTTGTCAACCTGCTCCAACTTCATTCCAGCCTCATCACATCCAACATCATCTCAACAACATACCAGTTCCTTCACTCTCTTATCAAATGAGAATCCAATAGCATAACTTTGCACAAAATTCTTCCTCCTTAGCACTAGGATGAGTGCTCAATTTATAGGGAAATTGATGGTAGTTTCTCAATGAATGAATTTCTAATAATAGGCAAGACATGTTTCCAAGTTCAGAGGTGTTATATTGACACTTGGATTTGAATTATGATACCTATGGACTCTTCTAGAAGGCACTTGCCATGTGGAGATTCCCGGAAAAATGAGAATTCCGCTCACAGGTGACCAATGCACCCTTGAGTGTCAGGAAGTGCACTGTAGTGCACCCTTGCATGGAGGAATTGGAACTGCAACGCAGTTAGTCCCTTGCAGATGAGCATTGGTGAGTTATTGGGTCATATAAAATATACTTCAAACCTTGTAAATCTCACAATAGAATCCATGAATGAAATATTCTTCACTTAGGGCATATAGCAACTGCTATTAAGGAGATGATAGACCCTATACACTGGTATTGTTTCAACATATCGGCGGCACTCAGATGAGTTGGTAGAATTGACCCAAAACCAAAGTGAAGGTATGATGAACAATAGGTATGAATGAACCGTCAAGAATATTACCCAACCCAAAATTCATGGCGATGGAGTGAAAGTGTCATGTTCAAGAGCAACTTTCTACCATAAAGTGTTTTGTTCTTTTTCCCAAATTTTCCCCGATCATTTGTCGACCAGTACCTCTTTATTTTTTAACAAGCTTGAGGAGGGTAACATGTGCTTGATCTATAATTCAACCCTTCGTGTGAATCCATCACTATTTAATAACTTAATGAGTCTAGCGATAAATGAAACTTGATTCTTGCCATGATCGACAAGTTTCTCGCTTCCGGACCTTTAACCAAAATATTTTGTTTGGCGTTCGACATCAAATCATTTATTCATGCCATGCAAATTGTATTGCATTACCTTGATAGCCATTAACATCAATGGTGGTTTTCTTGTGTCTGTTAACAGCTCATGTCATTGGTTGGTAATTATAAGATGTCTTACCATGTTCGACTACAAATCATATATTCACATGGTTAGACTTGTACCTGAACGATCGAGTGAATGAGATAAGAAGACCTCGAATCTAGTTTCATCCATCCGGACTACAATTTCAGGATTGTTGTACACATCATCTGTACAATGGCTTTACATATACATCGCCATCCAAACATGGGCCTATATCTATAAGCATGTCTATATTGAGCAACATTCCAATGTAGATGAATTTCTGAATTATGTACATGTTATTAGATATTTTATGTGATGAGCATGGGAATGCCTCCCTCAGCAATTCATGATAAAAAAGAAATATATCATGATGTAATGTATTACAATATTGATGTAGGTCACTATCCGCTTCAGCTCCTACTCATCACATCGTAAAGCATCTCATCCAAATACTATTATTATTTTGACTTCATGCTTTAGGGGGCAACTGTTATAGGTCAATTTGGGCATCATCCCCCAAGACCTGGTCAAACTAGACATCATCCTCAGGACCAATGTATAGGATCTATCATCCCCTTAATATCAATTTATGTATGCCCTAAGTGAAGAAAATTTCATTCATGGCTTCTATTGTGAGATTTCCAAGGTTTGAAGTATATTTTATATGACCCACTGACTCACCAACGCTTATCTGCAAGGGACTAACTGTGTTGCAGTGCAATTTTCTCCATGCAAGGGTGCACTATAGTGCACTTCTCGACACTCAAGGGTGCGTTGGTCACCTGGGAGCGGAATTATCATGGTTCCGGAAATCTCCACATGGCCAATGCCTTCTAAAAGAGTCCATAGGTGTCATACTTCGAATCCAAGTGTCCATCTAACACCTCTAGACTTGGAAACATGTCTTGCCTATTATTAGAAATTTATTCATTGAGAAACTACCATCATTTTCCCTATAAATTGAGCACTCATCCTAGTGCTAGGGAGGAAGAATTTTGTGCAAAGTTATGTTGTTGGATTCTCATTTGACAAGAGAGTGAAAGTGCGAATATGTTGTTGAGATGATGTTGGATGTGATGAGGCTGGAATGAAGTTGGAGCAGGTTGACAAAAAATCAGTCCATTGGTTGTAATCTTCTCTTCCTAACCTTTAATAAATATTGTTGTTCATTTTCCCATACATATGTCTATATTTCTTTTGCGAAGTATTCTTGAATGATGTATGTATTTCAGATCTAATCGGTTTGATTTGAGTAAGATAAGTAGATATATGTATATTGTATGTTTTTTTTTATTCTCTGTTTATGTTTGTAGGAATCGATCTAGCGACTTGAGTTGGATTGAGAGCAGCGACAATAGCGACAGAAGGAGAAGGAGAGCGAAAAGAATCACAAGTAGGCTCTTTCTCATTTCTATATATATGGATTGTTTAAGAGAAAATAATAGTTATTCTTCCTCTGTTGTTCTAAGTGATAAACACCACACTTAGGGAATTTGATTTATCCGTAGATTAAAATTATGTATAACAAGCCCCATTACTCCTACACAAGAACTAGTAATAGAAAATTATGTTGCTGCTACACAAGAACTGGCAACAAGAAATAAATTATCACCATCTCATGATTTATGATTTACTGATGTTGCTCTAGTTATAATTGTTGTTGCTACTTTGATTTTAGATGTAAAAAATGATATCTTGAAATTTGTGCATCAAATTATCATTTTGTTCTTGAGAAAAGTAAATGAAATAAACAAATATGCTTACAGAAGTTCACTAAAAAAAAGTTTGCAAAAAATGGATAAAATAAGTGTGTTACTATTGTTATATCACTCTTGTTGCAACTCCTTGTATAAGGTTGCAACAACTCTGGTAGATTTATTGCAAGCTCATTAAAATTGTTTAGGATGCTAATTTTGAAATTTGGAGGATGCTTTATGAATATTCACAATAAGCATTTGAGATGGATGAAAAATGAAAAATGTTAACAATAGAAAGAGGTATGCAATGGAAAAAAATAACTGTACCTACAGTATGGCTAATACAAAGGAACTAGGTTGCACAAGGACATGCAACATTTTCAGTGAGAGGGTATACAAAAATGAGGGGTTTTTTATTTACTTATCTAAGTACTTAGCCCTCGACTACCTTTCCCTCATGTGTAGTACTAGACCCCTAACACTCATTGTCTAACCTGGTCTACAACAATGATTTGTTTTATTAATGTTATTTTGATTACATGTTACATATCGTTCATTGGCCTTTTTGCACATATGCTCTTTGGCCTAAATCACATAGGAAATATGGCCTCAAAGCATATTTATATAGGTATGTAAGCCCCAAAATTCTTACGTAAATGCATGCAGGACCAACACATCTTGGCTCATCACCCTAATAACAATATGTATAATCATACAGGGGTCAACCTAGGAATGTTAAAATTATCTTTATTTCCTCTCTATATACATTATTGTCAAGTCTAGATTTTGGAATGGAAATCAATAGAGGCCCAATAGTGCCAAAATAATGCCCTCATTGTATAGATAACAATATTGAATTTATTTTTTAATTAGGACCAAAACACATTACCACTAATAAGTTAATAATAGGAAAGCAAGTTATGCTAGTGATTCTTCCATTTTCGATCTTCCATTTTTTTATTGAATGAATTGATGAATCTATGTCCACGTACATGCCCATTTAATTTTGCATCCTATGGATGTGATTAATAGGACAATGGTATTTGAATCTTCTTATGATGCATGTTCATGTTCTTTTATTTTGTCTTCTAAGTATATAAACATGATTAAGGCAACCCTTTTCTAGGTCATTGAATCTTACATGTAACAATACTTGAGGATTTTCTCTTTCACTACACACAATATATGCACTGTCTTTTGATAATTGCAAAGGCGGACATCATGCACCACCATTTTTCTTGAAATAAAAAAATATGAGCTTACAAAGAGATATCTTTACAAGAGTGGAATTTAAACCCCTTGGCCCAATAACTAGCTCAAAGGGGTGGAGTGGTGCACAAACGTGCTCCTAGACATTTAAATACCATGGCAGTCACTCTTGTGAGAGCAAGGATGACTTGGGGGCAACATACTCATCAAGTATGATTCCTTGGTTGAGAGTGTTCAAGTTGGAATAGCGAGTTGAGAGAATTATAAATAGTCATTCACTACGAGAATTTTTGAGTAATAAAATATGGATAAAACATAATTATGGAACCTAGGCAATTCTACCCAAAAGCAAAGGTTCTACCTAATCCACCACCCAAATTGGGTCAAATCAACTCAACACTACCTAGATCCAAACCTACAACGAAACCTGGGCCAAACCAATTCAACGCATTTGATCAAACCAAAAATCTTTTGACCCATTAAGGATTTGACTAGTATAACTTGCCATCCATCTAACAGTTTGACTCACCTAGGGTGTCTGAATTAAATCATCATTTCAAGCTAAGTTTTGAAAATTCTCCTTCTTAATTTTGAGAATGGTTTTGCGTTAGCAACTAGAATTTTTTAATACTAAAACAGGGACATAAGGCAAGATTCCCATCACTCCCAATGCTTTTCAAAATAATTTTGCAAGTGTTTCCCATCAACAATAGGAATCTTGAGAGCCATCACTGACATAGGATCTTATGGTCAAGGGGACAAGAAATCGTGGCATATAAGCAGACTTGAAGGCCAAATTTGCACTTGGTAGGAGCAAGTCTACATTACATGGAATAAATCTTTATGATTATTTCCAACATAGTAAGATACTTGTTAATACTTGCCTCATAAGCTATGGAAAATATTTTTTCACCAATCTTATCGTAGTTCAATTTTTTTTTAAAGAAATCTAATAGAGGGGAAATGAAAGAATGAAAGGATGAGAAATAATAATAGATGAAGTTAGGCATTTAAATTTTATGGTGCAAGCTCGAATAATTCAATGTGACTTCAACAATAAAAGTCAATGGCACTCAAACTCTCAAGTATAGTTATATTAACATGGATAGAAGAATAACTAACCACTTCTACGGATGCGGGCTAAAACATAACTATTTATAATTGATTGTATTATATACATATTGGAAAATAGGTTGGGGAATGAAGGCTTCTTGTCTCTGGACAAGAAAATTAGAATCTATGGAGAAGAGATGCTTCCTTCACCTTCAATACATATTATATACAAATCTGTTGCAAAGAGTAGCCTATGATTGACTAGGTCTGGTAGACTGGTCAAGTGAGCTACAAAATACAGAACTAACCTTGGAAGCAGAGTCTCCAAGAGAATTGTTCTTTGATTTATATGCATGTTTGTGGAGATAATACTGTTATTGTTAATTTTGGGCAACTAGGTCCAAACTTCATGTTTCACTGCTCATATGACGATGGTCATATTTTTGTTGGATTCCACTTTCGGAGAGGTGCAAGATTGATCTAAAGAACATCTTGATCGGATGAGCAGAACATTGATTTTGAAATTATTTTTCCACATGTGCAAGGTCGGCTAGATTTATCCCACATGCCTAAGAGATGTGTCACACATCCTCATTGATGAATATAAATTGGAGAGACTTGGAGGTAATTTTCTCATCATCTCATCACACGTTCTCTCATTGTGATATGATTGGTTTGACAGCCTTTGGAGGCCTTTTTTCCTCACACGTGTAGAGAAAAGTTGTTGTTTTTTGTGCTGATATGTTTAGGGCTTTCTGTTTTCTGTGTTGATCTATTTAGGGCTTTTCTGCTGCAGTGTTGACCATGGTCAACCCTTGGTCATTTGACATCAATATTTTGCAGAAATTATGATTTTAGGAGGTCGTACAGCTGGGCACTAAAATTGAGGAATTTCGGGTTGTTTGACCAAAGCCCTAATTTTTTGTGTTGACTTTTCTACTGGTGCATGCATTGAATTTTCTGCGTTGTTCTTGGGTTGACTTGCGTTGACTTGAGATGAGCTATCTTTGAGGGTTGTGGGTGCAACACATTAAGTGTTGGCTAATCGAGAAAGACTTTGCTAGTTGAAGCATCCTACTGACCACCGTAACGCAACAATATCTCATATATTTGTTGGACAAAAGGAATTGTAAATTTGATCTATATTTGGCTTGTCTCCTATTGATCCATTATTGTGTTCTATCAGCATTTTAGTTTAATTTTTATGTGTATCAGGACTAATAAATATTGAATTAAAATTGCATCAAGCATAGAACACCATTGTTATCTAAATTTAGCATGGGATCAGAGTAGAGGTGAAGAAAAAATACAAGAGTCCAAGCTGGTGTTAGAAGCTATCTCTGAAGGAAGAAATCCTATCAAGGACAAATTGCCTCCTCAACCTACAAGGGTTTCAAGGCTGATGATAAATTGGCTGATAAGTTTGATTATCATGCATGGAAGATGTCCTTGGATTTGGTGCTAGAAGATCAAGATGTCGTGGACTATGCACAGGGGAAGATTCAAGAGCCTCCATCAAATGCAGTTGTTGCCATGAAGACAAAGTATAGAAAAGGGGAAATCAAAGAAAAGATGATCATATAGGATTCTATTCATAAGCACTTGGTTGCTTACATTTCTGGGCTGAAGACATCTAAGGAGATTTATGATAAGCTAGTGAGCATGTTTAGGGCTAGCAATGTTAATCAAATCCTCTTCTTCAAGAATCAATTGAATAATATCAAGAAGAGTAAGGATGAATCTATTCAATCCTATTTTATGAGGCTCACTAAAATCAAGAATAACCTCCTAGCTATTGGGAAGAAATATCTGATCAAGATATGGTTCTTATTGCACTTGGAGGTCTCCCCATGATTAGCATGTATTCAATACCACTATTCTCAATAATAATGTGATTCCTAATTTTGATGAAATATTGATGAGATGCACTCAAAAGGAAACAAGAATGATGGAGTATGTCTCTAATGGTAATGGAAGTGACCCTACTGCCTTCACCGCTCTTGCAAAGAATAAGAACCATGGTGTCTCGAGAAATCAAAACCATGGTGGAGCGAGGCCCAAAGGAAGGAAGGGAAGATGTTACACTTGTAACATCACTAGTCACTATGTTAGAGAGTGCCATAATAGAAGGGACTCTCCCAGGGATAATGAAAACAACAACTCGAGAAGGAATGGTAGGAACAACAGGTTCCAAGGAAAAAGGAAGGCTCCCTCTAATCGTAATGGAAATGAGAAACCTTTCAAGAGGTCAAGAAATTCCAGGTACGATAAGTCTAATGTTGTTGATAATAAGAGAAATGATTGTATTCTTGTATCTTCCCTCGCAGTTTCATCTCCACCCAACACCCTGGATGTCTGGTTAATTGATAGTGGTGCTTCAAGGCACCTCTCTGGTTATAAAGAAGCCCTTTCTGATTTGGTTGAGAAGGATACTAATCTGGAAATTATCCTTGGAGATAATGCCACCTATCCCGTGAAAGGGACAATGACTGTGACCCTCCATTTATCTCAAGGTCAAGTCATCCGATTACAATATGTGTTGTATGTACCTGATTTGAAGAAGAACCTTGTGTCCATTTCAGCAATGGAAGACAAAGGGTTCAATGTGGCATTCGTTGATGGAAAGGTACTTATCTGGAAGAAGAACTTCAAGGAAGCTCTTCCTATCAATTTTAGACTCGATACACTCTACCAGGTTGGAGGAAGTCCATTGGGGACTATGACATGTGATACAAATCCCTTCCCGAAGCAAGGAAGGTGGTGACAGGGATGCCCGATTTTATAGATGATCATGAAGGTATATGTTAGGGTTGTTCCGAAGGGAAGCATACAAGGGGACCATTCCCCTCAAGTGTCTCAAAGACAACTTATATCTTGCAACTGATACATTCTGACTTATTTGGTATGATGTTTGTGACATCCTTGGGAGGATGTTCCTATTACATGCCTTTTACAAATGACTTCTCTCGCAAGACCTGGATATATTTTTTGAAGAAGAAGGAAGAAGCATTCAAATGGTTCTATACCTTGAAGGCCTTGGTGGAAAATCAAACCGGGAAGAAAATAAATTTTTTGAGGACTGATAATGGGATTGAGTATGAGTCAAATGAGTTTAATGACTTTTGTAGACAAGCTGGCATTAAGAGGGAGACCACAACTGCGTACACTCTTGAGAAAAATGGTTTTGTTGAAAGAAAGAATAGGACCGTTGTGGAAGCTTTTTGTGACATGCTATGTGACCAAGGTCTTCCGAAGTTTCTATGGGGAGAAACTGCAAACATTGTTGTGTATGTTCAAAACAGATGCTCGCATTCTGCTTTGGACTCCAAAACTCCCGAAGAAGTCTTCTCTGGTAAGAAACCTGATTTTTCTCATTTTAGAGGTTTTCGTTGTCCTGTTTACTTTCATGTGTTGAAAGAAAAGAGAAGCAAGTTGGATGCTTCCGAAAAGAAGGGAATGTTTGTGGGCTCCAGTGAAACTTCGAAGGCATATAGAATCTATGTGTCTAGTCAAAGGGAAGTGGATATTTGCCACAATGTCACCTTCGATGAAGATGTTGCCCTCAAGAAAGTAAGAAATCTTCCTAGCTCCAAGGAAGAAAAAGAAGATGAATAAGCAGGGAAGTTGGAAGAGTTGAAGGATGACCTGATGCCCGATTTTGAAGGACCTATGGATCCCATTGATCCACCTCCTTCAAATAAGAGAAGACCCTCATGGCTTAGGGATACTCTTGAAGATGCCGAGAAACATATTGCCCCTGTTAGAGTCCTATAATTTACAATATCACAAGGTGATAGCGTACTTTACCTTTGCAATTTTTTCATATTGTACATAGATTTCAATATTCAAAAGTCTTTTCCAAAGAAAGATAAAGAGAAACAAAAGAAGAAGAAAATAGGGTATTTAAAAAAGAAAAATGCAAAGTTCATATTATAAGTAAGCAGCCTAAAAAATGCTTGATTTTTTTCCTATAATCAAAGTGAAAGATCAAATTTTTCTCTAAAGGTATGAAAAGGGATGATCGTTGTCAATTTTGGGACCTTATGGTATGTTTTTATCCTAATTCCCTGACCATGTTGCATATCCTTTTACCCCGCCCCTTTGTTATTTCTCTTATTATCCTAAGTCCCCGACCACGTTGCATATCCTTTTACCCCGCCCCTTTGTTATTTCTCTTATTATCCTAAGTCCCCGACCATGTTGCATATCATTTTACCCTACCCCTTAGTTATTCCTCTTATCCTAAGTTTCATTTTACCTCCCTTGACTCTCATACCCCGACCCCGCCTCATATCACATGTCCTGTCACATCCACGTTAACCATCCTCGCTCACCTCCACATATTAGATGGCCCACAATGCTCTTCAGCCCCCCCTCGGCCTCTGAATGTTAACAAAGGCACACCCCCTCTTCATAATACCGCTCATTGTTGAAGTACCCTTCTGAAATCTGGATGATTTGAATGCAAAGTCTGTAGAAGCTGAAATAGAGTTGAAGTCAGGTCGTCTGAGCCCAAATCGCAAGTTTTAACAAATAAGTGTGAAGGGTAAGTGTTAAAATCATTGAAGTGCGATATGCGATGAGGGTGGGACCAAATCACAATCACAAATTGAAAATTTTACAGGATAGGCGTAGGAGGTTCATGTTAAAATCGTCGAAGTGCGATGTGCGATATGGGTGGGACCTGATTGCAATCGCAAATCGCAAAATTTAAAGGATAGGCATGGGAGGTAAGTGCTAAAACCGTCGAAGTGCAATGTGTGATGTGTGATTTCAGGTGGGGCCCGATCACAATCGCAAATCGCAAACTTTAAAAGATAGGTGTAGGATGTAAGTGTTAAAATCACCGAAGTGCAATGTGCGATGCCAAGTGGGACCCGATCGCAATCGCAAATCGCAAACTTTAAAGGATAGGTGCGAGAGGTAAGTGTTAAAACTGTCAAGTGCGACATGCGATGCCATGTGGAACCCGATCGCATAGCGCACATCACAAGTCTTAGAAGAAAAGTGCTAAAGAAAAGTTAAAAACAATGAAATGTGAAGTGCGATGTTGATGCGGATGCGATGTATTTCAGAGCAAAGGCCTAAAGATTTCAAAGTCCGAGTGTATTAGGTTTGTACGCTATTTTGTAAAGAAAGAGCTAACATGGGTAGAATAGGTAGAATCGAGCCAAAGAATCTATGGTGGAACTTGTTAGCTCCCCGTAATTTCAACAGATTGGTAAGACTAAAACTGTGGAGAGGACATTTGAACCACTTTGGGATTCTAGGATCTTGCTCTCCTGAATCCAGAGAGGGATCTCTCTATAAGTGCAAAGATTGATTTATCTTTAAGGCTTGAAATGTGATATTAGGCTAGTTATGAAGAACAAGGTTTTTGTTTTTTTTGGTTGGGAAATGATATGTGAAGGTGAAGGAAGTCTAAATGAAGGGTGAAGGTGAAAATTGATTCAGCTAAGAATATAGGCAAGAAGCAACTTCAATCCATTGGGCTATGGAGTCATAGTAGGATTTAATTGAAACAACAAGGTTCAAGAGTGGTCCATATTGCAAGTCATCTATGTCTAAGGATCTCTTTAAAGTTGATTTTATGGAATGAAATGAAACAATAAGAAGGGAATTTAAACAAATGAAGAACAAATAGCAGCCTAAGATCAAGTAAGTACTTTGAAACTATCCTGCTTTCGGCATACACTTAAGAAAGACATAAAGTAATCTAGTATTAAGTAAGTACTTTGAAACTAGCCAGTTTTTGATGCACTTTCAATAGAAAACATTTAAAACAAGAAAAATAATAATTTAAGATCAAGTAAGGACTTTGAACTTATCCTGCTTTAGGCATATCCTAAGGGAAACTTTTCAAAGCAACTGTTGGAGAAGAAACTAGAGGATAGGGCTCACCATAGACTTCTCTAGCTCTGCTTTACTTAGCAAACTTATCAAGACAACACATGAGATAACAAAGAATAGTCTAAGATCAGGTAAAGACTTTGAACCTATCCTGCTTTCAACATACTCTTAGGGAAATTTTTAGACAACCTTTGGAGATAAAAATAGAGGACATGGCTCACCATAGACTTCCCTAGTTCAACTTTACTTAGCAGATACTGAAAATAACATTCAAGAACAATGTTTAGTTTAGACAGTAGGACGAGGGAACGTCGGCATTCCTAACTACTTGGACAGTATTAAATCATCCTTAAATACACAATTTTGGAAGAAAACATGTAGATAAAGCTTATCAGTTAGAGCAGGGTACCTTTGACAGTAAATCCTAACTCTATAATTGTTGTTCTTTATCAGAGAAGATGGAAAAAATGGAAACAAAAATAAAATAACAATTTACAATAAGAAAAATATCACCGTTGACATAGACCAGGATCCCATAAATCAGCTTGTATTTGATGCTTCAAACCAGTTACAATCTTCAAGTCCAGTGTTTCTCTACAGCTTCAAACTTCTCATCTCAACTTATGCATCTTCAATTACAAATAGAGCTTACAGTAGCTTCAATAAACTATTTACAGGCAACAGATATGCAGTGACCAACATTATCTCATCTTCTATAGAAGTATTTATAGAAGAAATGAGGGGATGGGATAGGATAAAATATCTTCTAGGTTTAATTAATACAGTTTAATGTTTCTTGGCCTTTGAGGGGCTCAATGGAGAAACTTTCTGATATTTCCTCTATATTAATTGGTTTACATTGAGTATTAAGCTTGCTGGGAATATTTTTTTGACTTTAAGGCTCTTTGTTATCTTCGTAATAACAGTGCTGACAGTTTACAATAAGTTCCTCTGATTGAATTAACTGTTTTGTTGTCTTTATGCTAATATCTCCTGTTCTGGAAATAACTAGGCCTTCTTTTGAATGCTTTGAGGTTGCAGGTGTCTTTTGGTAGCTGAGAGGATTCAATTAGCCTCTGATGTGACAGTGAAGGCTTCTCGAATTGATAGATATTATTGTTTTTCTTCAAACACTGTTAATTTGATTTAATTCCATGTGTTAGGCTTAATCAGGCCTAATTTTCTGTCTTTTGTTCTTCAAACTGTGTTTAATTGAGTGGATTAGGCTTTTAGACAGTCGATTAGGCCGTAATCCCTCAAAACAGCATAAACAATCTTCAATTCTTCATCTCTACTGTGACTAGATCCTTTAACACTGATACTCACTGTTTGATCAAGTTTTGCCGTGTCTTGTTAATGTGCAGGCATTATAGAGGGCTCTTATAATGTTGCTAGCGTTCATGAGGCACTGGTAAATTTTGATGGGAAACCTTGTAGAATGATCTCCTTCATAAATAAAGGCCTGGGGGATCGTCATCCGCGACCTTTGATTTTCTTTTAACACAATGGAAAAAACCATTATAACTTGCACAAACAAAGAAAATTTAGAAAAATCCTACGAGGATGGGTTTAGACTGCTTCAGAGGTTTTAGGTTAGATTGTGACTGTTGGATGAAAGCATCCAACGGCGAAGATTTCTCGATGGGGTCAGATGGGAGGCGGTTGAATAAACGGTGGGGAGATTAAGTCAGAACCATTGATCCGCAAAGATCAACTGTTGAGATCAATCATGAATATATAATACAAAGGGGCCACTTTATAATGAAATGGAAGAAATTATAAAGAGAAATGGTCGAAAACCTTTGGCAGAAGGAAAATGCATTAAAACAAAAAATTGGGGTTTCTAAATGATCCTGGGCCGTTGGATTGAATTAGTCCACAGAGATAAACGGTGCAGATTGATCGATGAAGTTCTGTGGAGCAAAGGGGAGAGCGCGATGAACTGAGGGTGAGGTTAAACGTGAGCCGTTAGATCTCAGAGATCAACAATGGAGATTACACATGGGATAATTCAATGGACGGGGATGGTGGTTTCGGCTGAAGAAACCGTCGGTTTCGCACGATGAAAAGGAGGGAAGGCGGTATTGCATTTTTGAACGTGATATGCATTAGAGATCGACACTTGGCTTTTTAAAACCACCCTCATTGCATAATTTTAAAACGTTAACTTTCTGGCATAAAATTACACGAAAGCATGTGCTGGCCATCAGATCTGGAGCCTTAGATCAGAGGGTCGTGAGGAAAGCACGATGGAGAATAGATACACGGGTGATAAAAGGTGGGGCAGGGTCAAGACAGTTTTAATCTTGACCGTCAGATCAGGGAAATGGATTACGAAGATTTTATTTGAGGAAGGGTAGGACCCAAAGGAGTTGGGCCTATTGGGCTGAATCTGGACCGTTGGATTAAATAGATCAATGGCTCATATTTAATCTTGGGGTTAATTGAATAAAATATGAGGCGAGGGGTGGGTGGAGTTTGGGTTATTGTGAGTCGTTGATCTGCAGAGATCAACGGCTGGTATTCACCTAAAACTTTATACAGCGAGGTTTATGAGACTAACAAAGGGTGAAGGCTTCAATCTGGACCGTCGGATGTATGCAATGGACAGCTCAGATCTAATCACTGGATCACCAATCGGCGGAGGAGAGAGGAAATGTGCGCAGAAAATTTGCGATGTGATTCAACGAGGGTCGTTGACCTTAGAACCAGATCAACGACAGAGATTAAGCTACGGGTGCCAAAGGCGGATATGTGGGCTTATGAACAGAGCGATGTGGGTTGTCGGATCTAGGCCTGGTAGGGAAGATCAATGGCTGGGAAACCATCGCAAGGTGGCCAATCAGAGGGGGGCAATAACCGTTAAAATGCATCCAGTGAAAAAACTCCGATGTGAGATCCCGAAGACCGTTGATCGGTTTTAGATCAACGGTTGGTATTTGCCCAACCAATGAACCGTCGGAACTTGTTGAAACATAAGAAAATCATATTTTTTATAAAATACAAAGGAAAATTTGTTTCGGGGAGGGGTTTTTAATGGTGTTTAGTGCCCGATTCTGGGGCTTGGGGTTATATGTAAAGACAAGGAATCGGGAGTTATAAAAAATGAGCCAATCGCAATCAAAGATTTTATGTAACAAAAGAAATATGTTTCACATGAATGCCCCGATTGCGATAAGCACCCAGGACCTTAACGTTTGGTTCCAGTGCCAGGTTGCATGGTGGGGAAGTGGTTTAGGGCTTAGCCAAAAGGGGCTTAAGCCTATAATGTGAAAGTGGGTTTTTTATGATTTTTTCAAGGATTTTTGGGGTTTCGGTAAGGTTTAAAAAGAAGTTTTAAACCTTATTAAAATAATTTCATGAAGGGAAATGGAGAAAAAGAGGAAAAAGAAGGATTTTTTATAAGGAAAAGGGGATAGAAATTGAGGTTAATTTTGAATGAAATGAGGGGTAAAATGAGGGGAAAATGGGGTTTTCAGCAGTCTTTCTCTTCAAGAAAACAACATATTTTCATAATTGAGAGGGAAACAACAGTGAAGATTAACTCAAGGATAAGTCATCTTCACAAGACTTCAAGAACTAACAATTTGGCAATAAGATTGTTTCTTGAAGGCTTTAAAACATGATTTAGCCACCATTTGATATGACAAATTTTATAGATGGATAATAGTGGCTCTACATGGGGATGACACCTTCTTGAAGGTGTCAAGAACTTCAGACTTGTATTCTCTGGGAGGCTGATCAATGCCTCATCCATTGTGCTGCAACTTTCTTTACTTGGATGATCTTCTTCTGTTCTGATAATGTTAGCAGCCATAAAAAACAATGGAACTCTATCAAACAAGATTTCTACCTACCCAATCCTATTGATCTAACACTTTTTCTTCTTTGAGAATGCATTTGGATTGGCAAAATCTTTTTACAAACATTTTATTCTTTTGAAAACACAAAACTAATCTAAGTCTACTTCTTATTTCTCCATGAACTCAGATTAAACAGTTGAGTTCATAAGCTTCTCTACCTAACTACTATCTATTAGGATTAGACTGTCTAACATATTTTTATTCTCTAACTTCTAAAACAAGAAATTTAAAAAGCATACAAGTCAGGATTGAATAGTCTAACTTGTTGTTGATCTATGGCATAAAAACAAGCAACACATAGATTATTATTTGAAAAAAATAAAATCAAAATGGTGAAGGCTTAAGATCTGAAATTTTTAAGCACATCCTTCTCTTTTCTTCAGCTCTGTTTTTTAACTTTGTTTGAGTTGTCTTACATTCTTTTCTGGTTGAAGTTTTGGGCATATTAGAACCAGTTTTCTTGTGTCTTTGGCTCAAGATTAAAACAGATTAGAGCCATGCATCTTTTTGAAACTCATAGGTTTAGATTTTTAGCTTGTTTGAACCTTTTTCTTCTATCCTAATCTACCTAACTGATAAGCCAAGATTAAGCTATTTGGAAAATCTAATTCACAAACCTATCAGCAGTAAATTGAAAACTAATTAGTCATAATTAAGCTATATGACTAATTAGAAGTGTGTTTCTTAGGAGTGGCATTTAATCTTGCACACTTTCAAACTTTGTTTCTCTTTTTTGGTATGGGGCTGTACCTTTCTTGTTTTTACAATCTGCCCTCTTTTCTTTTTGTATTGTTTTCGTACTTTTGATTTTTCTAACTTTGAATGCAATGATGAATGAAATATTTATAATGGAAAAAAAATAAAAATAAAAAGGCTTCCAAGCATGATAGGGTTAAGAGAAATAATGTTTGAGCATCTTGCCATTGACAGGACCCCCAGACAGTTCAGATCCATTCAATTCCTGCAAAAAATAAGCATTGTTACTAGCAGTAGAATGAATGAGATAAGGGCCAAGCCATAAGTTATCAAATTTCTCATGCTTTCCCATATCTTCTCTCCTTGAATCCCACTTTAACACTTTGTCACCAATATTAAAATCACTGGCTTTTGTCCTTCTGTCAAAAAGCTTCTTGAAGCTCTCTTGCTTTTGTAGTGCTCTGTTATAGACCTCCTCTTTGGTTTGCTGAAGATGTATGGTATGATTTATCCTTCTGATCGTGTCATAGTCTTCAGACTGCTCTTCTTGGATCAACTTCATAACTGGTACACCAAGGCTGGTTGGAAAAATTGCATCTATTCCATACATAAGCTGGTAGGGTGACATTCCAATAGATTTCTTAAGTGTTAATCTATCAGCCCATAGTGCATGTATTAGCTTTGTGTGCCAAGACTTCTTGTTTTCCTCCAGCAACTTCTTGATTATGTTTACCAAAATTTTCTTTGAGGATTCTGCCATCCCATTAACTTGAGGGTAATAAGCAGTAGAATGACCCAATGTTATCTGATATTTGTGACAGAATTCAACCATCTTCTTGGATCCAAATGTTGCAACATTATCAGTAATGATCTTCCTAGGGTAGCTAAATCTAGAGAGGATATGAGTCTCAATGAATTTTATGATGACAGAGTCATTGGCTTGCCTAGAATGGATCGCTTCTATCCATTTGGTGAAGTAGTCTGTTGTAGTGAGAATCCATCTATGTTGGGCAGATGAGGGTGGATAGATTTCTCCTATGAAATCTAAACCCCACTATTGAAAATGAGCTTCAACAATGATTGGATGCAAAGGTAAGGGAAGCAACTTTCTTTTGCCTTCAAAAAGTTGGCATTTATGACAGACAATTATCATCTTGTGTACATCTAGAAAGAGGGTGGGCCAATAGTAACTAGCGCTAAGGATTTTGTTGGTTGTAGTCTTCCAATAGAGATGGCCTCCACATTCTCCTTCATGGAACTCGTGTTTAACCTTCTCTGTATCATTCTCAAGCAAACATTTAAGCAATAACCCACTTGCATTTTTCCAATAAAGACATTTATCTATAATGTAGTAATTTATAGCTTTTAACTTTAAAAACCGCACCTTTGTTTTTGATAAACCAAGAGGTGTATTCAAATTAAGCAAAACATATAGAATATCAACATACCAAGAGGAATTCATAAATGGTCTTCAATAATGGGAGTTGACAGTTCCTCTCGTTCATCTAAAGCATTTATCATATTTATATCAAGAGCTTCAAAATTGGATTTAGCCATTAATCTAGCTAGACCTTGGCCTTTAATGAGTTTAGTGGGCTTGATTTCTAAATCATATTCAAGTATCACAGCTATCCACTTACCTCTCTTGCCATCTGGGTCCTGTGTTAGAATGTCTTTCACAACTGAATTTGGGACAAAGGCAGTGACGTGGGAGTGAAAAATATAAACTCTGAAGTCTTTTAAGGCTTTGACTAAGGCAAAGGCTTGTTTTTGCATAATGTTGTACTTCATAGAAGAATCTCTTAATGCCTTGCTAAAGAATGCAATCGGCTTCTCTTGTCCCTATGGATTTTTCTGCAATAGGACAACATCCACTGTCTGTTTTGATGCAAATGAAAAGATATAAAAATATTTTGTAAAGTTAGGACTTATAAGAATTGGTGTTTTGGTTAATGCTTGTTTTACCAGCTCAAAAAATTTCTTTGCTTCTAAGGTCCACTTAACCCCTTGCTCCTTTTTCAGCATGTTTATTATGTTTCTAAGGAGTTCAGCTAAATTGGGTATGAACCTTCTCAAGAAATTAATCTTTCTAATGAAATATTGAAGTTCCTTGATGTTTCTAGGATGAGTGATTTGCAATATAGCCTCAATCCTCTTTGGGTCTATCTTTATCCCCTCTTCTAATATTATGTGCCCAAGAAGTTTACCTTCTTGGAGACCAAACAGTTTTTTCTTTGGATTTAAAAATATCCTAAACTTTCTGTATTTCTCGAATATTTTTCTCAAGTGTTCTAAGTGCTCTTCATTTGTTTTGTTAAAAATAATGACATCATCAAAGTAAATAATGATGAAGTAGTCTAATTCTTCTGAGAATGCAATATCCATGGAAAAAACAGTGACATCATCAAGGTAAATAATGATGAAGTAGCATAATTCTTCAATAAATGCAGGCCTAAAATAAGGGTTTCATACTCGGCTATGTTATTGGTGCACTGAAAGTTTAATTTGCAGGAATGCACTTCAGTATGATTGTTCATCATATTGTGAAACTACACCCCTACACCTGCATCACTCTTAGTACAAGATCCATCGAAGTTCATACTCCAAAGAGGACTAGCTTTGGGTTCATCAGTTTCGTTACTATCCTCTTCAACTAACGTTCTTTCGTATTGTTCTTGAAGATTAGCACTTAATTGAAGTTGTTGTAATTCCTCAAGTTTTTCATTGTGTTGAAGACTGCTTTCTTGACTCTCAAGGTTTAAAAGCAATGGATGAATGATTTGTAGCTCTAGACCTATGTTTTGTTCGCTGCAGTTTTCGGGTTTAGCAAACTATTTTGACACTTTTGTCTCGTCTTCCTCCTCTTGTCTATCTGCCATTAAATCAGTTAAGGTCACTTGTTCAGTAAATGTTTCATCATTGAAAATGATAATTGAGTCAAGGCCTGTATTTACAGAATAAAGGGGAGAGTTTTGCGGTCTCTCTTGGCTAGTAACCATGTATTGCATATGAGACTCCCTGTAAAGTCTTCTTGTTTGATTAAAAACAGGGATGGTCGCATACGTCATGTCCATCTACATTGTTCCTTGTAACTTAGCTCCCCAAGATCTTGATAACAGCATACCATATTTTGGGAGTACATCAGCCACAACAATATCCATGACTAAACATTTGGCTGGAATTTGTGCTAAGTTTACACAGAGGTCTTTGATTAAACTTAAACATTTCACTCTGCTTGAGTCAAAGGAGTAAAGATCTTTGTAAGGTCTAGTGATTTCAAGGCCTACGCTCTCCATTACAGCTTTGGGCATTAAATTGTGGGAGGCCCCTGAGTCATGCATGGCGTTGTGAAAAATTTTGTCATGAATATTTAAATTAACATAAAAAAGGAGGAACTTGTCCCTCTTGATATCTACCTTCAATCTTAGGACCGAATATGAGCTATGGTTGGTCATCGTTAAGATTAACAATGTCATTATTTTCTTCTATGTTTAAAGCCTTCAAAATTTGAGATCTATATACATCTTGGGCAGCTAATTCAGTGAAAGGAACAGAGATTTTGTTTCTGACAATTTCTTGCTCCAAGCTAAAAGGCATCTGATTCTTTAAAGTGATTTTTTCAGCCTTATTGACCGCCATTCTATCAGCAAAATCAGTTTGTTGTTTTCCTCTATTTACATTTGTCAAATTGTTTTAACAAGAGCACTAGCTGAGGTGCTAACGCTACTAAGGTCTGCACTCTGTTTTTCAGTACTTTAAGTGTCTTTTTCTTTGTTTTTATCAGAATTTCCAGCCATTGTTTTGTCTTTCTGTTTTGTAGTCTTGGGTTTATTCACAGGGCTGTTTTTTGCAGAACTTTCATAGGTCTTAGTCTTGGGAGTTTCCCGATTGCTTTTACTCTTAAGGTCATACTCTTTTTGAATCTCTATGATGACATTTTCTATTTCTTGATAATAACTTTCATCCTCATCTCTTTTATCATCATAGGGTGTGTATAGACCTTGTTTTCTATTGTAATGAACTTCAAAATCATCATTATCTACTCCTAGCATGTTGATGTCATCTTCCTTTGTTTGTTCACTTGTTTCTTCAACCTCACTTACATAGTTTTGATGAAAATGATTGATCTGTTGATCATCCTCCCTTGGTCTGTTTTGAAGCTGGTTTCTCCTAAAATTCTGATTTTGGTTTTGATTTCTGTTTTGAGGAGCTGTTTGGTTTTGACTAGCTTGTGCTCTCTCAAGTATGCTCATATTTTTCATCATCCCCTCCATCATTCTCTCCATCTTTTAGCTAGATGTGGAAGGTGTGGATTTCCCTCTAAAGGTTACTTTCCTCTCATTTCTCATTCTTTCTCTTTTCTCCATTAAATTAACTTCCACAACAAGAGTTTCTTTTTGCATATCTTCAAAAGTTAAAGGATTTCTCTCTCTCAGCTGATAGGTCATTTCAGGATCAAATCCTTCAAGAAACTTGTTTAAAGCTGAGCCTTGTGGGGGTTTTAAATCTGGGGGAAGGGCATTATAAACACTGTTAAACCTAGTGCAATAAGCTTGTACAATTTCCCCAGTGTTTCTGTGGAGATTCTTGTAGTCTGAAAGTATTTGGAGAGAGTTTTTCCTCACTTCCCATTTGTTCAAGAATAACTGATGGAAGGCTTGGAAATCATTAATACTGTGAGGGGTTAAGCCTTTGAACCATTTTCTTACTTCTCCCCCTAAACTTTGAAAAAATAATCTAAGTTTGACAGTTTCATCATCAATCTCATTTCTGTCAAAGTAGTCATTCATATTATCCACATGTTGTGAAGCAATAGTAGCATTATTGGCATCATATAATGGTATCTTTGACTGATAGTCAAGGAAGGACAAGGGGAGCGTACCATGTTTCCATGATAGGAGTTTGTGGAAAAAGTGGGGGGTTTACAAGTGGTGGGTTGACAAGAGGTAAAGCGGGCTGGAATGGAGTGGTTTGGAAAGTGGATGTATGAAAAACATATGTGGATGGACCAGCAATAGATTGTTGAGATGATCTAGGATGAGAGAAACCAAAATTATGTAGGAAATGTAAATCTGGTGGTGTAGTTTCTCTACTATCAGTATGTTCACTTCTTTCTGGGGATGAAAGTGAAGGCTCTGAATCTAACTGATCTAAATCCTCAAGTGACCTAGTTCTAAATGGATTTCTTAAGTCAACTTGTGGATTTTGTAGAGCTGCAAGGTTTTCAGAAACAGAACTAGCTCTATGGGGTGATCTGAAAACAATTGAAGATTTAACCTCAGGATACTTCCTAAGGATTCTTTCAGAGTTATCAACTATCTCAGGAGGTTTAGGGTCAGGGTAGGCTCTAGTATGAATCTTTCTAGGAGCCACTATGCTGTATTTTTTGGACCCAACTAAACAAGAAAAGTTTAACCAAATATGACAGTCTTTAAGAGGCTAACTGATCTTTTAAATAAGAAAACTTTAATCCTGAAGTCCTCTTACTGAGTTTATATGATTTTATGATGATAATGGATCTTCCTAGTAGAGTCTTAAGGTCTGTTTAGGATTGTGGAGTCACCGGGTGGAAATTTTTAGCTCTTTTGGAGGTAAAGGTTTTATGGTCCACCACCATGTTTATTTTAAATACCAATCTGAAATATTTTTGAGTTTTCTAAGTTTTTTTTTCAGTCCTATGGGTTCTAAGAGTGTCCTAAATATGTTTCAACACTTAGCTACAATGATGAGACAAAAGAAAGTCTACTCTTATGGCTAAGCTAGCTGATCCTTCAAGGTTTGATAAGTTCTTATGAGAATCATAATGTTTCCTTAGTTTGTCACTGATTCAAAATAAGTTTTATCATGATTACCATTTGCTTTGGTAGTGCTTCAAGAGAGCTACTTATATTGCACTAAATATTGATTGTCTTGTTTCAAGGACTTTTACTCAAAGTTCCCTAGCGGAGTCACCAGAAATGTTAGCTCCCTGTAATTTCAGCAGAATTGTGAAACTAAAACTGCGGAGAGGACATTTGAACCACTTTGGGATTCTAGGATCTAGCCCTCCTGAATCCAGAGAGGGGTCTCTCTATAAGTGCAAAAATTGATTTATCTTTAAGGCTTGAAATGTGATATTAGGCTAGTTATAAAGAACAGGGTTTTTGTTTGTTTTGGTTGGGCAAAGATATGTGAAGGTGAAGGAACTCTAAATGAAGAGTGAAGGTGAATGAAAGTGAAAATTGATTTAGCTAAGAAGATAGGCAAGAAACAACTTCAATTCATTGGGCTATGGAGTCATAGTAGGATTTAATTGAAACAGCAAGGTTCAAGAGTGGTCCATGGGGCAAGTCATCTATGTCTAAGGATCTCTTTAAAGTTGATTTTATGGAATGAAATGAATCAATAAGAAGGGAATTTAAACAAATGAAAAACAAAGAGCAGCCTAAGATCAAGTAAGTACTTTGAAACTATCCTGCTTTCGGCATACACTTAAGAAAGACATAAAGTAATCTAAGAGCAGGTAAGTACTTTGAAACTAGCTTGTTTTTTATGCACTTTCAATAGAAAACATTTAAAACACGAAAAAGAATAGCTTAAGATCAAGGAAGGACTTTGAACCTATCCTGCTTTCAACATATCCTAAGGGAAACTTTTCAAAGCAACTGTTGGAGAAGAAACTAGAGGACAGGGCTCACCATAGACTTCCCTAGCTCTGTTTTACTTAACAAACTTATCAAGACAACACATGAGATAACAAAGAATATTCTAAGATCAGGTAATGACTTTGAACCTATCCTGCTTTCAACATACTCTTAGGGAAATTTTTAGACAACCTTTGGAGATAAAACTAGAGGAAAGGGCTCACCTTAGACTTCCCTAGTTCAACTTTACTTAGCAGATACTGAAAATAACATTCAAGAACAATGTTTAGTTTAGACAGTAGGACGACGGAATGTCATCATTCCTAACTGCTTGGACTGTATTAAATCATTCTTAAATACACAATTTTGGAAGAAAACATGTAGATAAAGCTTATCAGTAAGAGCAGGGTACCTTTGACAGTAAATCCTAACTCCATAATTGTTGTTCTTTATCAGAGAAGATGGACAAAATGGAAACAGAAATAAAATAACAATTTACAATAAGAAAAACATCACCGTTGACATAGACCAGGATCCCATAAATTAGCTTGTATTTGATGCTTCAAACCAGTTACAATCTTCAAGTCCAGTGTTTCTCTACAGCTTCAAACTTCTCATCTCAACTTATGTATCTTCAATTACAAACAGAGCTTATAGCAGCTTCAGTAAACTATTTACAGGCAACAGATATGCAGTGACCAACATTATCTCATCTTCTATAGAAGTATTTATAGAAGAAATGAGGAGGTGGGATAGGATAAAAGATCTTCTAGGTTTAATTAATACAGTTTAATGTTTCTCGGCCTTTGAGGGGCTCAATGGAGAAACTTTCTGATATTTCCTCTGTATTAATTGGTTTACATAAAGTATTAAGCTTGCTGGGAAGATTTTGTTGACTTTAAGGCTCTTTGTTATCTTCGTAATAACAGTGTTGACAGTTTACAATAAGTTCCTCTGATTGAATTAACTATTCAGTTGTCTTTATGCTAATATCTCATGTTCTGGCAATAACTAGGTCTTCTTTTGAATGCTTTGAGGCTGCAGGTGTCTTTTGGTAGCTGAGAGGATTCAATTAGCCTCTGATGTGGCAGTGGAGGCTTCTCGGACTGATAGATATTATTGTTTTTCTTTAAACACTGTTAATTTGATTTAATTCTATGTGTTAGGCATAATCAGGCCTAATTTTATGTCTTCTATTCTTCAAACTGTGTTTAATTGAGTGGATTAGGCTTTTAGACAGTCGATTAGGCCGTAATCCCTCAAAACTGCGTAAACAATATTCAATTCTTCATCTATGTTGTGACTAAATCCTTTAACACTGATACTCTATGTTTGATCAAGTTTTGTTGTGTCTTGTTGATGTGCAGACGTTACAGAGGGCTCTTATAATGTTGCCAGCGTTCATGAGGCACCGGTAAACTTTGATGGGAAACCCTGTAGAATGATCTCCTTCATAAATAAAGGCCTGGGGGATCCTCATCCACGGCCTTTGATTTTCTTTTAACACAATGGAAAAACCATTATAACCTGCACAAACAAAGAAAATTTAGAAAATCCTGTGAGGATGGGTTTAGATTGCTTCAGAGGTTTTAGGTTAGATTGTGACCATTGGATGAAAGCATCCAACGACGAAGATTGTTCGATGGGGTCAGATGGGAGGCGGTTGAATAAACGGTGGAGAGATTAAGTCAGAACCGTTGATCTGCAGAGATCAACGGTTGAGAACAATCATGAATATATAATACGGAGGGGCCACTTTATAATGAAACAGAAAAAATTATAAAGAGAAATGGTCGAAAACTTTTGGCAGAAGGAAAATGCGCTAAAACAAAAAATTGGGGTTTCCGAACGATCCTGGGCCGTTGGATTGAATTAGTCCACAGAGATCAATGGCGAAGGTTGATCGATGAAGTTCTATGGAGCAAAGGGGAGAGGGCGATGAACTGAGGGTGAGGTTAAACGTGAGCTGTTAGATCTTAGAGATCAACGGCAGAGATTACTCATGGAATAATGCAATGGAAACAGGGATGGTGGTTTCGGTTGAAGAAACTGCTGGTTTCGCGTGATGAAAAGGAGGGAAGGCAGTATCGCCTTTTTGAACGTGATATGTGTTAGAGATCGACATGTGGCTTTTTAAAACCACCCTCATCACGTAATTTTAAAACGTTAACTTTCGAGCATAAAATTACGCGAAACCGCGCGCTGGCCATCAGATTTGGGGCCTTAGATTGGAGGGTCGTGAGGAGAGCACGATGGAGAATAGATGCATGGGCGATAAAGGTGGGGCAGGGTCAAGGCGGTTTTAATCTTGACCGTCAGATCAGGGAAATGGATGACAGAGATTTGATCTGAGGAAGGGTAGGACCCAAAGGAGCTGGGCCTATCGGGTTGAATCTGGACCATTGGATGAAACAGATCAACAGCTTAGATTTAATCTTGGGGTTAATGGAATAAAATATGAGGCGAGGGGTGGGCGGAGTTTGGGTTATTGTGGGTCGTTGATCTGTAGAGATCAACGGTTGTTATTCACCGAAAAAATTATACAACAGGGTTTATGAGAATAACAAAGAGTGAAGGCTTCAATCTGGACCGTCGGATGTATGCAATGGACGGCCCAGATCTAATCGCTAGATCGCCAATCGGCGGAGGAGAGAGGAAAGGTGCGCAGAAAATTTGCGATGTGATTCAACGAGGGCCATTGATCTTAGAACCAGATCAACAGCGGAGATTAAGCTACGGGTGCTAAAGGAAGATATGCGGGCTTATGAACAGAGCGATGTGGGCCGTCGGATCTCGGCCTGGCGGGGAAGATCAACAGCTGGGAAACCATCGCAAGGTGGCCAATCGGAGGGGGGCAATAACTGTTAAAACACATCCAATGAAAAAACTCTGATGCGAGATCCCGAAGACCGTTGATCGGTTTTAGATCAACGGTTGGTATTCGCCCAACCAATGAACCGTTGGGACTTGTTGAAACATAAGAAAATCGGATTTTTTATAAAATACAAAAGAAAATTTGTTTCGGGGAAGGGTTTTTAATGGTGTTTAGTGCCCGATTGCGGGGCTCGGGGTTATATGTAAAGACAAGGAATCGAGAGTTATAAAAAAGGAGCCAATCGCAATCAGAGATTTTATGTAACAAAAGAAATACATTTCACATGAACAGCCCAATTGCAATGAGCCCCTAGGGCCTGAACGCTTGGTTCCAGTGCCAGGTCGCATGGTGGGGAAGTGGTTTAGGGCTTAGCCAAAAGGGGTTTAAGCCTATAATGTGAAAGTGGGTTTTTTATGATTTTTTCAAGGATTTTCAAAGGATTTTGGGGGTTTCGGTAAGGTTTAAAAGGAGTTTTAAACCTTATTAAAAGGATTTCATAAAGGGAAATGGAGAAAAAGAGGAAAAATGAGGATTTTTATAAGGAAAAAGGGATAGAAATGGAGGTTAATTTTGAATGAAAGGAGAGATAAAATGAGGGGAAAATGGGGTTTTCAGCAGTCTTTCTCTTCAAGAAAAAAACAGATTTTCAGAATTGAGAGGGAAACAGCAATGAAGATTAACTCAAGGATAAGTCATCTTCACAAGACTTCAAGAACTAAAAATTTGGCAAAAAGATTGTTTCTTGAAGGCTTTAAAACATGATTTAGCCACCATTTGATATGACAAATTTTATAGGTGGCTAATAGAACTGTTGCGAACATGCCAAGGGGGTCAAGTCGGGCAAAAAGGGCATTGGTGATATAACAGCAGAAAACGAAGAGGCAGTAGCACAGCCATCGATCCATGAAAACGCTAGCACCTCATCAATTTAATAATTCCACAACGGTTTTCTGAAGAGGAAGAGCCAAGGTGCCAGAGCCTTCCTTACCTCTTTGGCATCAGACAAAGCTGGATTATGATCATAACGGACTGCTGCCTCCACCTTCTTGGCAAGAAGTATGTTGTCACCACCTGCGTGATTCCACTCATCAAAGTGTTACTCCATCATAGCCTCTTTGGGAGCTTAAGAGTCAATTTCTCCCTCTGTAATCAATAACATATTGTTGTTGGGGCCATGCTCGTCTTATCACCGCCTGCAAGTTTCCACTTGTCCAGTTTCTGCTTAAATGTAATCACTACAGTAGACAGATGAATTGACTTAAGTTTTACATAAATATTGCATGCCTTAGCAGTATCAGGGGTTGGAAGGTTGGACCTTGTTAGATTCTATGTTGCAAAGATCATTGTATTGAAGCACTATAACTGTTTGACCTAGGCATCAATAATAAGAGACTATTCACAAGATTCTTGAGCTATGTTAATGGTGATGTTTTTCCTTTTTGTTAATGTTTTTCCTCTGTCTTTTCATGTTGTGCATCATTTTATCTGATTTCAAAACAGAAAATTTAGATTAAGATTTGCTGAGAGAGCAAATTAATTCTATCTATGTTTGTTATCTTAATGCTTTCTTCTAAAGTATAGTTAAAGAATTTTTAACTGCTCTTTAGCTATTACTAAACTCACTGCTTTCTTTCATCTCACATTCACATTGCTAGTAAGACCCACGCTGTATAATTAGCTTACCCTATGAATTCCCTTGAAAAGTTGATGCACAATTCAACCCTTTATGACTCCATTGCCCAATGGATTAAGTCTCACAGCTCTATTTGTCTAACCACACAATCAATCAAAACAAACAACCCTTATAATTTATATAACTAGCCTAATATCAGCATTCATAATTATCAAGCTAAATCATAAAAATAGAGAGAGCCCTCTCTGAGTCTAGGAAGGCTAGGTCCTCGACTCCAAAGTGGTTTGATGTTGTCCTCTGTGGTTTTTTCTTGCCAATCTTACAAATTACAAAGTGACAACAGTCCCAAGGCGGGCATTCCGTGAAAGCAAGAAGTCGAAGAGATACCAAGAGTATCTAGCAGCCATGAGTACGATAGTACAATTTGAGCCTGGAACATTTGAAGAAGCCATAAAGAATCAAGTTTGGAAGGATGTTATGCACGAAGAATATGATTCCATTATAAAGAATAATGTCTGGGAAGTGGTCCCAAGATCGGAGGACAAATATGTTTTCACCTCAAAATGGCTCTATAAGATCAAGCATGGATCTGATGGAAGTGATGAAAAGTACAAGGCAAGATTCATTGCCCGGGGCTTCTCTCAAAAAGAAGGCATAGATTATGATGATATATTTGCACCTGAGGCCCACTATACCACCATCTGATCTATTATTGCCCTTGTTGCTACGCAAGGATGGAGTCTACATCAGATCGATGTGAAGACCGTTTTTCTGCATGCATCTATAAAGGAAGAGGTGTATGTGGAGCAACCTCTGGGTTTCGAAGTCCAAGATAGAGACACCCATGTATGCAGGTTGAAGAAAGCCCTCTATGAGTTGAAGAAAGCCCCCAAGGCTTGGTCGAGAGGATAGATAGCTACTTGATGAAGTTGGGCTTCACTCGAAGTAATGTTGATTTGAACCTTTACTTTAAGGTTAATAAAGGCCTCTCATTCTGGTTCTCTATGTGGACGATCTCTTCCTGACATGTGCTAACCCTCTCATTCATCAGTGTAAGAGGTAGCTAGCTTCCGAGTTTGAGATGAAATACCTAGGAATGATGCACTACTTCCTAGACTTGGAGGTCTGGCAGAGGCCAGGAGAGATTTTCCTTTCTCAAGGAAAATATGTCGTGAAGTTGTTGGAGAGATTTGGTATGGTGGACTATAAGTCTGTGTCGACACCGATGGAACTCAACTTTACAAAGTTGAGTGGAAACGATGTTGGGCCCGTGCTAGCAAATCCTACCGAGTATCGACAACTCGTAGGGGCTCTGATGTTCTTAGTGAACTCCCGTCCGGACGTATGTTTTGCAGTGAACACTTTGAGTCAACATATGGTTGAACCTTATCACATACACTAGATTGGTGCCAAGAATCTGTTGAGATATCTTCGGGGCACAATCAACCATGGGCTGAGATACACTGTCAGAAGTTTGAGACTCCGTGGATATATTGATGTCAATTGGGCTTGCATTGTGGCGGATCACAAGAGCACATCTGGATGTTGCTTCACCTTGGGTTTGGCTTCGATATCTTGGATGAGCAGGAAGCAGAAGTCGGTGGCTTTGAGCATCGCTGAGGCCGAATACATTGCAGTGAGTATGACCTGTTGTGAAGTTGTTTGGTTTTGAAAGCTCTTCAGTTAGTTGTTCGGGCGTGTGCTAGATACCACCATTATCCTTTGTGATAACTAGAGTGGAATTTGTCTTTCTGAGAATCTCGTGTTCCATGATCGATCCAAGCATATTGATATCAGGTACCACTTTATCCGGGGTATGGTACAACGAGGCGTCGTAAGGCTCGATCATATAGGGACTGATGAGCAGGTTGTGTATATTCTCATGAAGCCCCTGAGGAATGTCAAGTTCCTAACCTTCCGTGAGAAGCTTGGAATCGTGGAAAGACCCTACTCTGAGGGTCCTGCTTGAGTTGGACTATGAGCTCTGGGAGCTCCAGGGGGCTTGGGGATAGCTTCTTGGAGCTATAAGCACTCACGGGGCTAGGCTTACCAAACCTTGTGGTGCTTCTGCCCCACCATTATGATATTGAGTTGGTTCACTTCTCTCTGATCTGTGCCCCGCACACATCCTACCCATGGAATTTCAAACTCATGGGAAGTACCTCTCATTTGGCCAATGAGGTGGGAAATGTGGATAGAGACCATAACAAGACCGATGTACGTATAGGAGATTGTCATACTTTATATGTCTAAGATGGCACGTGTCCAACACCTTGATCTGGGATCAAGTATGATGAGGTTTTATCCTCTAAACTGACTTCGGGTCAGTAAACTAACTTTGGGTTAGTATGAGACTCTTTTGAGTCCGAGAGAGGTACCTCTACGATGACTTCAGGTCAGCTGTGTGTGATGTCTTTGTGACTCACCTTTTGCTTTGAAATCAAGAGCCAACAAAGCAAGTTACGACGGGATGACGTGCGATGTTTGGTTTTGTACATGATGGATGGCTCTTGTGGACAGATGGAGTTCTCCCTAGTTGAGAGGGAGTGTTAATTTTGGGCAACTAAGTCCAAACTCTCTGTTGCGTTGCTCATATGATGATGGTCATATTTTTGTTGGATTCCTCTTTCGGAGAGGTGCAAGATTGATCTAAATATCATCTTGATCGGATGAGCAGAAAATTGATTTTGAAATTATTTTCCACATTTGCAAGGTCAGCTAGATTTATCCCACATGCCTAAGAGATGTGTCACACACCCTCATTGATAAATATAAATTGGAGAGACTTGAGATAAAAATCACACTGAATTGAAAAAGGAGGAGTTGCAACTCACAGGTGAGTACTGCACCTGGAGACTGCACTCAAACGGAGAGATCACTCTACATTCATTAATCAGAAAATACATCTTTAAGTACATCACAAGAAATCAGGAAGTTGTAAACAGACTCCTAAATTCTAGGAACAAATCCTAAACTAAGGAGATACGTTACAACTATGTAACCATTTCTCCATTAATATAAAAATAATATTAATTATTTTCAACTACTTGGAGGTCATTTTCTCATCATCTCATCACACATTCTCTCACATTCTCTCATTGTGATCTAATTGGTTTGATAGCCTTTGGAGGTCGTTTTTCCTCACACGTGTGGAGCGAAGCTGCTATTTTTTGTGTTGATCTGTTTAGGGCTTTATGTTTTTTGCGCTGGTATGTTTAGGGCTTTTCTGCTGCAGCGTTGACCAACGTTGACCATGGTCAACCCTTGGTCGTTTGACCTCAATCTTTTGCAGAAATTTCGATTTTAGGTCGTATAGTTGGGCACTAAAATCGAGGAATTATGGGATGTTTGACCGAATCCCTAATTTGTTGCATTGAATTTCATGCTACTGCCTGCGTTGACTTTTCTGCGTTGTTCTTGGGTTGACTTGTGATGAGTTGTTTGTGAGGGTTGTGGGTGTGACACATGAAGTGTTGGCTGACCGAGAAAGACTTTTTAATTATAAATCTTCCGGGAAATCACATAAGAAATTTAGGGACCGACACGTTTCGAACTACCAACTGTAGTTCATAATCAGGATAATGAAAATTGGTTGATCTGACATACACATTTATACCAGGAGGAGAGAAGCAATGGTCAAAACCCAACGGTCCAAAATTAAGATTAAAAATAAAAACAAAAACAAAATTAACCCAACCTTAAAATTATAAAAATTAAAAATGGTCAACAAAAAATAAAATAAAAATATAAAAAGAACCAAACACCTAACTACCCTCACCTTAAAAACACAAGTTAAAATATAAAATCAGAACTAAAAACTAAATTAACACCCCTTTCCAAAAATAGGATAAACATGAATCAAGTAAAAAGTCAAAAAGTCAAAGTCAAAAATTATAACTAAATCAGAAAAATATAAATAAAATAATAGAATAAAATAAAAATAAAGGATCTAATCAATAGATAAATAAATACTTTATTTTTTTTTTAAATACAAATAAAAATAAAAATAAAGGATTTAATGTATAAATAAATTAATTAAATTTGCTGACTTTTCTGCATTGTTCTTGGGTTGACTTGTGATGAGTTGTCTTTGAGGGCTGTGGGTGTGACACATCAAGTGTTGGCTGACCGAGAAAGACTTTGTTGGTTGAAGCATCCTGTTGGCCGTTGTAACGCAACAATATCTCATATCTTTGCTAGACAAAAGGAATTGTAAATCTGATCTATATTTGCCTTGTCTTCTATTGATCTATTATTATGTTCTATCAGCATTTTACTTTCATGTTTATGTGTATCGGGCCTACGAAAGATTAAAGTAAAAGTGCATCAAGCATAGAACACCATTGTTATCTAAATTTAACAACACATGGTAGAAGTTAGAACCAGATTTCAATTTGATAAGTGTAGCCTATGCCTAAGACAAGTACAGTTAGATGAACAGGAAACTAGAAAGGACAAATGCTTTGTTCCATACAAGTGTTAAAGTTTTGTATCTAACTGAAGTTTCCAATCTGTAATTTTGCTCCATGCACTTAATCTGGTTTTGTTTAATCTAGCTTTTTAACTCTGCAACAAATAATGATAATAAGATACGATGATTGTTTACAATAAATAGATGTATTATGTATATCATTATATTCCCCATCTCTTCACCAAAAGACGTGACTTTTTTCTCATATATCCACTAGCTAACTAGTATCATAGCATGTACTATATTTAAGCTATTTTACATGCTTATCCCTTGTTACCTATATTGAAGGATATGCAATGAGACTCGACTCAAAAAGATACGATTCCAACAGGATATAAAACAAGTACAAAGGGAAAGTCTTCATTAAAAAGCTTCCAAAAATACATTCCAAGAGTCTTGTGTTTTCTTGTTGCTGCAGTCCATATAGCAAATCCACTGCTAATTGGTTTTATTAAACACTGATTGTTACTATGAACGTTTACCTTAAGCCAACCTCAAGGAACTCCTAGAGAATCCAAATGCTTAAATAGGACAATTTTCTTTTCCTTTACCCGCTCTGAAACTGGCTAAAACTAGGTGCGATGCAAATGTTACAATATTTCATGTCCTATGTTTTTTGCTTAGCAAAAAATAGTTGTTATAAAAATACAGGCTTTTCTAGAGATGATTGAAGTAGTTTACTAAGTTGCACAAATCTTACATAAGCCCATATCAATGGCCACCTTCTTGCAGTAGCATAAACGGTGTCTCCCCTGCACCTGCACCACAACTGATACACAAAATAATAAAAGAGAACGGATTATGTAAAAACCAATTCAGCAAGCAACCAGCTTGCAGCAATGCCTTCGAATGGTTGGGAATATTCAATAACTTAACCAATTCAAACATTTGTATTGCAATTATAAATGCTAGCAAGAAATTGGAATGGTCAACTTAAGCGTAAGTTCTTGTTCACGGCATATCAAAGATGAGCAGAAAGCTCAATCAGAAGATAAAACAGCTGGGAGCTATTCCATCAGAAAATTACACAAACGAAAGTGATATGGCTCCAATATGTCGGTAAAACCCCAAAGTAGCTAATTTTGCTATCTGGGATGATCAACGGCCAATGCCAGCTAGTATTGCTGTATGCTAGTAATTAATATCTAAGACTTTAATGCATTTTTATCATCCAGTGACTCATCTCTTTAGCTGCAGCCTGCCCCTAAATGGCAGTGTGCTTAAATAGTGAGTACCTTGATTGCTACCTTGATTGTTTTTTTCCTACTCTGATCTCTTCTCTCTAGATAGACAAGATTACACACCTCTAGCTTCAAATTTGGGCCTATAAATTGGTCATGTCGTGTATTTCATTTAATGTTACCAATAATCCCCACAATAACGAAGACCATTCTTGAGATGATGGAAGCGGTTGGTATCCCTCACAACTATTTCACAGCCATCGACTTTAGAGATAACCTTAAATGCAGTATGACAGTTACCACTTAGAGATTTTTAATGATCTAAATGGAGACCCCAAGGGGAATCTTGATCAGACCAATACGCAATGGCCATTTTCTCACTGTGGTGATAGAGAGAACGCTCCGTTTGCTACCGCTCCACATCATGCAATACATTTTTTTTACTGGACACGTAGCCTGCCTCCTTTACTTGCTCAACTAATTCTTTAAACTTCATAAATATCTCCATTGTCTATAGGTGAGATGCATCTCCTGCAACAAATACCTGAACCTTGTTTTTGACCTCAATCCAGCTGCTCCCTGGATCTTTTATCAATCCCTCATCTTTCATCTTTCTTCTAACATTTACTGCTTCATCCCAACTGCCAGCTGCAGCATAGATATTTGACAAGAGTACATATGTTGCTGTGTCCTCTGGGTTATTCTCAAGAAGGCACTCTGCTGCATGCTTCCCTATCTCTGTATTGCCATAAATTCTGCAAGCACCAAGCAATGTACGCAAGACCACAGTATCAGGCTTATATGGCATAACCTTGATGAAAGTCACTGCTTCTTTCAAAAGCCCAGCACGTCCAAGAAGATCAACCATGCAGGCATAGTGTTCCATTCTTGGAGTGATCCCATGCTGACGGCTCATAGAATCGAAGTAGTAACATCCATCATCCACTAAGCCCACGTGACTGAATGCAGAGAGAACACCGACAAAAGTTATGTGATCCGGCTGTATGCCTTCATGTTGCATTTGTTTAAATAACTCCAGGGCCTCACTTCCATGGCCATGATGGCAATACCCTGCAATCATTGAATTCCATAAAACAATATCTACTCGAGACATTTTGTCAAAGACAAGTTTTGCATATTCAATGCTCCCACATTTGGCATACATGTCTATGAGGGCACTCCCTATAAAAACATCCAACATAAGTCCAAATTTTATTATGTGGCCGTGAACTGACTTTCCCTGCTGAAGTGATGCTAGACTGGCACATGCCATCAACACACTGGCAAAGATAAATTGGTTTGGTCTCACGCCTGCCTGTTGCATTTGACAAAACAATTTCAGGGCTTCTTCCACGAACCCTTGCTGAGCATAACCTGCAATCATTGCGCTCCATGAAACAAAATCTCGTAAGTGCATTTTACTGAACACTTTCTGAGCATCATTTGTGCTCCTGCAGTTTGCATACATGGTAAGAAGGGCGGTTCCAACAGAAACATCGATCTCGAGTCCAGATTTCAGTATGTGGGCATGTACCTGCTTGCCCTGCTTTATAACCCGCCGGTCAGTACACGCCGAGAGGACACTGACTATTGTGACATTGTCTGGCTTGAGGCCTGTTTTTTGCATTTGACGAAAGAGCTTCAAGGCCTCCTCACAACAGCCATTGTGGATATAGCCTGAAAGCATTGTCGTCCATGAGATAATGTCATGTTTGCACTGCATTCTATCAAACATTTTACATGCATCTACTATACTCAAACATTTCGAATAGGCAGTTACAAGAGCGCACCGAATGGAAAAGTCTGCTTCATATCCACTTTTCATGAGTATGGCATGAAGTCGTCTAACCCATGTGAGAAAATCCGAGTTGGTGCATGCACTTAAGGCACTAGCAAAGGCAATCTGATCAGGCTTCACGTCTGCTTGTTGCATTTGAGTAAAGAGTTCCAACGCCTCCCAACCATACCCAGCCTGGACATATCCTGCTATCATTATAGTCCAGGAAACTACGTTAAATTCAGTCATATTATGAAACACATTACGTGCAGCATCTATGCCGCCACATTTGGCATACATGCTAGCAAGGGAAGTCCCAACAGAGGTGTTTGACTCGAAGCCAAACTTTATTAAATCAGCATGTACTTGCCTGCCCTTCTCTAAGGCCTCTGGCGTAAATAATGCATTGAGTACACTTGCGTAGGTGATCCGGTCCGGCCTAATGGAAACCCACTTCAGTTGATCAAAAAGTTGGAGAGCATCCTCATTATTCCCATGTTGTGCATATCCTGCAATCATTGTATTAAATGTGATTACATCCCGCATGGGCATGTTGTCAAACACTTGGCGTGCATCGTCTATATTCCAGGTTTTCACATACATGTCAGCCAGGGCACTTCCTACATAAATATCATTGTCGAATCCAGTTTTAATTAAGTGGACTTGTACCTGTTTTCCCTCCTCTTGAATTCCGAGAGCAGCACATGCTCGAATGGCACTAGAAAATGTAAACTGATTAGGCATGGTGCCATCCCTTCGCATTTTACAGAAAAAATTCAGGGCATCCACGCCATGTCCATATTGACTGTATGCTGAAATTATCGTATTCCAAGAGATGACATCTCGTACAAACATTTTGTCAAACACATTGCGCGCATCGTCTAAACTTTGGCATTTAACATATAGATTAAGAAGGTTGTTCATTAAAAAGACGTCACATTCAAGTCCGGTTTTGATGATGAACGTCTGAGGGCAGACGGCTTCTCGCAGTGCTCTCTTGGATGTAGCAATTGAAACCCAGCGATGAAAATCCAGGAGGAATTTCTGTATCATTTCTCTTTTTGCAAACCATGCCTGCGCTTCTACTCAATCCCATTCAGATTTCCACTCTATTAATTTGTTATTTCCAACCATCCCTTGAATTGAATTCCGGATACTTCATGCCACACAGTAGAATCCACGCTGTTTCAGTTATTTCAATTACAATACCATTTCAGTCCGGTACACGATCTGAGTAAACAATTTGCTACGGCAATATCATGGTTTCATCTATTCTGTTAGTCATGGTTTTTTTTTCAACCACGTAAATTAGTAATATGTTCGAGTAATGTGGACAAGATTTGAAATCAAAATCTAAATTGGCTAGACTAGAATATATTCAATAATTTACTAATTATAAATATTAAATTTAAATAATATTATGTTTAGAGTAATACCAAGAGTATTTTTCACAATTTACAAGTTATAAATACTAATAATTTTATGACACAATAATAGTTGATACTCTAAGCAGTGGAGAAGATTATTCCTTATTACAAAGTATTAGATATATTCCTTGGAATTAAACCAAATGGATGGAAAAACAAATAATGTTCTTACCACTAAAAATTACTAAAGAGACAAATAACTCTTTAGATATTGTCTCAAACATATTTTAATATTATTTAATGTTAAAAGTATATCAATTGGGTGGACTCTTCTTAATTGTTTCATGTTAGTATGGTTATTTGTTCAAAATTTTTATTTTAAATGTGTGTGAGAATAACGCTTGGAACTTGTCTTAAAACTGCTTTTTTTTAATTAAGAATTTATCTTCTTTTTTTTTCTTATTAGGAAAAAGTTAACAGACTTTGTATTAAAAAGATTGTTTATATATTCAAAATTGTCTAAACATATGTATCATATAGCAACATAATATATAAATAGTTTCTCTAATGTTAATCAAGTTACTAACCATTCATGCCAAAATATATGTAATACCACATTAATATTTAGATTATACATTATTTATAAACTAAAAAACAAAAAGTTTCATATACAACATATGAAATTAAATTATGAGAAAGGAATTATTTTGGCTCCCTGAAATTGATCATTGATATAGGACACATAGTTGATCTTCTTGGGCTTGTATTGATGACCAATTTTTGATAGAGCACCAACTGCTCTGTTTAGTTCTCTATAAATATGAGCCAAGTGAACCTCATTGAAGAGAACCAACATTGACCTAATTCTCCTCATCCAGAAAGTAAGATAAGGACTGGCAAATGTGGACTTCTCCAAAGCCCAATTAATCTCCACTTTTGAATCACCAACAATATCTATATTTTCGATAGATAGTCATCTAGCACAATATAAGACACCCCATAACGCAATAATTTTCGACCTAGAATTGGAACTAGCTCCACCAGAAAAATTGAAATGGAAATACATACCACGTCTAATGACAATGTAGGCATCACATTTGCATGTACTATAGCTGGTGACCCCATAAAACAACCCCACAAGGTAATTACGCCATATATTTAAGTGTTAATGGTCGAGTACCCAAAAGCTTCTAGAAAGAGTGATAACCTACCCCCTTTTGAACCATCAACAAGTAATTACAAGTGACGTGGTTTTCCTTGAATAACAATGATGGTTCAATCTACATTAACGAATAACAATCAATTATCATTATCCCACTACTGGTTTGACAACTAAATTATGATAAATTTTCTCACTATATTAAAAAAAAAAATTATAAACACCATTAACATTACATAAGTTTTAAAATAGATTAATTGTAAATTAAAAATTTACATTATACTTAGATCAATCCATTAGAGGTGAGGTGTAAGTATTTATATGGCATTGAAAGAACATTAATAATACTAACCTTTATAAGAATACTAGTTTGATAGATTTTCTATAACATTGAAAGCATCAATATATCATATATCATTTCATTGCTTTATAAGATGAAGTTATCAGTTAATCTTATATTTTATTTTTAATAATATGATTATATTTTGAGAAAAAAAATGTAACTTGTATTCATATATGAAACCATACTTACACTATTTAAATGTTTTTAGCATATGATATATAGATGTTTTCATTACATAATATATAGATTTATTATTTCTCTTTTTTTACTTTTAAATATATATATATTTTTTATCATATACATTACATTTTAAAGCTTTGCACAAGGTAAATATAATATCATAAATAATTATGTACATATTTTAAAATTAAATACGATACATTTTATTTTCAAAAAGACATTAGTCTATTACGAGAGATGTCAATGTGGTGGCCTCATTATTTTCTCTTCCAACTCTAAGTCTCAGACATTAATTTGATGGTCTTCCTTTGAGAGCTCATTTGTGTTTGCATTTGATTAGAAGTCTTATTGGTATATTTGAATTTATCTTTCCCCTCTCATCCACTTAATGACAAGCAATAAACCTATATATACTTGCAGTTTTTTTAAACCTTTTTTTGGGTCAATTTTAATAATCATTTTAAAACTAAAAATCTAAAAAGTTGTTTGTTCTTAAGCTCAAACTAGCTTTGAACTTGAAGAAATGATTTTCTAATAAACACTAGACCCCTCCAATACTGCAGAAATTTGTGGTCGTGCTTGACCCCATCATAAACAATGAAGGAATTGTGTTGTCTATTATACTCTTCTACTTTTCTAGAGATTATATTATTTTGATTAATATTACAACTATTAAACAAACAACGTGCTTGAGAAAAAACTTGAAAAATATGTTTATGAATGCCATTAAATAAACTATCATTATGGGCTAGCCTTATATACCAAAGAACTAAACACATAATAGTTTTATATGATTTTAAGTATTTTTTTCTCAACCAATTATTTAAACACCATTTAATAGATAATTCCATCCATACATTAATTACACCACTTAGGTTTTCCACATAGCTACACCACTTAGGTTTTCCACGTAACTACAGCACTTAGATTTACCACATCTTTCCATATTTGAATCACATAAAGGCATTGAAACATTAAGTGGCCAATGTCTTCCCCTACTCTCATATAAAGATTGTAGATTCTTGGGCCATTTTTACCTATTTGTTGCATCATGTCCCATGCTAAAACTCTATTTCTGGGGACTAACCATAAAAAATCTTGGTTTTTTTGGGGTGATTTGATTTCCATATTTTTACCCACCACTAAACCTCTTCTTGTTCAATACCAAGAAACATGAAATTATAACCCACTTTGGTTGTATATGTATCGCTATCCTTATCTTATGCCTAGGTTAGTGATTTGGTGTCTTCCTTTTGGTATGACCCTTTCTTAATTCTAAAATAAAGAACTTCCACCTATCTTCTTATTGACTTTGTAGATCCAAAATCTAAGTTGATTTCTATAACACACCTCTCCCCTCACATCTACCCACTTTCACCATCTTACCCAGGGTAAATATGGGATGGGGGGTTGTTATGACAAGACTCAACCTCTTAGTTGACCTTAAGGAAATGGAGTTGAAAAAACAGACCTTACTGAATTCTCGTAGGTGCCTCGGTACCCTTTAGGAGTAACCCAACCCTTCCAGGTGTTCATCCCTTGGGCTAACTTAACTTTTCCCTAAGATAGAGCCCCAGTCACTACCTTGCCAAGCCCTCCATGCGTTGGAAACCCCCAGTTGCTGCCATAGACTTGCATCAGGGTGACTGTGGCCTATTCTACTTAATGTTGTGTCAACGACTGCAAAATTTAAGGTTATTTTTCAGGTTTTGGGTTAAGCCTCTGCCCAGAAATCCATATAACTTTCAGAACTCATAAAATACATGACTACAATGGTTATAAACCCAAAATCGAAACCAAGACTAGATTTGACCATCCCCAACCGAGACTGAAATTCCCTTAAACACGTGGTAGATAGGTAATCTACATGCCATGAATGCAAGTCTAATCATAAGGGACTGCAAACTCATATGAGACTTAACAAGAAGGATCATTACCCTCTCCCATTAGCTGTCTTAATATCAATTAGTTCTTGCATCCATTATTCTTTCAGTTACAAGTAAAAACATTAAAATATCCATGACTAAAACCAGTCATATATCCATGCTTATAACCATCATATAAACATATAATCAAATAGAAGATAACAACCATTAAAGACACATAATAACTAGTACATTTACCAATCAAAAGTAAGAGAACTTAGCTTTCAATAAACATAGGCAAGAGCCAACCAGATTTAGGACGTCCACGTACCACTTGACTATAGACATGGTTGAACCAAATATTTCTTTCAGCCAGTCAACCCCATGCCATATTCCAAGCATAAATGTGGGATCTCATTGGATAAACTAATCTAAAACAACCATGGGAATCTAAAGGTTAAACCACCTCCACCCTCTTCATACCGTGATCTCACCTAAACCGTCCCCAAGATCACAAAGCCAAATTGAACTTGGAATGCCTCTGGATTCCTTCACCATCCTTGAGGAGTTTTCTTGTTTCCACCCTCAGTATTTACCATGTATCTCACCATTACCAGTCAAGGGATTCCTATGCCTTTGGGAATTATCCTGAGACCACATCTTCCTTGTATTCTAAAACCTTACGAAAATTATAAAGCGCAAAACCGAGAGCAATCCCATCACACCATGGCTATCCGGAAATGGAAAGGCAAGGACGAAAACCACAGTCAAAACCCAAAAAAATCATGCCACCGACAGAAAAATAACCAAATACTAACATGCACGTACCATGCATGTCAAAACTAGCTAGGAAATCATAATGCAATCTGCTACCTACAAGTATTCCTGCTGAAGCTACATGATCCTGCTCTTCCTTTCCTGATGTTTGCTTCCTCTTTTCCTTTTTTTCCTTTCTTGATCCAATGTTGAAGTGCTCCAAGAAAACTCTAATTGTCCAAGAGTGCGAGAGAGAGAGAATAGAGAGAGAGAGCTCCAAAACTAAACTGACAAAAGGTACCAACTGATCCTCAGAATCCTTTTTATTAATGTGGCCTCTATTTTCTTCCTTTTTCCATTATTTTTCTTCATTTTCCTCTTCACATGCAACCTATGACATTTCATCTTCATTTTCTCCTTATTTCCTTTATTTTCATAAATAAATGTGCCAAAAAGTACTTTTTTCCTTTTCAAAGTCTTAGCCATTTCCTTTTCCAATTTCCCCTTAGCCATAAACACATCAAGTGATGCCCACTAGGATATATTTCCCAACTTTCAGCTTGGAATAAGTGTCCCTTAACCATGGTCTTATTTTTACCTTTATTAACTTTTATTACATGAACTTTTAGCTCGGGTCTGTTACAGAACCCTCCCCCTTGGGGAACATCATTCCCAGTGTTAAACCACACCTATACCTTAGCAAAACCATTGAAAAGAAAAGATATTTCCCATGGATATGTATAACTTAGATAGATGTAGTATTTACAATGAATAGCCTGCTCAAAATCAAAAACCATCATGACAACATGACAATATAACAACCATATCGCTTATTGTAGCTTTATAACTTAGCTCATGACAGTATTTACAATAGAAACCATACATAAATATGTACAAATACCAAAAATACTTTGCCTCAACCGACAAATAATGAAGGATATATAGCCTTCATTTGATCTTCCATCTCCTATGTGGCTTCTTCAGGCCCAAAGTGCTTCCACTGCACTTTAACTTGCTCAATGGCTTTGTTCTGGAGCATGAGTTGTTTCCGCTGCAATATGCACTGAGGTTCCGGCTGGAATTCTCCTTCTTTCTCCACCTATAATACATACCAATAAATAACATGATCAACATCCTTTATATACATTTTAAGCAATGAAACATGAAAAACATCATGATTTGTCACTGTTGGAGGCAATGCAAGTCGATAGGGTAATGGTCCAATCCTCTCAAGGATCTCAAAAGGCTCGCAATACCATGGTGCCAACTTGGCACATGATCCAATCCTCAAGGAGCTTTTCTTGGGATTGATGCACAAATACACATGCTCCACAACCTGAAACTCCTTAAATTCCATGTGCTCATCTGCATAACCTGCATTTCATGTTATATGTATGCCAACATGACTGGTCTAATAAGTACCCTGTTCACTAGATCACTCTAGCTGATGGGAGTATTACAACTCCTCCCATACAGTGCCTCTAAAGGACACATCCTCAGCGACTCTTGATAACCATTGTTGTATGCAAACTCAACCAATGGAAGGTACTCCTTCCATATCCTTTGCTGGTGCATCACATACATCCTCAGCATGTCCTCTAGGATCGTGTTGACCCTCTCTGTCCGCCCATCTATTTGTAGATGATAGATTGTACTGAAGGCAAACTATGTCCCAAAACCTGCAAACAACTCCTTCCAAAACTTGGAAGTGAACTTGGCATCCCTATCTGACAAAATATTCTTTGGAACACCATGTAATCTCATAATATCTCTAATGAAGACCCATGCCAGCTCACTATTTGAATATGTATTCTTCACTAGAATGAAGTAAGCCACCTTTCTCAACTTTTTGACCACAAGCATGATAAAATCATGTTACCTCACTTTTCTCGGAAGACCTGTAATAAAATCCATGGAAATGATGTGCCATTTCCATTGCGAAATTGGAATAGGATGTAGTAGACCACGTGGATACTTACATGTTGCCTTCACCTATTGAAAATCCAAAAATATAGTCACAAACTCTTCCACTTCCTTCCTCATATTCGACCAATAGTAGAAATTATTCACCGCCATCAATGTCTTCTGATATCGTGGGTGACCCGAGTATGGCTTGACATGAAACTCCCTCAATTTAATATTCTTGAGCTCACTGTCATATGGCACATAGATCCTATCCCAAAATCTTACCAAAATATCTTTTGTGAGATGATAGTTTTCATCTTGATCACCTATACTTGTACCTACACCTAGACCTATACCTGCACTTGTACCTACACTTGTACCTATACTTGTACATGTACCTGTACTTTGTTGTAACTTGTGCCTAAGCTCCATATACTTGCCATCCTATTGTCCTACCTATAAGATTTGTTCCTGTAAGTCTGTCCCATAGGAACTCATAGCTTCCATATGATTCACTTGTACTTTCCTACTGAGAGCATCTACAACCCTGTTCTCCTTTCCCTTAATGTATCTGATCTCGAAGTCGAACTCATGAAGGGTGCCAGCCATATAGCTTTCTTGGCATTTAGATTCAGTTGGTCAAATAGATACCTCAACGACTGTGATCTCTCATCAGTACAAATCTCCTTCCAAGAAGATAATTCCTCCACATATTCAAAGCACGAATAAAAACTACCAAATCAAGATCATGAGTCACATAGTTTTTCTCGTGCTCATTTAATTTCCTAGACTCATACCATACCACTTGTCCCTCCTACATAAGGACTCCACCAAGTCCTTTTTTACAAGCATATGTACAAACTACGAACTCCTTATCCTGATATGTGATCATAAGAATTGGAGCATTGGTCAACAACTTCTTCAACTGCTTAAAAATATCGATAAATTCTTTTATGAGTCAAAATTCTTACCTTTTATCTACAGAGATGTAATAGGATATGAAATGTGTGAGAAGTTCCTGATGAACCTCCTGTAATAACCTACTAATCCCATAAATGATCTGACTTCCTCCACATTCTTAGGAGATACCCACTCCATGATGGCCTTTATCTTTTCCATATCTACTACTATGCCTTCCTTGGAAATAACATGTCCCAAGTAGTGTATCTATGTTTGAAAGAAATTGCACTTGTTAATCTTAGAATATAATTGATGCTCTCTTAGAAATCTCAACACTGATGCTAAATGTTCGGCATGCTCTTCCTCATTCTTAGAATATACCAAGATTTCATCAATGAATATAATAACAAACCTGTCTAGATAAGGATGTAACACACTATTCATCAAACAAAAAAATGTAGATGGGTCATTAGTCAATTTGAATGGAACTACAACAAATACATAATGCCCATACCTGGTCTTGAAGGCAGTCTTGTAGATGCTCTCTTCTTTGATGTGTACCTTGTTTGGGTCTTATATTTTATAGGATGCTTTTATTGTAATTGTAATTTTGTATACAAGATGTTGTAAATAATGTTCCATTATGAAATTTATTTCCAAAAGAAAAGAAAAAAAAGGGGATAAAACATATATATGTGAAAAGAAAAAAAATAAAAAAAACATGAGAAAAATAAAAAGAATGAAATACCCCATAAAAATTAAGTTTATAGAAGCGAGAAAGTCTAAATGCCACTAAAAAAAAAAGAAAAAAGTGCATCAGTAATTCTTGTAATTTTTTCATAAATGTGTTGCTAGTTAAAATGCCACATTGAATTAGAAAAATAGATTAGTTAGTTTAATCACACTGTTTAAATGTGATTAGGCTACTTTAAATAAAAAAGAGTTTAGATTAGATTAGAAATAAACTAATCAACCACACTGTCTAAACGTGGTTAATTAACAATCAAAATAGAAATTGGAAACTTTAGAAAAATAAGAAAATGTAGGCTTGCATGTTAAAATGCGCCTTTAGAAAGTTAATTTAGATTTAGGTTAGATAAATCACATCATTTAAAGTGTGATTAAAATAATTGTAATAAATATTATGATATGATATTTTCTTTGTATGTGATAACATTGGAGCACTTTCAGCGGTCATGATCCACCCTTCCTAGATCAATGATGGAGGATCGTCTTCCCCCCCCACCAAGCCCCTTCATGGTTTAATTACTAGGGGGGTCCGAAAGGGTGGAGTCAAACTGGTTATATAGCGGCCCCTCAAAACTTCACACCCCCCCTGCCTCTTTCATCTCACTACTCCATCCCCCCTTCGAAAACATTGTCCTGCTCCCCCTGCGTTGACCGTTGACCCCTTTGCTCATGCACCAATAGCCTCTTGCCATGTCAAATTTTTTTCTGCCATATCAACCCTGTAGACCCCACTTCCATTCCGCCACCTCACCTTTGCAGACTCCGCTTCCCTTTCGTTAAACCAAATCCTAGCCACTCTTATCACCCAATAACCTACTGCCATATGGTACAACCAACTCCACATCAACAAACCATTATACGAATTAATGTTTCCCACTCCCGCGATAATGGATCCGCTCCATTAAACGGTAAATAACCAACAATAAACCCATCTCTCCCATATAAACCACCACACTCCCATTACAACACCTCCATTCATTATTACGGGATAATCAACAAATTCAATTGCACAGTCAGTCAAAAAGAGTTTTCCCCAACACTTAGCCAGTGGTCCACACCATCACTGTGAGCATTTAGCATAGCTAATCCCTGCAATCGACCATCAATCCATTATAATTGTGTCAAAATACCAGTCTTCACTTACTTTCTGAGTAATTATAAATTCCATGGTTATTTCGTTTTCTATAATGGAACCTAATAATGAAACTCCTAAAAACAAATCCAATGCCTCTCATGTCAATCCTATCTTGCCCCCTACCATAGATTTAGATCACCAACCATTAGTGGACCAAAAATATAAGATCACTAACACCAATTATGATTTTGAATTGTATGAGCTTCACGATTGGTTGAAGCATAAATATCTTGACCTCAGTGATGAATTGGTCCTATGGGAATCTTCCCTACCCCAATTCATTTTTCCACAGACTCATCACTTCCCCGATTTTGTGTCTTGGTTCCAATTTAGATACATCCCCAACCAAAGAGCAATTGTCACCCAAAAAGGTGACATTGTATTCATTGTCACTACTAAATATATCTCCCAGATGCTTCAACTACACATTTCTGACTCCATGAAATCATTTTCAGTAGTTTCCCTCATAGAATTCTAAAAAAACCTAAATTTCCCACAGAAAGCCAATATTTTTGAAGTTTTTCTCCCTAAGGATGCACAATTATCCAAGAAACCCCCCATACTCATCCTTTATGTTCCCTGAGATAACTAAAAAAGTAATTACAATCATTTCATGCATACTTGGCTATCAATCTAATCAGTGGGTTGATGAGCATACTTGGCTATCAATCTAATCAGTGTGTTGATGAGGCCATTGTGGGTTTCTTATCAGTTTTTACAACCTCGTGAAAAACCCCCCATTTTCAACTACAATGAGTTCATTGCATCATCAATTCATGACCAGTTTCTTAAGTTCTCTACTAAGGGTATTTTCAATCTACTTTAGTGTTATTTTATTTGTTTCTTTACCATAAATCAGACATTTTTTCATTTTCATAGCAGAAATTAAATCAGCAAGGTAATCCATAGTCATTTATTCATTGAAACTCTTTGGTGAGGAAAAACTTTACTGAATACACCTTCTCAGATTATGTTGATAAATTCCTATATACAGTTTCCTGCCTACTAAACAGTGATGTAGAGCCCAGGATAGGACCATAAATACAAATAATCCTGCATCTAAGCGATCAAACTAAGATAGGGGATTGGTATTTATATCAAAAATATATTGAGATCAGAGTTTATGGGTGTCAATTGCCACCCTACATGCTCCCAAAGTTTGTTCCTATGAGAATATTCTCCCTAGAATATATAAGGTAGATGATACACATGGATGTTCTCCATTTTTTTGCGGCCAAGAAAAAGTCACAGTTCAAAATTAAAGCACATATTGGACCATTTATATGTTACACCAGAACAATAGGTAAAGAGGCATATTTTCTCCTCATGCAAATGAATTTGAAGTTGAGTTTCATCTGGTCGTATGACCATTTTGGCATCATTTCCAAGCTAAGAGTGGAGCAAAAAACCACTCTGTACAACTACACTCCAAGACCAAAGATCAAAAAATTCATGAATCTGAGTCAGTGGGAGGAGAATACACTACAAGAGGCAGAAGAACAAATAATATATACAACTACTACACAAACTCCAGTACCTAAATAGAATCAGGATAAAAGGATAAGGGAGGAAGATTCCCCTTAAGTGATAGATATTGGGAGAAAAGAATTTCCAATATAGAAGAAGAAGAAAAATACCAATTTAGCACCAGTCTTTTCGTAGAGAGATGAGGGACATGCTACCATAATCATCATAGGCCCCCATGTTTCTACAAGTAAAGAAGGTATTTTCACAGGATATCCCTCTTCTTCAGCCTCCCAAGACCCCCCAGATGCAACTCAATTAAAATATTTGGCTCAGGACACAGCTGAACCAAACATTTTTTCCAAGTATAAAGTAATTAAACATAGGAATGCAATGCCCAAGGCCAAAAAAACTCCCAATTCTGGAAGCAAACAGCCTCCTCGCGACATAGGCTTCTTTCAAAATTTTATACATAGAAAGGGAAAATTCAAATTTAATTTATTGAGGCACAAGTTCCAATTCCAAAGACACCAACTGATTATAAAGAGCCCATATTTTCCTCATTCAACCTGATTACAAAGAAGCCAACAAAGCTTAATGCGCAAAATATGCCTCTCACTCTCCCTCACATAAGAGTGGCTAAACAAGCCTTTTACAATGTTTTATAATTAGCTTTACATCATGACTTTCATGGTGGAAACTATGGCCTTTTACATGGCATTCAAAAATTCACATGCCAAACTTTGGATGCCAAAATATGATGGAAACTATGGCCTTTTACATGGAAATTGCAAAGTAATTTAATGTCCCAAATATGTGCACAAAGGGAAACAAATACAAAGTTTTCAACCCCCTTTTCATAATGTGTACATAAAAAAGAGCACTTGTTATGCAGATTAATCCCTCTTGCAGACAAGAGAAATTTCCCTAGTATCCTATGGATAGCTAGAAACAAAAATCTATTTGTAAATCATTTTCTCTAAATTATTTGCAATTCAAAATTATTATAAACAAGGAAAGAGGACATGCCCCTACCTTGAAATTTGATGTTCGGTGCAGTCTTTTATCCAGTCGCTCCAAAGAGGCTTCTTTAGTAAGTAGAACCTGCAATCAAAGACAGACAAAAGAATTAAAAGCACCTGCAACATATAATAATTGAGAACAACTAATATAACTTATTGATCAAGGAATATAAGTATTGAATTATTCAAATAGACACAAGAACAACTCAATGAGAAAAGGAGATCCATATGTATTATCTTGAATGAAAAGAGTAACTTTACAACCTAATGCCTTGATGTCGTACAAGTTCCTGGCGGGGTCCTGAACAATCATTCCTCCTTCAGATTGACAAGCCTTCCTCTCTCTGAACTAGGATGAAGTTATGGACATGAGTGTGTGATCATTCTCATACTAATAATGACTAGTGTAGAGAGTATTTTCTCTTGGGAATTTCTTCAGCAATTACCTTACACAAGCTAGGTACCCTTGAGACTGAAACATGAGTTAAATTTATAGGGAACTGGAGGTAGTTTCAGTTCCATGAAGAGGGGGATGGATTCCTCTCATGAAGGGATTTGAGCTCCATAGACCAAGGGATAATCTCCATGAGTGAAGGGATAAAGCTCCATGAGTGGAGGGATAAAGCTTGAACTAATCGCGCATCTAGAAGCTTCCATTTGGGAGAATATTCATCCAGTTGGGCTTCTAGAACTTACTTTTTCCTTCATTTGATTGTTTACAGGGGTCCGCAGGTTTTATAAGTAGAACGTGTGGGATGTGCCATAGGATATAGAACAAATATCTATGGATCCGTAGGAAAGATCTAGGAAAAGTGCGGAGTTAGACTTTTTAAGGTTTTAATGAGATTTTCTCCAATTCCAAAACTTAGTTTAGGAACATTATGGTTTTTAACCTCAAAGGGAGCATAATATAGGTATTGATGAACCTATATAGATAGTCAAAGGTCATGGTGACAAAATAATGTATAACAGATTGCCCCTAAAGTGCGAATTCTGAGGTAGTTCTGAAGAGTGAAGTGCTTTATCATTCCGAGGATTGGATTGCGGACACACCGGTCGAAAACTTTGTAAAAACATTCAATGCAAGCATGTATATATATATATATATATATATCATCGCTGAGGTAGGCATTCCCATACTCAGATCAAAACTAACTAAATGTTCTAGTACATAAATGATTTTAAAATTACATCAATAGTAGACACAGTATAGGCGCAACCATCTGTCATAAGTAGTCTATTGTATCATGAATAATAAAAATCCTCGTAGCCTGGATGGTGGAAACTAGATCCAGGGTCTTGATTTCCGCTTCCTGAACTAGTACGATTCTATCCATGCGATTGATTGTGTCGAAGTCAAACATGGTAGAAACCACTTGATTACCAGTCAATGATGTAAGCTGTTAACAAGTGTGAGAGAAACCACCAATAATTACAATGGCTCTCAAAGTACTCAGTACAATCCATGAAGTGTGAATGAATGATTTTCAGTCGAACACTTCACGAAATCATTTGATCGAAGGTCAATGATGCAACCTATCGTCGAAGGTGAGAAACCTGCCATTAGGGCATGTAGATCCCATGGTACTAATAGGATTCTAGATCAACTTTCTAGATGATGAGTTATTTTCAATAGAAAGTGACCTGTCGCAGGAAAGCCCACGACATGAAACCATTAGGTCAAGTTTTGAAAAAATATTTGCAAGGACTGACTCAGGGATGGTCAACATGAATGAAGACAAATGTTTGTAATGAATGGTTTATTTGAACTGTCTCTTGAACACATAACGACACTGCAGATGGTTTGGTAACAATTAACCTAAAGCTAATACCCAGAAGCCGACTGAAGACTTTCAATGTGGTTTGATTAACTATTAGACAAAGGATTTTCCCACCACATGTAGAAGTGTGACAAAAGTGTCGTGTTCAATAGTGGTATACTGATTTTAAAACAAGGGTGACAACTAGATTCCTTTTCTCTTTCCTCCCCCACCATTACTGGCAAGTACCTCTTTATTTTTTACAAGCTTGAGGAGGATAACATTTTCTTGTTGTGTAAGCTCATCCTTTGGATGAGTCCATCTTAGTATTAAAATCGAACCATAAGGAGTGGTTCGTTCCTGTTTGTAATTGACAGGTCCTTTACTGTTAAATTTTAACGAGTCCAGTATAGGAGAAACTCGGTGTTTTACAGTTTTAGGTAGTCAGAAGAAAAACATAAGTAAACTCTGTGGTTGTAGTTTTTCATAAATTTAGTTTCTCAAGCCTGAAAAAGGATAAAATAATGCAAGAGAGAACTCTATTGACCATGATTAGTCAACGTATACCTTTTTCGTAAATAGTACATTTCAGTCCAAAAAAGGGGTAAACTTATACTGAAGGGACGACTGTTCATTTCCTTTAACTAGTTCGAATAGTCAAGTACTCGACGATCTTTTAATATTTAGAGAGTCTAAAAAGGGCTTAAAAGAGAACTCCAGGGTTTCACTTTTCGTAATTTTCAAGAGCCCGAAAAAGTGATAAAAGTATACTCATCATCAAAATAATTCTTTTTCACCAAAAACTTGTAATCTGCACAAAAACTCGAAAAATTAAACATACCTGCTCCAAAGAAGTAAAAATATTGAAAAATAGCCTTTTTAAGTGAAAAATAAATAAAAATAATAATATTTTATTCATTCAAAAACTATAAAAAGGAGTTTAACAAAATAATTTTCACCTTTATCTTCAAAGCAACAAATTGAGAGCTTTTGGCAAAAAAGTTCCAGAGCCAATATCAGGATAACCGTCTATTCAAATCGTGATTCATCAGAACAAGGTAATCCACATCACTCGACTCTTCATTTCTATCCATTTCAATTCTTGTTTTTTACTTTAATTTCATTTTTTAGGGAGAAATTATGTTAAAAAATGCGCCCTTAGGGGTCCGAAGGTAATGCGCGGTTTTTGTGTGGAGCTCATGCGGATGTCCATACTATCTCTGCACAAAAACTACGGAGGTGCCATGAGCATTTTAAAATCTACAAATTCTGTCAAAAATAATTAAATATTTTCATTCCAATGGTTTCTAACCTTCAAATATGTTCATTTGCATACTATTTCACCATGCTAGAGTGGAGAGAATGTGATCATGAAGATACAGACAATTAAGCCATGAATAATCCTCAAACAATGCAGGTTTTAAAAAATTGTGGTTTATATAAGTTTTGGGTAATCCAAGGTATGAGAGCACAAGTAGAGTTGATGACATGGTTAGTGAACACATGGCATGTTCAAGATCAATGCTTTATCATTGGTGACCATCGGCTCACAATCGAGCTCGAGGATATCTATATTCTCACCGGACTATCCCGAAGAGGAGAAAATATATCCTTGTTTGGAGCTAGACAGGGTGGCCTACCCATGCTAGCTACAAAAAATAGTTTTGCAGTGATGCGGCAGATCCAAAGGATAATCGCACAGAAATAAAAACTGTCTTGCGATTAGATCTTAAAGTGATTGCATTCATGGTAACCAGGTTGTGTGGAAGTGCGGCTTGACATGTAGCCACTAAATCTCAAATGCAGATCGCGGTGGAGTGTTTTAGAGGCACCATATTCAACTGGTGCCAAGGGGTATTGGCCAACATGAAAGGCCAACTAACCAGAGCAAAGAACGCAAAGTTAAAAAACTTTGGTTATGGTGCCATTTTGATTTCCTTTGCTTTGGAGAGAATTCCACTTCTTGCCCCTCGGCTTATTCCACTAGATCATGGGGAACCTGAGGAACCTTGAATGATATTTTGGGTTGCATTAATGGCCCACCATGGTGGCGATGGAAATTTAGTGGTTCAGTTCACTTTGACGTACTTTATGTGGCTAAATAAGAAAGTATTCACCATTGAAGACTTACCCTATGCAAGTATAGATTTCAGAGGTGATCCTGAGATTTCCTTGCCTCCAGGGGCACAGTGGGATGAATCAGGTAAGCGAACCATTTTGATGTTTTTTAAATCTAATTTTTATTTGTTTTTTATCGTCCAATATTGATAACAAAATTTAAATGTAGACGTTGGTCCACGATGACCAGCTACACTTCGCCGCTTTGAAAGGCAGCAAGAAGAGCCTATAGTACCACCACAGGATCAGGAAGCAGAGATCCTAACTGATATGGAACACAACCTGGAGAGGTTAACCATAGATATTCCCAAGAGAAATTCCTCTCCGGCTTCAGAGACATGTTACAGGCGTACCAGGACAGTTTAGGAGATTTCTGTGCAAGGTGGCGCGTGCCATAATCTACTACCATGATCATCATCACAGATAGTGGATGATTAGTGTGGATTGACATATTTTGTTTTTTGTATCAATATCTATTAGATGATAAGGTGTTTGAACCTATGATCATAGACGATGTAATATCTTTTGAAAACAAACCTATCTATGATATTACTACTTTCTCTGACTATCTTGTTCAACATGTATCAAATGTTGTTTTGGTTTAGTGTTTTAATGTTTCAAATGTCTATTTAGAACACGATTAGAATGCATCAGGAAATGTGTTTAAATTTCTTGAAATATGTTGATATTCAATGTAATCAAACTGTTGTTCCAAGAGACGAACCTTCAAAAATAATCTCAATAACACTGGATTTTTAATTGTGTATACTCTGTTTAAATGTAATACAATGAGTTCTGAATCTAACCTAATGATCAAACATCAAATACCAAATGAAATGACATCATATAATAACTCAATGACTGTGCTATATTCTGCAATATTGTTCATTGTTTGACCAAGGCTTACCCCATGCATAGAAACTAACTCATCAATGGGTGAATAGATAACCCAAGCTGTGGAAGAGATATTTCGTGTACTACAACAGGCACCATTAGCAAAACCAATGTACGTTTGAAGGGGTGTCGACATCTGCAATATCAAGACTAATCAAGATAAGTAGTGATAATAGTAAAAACAAACTTAAACTATGCACACTTATCTAATATAAGGCACACTAACTAGAAAATAACTAATATACAATTGCGATCTTCACACGAGAATCAAGCATAATATCTCTTCAGATAAAGACCATTTATGGGCTTATCTAAAGAGACCTCGTCATAATCAGCCAATTCATAGGCCCCTTTGGCAAGCACTCACTTGAAAATGTAAGGACCATGCCACATTGGTTCGAATTTCCCAGCACCTAGCTTATCGTTAGCTTTATCATATACTAAGACTAGGTCACCTTCTAAAAAAACATGAGGTGTAACACTTCGATCATACTGATCTTTCACCTATTTCTTATGAGCCTCGACAGCTAATGCAGTGGTGCACCGAGTTTCATCTAATTGTGATAAGTACAAAAATATTTTTTCCTCTTCAGAGGTAGTTGTTAGTAACTCTATGGCTAATTGGAGTGAGGATATTTCGCATTCAATGGGTAACACAACTTCTAAACCGTAAAAAATTTGAAAAGGAGTGAACCTTGTAGCAGTTTTTGTTGAGGTTTAGTATGCCCATAGTTCCGAAAAAAGCATGGTATGCCAATTCGATTTGTGAGGTCTGATAATCCGTTTAATCATGGTGGTTAAAAATTTATTAACGACTTCAACTTAACCATTAGCCTATGGGTAATATGGAGTAGATTTATCATGGCACAGGCCAAGTTGATCAAAAATTTTGGTCATCATTATATTTAGAAAATGACTCCCATGGTCTATGATAATAGCTTGGGGTACACTGAAACAAGAAATCACATGATTGAATATGAACGTAGCTACAATTTTTCCATCTACTGCGAATGTAGGCATCGTCTCAGTCCATTTGGTAAAGTAATCTACAATGAGAATAATATACCCATGCCCCTCGGTCAAGTGAGGGTTACATGTAATGAAATCAATGCCCAATTTCGCAAAAGGACTGACAACATTTATTAGGTGAAGAGGAACTGGAGGTGCACACATATTTCAATCAAAAATTTGGCAGTTGGGGCATTTTCAGACCGCACTAATACAATATTTGAACAATGACAACCAAAAATAGACAACGTAATATCTTTTGGGCTGTGGCAAACCCAGACATATGACCACCACACGCTCCAGAGTGGCAGTCATTCAAAACCCTTTCAGCCTTGTCATGAGTTATACAACGTCGAAAAACATAATCCACACCACGAAGATAAAGTGTGTCCCTAATAATATTGTATTGTTGAGATTGGTAACAAATTCTTCGTCGATTTGAATGTGAGAGCTTGGGGCAAAAGGTTTGGGTCTGAAGATAAACGATGATATCTCCATACCATGGATCTAATGTACTGATAAGAAATAGAGATTCATCTGCATTGGGATGCTCTACCACGGTTTCCATCTCATTATTGGGAAAGTCACATATGAGTTTTGAAAACACCAGTGATTTGTTTGATTTAGTTTTTTTAAGTTCCAAATCAAAATCTTGTAGGATAATAATCCATTTAGAGTATTTTACCCCGAGTATTTTTTTTTTTAAATGTACATCATTGGGTTGCAATTAGATATCACAGTTGTATTTTGTAACAATATGTAGTGACGAAATATTTGGACAGCTTGAACTGCTGCCAAGGCCAATTTCTCCACATGCAAATATTTAATTTCGGTCGGATTCAGATTCCAACTTAGATAGTAAATCACATGCTCATTGTGAAATTCATCTTCTTGAACTAGAACCATTCAAATGGTTGAATCAGAGGCTGCTATGTATAAAAAGTAGTCCTGGTTGTAATTGGGTGGATGAAATAACGGTGCATGGGCTAACGCGTGTTTTAGAGCATCAAAAGGTCGATCAACAATCTCATCCCAAATAAAAGAAACATTTTGTTTCAACAACCGGGTGAAACCTTTTGTTAACTTAGCATAGTTCGGGATAAATCTATTCAAAAAGTTTGCTTTCCCTTGCAAACTTTGGAGTTGGGGAAGTGTGGAAAGAGTAGGTAAATTAATGATGGCCTCAACCTTCAAGGGGTTGACACAAATGTGAGCCTTCGAAACAACGAATCCTAGTAGTCGTCTAGATTGCACACAAAAAACACATTTGTGCGGATTCAAACGAATCTTGTAATGCCTACATCTCATAAAAATTGCTCGTAAGTGAGTTGGATGATCGTCCCTGTGTAATGAGTGAGCAGGTAAATCATCCAGATAAGGTTGTACAATATGTTTAATATCATGAAAAACATAAGACATTTCCCTTTGAAAATTTTCACCAACATTCTTTAATTCTAAAGGTAATTTTCAATAAGCAAATGTCGCCCAAAGACAAATAAATGTTGTTTTTGGTTGATCAGTAGGGAGTATGTTGATTTGATTATATTCGTAAAATCCATCCATAAATGAAAACATTTCATTTCCAACACAATCATCAATGATTTGGTCGATATAAGGGGTAGGATAATTGTCCTTTGGACATGCTTTATTAATATCCATATAATCAACACATACTCATATAGTCCCTTGTTTTTTGGTAACGAGAACTATATTAGATACCCAATCTGTTAAGGGGATTGGATAAATAAATCCTGCTCGTAGTATTTTTTCAACTTCAGCTTTAATAGCAGCAACTTTTCGCGGATGTAGTAGACGTAATCTTTGTCTAATAGGCTTGGCATCAGGGTATGTCTTTATTTCATGAATGACGTCAATATTTGGATTGATTCCTAGTATCTCTTCATAAGACCAAGCAAATATGTCTCGAAATTCCTGAAATATGGCTTTACATGTATTAATTTCGTCAATCGTACAAGAAGCACCTATATGAATGTTTTCAACAATTCCAGGTTTAACTGATATGTCAATAGGAACAATTGTAGAAATGTTTCCCAAATTAATTTCAAAATTAGAATTTGTAATCGATATGGGATTCTGTGGTTCCTTGACATAATCAATTGTAAAAATAGATGAAAAATCATTTTCAAACCTATCAAGTTCAGGTAAAAATGAAGATCTATGGTGTAGATCATCCCATGGCAATTCATCCATAGACAAAAATTCTCGAGTACTTTCATCAATATGAAACACTTGTTGAAAAGGATCGGAAATTGATGTCAAGGCTAAGCTTGATAGTGAAGAAGATTCTTCAGTGATCATGTTCATTGGATCAAGATTAGTTGAAAGCATGTTATAAAACGACTATATTGCTACATATGCCATCTCAAAAGAACTCAAAGGCATCTCGCCATTGAATGAATCCATTTATGACTCTGAAGGCACTATCCAAGTGTCATCGAATGGAATAGTGCTTGATGAAATCATATTGATGTTGGAAATGGTATGCGGTATGTTGGGTGGAGGCATAGAAAAATTTCCCATCAAAGCAGAGTCCTTTACTAAACCTACACCAACATATTCATATGGGATAGTCGATTTTCCAACATGTTGGATACTATCTGTAGAAGCTGGGTCAGACGAATAATATGAAAAATGATCAATTTTCACAATATTTCCTTTATGAGGAAACATGATTAACTAAAAAAAAGATGAAACAACATTAGTCTTGGCATAAGACCAACTTAGACCTAAAAGAAGGTTGTAATCTAGAGGGGCATCAACTACTTCCACATCTAGATTAACAGTTTTGCCTTCTACTTCTATAGGTAGATCCTGTAGTATTCCAAACGGATGGAATCCTCTTCCATAAAAAGCTTTAAGAATTGTTAGAGATTGGTTGAGTGTCAGAGAACCAATATTTTTCCAACAATTTAATGACATTATGCATGTTGATGCCCCCTCATCAATTACAATACGAAAAACTCGTCTGTTTTTTTACTAATACCAGAATATGAAAAGCCATCTAATAAGGGAGTCTTGGTGTAAAATTTTCTACATCAAAGACCATGAGGTTATAATCCTGAGGATATATAGATCCAACAGCTGATAGAAGTAATTTCCTTTGTGCTAGACATGATTGTAGCACTTCTGTTGGAACGGGGTCTCCTAACAAGCTATGACACTGGTCCATTTTGATTACTTTTTTATTATATTTAGTATAGTGCAGGGGTTTTGATGCGGGTCAAAGCCTAAAATGCATTGTAATGGGTCAAAGGGTAAACTAGGGGTCCAAAAACCATGGGTTGCGGACCATAGGAAAGTTAGAGCTATATTGTTAAAAATAGAGATGTATTTTGTATCGAAAGGGATAGGAATTGATGGGATATTGATGCGATCTGTTGCTTAAGCTGTCTATTTGGGTTTTGGGGAATGGACTCCTACTGGCTGTGTGCGCGGAGATCCTAGTCTAGTTGTGTGCGGACCCCGCTACTATGTGCGCAGGTTGGGAAGGGAATTGTAAGGAAAGATTGACGAATGAATGAATGGGAAGGATTATTAGAGATATGAATCTGTGAGTTCTGTTATGTGAATTGATGATAATTGCTGTGTTATGTATTTTCTATCTTTAAGCTACGAAAGATCTGTGTGTTGAGCTCTTGGATCTAGATCTGTTATGTATAGTTTATGTACTGTTGTGTTGATGATATAATAAGCCCATAACCGTAGATCTAGTGCACGTGGATGTGAATAGGAACATAATTAACCTTGCATAGGACAAGGTAATCTGGGAATTACAGAAACAGGACGTAGCCCTACTTGCCTTACCCATCCTTTCCCAGGGTGTGGAAACTTGGTTCCAACACCCACCTATACTACTTCGGGTGAGACTGTGACTTGCAAAAGAAGGTCACTACCAAAAGGTGTTGGCAATATGATGCAGAGTGTTGTCCTTGATGGAAACCCACTGAATGAAGATGAAGACATGAGAGTGTTGGCATGTGTTGTCCTTGATGGAAATCCACCTGATGAAGTTATTCTTGACTTGATGAACTTGGTAAATGATGTAAATCTGATGTGATATGATGTGTGTTGACAATATGATGCTGAGTACCCACTTGATAGAGTGTTGTCCTTGAATGGAAACCCACCTGATGGAGTTGTGCTTGATAGAATATGTCTTGATGAACCTGTTTAAAGATGTAAATCTGATGTATCTACAGAGAGTACATAAGGTAATGAAGAAAGGAATTCAATATGTGCTAGATCCATGATGAAAAGAGTATGTTTCAAGGAATACGCGGATTTGTCTAGGAGAAGTCGCGTATGCACGCGGTAAAGTACGTGCCAAGTCGCGTATGGGAAAAAGCGCTCATAAAGTGCAAAACCAGGGGTAACCACCATGGTATTGACCCATTGTATTGGGTAATGATTCGTCTAAATGACCCCGTCCAAGAATACCATCGGAAGTAATGTAGTTTTGGGCTCATGGTATTGTTTTGGCTCATGGTATTGAAAAAGGGTAAACCTATATAAAGAGAAGAAATTCATTGTGCAAATCATGAGTGTGGGAGCAAGATGTTTGAGCTTGAATGAATACTTCTCTGTGAAGTATATCTGTATGGAAAGGGTAAAGGTTTGATAATAGATCTGAATCTATGATGCACCTATGAAGAAATGATGAAGCGAAATATCTAGATTTGGAATGTATTTGTATCTGCTAGATCTGTTTATGGAAGGCTTAGATCTGAGATGAGGCGAACATCTGTCTGAAGTAAAAGGGTAAATCTGAACTGAATATCTGATCTAAAGAAGTATGCTGCTCTATAATGGTTGAAGATCTATACGCTAGTTCGCCGCAGAGGAAGCGCGTATATACGCGGCTTCGCTAAAGAGAAAGCGCGTATGCGCAATGAAATTAGCTCTCTAATTTGTACTGAAGTATACGCGGGTTTATGTGAACGGAAGTGCGTATATATGCGACATCAGAGAAAGGAAAGCGTGTATGCAAACTAGGGTTTGCTGAAGTCTGTGGTAAGAAATGTCTGATCTGTTCTGCTGGTTTACTGATATCTGTCAGTGAGTTATATGTATTTGTTTCATGGTTGACTGTGCTTAAAAGTATGGAAAGGGTCCAGTTTGAAAATATGATGAAATGTGGCCTGCAAGTGGTGTTCTATTGAAGTTGTTGGATCCGGTGTGAAAATTGATGAAACGTGGTCCAAGGTGGTGCTGAGGGTTGTAGCCTTCAGTCAGGGGGTTGTAGCTCCCTTCCAGGTGAGGCTGGTAAACGAGAGCGGGGGGTCGTAGCTCCCTTCCAGGAGAGGCTGGTAAACGAGTCAGGGGGTTGGAGCTCCCTTCCAGGAGAGGCTGGTAAACGAGCGCAGGTGGGTGCCTGCGTGCTGGTAGGAGTCTGCACCAGCACATATGTTGTAAGATGTTTTCTCTATAATAAAATATTGAAGGCTGAGCAACTGCAACGGTGGTTTTCTCCCGACTTGGGTTTCCACCTAAAAATCCTGGTGTTCATGTGTGATGCTTTATTCTGTTGTTACTGCACATGTTTACTGATAATCTAACATCAGATGAATGATTATTGCAAAGAACTAAGTTAATAAATATCTGCATATTTAGATCTCTGCTAATACGCGAGTTGTATGAATGATATCCGCGTGTATACGTGAGTTTACTAAAGGAAAGTAGCGTATGGGTTTTAAGGAATGAAAAAGTAAAAAGTTTTGAATATGCAGAAAATACTGATTCACCCCCCCCTCTCAGTATTTTTCCCCAAAAAAGGGTCAGTAGTATAGGGGTTTGTTGGCAAACCTTGCACACTGAACCTGGGTCAGGACCCCTCAAGCCAAAAAATGGTTCCGTTGTTGGGACCGGAAGAAGTCTGAGAGAGGAATTGGGTAATGACAAGAGAATATTGGAAACCTAAAAGAAAAGAGATCGAGGATTTGTTCGAAAGAAAGATCCAGGAATTTGTAGTAAAAGAAAATCGAAGTGAGAAGTTAATGGCAGAAAAGTGGAAAAATAGGTACGTCCTTACTGAGAGCTATGAAATATTTTTTGTAACCTTTTCGATTGAACTCCAAGAGTGGTTGGCCAGACTGGTGGAATTCCAGAAGTGATGGAAGGACGAATGGGTCACTCTGTGGACCTCGAAATTGCTTGAAGATCTTGAGAAAAATAATAATACTATCACACGCATGGTGGATCACTAGGTGGATAGTGTGCTGGGAGGATTTGTGACCGAATTTGCAGTTTATCAGTTTGTATAATACTCTGAGGTTGAATGATGATTCTTCAAGGGATTCCGAGGCAAATTTTTGAGGACATTACCGTTGCTGATCAAGAAGTTATTGTGTAAAAAGAGCATCATGTGTGGTCATAGTGACTGAATGACCTCGGATCTAGATGGAAGCGCAACACTCAGTGGAAAATACTATTGAACCAACCTTGACGGAGGGATATTTGCCTAAAATCCATTGCAGGAACCAACTGTGCAAGATCCTCCAGGTACATCGCCGCCTAGGCCGCACAAAGGTAAGAATTCTCCAATACCACCACCCTCTCCAGACAGTGATATGGTTGCGCACCTGAAACTGCCTACCTTTAAAGGGGTAGGAGAGAGGATATGGACCAGTTTTGGTTTATGGCATACTATGTCTGGACTACACAGAATGTGGTAAGTGACACGATAAAAAGGGAGCAACTATCTTTAGCATTGGAAGATAGAGCTCTGGATTGGTATATGCGATACGTTAGGTAGAATGGGACCGCCTCCATTCAAGATATCAAAGATGCTCTAAAGAAACAATTCTGGAAGCCAAAATCTTATTCCCAATTGGTAGCAAAAGTAAAGGACTTCAAACAAGGTGCATATAAGTCAGTATGGGAGGCTGATCAATGACTAAAGAAGGAAATTAGCGAAGGAGGGTTCGACTATGATGATAGGCAACATACGGAGTGGTTCATTGCTATGTTGTTACCCCACCCCTGCACTTCGATGAGTCACCAGAACTTTGAATCATAGGAGAAAGCTATGGAATTTGGTATGAAATTGGAAGCTACACCCTGAGAGGATACATCGACAGGGGTACAACAAATCCAGGAACAACTTGGGGCTATGCATATGGAAATACAGAGCCTGTGAAAGGAACGAGGAAAGGGCATCTGCGTAGACCTCTGGTGCATACGATGCCGAGTGTCTGGCCATACAAAGGATCAATGTCCTATGTTGACTGATTATATGCAAGCAGGAGGACCTAGTTCGATACGCCCAGGGGCAAGTAGAGAACCTGTCCTATTGCAGCCAGGATCGAGCGGATCTGCACTTTGGTGTGATGATTACCGGGTAGCAGGCCTACATGATATGAACCATTGCCCTCAGCTAGGTGCATACGTCCCAGAGTTGAAGCAACAATGGTGCCCATTCTGCCGATCAGTGGGACATGATGAGAAGAACTGCCGCACATATGACTTTATTATGGATCGTGGGAACTTATATTGGGTGCAATCGGACCTTGCATCGCCAAGACTTGTTGTGCACTTTGGAGGATCACTGGCCCGAGGCAGAGGAGGTTAGGGAGGAAGTGCAGGCCAAGGATGAGGTCAGCTAATCTATTATAGCTGTGGAGAAATAGGGCAATTTTCCAGAGAATTCCCTAATCCCACCAAGCTTTCATGTAAATATTGTAGACAGCTAGACCATTAGGTAGAATACTGCCCAATTTTAATAGCTAAGATGTAGGAAAAGTAGCCTACCCCTACACAGAACGTACAGAGGGTCAAAACTGAGCTAAGGGAGGCGAATCCAAGTGTAAGAGTCATGACACATAGCGAGCTAGACACCTAGGGAAATGAAGAAGGGCTTTCCTCTTGGAAAGAAGTGTCTTGCAAAGAACAAGCCCTATTGGCAGCCCCCGCGCAGCCTTAGATTGAAGAAGGAGTTGAGCCCTTTTTAAAGGCATGTCTAAAGTTGCTAAGGAATCCATAGGCCGTAGGAAATATCCTAGCACTACTGAATACCTATGCAAATCGGCCCAATTTGATCCCTGAGACCAAGGATGTACACAAGTTATACAACTATAAGAAACACACCGGGAGAGAGATGCGATTGACTACACAGATCAGAGACTATGAGATGGATCAGGTTATCTTAGATCTTGGATCAGATGTGAATGTCTTAACAAAACAAACATGGCAACGAATGGGAGAACCTAAGTTGGAATGGTCCACTATTCAACTACGAATGGAAAACCAACAAAATATCATCCCTCTAGGTAGATTACCAAAATTCATGGTGGACATCGCAGGGGTACAGGCCCTAGCTGATTTTGAAGTAATAGAAATAGTCGAAGATGCGGACCCCTACCCTGCGCTCCTTGGACTATAGTAGGCAATAGACATGGGAGGTGTCATCAATCTCAAGAAACGCAGCATGGTATTCGAAAACAAAGGGACGCATGTCATAGTACCACTAGACCCAGCAGAAGGTGCGCAATACACAGAGCTAGCCTATGAAAAGGAGAAATTGGATCACATTTATAAGATAACTGCGCAGGAGGAAGATCGGGTTAACCCCAGAGATGAAGGAATGTTCTGTTGGGAAAAGGACAATGAATGTTTTTCCGACTCTGATGAAGAGCTAGAGAATTGGCAAGTGAGGTCTCAACTCTGCGAAGCCTTCAGACCATCAGGAATTTCTGTCGCATCTCTACCACAGAAAGAACCTCGCCCTGCCAAGAGGATGCAGGTGACGATCAACAGCTTGATGAACCGAAGAGTCCCACGAACTGTAGGCTAGAAGAATTACCGCTAACATCATGTGAAACACCTACGCAAGGACTTGTATTCTTTACTAAGGGGAAATACTAGAGTAGGGTGATCCTGCGCATAGGGACCCCTGTGGCCAGAGGGGCTCCAAGGTCAGTTCACCTACGCGGATACCTGTTGCGGAGCAACACTCAAGAGTGCGATCGAACCTTGCCCGACCACAATTACCGGGGTACCACAACTCTCAGCACACGTAGGATTATAGACTTGTCTAAAAATCAACAAACTTCTCAAGTAATAAATGACACCAGGACGTATGACGCAGCCAGGGACATCCTGCCCGTGAGTGAAATAAGGGCTTCGACAAGACTGCTATCCAACTCGTAGGTCCACCACGCCTCGAACCTCACTCCAGGTATGCAAACAACATACAAGCATTATCTATGGCCTGAAAACTCATGGACACGACCTAGGGCACGAAGGATAATCGCCGGCATGTCCCGATTTCATAAGAAAAGACCCCCACAAGTACGACAAACAAGCGGAAGGTCATCAATACAACAATTAATGGAAAGAACGGTCCACAGGATTAAGGGTATGTGCCACGAACAAGCTCCCTCACCACTTAATAATTCTAGAGGGGGCGCAGATGGTTGGAAAGCTTCATGTCGGGCTATTTATTCACCGTTCGACAGGTTCTGGTTATCCACATTCTATGTTTTTGTGTTCATCCCTATTCTCTGTAACGCTTGCCTTTCTAGTTAAAAATATGAACCTGGACCTGATGAAAGAACTGGTGCAAGGACCTGGGACTGTTGAGTGCAGTTATAGGACAGAGCTTGAGCTTTTGACAATGAGGATTGTTTGTGGCCCATGAGGAATGCTAAGATACAGAGACATGCTGTGATGTCTCCGCAGCTCCCAAGCGCCACCTACCTGGAGCAATGTGTGTTTACTCCCTCATGCTACCCTAATTCACACTCCTAACCAAACTGCTGGGGACGACCAACTAGACTTAGCACAACTATCTGGTTCAGAGCTACAAAGACTATCCTCCAAAGTGATGCGGGAGGTTCGTCGCTGTGACCGGGACAAGCAGAAGTAGTATGCCATACCTCCAGAAGTCCGGGCCCAGTGGACTGTCGTGGTCACTGATTCAATGCGTATCAAGAAGGAGCAGCTGACGCAGGGAGCACCATTGGTCGAAATAGCTACAGAGCTATGGATGACAGTGCAACACCATTATGTGATTCAGCATATCCAGCAGGAATTACAGCAGGCAGAAGCTATTCTGGATCAAGTCCGAGCCTCCAGACCTTCCCCCATTTCCGCGCAACATCAAGCCGCCATGGACAAGATTTAAGACCTTCAGCACTCTAAGAAATTTGTTCGAAAATGGTTGAAGCCATGGTCTGATACTACACTCTAGCTTGCACACGATGCTCAGTTTTCCATCGCACGCCTCCATGGGCTATTAGAACAGATCACTACGAGTATAGATGGCTCTGCTTCCCTGACATTGGTCAACATTTCGCAGCAAGATGCGGCCCAAATTTTGGACGTACTCTCTCCACTTATCCACACTCTGGAAACTTTGCGTGCACAACTGGAAGCAGCACTAGTGCAGTGACTCGGGACGAGTCACAAGATTGTGTTGGGGGACTGTTGGAACAGGGTCTCTTAAAAAGCTGCGAAATTGGTCCATTTTGATTAATTTTTTATTATATTTAGTATAGCGCAGGGGTTTTGGGGTGGGTAAAGGCCCCGAACGCATTTTAATGGGTCAAAGGGTAAACTAGGGGTCCGAAAACCATGGGTTGCAGACCACAGGAAAGTCGGAGATAGATTTTTATAAATAGAGATGTATTTTGTATTGAAAGGGATAGGAATTGATGGGATATTGATGCGATCTGTTGCTTAAGATGTCTGTTTGGGTTTTGGGAAATGGACTCCTACTGGATGTGTGCGTGAAGATACTAGTACAGCTGTGTGCAGACCCTGCTGATGTGTGCGCAGGTTGGGAAGGGAATTGTAAGGAAAGATTGATGAATGAATGAATGCGAAGGATGATTGGAGATCTGAATCTGTGAGTTCCATTATGTGAATTGCTGATAATTGTTGTGTTATGTATTTTCTGTCTTTAAGCTGTGAAAGATCTGTGTGCTGAGCTCTTGGATCTAGATATGTTATGTTTTGTTTATGTACTGCTGTGTTGATGATATAATAAACCTATAACTGTAGATCTAGTGCACGTGGATGCGAATAGGAACATAATTAACCCTGCGCAGGACAAGGTAATCTAGGAATTATAGAAATAGGATGCAGCCCTACTTGCCTTAGCCATCCTTTCTCAGGGTGCGGAAACCTAGTTCCAGCACCCACCCATACTACTTCGGGTGAGACTATGACCTACGAAAGCCGGTCACTGCCGAAAGGGCCAGTAGTACAGGGGTTTGTTGGCAAACCTTACACACCAAACCTGGGTCAGGACTCCTCAAGCCAACAAATTCTAAGGCCGACATTGTTGAAGGGGAAATCACCAAGTCTTCAACAATGTTGTAGTTCTGAGAAGCTCTCGCATGTGGGTTGAAAGCTGATTTCTGAAGTACTCCTTTAGCAGGCGGTTTAATTAATAGATCAGGATTAGTTTTCTCGATATGAAGCGGATCAGAAACCGAAGGAGATGTAGTTGGTGTTGAATTATAATTTTATATCTCTTTACCAATTACAGGATTTTACTTCCATAGTCTTGCGATCGTATTACAATCATAACCTCAGACATCATTAAAATATATGTTGACGAATGTGAAGAAGTTCCTATAATTTTGCTATCTTGAGTAGGAAAAGGATCCTTCAAGACAACGGGTGTGGGTGAACCATTGACGAATTTAGAGACCTCTGACCAGTGTGGGCACTCTTTAGTAAAGTGATCCTCATCACATATAAGACAAGGATAACGAGGTTTTTGTTTATCATTAGATGGTTCAATCTTTTCAGTTTTTTCTTTGGGAGATGAAGTCTGTTTATTTTTATTCTTATTTTTCTTCTTATTACCAGTTTTAGATTTAACTGTAGATAAGTCTACAACATGAATGTCGGCAAAAGTTTCAAGGGAAGAATCTCCTTTCGGTGAAGCTGGTAAAGTTATGATAGGAGAAGTAGTTTTTGAAGACTTCTTCTTACTCTTATTTGCACTAACTAAATCAATTACACCGTCTGTAGCATGAGATCCTGAAGGAGTTGTAGTTATTTGACCAGGATGTGGTAATTCAGGATTATTTTCGTATAAAGTACCAGACTGTGTATATAAAGGGTCTAAGTACTGAGCTTGAACAATGACCTGTTCTTCCGTAACAACCCCTCCCTTAGCCACATCTTCAGTGATCTTTGGAAGTAATGATTTTATGAACCATTTTGCCAAGATCTGATATGGAATAAAGACTTTCACTAAATGTCTTCTATGTCTCCATTCATGTGTGTGATCTGATATGTACGTAGACGTAGATTGTTTTAATGAAGTCAAGAGTTCCGTGCCATTGTCGTATTTGACTGGAAACTGAAAGTGGGTTAAGAAAGTTGTTGCTAATGCGTTGAAATTGTTGAATGAGCCACGTGGTAGTTCAATATACCATTTTGCAGCTAAACCTATCAGCATTCTCTGAAAAATTCGTAATCAAATGGAATCATCAATCAAAGAGTTGGATGCACACCAGAGGTGGTAAGTCATGACATGGTTTGCAGAGTCCTCTCCTGATTTACCTTCAAACTTAGGAATATCACTGGGAAACTTATTTGGCATTGGTGGCCAATACAGAAGATAATAGATTGGATCATTCGTTAGGTGCAACAAATCAGGTAAATCCAAAGTTTCTATGAATGGTAATCGACGGTTTGTTGAACCCTTAGTTAAACTGAGAGGGGCGGGGGGGTGAATCAGTTTAACACAGTCATGATATTTTAAACTTTTATGAAACCTTATTTACACCTTCATTTCATATCCAACTTAATATTTCAGTAATATTAGAATGTGAGCAGCAAGTATTAATATAATATAACAACAGAATTAATATGAGAGCAACAGGTATTTAAGCAGATGACATAAATCAGATCAACACATAAACATCATGCACAGAGACACCATATATAAGTGGAAATCCATAAAGGGAGAAAACCACATCTTATTATTGTTGTGATGCAAAGGCAAGCTCCAACTCCCTCTCACCACTATTTTTCTGTAGGCACCAACCTACAGGAGGCTCCTACCTCAATTCTACAAGCTACAACTTGCAAGGAAGCACCAACTCCCTTCAATTTTCTGCAGGCACCAACCTACAGGAGGCTCCAACCTCAGTCAGCTACAACTGACAGCTATCAAGCTGCAACTTGATAGGGAAGCTCCAACTTCCTCAATTTATCAAACTGAATGTTTGTTGATTTACCTCATATATCAGCTATGTTCTATAGCTTCTCTTTCTACTCTTCTTCTCTTAATCTTCTCTGCCTCACACTTCTATATTCTGCCTTCTTTAGATTTACTCTCTCTAACTCCTTTTTGCATATCAAGATGATATTATTTATAAGGATTTTCTTGTGACTGTTAGCATTCCTTAATGAATTTGGAATGGACAGCCATGCCTCTTTGCCTTCTACCTTCTCATTTCTTTTCCATCTCACTCAGAAAAATGTAACTGTAGGTACTTATTTTAATCTAACAGTGGGATTTTGTTTTCTTCCGGAGACTTGCCAATGCATCACAAACAATAAAAAATTCAATTACAATATTTACATTCACATATAATGAAAAACTTCAGCTCAACTCATGTAGTCTTTTGGCTCGCTACGCATTTGTCTTTTCTTTGACTGTGTTTTATCTCTTTTCAGCTCTGTTTTCTTTTCTGTCCTCTGCTTGGTGTAACTGCTGCATACGTGTAACTGAGTTTTTTATATTAGTGCATTTTGTAAATATGTGTAACTGCTGACTGTAATTTTGGGCAAATTCCAACCCTTTACACGTAACAAGTGTCTTATTGATGTGGGAGTTCCGCAGGCGGAACATACATGCATTGCAATCGTTTTATATTACAAATCACCCTCCACCTTAAGCCGAGGCCCGTGGGTTCACAGACCACGCAGCATATTTTAACACAATCGCAACAACGCATTATATATATATATATACCAGCCCCTTTTTATATATATAACGTAATTTCAATTCTCGGCATCGTTATACAACGTTTTAACAATCAAACTGCCATGTCCATTTTAACACTGAAGAATCATGTTTAGTACATAACTAATGCTTTTTCGGGCCCACTTTCCATGCTTTCCGATGCACTATGTTATTCCTCCAACAATTTCCGATTGCGATTGATCGCAATCGCAAGCTTCCTTGCTCCGATGCGATTGATCACTGTTCACTGTTCTTTGTCGATGCGATTGGAACTCAAATCCTTGGAAACTCAAATCTCGCAAGAATGTGTCATGTTCCCATCGGGTCCGGTCAATTTTAATAATAAGTATTTTAATATATGTTCGATTTGTCTGCTTTTCCGATGTGATTGATCATTGTTCACTATTCTTTGTCGATGCGATTGGAACTCAAATCCTTATTAATCAAAGTTTATAAGCCCATCGGGTCTGGGCTTCAATCGCAATCGCAAGTCTTTTAATATATGTTCCGACGGTCTGTTTCTTTCCGATGCGATTGGGAAGGGTCCCACCTTATATTACTTTGTTTCTTTGGATCTCGCGCTATATATGTAAATACGCTGCATATATATATATATATATATATATATATATATGCTTTGCCACTTGGGGTTAAGCGATTCCCGAAATAAGGTTTATGTATTATATGTAACGCCCATCGGGTAATGATTCTCGGAATTATATACATATATCCTCCGGCTGAGGTAGCGATTCTCGGAATAACGACTGGCTCTGCCTCTGCTGCTTCTGTCGCTCTGCCTCTATTGTGCTAATGCTTCTGCCGCTCGACCACTTCACTGCCTCTGTATTCGCTGCCTCTGTCTCCACTGTTCGACCGTTTCACTCTGCCTCTGTATTCGACTGTTACACTTTAGCAGTGTTCTTCCGCCTATCTCCTTTGCCCTGCTTGCTTTTTCTTTTGTCTGTCTCTGTTCTGCAGTCCTTTGCCTGTTTCTTCTTCAGCGTTGCCTCCTTTGCCATCAATGACAATATTTCCAACGGTCTCCCCCTTTGGCATTGATGGCAATACGCTTCCTCTGTTTGTCTGTTAGGATCCTTTCTCCTGTTGCTTGCTCTTCCTCCCCCTTTGACATCAATGGCAAGGGGTTTGAATTCTTAGGTTATACGCTGATGCTTCTGTTCTTTGATGCTGTGATTTTATTTATTAATTTTATTTTTCCAAAATTTCGTTCATTTATTTTATCTGAGATCTTCTGTCTTTGTACGTTGCTGCTTCAATCCTTTGGATTAGATTCTCGTCAGGTTGACCACTGACTCTTTTGCCCCTTTTATTGACTCTTTTATGCTGAATGTATTCTTGCCATAATCTTTTTGATCCTAAGGACCTGTTTCATGCTTCCCTTGCTTGTAGATCTCCCCCTGGGAATGATATTTTCGTTTCTGTTCTCCCCCTGAAACTGTGATTTCTCTTCATATTATAGAGTAGCATCTACAGATACTACCCCTAGTCTGTCTCTTAAATATTCAAATGGTTCTCTAGCAAGCGGTTTAGTAAATATATCTATTGTCTGTTCTTTTGTTGGTACATACTCCAGTTTTACTATCTTCTGAGCCACTTGTTCTCGGAGAAAATGATACTTGATTGGAATATGTTTGGTTTTTGAGTGAAGCACAGGGTTTTTAGATATACTTATAGAACTTGTATTATCACATTTGATTGAGATAGGTTCTTCGATGCTTACCTTCATGTCTTGGAGGGTTTGCTTCATCCATATGACTTGTGTACAACATGCTGCTGCTGCTATATATTCTGCTTCTGCTGTAGACAGAGAGATATATGTTTTTTTCTTGCTTAACCATGCCACTAGACTTTCTCCTAGATAGAAAGCACCTCCACTTGTGCTTTTCCTATCATTCACACAGCTGGCCCAATCTGCATCTGTGTATGCTGTCAAAGTGAAGCTTTTACCTTTAGGATACCAAAGTCCATATTGTGTTGTTCCTTGTAGATATCTGAATATTCTTTTTACGGCCAGAAGATGGTTTTGTTTAGGTGTTGCTTGATATCTAGCCACTAGTCCTACTGCTAGCATGATGTCTGGTCTTGATGCAGTCAGATACAACAGAATTCCTATCATGGATCTGTAGAGTTTTTGATCTATATTAGCAGACCCATCATCAGCACACAGTTTACATCCTGTGGTCATGGGAGTTGACGCAGGTTTGCAGTCCTCCATTTTGAACTTTTTTAACATTTATTTTAAGTAATTTTCCTGTGAGATGAATGTGTCTGTGTTCTTTTGCTGAATTTGAATTCCTAAGTAGAAACTGAGCTCTCCAATCATGGACATTTCAAACTCTGATTTCATCTCTTTTGCAAATCCTTTTGCTAGTTCATCTCTGTTGCTTCCAAACATAATGTCATCAACATATACAACAACAATCAGGAGTTCATTTTCATGGGATATTATATATAGATTACTGTCTACTCCACCTCTCGTAAAGCCTTGTTTTTGAAAATATTTATCTAGTCTTGAGTACCAAGCACGAGGAGCTTGTTTCAGTCCATATAGGGCCTTCTTCAGTCTGCACACATAATCTTCTTTGTCTATCAATGAGAAGCCTTCTGGTTGTTCCATGTAGACTTCTTCTTCTAAGTATCCATTCAGAAATACCGATTTTACATCCATTTGATATACCTTGAAATTCTGGTAGCATGAAAATGCCAGGAACATTCTGATAGCTTCCATTCTGGCTACAGGGGCGAATGTTTCATCATAATCAAGTCCTTCGACTTGTGAATATCCTTTGCAGACCAGTTTGGCTTTATTTTTGATTACTTGTCCTTTCTCATTCATTTTGTTTTTGAATACCCATTTTGAACCAATGCTATTTTTCTCAATTGGTCTAGGAACTAGTTCCCAGGTAGTTTTCTTTTCAATTTGGTCCAATTCCTCATTCATTGCTTTTACCCAAGACTTGTCCTTGCTGGCTTCTTCAAATTTATTTGGCTCTATTTGTGACAACATGGCTATGTATACCTCTTCAGTTTGTTTTGTTAGCTGCCTTCTTGTCTCGACCCCTCCTTTCTTATCTCCTATGATTTGATCTTCGGGATGATTATTCTGAGTGTATCTTGAGGGGGCTTTCGAGCTCAGCTCTTCATCTTCTGTAGTATTGCTTGTTTCATCATCATTCTGGTCTTCTTCTTCATGGTTATCTGATGGACTGCAGCAGTCATTATCTCTTGTATTGTTTTGAAGTTCTTCATCAAATCTCACATCAATGCTTTCTACTATTTTCCGAAGAGTCTTGTTATAGCACCTGTACCCTTTGCTTTTGGATGCATATCCTAGAAATATTCCTTCATCTGCTCTTGCATCAAATTTTCCAAGATTTTCATCATTATTATTTATGTAACACTTGCTGCCAAAGATTTTGAAATGTTTGATTGAAGCTGGCTTTCCATGCCACAGTTCGTAGGGAGTCTTGTCACTGCTTGGCCTTAAGTGAGCTTTATTAAGGATATGTACTATTGTGTGCACTGCTTCTGCCCAGAAGGTTTGAGGAATATTATTCTCTTGCATCATGGCTCTGGCAATTTGTTGAACAAATTTGTTTTGTCTCTCTGCTACTCCATTCTGCTGATGTGTCCCTGCAATAGTAAATTGTTGTTTTATGCCATGTTCATTGCATAGGTCAGCAAAGTCATAATCTGTGAATTCACCTCCTCTGTCTGATCAGATGCATTTCAGCTTGCATCCTGTCTGATTTTCTGCTAATGCCTTAAATATTTTGAATTTGTCCAGAGCTTCCGATTTATTCTTCAGAAAAGCAACCCATGTCATTCTGGAGAAATCATCTATTATCAGCATGAAGTAGGATTCTCCACTTGGTGTTTTAGTTCTTGTAGGTCCACACAGATCCATGTGCACAAGCTGGAGTGGTATTCTTGTTGACAACTCCTCTTTGGCCTTAAAGGATGTGCGGGTTTTTTTACCCAATTGACAAGAATTGCATATGGTATTAGAAGGCCTCTTTATTTCTGGCATGTCTCTGACTTCTTTCTTTTTACTCAGTTTGATGATATGATCGAAGCTAAGATGTCCCAATCTCCTATGCCATAACCATGACTCCTCAAGTTTGCTAAGATGGCATGCTTCATCTTCCTCTTTCACAATGTAAACATTGCTCTCTGTTCGAACACCTTTGAGCAGAGTCTTACCGGTGGTGCTTGATCTGACTTCACAGTCTTGTGCTCTAAATAGAACTTCGCAACCTTTGTCACACATCTGACTGACACTAAGTAAATTTGCTTTCATCCCATCTACGAATAGTACATCTTGGGCCTTTCCTCTGCCATTGTCTATGCTGACTGAGCCTTATCCCTTGATCTTACTTGATTTGTCATTGCCAAAAGTGACATTGCCAGATTTCTTTTCATCAATAGTTATAAACTTGCTTCTGTATCTAGTCATGTGTTTTGAGCAGCCACTATCCAAATACCACTAGCTTTTCAGGCCTTGAGCAGTTAGAGCCAAGTCACATTTATTCACCTTCTTTATCCATTGGAGGCATCCTTTTGTTTGGTATCTTTTGTGAGGTGATGAAATATATCTTCTTAGAGGACATTTAGAGGGTATATGTCCAACTTGATTGCATACACAACATTTGATCATAGTTTTTGTAGAATTATGAGTATGACCAAAATTTCTTTGATTCATAAACCTTCTTGAGGGGTTAAACATCAATCTTTGTCCATACTTTCTACACTCAATGATTTTATGGCCAAACTCCTTACAATAAAAATAGTAACCATAGAAACTATTTGCATACCTGATGTAAGGTTGTTTCTTCCATTTGTTTGCTTGGGGAAGTCTCTTCAATGTTTGCATCTTTTGCTGGTTTGAATTACTCCTCCTTGCATGAAAATATGCAACAATGTGTCCCAGCTTGTGGCAGACGTAACAGGTGGCATTCTTTATTGGAGGGAAGAATCTCCTTTGATGGTTTTCAAATTTTACATATTCAGGGGTCTTAGTATTTATTACATTCTTTGCCACTAATGGTTTCTTCTGATCTCTGTCTTCCTTATTGTAGATTTCTTCTTTTGTAGGAATTGTTTGAGCTACTTCATCATTCTTCTTTGCTTTTACAAAAATAAGTTCTCTGTCAAAATTTTCTTTTCCTTTACTTGATTCTCCTTCATAGCCTATTCCAGTCTTTATCATAGGGGATCTTTGAGCAACCAGAATTTCATTCAAATTACTAGAGCTTGTTGTTTGAGAAGAGTTTATAACCATTTTCCTTTGAGCATTTTCTAATTTCTTCCTGAGACATACTACTTCTTCTTCCAAATTTTCTTGTTCTTGAGTTTTTTCTTTGATTTGATTAAGTAACATGTCCTCTATCTTCTTGGCTTCTTCAAGCTCTATCTTTAGTTGTTTAAGGACTTCTGAATTATGTTCTTCTCGTACATACTTGAGGAGAATGTCCTTTTGTTTTCTACATTTCAGTTTGAGTCTATCAATCTCTTCTAGAGCACTTCTTAGCTCCCCCTCAAGGTCGAATTCACCTTCTTCTTATTCATCTTCTAGCAAGAGACCTTCAAGTTATCCTATGGCCATCAATAAGAATTCAGAGGTTCCTTCTTCACTTGAAGATTCATCTGAATCTTCGTATGTGGTGCCTTGTTGACAGAAGATTTTCTCACGAACTTATTTTCTTCCGCTTCTTGATTTATTTTTCTTTTGTTACATGAAGCCTCGATTCCTTACTTTCAAGTGAGACACTTTACAGATAGTGTCCCACTCTTCCGCGCTTAAATCATTTGAAGGGTGTTTACCTTTGTTTTACCCCAGCCTCTATCCAATTTCTTGACAAAATTAGCCTCTTCTTCATCAGAGCAGGAGCATATGTCTTCCTTTTCTTCTTTCTTCTTTTCTGTTTTGAATGCTGCTTCCCTTGTACTTGGCTTCTTCTGTGGGAGCCTCATCTCATATGCTGTAAGATTTCCTAGTAGTTGGTTCATGGTCAAGGTCTCCTAATCAGCTGTTTCTTCTATTGCAGACACCTTGGGATTGAATCTGGATGGAAGAGATCTTAGAATCTTTTGTACAATTATACCTTCTGGTATTTTTTCTCCAAGAGCTTTCATATTGTTAATAATTTCTGCAGCTTTAGCTTTTAGGAAGAAACTGGCAATGTCTTCATCATCATTCATTTTTAAGTTCTCAAACTGGGCTCTATAGACTTGAACTTTGGCAGTCTTTACTTTCTTGTCTCCCTCATGTATGTTCTCAAGGGTATCCCATATTTCTTTGGCAGTGTATTTGTGCATTACTTTAATAAAATTTGCTTCACACAATCCATTCAGGATGGAATTCATGGCTTTTGCGTTAGCCACAAATTCTTGTTTTGTTTCTTTCTCTGTGTCAGTTGCCTTTGGGGCATATCCTAATTCCACAGCAGCCCATACTTCTATTCCTAGAGACATTATGTATGTCCTCATTCTGATTTTCCAGAAAGCATAATTTTCACCAGTGAAGAAGGGGGCTTTATAGGTTGAGCATCCTTCTTTACTAGCCATCTTAGGAACCTAGGATCTCCTTTCAGTTGTTAGACTTGTACAAAGGAACTTGGTTCTGATACCAATTGTTGAACCCTTAGTTAAACTGAGAAGGGGGGGGGGGTGAATCAGTTTAACACAGTCATGATCTTTTAAAATTTTATGAAACCTTATTTACACCTTCATTTCATATCCAACTTAATATGTGAGTAATCTTAGAATGTGAGCAGCAAGTATTAATATAATATAACAACAGACTTAATAAGAGAGCAACAGGTATTTAAGCAGATGACATAAATCAGATCAACACATAAACATCATGCACAAAGACACCAGATATAAGTGGAAACCCACAAAGGGAGAAAACCACATCTTATTATTGTTGTGATGTAAAGACAAGATCCAACTCCCTCTCACCACTGTTTTTTCTGCAAGCACCAACCTACAGGAGGCTCCTACCTCAATTTTGCAAGCTACAACTTACAAGGAAGCACCAACTCCCTTCAATTTTCTGCAGGTACCAACCTCCAGGAGGCTCCAACCTTAGTCAGCTACAACTGACAGCTATCAAGCTGCAACTTGATAGGGAAGCTCCAACTTCCTCAATTTATCAAACTAAATGTTTGTTAATTTACCTCAGATATCAGCTCTGTTCTGTAGCTTCTCTTTCTTCTCTTCTTCTCTTAATCTTCTCTGCCTCACACTTCTATATTCTGCCTTCTCTAGATTTACTCTCTCTAACTCTTTTTTGCATATCAAGATGATATTATTTATAAGGATTTTCTTGTGATTGTTAGCATTCCTTAATGAATTTAGAATGGACAGCCATGCCTCTTTGCCTTCTGCCTTCTCATTTCTTTTCCAGCTCACTCAGAAAAATGTAACTGTAGGTACTTATTTTAGTCTAACAATGGGATTTTGTTTTCTTCCGGAGACTTGCCAATGCATCACAAACAATAAAAAATTCAATTACAATATTTACATTCACATATAATGAAAACTTCAGCTCAACTCATTTAGTCTTTTGGCTTGTTGCGCATTTGTCTTTTCTTTGACTGTGTTTTATCTCTTTTTAGCTCTATTTGCTTTTCTGTCCTCTGCTGTGGTGTAACTGCTGCATACGTGTAACTAAGCTTTTTATATCAGTGCATTTTGTAAATATGTGTAACTGCTGGCTATAATTCTGGGCAAATTCCAACCCTTTACACATAGCAAGTGTCTTGTTGATGTGGGAGTTCCGCAGGCGGAACATACATGCATCGCAATCGTTTTATATTACAAATCACCCTCCACCTTAAGCCGAGGCCCGTGGGTTCACAGACCACGCGGCATCTTTTAACACAATCGCAACAACGCGTTATATATATATATATATATATATATATATATATATATATATATATATATATATATATATATATATATATATATATATATATATATACCAGTGCCTTTATATATATATATATATATATATATATATATATATATATATACAAATTTTTAACAAACAAACTTCCATGTCCACTTTAACACTGAAGAATCATGTTTAATACATAACTAATGCCCTTTCGGGCCCACTTGCCACGCTTTCTGATGCACTATGCTATTCCTCCAGCGATTTCCGATTGCGATTGATTGTAATCGCAAGCTGCCTTGCTCCAATGCAATTGATCACTATTCACTGTTCTTTTCTGATGCGATTGGAACTCAAATTCTTATTAATTAAAGTTTATAAGCCCATCGGGTCCGGGCTTCAATCGCAATCACAAGTCTTTTAATATATGTTCCGACGGTCTGTTTCTTTCTGATGCGATTGACCACTATTCACTGCTCTTTGCCAATGTGATTGGAACTCAAATACTTATTAATCATAGTTTATAAGCCCATCGGGTATGGGCTACAATCACAATCGCAAGTATTTTAATATATGTTCCGATTTGGTCTGCTTTTCCCGATGCATTGGGAAGGGTCCCACCTTATATTACTTTTGTTTCTTTGGATCTCATGAGTATATAAATACGCGTATACATATATATATATATATATATATATATATATATATATATATATATATATATATATATATGCTTTGCCGCTTGGGGTTAAGCAATTACCGTAATAAGGTTTATGTATTATATGTAACGCCCATCGGGTAATGATTCTCGGAATATACATATATCCTCCGGCTGAGGTAGCGATTCTCAGAATAACGACTGTCTATGCCTCTGCTGCTTCTGTCGCTCTGCCTCTGCTGTGCTAACGCTTATGCCGCTCGACCACTTCACTGCCTCTGTATTCGCTGCCTTTGTCTCGACTGTTCGACCGTTTCAATGCCTCCATATTCGCTGCTCGATTGTTTCACTCTGCCTCTGTATTTGATTATTACACTTCATCAGTGTTCTTCCACCTGTCTCCTTTGCCTTGCTTGCTTTTTCTTTTTTCTGTCTCTGTTCTGTAGTCCTTTGCTTGTTTCTGCTCCAGCGCTGCCTCCTTTGCCATCAATGACAATATTTCCAACACGGTTAGGGTCCTACTGAGCAAATTGATAACCTTGTGGAAATATACCAGTACCAAGAGGAGGATATCCAAGATATCCTAGAATAGCCTGTGCATTTGGGATTGGAATGCCTCCGGAATAACCAGGATTGGCCACACCATATTGGGGTTGAGCTTGTATCTAATATGTGTAAACAAAGTACGGTTGATGCTGGTATACTAGATTTTGTGCTACAGGTCCATATTGATACTACCCTTGATAGAGTTGATAAAAAAACTGAGGTTGGCTTGTTACAATTGTACTTGTACTAGGTTGTCCCATAGGCATCTGAATAATAGTCTGAACTTTGGGTCCATGTTGTTGTGCAGTGACTAGAGGGATTTTTTGTGATACTTGAGGGGCTGTATAAATAGGGGTTGCAGAAATTCCAAAGATAGGTGTGGTAACTTGAATAGAAGTTGTTGCAGTAGTTTGAGTTGGAGTCTTAGGTGTACTCAGCCCAGGCTGCTGAACAGTACTAGCTACAGATACATATGGTATAAATTGAAGCAGAGGTTGGACAGGTTGCTGGATTTGATTGTAACCAATTGGCTGACTAGGTTGAATATAAGGTACTTGCATGTTAGGTTGAAAATTCTGTTGAGTTTGTGATGAATCCCACACTATTTTTACTCTAGGATATGGAGGTCCCATTGAAGGTTGCGTTTCATAAGATGGACCATAAATAGGTTGATAATTTGGAATGTATGTTTGATAGTTGGCTGGATAATTCCCATTAAAAGATTGACCTCCCTAAAAAAATTGTTGTTCTAGGTAGAACTTTAGCCCTAAAGGAGGCTGCTGTCATTGGAAAGATGGTTTCCCTGGTATAGACTATTGTCCTTGAAGAGGTCGCAGACCTTGAATTTAGTACTACCCTTGAGGTTGATATTGTCCTTGAGGTATGTATTTTCCTTGAGGTATGTACTGTCCTTGAGGTTGATATTGTCCTTGAGGTATTTTCCGTCCTTGAGGTTGCCCCATAGGTGGTAAATTACTACCTCAAGGTTGCCCCCTAGGCGGTAAGTTACTACTTTGAGGGTCAGGCTCAGGAATATGTCCAGACATCGTGTAAACATGTTCCGCGCTCAAATTTTTGGTATGTGATTCATTTGGACCAGATGATGATACAATTTTTTTGGGAGAAGGATTTGCTCCTAAGAAAGTACCAGAAAGCGACTGGTATCCCACAGTAATATATGGACTACCGTAAAAATATGATTTTGGTGATGCAGAAAACATGGATGACTCACCAGACATGTTTAATGAAGGACTCTTGGTATGGTGTTGTTGGAACGGGGTCTCCTAACAAGCTATGAAACTGGTCCATTTTAGTTAATTTTGATATATTTAAGTATAGCGTAGGGGTTTTGGGGCGGGTCAAAGCCTCGAACGAATTGTAATGGGTCAAAGGATAAACTAGGGGTCTGAAAACCATGGATTGCGGACCATAGGAATGTTGAAGCTAGATTGTTATAAATAGAGAGGAATTTCAGATTGTAGGAGATAGGATTTGATGAGCTATTGATGCGATCTATTGTGTAAGTTATCTGTTTGGGTTTTTGGGGGAACAGACTCCTGCGTGCTATGTGCACGGAGATCCTAGTCTAGTTGTGTGCAAACCCTACTACTATGTGTGTAGGTTGGGAAGGGAATTGTAAGGAAAGGTTAATGAATGAATGAATACGAAGGATATTGGATTTGAATCTATGAGTACTGTTGAATGAATTGCTGGTAATTACTGTGTTATGTATTTTCTATCCTCCCTTTGCGAAAGTCTGTGTATTGAATGATTGGATCTAGATTTTTTCCGCTCTGGTTATATAATTTTGTGTTGATATTATGAAAAGCATATAGCTGTAGATCTAGTGCACGTGGATGCAAACAGTTACATAGTTAACTCTACGAAGAAGCAAGGGAATATGAACAGAATTTCGCCTAGCTTGCCTTACCCTTCCTTTCTCAGGGTGCAAAAACCTGGTTCCAGCACCCACCCATACTACTTTGGGTGAGACTGTGACCTACGAAAGCATATCACTACCGAAAGGGCTAGTAGTATCGGCGTTTGTTGGCAAACCTTGCACACCGAACCTGGGTCAGGACCCCTCAAGCCAAAAAATGGTTCCATTGCCGAGACTCGAAGAAGTCTGAGAGAGGAATCAGGTAATGACAAGAGAATACTGGAAACCTGAAATAAAAGAGATCGAGGACTGGTTTGAAAGGCAGATCCAAGAGTTTGTAATAAAAGAAAACCAAAGTGAAAAACTAATGGCAGAGAGGTGGAAAAATAGGTACATTCTTACTGAAAGCTAAGAAATATTCTTTATAACTTTTGAAATTGAACTCCAGGAGTGGCTGGCCAGGCTTGTGGAATTATAGAAGTGCTGGAAGGATGAGCGAGTCACTCGATGGACCCCAGAGCTGCTTGAACAGTTGGAAAAAATTGATAATATTATTACCCGCATGATAGATCACTAGGTGGATAGTGTGGTGGGAGGATTTGTAACAGAATTTTCCATTGATCAGAGTGTATCATACTCAGAGGCTGAGTGACGATTCTTCAAGGGATTCCGAGGCAAGTTTCTGAGGACGTTACCATTGCTGATCAAGAAGTTACTATGCGAGAAGAGAATTTTGTGCAGTCATACCAACTGAATGACCTTAGATCCAAACGGGAGCGCGAAATGCAGTGGTAAATACTATCGGACCAACCTTGACGGAGGAAGGGCCACCTACAGTCCAATGCAGGAACTGGCTATGTCGCCACCTAGGGCACGTAAAGGTAAGAATTCACCTATAACGACGTCCCTAGATAGTGATATGGCTGCGCATTTAAAACTACCAACCTTCAAGGGGGTAGGAGATGAGGACATGGACTGATTTTGCTTCATTGCAGAGTTTTTCTGGACTTCGCAGAATGTGGCGAGTGACATGATAAAGAGGGTGCAACTGTCTTTAGCATTCGAAGACAGAGCTTTGGACTAGTATATGCGATACGTTGTCCAGAATGGAACTACCTCCATCCAGGATATTAAGGATGCTCTAAAGCAACAATTCCAAAAGCCGAAATCTTATTCCCAGCTAGTAGCAGAAGTAAAGGACTTCAAACAAGGTGCGTCTAAATCAGTATGGGAGGTGGATCAGCGGTTAAAGAAGGCAATTAGGGAAGGATGGTTCGAGTATGATGATAGACAACATACAAAGTGGTTCATCGCCATGTTGTTACCTCACCTACATATGCCAATGAGTCGTCAGACCTTTGAATCACAGGAGAAAGCTGTAGAAGTCGCTATGAAGTTAGAAGCTGCTCCCCGGGAGGATACCTCAGTAGGGGTACAACAAATCTAGGAACAACTTGGGGCTATGCACATGGAGATACAGAACTTGCGAAAAGAGTGAGGAAAAGACATCTGCGCAAATCTTTGGTGTATACGTTGCCGGGCATATGACCATACAAAGGATTAGTGCCCTCTACTAACTGATTATATGCAAGCCAGAGGGCCTATTCCAATACGTCCAGGGGAAAGTAGAGAATTTGTCTTGTTATGACCAGGATCAAGTGGATCTGCGCTATGGTGTGATGACTGTCGGGTAGCATGCCTACACGATATGAACCATTGCCCTCGGTTGGGTGCGTATGTCCTAGAACTAAAACATCAATGGTGCCGATTCTGCCGATTAGTAGGACATGATGAGAAAAACTGCCGAACATATGACTTAATGATGGATCGCGGGAACCTATATCGGGTGCAATCTGACCTTGCATTTCCAATACTGGCTGCGCATTTTGGAGGATCACCGGCCCAAGGCAGAGGAGGTTGGGGAGGAAGCACAGGCCGAGGACGAGGTCAACTAATCTGTTATAAATGTGGGGAAATAGGACACTTTTCTAGATAATGCCCTAATCCCACCGGGACATTGTGTAAATATTGCAGACAACTGGATCATGAGGTAGAAGACTGCCCAATTTTAATACCCAAAATGTAGGAAAAGCAACCTACCCCTACGCAGAATATACAGAGGGTTAAAATTGAGCTGCAAGAAGCAGATATAAGTGTAAAGGTCCTGACACGTAGTGGGTTGGATACATAGAGAAAAAAAGGAGGGCTTGACTCTAAAAAAGAAGTATATTGCAACGAACAGGCACCATCAACAACCCATGCATAGCCTTCGGTTGAAGAAGGAATTGAGACCTTTTTAAAGACATGTCTAAAGTTGCTAAGGAATCCATAAGCAGTAGGGAATCTCCTAGCATTACTGAATACCTGTGCAGCTCAGCTCACCTTGATCCCTGAGACAAAGGACTTACACAAATTGGATGGGAAACGCACCGGGAGAGAGATGTGATTAACTTCACAAATCGGAGACTATGAAATGGATCAGGTTATCTTAGATCTGGGATTGGATGCCAATGTCTTACCAAAACAAACATGGCAACGAATGGGAGAACCTAAGTTGGAATGGTATACTATCCAGCTATGAATGGCGAACCAAAAAAATATCATCCCTCTAGGTAGGCTACCAAAATTCATGGTGGACATCACAGAAGTAAAGGCCCTAGCTGATTTCGAAGTAATAGAAATAGTTGAAGATGCGGACCCCTACCCTGCGCTCCTTGGACTGGATTCGGTGATAGACATGGGGGGGATCATCAATCTAAAGAAATGAAGCATGGTGTTCGAAAACCAAGGTACGCGTGTCATAGTACCCCTGGATCCCACAAAAGGTGCGCAGTATACCGAGCCAGCCTATGCAAAGGAAGAATTGGATCAAATCTACAAGATAACTGCGCAGGATGAAGATCAGGTTGACCCCATGGATGAAGGAATGCTCTGTTGGGAAAAGGACAGTGAATGCTTTTCTGACTTTGATGAGGAGCTGGAGAATTGGAAAAGCCGGTTGCATGAGGCGTCGACGCTTCGCAGCCTTAAAACCATCCAGAATTTTCGTCGTATTTCTACCACAGAAAGAACCTTGCCTTGCCAAGAGGACGCAGGTAATAATCAGTAGCCTATGAAGCCTAAGACTCCCCCAGAATGCAGGATAGAAGCACTACCACTAACCCGATACGAAGCACCTACGTAGGGACTGGTATTCTTGATTCAGAGGAAGTATTGGAGTAGGGTGATGATGTGGATAGACATCCCAGTGGCTGGGTGGGCCCCAAGGATAATTGACCTACGTAGATGCTTTCTGATACAGGGGTATGATCAACCATTATCCCAACAGACTTACCAGGGTACCACTGACCTCAGCACGCATAAGATTACGAACCTAGCTACAATCATGTGTACCTGGGAGAATCTACGAACATCTCAAGCAATAAATAGCATATGGATGTGTGATGCAACCTTATTACATAAGGATATTTCACCCGCAAACAACATAAAGACCTCGAAAAGACTTTTGGTCGCCTTGCAGGATCACCTCGTGTCAACCCCTTTTCAAGATACAAAAAAGAACCCCAAACATCATCTATGCACTGACATTTCAGGGACACGACCTTGGGCACGAAGGAGGACCGTCAGTACATCCCGAATTAATGAGAAAAGACACTTAAAAACACGAAAAATGGGTGGCAGATCATCAATATCACCATTTATGATGAGAATAGTCTACAAGATCGAGGGTACGCGCCACACACGAACTACCTTGCCATTAAGAAGCTTCAGTGGGGGTACAGATGGCTGGAAGACATTGGGTCGGGCTATTTATGCACCCTTCAAGAAGCATTGGTTATCCTCATTCTGGTTTTTTATACTCATTCATACTTTATGTAACGATCGTCTCTCTGTTATGGACCCCAACTCGCCAAAGGAACTATTAAGAGGACCTAGGGACGCTGAGTGCAGTAATAGGAGTGCGCACGGGCTTCTTCCCGAAAGGATTATCTGCAAACCAAGCTCAACAGGAACGTTACAGTACCGGCACCTACTATGACCTCTTCGCCATTTCCAAACCTCGCCCTCTAGAAGCAACGTATGTTTACTCCCCCGCACTACCATAGTTCACACTTCTGAACCAATTACTGGGGACATTCAATTAGACTTAGCGCAACTATCTATTATAGAGTTACAAATACTGTCTTCCAGAGTGATGCAAGAAGTCCACTGACGTGACCGAGAAAGGCGACAGGAGTATGTCATGCCCCCGAAATAACGAGCCCAACGAATTGCCGTGGTCACTAATGAAACACGCATCATTCAGGAACATCTGGAATAGGGAACCCAATTGCTTGAAGCGGCTACGCAGATATGGACGACAGTATAGCACCACCCCATGCTTCAACATGCCTAATGGGAATTGCAGCATGCATAAGATGTTCTAGATCAAGTCTAGGCCTCCACACCTCCACCCGTCCCCACATAGCGCCTCGCCACCATATACAGGATTGAGGACCTTCGTCACTCCAAGAAGGTCATATACAAAAATTTGAAGCCATGGTCTGATGCTGCACTCTAGCTTGCACATCATGCATAGTTTGCCATTGCACGCCTCCACCGGTTGTTAGAAAGAGTTGCTGCGGATATCGAAGGGACTGCTTCTCTGATGATAATCAAAATTGTGCAACATGCTGCGACCCAAATCAAGGAAGTGCTTCCACCACTCCTTCGCATCCTGGCTACTTTGTGCATGCAAATTCAAGGCGCGCCACCAAAGTGACTCGGGACGAGTCACAAGATTGTGTTGGGGGACTGTTGGAATGGGGTCTCCTAACAAGCTACAAAACTAGTCCATTTTAGTTAATTTTGATTATATTTAAGTATAGCATAGGGTTTTTGGGGCGAGTCAAATCCTCGAACAAATTGTAATGGGTCAAAGGGTAAACTAGGGGTACGAAAACCATGGGTTGCGGACCATAGGAATGTTGAAACTAAATTGTTATAAATAGATAGGCATTTTAGATTGTAGGATATAGGATTTGATGAGCTATTGATGCGATCTGTTGTGTAAGCTATCTATTTGGGTTTTTGGGGGAACAGAATCCTGATGGCTGTGTGCGCGGAGATCCTAGTCTAGATGTGTGCGGACCCTGCTGCTGTGTGTGCAGGTTGGGAAGGGAATTGTAAGGAAAGGTTAATGAATGAATGAATATGAAGGATATTGGATCTGAATCTATCATTACTGTTGAATGAATTGCTGGTAATTACTGTGTTATGTATTTTCTGTCCTCCCTTTGCGAAAGTCTGTGTATTGAATGATTGGATCTAGATTTTTTCTACTCTGGTTATATAATGCTGTGTTGATATTATGAAAAGCATATAGCTGTATATCTAGTGCACGTGGATGAAAACAGTTACATAGTTAACTCTGCGAAGAAGCAAGGGAATCTGAACAGAACGTCGCCCTGCTTGCCTTACCCTTCCTTTCTCAGGGTGCGGAAACCTGGTTCCAACACCCACCCATACTACTTCGGGTGAGACTGTGACCTACGAAAGCAGATCACTGCTGAAAGGGCTAGTAGTATCAGGGTTTGTTGGCAAACCTTGCACACCGAACCTAGGTCAGGACACCTCAAGCCAATAGGCGTAAAAGGAATTCGGGGTGGTGAATAATTTAGACCAGAATTGTGTAGAAAGTCTGTCAACTGAGAATACCAAGGATATTTTTTGAAAGGGCTATAGTAAATCGATTCACATGGCCTAAGATCTAAATATTATTGATGTGAAGGAAGAACAACTTCTTCCTCGGTGTTAGTAACTTCTTCAATGCTAATAAGGCTAGGGGGAAGGTTTTCAGTGATGAAAAACTTCACTCTAGGTGAAACGGGACAACCAGGGGTTGGAGTGATGAAATCTAAAACAGGCTCAAATATATCAAGTCTAGTTTATGGTTTAGAAATTTCAAGCTCAATAGGTGATAATTCACTAGTTGTGGAAGCAAGTTCAACTAGTTTAGAAATTGTAAGTTTTCTTTGATAATTCTCTGTTGTTTGAGGTTGATCTACTTCGTAATCAAGATGAATAATTACTGATGTTTCCTCGTGCTTAGTTGATCTAGTCCCTGATGTTTGTCCTTTCTCAGATTTAAGCTTTTCTAACTGGCTTGGTGTGTACTCAAGGAGTTTCCCCTGCATTCTACGGGTTTGTCTAGGTAATTCAGCCATGATTAAAATTTTTAACACACGAAATAAAAGAAAATTTCAACAAAATATCCTAAAGTTTCCAACGAAACAATCAAATTGATCAAATGCCTACAAATATAAGAGAGAAATCCACATACAAACAGTAGATTCTCACACTAAAAACACTAGTTGGTGATGAAATCCAACATCATAGAATTTTAATGTAGAAATGGCGATTGGAATAGTTACCCTGAAAACCTACTTAATGAAACATTCTGGTGCAAGTCTCTTCACTTATACCATCTCGAAGTGAAGAATACCCTCCAAAAAGTATAAATAAGTCTAGTCGACGTCTGCTCCAAGTACAGTGGGACGTTCCCTCCACCATCACCTTGGGGAAAGAATCCTAAAGTTTATAGTCACTAAGGTCACCAACGGGAACAAATGTACCTAGGGGAACAATCTACGATCTGATATACACGCAAGGGAAGAGTAACTAGCTCAATCCCCTTGAAGGCTCCTTGATATAATCCAAGATTTACGAACAAGTGACCTCAAGCTCCTCGACAATGGTCTATCCGAGGTTTACTGTTTTTAATACATGCACATCTGCTATCTTTCCCAATGAGATAGGTATGATAACCTCACTGATTCCAACATGATCTCATGCTTAACTCTTTTAGGAAGAGCTTCCCAGAGCACAAATGCTACAATTGGATTTTTCTTACTACAAGATTGCTACTTGTTTGTTTGAATTGTCTTGGAATGTTAATTACAACCTGTTCCAAGACACTAGCCTAAGCTATGTTGGTGGAAAAGAGCCCTAGAAAATGTAAAATATCTAGATTAATTTTATTAAAGCATTGTTTTTAATTTGGTTGTTTCTTAAGACAGGAGGAATGGAAGTGAAACTTCAATGATGTTTTATGACCTGACTCAAAAATACGCTAAATGCATCTAAATGAAAATTTCAACACTTTTATTTTCAATCAATCCTATTTAAAGGAAATATTGAGAGATTTAATAACTTTCAAAGCATCATGCCTTTCTTCATAAACAAATTCTTTGAAAAGAAGATGCTTTCTTTGAGAACTCAATTTCATAAAATGATCAATTACTCATTCGAAATGAAATCCTTTATCAAACAAATGAGAAACTACAAATCATTACAAACCATTTCCAAAAAGAAAACCATATCTAAAACTCCTAAAAATATAAAATTCAAAATCAAAAGAAGAAACTCTAATTTTGAAGTCTATCTAGAAAGTTTGAGGAAGTTTTCTCTTAGTTTGTGATCGAACCAAGAAGAATTTCTACTTATCTCAGCAGAAATGAAAACATCCAACAATGGTTTGGTGTGAAAATCAGGCCTAAGTGAGCTAAAAGCTCTTCTAAATTTGCAAATGAAAATGAAAATCAATTTTCATAAAAGTAAGGTTTGTAACAAGTTCAATGGCCCAGAAAGAAAACAACATCATACCAATAAGCTAATGTATATGAAGGTTTCTAATATGGAGTAGCCAGAAAATAGGGCAAACACTCACTGATAAAATGCAAATCAAATGAAAAATTACACAACCACAAAAGTTGTTGAAAGGAATTCACACATAATATTTTGATAGTCAAGACAAATTGGGGAAAACACAGAGAATCTGGTAATCTGGATCCTAAAAAGAGAATTCTTAATTTTTCAAAAAAAATTCACAATTCCGCAGGTTCTAATGGAGAACAGAGCAGTACCACACTATTTTGAACTAAAAATTGCGGAGGCTACTGCACTATTTTTAAATAAAAACTGTGGAGGTCAGGAAAAGTAAAGAACAAATAAAAATTCAGATTTTATTTCAGGGATTTTGATAAGTTATCTACCCAACCCAGTTTTAGACTAATAAAAAATCACAAAGCTCTTAAAATTCAAACTAAAAAATAAAAATGAAAACTAAGTTCTTTCCCTAGTGGAGTCGCCATTTTATTATGCGGATTAATCCCTCTTGTGAACAAGAGCAATCTCCCTAGTATCCTATGGATAGCTAGAAACAACATCCATTTGTAAATTATTTTCTCTAGATTATTTGCAATTCAAAATTATTATAAACAAAGAAAGAGGACATTCCCCTACTTTGAAATCCGACGTTCGGTGTAGTATTTTATCCAGTGACTCCAAAGAGGCTTCTTCAGTAAGCAGAACCTGCAATCAAAGACAGAAAAAAGAATTAAAAGCACCTGCAACATATAATAATTGAGAACAACTAATCTAACTTAGTGATCAAGGAATCTAAGTATTGAATTATTCAAATATACATAAGAACAACTCAATGAGAAAATGAGATCTATATGTATTATCTTGAATGAAAAGAGTAACTTTACAACCTGATGCCTTGATGTCGTACAAGTTCCTGCCAGGGTCTTGAACAATCGTTCCTCCTTCAGATTGACAAGCCTTCCTCTCTCTAAACTAGCATGAAGTTATGGACATGAGTGTGTGATCATTCTCATACCAATAATGACTAGTGTAGAGAGTATGCTCTCTTGGGAATTTCTTCAGCAATTACCTTACACAAGCTAGGTACCCTTGAGACTGAAAAATGAGCTCAAGTTATAGGGAAATGGAGGTAGTTTTAGTTCCTTGAAGAGGGGGATGGATTCCTCTCATGAAGGGATTTGAGCTCCATAGACCAAGGGATAATATCCATGAGTGGAGGGATAAATCTCGAAATGATCGCGCATCTGGAAGCTTCTAGTTGGGAGAGTATTCATCCAGTTGGGCTTCTAGAACTTAATTTTTCCTTCATTTGAATGTTTCGGGGGTTCGCAGGTTTTATAAGCGGAACGTGTGAGATGTGCTGTAGGCTATAGAAAAAATAACTGTGGATCCACAGGAAAGAGCTAGGAAAAGTGCGGAGTTAGAATTTTTAGGGTTTTAATGAGCTTTTCTCCAATTCCAAAACTTGGTTTAGGAACATTATGGTTTTTGACCTCTAAGGGAGCATAATATAGGTCGTGATGAACCTATATAGACAGTCAATTGTCATGGTGAAAAAATAACGTGTAACAACACTAATGGTAGATAATTGAATATAAACGAAGTGAAAAAAATAAAAGAAAAGGGAAACTATTATCCTCTCAAACATTGACATCCCTCAAAACTAACATCACATCTTGGGCCCAAGGGACTATCTAAACAAGCCATTTTCCTATTTGAGATTTGCGGCCGACCCTTCTGATTTTTAATTTTACCTCAATGAGTTAACAAGGTTTTGTGTACAACTTTCCTATTGTTTGTGTTTCCATGTAGTTACAGGGAAATCCTTCTCATTCTCTCTACGGTAAAGAAGCGTTGAAGCTTCAAGCCAACCAATACAAAAAATATGTCGTACTATTTCCAATCCCAAGTTTACCTTGTTAGTTCCAATGGAAATGGCTACAACATGTTTAACATGATCATCAATTTGAGTTGTGCATTCAGCACCAAATTTTTCAGCTAACCCCCATAAAGTGTGTTGGGGTTCCCATGTTTTTGCCAGATTGGCAAGACCAAAAGATGAGACAACATCAGAACCACATTCAGACCTCGGGATCTAGCCCTCCCAGGTCCAGAGAGGGATCTCTCTAGTTCAAGCAAAGGTTTATGCCTATGAAGCTCAACGTTTAAGATGTTAGGCTAGTTATAGGCACAGGTTTGTTTGTTTTGGTTGTTGGTTATCAAGAAAGAAGGTTTCAATGTAAGATCATTATGAGCAAAGAGGGATAAGGCAGAGGTGAAATATTCCAGGAAATACTCAAAGCCATTGGGCAATGGAGTTAGGAAAGGATTTTCTTGCTACTCAATAGGCAGGATTTCATTTGGGCTAGTCATCTAAAACTTAGGATCTTTCAGGATGATTATGTGATATGGAAAGAAGGAGTGAGGAGATAACATAGATTTCAGAGCACAAAGTTATGGATTAGCAGGTCGTACAAGGATCCTAGTGGACAGGGCTAACTCTAATCCCCAGTGTTCCCAAATCTTCTGACTGAATCAATAACAAGAAACATCTAAGAAGTAAATTCATTTAATTCATACATCAGAGAGTAGGCAATAACATCCACTACACTGGTTAAACCAACTGAAAACACTTCTCAGATAAAACACTTCAGAAGATAAACATAAATAGAAAGGGGAGCAGGAACATAGGGTACCTAACAAGGGTAAATCCTATGTCAAACTTTTGATGCAAGCCAGTAGAAACGAAAGGCAATGAATGTAAACACAGAGATAGGAAAACGTCACCGCTACTTCAGATCGGGATCCAAAGAAATGTGCTTGTCATATTGAATAACAATACCAATCAAGTACAATATTGTCGATAGCTAAATACTCAGACTGAAAACATATCCATCAACCTATCTTACAATCTTTACACAGAGACTGAGACTCAAAAGCAACTGCTTACAGTTCTCTGATAACTGATCAACAACCCTCTACAATAATTCCTTCCTGAGTTTTATAGCAGAAGATGAGCCGAGGAGGTAGGTGGAGCACTAAATGAAACATTAAAACACATAAAGGTAGGAGAGGGTCGAAACCCATTCTATTTTAAATCTCTGCATTTATCCCTGGTACCTTTTTGGAATGAAGGAGTGATCTTCTTCAGCTTCCATTTACTTTGACATGGTCCTGATGTACTTTGGCTGCAGTGGTACTCTGTGGTACTATGGGTGAATAAACAAACTGGTAATAAAAATGGAATGGTCTGCCATACCGCATTAACAACTGCTTTGGTAGCTTGGACTATGTTCTGGGCAGAAATCTTTTCACTGGAGCATGGCACGGAGTAAAAACAGTATGGGCGCTCTGTCCTTCCATGGAGGAAAACATCTCTGCTGATGAGGCTGCCCTGATGACTTGGTTTCTATGCATTGGACTCTCTGCCGCTTCACTTATATCTTTATCTACAAAATCTTGCCGCTGTAATGAATACTATACAATCATGGCGGCCCCTTTACTTCTGCACCCTGCAGAACATGGAACTGGACTTAGAAAACAATGCAATGGGAGGGTGGATGAAATGGTAGCGCGGTGGCGGAGTGGTGTCTTTGACTACACAATGGTGACAAAATGCAAACGAAAGGGTGAAAACTCATGAATAATAGGTTTTGGTGGCAGAATGCAGTGCTGACCGTCAGATCATGGTCTGGGGACAAAGATTGACGGCGGAGATCGAGCGGCGGGATAATATATGAAAGTGGGCGGAACGACTATGAAATATAAGACTTTCGTGTAAAGTCTTAAACTTTAGACTTCGAACAAAATACAAGGAAATGCGAAGGAAATGTAATGAAATGCGATGAGGTGGGACCCAGCTGGAGGCGGAGGGCGATCAAATCTCGACCGTTAGATCCTAGATCCAATGGACGGTCAGGATCAAATTGGAGCATCACAATCGGGGGGAGCAAGGGGAACTCACTATATAAGTTTCCGATTGCGATGGGGACAGGGGAAGCGATGGATGTTGGATTTACCCGGGGATAAATGGTGGAGATTTGTTCAGAGGGAAAAAGGGAAAGAGAGACGAGCTTGATACGATAAGATCTGGGCCATTGATTTCAAATATGGACGAATGGCTGGGATTGAATCAGGCAATCGCAATCGAAGGAGGGACAGGGGTGACACATTTCAAAATTGTGATTGCGATCGGAGGTGGGAGCGTGATTGAGCGCTAACCGTTGGATCCAGAGATCAAAGCGACGATTCACGTTCAATCAGAGGAATAGTGCGATCGGGGATCAGGAGTTCAGACTTGCGATTGCGATCGGAGGTCGGGGTGCGATTGAGTGCTGATCGTTGGATCAGCAGGGAGATGGATGGCTAGGATTTGATCGGAGCAATCGTAATCGGGGGGCGCGGAAGAGGGGATGCGATTGAACGCTGCGAATGCAATGGAACGATTAGCGCTCCACCGTCTGATCTTTATGTCAGATCAACGGTAAAGAACGCGACACGAGACTTTGTTTAATAAAACAATCGCATCGAAACTTTTTTGATGTTACAAAGGATTGCACCCGCCTGACGGTTTTGATTGCGATTGGCGCTCAAGACTTAGGAGTTCGGTCTTAGGCTAAGGGCATATGTGTGGAAGCGGTCGAGGCTTGCGGTAAAGGGGCTAAACCCTATTACAAGGTTGGAAAGTGGGTTTTTAACCCATTTTAGTGCATTCCAAGGCCTAAGGAGGGTAAGGGTAGAGGGATTAAGGGGGAAATTGGAAAATAAGGGGCAAGGGTGGGACCTCATGGGGATTTTGGGAAAATTTAGGAGGTTGATGGGGATATTAGGGGGAACAAAGAGGACTTGGAAAAAATGGGAAAAAGGACAAAATGGGGGAATTTCTACAGGGGAACAAGGGGCAAATAATGGCCTTTTTGAGAAAAATTTATCATTCAGTAAGGCTCATGAACAACAGAACAACAGGGGGAAACAATCATAGGCAGAGAATTTAACAAGACTTCAAGGATGATGTGTTTTCAAGGGAAATGCATTCCTTGAAGGCTCATAAAACATTCTAGCCCCTTGCTTGCTTTATCAAGGAATTCATAAGGGGCTAACAAAGTCTTTAGATGGGGTTGTGCTTCTTCCATAGTAAAAAAACTGTTGAATATTATTCTGCAACCTTTAAGAACCCTGTGTTTTTTAGTTGCTAAGAGATCACAAACATCTCATCATGATAAATTTCAAACAGAGAGGGCCCTGCAAGTCCAAATTGATGCCGAATACATGGGAAGTATGTGTATCTCTCAACCAAAATCAAATTGAGCCTGTGATGAGGCCACATCTTCTCGGTGTCATCAATAACAATTGCTGAAGACTCCATACCCATTATCCCATCCAAGTCTTTGATTTTGAGAAATATTTCTAATCCAATGACATCAGCCTCATCACCCTTTGAAATTATACGTCCTTTAAATAGTTCTCATGTGGAAATGTTATCAGAAATTCAAGAAAACTAATTAAATAGTTTGGGTTGGAACCCAATTCATCACGTAACCAGTTCAGAATATCCCCACAAATAACGCTATATATCAACGCAAATATCGACAATTCATCAGAGGATCAATGCCCTCTAACTCGAGACAAATTTGATAGGAAGCTGCGGATGAGATATTACTTTCTTCATCATCAAATCCATATTAGTCTCTACCAGAATAAGTAATTGCAACTGCCAACTGGTCATAAAAACCTTGGTGGAGATCTAGAACACATCTATGCATGGGAAAGAATCCTACCAATCCTCCAACATTAACGGGTAGTTACAACGAAGCAGCAAGCTTTATGGTTTTATCGCAAGTTGGATCTTTGGGTTATCAAAGAAATCCTACCAAAACGGAAATAATATCCACTACCATTGCAACACTGTGTTGTTGGATTCCATCTAGTTAGTTGCTCATCCTGTGAGAATATAGTTTTTATTTCTCTCCACTTGTGTTTAGAATGTGGATAAGCCTTCCAGGTTGTAAAAGGTAAACAATGTATTTTTAAAAACACAATACCACATATGATGTGGAAGTCGTGGCCCGTGTCCTTGACCATTTCCAAAGAAACGTATTGTGCCCACTAAAGAATTCAGATTATGGTACAGGAGGAAGAGAGGTTTGAGCTCCGGTCATAGGTGAATACTGCCACGACCCCATCAGATTGCAAACAGGTCACGAGGTCGAGTCCCTGACTGGCTCTGTCTCATACGTCACAAACATCCTCCATTCCTTGGCCTTCAGTCCACCGTTATCTCCAATTTTGGCTCTGATTTCTCTTATGCCCCCATGATGGAATCCCATTGATTCGAAGGAGCATTCCATTGGCCTAGTGGTGGAGTATTGCGGGAGATACTTCCAAAGACCCTGCGATGGATGAATGAGGTTTCAAAACTTGTTATGGTTGACATATAGGCCTTGATACGCACCATAGATCCCGTGGATAGCACCGTCGGGCTGAGGAATCTCTCTGATTCATTCAGATGCTCCAATGGCCGCATATGCCTTCTGCCGTGTACAAATACTCCACGAATTCCACAAATTTGTGAAAATTTTCATCCAAATCAGCTCCTCTGCACCACATACGAGCCCTTGTTCAGTGCATGCATCTCCATGCTTGTTGGAATGAGGTCCCCTAGTTACGGTTTTTTTATATATTTGGTAGTAATTAGTCTAGCATAGGGGCTTTGGGGCAGGTCAAATCCCCCAATGTATTGTAACGGGTCAAAGGGTAGACCTTGAGTCCACAAACCATGGTTTGTGGACCACAGGATGGCGCAGGTTATGATGATATAAATAGATAGATAATTTGAATCTAGGAAATAATAAATATTGATGCTAAGTACGAACTATTGAGATCTGTTTTGGGTAGTATTGGGTAAGGATGCCTGCTAGCTGTGTGCATAGAGATCCTCAATCCTACAGTGTGCAAACTCCATTGGCTATGTGCGTGGGCTGTGACTTGAGTTTGTAAATTGGTTTTGGATGTTAATGAATGCAGAATATGTTGAAGTATCTCTATGTTACATGAACTAGCTACATTTATTATTGAAGTACCTCTGCATTATCTGAATTAGTTGTAATTGTGTATGTGTTATATGAATTAGCTGCGATTGTGTTATCATGTGATGATAATTACTGACGCGCACATGGATGCGAAGGTGTTGCTAAGATATTCTTAATAATAGTAGCTTTGTTTATGTTTACCTGCGTTCTATACTATTAAGGGCTCACTAATAAGATTGCTTATGTGTGAACCTGATAGATCTCAATAGGACTGCCTTAATTACCCACCCACTTTCTCCCAGGGTGTGGAAACCTTGTTCCAACACCCACCCATACTACTTCAGGTGAGACCTTGGCCTGCAAAAGTAGATCATTACCGAAGGGGCTAGTAGTATATGGATTTGTTGGGAAACCTTAAATCCGAACTTGGGTCAGGTTCCCTTAATCCAACAAATGGTTCCATTTCCAGGACCGGGAGAATTTGAGAGAGAGATCGGGTAATGGCACGAAGCCATTGGAAACCTGAGAAATTGGAGCTCGAAGACTGGTTCGAAAAATAGATTCAAGAATTTTCCATAAAATAAAATCACAGCACAAAGGTAACGACTAAAAAGTGGAAGAAAAAATATATTTTCAGAGGATTAGATGAATTTTTCTTTGTAAATTTCAAGCACGAGCTATAGGAGTGGCTAGCAAGGCTAGTAGAATTCCAGACGTGTTGGAAGGATGATCAAGTTACGTAGTGGACTCCAGAATCAATTCAACAATTAGAGAAGGCTGACAACACAATCTCCTGGACCATAGATCACTGGGTGGATAGTGTTCTAGGAGGATTTGTAACAGAATTAGTAGTCGATCAGTTCGTATCCTACTCTGAAGCAGAGCAGAGGTTCTTCAAGGGATTCTGAGGTAAGTTCTTGCGAATATTTCCGCTACTGATTAAAATATTACTGTGTGAAAAAGGAATTCTATGTAGCCAGATCGAATGAATGACCTCTGATTAGGGTGAGAGTACAACACAAAGTGGTAAGTACTACAAATTCAATCGGGAAGGGGATAGATCCATCTACAACCCCTTAAGAGAGCCATCTGCACACGCAGGAACTAGTCCTCCTGCTACACCATCATCGAATCAGTGTAAGGGAAAGAACACCCCTACCCCTCCGCCACTACTAGAAGAAGATATGTCCACACAAATGAAGCTACCCACCTTCAAGGGTGTGGGGGATGAAGACATGGACCAATTTTGGTTCGTACTAGAATCAGAATGGACTGCGCAAAATATTGCTAGTGATGCTGTAAAAAGGGCACAACTATCCCTAGCCTTTGAAGCAAGGGCCTTGGAATAGTTCATGGGGTACGTGGGAAACATGAAGATCCATCAAAACAAGAAATTAAGGATGCTTAAAAAAAATAGTTTCAGAAGCCTAAGTCCTATGCTCAACTGGTGGTTGAATTGAACGAATTTATACAGGGACCCACTGAGTCTGTATGGGAGGTTGATCATCGACTAAAGAAGGTTATTAGTGATGGGGAATTTAAGTATGAGGATAGACAACACAAGGAATGGTTCATATCCATGCTATTACCTCACCTGCGCGGGCCTATGGTTCAACAAGCAATTGATACACAAGAGAAATACTTGGAGATTTCCATGAAGCTAGAAGTTGTGCCAAGAGACGATGCCCAGTTTGGGGTATAGAAGATTCAGGGAAAGTTGGAGGCAATGCACCTCGAAATCTAGAATTTGCGAAAGGAGCAAGGAAAAGAAGCTAGTCTAGACGTTTGGTGCATAAGATGCAGGGTGTCAGGCCACAACAAGGATCAGTGCCCTCTGCTAGTAGATGACATGCAGGTTGGGGGGCCCAACCCATTGCGCCCTAAAGAGGCTGCAGGACCAAGAAACCCCACGTTATGGTGCATCGACTACCGCGTAGCTGGACTACATCATACCAACCATTGCCCCCATCTTGGTGCCTATGTTACATATTTGAAGCAACAATGGTGTCGATTCTGCTCATCTGTGGGACATGATGAACACAGCTGTCGGACATATGACTCAATGATAGACGGAGGAAACCTGTACAAGGTATAGGGTGACCCTTCATCACCACTATCCCCCTCGGGATGAGGAGGCTCCCCTGCCAGAGGCTTGGCAGGGGGGAGAGGTGGAAGCACAGGTCAGGGAAGAGGGCAATTGATCTGCTATAATTGTGGAGAAGTAGGGCACTTTGCAAGGGACTATCATAACCCTGCACGAAAATCTTCCAGATATTGTAGAAAATTGGATCATGTGATCAAATATTTTCTGGTATTGATAGCAAAGACATAGGAAAAATATCAGAAACCAACACATAATGTACAAAAGAGTTAATGCATAACCACGTGATGAGGAACCTAGTATTAATGTCACTAGACACAGTGGCATGGCTACTGGAGGAGTTGAGGAAAGTGCTGCGACTGAACCCCTTATTTGAAAAGCCACCATAAAAAAGGAAATCTTGGACCTACAGAAGGAGAACTAAACCTTCCTAGAAGCTCACAGAGACTTCACCAAAAACGAGGCATCTACCTCCAAGGCTCCAACAAACTTGAAAGCAGACGAAGAAGTTAAACCATTCCTGCAGGCATGTATGAAGTTGCTATGCAACCAGAAGGCAGTAGAAAATATTCAAGCATAGATAGACAGTTGCACAAAAAGGATTGACCCTCCAATGGAAGTTAAAGATGTCCACAAACATTATAGGCATAAGAAACGCAATGGTCGGGAAATGCGGTTAATTATGCAGATTGGCGATTATGAAATGGATCAGGTCAACCTGGATTTGGGATCCGATGTGAATGTCCTACCTAAATAGACGTGGCAGAGGATGGGAGAACCTAATTTGGAATGGTATAGTATACAGATGTGCATGGCTAACCAACGGAAAATCATCCCGTTGGGGAGACTATCAAAGATTATGGTAGATATCGCAGGAGTTAAAGTATACGCGGATTTTGAGGTAATTCAGATTATAGAGGATGCAGACCCTTATCTTGCACTCCTAGGACTAGACTAAGCTATAAACATGGGAGGCATTATCAACTTGAAGAAAATAAGCATGGTTTTTGAGAATGAGGGTACGAGAGTAATAGTCCCTCTAGACCTAGCAGAGGGAGAGTGGTATACAGAACCCATGCACGAAGAAGACGACGTTGATCATATCTATAAAATAACCGCCCGGGACGAGTATTGGATTAACCCTACAACTGATGGCGTGCTTTGCTGGGAGAAAGACTGTGAATGCCTCTCTGACTCCGACGGGGAGATCGAAAATTGGTAGAACCGGTTGCATGACGTATCTACGCTACGATGTCTTAGGATTGCCAATAACTTTCGGTGTATCTCCTCAAAGGTAAGAGAGCTGCCTTACTTTGATGATTCTGGTAGTATTAGGGATTTTCTTAGAGCATTTGAAGTAGAAGTCCCAAGGGACATAGGATGTGGGTTCTTAGCCTAGCCATGCGTGTGACCCCTGCGCAGTGGTGGGAAAATCATAAGGGGAATTTTCAGGATTGGGAGGAATTTCGTAGGATGATGATCCTACGGTTTGAACCCCCGGTTCACCTACCCATGGAGATTTTTCTCAGCTACAGGGACCTGCACAAGAACTTGTCTGCATGGATGGAGGTGTGGTGCAACAAAACTTGGGATGAATGGGTCCACCTATTTATTCATACCTTGGGACCAATCCCCACCGCATGGTATTTGGATGCAGAGCTACATCATTGCACCCGCCACTGGGTTACCATGAGGGACAATTTTGTGGGGATGTTCAGATTGATAGGAGGAACTGAGGAATTAGACAAACCCTGCAAGACATAGATGCCCTAGTATTTGATGAATCATGCCCTCGCATGGAGTACGGGGAACTAGCTTGGGATATGCAGATGTAGGATATTGCTAATTGTTGCAATCTATCAATGGAGGAATGTGATGAAGACCTGCGAAATATAACTATCCCAGAGTCTGATGGTGAACGAGTAGTTGCTGGACCCCCACTGTTAGCTATCGATGTGACCAAGCCTCTTAAGCTAAGGGAAGTCAACATTGGAACAGGAGAACAACCTAATCTGGCAAGAATTGGGGATTACTGGGATGATGATACCATTGGGAAAGTCGCAAAACTTCTCATAGAGTACTAGGATCTATTTCCCACGAAATTTTCAGAACTCAAAGGTATCATAGGGGACTGGGGGGTCATGCAAATCACTTTAAAACTAGATGCATGCCCTGTCAAGTAGCGAACTTACTGATTGAACCCAAAGTATAAGAAGAAATTCAGAGAAGAAATTGAGAAAATGCTAGCCGCAGGTATCATCAAACCAATAGAACAGTCAGATTAGGTAAGCCCTATGGTGGTCCAAGAGAAAAATACTAAAGGAGAAATAAGAATCTGTGTCAACTTGCGTAAGCTGAATGATGCTTGCGTACATGATCCCTTCCCTACACCATTATCTAATGAAATCCTTGACAGTGTGGGAGGGCAGGAAGCATACTCCTTCACTGATGGGTTTTCAGGCTACCATCAGATCAGGATCGCACCTGAAGATTGCAACAAAACTACTTTCTCCACCGAATGCGGATCCTTCCAGTACGTCATCATGTTGTTTGGGCTTAAAAATTCCCCTGCCATATTTTTGCGAGTAGTGGTCGCAGTATTCAAGGAGTTCATTCACAAGTTCCTGGAAGTATACTTTGATGATTGGACAATATTTGGATTGGTAAAGAAGAACGTCTCGAACCTACGCATGATGTTGGATGCCTATAGAAAGCACCAGATTTCTCTCAATATTAACATTAGGGTAATTTCGAGGTCTAAAATAGGCCTCCTAAGGAAATTATAAAATAATAGTGGAAATAATAAAATAATATTTGATTAAATCATCAAATTTTAGAGGGAAAAAAGAAAAAACTACTTTTTCAACCCATATTTTCAACTTATCTCCGAAATTTTTTACTCAAATTTCGAGCAGGAGTACTTGTTGGATGCAAAATTTAATTCCTCATCCAAGGAGTACCCATGTTGCATAATTTTTATGGGTATTGCTACACTAAAAATGAGAAATACATGAAAAACATGTTTACAATCATGTTTTTTATGTATTTCTCATTTTTCATGTAGGAGAGTCCATCGAAAGTATGAAACATGGATACTCCTTGGATGAGGAATTAAATTTTGCATCCAAAAAGTACTCCCGCTTGAAACATGAGTAAAAAATTTGGGATATAAGTTGAAAATACGAGTTGAAAAAAGTAGTTTTATTATTTTATTATTTTTTAATCTTTTTACCCATTTACTTAAGAAATGGTGAATCATCCCCCATGGTTGACATCATCATATTGAATCCTATTGGTTCTTAAAAAAATTATTTTTGTTTTACATTTTTTTTAGGAGGCCCATTTTAGACCTCAAAGTTCCCCTAATGGAAGTGCATATTCTGTGTACCTTTCGGGATCTTGTTAGGCCACATAGTCGGTCGGCAAGGATTGATGGTTGACCCCACCAAAGTTGCAGTTATCATCAATTTAGAAGTCCCCACAACTGAGAAATAGCTGTGCTCCATCCTCGGGCACACATGCTAATATAGGAAGTTTATTCAAGGGTACACACTAATCACAACACCCATGGAAAAGCTGCTAAATAAGGACGTATCGTTGTTTTGGGACACAGAGTGTCAGAAGAGTTTTGAGCTACTCAAGGAAAATATGGTCTCTGCACCTATCCTCATATTTCCGGACTAGAAGAAGGTTTTCCATGTCCACGTGGATGCTTCAAGGATCTCCCTAGGAGTTGTCCTTACGCAACCCGGGGAGGGGGGCATTGACCACCCGGTTGTGTTTGCTAGTAGAAAACTCTCTAGCGTGGAGCGTAACTACTCCACTACTGAATGCGAGGGGCTGGAAATGTTGTATGCCTTGCAGAAATACTGGCATTATCTGTTGGGAGGGAAATTTAGGATGTTCACGGATCAATCAGCTTTGAAGTACCTCGTCAATAAGCCTGTGTTGGGGGGGGGGACGATTTGCCGATAGTTACTACTATTTCAAGAATATGACTTTGAGATAATTATGAAGACGGGGAAATTAAATGTTGGACCAGACCACTTGTCCTGAATCGAGAGTGATGTAGAACCAAACAACCTAGAGGAATAATTTCCTGATGCACATCTATTTGATGTTAAGGTGGTTGATGAGAAATTTTATGATATTATTCAATTCTTAACTACGGGGATGGCACTTGCAGAATATTCGGTACAAAAAAAAAAATAGCTGGTAACCCACACAACTTACTTTACCATCATTGTGGGCCACCTATAGAAACTGGGAGTTGATGAGGTACTACGGAGATATGTATTGGAGCATGAAAGACAAGCCATTTTAGCAGAATCCCAGCAGGAGGTCACTACGTAGGAAAAGCGACGGTGCAGAAGAGCTTAAGAGCTAGGCTGTGGTAGCCCACATTGCATAGAGACTCTCATGACTATTACAAAGTCTACAACACTTGCCAACAGACAAGAAGACTGTCGGGCAGGGATGAAATGCCTTTACAACCACATATGGCCCTGCATGGCATTTGATAAATGGGCAATAGAATTCACTGGGCCAATAAATCCACTAGGTAAGAAGACAGGTGCTCGATACATCCTCATTGCGACTGATTATGTAACCAGATGGGCGGAAGTGCAAGCCGTGAAGGTTTGCACTGCAGATACTGCTGCACAGTTTATTTTTTAGCATATTTTAACCAGGTTTGGCTGTCTGAAGATCTTGATGAGTGATAGAGGTACGCATTTCATTAATGACACAATTCAAACTTTGACTAAGGAGTTTCAAATTCACCATGCAAAAATTACCCCATATCACCTGCAGGCAAATGGAGTGGTAGAATATTTTAATAAAATTCCAAAATAGGCGCTTAACAAGGTCTGTAATGTTGATAGAAGTGATTGGGACATGCACATCCTGTCAGTCCTTTGGACCTATCAAACCACGTGCAAGAAATTGACTGGGAAAATGCCATTTCTGATGGTTTATGGGAAGGAGGCCATTATGCCCATGGAGTATATCATTCCTAGCTTGCACATCATGGCCTTTACAAAATTGGTGGAGCCGGATATCATGGAGGAATGCTTAGCGCAACTAGTCACCTTGGAGGAAGATATATTCATTGCTAACTTTCATTAGCAAGTTCAGAAGGCCTGGGAAAAAGCCTAGCACGATAGGAATATTTGAGAGAAGTCATTTAAAGAAGATGAACTAGTATTATTATATGACAGCCAGTTTTCGCGCCACCCAAGGAAATTCCGCCAGCATTGGTTGGGACCTTATATCATAATAGAAATTACGAATGGCCGTGCAGTGAGATTGGCTACACTATGTGGGAACCCTCTGTCAGGATACGTCAATGGCAGCCGTCTCAAACCATACCAAGATAACTTGGCGCATACCAAATGAATATATCGCTGGAGTAGCTGTATTAGGAGGGGTACGCGCAGGCTAGAGGAAAAATTTAGCCAGACCCGTTATACGCACAGGGGTTGACCGCAGCACGGAAAGGTGCGCTAGGTGCGTAGGGGTCAACTGCAGCCCAGAAAGGTGCACTGGGCACACAGGGTTAATATGCAGCTGCGAAAGCTAGCCATTGGAACAACAAAGATGGCTAAAAATCCAATTTTACCATTGGAAGGAGTGGGAAGTAGGCAAGTAATGCGGCGATTTCCGAGGATTTTTTACCATTTACTTCATGGTAAGATTAAGCTAAGTCCCATCTGGCCATTGTTCACTATCCAAAGCTATAAATGAAGGAGGGTAGATGAGAATTGGGTTCCATATGTCCTGAAAGTCTTGTGCCTTGAAATTTTTGGTAACTATTGTGCTATCTTCATGTTTGGGCATGCTACCCCCTCTGAGACCAGAAACCCCGAGTTCGTCTTCTGAGCAAGAATGACTGCGACCAATCCCGCTGAGTCATCGCAGAGTGTGGCCTCTACTAAGAGAGCATCCGATGAAGTATTGGAGGTAACCCCTGAAGTCGAAGAGGTCATTTCCACACCGACCAAGGGGAAGCAGGTGGAGAAAAATAAGAGTAAGGGGAAAGGCCAGGAGCAGGGGAAGGGGAGGACTACGCAATACGCTGGGGTGAAGCCACACACCTCCCCTTGAAATATGAAATCCCCCCCCGAAAGGTACCTAAGGCACGATTGCATAAACCATCAAAGCGACTTCTACCTGCTTAGGAAGAAGCTCTGCTCGCTGCCCCACTGACTTGGCTACCGCCTTATGTTTAGCCTAGAAGACCCTCGGTGTGCATGCCCAAGAATATCGATGTTGTGCACTCCTATATAAAAATGTTGTTGATTCTAGATGAAGTCCCCATAATTGGAGAAGCATTTGGTAGACTCCCCCTAGTTAAGTTCGACGATCAGGACCTTGCCAACCTGGAGGCCTTCCCAGAATTGGCACCTGATCTATATCTCGAAAGAGTACTAGAGGACGATGTGCTAAAGGTAGTACCAATGCCATGGGCGTGCAGTTTAGAAGGTTAAAAATTACTAAAATTGTTGCGGATACCTCACTTTGGCCGATACAATATCACCGACTTAGTTGTGCGACAAATGCTAGCCTTGATTCATGACGACAGCCTATGGATCCAGGACTGAATTCCCATCGATGTCGTTCTAATTCAACACATTACTAGTCTCCCTATGGAGGGTCCTAATCCCATGGAGTGCATCAGTAAGAAGTATGAGCAACAGATAACGGGCATGGTGCGATAATACTACCATGTTGAGCGAAACACAAGAGGGTTCCTGATCAACACTATTGCCGACCCTAGAGTGTGTATGGGTACCCTACTGCTGGCTTGTAAAATGATGCGCAAGTGCCAGGCTACGATTGTCCCCGCCTATGTAATTTAGCTTGATGGCCACTGCAAAAATGGGGTCTGCTTTAACTGGTCACATTTCCTTTGCACCGAGTTTCTGGAAAACATGCGCAAGGCCTAGGACCACAGGAGGGTGTTCTGTTACTCTTGGCTACTACTCCTAATTTCATTAGTCACATGGGAAGACCTTGAAGGATTGGTCCTCCCTGAGCTAGAAACAGACATGTGTGAAGGGGCGCACTATACAAACTTGTGGGATTCAAAGGATGCAAATAATATTGAGGAAAATAAAGTATTTTGGGTACTGTTTGAGGGCACACTTGCAACAAAAATTCACTCCCAGCCACCCCTGTTTCTAATAATCTATGAAAATTATAACTGTATTGCAACATTCCAGGTTACAATGCACAATGTGTAGATTTGGGGCCGTAAGCATCTAGTTTGGATGTCGCTGCCTTACATGATCTCCGATGAAGAAATCAATCGGCTCATCGCCACATGGCTGCCGCACTGGAAATTGGGATTCAAATCGGATGGCCCTGTCACGACCGACATTGCCGGTACAAGTGGAGCTCCAAAAGCCACCCCACCTGATACTGCGAAGAACTCAAAAGGTCGTGGCCTAGAAGGCTCCACCAGGATAGAGGATGTCGTGTAGGGCATGGAGCAGGAGTCGCAGCGAGACATGGAAACTGAGGGCCTGGATGCATAGGGCATTGGTTCCCCAAGGGGCATGAAATGGAGAGATGAACCTCTCAAGGGCCAGAGAAAGAAATGACGGGCTACAAGGCCTGATAGGGAGATTGAGGTTACCTTAATCGAGGAATATTTGGAGCAAATTGTAGATGCAATCACCCTCACTTCGGAGGACAAGTGGCTTGCCTTGGAAGAGCAACAGAAGGTTGTAGTCGCTGCATTACAGTCTGAGCTCCAAGCTCTTCAGCTCAAAGTCGATACCCTGCAGACGAGCGTGGTGCAAGTGAGGCTACCTCAAGTGACCAACACTGAGTTGATCTCCATGAATAAGAGCCGCCTTTGCCCCCTGCCAGGCACAAAAATCATTTTGAGTTTGCCCAGCTTATGTGCACAAGTCTAGGCCTACGCGAAAGTACATCTGGAATTAGCTCATCTTTAGGGCGAGCTGCTGTAGGCTCTCCAAACATCCCTCTTTGAGGAAATCAAGCACAAATACTGACAGGTGCAGCAGAAGCTAAGTAAAACAGAGCATACCATCATAGAAAATACTACTGAGGCATCCTAGGCACAGGCCACATGTATCCTTTCTGCCACACAGTAAACTGAGTTGGAGTGTCTGATCAACAAACTCTGTGTAGATGTGACCGAAGACATTGCGACCTCTGCCACCCCCCAAGCTAAGATTGAGGGACTCGTCGCAGCTCTAAAATCTTCTTGGAGCGAGATCTAGAGCATTAAGGTTGAGTTGGAGTAGCAGATTGCTGCACTGCAAGCTAAGTTGCAGTTGGAAACCCCTCATGAGGTACGTGCCCAGAGAGCTGCGCTGGTCATAGAATCCACGTACACCATTACTATTGGAAATGTTGTCATTGATGGCAAAGGACAACAGAGAAGAACAGAAGGAAAGTAAATTTACAAAGACAGGGTAGCAAAAAGAGAAGAAGCAGCACAGACATCAGGAAGAAGCAGAGATAGTACCATTTTAAGAAGCAAGGAGCAGCATTAGACAAGAAACATAGCAGTGAGGAGAAAGGGCCACTGAGTTGAAGATCTGGCCATAACAAGGAGGTTGTGTAAAGAAATTTTAGCTGTGTATGTAAAAGGATTTGTTTCAGTATGACATGGATAATGTTGACCTAAATTCTATAAGAAGGAAATTTGATTTCAGTGAAAAACTGTATGGCTCTTTAGCAGATGTTGTGGTATGCAATCACTTGTGCACAGATCACATATGTGAGTCGATCAGGACTTATAAATAGTTCTTGAATAAACCCTGTGGCAAGGGTTCGAAATTAAAGATTCAGTGTATAAATTGAAGGAATTAATGGCTGCGGAGATATGATGGTTTTGAATGTAGCAAAGATTATAATTGCGATGGACCGTAGTACAGTGATTAGCTTGCGGAATCAAGAACTTGAATGTGCAGTTAGAAGCGGAACTGTGACAGGGTAGAACCCTGAACATGCAATGGAAGGTTGATATATTATATATCATAGTAGAATTGAAGACATAATGGCATTGTGTTGCGTCGAGGTCGGAAGGCAGCAACCGGTGTAAAGAATTCGTGTTAAAAGACTCAAACGAAATTGTGAACAAAGTGTTAAATTTAGCTATGGAACTGTAATGAAAAGCAAAAAATTGAAGCATAATTCATAAATAATAAAGGAGGATGGAACCCTGAGGGAGAAAGCAGCAGAACCATGAAGAAGTGAACAGTAAAGGCGGGTTTTTGGTTTTGATCGCACTGCCTTTGCACGGTAAGTGGTATTTAAGAATTCGGAGCGATCCCATACACTGGGTGACGCGTGTCCTTGAGCGAATTTGGAAAACTGCTTTCATCGCGCGCCATCTTTTGTGCAAGTAACTTGTGCGATATCCATTGGATCAAATGAAGTGATGTGATGTGATAACAACCGTTAGATGGGCGCGTGGATTTAACGAAGGTATGAATTGGGTTTGTTTGTTCCACGTTTGTTGTATGTGTGGGCCCCGTTTCTTGTAATGGCATGTGTTTAATTATACAAAGTCCTAAGTTACAAAGTGAATATTCGTGTGTTGTGGCTAGTTAAGGATTTTCCCTAATTTGAATCTGAACCACGGTATTAACCCGAGTGTGGTCGAGTCCTTGACTGAAAGTGGGGTCCAAGTTGTTGGGTTGTCATCATAGCACTTCCAAGACTGTAATATATATATTGATATATTACAGTGCGCATGAAGAAATTGTATATGCTCGTGGCTGAGTAACATTTAGTTAGTAGAGAAGGTCTATATGGTATGATTGGTTCATATCAAGGACGCGAATGAGCGTGACAGTGACCATTGGTTGATAGTAGAGCTACCACGGAAAAGGAGGGGCATCTGAATGCATTCTACACATAGGTCAAGATTGAGACCATGAGAAAACCAAGGACTGTGGGTTTACCATTTCAGAAATTAAAAAGTATTGAAATTGCCCAGCAGTTATATTAAAAGACAGTTATATGTACATTAGTTATACAACTGTAATGAAGAAGAGAGCTTGCAAGAATGAAAGAGAGAGAGACAACAGCAAAAAAATTGTACAGGGAAAAAGATGAATTGAAATTGTAATGTGAGTTCAACCATTAAGTTTAAGCTCATATATGAACAGAGAATGTAAGAAGGTAGCCCGAGAAAAAAGATTGGAAATGAATAGACATCGCCCAGATTCATATGTATTTGAGAATAAAACTTGAAAAGCATATATATATGTAGCAGATACACAACTATAGTGAATTTGGAGAATATGGACCTGACAGAGGTAAACAAAGATTGCAGAGTTGAAGAGATGTGCAACAAAGGGATTCAAAGGTGCAGTGAACAGGTGCATAGAGTTACAGTAAACAGAGGTATACAGGAAAGTTGCATCACTACTACAAAAAAGAAAAAACCAGCAAGCCAAGGGCTGAGCGAAGTTTATGCATTGAAACTGAAAATGTAAATGTTTTAATTGTTTTTATATTTTTTGTGATGCAAAGGAAAGTATCCAAAGGAAAAGAAAAATCATATTGTAATATTGAAATTTGTACATATTGTTATATTTTTTAATGAGTTGGACAAAGAAATGAGAAGACAGAAGCCAAAGAGTCGTGGCTGTTCACTCCAAATTCCTTGTGAAATAAAAACAGTCATGTGAGGAATTCTATTTATAATATCAACTTGATATGCATAAAAGGGGTAAGAGAGAGTAAGGATAGAGAATGAAAAGTATAGAAGATTGAGGAAAAGAATATAAGGAAGAGAGGAGCAGAAAGAGATGCTACAGAAAAGAGCTAATATCTGAGGTAAATCAGCAAACATTTCTTGTGATAAATTGAGGAAGTTGGAGCTTCCCTATCAAGTTGAAGCTTGATAGATGTCAGTTGTAGCTGACTGAGGTTGGAGCCTCCTGTAGGCTGGTGCCTGCAGAAAAACAGTGGTGAGAGGGAGTTGGAGCTTGCCTTTGCATCACAACAATAATAAGACGTGGTTTTCTCCCTTTATGGGTTTCCACTTATATTTGCTGTCTCTATCTGTGTTGTCTATGTGATGAGATGATTTATCAAATCTACTTAATGTTTGTTGCTCTCATAATAAGTTTGATGTCACATTAATTTAATACTTGCTGCAATATATTAAGACTGTTCATATACTAAGGTTGGTTATAAAAGTAAGTTGTAAATAAGCTGATGAAAAATTTAAAAAGCTCATGTATGTATTGAACTGATTCACCCCCCCCCTCTCAGTTCAACTAAGAATTCAACAATTGGTATCGGAGCCAGGTTCCTTTTATACCAGTTTAACCACTGAAAGGAGATCCTAGGCCTCCAAGATGGCTAGTCAAGAAAGAAGCTCAACAAATAAAGCCCCTTTCTTCACTGGTACTAATTATGCCTTCTGGAAAATCAGAATGAGAGCATACATAATGTCTCTAGGAATAGAGGTATGGGCTTCTGTAGAATTTGGATATGCCCCAAAGACAACTGACCCAGAAAGAGAAGCTAAACAAGAATTTGTAGTAAATGCAAAGGCCATGAATGCAATCTTAAGTGGAATTTTTGAGGCTGAATTTATCAAAATAATGCATAGTAAGACTGCTGAAGATATGTGGGACACTCTAGAGAATATCCTTGAGGGAAATAAAAAGGTAAAGATTGCCAAACTTCAAGTATATAGAGCCCAGTTTGAAAATTTAAAAATGAATGATGATGAAGATGTTGGCAGCTTCTTCCTAAAAGTTGCAGAAATTGTTAACAATATGAAAGCTCTTGGAGAAACCATACCAGAAAGTATAATTGTGCAAAAGATTCTAAGATCTCTTCCATCCAGGTTTAATCCCAAGCTGCCTGCAATAGAAGAAACAATTGATTGGGAGACCTTGACCATGAACCAACTACTTGGAAATCTAACAGCATATGAGATGAGGCTCCCACAGAAGAAGCCAAGTATGAGGGAGGCAGCCTTTAAAACAGAAAAGAAGAAAGAAGAAGAGGGAGACATATCCTCTTGCTCAGATGAAGAAGAGGCAAAATTTGTCAAGAAATTGGATAGAGGCTCAGGTAAATACAAAGGTAAACTTCCTTTCAAATGCTTTAACTGTGGAAGATTTGGACACTATGCTGCTAAGTGTCCTCACAAGAAAGTAAGGAATCAAAGCCGAGGAATCGTAGAAAATACATCAAAGAGACTTCCAATCAGCAACAGTCTTTCAACAGAACATCCTTTCTATGCTCAACAAGACAAGAGGCAGACCAGAGACCCATGTCCCTCAAGTGAAGAAAAACTTCAATTTTTATTGATGGCCATAGAAGAACTTGAAGGACTCCTGCTAGAAGATGAAGAAGAAGAAGGTGAAGTCGACCTTGAGGGGGAGCTAAGAAGTGCTCTGGAGGAGATTGACAGACTCAAACTAAAGTGCAGAAAACAAAGGGACATTCTCCTCAAGTATGTAAGAGAAGAGCAAAATTCAGAAGTCCTCATGCAGCTAAAGGTAGAGCTTGAAGAAGCCAAGAAGATAGAAGACATGTTACTTCAACAAATCAAGGATAAAACTCGAGAACAAGAGAAGCTGGAAGAAGAAGTTGTATGTCTGAGGAAGAAATTAGAAAATTATCAGAGGAAAGTGTCTACAAATTCCTCTCAAACAACAAGCTCTAGTAATTTAAACGAAATTATGGATGCTCAAAGATCGCCTATGATAAAAACTGGAATAAGCTATGAAGGAGAATCAAGTAAAAGAAAATAAAAGGAAAACAGAGAGATTATTTTTGTAAAAGCAAAGAAGAATGATGAAGCAGATCAAACAATTTCTACAAAAGAAGAAACATGTAATGAGGAAGACAGAGATCAGAAGAAACCTCTAGTAACAAAGAATGTAATAAATACTAAGACAACAGAAAAAGGATCATATACCCCTGAGTATGTCAAATTTGGAAGCCATCAAAGGAGATTCTTCCCTCCTATAAAGAATGCCATCTGTTATGTCTACCACAAGCTGGGGCACATTGCTGCATACTGTCATTCAAGGAGGAGTAATTCAAACCAGCAAAAGATGCTAACAATGAAGAGACCGTCCCAAGCAAAAAAATGGAGAAGACAACCTTACATCAGGTATGCAAATAGTTTCTATGGTTACTATTTTTATTGTAAGGAATTTGGCCATAAAATCATTGAGTGTAAAAAGTATGGACAAAGATTGGTGTTCAAAACCTCAAGAAGGTTTATGAATCACATAAATTTTGTTCATACTCACAATTCTGAAAAAATTATGATCAAATGTTGTGTATGCAATCAAGTTGGACATATGCCTTCCAAATGTCCTCTCAGAAGATGTAGTTCATCATCTCACAAAAGATACCAAAAAAAAGGATTCTTCCAGTGGATAAAGAAGGTGAATAAATGTGACTTGGATCTAACTGCTCAAGACCTGAAAAGCCATTGGTATTTGGATAGTAGCTGCTCAAAACACATGACTGGAGACAGAAGCAAGTTTATAACTCTTGATGAAAATAAATCTGGCAATGTTACTTTTGGAAATGATAAATCAGGAAAAATAAAAGGAAAAGGCTCAATCAGCCTAGAAAATGGCAGAGGAAAGGCCCAAGATGTACTATTTGTATATGGGCTGAAAGAAAATTTGCTAAGTTTCAGTCAAATGTGTGATAAACGCTGTGAAGTTATTTTTAGAGCACAAGATTGTGAAGTCAGATCAAGCACCACAGGTAAGACTCTGCTCAAAGGAGTTCGAATAGAGAGTAATGTTTACATTGTGAAAGAGGAAGATGAAGCATGTCATCTTAGAAAACTTGAGGATTCATGGTTATGGCATAAAAGATTGGGACATCTCAGCTTCGATCACATCATCAGACTAAGTAAGAAGAAAGCTGTCAGAGACATGCCAGAAATAAAAAGGCCTTCTAATACTATATGCAAATCATGTCAATTAGGCAAACAGACCCACACATCCTTTAAGGCAAAAGATGAGTTATCAACAAGAAGACCACTATAGCTTGTGCACATGGACCTGTGTGGACCTGCAAGAACTAAAAAACCAAGTGGAGAATCCTACTTCATGCTGATAATAGATGATTTCTCCAGAATGACATGGGTTGCTTTTCTCAAGAATAAATCGAAAGCTCTGGAAAAATTTAAGACATTCAAAGCATTAGCAGAAAATCAAACAGGATGCAAGCTAAAATGCATCAGATCAGACAGAGGAGGTGAATTCACTGATTATAACTTTGCAGACCTATGCAATGAACATGGGATAAAGCAACAATTCACTATTGCAGGGACACCTTAGCAGAATGGAGTAGCAGAGAGACAAAACAGATCTGTACAACAAATTGCCAGAGCCATTATGCAAGAGAGTAATATTCCTCAAACCTTCTGGGCAGAAGCAATACACACAACAATGCATATCATTAATAAAGCTCACTTAAGGCCAAGTATTTACAAGACTCCCTATGAACTATGGCATGGTAAACTAGCTTCAATCAAGAATTTTAGAATCTTTGGAAGCAAATGTTATATAAATAATAATGATGAAAATCTTGGGAAATTTGATGCAAGAGCAGATGAAGGGATATTTATAGGATATGCATCCAAAATTAAAGGGTACAGGTGCTACAACAAGACTCTTCGAAAAATAGTAGAAAGCACTTACGTGAGATTTGATGAAGAACTTCCAAACCATACAAGAGATACATACTGTAGTAGTCCATCAGACAACCATGAAGAAGAAAACCAAGATGAAGAGGAAACAAGCAAGACAACATAAGATGCTGAACTGAGCTCTAAATCCCCTTCTAGATACACTCAGAAGAATGATCCTCAAGATCAGATCATTGGAGACAAGAGAGTAGGGGTCCAAACTAGAAGGCAGCTAGCAGAATAGACAGAAGAGGTATACATAGCCATGTTATCACAAATAGTGATCCGGATTTATGCAGGAACGCAACAGAATAAACACATAACCATAAATACAGAGATGCAGCGGAAATAACACTTCATTTCATTAATATCAAATAACAGAAAGATGCTTACATACATAATGGAAATAAAATAGCTAGGGTGCTGGTAGCGAATCTCTGAGAAGAGATGTGGTGGCTACAGACCTCTGAACTGAGTTACAATGAGGCTCGAGGGCCTATTTATTATTGAGAACAATGGAGAGCCCTCAACATCCCAAAAACCTAACCCTAGGAGATGAAGCGCCAAAACTATGGGCCCCGTTTGGGTAAATTGGTGTTTCAACTTCCCAGGGACGTAACTTTGGCATACTATCTCCGTTTGACGCATATGATACATCATTAGAAAGCTCTATCCGAGGACTACAGCTGCCGGGACGAATTTTATCAAAAAATTCGCTGGCGCTTTCGTACCCAAAAACGTCGTTTAGGGCCTCAAAACGGCTCCGGAAGTTCAGGACCCGAAAAACTGCTAAAAATAGTAAGTTATGCCAAAACGGAAAAACTGAAAGAGACAATGGTGGGGGCCCAAGTGGAATAGGTGGGTGGCCACCAATATCCACCTGGATCAAATAGAGCCAAATAAGTTTGAAGAAGCCAACAAGGACAAGTATTGGGTGAAGGAAATGAATGAAGAATTGGAGCAAATTGAGAAGAACAATACATGGGAACTAGTTCCTAGACCAATTGAGAAAAATATCATTGGCTCAAAATGGGTATTCAAGAATAAAATGAATGAGCAAGGACAGGTAGTCAGGAATAAAGCCAGACTAGTTTGCAAAGGATATTCACAAATTGAAGGACTTGATTATGATGAAAAAATTGATCCTGTAGCCAGAATGGAAGCCATCAGAATGTTTCTGGCCTTTGCATGCTACCAAGACTTCAAGGTATATCAAATGGATGTGAAATCTGCATTTCTTAAAGGAGATCTAGAAGAAGAAGTCTAATGGAACAACCAAAAGGTTTCTCTTTAACATACAAAGAAGAATATGTGTGCAGACTGAAGAAGGCTCTATATGGACTGAAACAGGCTCCTTATGCTTGGTTTTCAAGACTGGATAAGTATTTTCAAAAACAAGGCTTTAAGAGAGGCAGAGTAGACAACAATCTATACATAAAAGCCCATGAAAATGAACTCCTGATCGTTGTAGTGTATGTTGATGACATTATGTTTGGAAGCAACAGAGATGAACTAGCAAAAGGGTTTGCTGAAAAGATGAAATCAGAGTTTGAGATGTCCATGATTGGAGAACTCAGTTTCTACTTAGGACTTCAAATTCATCAAAATAACACAGGTACATTCATCTCACAGGAAAAATACTTAAAAGAAATTTTGAAAAAGTTAAAAATGGAGGACTGCAAACCTATGTCAACTCCCATGATCACAAGATGCAAGCTGTGTGCTGATGATGGATCGGCTGATATAGATCGAAAAATCTACAGATCCATGATAGGAAGTCTGCTATATCTGACAACATCAAGACCAAACATCATGCTAGCAGTAGGACTAGTGGCTAGATATCAAGCAACACCTAAACAAAATCACCTTATTGCAGTCAAAAGAATATTCAGATATCTACAAGGAACTGCATAATATGGGCTTTGGTATCCTAAAGGCAAAAGCTTCACTTTGATAGCATACACAGATACAGATTGGGCCAGCTATGTGGATGACATGAAAAGAGAAAGTGGAGGTGCATTCTATCTAGGAGAAAGTTAGGTGGCATGGTTAAGCAAGAAACAAACATCTATCTCTCTATCTATAGCAGAAGTAGAATATATAGCAGCAGCAACATGTTGTACACAAGTCATGTGGATGAAGAAAACTCTCCAAGACATGAAGGTAAGCATTGATGAACCTATCTTAATCAAATGTGATAATACAAGTGCTATAAGTATATCAAAAAATCTTGTGCTTCATTCAAAAACTAAAAATTTCCCAATTAAGTATCAATTTCTCCAAGAACAAGTGGCTCAGAAGGTAGTAAAGCTGGAGTATGTACCAAAAAAAGAATAGACAACCGATATATTTACCAAACCTCTTACCAGAGAACCATTTGAATATTTGAGAGATAGACTAGGGGTAGTATCTGTAGATGCTACTCTCTGATATGAAGAGAAAGCACAGTCTCAGGGGGAGAACATAAACGAAAATATTATTCCAGGGGGAGATCAGCCAACAAGGGAAGCATGAAAAAGGTACTCAGGATCAAAGGATAGAATCTACACTAAGAAATGTGCAACCCCTTACCATTGATTTCAAAGGGGGAGGAAGAGCTAGCAACAGAAGGACGGATCCTAAAAGGAAAACAGAGGAAGTATATTGCCATCAATGCCAAACGGGGAGACTATTGGAAATGTTGTCATTGATGGCAAAGGACAATAGAGAAGAACAGAAGGAAAGTACATTTACAGAGACAGGGTAGGAAAAAGAGAAGAAGCAGCTCAGACATCAGGAAGAAGCAAATATAGTACCATTTGAAGAAGCAAGGAGAAACATTAGACAAGAAACATAACAATGAGGAGAAAGGGCCACTGAGTTGAATATCTAGCCATAACAAGGAGGTTGTGTAAAGAAATTTCAGCTGTGTATGTAAAAGGATTTGTTTCAGTATGACATGGATATTGTTGACCTAAATTCTATAATAAGTAACTTTGATTTCAGTGAGAAACTATATGGCTCTTTAGCAGATGTTGTGGTATGCAATCACCTGTGCACAGATCACATATGTGAGTCGATCAGGGTTTATAGACATTTCTTGAATAAACCCTGTGGCAAGGGTTCAAAATTAAAGATTCAGTGTATAAATTGAAGGAATTAATGGTCATGGAGATATGATGGTTTTGAATGTAGCAAAGATTATAATTGCGATGGACCGTAGTACAGTGATTAGCTTACGGAATCAAGAACTTGAATGTGCAGTTAGAAGCGAAACTGTGATAGGGTAGAACCCCGAACATGCAATGGAAGGTTGATATATTATATATCATAGCAGAATTGAAGACAAAATGGCATTGTGTTGCATTGAGGTCGGAAGGCAGCAACCGGTGTAAAGAATTCGTGTTAAAAGACTCAAATGAAATTGTGAACAAAGCATTAAATTTAGCGATGGAACTGTAATGAAAAGCAAAACATTGAAGCGGAATTCATAAATAATAAAGGAGGACGGAACCCTGAGGGAGAAAACAGTGGAACCACGAAGAAGTGAACAGTAAAGGCGGGTTTCTGGTTTTGATCGCACCGCCTTTGCACGGTAAGTGGTATTTAAGAAGTCGGAGCGATCCCATACACTGGGTGACACGTGTCCCTGAGAAAATTTGGAAAACCACTTTCATCACACACCATCACGCATTATCGTTCATGCAAGTAACTCGTGCGATATCCATTGGATCAAATGAAGTGATGCGGCGACGTGATAACAACCGTTGGATGGGCGCGTGGATTTAACGAAGGTATGAATCGGGTTTGTGTGTTCCACGTTTGTTGTGGGCCCCGTTGCTTGTAATGGCATGTGTTTAATTATACAAAGTCCCAGGTTACAAAGTGAATAGTCGTGTGTTGTGGCTAGTTAAGGATTTTCCCTAATTTGAATCCGAACCACGGTATTAACCCGAGTGTGGTTGAGTCCTTGATTGAAAGTGGGGTCCAAGTTGTTGAGTTGTCGTCATAGCACTTCCAAGACTGTAATATATATATTGATATATTACAGTGTGCATGAAGAAATTGTATATTCTCGTGGCAGAGTAACATTTAGTTATTAGAGAAGGTATATATGGTATGATTGGTTAATATCAAGGATGCGAATGAGCGTGACAGTGACCATTGGTTGATAGTAGAGCTACCACGGAAAAGGAGGGGTATCTGAATGCATTCTACACATAGGTCGAGATTGAGACCATGAGAAAACCGAGGACTGTGGGTTTACCTCGTCAGAAATTAAAAGGTATTGAAATTTCTCAGTAGTTATATTAAAATACAGTTATATGTACAACAGTTATACAACTGCAATGAAGAAGAGAGCTTGCAAGAATGAAAGAGAGAGAGACAGCGGCAAAAAAATTGTACAGGGAAAAAGATGAATTGAAATTGTAATGTGAGTTTCAACCATTAAGTTTAAGCTCATATATGAACAAAGAATGTAAGCAGGTAGCCCGAGAACAGAGATTGGAAATGAACATACATCGCCCAGATTCATATGTATTTGAGAATAAAACTTGAAAAGCATATATATATGCAGCAGATACACAACTACAATGAATTTGGAGAATATGGACCTGACAGAGGTAAACAGAGATTGCAGAGTTGAAGAGATGTGCAGCAAAGGGATTCAAAGGTGCAGTGAACAGGTGCATAGAGTTACAGTAAACAGAGGTATACAGGACAGTTGCATCATTGCTACATAAAATAAAAAACCAGCAAGCCAAGGGCTGAGCGAAGTTTATGCATTGAAACTGAAAATGTAAATGTTTTAATTGTTTTTATATTGTTTGTGATGCAAAGGCAAGTATCCAAAGGAAAAGAAAAATCCCATTGTAATATTGAAATTTGTACATATTGTTATATTTTTTAATGAGTTGGACAAAGAAATGAGAAGACAAAAGCCAAAGAGTCATGGCTGTTCACTCCAAATTCCTTGTGAAATAAAAACAGTCATGTGAGGAACTCTATTTATAATATCAACTTGATATGCATAAAAGGGGTAAGAGAGAGTAAGGATAGAGAATGAAAAGTATAGAAGATTGAGGTAGAGAGGATAAGGAAGAGAGGAGCGAAAAGAGATGCTACAGAACAGAGCTGATATCTGAGGTAAATCAGTAAACATTTCTTGTGATAAATTGAGGAAGCTGGAGCTTCCCTATCAAGTTGAAGCTTGATAGCTCTCATTTGTAGCTGACTGAGGTTGGAGCCTCCTGTAGGTTGGTGCCTTAAAAACGATGAGTGAGAGAAGTGAACATGCATCACAACAATAATAAGATGTGGTTTTCTCCCTTTATGGGTTTCCACTTATATCTGCTGTCTCTATCTGTGTTGTCTGTGTGATGAGATGATTTATCAAATCTGCTTAATGTTTGTTGCTCTCATAATAAGTTTGATGTCACATTAATTTAATATTTGCTGCAACATATTAAGACTGTTCATATACTAAGGTTGGTTATAAAAGTAAGTTGTAAATAAGCTGATGAAAAATTTAAAAAGCTTATGTATGTATTGAAATGATTCACCCCGCACCCTCTCAATTCAACTAAGAATTCAACAATTAAAACAAAAATTTCTCAGGGTGCCATATTTCTTGAGACAACTATGCAGCTGTGGTCTACGTTGCAGCGTGACCCTCTTCTGTGCAAGTTTACCCAAGAACTGCGCCAGAAGGAAGAAGAATTCAATAAAATGGAGGCTACAATGCCCACTCTAATCCTAGCCCAACGCCTAGCCCGTTTGCGAGCCAACCATGCACTCAGAGATGACTTGGAAGGGCTTCGCCACAAGAATAAGGTTCTGAGTGACCACCTCAAGCCATGGGCCAATAAAGCCCTCAATATATGCCAGAACTTGGATGTCACGGTCAAACGACTGAATCAGACCCTAGAGAGTGTCACTACTACTACAAAAGGCCCAACTTTGAAAAAGTTGTTGGACATTGCACAGAACGTTGCCATGCAGAGAGAAGGAGTGTTTCCCCCTCTAATGATGCAATCATGTAGCTCCAGGCAAAGATGCAAACCCCATGGCCATTGTGACTTGGGACGAGTCACAAGATTGTGTTGGGGGCCTGTTGGAATGAGGTCCCCTAGCTGCATTTTTTATATATATTTTGTAGTAATTATTCTAGCATAGGGGCTTTGGGGTGGGTCAAAGCCCCCAATGTATTGTAACGGGTCAAAGGGTAGACCTAGAGTCTGCAAACCATGATTTGCTGACCACAGGATAGAGTAGGGTATGATGATATAAATAGATAGATAGTTTGAGTCTAAGAAAGAAGAAATATTGATGCTAAGTGTGAACTATTGAGATCTATTTTGGGTAGTATTAGGTAAGGACTCCTGCTGTCTATGTGTGCGGACTTCGCTGGATGTGTGTGCGGGCTGTGACAGGTTTGTAACTTCGTTTTGGGTATTAATGAATGCATAATATGTTGAAGTATCTCTATGTTACCTGAACTAGTTGCATTTACTATTGAAGTACCTCTGCGTTATCTAAATTAGCTGCGATTGTGTCTGTGTTATCTGAATTAGCTGCGATTGTGTTATTATGTGATTTTAATTACTAATGCGCACATGGATGTGAAGGTGTTGCTAAGATCTACTCAATAATAGTAGCTTTGTTTATTTTTACCTGCTGTCTATACTGTTAGGGGCTTGGTAATAATATTGCTTCTGTGCGAACCTGATAGATCTCAACAGGATTGCCTTAATTACCCGCTTTCTCCCAGGGTGTGGAAACTTGGTTGCAGCACCCACCCATACTACTTCAGGTGAGACCTTGTCCTGCGAAAGTAAGTCATTTCCAAAAGGGCTAGTAGTATAGGGGTTTTTTGGCAAACCTTAAATCTGAACTTGGGTCAGAACCCCTTAAGCCAACAGTGCTTTGACAAAAAATCTTGTAAACTCAGGGTGTCTAGGCCATGTTGCACCAGTGATCAGATTGCCATCAACGAAGCAGGTTGATATCAGCTCTAAATCTTTCCACACTGCACTTGTAACAACAATGATAGGTTTTACAGCAGGGTATGTAGTACATGTTTTCCCTTTAAATACATTTGATTACCTAGCTCTAAATGGATCTGTTCTTAAATTGATCAAGAAATTTTTTGCTTCAAAAAAACCTATTGTTTCTGTAATATGTTGTAAACACATAATCTATTACTTTTAAGTTTAAGAGAGAATTCATGGAGAGAGAGGAAACTCAAAATAATATGTTGTAAACACAAAATCTATTAATTTTAAGTTCCAGAGAGAATTTGTGAAGGGGGAGGAGATGGAGTGAAGGAGCACTTATTAAGGCTATTTAACTCTTACTTACAAATGTAAATCAAAGACCGGTTGCTTCTTTACTTCACTTCATTCAAGGAAGAAACAACATAAAATGACACAAGAAACACGAATCACCATCAACAGTTGTAGGAAATTTGTTTCTTCTTTCATTCACCCATCAGAAAAAGAAGTACAAAATGTAGTCTCCAAGAGGTCCAAAACTCGGAGCCCTTTTCTCTCTTTCTGTCTTAATTACAAACAAAATTAGTTTGTAACTGCTCGAGCTTCTTGAAACTCCTAGACTACCTAAACTGTTAAAATAATTATTACATTGCAATAGAGGACATCATTGTAGCTTTGATCTTAACAAAGAAAACAAAATAAAACTTGAAATATAATGTTTTGCTGAATCTGATTTTTTGTTGATGTGTCTCCCGTTTCTGCTGTGATATCCTAACCGTCTGAATAAACCCATCTCTTCCAGACTCTGCCCATGATTTTGTATTTCAAACACTGTCATCATGTCACCTACTACTCGACTTTTCCTCTTTCGCTCATGCCTGCAATTTTTAGTCTTTGATTAATAAACTGCTGCAAACACATATCGTTGTTCTACATGTAGCATCAGGTCTTTTCTTACCCGAGTCTGCCCTGCGTTCTGAATTTCCTTTGTAACTGTCATAAGACTGGATTTATAAAATATATTCCAATACCTTTGAAAAATTGTATCGTGTCCATTTCTTTGGCACATTTCAACATTTCAACATTCTATGTTATAATATGCTTTTTCCCTCTGATGTGATTTTTACAAAGGGAAAACCTATGCGCCCAGACTTAAAAGCCTTTAGAATTAAGCGATAATTTCCACCGCATCCGCTTCTTTATCGCACTTCGCACTTTGGTGAATATCGTTATCTTATGATCGCTATCCCTTCTGAGATTGTGATGTACGATATGCAAGAGGGTCCCACGGGCGGACTTTAAATACTTTAGATTTGAGTGTCAAACTATATCACATCTAGTCCTTGTATCACATTTTGCATTTCAACGATTCAACCTTTTTCTATTCCTCCTAAGATTTTTGATTGCGATTTGTGATATGCGAGCATTCCCCCCATTAGCGATTGTGATTGTGATATGGGAGAGGGTCCCTCGGCTAGACTTTAAATACTTTAGATTCGAGCTCCAAACTATATCGCATTTCGCATTTCAGCGATTTAACCTTGTTCTATTTTTCCCGAGCTTTCCGATTGCGATTTGGGATAAGTGGGTAGGCCCTCCACGAGTGATTGTGATTTTTCATATGCGAAAGGGTTCCATGATCGAACTTTAAATCCTTTAGATTTGAGTTCCTAACTATATCACATCCTCCTTGTATCACATTTCACATTTCGTCGATTCAACCTTGTTCTATTCCTCCTGAGCTTTGCGATTGTGAGTTGCGATATGTGGGAAGGCCCTCCACGAGCGATTGTGATTTGTGATCTGTGATCAGGCCCTCACATGTGATTGTGATTAAGCCTTTTAACATTGTTCTACATGTATATTTGCACGACTTGACCCTGACCTGTGTGCAATGTTCTGAACGCATCGATTGACCCGAATCTTGAACTGTTATGCATGCGAATAAGCCCTACTTGACCCTTGCTACACGCTTTTCTTCTTTGTTACCCCTCTGGCTTAGATTACAATTCCAATGCTATTGCTTCCTTGATTTTGGTTCTAGTGCACATGTGACGATGAATCCTCATTGAGCTTGTGGTTATCCTTTTGAGCATATTGCAGGTCTTCTTTAAATTTTAACAAGCGTTCCTCGACAGCCTTGAATTGCTCAGAACCTCTCTTGACTTTTAGCTGAGTCAAATTATGGTACAACATCTGGCTCCAATTGGGGACAACACTTTGGTAACAAAGTGCAGAGAACTTGTAGATTAGTAGCCTTTATTGGGCATGGAGTCAAAGAGAAGTTGTAGATCAGTAGGCTTTATTGGGCATGGAATCAAAGGGAACTTGTGGATAAGTAGCCGTTATTGGGCATGGAGTCAGTCCCAAATGGGAATTGATCCAGTATGAAATCCTCTTGAAACCTACTACACTTTGGACTTCTTCCTTTATTATTAAATTGAAAATACTGAACTAGAAATACTACAACTAAAAATGCTCAACTTTTGAGCTTATTTATGCACACCTGCTATATATGTATTCATGTCTGAACTTAATCAGGTGAAGTCATCCTTCTAATGGCACCAATCCAACATCTAAACATTAGAACTAATGCCTGCATAATGTTGAAATTTGAAGATCACAATAGGGAGGTACGATGAAAGTTTTCCAGATACAAAGCTTTGCACACACCTTTGCATAAATTCTTGTTGCTGACAAAAGAAAGTTTCCATATAGTCAGCTACTGGATCAAAGAATTGATGAGACCAATTTTTTGTTGCCTCATTTTCTTGAAGATGTTGTTGATGTAGACTTCTTTGAACAGGGAAGATTCCTTCACTATTTGACTCCTCAATCTGAGGCTATATGTGAGAACACTGATTGTTGTTTTTTGCTGACAACCATTTAGGCCGAAAAGAGAAATCTAAAGTTTTTTCCTCATAATGTTGATGTTCTTCATATAATGCCAATTCTTGACAAAAATATTCCCCCTCCTCCAAACACAACTGAGGAGCTCCACTAGTTTCTCCTCTATTCACAAAATCATTAAAATTATGAAAATTGTAATGATCTTCCAGGCTTTTAACGTGTAGTTTAGCTGTTGAAACTAATTTTTAACCAGAATCTTCAGAATGCTTAAATTATTGTGTTTCAACAATACATGAATCCTTTGACACCTTTTGAAAGTCCTTTTTCATCTCTGAATTTGCATTCTCTTGTAAATAAATTCCAACGTTTTCTTGACAAGCCCTCTTGTCTTGAACAAAACTTGTTCTTTCAACATGACAGGAAAAAATTCTACAAGCCTAGAAATTATCTTCAATTTACTTGTGCATAAAGAAACGTCAGCTCCAGAGTGCAAGGCTTTCTCTCCTTGAGATAAAAAACCAAGAGAATAGAAAGAGCCCTCAAATAGTAAACCATAGTTGCAACTTTAGGAGGTCGAATTTATTTTGGCATGCTGAAATAATTTTTTTGAAACCTCCTATTAAACTCAACGATTGATTCATTTCTCTACCTATAGATAGAATATAATTCCAAAAGGTGTTTTTCATATGACTTACACTCGCCCCAATATCTAAGAAATATATCTTGAAAACCTTGCCATGAACTAATTGAACTTGCTTCCAAACACTAGAACCATTGCTGAGGAACCTGCTTTAATGAATGACAAGACATCCTTAAAGCTGAATATTCATAAATAATTTGAAATTTTCCAGAAAGTACTCAAATTCCAAGATATGTTGTTCAACTGAAATATCCTCCTCCTCTCCAGAGAAACTTGGAAAAAATTTGAATCCTTTTGAAGGATACTGATGGAGAATTATAGGCAGCTTCAGGGGTTTAAAGATTTATTTTTTTTGAGCTGAAAAGAAATCGATTTCTTGTGAGACATAATATTATCACCCAAAGATGATAAATCATCACCTTTATGCCCAGACTGTGACTGATTATCTTCAGGAATTTTAATGCAACAATCATCTCTCCTCTCGTATTTAGGAGATAAAGTTGTGTCAAGATCAATAATACAAGTTGAAGAAAAATCCTCTTTTTCCAATAAAGAATGTACTTTTTGGGCCTTATAATCTTCTAAGAATATAAAGAAAGAAATAATATTTTTTATATGTAAGGGAAAGTAGATCACTAAACTGATAGTAAAAATAGAACTTCCATTAAAAAACTCAAACTCTAATATATGTGTTTTCCATGGTGCTTTCTCATTTTCTTGCCCGCATAATTCCTCGTATAATGAAACATTCACTATTGGAGTTTCCAGGTGAATAAATAAAAACTAGACTTTATATCTGAATCTTGTTCATCATTAAGAAATAGATGTCAATACCCAGGGAAAAATAACTTCATGCCTTCATCCCCGGAAATAGTGCCATAAAATGTTGGTTCTTAAGAGACAATCCCTCGGTTGTGAAAGGAATCAATGCTTCAGACATTTTAAAAGTGTGCCATAGAAATAATTTTATCATGAGGTCTTTTTTCTATCCCTCTAGAAACTAGTTTTCTAAAACCCTTAATGTTCTGAAATAATAAAAGATTTCATAATGCCACTGACTGCTGATATCTAAATGGAAAAGAAGAGCTGTAGAGGAAACTCAAAGTAATATGATGTAAACACAGAATCTATTACTTTTAAGTTTCAGATTGAATTCATGGAGATAGAGGAAACTCAAAATAATATGCTTTAAACACATAATCTATTACTTTGAAGTTCAAGAGAGACTTCATAGAGAGAGGAAACTCAAAATAATATCTTGTAAACACATAGTCTATTAATTTTAAGTTCTAGAGAGAATTTGTGAAGGGAGAGGAGTTGGAGTGAAGGAGCGCTTATTAAGGTTATTTAACTATTACCGATAAACATAAATCAGAGACCAACTGCTTCTTTACTTCACTTATTTCAAGGAAGAAACAACATAAAATGACACAAGAAACACGAATCAACATCAACAGTTGCAGGAAACTTGTTGCTTATTTCATTCACCCATCAAAAAAAGAAGTATAAAATTTCATCTCCAAGAGGTCTAGAACTTAGAGCCCTTTTCTCTCTTTCTCTCTTCCTTAAATACAAAAAAAAGAAGTTTGTAACTTCTCAAGCTTCTTGAAGCTCCTAAATTTCCTAAATTGTTAAACTAATTATTACATTGCAATCAAGGACATCATTGTAGCTTCGATCTTAAAAAAAAAAAAAAAAAACTTGAAATATAATCTTTTGCTGAATTTGATTTGTTGTTGACGTGTCTCCTTCCGTTTCTGCTGTGACATCCTAACCGTCTGCATCAACACATATCTTCCCATGCTTTTGCATTTCGAACACTATTATTATGTCACCTACTACCTAACTTGGACTATTCTTCTCGTTCCCGCAATGTTTAGTCTTTGATTAATAAACTGCCGCAAACGCATAGCATTGTTCTACACGTAGCGTCAGGTCTTTTCTTACCCGAGTCTACCCTGCATTCAGAATTTCCTTTGTAACTGCCGTAAGACTGGACTTTAAAAGATATTCCATTACCTTTGAATAATTGTATTGCGTTCGCTTCTCTGTCGTATTTCAGCATTCCAACGTTCTACATTATAATCTAATTTTTCCCTTCGATTGGATTTTTACAAAGGAAAAAACCATGTATGCAGAATTTAAAAACTTTAGACTTTAGCGATAACTTCCATTGCGTCTGCTTCATTATCACACTTCGTACTTCGGCAAATCCCATTATCTTATGATCTCTATCCCTTCTGAGCTTGCGATGTGCGATATGCGAGAGGGTCCCATGACTGAACTTTAAATACTTTAGATTTGAGCTCTGAACTATATCGCATCTGTTCCTTGTATCACATTTCGCATTTTGGCAATTCAACCTTGTTCTATTCCTCCCGAGCTTTGCGATTGAAATTTGTGAAATGCAGGAAGGCCCTCCATGACCGATTGTGATTTGCGATATGCAAGAGGGTCCCACGGTCGGACTTTAAATACTTTAGATTTGAGCTCCAAACTATATCGCATCTGGTCCTTGTATCACATTTCGCATTTCCGTGATTCAACCTTGTTCTATTCCTCCTGAGCTTTGCAATTGCGATTTGCGATATGCAGGCAGGCCCTCCACGAGCGATTGTGATTTGCAATCTATGAGAGGTCCCACGGTCGGAATTTAAAAAATTTAGAATCGAGCTCTAAACTATATCGCATCCAGTCCTCGTATCACATTTCGCATTTCAGCAATTCAATCTTGTTCTATTCCTCTTGAGCTTTGCGATTGTGATTTGTGATAGGTGGGCAGTCCCTCCACGAGTGACGTAATTTTCGATTAGGCCCTCCACATATGATTTCAATTAAGCCTCTGAAAATTGTTCTACACGTATATTTGCACGACTCAGCCCTGAATTGTGTGCAATGTTCTAAATGCATCGATCGACCCGACTCTTGAACTGTTCTGCACGCGAACAAGCTCGACTTGACCCTTGTTGCACACTTTTCTTCTTTGTTGCTCCTCTGGCTTAGATTACACTTCCAATGCTGTCGCTTCCCTAATTTTTGTTCCAGTGCACATGTGATGATGAATACTCATTGAGCTTGTGGTTATCCTTTTAAGCATGTTGAAGGTCTTCTTGAAATTTTAACAACTGTTCCTCAACAACCTTGAATTTCTCAGAACCTCTCTTGACTTTTAGCTAAGTCAAATTATGCTACAATAGGCCAAAGAAGTTAGGGAAATGGAAAAAAAATGGAATACATGTTCAAAACCATAATTGAACAAAACAAATAGACCAGGGATATGGAAATTGAAATGGATAAACCACTCAAGAAAAAGGTGCAATCATATCAGTTAGCCACAATTCCATTGACAACAGTTACCATTTTCGTTTTAGCAACAACAAGAACATCTACATCAATAGGGGCACAAGAGAAAACCACATATTCTTCAAATGATCTGGCCAGAGCCATGGAAGAATTGTCTATCCAAGGAAAAGAAATTGAAAAGTTGAAGACCTAACTTAAAACTGTACAAGAGCATAAATTAAAAATAGATACTTCATATGTAGAAAAATTGTAGAAATCTCATAGGCTCAGTGAGAGGGTTGAACAGTTGGAAAGTGATTCGACAATGACACAAAATTTGGCACAGGAAAAATAAAATATATGGATAGAGATAAATGAGGCCATGACTAAAATATGACCCTTAGTCTAGGTCATTTTTGAACAGGAAATGTTGATATAGAGATCCAAAGAAGTGGTGAAAGAAATAAAAGCAGCCTTGTGGCGGAAGCCTGGTGAAGCAACAACTATGATAATAATTTTTAATTCTAAAACTGAGGAAGAATTGGAAGAGCTAGGAATTGAATATAGGACAAAGACAATTTTGGAGGTAAGAAAGGTCATTACTAAAAATAACCTTATGCTGCTGCTAGCGAACAAATGTTACAATATGGAATATAATGTTCAAAAGTTTCATAAAAAGTTTGACATAATCCATAGAAAAGGAATTCCAGGACTAATAGGAATTGAGGATAAGCTAGTTAGCTTAGAATATTATCACCACAAATTATTCACCATTGCGCGAGATAAGTCAAAGTTTGTAGGAATAAAAGGGAACATCGCAGGTAAGGCTTTTATGGAGGCCATAGATTTTGACTTATTCATCAAACATGAGGTTAAACACTTGTTTATCATCATGCCTACTTTCCAGCAGTATACAAAAGTAGATGAGATTTACAAGAAATTGATAAAGCTTTCTATCCCAATGAAGATCGATGGGATAAATTATGTGAACAAATTGGGTAAAACAATCTCACCTCCAACAACAAGATAGAAGATCAACACATTTTCGGGTCCAGCCATCAACAACCATCCTTGAGAATAGAGCCATCAGCTACAACAGTTTCATATCTCCTATATTTTTGTTCTATCTTTTTAAAACAGTTTTAGATATTTTGTAAAATATATTGAGGTTTTCACTAAAGATATTTTTTGATAATTTTGCATAAATACTTCAAAACTAGAAGTATTAGTGTTAGGACTTGTATGAAGAAATATACTTCTGATGTAAAGTTGTTCCCTAAGCTCAAGTGGACAAATTTTCAATAATACAAAAAGCTTTTTTAGGATTCCTGGGTCAGACTTATTGGTGTAGTTATCTTCTCTTGTTAATGTGTTCTTCTCTGTCAATTCATATGTTTCTCTTATCTATTTTGTTCAAAGGAAAATAAGAATCTAAATTTTTTAAGTACAATTAATTTTGGATTATGAACAAAGTTAATGTTTTCAACTGAAATTGAACACTATAATTCTTAATTTCTCTATGATTAATGGATCCTTAAACTCTCCATATTTACCATCTCACAAAGCTCATAAGATCTAATAATTCTGCCTACCTTTCCTGTTAAACATATATAACTGCTGCCATTAATAAACTTGAAACTTAATTGAATGCATTACCCAATGTCTTTCCCTTGTTGTTCCAACCAAACCATTTTAAAAACCAAACTTTGAACTTTCAAATATAGCCTAAAATCCTACAAAGAAAATGAAGTTAAATCTGACAGAGAGATCCCTCTTTGAGTTCAGAAGAGCTAGCTTCTAAAATTAAAATCATTTCTGTGGTTACCTCTGGGTTTCTTTCACATCCTTAAGAAATTACAGAGTGATAACATTCTAGTGACCATACTAGTGAAACCGGACAAATTTCATTTAAATACAATCTTCCCTAGTGAAATTTTTATCTGAGCACTTAAATCTATTTCTAGGTTTGTGGCTAAGAAATAGATCTGGTTTAAGGTTGTTTGCCACTTATAAATTTCACATATCCTACTTATATTCATATAAATTAAGTATATTTGGCTTCTAAAAGGATATACACTATAGAACATCTAGATCCAAATCATCCAAAAATTGTAGATAATCCAGAAAAAATAATTAGGAATAAAAGTGAAATTGAGAGCAAATCCAGTGAATTTCCTCTAACAATGTTTAATTACCTTCCTTAGAGTTTTGTCACTTTATAAGATATGGAGTTTGATTTGGCTTTTCAAGATACTCTTTTTAGAAGAAAACTTAATTCCATGCCACAAGGTTATCAAACTCGAATAGCTTAGTTTGATGGCACTGGACCAATTACTACTCAACAACATATAGATCGAATGAATTATTATTTTGATTTACAATTATTTGACTAAGATGATGTTAAAATGAGGCTATTTGGCAAAAGTCTCATGGGGGAAGTTAAAAAATGGTTTAAATCATTACAAGCTGCATCTATCCCAGACTTAACTTAGTTTCATCAAAGTTTTCTTAGAAGATGGGAATTCAAGAAAAACCCTCTCCAGATTTTACATGAATATAAGAATATCAAAATAGCTCCCAAAGAATAAATACAAGATTATTGTACTAGGTTCAAAAACATTTATAGTTCTATTCCAAATACAATACAACCTCCTCTCGGACTAGCCTTGCTAAAGTTTCCAGATGGTTGTGATCCTGATATGGCCTACCAACTTAGAGAAATAAACCCTGCCACCTTAGAATAAATGTAGAGGAATGCAGGTAGTGTAGAAGAAAACTTGTTAGCAAAGAGATCTAGATTGAAAGTTGAAAGAAGAGTTCAAATCAAAGAAGAACCAACTTCTTCTTCTTCAAATGCTAAGTTGGATACCTTAGTGAAAACTATGGAGAGAATTATGTATAGAATAATATTAGCTGATAGAACTCCTTCAAGAGAAAATCAAGGAGTTCATCCCATTAGAAATCCTATTTTCAAAATAAATCCCCCACAAATTAAACAAAGAGAACAGAGAGGCCCTAATGATCAACAACAAATTAGGCCTCCATTTCAAGAAAATTATGCTTGTGAAGAACTTGAAATAACAAAAGAACCTAAAGAAAACCAGATAAACCTATTTAGAGTAAATGAGATACATCAAATCTTCTTGACCAAAGAAGAGGAAGATCAATTTTTTTTATCACAACCAGATAAAGTCCCTTTATAATTAGAGGAATATAAACAAGGATATAAAAATGGCATTATGGAAATACACAAACAATACCACTTAAGAAGCAAGAAAGTTGTTGGAAATCCTACAAACAAAAATCAAAATGATGCTCCTTCAACAAGTCAATCTAAAATTGATCCTCAAAAATAAATTTCTAAGAAACCATATGCTCCTTTGATTTTTCAATAAAAAACTGATCCTCAAAAGGAAAAAAAAAAAAAAAACCAGATGAAAATGTCAAAGAAATTGACAAATCACAAACATCCTTTAGCATTGAAATTGAATTATCCAAAGTAAAAAATTCCTATTCCTCTAACTAAATTGGTGACTAAGAATGTATATAAGACGCAAGTCATGAAATCCCTGAAAATAGTAGAAAGGACAGACATATTTAATTTAAATGACGACCGACCTAAGTTATTGTTTGGACCTGAGGTCGAAGGCAAATCCCAGGATGGAAGTGTTCCACCTTCTTACATTAGCTTGAACATTCATGAATTTTTTTTACATAATTCAATTCTTGATTCTGGTGCTTCCCGTAAGTTGATGTCCAGAGCTATCATGGAAAAACTAGGACTAGACATCACAAGACCTCATAAAGATTTATATTCTTTTGATTCTAGAAAAGTGAGATGTTTAGGCATGGTTAAAGATCCATGTGTCACTCTAGTTCAGATACCAGCTAAGATGGGATGCTACTATCAAGATCATAGGGTGCAAAGTTACAAGGTACTTTACAAATGGATATGACCTATGCCACCATCTCTGTGTTTGGTCAACAAAGAAGGTTATACAGAGAAACTTTAATGAAGAACATTAATAGTAACCAAGGTAAACCAAACAATTACCCTCCATTAGGGGAATTTTGAGGTCTAAAATGAGCCTCCTAAGGAAATTATAAAATAATAGTGGAAATAATAAAATAAGATTTGATGACATCATCAAATTTTAGAGGGAAAAATGAAAAAACTACCTTTTCAACTCATATTTTCAACTTATCTCCCAAAATTTTTACTCAAATTTTGAGCAGGAGTACTTGTTGGATGAAAAATTTAATTCCTCATCCAAGGAGTACCCATGTTGCATACTTTCAATGGGTCCTGCTACATGAAAAATGAGAAATACATGAAAAACGTGATTATAATAATGTTTTTTAATATATTTCTCATTTTTCGTGTAGCAGGGTCCATTGAACGTATGCAACATCGGTAATCCTTGGATGAAGAATTAAATTTTTCATCCAATGAGTACTCCCACTCGAAATTTGAGTAAAAGCTTTGGGAGATAAGTTGAAAATACAAGTTGAAAAGTAGTTTTATTATTTTATTATTATTTTTTAATATTTTTACCCTTTTACTTAAAAAATGTTAAATCATCCCCCATGGTTGACATCATCATCTTGAATCCTATTAGTTCTTATAAAGTTTATTTTTGTTGTACATTTTTCTTAGGAGGCCCATTTTAGACCTCAAAATTCCCCTACTGTGTACTATGTGCACTCTGATATGGATTCCTTCATTATGTACAATAAAAAACCAATTGAAAAGGAAGAAACACAACTAGAGATTGAAACCAAAAAAATGGACTAGATAACAGAAACCAAAAAACATGATTTAGAGAGATAAGCTCTTTGGAATATGGATATCAATGGGGCTGTGTGTAAGGAAGGTTCAGGATCTAGAGTTTATATTATGAACTCATCAACCAATATGTCAAAGGGGCATGGCTATAAACTTAATTTTCAGTGCACCAATAACATAACAAAGTATGAGGCTTTGATCTTAGAGATGAAAATTTTAAAGAGATCAAGAGCGAAGTGAGTTTCTGTACATGGAGATTTTGAGCTAATTATAAAACAAATGAAGGGTGAATATTCTACTAACACCCTAGATTAAGAACCTATAGGAATGTAGTTTTGGACTTTCTGCAATGTTTCACTGAATATGATTTTTCTGTTATCCTTAGAAGCCAGAATATTTTAGCTAATGCCTTGGCTATTTCATCCAGTACTTGTAAATTTCCTTCTCACCCCAATAGGAAATATGTGGTGGAAGTTAAGCATAGGCCAGCTATCCCTGAAGATGTAATATATTGGCAATTATTCAATGATGATGAGCAAATTGAAAATTTCCTACAGACGAAAGATGAATTTGACTATGTAAATATTGATGTTGATAATGATATTGATAATGATGTAAATAGCAACAAAACATAAATGGAATTAAATGAAACTGATAATAATGAAGAAGAACTAGAGGTTTTTCAATTAAAATACAATGCGATGCCAAGAGGATTGGTGCCATTGGAAGATATTTTGGACTTCAATGATGTGGCCAAAAATCCAAAAGTCGAACCTATGGGTAATGGAATGGAAGATTGTAACATAGGAATGCAAGAAAATCCAAAAATTTTAAAACTTTCTAAATCCTTGCCTCTTAAAGAAAAAAAAATACATGGAACTTCTTAAGGAATTATTTGACGTGTTTGCATGGAGTTATGAGGAATTACAATCTTATGATACTTATATAATTAAGCACACCATCCCCATAAGAGAAGGCAAAAAACCCTTCAAGAAAAAACCAAGAAGAGTAAATCCGTTGCTACTACCTCTGATTCAGAAAGAAGTGAAGAAACTCTTCGATGCCAAAATTATAGTACCATTGAGATTCTCAAAATGGGTTTCGAATCTAGTGCCAACCATAAATAAAACAAGTGAAATTAGACTCTGTGTAGACTTTATGAATTTAAACAAAGTCTCACTGAAAGACAACTATCCCCTCCCAAAAATGGATCACATTTTACAAAAGGTAGTTGGTTCTAGTAGGATCTCTTTTCTAGATGGTTTTGTAGGTTACAACCAGGTTATGGTTCATCCTGAAGACCAACACAAAAAAACATTTAATACACCATGGGGAAATTTTATGTACGTAAAATTTCCTTTTGGCCTTACGAATGTTGGGGCCACTTTCCAAAGAGCAATCGACATAGAATTTTATAATGAAATTGATAGGTTCATTGTAATCTACCTCGATGATATTACTTTATTTTCAAAAATCGATGAAGAGCACTTGTTTCATTTGAGGAAAGTTTTTGAAAAGCGAAAAAAATTTGGCATCTCCTTAAAACCTAAGAATTCTTTTTTGGTTTAGAGGAGGGAAAAATTCTAGGTCATATCATTTCAAAAGATTGCATTAGAATTGATCCCATCATAGTTGAAGCATACAAAATATTGATCCTCCTAGAAACAAGAAAGAAGTCCAATCCTTCATTCGCAGGGTAAAATTTCTCAGGAGAATTATTCCTAACTTGGATGAAATACTAAGATGAATTAAAAACATGTTGAAAATGGATATTGAAATTAAATGGAATACTGAAGCCAAGAATTTTCTTAGTGAGGTCAAGTTAGCTTTAACTACTGCTCCTGTTTTGATAAGCCCTAACTTCACTAAGGATTTTATGATTTTCTCTTTTTCCTTTGAACATAATATTGCAGTTGTTTTATTGCAGAAAAATAGTGAAGGCCATGAACATCTATAGCCTTTTTCACCAGAGCTTTAAGGGATGCATCACTAAAGTACAACATCGTGGAAAAGCATGCCTTTGCTTTGGTGAAAACATTAATATAATTTAGAGTTTACATCTTACAATCTCATATCATTACATTTGTCGCAAAGGTTGTAGTAAAGTATATTATCACACAAGATGACCCAAATGGTAAGAGAGGGAAATGGATTGATGTGATCCTAGAGTAAGATAGTAAAGAACCAACCAAGCTCATCAAGGGTCAAGGAATTGCCAAACTCATGCCAAGTCAAATTTTCATGCCCTCGATATCAATTTTATTTCTTCATTTGATGAAAAGGAAGAGATGGTGACTACACAAGTATTAGAAGCCTTTTCTACCTCACCATGGTATGTAGACATCATTTTTGTACTATAGAATTTACAATATTCTCCTGGTTTAACATATACTAAAGGTACATTTCTTAAATTAAAAACGATGAAATTCTATATTTTAGATCAGAGTTTATATTGGAAATATGTTGGAGGTATCTTGCTAAACTGTTTATTGAAAGATGAAGCAGATAAATTCATACAAGAATTCCATGAAGGAGACCGCGGAGGAAACTTATATTGGAAAACCACAACCAATAAAATTTTAAGATCTAGTTTTTTCTGGCCCACTTTTTTTACATATGTGTATAAGAAAGTCACCTCTTTCCACCAATGCCAAATATTTGAAGGCAAGAAAAAGGTTTTACCTTCACCACTAAACCCTATTTCAATTGAAATCCCTTTCCAATAGCGGGATCTAGATTTCATTGGTGAAATTCATCCCACCTGCTCAGGCCAACATAAATGGATCTTGACAACCACTGATTACTTTACAAAATGTATTGAAGCTATCCCAACTAGAAAAGCCACAAATACCATCATTATCCAATTTCTAGAGGGAAACATTTTGTCCAGGTTTGGGTGTCTCCTCAAAATTATCACTGACAATGTTGCTGCCTTTAAATCCAAGAAAACGGATGAATTTTGTAATAAAAACCATATAAAATTAGGACACTCTACTGCATATTACCCAAAAGGAAATGGATTAACCGAATCTTGAAATAAAAGTCTAGTCAACAATATGAAGAAAATATTGCACGAAAATAAAAATTCATGGCATAAAAATTTGATTAATGCCATGTGGGCTGATCGAATTACTACCAAAAGGTCTATTGGAGTGTCTCCATTTCAAATAGTATATGCGGTCGATACAATTTTTCCTAGTTCATCAAGAATCCCCGTGCTAAAATTATTGTAAGAAGCACAAGTGGAAACAAATTTTTGTAGAGAAGAATCAACCAGACCATCCAATTGTAGAAATCCATAGAGGAGGTCTACAATAAGACTCAATTAATTTAGGACAATGTAAAAAATATTTATGACAGAAGGATAAAAGTAGATGTTTTCCAGATAGGAAATTTGGTGTTGAAATGGGATTCAAGGAATGAAGATAAAGGCAAGCATGGTGAGTTTGACAGTTTGTAGAAAGGGCCATATAAAATTGAATCTTTTAGAGGAAATAATGCATTTTTCTTGAATAACTTAAATGAAAAAGCATTGCCTGGTGGACCTGTTACTAGTAGACTTCTTACGCATTACTTTCTTCCAGAATAAATCAGTTCCATTTAGAGTCATTATATATATATATATATATATATATATATGTCACTTTAATATTCTATTGCAAGAGTGGGGGTAGCTCATATTAGAAGTTGAATCCCAAAGAGAAGGCTGTAAGCTTATGATAATTGGTTGCCCACATTTATAAATAACACCAAGTGGTTAAAATTAAGTTGTAGAAAAAAGAAAACATTCCAAATTGATCAAGGCTACTAATCTATAACATTCTTGACACCTCACAAGGAGAGTGCCATCCCCATTGGAGACACTGTTAGGGTCCTATATTTTATAGGATGATTTTATTGTAACTATAATTTTGTATACAAGATGTTGTAAATAATGTTCCATTCTGAAATTTATTTCCAAAAGAAAAGAAAAGAAAAGAAAAACAAGAAGGGGATACAAAATATATATTTGAAAAGAAAAAAAAAGAAAAAAAAAAGAAACATGAGAAAAAGAAAAAGAATGAAATACCCCATAAAAAATTTGAGCTAATAGAAGTGAGCATGTCTAAATGCCACTAAAAAAATATGAAAAAATTGCTGAGTAATTCTTAGAATTTTTGAATAAATGTAATGCTAGTTAAAATGCCACATTGAATTAGAAAAATAGATTAGTTAGTTTAATCACATTGTTTAAACATGATTACGCTACTTTAAATAAAAGTTAGTTTAGATTAGAAAATAAATTTAACTAACCACACTGTCTAAACGTGGTTAATTAGCAATCAAAAGAGAAATTAGAAACCTTAGAAAAATAAAAAAAATGCAAGCCTACATGTTAAAATGTGCCTTTAGAAAGTTAATCTATGTTTAGGTTAGATAACTCATATGATTTCAACAGTGATTAGTATAATTGTAAAAAGTTTGTGATATGATATTTTTCATTGTAGTAGCGATATTTAACAGGAGCCGCCTCCATGGTCACAGTCCACCTCATCTAGTTCAGTAGCATAGATGGGCGTCTTCGCCCCCCTACACCCACCCCACCCATCCCCTTCATGATTTAGTGTGTGGGGGGGGGGGGGGGGGGGGGGGGGGGGGGGGGGTTCGAAAGGGCGGAGCCAAACTGGTTATGTGGCGGCCCCTCAATACTTCGCACCTCCCCTTTCTCTTTCTACTCACTATCCCATCCCACCTCCAAAAACACCGTCCCTCTCCCCCTGCGCTGACCGTTGACGCTTCCGCTCATGCACCAATAGCCTCCCGTCATGTCAACTTCTTGTCTGCCATATCACCCCGGCAGACCCCACTTCCCTTTCGCCACCTCACCTTTGTGGATCCCACTTCCCTTCCGTTAAAGCAAATCCTCGTCACTCTTCTCATCGAATAACCTGCCGTCATCTGTCACACCCAACTCCACATCAAAAAACTGTTATACGAATTAATGTTTCTCGCTCCCGTGATAACATATCCGCTCCATTAAACGGTAAATAACCAACGGTAAACCCGTTTCTCCCATATAAACCACCACACTCCCATTACAACACCTTCATTAATTATTACAGGATAATTGACAAATTCAAGAGCACAGTCAGTCAAAAATATTTTTCCCCACCACATAGCCAGTGGATCACACCATCATTGTAAACAGTCAACATAACCAGTCCCTGCAATCAACCACCAAGCCATTAGAATTGTGTCAAAATACCAGTATTCAGTTACTTTCCAGGTAATTCTAAATTCCCTGATTATTTCATTTTCTATAATGGAACATAACAAAAATCATAAGAAAAAATCCAAGGCCTATGATGTCAATCCTATGTTTCCCCCTACCATAGATTTAGATCCCTAACCATTAGTGGACCAACAATACAAGATCACTGAAACCAATTACAATTTTGACTTGTATGAGCTTCATAATTGGTTGAAGCAGAAATATATTGACCTCTGTGATGAATTAGGTGTGTGGGAATCTTCCCTGCCCCAATTCATTTTTCCACAGACCCATCACTTCCCCGATTTCGTGTCTTGGTGCCAATTTCAATACATCCCTAACCAAAGAGAAATTTTCACCCAAAAAGACGACTTTATCTTCACCATCATTTCCGAATCTATCTCCTATATGCTTCAACTACAAATTTCTAACTCCATGAAACCATTTTTAGTAGTTGCCCTCACAGAATTCTACAAAATCCTAAATTTCCCATAGAGAGCCAAGATTTTTGAGGTTTTTCTCCCCGAGGATGCACAATTATCCAATAATAACCCCCCATACTCATCTTCTATGTTCCCTAAGATCACTAAACAAGTAATTGAAATCATTTCATGCATACTTGGATATCAATATTATCAGTGGGTTGATGAGGCCATTGTGGGTTTCTTATCAGTTTTTACAACTGGTTAAAAGCCCCCCATTTTCAACTAATGTGAGTTCATTGCAACATAAATTCATGACTATTTTATTAATTTATTTACTTAGGGGATTTTGAAGTATACTTTGGTGTTAGTTTATTTGTTTATTTACCACCAAGCGGAAAGGTTTTCATTTTCATTGCATAAATTAAATGAGTAGGGTAATCAATAGTCAGTTATACATTGGACCCCCTTGGTGAGGAAAACCCATACTGAATACACCTTCTTAGATTATGTTGATCAATTCCTATATATAGTTTTCTGCCTACGAAAAAGTGATGTAGAGCCTAGGATAGGACTAGAAATACAAAGAATATTGCATCTAAGTGATCAAAATAAGATAGGGGTTGGTATTTATACCAAAATTATATCGAGATTAGAGTTTATGGGTGTGAATTTCCACCCCAAAGGCTCCCAAATTTTGTTCCTATGAGAATATTCTCGTTAGAATATATAAGGCAGATGATAAACATGGATGATATCCATTTTGATGCGGCTAAGAAAAAGTCTTAGTTTACAATTAAAACATATATTGGATCATTTATATGTAATACCAGAACAACATGTAAAGAGGAAATTTTCTCCTCATGAAAATGAACTGCAAGTTGAGTTTCACCTAGCTGTATGACCCTTTTCGCATCATTTCCAAGCTAAGAGTGTAGCAGAAAGCCACTCCCTACAACCACACTCCAATACTAGAGATAAAATAATTCATGAATCAGTGTGAGTGGGAGGAGAATACACTATAGGAGGTAGAAGAACAATTAATATCTATAATTACTACACAAACTCCAGTATCTCAAGAGAAGCAGGATAAAAATCTAAGCGAGGAGGATTCCCCTTCAATGACAGAGATTGGGAGCAAAGAATTTATGATATACAAGAAGAATAAAAAGGCTAATTCAACACCAGTATTTTTGCAGGGAGATGTGGGATAGACTACCATAATCCTCACATGCCCCCATGTTTCTACAAGCAAAGAAGATATTTTCATAGGATCTCCCTCTTCTTCATCCTACCAAGACCCTTGAGATGCAACTCAACCAATAGATTTTTCTCAGGACAGATTTGAACCAAATTTTTTTGCCAAGTATAAAGAAATTAAAAAGAGGAATGAAATGCTCAAGGCCACAACATACTCCCAATTCTAGAAGAAAACAACCTCCTCACATCAAACACTTCTTTCAGTATTTGATATAGAGAAAGGGAAAATGCAGATTGCATTTCTTGAGGCACAAGTTCCAGTTCCAAAGACGCCATCTAATTATAAAGAGCCTGTTATCAAAAAAATGAACATGATAGGATACTAATCAAATCAATCTCATGTAACTATTTCAAACCAATATTTTGATTGAGGCTTAGCCTCCTCAACCTGAGAGGGCTCTCTCAAAGGGTTAATGATTTTTGATAAAAATATATATGGCTAACTCTATGTGGGGTAATAATTAGATAGATGATAAATGTAGGTTGAAAATGACATCATCAAGTACACATTGGGCTTATGGAGTTAAAATAGTTTTAGTAAACCAATAAATCTACTTAACATGGAAGTTGAGGCATATCAAAGTTTTAGTCAAGAGATACACATTTGAAACTGTAAAAAACACAGTCAGTTTATCTATATAGGAAGTCAGAGCATCAAAAATGAATTCTGAGTAACATAGACAAATAGCACTAAAATAGGATAATAAAAGATGCAATTAGAACAAGAACAAACTATAACTCCTTCTGAATCTCAAGTTGGCTAAGTAGAAATCTCTGTATTAGCCGAAAACCAGTCAATTACAATAACAATAGTATTTTGCTAAAAATTTCCAATCCCTTGCCAATTCGACCCAATGGCCTTTAATAGACCATTTAAAACATGAGATTATCTCATATTAGGCTAGCTACATCTAATTTATAACTCTTGACACCTTGCATAACCATAAAACATCAAATTTATGACAAACATAAACCTATCCTACTTGACAGTCATATTTCAATTAGGACTCAAAATATTCATTACTATATTTAACAACCTTATCCTAAAAAACTTATCTATTTGAAATTACATCATTTTCCAAGTGTATCATCACATGGTAGAATTTGGATGATGGGCTTTAGTTCTTCATGACCACTTTATTGACCTCCACAAAAGCAGGAAACCAAACCCTGTTTTTTAGGCATAAGATTCTTTTCCTTATTTGAACATTCTAACCATAATTTAAACTTTATTTCGTGGTCCTTGGCTGTTGGATATTATCTTAACATGTCTCATCACTCATTCCTAGCCTCCAGCTGTCCAAAAACTGCTGCAAAACTTGTTCAAAAGGCTGTAATTTATGGCGCGTTGCCATTTCAACCTTTTTTCGTCAAAAACTTGGTTCTTTCCTTATGAAAATTTTTAATAATCCTTCAATACATCTTACATAAAAATTACAGCTCTTAACTCGTCCTTTAAACCCTTGAAAACTGATCAAAAGGAGCAGAAAAGGCAGCTATAGCAGTTTCGTAGCGCTTTCCTACTTTTTTACACTAGATGCACTACGAAACTGCTAAGTATGCAGTTTTGTCAAAAAAAATTCCCAGTGAAAAGTATTATTGTCCCAAAACACAAAATATTACTTATCTCATCATATAAATACCACAACAACCATATAATAACTTCATTTTAGCTTTTTAAGGCTTTTCTTCTCCATTTGCAATAGGTTGGCCTATTGGTTTTCCTATTTTTTCCTGAAAAATAGGTCTTGGGACAGAGCCTATATCTCCTGCTCCATGATGTATTTTGAGAAATGGAAGGAGGTTTTTGTATAAAATTACGTCTTTAATAAAAAAACCCACTTTATTTTTTGAAACATATCTCTTGCTGTCCAGAAACTGCCTTTGAAAAACATGTGAAAAACAGGAAAACTCTGTTTCTGAAAATAGGGCTTCAAATAAATCCTTATACCTCCCAAATGATAACACCTGTGAGAAAATTGAGAGAGGTTATTGTTATTTGATATGTTTTTGAAAATAACATCTCTCAGTTTCTTTAAATACCTTTCTTTTTTCTCAAAAGTCTCCTTTGAAGTTGACTGCTCAAAACTAGAAAATAGAGTTTTTCTTCATATTGTGCTACGAAAAGACAACGCTTTCGTAGCGCAAAACAATTTTTTTCAATGGGTGGCACTACGAAAGTACGGTTTCTTTGCTAATTGGATATTTTTGATGAAAAAACTTAGGGAAATGAAATGAATGATGAAATGATGAATGAATTGACATGGAAAACCTTTAAAATGAATTTATTTAACACTAAGGAAGGTTCAAACCTAAAAATATAATAATCCCTTTTGGTCAAATTCAAGAAATGACTCCTAAGACCCTATTTTGACCCATGATCATAAAAAAACTTGACACAATGATTTTTGAAATTTTTTTGAGTGATAACAGTGGCTCCACTTGGGATAGTGTGCTTCTGTGGTACACTAAGAACCAGTAGTTCCAGTGCTGCTATCCATCTTCTTGGAATAAAAACTTTGAAATTTTACCAAGTCTTATTAAAAATCTTATAGCCTTCACCTAGGGCTCAAGCTTGATGATCACTACATAAGAACCAAATCTGTACCTACTGAAAAGATGCTCAGTCAACTTTGATCTTATTCACATGCACCTACCTACCCTATCAGTTGCAATCTCCATTTTTAACTCAAGCAACATGAAACTTCCACTGAAGCCAGTCATTGATTTGATCTAACACTTGAACCTATTGACTGCACTTGATCCAAAATTAAGCATGATACTAAAATGACCAAGGCAACATAAAATAGATCTGATCCTCATAATGAAAATATAATTGACAATCAAGACTGTAGAACTCTTCCATGTAGTCAGCTATAGGATAAAAAAAAACATGATATATTTGATGCTTCTCATGACATTCTATAGCTTTGGACAACTTATATATGCTTTTCTCAACCACACAATATTTCAATTGTCTGCTATCAAACTGCTGTTCAAAATGATTTTAAAATATAGTGTATTCTTCCTCAATCTCAAAAGAGAAAGGAAGCAACACCCTCTCTTTGTGTTCTGGCATGGAGAGATTTTGAAAAGACTGATCTTGATCATGAAGATAATAAGATTGAATTTTAACTTCAAAAACTTCAATGTCTTTCCCAATATTCTTAGCAAATTCATCCACAAATTGAATCTTATCTTCTGACTTGCACTCAAATGACTTCAGATTAGAAGACAAGGATAAAGAAAAATTTTCACCCACTTCTTCATTAGTGTGATCATTATTTGATGTAGGCTGATGCAAGAAATGACATGAATAATAAAATTTTTCCTTTACCTGAGGATTGTAGCAATTATCTTCCAATATTTCCTCTTGATGTTTGAAATGATTCTCATACTCCTGATGATCAAGGATTGACAAGTCTGCTACAAATTTTCCTCAAACTCAGAGGATGTAACATGATTTTCATAAATAAGCTCCTGCTAGGTTTCATTTTCATCCAAGGGAGAGGTTATCCTTTCTTCTTGGTGATGAAATGGGTTGTTATGTGGGGCCTCTAAAATTTCCTCATCCATGAACTCATCATCTTCATAAAAATTCTCAAAAAATTAAATAAAACTCACACAGTGTTTACAACAGTATTTGACCAGCAATAAGGAGGGATGATACTCTTCATACATCTCATAAAATGCAACATGGAAATCAACAAGAGAATATAATGAACCATTTGGCAAGCTTTCATACCAAGACCATGCTTTTCCTCCTAAACTGGCCATAAACATCTTCATGAGACAATCCTCAGGGAACTGAACCTTAAGACTGTGTATATACATATGGAATATTTCTTTTCATATTTAAATATTGGAAGATTAGTTAACCATTCAACCTTTGGCATAGGACTTGGAAAGCCATGGATATGAGACCGATTCATAGGGGTATACTTGGAATTTATCCTTGCAATGAAACTCATCTTGAAACTTCATCAAGCTACTGATCTTCAAGCAGTGGAGTCATATTCCAATTGATTATTTGATGTGTGGAGTCACCAGAGAAGAAATACAGCCAATATGTGCCTAAGTGTCTGCTGCTCTCAGACCTTAGAACTGAAACTTTGTCGTTCTTCCTAGGGAAAATTTACACCTTCGCTCCTAGCAAACGCACCAAAATGTTATCACAAAATTGGACTTGATAGGCTGCTAATCAAATCAATCTCATGTAACTATTTCAAACCAATATTTTGATTGAAGCTTAGCCTCCTCAACCTGAGAGGGCTCTCTCAAAGGGTTAATGATTTTTGATAAAAATATAGATGGCTAACTCTATGTGGGGTAATAATAATATAGATGATAAATGTAGGTTGAAAATAACCTCAGAAAGTACACATTGGGCTTATGGAGTCAAAATAGTTTCAGTAAACCAATAAATCTACTTAACATGGAAGTTGAGGCATATAAGAGTTTTAGTCAAGAGATACACATGTGAAACTGTAAAAAACACAGTCAGTTTATCTATATAGGAAGTTAGAGCATCAAAGATGAATTATGAGTAACATAGATAAACACCACTACAATTGGATAATAAAATATGAACTTAGAACAAGAACACACTAGAAATCCTTCTGAATCTCAAGTTGGCTAAGTAGAAATCTCTGTATTAGCTAAAAACCAGTCAATTACAATAATCACAGTCTTTTGCTAAAAATGTCCAACCCCTTGCCAATTCGACCCAATGGCCTTTCTTAGACCATTTATAACATGAGATGATCTCATATTAGGCTAGATACATCAAATTTATAACTCTTGACACCTTGCATAAACATAAAACATCAAATATATGACAAATAGACACCTATCCTACTTGACAGTCCTATTTCAACTAGGACTCAAACTCTTCATTACTATATTTAACAACCTTATAATAATAACCTTATCTATTTTAAAGTACATCATTTTCCAAGTGTATCATCACATGGTCGAATTTGGATGATGGGCTTTAGTTCCACATGACCACTTTGCTGACCTCCACAAAAGCAAGAAACCAAACCCTGTTTTTTAGGCATAAGATTATTTTCCTTCTTTGAACATTCTAACCATAATTAGAATTTATTTCATGGTCCTTGGCTGTTGTATATTATCTTAACATGTCTCATCACTCATCCCTAGCCTCCAGATATCCAAAAACCATTGCAAAACTTGTTCAAAAGGTTGTAATTTATGGTGCTATGAAAACACAACAGTTTCATAGCACCCTTTGTAGCGTTGCCATTTCAAACTTTTTCCTTCAAAAAATTGGTTCTTTCCTTATGAAAAATTTTAATCATCCTTAAATACATCTTCCATAACAATTACAGCTCTTAACTCGTCCTTTAACCCCTTGAAAAATGATCAAAAGGAGCAGAAAAGGCAACTACAACAGTTTCGTAGCGCTTTTATGCTTTTTTACACTAGATGCGCTACGAAACTGCTGAGTATGCAGTTTTGTCAAAAAAATTTCCAATTGAAAAGTATTATTGCCCCAAAACTCAAAATATTACTTATCTCATCATCTAAAAACCACAGAAACCATATACTACATTTTAGCTTTTTGAGGCATTTCTTCTTCATTTGCAATAAGTTGGCCTATTGGTTTTCCTGTTTTTTCCTAAACAATGGGTCTTGGTACAGAGCCTATATCTCCTACTCCATGATTTATTTTGAAAAATGGAAGGAGGTTTTTGTATTCCATTATGTCTTGAATAAAAACCTCTCTTGGTTTTTTGAAACATATCTCCTGCTGTCCAAAACTGCCTTTGAAAAACATGTGTAAAACAGGAAAACTTTGTTTCTGAAAATAGGGCTTCAAAGAAAGATTTGTATCTCCCAACTGATAACACCTCTGAGAAAAGTGAAAGATTTTATTGTTATTTTATATTTTTTTGAAAATAACCTCTTTTAGTTTCTTAAAATACCTTTCTGTTTTCTCAGAATCCTCTTTTGAAGTTGACTGCTCAAAACCAGAAAATAGAGTTTTGCTGCATATTGCGCTACGAAAAGACAATGCTTTCATAGTGCAAATGAATTTTTTCAATGGGCTTCACTAAGAAAGTAAGGTTTCTTGGTTAATTGGACAGTTTTGATGAAAAAAATTAGAGAAATGAAATGAATGATGAAATGATGAATGACTTGACATGAAAAACCTTTAAAATGAATTTATTTAACACTACGGAAGGTTCAAACCTAAAAATCTAATACCCCCTTTTGGTCAAATTCAAGAAATAACTCCTAAGACCATATTTTGACCCATGATCATAAAAAAACTTGACACACATGATGTTTGAATTTTTTTTGAGTGATAACAGTGTCCATATTTTCCTTTGATGAAAACCATATTCACCCAATTGACCAGATGGAAATGCACAAACAAACTGGTGAAATGATGTACTCTAATTGGAACAACACTTCCATGAAAACCTCTAAGTTTTAGGCCTCAATCAACAACATATAATAACAATTGAAGCTGGAAAATTTTTCATATTTGGACAAGGACACAAAAATCAAATCACTGGAAGACTTGGTAATCATGCTGGGTTACAATCCCAGTGATGTAAACACAACAGAAGAGATCATGAAGAGGTAGAATGAAAACATAGCACCATTGAAGAAACAACTTAAGCTAACTTCTACAGAAGACCCATAGTCCAAATAAATCAGTGAAATGGAAAAACAAAAGGAAGACATGTTCAAAATCATAACTGAACAAAATAGCTAGTTCAGGGATATGGAAATAGAAATGGAGAAACTGCTCAAGGAAAAGGATAAATCATCACATCTAGCCATAGTTCCATTGAAAACAGCTCCCATTTTTGTTTCAGCAATAACAGGAACATATACATCAACAGGGGCACAAGCGAAAACCATAGATTCTTCAAATGATCTAGTCAGAGCCATGGAAGTCTTGTCTATCCAGGGAAAGGAAATTGAAAAGTTGAAGACCCAACTTAAAAATCTGCAAGAGCACAAATTAAAAATAGATACTTCATATGTAGTAGAATTGCAAAAATCTCAAGCTCACTCAAAGGATTGAATAGTTGGAAAGTGAATCAGTAACAACACATAATTTGGCACATGAAAAAAAAAATATATGGATAGAGATAAATGAGGCCATGACTGAAATATGGCCCTCAATCTAGACCATTTTTAAACAGGAAGAGTTGATACATAGATCCAAAGAAGTGGTGAAATAAATAAAAGCAGGTTTGGGGCAGATGCCTCGTGAAGCAACAACTTTGATAAAAGTTTTGAATTCTAAAAATAAGGAACAATTGGAAGAGATGGGAATTCAAGATAGGACAAAGACAATTTTGGAGGTAAGAAGGGTCATTACTAAAAAAATTTTATGCTGAAACTAGAGAAAAAATGTCAGAATATGGAATCCAGTGTTCAAAAGTTTCATAAAAAGTTTGATATACTCCATAGAAAAGGACTACCAGGACTAAAAGGAATTGAGTATAAGCTAGTTAGCTTAGAATACTATCACCAAAGATTATTCACTATTGCACAAGATAAGTCAAAGTTTGTAGGCATAAAAGGGAACATCATATGGAAGGATGGAGGCTATATATTTTGAAATATTCATCAAACATGAGGTAAAACACCTGTTTATCATGAAACCTACTTTCCACAAATATACATAATTAGATGAGACTTACAGGAAATTGATAAAGCTTTCTATCCCAAGTGAAGATCATTGTGATAAATTATGTGAACCACTTGGGTAAAACAGTCTCACCTCCAACAACAAGACAACAGATCAATATATTTTCAATTCCAGTCATCAACAACCATCTTCGAGAATAGAGACAACATGTACAACAATTTCAGATCTCCTATATTCTAGTTCTATATTTGTAAAACAATTTTGATATTTTGTAAAATATCTTGAGGTTTTCTCTCAAGATATATTTTGATAAGTTTGCATAAATACTTCAAAATTATAAGTATTAGTGTTGGGACTTATATGAATAAATAGACTTCTGATGTAAAGTTGTTCCTTAAGCTCAAGTGGAAAAATTTTCAGTAATACAGAAATATTTTTCAGGATTCTTGTGTCAGACTTTTTGGTGAAGTTATATTCTCTTATTAATGTGTTCTTCTCTGTAAATTCATATGTTTTTCTTATCTTTTTTTCAAAGAAAAATAAGAATATGAATTTGTTTAAGTACACTCAATTCTAGATTATGAACAAAGCTAATGTTTTCAACTAAAATTAAACACTATAATTCTTAATTTCTCTATGTTTTATGGATCCTTAAACTTACCATCTTTACCATCTCACAAAGCTCACATGATCTAATAAGTTTGCCTACCTTGCCCTGTTAAAATTATCTGTCACTGTTGCCATTAATCAATTTGAAACTTAATTGACTCCATTGCCCATTTGTTGTCCCTTGTTGTCCAACTAGACCATTTTAAAAACAAAACTTTGAACTTTCACATCTATCCTAATAAAATCCTACAAAGAAAAAAAAGCTAAATATGACAAAGAGATCCCTCTTTGAGTTTAGAAGGGCTAGCTTCTAATCTTTGGTTACCTTTGGTTTTCTTTCACATCCTTAAGGAATTACAGAGCGATAACATATCTGATGGTACCTTGATCTCAAATTGATCTTTGAGAATAATGATGATCCATTCAATTGATCAAACAAATCATCAATACTCAGAAATGTGTACTTTTTCTTGATCAACACCTTGTTTAGCTTCATATAATCATTGTGCAACCTGATAGTACCATCCTTCTTCTTTATGAACAACACTAGGGCACCCCAAGGTGATACACTTAGCCTAATGCATCCTTTTTCAAGAATTTCCTTCAGCTATAACTTCAACTCTACCAATTTTGGCATGTTCATTTGTTGGCTTGATGCGGCCAAGACCCAGGTTTAGATATGGTTTCACGAACCAAAAAAACCAAATATTACTGGCTCTTTCGGCAACGGTCTGCTACAAAGATCGAAGTCTCACCTGAGGCAATATAGGGGGATTCTAGAACCAGTTTTCTGCATCCAGTGGGACAATGGATTGTGGATTTAGAGCTTATCCTCCTTTTAGTACTTGACAAAGCTTCGAAGAACAAATATACTAATTATATAGTCATAGTTCAACACTTCTATTGATCTAACGTGAAAGTTGTGTGATCTTAATTTAACAAGCATAAAATAGTATAAATAACCATAAACAGGACTTCAGGATGCAATTATAGGTAAAAAAACAGATATAACATAATATGAAATTAAAGCAAACAATTAAACTCAAAACAAACAATTATCTTCAGAAGTATTTCATTAATGCTCATATTTCCCTGATACACACTATTCCACCCTATGCACTCAGCTGCAGAATTCCTTAGGTCTCCGTGCACTCAGTTGCATGAGCCTTTCCTCTAAACCAACCCACATAATACAGAATTAAGATGATCTTACATCCAAGTGCATCACAAGCATCATATATTACATTTCTATACAGACTATCCTAGAATCCTTATATAGTATTTACATTTACAATACCATGGTCCAAAAACCATGGGTGAAGCTCAACGTATATAAAATATTACCATCATTTTACAAAATAAGGGGCTTTGAACCACCCAAAAGCCCCTAAGACTGTAACTTAGCTTCGTGCTGCATGCTCCACTCCTCGATTTGCAGAGTCTTTCTAAAAATCTTCTATCAGGGTGTCCTTTTTCCAACAGCCCCCCCCCCAAAAAATTTGTGACTCGTCTCGAGTCTCTCTATCGGTGTGCCCTCAATATTTTCTTTGATGCCACTCAAGGTATCCTTCAGAGGTGAAACTAATTTGGCACATTGATTCTCTACTTCTTAGAATTCTCTCAACAACGTCTTAGTAGCTGGCCCTGCAATTTTGGCTGCTGTTATAGCATCATTTTTCACCCTCATGTGATTCATGATTGTCTCTATGGCCTTGGGCACCCATTCCCATAGACTTGAACAAAATTCATAAAAAATAGTGTTAAAAATCCCATACGCGGGTATGCCCAGACTTTTCCGCGTGTATATGCGAGTCCACATATACTTTTCCGCGTATGCCATTAAAATCATTAAAAAAAATATAAAAATTCCCTATTTTTGGGCTGGGTTGATGGTTACTTCAGTAGTTCAACCACCCCAGCATGTGGCCAACTATTTCCAACTGATTGAAACTACTTTGAGGAAGTATAAAAGCCCCTCATGTGCATGGCCTAAGGAGGGAGAAATTTTATAGATATTATACTCTGTTGGAGCCCCAATTCAAGTCTGAATTCCAGTGCCTCCTGCACTTTCCCAGATTTTTACAGGAAACCCTTATTTCCTGGAGATGTTCATCAGTTCATATGCCATCTCGAGTGCACAAGTCTTGAAAGTATCTTAGCGAGGCAAGGGCGGGATGGATCTGGACGACGGTCTGTTCGAAGATCGTGGAAGGATTCAGGTGATCTCTCCACATTTTATTACTGTACATGTTGTTCATAATGAAGAAGAACCATCTTGTTCCTGAAGTCACGTGTTAACATCTACTTGTATATGTGAAAAGATTATTATTTAAGCATTTATTATTGTTTACATGATGTTTCACATGGTTTTCACTGACATTTAGGGTAATTATATGTTGTACAACTAGATTTCTGTGCACGTTTCTTCTTGGTTTTCAGGTTAACGAGGAAGAAGGGTTGCTGGGGGTTTGGACCCTCCGGGATCTACATCAAATGTAGGATTATGGGTGAGTTCTACTATCGATGTTATCTAGTTTTTAGCATACAAGTGTGGTTGTGTGAGTCCTTCTTGAATAGCATGCCCTGATCTGTGGAGGTTTTGACCCAACAAACCTCTAGGGTGTTTTTTCCTGAAACATAACTGGTGACTCCATTGGGGACAGGCATTTTTGTGATTCCCCTGTTGGGTGGCTTCATCTATTCGAAAGGTTTCTAACAGTTTTAACTATTCTTTCCAGTCCAGTTAACTTTTTCTCAGTCAGACTGAAGACCTGGTTATTTATCCAGGCTTGATCTTTTTTATTTTTCATTATTTACCTTTTCATACGCAAGTTTGTCTATACATAGATGCGTATACACGCAGTTTTCTTCAAAGGAAGTCGCGTATACGTGGGTTTCCTTTGACACAGTCGTGTATGCACGCTTGTTTTAAAACTGTCAATTAGCGTATGCCTGGGCAAATTTTGAAATTTTTGATTTCTTGAATTTTTGGTCTTGTCTGCCTGTGGAGACCTATTCCTGCAGTGTCTTTATATCCTCTGCATTGTGTTGAAAGTGGTCATTGGTCTTTTCTCTCTCTTTTTTGATTGAAGACTGGCTTATTTGGAAAATCTTGTTTTTAGTGCTTGCATTTCTGGTTCGAGTACCAAGATCTCTTCCAGGGGATTCTTGGTTGTTCTGCTTCTTCAGGACAGAGAGCTTATGCTCATATACTCTTTCCTAGCCTTGTGTCTTGCTTTGCGCTTCGATTTTTGCGCATTTTTTGGTTGGTTTTCTTGAGTTCATTTGACTAGGTCTTGTTGCAATTCTTGAAGAGTTTTTCTTGATTCTTTGAAGTTTTTGTTTGCTGAAAGGTTGTACTATTCTTCTGGGCTGAGTTATTGAGTTTCTTGTCTTCTTTTTCTCATATAAATCTTGCTACTAAAGTGGCACTATAAGATTTAGAGCTTTTTTTAGGTTTTTCTTGAAATTCAGAGTTGTTTGGCTTGGTAATTGGATAGTGTCCTAGGTCTCTTCGAACTCTTCATTTCATAAAATTCAAAAGCTCAAAAAACATTTTGTTTTGTCATTTGCTTTTGTTTTGCATTTTTGTTTTCGTTTTGTTACATCTTTTGAAGCTTTGTTGAGGTTTCTTGCCTTATTTTTTTTACTTGATTTTGGAAAGGAATTGTCATTGGTTTCTTCCTCTTGTTTTCAAGCATATTTTGGTGTCTTCATACTGAGAGTTTCTACTTTTGGGAACTAGTTTTGTGGACAATCGAAAAGTAATAAAACTAAAGGATTGTTGGGAAATTTCTCTTTGCTTTGTTAGGATTTGCATCTTAGAATTTGCATGCTCTTAGTTATTTGCATTAGGTGCACTTAAGCATTTGTAGTCATTTTCATAGATTTTGCGAGTGTGAGTTTGATATTTGAAAAGAAAAATATATAATCTCGTAGAACCCGTGTAGAAATTTCTTTTCATCGAAAGGCAATTACTGCATTTGCATGTAGTTTGGTTTTCATTAATTTCTTTTCTGCGTCACAAAACACCACGAGTTTCATTTCCATATCCCTTTGACTTAATATAACAGCCGATTAAAATAAGCGCTATAATTTAAAAACAACTAGCAAGTTTTTATTAAGTGTCATACACCAACTAGCTAGGTTGTAGGGCCTTGGATTAGGTGAGTGGAGAGTTAACTCTCCAAGGCCGCTCAAACAAAAACATAGAAGTTTATTAATTGAGCGAAATCCAACTCCGTTAGGTGGACCGGGAAAGCTCTCCTCTAGAGAGTCAAGCGCGAGGGGAAGTGAAGGCCAAGAAGAGAGATACCCCCTCTCTGATTTGCTGGATCTGACCTCAAGACCGTTCCGCCCAGCTTCTGACACGGATTGGTGCCCATAGTTGCCATTCCTAGGTTCCACATAGGTGACTGCGGGGGGGAATACTCATGGTACCTGAGGCAGACGTCGTATCACTTCCAGCAGTACTTCTGGGGGGTGCCCTTGCAAAGCTTGGGTACTTGTGCCGGCAAAGGCTATTGTTAGAAGGTCGGCGTAACTATTTCTGTTACCTTCGCTAGTAGGCCTGGGCCGTAATTATCCCACACTACTTTTGGGAGGTCCTATTCTTCGCTTTCTTGTATTTTGGTGTCCGGTCCTAATCACCCGGAGCGGAAATACCTGAAGGTTGTTTGCTTTATTGTATCTCAGGGACTTTTTGTAGTGAGTGCTCTTTGCTCCTAGCTTGCCTAGATTTATACTTTTTTGAGTCTAATTAAAAATTGTTAAAGTCGTTGATCAACACCTCGTCGATCGAGGAGAATCTGGGGGTTATCTCCCGAGAGTCCAGAGCCTTCTTCAAGAAGGCGTAGGAGTAATTTAGTAGGTGAATATAACCCTGTGGCATCTGACACAGTGGAGAGAGATCCTCCACAAGGGATTGAAGGTTTTGTAATTGGCTTCGGTGTTGGTTCTGAGAGGAGCGTTCCACTCACCTCGAGAGTCTTATTTCCGCAGGAAGAAGAAGTACAAGTAGAGGAAGTACCTCAACCCTCTGAGTCACTTCCATCTCCTCTTCCTCCTGATTATCCATTCATTGTTCAGTACATCAGACCTGAGTCTGCAAGACCAGAAGATCCTCCATATTATTCATACCTTTCGATGGCCACGACTAGGAACGCGACTTCTGCTGTGAGTGCTGCAGGCGTTCAGACTCCTGCTTCTGTAGAAGGAGGAGGCACTATTGCTATATCTTCGATTGCTTCTAGTACTGTTGTGCTTGGTTCTGGTTTCACCCAAGCACATGCTTCTCAATCTGGTCCCTTTTTTTTTGGAATGCCCACTAGTGGGATTCCTTCATTTTCCTTTTCCGCTGCTACAGCTAGATCTACACCCATGTATTCCATGGCTAGTGGATCAGCTTCTTTTCAAGGGTTCCCCTTCGAAACTGGGCATATTCCTAGTTCGAATTCTTCTCTAGGGTCTTTTCCATTTACTTCTCAGACTCAGAGTTTAAACCCTTGGTCTGGTGGTTAGAATTCGACTACTTTTACAGGTTGGAACCATGTATTCACTACAGCGGGGGCAGGGAATCAGTTTTACGCTGGTCACCAAGGGAATGCTTCTTTCCCTTCGTTGAGTGCTTATCAGATTTTTCCCCCTCTTTCTAATGCCTGGAACCCCTATCAGGGGCTTTCCTCTTCATTCAATACTTCAGGAGGGGGAACTGGTCCGGGCTTTGGTAACTCTGCGTTGGGAGGAGGTTCTTCTCCTTTTTCTACAAGTTCTTTCTGGCAACCTGGTGCCTTATCAAATCTAGGGTATTCTTTTCAGAATGTAGGGAATTCATCCCATCAAGGATGGAATCCTTAGGCTCCGCCTCGTTTACCTTTTTTGGCAACGTTAAACTTTCCAGATCTGTCGAAATTGATGAATGATCCGATCTGGTACAGTATGGGGTGGCCTCCGGTTCTGACCAAACTACCTTCAGACATTCCAAAGTTTGAAGGCAAGAATGGAGAGGACCCGGCCGACCATATCACCACCTTCCATTTATGGTTCTCTTCTAACTCCCTGATCGATGATTCGATTAGGCTGAGATTGTTTCAATGCACCCTAACTGGAAACGCTGCCAAGTGGTATATTGAGTTAACTGGGGGCAGTTTTGCTACATTTGGAGATCTAGCTGTTACATTTCTAAATCATTTCCAGTTGCCCGTCTGTTATGATGTCGGGACTGAACTCCTAGCTAATTTTAAATAGGACGACGCAACCCACATTTCTGACCATATTCAGGAATGGCGGAGAAGGAAGAGGCTTATTAAAGCTCATATTCTAGGAGAATTACTTTTGGAATGGTTTTTGAAGTCTCTACAGTCAAATATTTCTAAAGATGTATCCCTGTCTGGGGTATTTTCTAAGGAACAGGCTATTTTTAGGGCCCAACAGCTAGAACTGATATATTCTCAGTTTGGAGTCCTTCATAAATATTTGCCCAATGCTCCTCGCTCCAAATTAGATTTATCCAAGACTAAGCCTGGTCCTCATGGTGATGGACTTATTGGGTCGATCAATAGTGGTGCAGCTAAACTGCTTACTCAATTGCAGCAGTTGTCTATACAATCTGCTCCTTCTAGTCAGGCTGTGCCTGCTGAGTCATCGCCTTCCCAATCTTTGTCAGTAAATGCCGTCCAAACTTCCGATCCCAAAGGAAATCAACAATCCGAAGGGAAGAAGAAGGGACAGAATAATAAGAAAAAGGGAAAGAATGGGAAGGGTAATGCAAATAAAACCAATGAGCATGTTGGTGAGGGTCCAAAGGATAAAAAGAAAGTGAAGTTTCCATGCGAATTATGTACTGGAGACCATCTTACGCACCTTTTCCCTAAAATTCAGGATGCGCAACACTTGTTAGCTCAGTAGGGTTCTTCCAGTTCCCAGGCTGTGTTGATAAACCCTTTTCCCCAAGGGTAACAACTAGTTGTTGGCGCGAATCAAAGTACTGGGGCTTCCTCTGGGGGCACCCAGGAAGGGGAAATTCTGTCAAACATATACATGATGAGTGCTCACGTGGATGTCGCTACGAGATCCCGTGATTATGGTGAAGAAGAGTCTTCGAAAGCTAAGGGTGCTCCCGATGCTACTGAGCCGCTTCATATTACAAGGCCTACTGTTGAGCCTATACCTTGGATGCCAAAAGCATCTACTAAGCGTACAACGATTAATCCAAATGCTAGGGCTACCTAGAACTACTCTATTGTGGAAGATTTGGCGCAGAGTCCTTGTGCCATGTCGGCTCTTGAGGTGCTCCAGTATTGTCCTTCTCAGCACAACGCTCTGCTCACTGCCATTGGGGCTGTTGATCCAAAGAACTCTCTTATGATTACATTTGATATGTCTAATTTTAAAAAGAGACTCCCCCATCATATGGATTTTCATATCAAATCGTCGTATCGAAAATGCAATATTTTTCGAACGGTCATTGATGAGGGTGCTTCCAAATGTGTGATGTCTCTCACTTGTTGGAAGGGAATTGGATCTCCCACAGCTGTTCCATCTACTACTCTATTGACTGCGTTTGACAGTCATTCTCACAGACCGCATGGTATTGTCCCATCTTTTCCTATCTGTGTTGGGGGAAAAACTGTAAATATAGAGGTTGAGATAGTTGATGCAAGCTTGGACTACAACCTTCTGTTGGGGAGAAATTGGCTTTATGAGATGGATGCCATTGCATCTTCATTGTTTTGGATTATTTGTTTCCCTCACAAAGGGAGGATTGTTACAGTGGATCAACTGGACTGTCCTCCTGTAGACCCGAATGCATCTACTGACTCAACTATTCCAAAGTTGGATAATACCCGAAGCATTTGAAATTTGCAGGGGTGAAATATTTTCTTCGCCAGTGGAGAATTTTGACATTCCTCCTCCTACTGTTCATATAAATGCAATTTCATCCTCCAAGGCTCCTCTTTGAAGAGAGTTCTTCAGAACTCATTATTTTTCGGACCCTTGGACCTTACCTTCCCCTACTGCCACATTAGCGGAAGGTCAAGTGGGTGGAATGGCATTTCCGATTTCTGCAGCTGAGATTGCGTATCAGTCTATTGTTGACTCTGCAGAAACCATCCCAGCTCCTCTTTCACCGGAAGAGTTGGATGGTGATGTGGCTCCAGCTTGGACACTTAGTTCTTCTTCTGCCCAAGATTGCCTTGATACCACTCTTCCATCTGAAGAGGCCATCCTAGAAGCTATGACTGGTATAGATAGACTGTGGGATGATTTGCATCATCGGTCTTACTTTTTACCTGATTTGAGCAAATTTGAATCAAGTTTTCCAATTCCTTTGTCTCCTGGTCCTGTTCGCCCAGTCCTAAACCATTTAGCACTAACACAGGTATATTAAGGGAACATGGCTGTGATTTCTCCAACTATCCCGGTGAACATTTCCAGGGATCCCAATGTTATAGAAAATGTCTTCATCGGAGTTGAATGTTCCCCTAAAGAAATTCAGATTTACATGGATCTCTTTAAAGAGTTTAGGGATGTATTCGCTTGGTCTTATGAGGAAATGCCTGGTATAGATCCATCTATTGTCCAGCATGAGATCAAGACTTATGAAAATGCTAAGCCTGTAAGGCAAAAACTTCGTCCAGTCAATCCTAGTAAGGCTGCAGCTATCAAAGCCGAGGTGGAGAAGCTTCTTAAGGCGGGATTTATTTTCCCTGTTCCTTTGACTGAATGGGTTTCAAACCCTGTTCCTGTAGATAAAAAACAAGGAACAATTCGAGTTTGCATCGATTTCAGAGACCTTAATAAAGGCATGTCCTAAAGATAATTACCCCAAACCATTCACAGATCGTATCATCGATGAGTGTGCTAGTAATGAAATTTTCTTCTCATGGATGGTTTCTTTGGATCTAATTCATTATTTATCCGGCCTCGAAGATCTACAAGACCTACTTTTATTTGTCCTGTGATACTCTTTTTCTACAAGAAGATGGCTTCTGGTCTTAAAATGTCAAGGTTATTGCTTGTCAGGGGCCATGTCATATGCCCTCCTCCATGATACTCAAACAGATTATCGAGATATTTGCATGATTTAGCTACTCATTCTCTAAAGAGATGACTGATCCCACCACCCCATCAAGTATTTGAACGATGTCGTTTCTACAAGATTAGGTTGAATCCGAACAAGTGCGTTTTCGCGGTTACATCTGGTCGGTTATTGGGATTCATTGTGTCTAGGGAAGGGATAAGGGTAGATCCCTTCAAGGTCGAGGCAATACTTCGGTTGCCTCCCCCGTCCTCTATTCATCAACTTCAAAGTCTACAAGGAAAGGCTAATTTTCTTCGGAGATTTATCGTGAATTATCCTGAAGTTACCAAAGGATTTATGAGATTGTTGAAGAAGGGAGTTCCATTTTTTTGGGATGACTTCGCTCAATGCTCATTCGATGCTTTGAAAAAAGCATTGAGCTCTGCTCCTTTATTGAGTCCACCTGATTATAGAAAGGATTTCCTTTTGTATCTTGCAGCAACAGAATCTACCATTGGTATGGTTCTGGTTCAGGAGGATGATGCTCTTACAGAGCATGTTATATACTATCTTAGTCGAGGATTGGTAGGTCCTCAGCTCTGGCATACTCCGATAGAAAAGTTAGCTTTAGCAGCTGTTCATGCTGTGCAGCGACTCCGACATTACATTCTTCTACGAAAAACTTATGTTTTGGCAGCAACCAATCCATTTTAGTTTGTCCTCAGTAGGTGAGTGATTGGGGGCAAATACAATAGATGGATTGTGATTTTGCAGGAATTTGATCTTGACTTTATGTCTGCCAAGTCCAAGAAATCATTGGTTTTCACGGAATTGATCTCCGAGTTGCCTTGTGGGGAAGAGATAGTCTATGATGAATCCTTCCTGGATGAACATTTGTTTCTTATCTCTCCACAGGATCCTTGGTATGGAGATATCATTGTGTATCTTCAGACTGCGAAGTTTCCCTCTACTTTTTCGAAAGATGAGCGTCGTGTTGCGTCACTTGGCTAAGAATCATTTAATCATTGCAGGGATGCTTTATACTACTAGAGGGTTGATTCATCCAAGACGCTGCTGAACTCTCACAAGAAGCCGAGGGTCATAAGCAATGATTGCCATAGGAGTTTGTGGTGGCTATTTATTCAAGCCATACAACCCAAAAGATCTTGCGTAATGGCATCTCTTGGCCTTCGATTTTCAAAGATTGTATGGAGCTCAATAAAAGTGTCATCCGGGATAATTTTATACCAAAATGCGTTCATCGCTCCGTTTTTTCTAGTCATTACCGTTTTACCCTTTTTACAAAGTAAGTATTGATTATATTTACTGTAACCCGCCTTCTCAAACAAAGGTCACAGCAAGAGCATTCACAGAGTTATTATGGTGACTATGTTGTTTCATTGCGGGCTGAAGCTATGCCTAATTTTGGGAATGATGGTGAGACTGCAACTCTTTTTCTTTTCAACCAGGTTATTGCTCGTTTTGGTATTCCTAGAGAGATTGTCACTGATCATGGCAGTCATTTTCAGAATAGCATGATGGCTGAGTTGGCTCTAAAATTAGGTTTCCGACAGGAGCATTCATCTCTGTATTATCCTCAAGCCAATGGGCAAGTGGAAGCCGTGAATAAATCCTTGAAGACAATTCTTCAAAGGACAATCGATAAAGCTCGATCCAACTGGCATATTATGCTATATCCTGCACTTTGGGCATACAGGACGTCAGTGAAAACTGCAACTGGCTTTACTCCGTTTCAGCTAGTTCACGGGTTGGAATCCATATTTCCCATTGAATGTGAAATTCCTTCTCTTAAGTTAGCATTTGAACTTCTTCCTGACACTTCTAGTCTTGAAGAACGTCTTCTTCATATGGAACATCTCGATGAGCAGCGTCGGGATGCTGCCACAATGAATGAAGCGCATAAAAACCGAGTTAAAGTTCAGTACGATAAAGCGGTCAAACCTAGGGTTTTTTCGGAAGGTGACCTTGTTTTGGTCTATGTCCAAGAAAAAGATGCCCTGGGGGTAGGAAATTTTAAGTCTATGTGTTATGGCCCCTTCATCGTTAAAAAATTCCTTAAAAAAGGAGCATATACCTTGGTTGATTTTGAAGGAAACGAGTTGCCGGAGCCCAAAAATGGGCTCTATTTGAAAAACTATTATGCCTAGGCTTCGGCCTGACATTTTTCTTTTGTATATAGTAGTTTTACTTTGTACATATCTGGTTTTTTTCAATATTTGATGGAATGGTGATGTTTTTTGATCTGCTTTGGCAGGTTGTGTCGGATGTTATGAGTCATTTTGGTTTCGCCGATGGTGCTAGTAGACACACCTGGAACTTGGCTTCCGCGGCTTGGGTGCTTCATTATCCATCCGGTCAGCTGTTAGTATCAAGAGGGGTCTGCATTGGTCCTGCTTCCAATAATATAGCAGAATACACTACAGTTATTTATCTACTCTCGAACACAATATATTTGGGTGTTGGTTTGTTGGTAGTTTTCTTGGATTCCCAGCTGGTGGTGTCGCAGTTGAACAATACTTATCGGGTTCGAGATCCATTTTTACTTCGGTTGTTCTTGAGAGTACATTTGTTACAAAGATCATTTCAATTTTTAGCTTTCATTCATATTCCTCGAGCTGACAATTGGATGGCAGACTCATTAGCTAATCAAGCAATTGATTGGCATATTAATAATTCCATACAATAAAATTTAATTATCAAAAGCATCATACATTTTTATACATTTGTCACATCACATCAAATATCGCTATATATATATCATCAGAATGTTCAAAAACTATACAAAATTTTGGATTCATAAGTCATACAAAAAATTGGGCTTATGCTCGATCATGTTCAGTCTCAAAAAATATACAGTCATCTGATATATCATATCTATCTACTCCTGTGGTCCTTGCCCAGAATTTGTGTTCTTATAGAACACGATCGCGGTGGCAACTCGGCAGAATAACCGTACCCAGTCACGGGGTACTCCTACCACCCGTCTCTGGATGGCTTCAGGCAGATATTCCACTACAGCCATAGGTACTTGGCGGGTTAACCCCTCCAAGTTCCTCTGTACAGCTTGGAGGGTCCTGTCTGGATCTACTGTATCCGCCTCGCCTCTGTGATGCTTATGTCATGGGTAACCCTCAGGTCGAGCTGGTCCAATATCTATATCATGATCATTATAAAATTGTAAGTCATTTTTAATCCAATCAAAAACATGTTTGTTTTCCATTTTTTCACATATATTGAAAAAATACAAAAAAATTATATAAGTTAAAAAATTGCAAACTTACCGACTGTGCCCCATGTCGCGCCTGGTGGAAGGACAAGGTCTGGATCGCCACAAAAATCCATCCCGCCATAGGGATAGTCCTCCACAACGATGATTTGTTCTCCCCACCATTGGAAGAACTCATCATCCCAAGTGGTTCGGGGAACTTAACTTCCCCCCAATCTCTTCATCAAGTCAGCCCATCGGGAAATTCTTGGGTCTCTCGGGCTGCTGATAGAAGAGATCACTTTGGGTCTCAACCCAGGAATCTTCTCGAAGAATAATGTCATCAAGATTGTACCATATCCAAAATGTTTTGTCTTTACTTTTCGGATAGAAGTCAATTGTTGCTTCATGTTCATCAGAAGAGCTGTGCACCAATCATATAAATGAGTTAAGCATTCCACAGCTATACTCATTTGAGTTCTGGATGCCTAGTGTAGGCAAGCAGATCCTGCCACCCTGCCAATGGTAAAAAGGAGAATTTTCATGTGCAAGTCTCTTAAATATTTGATAGCTATTTGAGTTCCAACTTTATTGGAACCCCCTACGCAGTAGACGTGGACGTAATCTTCCATGGTTAGCCCTCCCAAAGGCTTACCATGCAAGTCTACTGGCTCCCCCCTCCGGGAGAGTCCAGTAATAAAATAGATATCTTCCACCTGGATGCGTATGGGCATTTGATCTATTATGAAGCAGTCTTCTTCCAGTCCCTAATAGTTCACAGAATTTCGAGCAACCAAACATTACTCTTCATATTTGGCATTTTGAAAAACTTGAGCAATCCACAATTTCGGAGAATATTTAGTGATACTTGGTCCTGCATAACTTCATTGTCAATGGCACTATGCTTAGGCTCTCTCCAATATATAGTCATCCTGCAAAAATTCAATAATTCGTTCATTAGCTACGCGTTTTTTCATTTTGGGTTGCACATATGCAACTTTCTTTGTGCACAGTTGCGTATATACGTGACTTGGTCATTATAAACCCGCGTATGCGAAAACCTGTGATTTTGAACAAATGGTTCTACGGTGAAAATTCCTAATTTTTAACTTATGAGTGGACAAAATGAATAACAAGGATGAATTAAGAGCTTACCTAACAAATTCGGTGAAGTTTGATGGTCGATTGCTCCTACTTTGACGAAAGAGGCTTTTTCTCCAGAGCACTTTTTCCCAAATCAGCAATGTAACAATGAACCAAATATGAGGTAACTTGTGTATTTATGCCCAAAATTGAAAATTTTTGCAAAAATTTTTTATGCTTATTTTTTCAATCTATCTTAAGCTGCATAACCCGAATGCTTGGAAGTGCCCAGATTGGTATATTTTCAGGTACATTTTGACGAATCTGAGATTTTTTCCAGTTTTTGATCCATGACTACTGACCCGTCATGGCAGGTATATGATCTTCACTGGAATATAGGTTAGGGAATCCACTTTCCGTTGCATTTTTCATTCTAGCCTCCATTCTGATCACTTTCCATAGGGTCGATCCCATCAGGTCATGAGTATTACACCCATTTCACTCGCCAATTATTTAATCATGACTTGGTGGTAGAGCCTTCCTTTACATGGGCTTCCTAGTTAGTTCCTCGCTATCACTTGTTGCCCATGCTGCGTTTTTATGTAGGCTCGGGAGTCCCCTTTAGTCCTGCCATGACTTATGTGTTGAAGCTTCATTCTTCTTCTTCCTCACTATCATTTTTCTGGCTATTATCCTAGAGGCTCCCTGGTGTTGTTGAGTTGTATTACTGCATTGAATATTGGCTACTTGTTTACCCTGGCCTTTAGCCGGCTTCATTTGGACTCAGTGTTTAAGCCAAATTTTGACCTTGACTGTCTGTACAAGTTAACCATTGCATGCATTTAGCTATCACGACTTGACACCCTTTTACCCATGGATGGAACATCCCTCTGAGTATCACTTACCAGTTTCCTCGACCTTGCATTGAGCATAGGATCGTTCCAATCCCAGGAACTAGTGCAATGGTTTCTTGATACTCGTTCTATCCATTGTACCATAGCATTCTTTTATTCTTTTTTAGGCTTATTATATGAAAAGACAAAAAAATCAAATATAGCAAAAAGAGCGGGAACGAGATGTAACTTCATAATTTTATGGAAGTACAGTGTCAGCTTGTCGCCCTTGAACAAAGCACATACGCTTATATTTTTCCTTCATTTGGGATGGTTTTAGTTTTTGACCTAGGTTCAGCCTTTGCCTTGTTTCACTGGTCAGTCCTCCCCCGGTTGGTTATCTCTTCCAATCATATAGAGAGTTTGTTTTTCCTCCTGCATAATAGACTTATATAGTGTCACTTTTTACTGCCATGGTCATCATGAGTCATGATTTTTTTCAAGGGAAGTCTAACCAGAGTCAGCCATTCTGCGGTGTCTCTTGACTCATTATTCAGTCGGGCTTTCCGGTCTTGTCAGTATCTTGTTCTATCACATCAGATGTTTTTGGTCTTCTGCTCATGCTGGTTTGAGAAGGTCTCCATTGACTTCTCGCTGGCGGGTTTGTCTCTTATCGACTACGACAAATTGCTCTGAGAGTAAACCTAGAGCTGCACCCTGGCCCTATTTCCATCATTGATAGGTGACCTTGTGCTCAATATTTGATCATCATTATGGGTATTTGACTGAGTGGTTTCCCCTATGTTCGACGTCAGCATACATTATCACACTTTGGATTCGTGCAGTACCTTGATTTCCATTTGACCCTATTGGTGGATATCTCGCCTATGTGTCAGCTTTCATTATTGGTTGGTTCAGAGGGTTTCTTCCGTGCGCTAGCTTCATCTTGTGCATGTCGGAAACGTACTTCGGTTTGGTTCTGTCACTCTACTTCGTCCGATTCCTTCCAAATCTTGGCTTGCGGGTTAATGTGGGATGCCTTAATGCCTTCCTTCCAGCAAATCTTTTCCCATCGACTTCGACTCATTGCTCTGGGAATAAGGTCTAGAGTCTTTTTGTCAGTACCTTAGGGTTTGCAGTCATCAGTGGCAGACTCTTCGCTATCGACAGTGGGGACTCATCATTTCCTCCTAATCGGTAGATTCTTTCAAGTGTTCGACTTCAACTCATTCATTTGCACTTGTTAGATTGTACCGGCGCACCTTGACACTCATTTTCATTATTGGTGGGTTGTCTTGCATTGGTTAACGGTTTACATTATTGACCGGTAATCCAACGATTTCTCACATGGTCAACTTCAGCTCATTTATTCCCATTGTGTAGAATTGTGCCATAGTGATCAGTGAAGACCTCGGGTTGCATCAACATTTCTCGGTTCACTTTTGACAGTCCATTCAGTTTCTGCCAGTGATGCCGTTCATCCTTATATGTTGCAGTGTCAGTACAACAACATCCTATATGTTGGCTCCCGAGTTGTGTGATTGTACCATTTATTCCACCTCTTACGATTCGGTACTTGGAGATTCAGTTACTTATATGATCAGACATCTAGTTTCAGCATGATTGATTAGCTTTCTATATGTGATACTTAGACATTGATTCTGACTTGTGCTTCCGAGCCATGCTCAGATGATTCATTGTGTAATTTCAGTTCAGCTATACTTGTATACATTTTGGATCTATTCTGTACTTTCGATATGATGTATTTTTGACTGAGCATGGGTATGCCTGCCTCAACATGAGTTGACTCTCTGTTTTCTTTCATTGGTTTTTGGCAGGCCGAAATCTGGTGAAGTCCTCTCTTGTCCTTGCGAAGTTCTTTCTATGTGCATAATACATTTCGGCCATCATGTACCCCTTCTGACCTCATATATAAGGGGGCATCTGTTATAGCATCATTTTTCAACCTCATGTGATTCATGATTGTCTCTATGGCCTTGGGCACCCATTCCCACAGACTTGAACAAAATTCATAAAAAACAGTGTTAAAAATCCCATACGCGGGTATGCCCAGACTTTTCCACGTGTATACGCGAGTCCACATATACTTTTCCGCGTATGCCATTAAAATCATTAAAAAATATATAAAAATTCCCTATTTTTGGGCTGGGTTGATGGTTACTCCAGTAGTTCAACCACCCCAACACGTGGCCAACTGTTTCCAACTGATTGAAACTACTTTGAGGAAGTATAAAAGCCCCTCATGTGCATGGCCTAAGGAGGGAGAAATTTTATAGATATTATACTTTGTTGGAGCCCCAATTCAAGTCTGAATTCCCGTGCCTCCTGCACTTTCCCAGATTTTTACAGGAAACCCTTGTTTCCTGGAGATGTTCATTAGTTCATATGCCGTCTCGAGTGCAAAAGTCTTGAAAGTATCTTAGCGAGGCAAGGGCGGGACGAATCTAGACAACGTTTTGTTTGAAGATCGTGGAAGGATTCAGGTGATCTCTCCACTTTTTATTACTATACATGCTATTCGTAATGAAGAAGAACCATCTTGTTCCTGAAGTCACGTGTTAACATCTACTTGTATATGTGAAAAGATTATTATTTAAGCATTTATTATTGTTTATATGATGTTTCACATGGTTTTAACTGACATTTAGGGTAATTATAAGTTGTAGAACTAGATTTCCGTGCATGTTTCTTCTTGGTTTTCAGGTTAAGGAGGAAGAAGGGTTACTGGGGGTTTGGACCCCGCGGGATCTACATCAAACATAGGATTATGAGTGAGTTCTACTATCGATGTTATCTAGTTTTTAGCATACAAGTGTGGTTGTGTGAGTCCTTCTTGAATAGCATGCCCTGATCTATGGAGGTTTTGACCCAACAAACCTCTAGGGTGTTTTTTCCCAAAACCGCTGCAATATCCTTTTGTGCAAGTTCTTCATTTTTTGACTCTTTTACCTCAACATCATACTTCTGTCAGTCTTGGGCTCCCTTACTCCTTTATTCCCTAGGAATATTATTTTGGGGTGATAATCGATGCAACACCAGATTCTTCAACTTTTGAGATGGGGTTGCACCCACATTGGTCTTCTTCCTGGGCGACCTTGGTCCTGTGCTATGTGCGGGTGGCATAGCCGTCATTATATGTTGTAAACCTGGTTGAATCATGTACACTAGCCCTGCTCTAAGAAATACCTCTTTCAATACTTCAAAGTTGTTTTCTGACATACAACGGATCACTCGACGCTCTTATAGGCACAAAATATCAATTCTCAAACTTAGAGCACAAAGTGTTCGAATGTGGAGCAAGAGATATGATTTATATGATAATTCAAATTCAAACTCCATGATCTCCTTTAGATATACCCCATAAATGCAGATTTGACAACATATCCACCCATATATGCTCATTAAATACATCCCTCCCGCTCCTTTTAATGGCCAAGTCCTTTTCAAATCAATAGTTCTTGTTCCAATAGTCACTTTTTGGAAGGAATTCGCTAAACTCATCCCGTCGACACAATCCAACTTCCCTCGGTGTAATGTCCTCCATCTTCACCTTCTTCCCATGTACTACACAGTGTTATGACTATGACGAAAACAACCTTCAGCAGAATCATTTATCGTCCCATGCTCTCTTTTAACTGCATGGATCATTAAGACTCTTTGCCAACCATATTTTTGTTTCGAACCTCCCGGGACAGAGTCATCTTAGTAAAAATTCACTTTGCTGACATTAGGGAATAATTCTTTATTAAAATTCTCGAGTTGTACTGTGCCCCCTTCCAAAACATGCCTGACAATGTAATGGCCTAACCAATGCATTCATATCTTACCTGGGAACTTTGAGAAATTGTTGTTATATAAAATAACTAGGTACCCATATTTGAACGTATTTTGCTTAATGTGACTATCATGCCAGTATTTTTCCCTCACCTTCTATACTTGTTGGTGAAACCCGACGATGACCCAATCTTCCTCGAGTGTGAGCAATTGATCTAATATCATCTCCATAATATCGTAGTCCTCCATATAGGTAACTGCAGTGATGCTAAGACTAGGCACAATGTATTCCATCAACATCACAACTTCCTATTTGTATACTAATCTAAACAAGTTCTAACTTGTCAACTTATTATAGGTAGTCTTGTAGGCCAATAAAATTACAGGATTGCACAGATCCCAGTCATCCATGTTGACTTTGTACACCTTTTTCGAAACGTTCTCTGGAATTTTTTTATAGGCCTCAACCATCCCATTTTCTTGGGGTTGATATGGCATGCTCTTCTAGTGATGCATTATGAACTCCGCGGTCAATGATTCAATAGAAATATTCAATAAAATGTGTACCCATGTCGCTCATCAATAACTTTAGACACCCAAACCATGATAAAATATGTTCAAAAATAAACTTCGCCATTGTGTATACACTAAAATTGTTCATCGGTTGTGCCTCAACCCATATAGTAAGGAAATCTGTCATAGTAATAATGTACCACACATTAGTTTTCTTCCAAGGTGGATCAATAGATCCTACGAAGTGAATCGCCCATTTATCAAAACCTGCAAAGTAACTTGAGGGTGCAGTGCCATTGCATCCATTCGTGATGGTACCAGTCCTCTGAAAAACATCGCAAGCACTACAATATCCCTTCAAATTTGTATGCACCATAAGCCACCAAAGTTGAGCTCAGAGAATATTCTGCGTAGTGGCCTTCCCTGCATAGTGACCTCTGACAACACTGTCATGTGCTTAAGCCAAAATGTTGTTTTTCTCATGTTCAAGAACATATCTTCGTAGGATCTCATCATGCCCCATATTATATAGATATCCCATGATCAGAGTAAAATCAACCACTTTTACTACCATCTCTTTCTTCTGCTGCGTAGTGTACTCCTTAGGCACAATTATCATAGTTAAAAACTGATTGATATCTAGAAAATGTTCATCTGCAACCCGAATAGCGAATAAATACACATCATGTAAGCCCTCCTCAATATTCATTGGATCTTTCCTAGTCTCGATCCTAGACAAGTGGTCGGGTCTGGCATTCAAAAGTTTGGGCTTGATAATTAATTTGAAATTGTACTCTTGGAACAACAATAGCCATCGACAAATTCCGCTCCTGCCCCGCCATCCCCCAACACAAGATTGTTGACCAGGTATTTCAAAGAAGAGTGGTCCATGAACATTTTTAAGTGTGCACCTAAGATATAATGTCTGAATTTTTGAAGTGCATATGACATGGCCAACCCTTTATGCTCTATGGTGGAGTAGTTGAGCTCTGCCTTAGACAGCTTCCTTCTTTCAAAAGAAACATGCTGAACTAGATTTCCTTCACTTGGATAGGCTAAGACAACTCCTAAAGCTATGAAATATGCATTGACATGTACATGAAATTCCTTCTTCTAGTATGGAAAGACTAGAATAAGCACAATTACCATATTTTCTTTCAGTACATCAAGGTTCTTCTAACAATCATCATCCCAAAAAAACTTGACATCTTTCTTCAATAATGTTTCCATCGACGTAGTGATCTACGCATAGGCCTTGATAAAATTTCTATAATAACCAATATGCCCAAGCATCGTGTGTAACTGATTCACATCCATTGGCGATGCCAAATTGATATTCAAAACGATCTTTGTAGGGCCTACCATCAACCCTTGCTTGAATACAATATGCCCCAATAATATACCATATGGTACATAGAAAATACACTTCTTCAGGTTCAAGGAAATTTGATATTTCTTGCAGGTATCCAACATTAAACACATACTAGAAACATGCTTCTTTAACAGTCCAAAGAATATCCAGTCATCAAAATATACCTCCAAAAACTTGTGGATATATTATTTAAATGTTGCAACGACTACTCTGGAAAATATAGTTGGAGCGCTCTTTAGCCCAAAAGGCATAACTGTGTACTGAAATGATGCCCATTCAGTAGTGAAGGTGGTTTTACTTCTATCGTCTGGCACAATCCCGATCTGATGGTATCCTGAGAACCCATATGTAAAATAGTAGGCCTCCTACCCTCCCACATTCTTCAAAAATTTGTCAGTGAATGGTGTCAGAAACATATCATGGACATATGCATCATTCAACTTTATGAGATCAACACAAATCCTTATTTCTCCCTTATTTTTCTTTTCCTGCACCACCATAGGGCTAACCCATTCAAACTCTTCTACTGGTTCAATAATGCTAGCATTAAGCATCTTGTCTAGTTCTTATCCCGCATTTTATTTTTATTTTGGGTTTAGCTGATATGGGAGCTACTTGAAAATCTTAACACCAAGCTTTAAATTGATGTGCATAACTCCCAAATCTTCTACAATGTATTTCAGCTTCGAGAAATTCATTGGGAATAGATCCTGGTATTCATGCAGCAATTCAGTGACCTTTCTCACTCTGTCATCATCCCAATAGTCCCCAATATTCGCGAACTTGGGCTCTGCTTCTAAGCCTATGTTGACTTATTGAGTCTTGAGAGGTTGTCCTATGTATGTAATATATACTTCAAGATGTGCAACCTCACGTTTTCCTTCTGATTCAATAATATTGATATTACATGGATCACCCTCACCTTTTTCTGCATTTTGATTGTAGCATTCTCGAGCTTTTTCAAAATGCGCAGCCAAATTCGGTTGTACCAAAGCCCTTGGCTCAACTGTAATTTTGAATACCCCTGATTTAACTGCTTGAATATCATCATTAATACATCCCATCCATCAGTGAAATTATAAGTCAATAAGAACCCTTCCATTGTATCATACCAATCTGTGGTGCCATGGCATAACTCTGTTTCAATATACCACTGTTGAGGTATCGTATCCAAGGTATAGAAGAATATATGCACCCATTCAGGTTGAGGTTCTTCGCCCCAAGCTACAGTATAGTGAGATAAATTCTTGCGAGGATCATCTTTACCATTTTACTTCTCCGCGATCTTAGTATCTACATGACCAAACCTGAGCCTTATTAGCCTACAAACTTCCTTCCATCCTCCTAATCTTTCTCTATGTGCACCCCACCATCGTGCTGGAGTGGACCTCAAGACAAAGTCAAAAGCTTCATATCATTGTTCTTCAAGTACCTTCTGCTCAAACTCTTCCAAAAATAAGACAACATTCCCAGTTCCATCATAAAAATGAAAGTCACGTACCTTTGACGTGACACAACACAGTGCTTTGCTAACTATTTTACATTGCTTAGTAGAGACTTCATGCAAGAAGTTATGCCAATTTTCCAGTTCCTTGTTGGAGTCTGAAACAAACAAAATATCATGCACACAATGGATTTTTCCATCAAAGGTTAGATTAATCCAATCTTCATCCTGCGTAGTGATCTTGCTGATCTAATCAATATCATCATCACCATATTCGTGTTGAACAGGTTCTATATAGCACATACCTTCAAAGGGGTACAAAGGCACAATGACCCTAGTAATGTTATTTTCAAATACCATCTATCTAATTTTCAAATTTATTATAGCATCCATGTCATACGCCCAATCAAGCCTAAGCAAGATAGGATACATATTTCTATCATCAACAATCTCAATAACTTCAAAATCGAAAAATACACTTGCGCCATCAATATCTATGCTGATGCCATGCAGTCGACCCATAGGAATGATTTTTTGTTGATTTTCCATCCTTAGCTGAATCAATGAACATTGAGGCTTATGTATCCCCATCCGTTCCCATGTTTGTTTAGGAAAAACATTGGAATTTTATCCAAGATCAAGGATTACTTGATCCATTTCATAATCTCTGATCTGCACGGTTAGCCGCATTTCTCTGCCAGTTATTTTTTTCTGTTTGTAGACCTTGTGCAATGCGCCCTGTTCTGGTTGTTGGTATTCTTTACCAGCGCATTTGTCTATCAACTCCTGCAATCCCTCCACAACCTTATGATCCCTGAGAAAGTTCATAAATGTCTACAAGAAATATGTTAGAATGGCTAGATCAGCTTCTTGGGATTCAATAATCTCCCCGGGCTTATTCTTCAACTAAATCAGTTGTTTCTGCGCTGGGGATGTCAAAGATCCCAGGCTCATAAAATTATTCTTTGCATCAATGAAGGTTTCTCTTTCGTGTTGTATATCGAACCCATTATTCTTGCCTCCAACTTTCCGGACCCATGTATCCTCCATATGCTTCTTGCCTTCCACTTTATCTTCTCCTGTATTTATACCATTTTGCGTCACTATGTTGACACATATATCTTCTTCATGTGGTTCAAATCTCATCATCTGTATGTTATGGGTAGGATGTTTATTGCGATTTTCCTGTATTTTAGCCAATAATGTAGGAAAACCATATAATTCCTAATAAAATGCGTGACAATACCTACATGATACAACAACGAGATTCTAAAAATATCTGGTGAAATGTCCAGGATGATGACAATTATAGCATATGATTTGTTCACAACCTCATCCAACACCTTCTCCTCAGCCATGCCCTCAGCCTTGGAAACCTCTGCGCACTGTTGGTGAACCTTGATCTTCCCTCGCTTTGTTTTGTACTCGGTATGCTCCAGGACTCTACATCATTAGATAATAGCTTCGACAGTGCTTGTTGTCATGTCCCACTGAAATATAAAATATTTTATTCAGTGATCGAAAGTACTTTTGTAGCAGATGACAATAGTCTATAGAGTGTTGTCCTACAACTGCATAAACTACACCAGACATTCAGTTCCAAATTTGGTCCAGTACTTGGCCCATGTCTCAACAGACTTGGAATCATAGTGCCCAAGTAGTCTGTAAAAACATGACACTAATCATTATGGTGACCTTTTGCTTTGAACTTTATGCACCATACGTCTGCGCGAACTTCTTTTCCCTTATTTAAATCTTGGGGATCCATATATAAGCTTTCCAAATGGGTTTGAATCTATTGAACCCATAGATTAGTATCTAGTATCGGTGAAGCCTCTAAATTCATCGTAATATACAGTGATTTAGCTTGGGTTGTGACCTTCTACTACGATAATGGAAAATCTAAGATGGGGTAACAATGCAGCGATAAGCCATTCCTTGTGCCGCTCGTGAGGGATCTAGAAGCTAACTTGACTTATCAATTTCTTAAACCTTTGATCAAATTCCCACACCATTTCATTGGCTAATTTCTTGATCTCTTTTATCTTAGTAATACAATGGGACTACAAATTCAAATTCTTAAATTCAACATTCAGCGTAAGCTTAGTCTGGGCTAACGTAGCATTTTGGTTTGTCATGGTAAATTTCATGTACCAGGATAATGCTCTATCCTACAATGCTGTGATCAGCTGCACTTTCTTCATATTCTCATTAGTGATGTTCTGTGATCTCCATATCACTTCTGCAACAAACCAAAATTGCTAGGGATCATTCGATCCTTTGAAAACATGCATCTTAGGTGAGTGAGCCATGGTGAATGGAGGAGGTGGAGGAAAAAAATGGGGATGGGTCGTGACAAGGGTGGAAGGTTTTGGAATTCTAGAAGTGCCCTGATGATCTTCAAACTTTACTGACACACTTCTAGGGGTAGCAGGGTGGCTTTCTCCTTCTTCACATTCAAACCCAAACAATGGACTATACTCAGACTCAACGTAATTATTATGATCTACCCTAAATCTCTTACCTCGTCGCGTAGTTCTAATTTTCTTTCTTGTGAGCATCAATCTAATTGCATTCGTAGTACACCATTTTCACATAATATCATCTTAATCCAAAGCTCCAATGAATTCAAGTACTTAGCTCCCAGGCCTTTGAAAAATTTGCGCTAAGCTTCACTATAGGATCCAAATGTATCGATTGCAAACTCAGTAACAAAACCTCCAAGGATACTATCGATCCAATAATCAGAAACCCTTTTGATCTCATTATCAGCCCCCTTTAATTTCTTGATCAACTCAGGAGTTCACGTAGTAGGCCTATTATTAAAATGGGTTGTTTGATTAGCTAGTCCTGATATCCATTTGTGCAGCTTGCTAGAAAATGACGAGAAGAATATCTCGTACTGATCTAGAAAGATATATGTCTACAACCAATTTTCAGTAGATAGGCACGGATTTATGTTTTCTTGCACAAAAAATTCATGTTATTTTAGATATACCCACTCTTGAATATATTTCTTAGACAAATGCCACATTCAAATTATGGTCCCAGCAACAAAACCATTTGTTGGCTTGATGGGGCCTAGACCCAAGTTCAGATATGGCCGCGTGAACAAACAAAACCCACTGTTACTGACCCTTTCAGCAACGATCTGCTGCGCAGACCGAAATCTAACTCTAGGAAATATAGGGGGGATGCTAGAACTAGGTTTCTTCATCCATAGGGACAATGGAGTGTGGATTTATGGCTCATCTTCCTTTCAATACTTGAAAAAGCTTCACATAACATATCTACTAATTATATAGTCATAGTTCAACACTTCTATTGAACTAACTTGTAGACTACATGATCTTACCTTAACAATCATAAATAGTATAAATAACCTTAAACAGTACTTCGCGATGCAATTATAAGTAAAAAAACACAGATAACATAAGATGAAAGTAAAGCAAACACCTAAACTCAAAACATAGATCTGTCTTCAAAAGTCTTTCATTAATACTCAGATTTCCCCTATACACACTATTCCACCCTGTACACTCACCTTCAGGGGTCTACACACTCAACTGCAGACTTCCTAAGGTCTCTGTGCACTCAGCTGCATGAGCCTTTCCTCCAACCTGACCCATACAATACATAATCAAAATGATATTACATCCAAGTGCATCACATAAGAATCATATATTACCTTTCTATCAAGACTATCCTAGACTCCTTATATAGTCTTTACATTTACAATACCATCATCCGAAAACCATGGGTGAAGCTCAACATATACAAAATATTCCCATAATTTTAAATAAGGGGCTTTGACCCACCCCAAAGTCCCTAAGACTCTAACTTAGCTTTGAGTTGTGCACTATGCTCTTTGATCTATAGAGTCTTTCTAAAAATCTTCTATCAAGGGGACCTATGTCCAACATCATCCTATAAGGTTCCTTTTATGCTGGTGCTACCCTTGGTACCAACTCAATAGAAAATTCCACTTCCCTGTGAGGAGGTTGGAATCTCTGTTGGGAACACATCCTGAAAATGCTGCAATATAGGATACCTATGGAATATTTTTGCATCCTCAACATCCTTACCCCTTTCATTGTAAAAATACACTGCAAACATCACAAAAATTTTTCTACAACAACAATTAACCTGCATAGCGGTGATCATCCTCACTGATGTAGGCTGTAATATTCCCAAATGGGGAAGCAACAATATATGAACACAATAATGGAAATAGCAGTGAAAAATCAGCACTTGTAAAGTAAGAAGATCATATAGCCATCACACTAAGATCATAACAGCAAAATGAATACAAGTCATTGAGGAAATAGTCACTCAAGATGGGAAAAACTAGCCTCAAGAGAACATGTACATGAAATATAAAGATCACTGCTACACAAAAAATGCCCAAGGCTATGATAGTGAAATTTTATTAGATATAAATGTTGTTGGAGAATTTAAATACATGTATTTGAAAATAAATGGCTTATACAATGCCGGGAGTGAAGATCTAAGCTCCCAGACACAATTTCAAGACAACCCGGGAAGGATTTCCTGAAATATGCAAAAGTGAAAAAATGCCGGAATGTAGCCCTAGGACTGAATAGTAGCTGCAACTCAATATCTGGATGGAGATGTCTTGATATGATACATGTGATTAATAGACATCCTCCAATAGATCCGTCAAGTGAAAGGCTGATCCTAACACTGAATATATCACCCTCCAAATCAAGCACTGAAACCCCCACTGCAAATGCTCACTGAAATAATGAAATAAATGAGAGATATTGCACTGTAGATGATGGTAAATGTATTGGAAAAGTTCCAAGATGTGAAATATTCTCCATAATATTCCTCACTGATCTCCCAAAGAGAATAATGCTTCCTCATCTGAAAAACTAGCTCCGGAAGTGGGTTTCTCAACCCTCCACTACAACACCCTGCAACACAACCCAACTCTAGACAGAAACTGCACTGTAGCTGAAGAAGGTAGCTTGGCCTTAAGCCTAAGTGTGGATAAATGAATTGAAAATCCCCCCCAATAGGCCTCTAAAGAAAGGAAATGGGATTCCCGCTCGGGAACACCCAGTGCTAAGTAGCACAACAATCTCAACTAAACAGCTAAAGAATGCACAATAGTCATACAGAACACAAAATCAATAATCAACAACATGCCTCACTATGGCTGCCTTGCCCTCCTTATAAACAAGTGTGAGCCTTCCTACCTTGGGTCCCACTCATTAGGGTTTCCACCTTCAAGGAATCTTCCTCCCACTATCACTGTGCTGTCTCTTTTGATGAGCTACTCCATCCATACCAGCGCTGTTGACTTGGTCAAACTTGACCTTGTCCACATGTATTTTCCTCTGTTCACACATGAGGGTGCTAGATCCAACTATTATTATGATCCCTTTTCACATCAAGAGGGATTTTATGCATGTTTAAGATATTTATGGGCCTCCTTACACATTTATTCATCTAACTAGGTAATGACAACAAAATTAATATTCCCATTAGCTGCATGCTAATTTAGGAATATTACAGTCCTCCCCTCCCAAATGTTGCTTGTCCTCAAGCAACTGCAAGGATAGAATTGAAGAGCCTCCTCTCCTCCTCCTATATCATCCCCATAAAATAAACTCCTCCAAGGAATGAGATGTTATTTCGTTAATAAATATCCATATTGCCCCTCCCAAGTATGCAAGTTAGATTTTGATGACCATCCAAAATAGCTATCATCATAAAGAAGTAAAATACCCAAGGAGGCAACAAGGTGTTGTCTAGATGTCCTCTTGAGGCATGAAATCTGAAATTCATTGGGAACTATCATTCCCATGTGAAAGCTCCATCCCCAAGCTATCATCCATACAAAATGAGTCACCTCCCAACATGGCAACTCATAGAAAAGTTCCTCCCAATTATTCATGAGAGGCATAACCCAAGTGCTCCAATCAATCACATGGCCCACCTCATAAAGAAGCAAGTGATTTACTGTAGTGGCCATATCATCTCCAATGCTCCTCTTGAGGCATGGAGCATAAAAGGAGTGGGAATTTTCATTCCCCATGGACACATCCAACCAATGTGTCTCTCCTCCAAACATGCTCCCAACAAAGATAAGAACAACATCAACACAGGGAATCATAATGAGGATCATTCTTGCTGCCATATGTAACAAGGGAGAAAGAGAATGGTCCCTCAAATGCAACCAATGTAGTTTTACTCTCAACTGCATTAGAATATGGCATGATGTGTGGCTTCCCAACCATTTGTTTGCTGCCCCAACCTCCTCACAAGTTTGGAGAAAGTGCATGGTGTATGGTGCCAAATGAGCATACCCTGCATAAGATATCATCTCCCCAAGACCTCCTAGGGAGTGGCCATCATCAATACTGCTCATGGCCTCAAGTAGACCATGAAGTCTAGAAGGAAGAATGCTCCTTCTTTGAACAATGTTCTGCACATATATGGGTAAGGAATGCACATATTCATTATATAAATCATTATGCAACCAAACAATATGCTTACAATATGCTTTTCCCTTGCAAATGGAGTGGCTCAGAGATAAATCCCCTTTCATCCTCAAAGAGGGAAGAGGTGGTTGTGATAAATCCCCCAAAGAGTTATGTATCTCCTCCATCTCCACATGATCCATGCATCTCCTAAAATGCTGATATATATCCTCTTCAAAGCCTTCCCAAGTGTACCCCTCCATGATGGTGTCGTATGTGCTCATAGAATAAGTGTGGCTGAAGAGAAAAACTTCATGAGCTACTTGTAGTAACTTTATCTTGACCTTGGAAGCTCTAGATAAGAATATCCTACCATGCTAGTAGATGACCTCATTTTTGACTGAATATCCCTCCTCATGTAGCTAGTCATCCAATATCATACAAGTAGAAAGATCCTTGGAATAATCCACCAACAGTTGGGATTTCAAATATGGATCTATCCTCCATAGTGACAACGCTTATGATCTATCAAAAAGAACATCTATCATATGGTTTCCCTCCTCTTTGACATATCCCATGCCAAAGATGCAAGTTGGAAGGCTGCTATCCTTCCCATGATGCTCCTGCCACATCACAGAATCTGAAATGAGAGTGGGTAATGATGATGTTGGGAGAATTCCTCTCCTCTCCTTGAGTCTACCCAGGACTCTCAGCACTGTACCAAGTTCTCCCAAGGTCCCCACACCTCTGGAATCAATGAGTGGTGCAACCAAATGTGAAGCAATCCTCATCATCTCTTGATCTGGTGGTCTCCCCGGTGGAATGCCTCCATACAATGAGACATCCATATCAAGAGTAGACTGCATATATGAATGGACAGCCTTGTCCTTGCCCTTACTGCACAAATCAGTATGCCTCTTCTATTCATCAACCTTCTGAAATAGATAGGGGTGTTTCCTCCTCATCATATGATGCTGGTCATCCTCCCTACCTCCTTTCATCTGCATGGTTTCACAATATGTCAATAATGACACATGTTGTTCATGGGTTGTACCTTGATCTCCACATATGAGATACTTTGGGATTCCTTGTGAACCTATAAGAATCCCTCTTGTGGGAGCAAGGGCTCCACCTTCCTCTCCATGAGGTGCTATATATGCTCTAGATATGACAACGCTGTTACCCCCAGCCTTCTCTCCTTCTTCAATATGAATGGGAAACCTTTCAATAAGAGGATCCTCTTTTGAAAATAAGATCTCCATGCCCTTAATTCCAGGAGTATGAGATAAAGATCTTGGAGGAATCTGTATCTCATACTCCTGGAATTAAGGGCATGGAGATCTTATTTTCTGAAGCGGAGTTGGGTTTACAGATTCCTACAACATATGCAAAGGCTTTGTTTTTTGTGGTTTTTTTAGCTCCACCGAAGGAGTTTCAGAATGTTTCTCATCAAAAATTTCCACTATTCTCCTAATGAACCTTGCGTAAGAAGAATTATTTGCATTTCTTAATGAAAAAGACTCAAATATCCACCAAGCATAGGCCTTACCTTCAAAATGCAGCGCTACAACTTTGATGGCTTCAATCTCTGAAACCTGGTGTTGCTGTAAATAGGTGTCTAGCTCCTCCACCCAAGCCCTAGCTGAAAATTTAGGTGAACCATCAAAATTAGATAGAAAAAATATACCCACATCACGCTGCTAGATCCTTTACACCTTGATCTTGCAAAGCTCTTAGAGGTTGATGTGATCTCTGAACCTCTTAGTCTGAGCTTCATATTCTTGTAGATAATCCCTAAGAGTTTCCTTCTTACGCATTTCTTCTTCTTTCATCTCCCTCATAGTAGATCTGGGCATATGACTATGCTATGAATCATAATTTGTGGCTGGATGCTCACACTTATCGTGAAAAAATCTAAGGCTTGCTTCAGATTCAAACCCGTTTGGATATTCCTTACACATCTCCCTTCTCATCTTCTTGATATCTCCATGAATGTCCGTCATAGTTTGAAAAAGAAGCTTTGAGAGCCTCTTTTCCTTCCTTCCTCCAAATAATGAAGTCTTATTTTTGTCTTTTCTGTACATCTCTTCTTCTTCTTATTCTCCTGATAGCATAATGGCTGAGATCCACAGGCTGAGCCAAGATTATGCTCTGATACCACTGTAATATTCCCAAATGGGGAAGCAATAATATATGAACACAATAATGGAAATAGAAGTGACAAATCAACACCTGTAATGTAAGAAGATCATATAGCCATCACATTAATATCATAACAGCAAAATGTATACAAGTCCTTGAGGAAATAGTCGCTCAAGATAGGCAAAACCAGCGTCAAGAGAACATGTACATGAAATATAAAGATCACTGCTACACAAAAAATGCCCAAGGCTATGACAACATAATTTAATTAGATATAACTATTGCTGGAGAATGTATATACATGGATCTGAAAATATATGGCTCATACAATGCTGGGAGTGAAGTTCTAAGCTCCCAAACACAATTTGAAGACAACCCGGGAAGGATTTCCTGAAATATGCAAAAGTGCAAAAATGCTGGAATGCAACCCTAGGACTGAATAGCAGCTGCAACTCAATATTTGGATGGAGATGGCTGAATATGATACATGTGATGAATATACCTCCTCCAATATATCCTTCAAGTGAAATTCTGATCCTAACATTGAAGATCTAACCCTCCAAATCAAGCACTGAAACGCCCACTGCAAATGCTCACTAAAATAACGCAATCAATGAGAGATACTGCGATTTAGATGATGGGAAATGTATTGGACAAGTTCCAATATGTGAAATATTCTCTAGAATATTCCTCACTGATCTCCCAAAGAGAATAATGCTTCCTCCTCTGAAAAACTAGCTCCAGAAGTGGGTTTCTCAACCCTCCACTACAACACCCTGCAACACAACCAAACTCTAAACAAAAAATGTGCTGTAGTTGAAGAAGGTAGCTTGGCCTTAAGCTTGAGTGTGGAGAAATGAAGTGAAAATATCCCCCAAGAGGCCTCTCAAGACAGGAGATGGGATTCCCGATCGAGAACACCAGGTGCTAAGAAGCACAACAATCTCAACTAAACAGATGAAGAATGAACAATAGTCATGCATACCACAAAATAAATAATCAATAACATGCCTCACTATGGATGCCTTCCCCTCCTTATAAACAAGTGTGAGACTTCTTACCTTGGGTTCCACTCATTAGGGTTTCCACCTTCAAGGAATCTTCCTCCCACTATCACTGTGCTGTCTCTATTGATGAGCTACTCCATCCATACCAGCTCTGTTGACTTGGTCAAAATTGACCTTGTCCACATGTATTTTCTCCTGTTCAGACATGAGGGTGCTAGATCCAACTATTATTATCATCCATTTTCACATCAAGAGGGATTTTATGCCTGTTTAAGATATGTATGGGCCTCCTTACCCATTTATTCATCTAACTAGGTGTTGACAACAAAATTAATATTCCCATTAGCTGCATGCTAATTTAGGAATATTACATAGGCTTCTTCTTTTCTTGATAAATTCTCTTTTCTGCATTATCATCTAGGCACTCAATGGCCTTGGCATAGCAATCCACTATGGTCCTTTGAAGGTACAAATAATCCCTACCCAAAAGCATACTATATGATCCCAATGGTAGTACATTCAAATGTGATGTTGTAGACATACCATTTAACTCAAATGCACAAGATATTAACCAATAGTGAACTCTCTTCTTAGTACCTATAGCCAACTGTACCATCCAAGATTTTTCATGCACTTATTTTCTTAAGCCACACTTATCCACCAGGTCAGGATTAACATAGCTATAATTAGATCCAGGATCAATAAAAATAGAAATAACTTAATCAAAAAGCTTACTGTCCATCTCAATGGTAGATGCCTGGTGATCCGCCAACCTATTTTCCACAACTACATAGATCCAAGGAATACTATGATCAACATCCCCAATTTTCTGCACCTCCTCGGCACTATAGATATGAGGTATACCACCCTGGTACAATGGAAAATCCTTCTTGCAATGATATTTTCCACATATCCAACACTGCAACGGTGCTCTACCATCATCTCCAGTCTACTGCTCTCTAGGCTGCGATCCATGTCCCTCCTCAATTGTACTAAAATTATTGTAAGGAACCACATTTTATTTCTCACCTGAATCCTTAGGTATTCCCTACTTCTGTGGCCATATTAATTTATATTTTTTGTTTCATTTCAAGTCATGCTCACGATCAATTTCGCACTTTGACTGCTCATAAAAATGCCTTGACTTCTTAATGGATTCTTCTAGCAATCTAGGCTCATCAAACTCAATCTGGTCTTTGTATGCTAATGGAATCCCACTGATGAATCTATGAACCTTTACCTTCTCCTCCTTGAGGTAACGCACATATCTCAACAACTCCAAGAACCTACTAGTATACTCATCATATGTCATGGAACCCATATATAGCTCATAAAAATCCTTAGCTCCGGCATCATAGTACCTATCTGACAGGTGTTTCTTCTTGAAGATTCTCTCAAACTCATCCCAAGTCAAGTCATCCTCCAGAATACCTTTAACATTCTTCACATCCTCCCACCATATATTTGCTTTCCCTTTAAGATTGAAAGTGGTTATCTTGGCTTTCATGTTCTCTATATAGATATGAAATATGAAGAATTTCTTCATCCCAAGCAACCATGCCTCTACATATTCTAACTTATTAATCTCTCCATAAAATGTAGGGGGCTTAATTTTCTTGAACTCCTCTAGAAAATACTCACCCCTCCTATAAGGATGATGATGTTGATGACTATGATGATGTCTCCTAGAAGAGAAACTAGAATGATTCCCATACATACTAGTCCTCCTATCAGGTGTGTCCAATGATCTACCACGTCTAACTATGTCCCCTCTATCGAACTTGTATCCGGATCAAGACCCGCTACCATAGGCTCCATTAGTATTTTCCTCCTGCTCTTGGTTGATCCTCATCTATCCCTAGTTCTGCAACTCTGACAAGCTCTGAAGAATCACTTCATTGACCTCTATCTTCTTTTCCTGAGCCCTTGTAAGTATTTCCTTAGCCTCAATTAACCTGTCATTATCTAACTTACAACTTCTAATATTTCCCCTCAAGCTCCTCAATGTATCTGCTACACTACGAGAATGCCCATATCCTTGCTGCCCAATTTATATGTAGGGAGAGTCATGGGAACTATAGTCTACCATTTTGCTTGTCATCCTTGATTATCTTCTTCCTGCAAGTATATCATGTCAGATAGACCAAATAGATACCAAAATCAAATCCATACCTCATTGACGTTCAGGGGAGGCTTATCGCCTCTACAAGACCAATCCACATTAGTATGTACATGTATAATTATAAACATATCCATATAACAACACATCAATATGCACCATCATGCATAACCATAGCAACGATATGACAATCATGACCTTGGAAAGATCATAATTTTCCCAAAGAGAGCACAACCCACTCTGATACCACCTGTAACAAAAATCTCCCCTCACATATACCCACTTTCACCAGCTTACCCATGGTAAACATGAGATGAGGGGATGTTATGACAAGACTCAACCTCCTAGGTGACCTTAAGGAAATGGAGTCGATAAAATAGACATTACTGACTTTCGTCGGGTGCCTCAGGACCCTCCATGAGTAACCTAACCCCTCTAGGTGTCCATACCTTGAACCAAATTAAATTTTCCCTGATCTAGAGCCCTATTCATTCCCTTTCCAAGCCCTCCCTATGATTGGAAGCCCCTAGTTACTCCCATAGGCTTGCATCAACACGACTGTGGCCTTTTCTACTCAATGTTGTGCCAATGAATGTCAAATTTAAGGATATTTTTCAGGGTTGGGGCTAAGAATATTCCCAGAATTAGATATAACTTATAGAAATCATAAAATACATTACTAAAATGATTATAAACCCAAAAATGAAACCAGGACTAGATATGACCATCCCCAACCAGGACTGCCATTCCATCAAACACTTGGTAGACATGAGATATACAGGTCATGAATCCATGTTGAGCATAAGGGACTGGAAACTCATATGAGAATTAACAAGAAGGATCAGCACCCTCTCCCATTAGTTTCCTTAAAATAAATTAGGCCTTCCATCCATTATTATTTTAGTTACAAGCAAAAACATGAAAAGAGCCATGAATAAAACTAGTCATATATATGCCTATAACCAACATATAAAAATATAAGAAACCATAATATAACAACCATTAAAGCCACATAATAAATAGTACATTTACAAATCAAAAGCAAGAGAGATTAAATTTCATTAAACTTAGGGAAGAGCCAACCAAATTCGGGACTTCCACATACCACCTGACCATAGACATGGCTGAACCAAATATGTCTTTCAGCCAGTCACCCACGTGCCATATTGCAAGCATGAATGTGGGATCTCATGGGATGAACCAATCCAGAAAAACCAAGGGAATCCAAAGGTCAAACCACCTCCACCCTCACCATACTATGATGTCACTTAAACCGACCAAGGGATTCCTAGCCCTTTTGGAATTTTCATGAGACCACTTCTGCCCCAGATTTCGAAACCTTCGAATAATTCCAAAGGTCAAAATTGAGAACAATCCCATCACACCATGGCTATATAGAAATGGCATGGAAAGTCTAAAAACCATTGTCAAAACTCGGAAAAACCATGCCACCGACAACAAAAGAACCAAACACCAACATGCATGTACCATGCATGTCAAAACCATCTAGGAAATAATACATGCAATATGCTACCTATAAGTATTCCTGATGAAGCTGCTTGATCCTGTTCTTCCTTGATTAATCTTTGCTTCCTCTTTGCCTTCTTTTCATTTCTTGATCCAATATTGAAGTTCTCCAAGAAAACTCTAAGTGTCCAAGAGTGTGTGTGAGAGAGAATAGAGATAGAGAGCTCCAAAAATGAACTGAAAAAAGGTATCAATTGATCATCAGAAGCCTTTTTATTTATGTGGCCTCTATTTTCTTCATTTTCCATTATTTTTCTTCATTTTACTCCTTACATGCAACTTATTACCTTTCACTTTCCTTTTCTCCTAATTTTCTTTATTTTCATAAAAAATGTGCCAAAAATACTTTTTGCCTTTTCCAATTGATGCCCACTAGCATATCTTGCCTAACATTCAACTTGGAATAAGTGTCCCTTAACCATGGTCTTATTTTTGCCTTTGTTAACTCTGATTACATGAAATTTTAGCCCAGGTTTGTTACAATTTCCATCCTCATGACAAAATGAGAGTTGTGGCCACATGATTTACATGATTTAGGTATTGCAACTCTTTCCCATGAAGGTGTTGTAATATATTTGGAGGAAATATCACATCATCCCCACACCCTAGGATAGAATTTAATCCAATTCTTACCTAAATCCCATTACTTTCCATGACAAGATTTCATAAAGAAAGGCTAATGCTAATGCATTGATTGTAAACATTTTTTTTTATACTTTTACTAGGATTCTTGATCCAATCACCTAGAACTACCCCTTTCTACTCTATCAGGTGTTTCCACACATTTTATTTAGTAAGTAAGTTTCATAATCTTTTAATATCACTACAAGAAAAACACCATTTAGTGAAAGCTTTTTGGTGAACCTCCTAACACTATTTCTTCATTGTTGATTTATAGTGGAGGTCACTAGTAAAAGTGGGCAACCAATAATTTTAGAAGTTTTTTTTTTTTTTAATTACATTTAAGCTTTACAAAACACTGTGCCTATACATATAATGCATTTGTGTGTTTCTAACCCAACATCGCAAAATTCATCATATCTAATCTATACAAAATGGGCTTATTTTATTTTTAGTAAAATTTTGAGCATTACATCATAAACTTATAAGTGCACCACTGCGTGATATTTTAAAATGCATCAAATGAGTTAAGACACTTTTCTATACAATCTGCATTTTTTATTTAAAAAAATAGAAAATATTTTAGTGTACATCCATAGAAGGTTCCCAGTGTGTTGTGTTACTTATATAAACACACTAATGAGCATTTCAATTCATTAGACAAAAAAAAGCACATTAGTTTATTTATATGTACAAAGAATTTATCTAGATTTAGATAATTTTGTTATAAAATGTTGATTTTAAAAAAAAAAAAACAAAATAAACTAACAAAAATTAAGTAGTGTGCCTAATATCCCAATAACACATTAATGCAAATAACGAAATGCACACATCCATACTTTCTTAAAAATACAATCATGTAAGATATTAATGCATCTAACTATTAGGCATACCAAGGTTGGGTAAAATTATAAAATATTACTAAACAATTACTTCATTTATAATTTTTCTTCAATATAAGCATTAGTGCTCACCATCCCTGTATTTGTTGGTGCTAGTGTTTTCACATTTCTTTATTGGATTTGGTTTATTGTTAAATATTGAAAAATGGTTCATTTTTTTGATTACGCAGTCTAGTATGACCGATGTGTAAGTATGTCGGAAGCCAAAATAAAAAACTAAAAAAATAATAAAAAAATATAAATAATGCCGCTTAATGAATAACTTACAAAACCATATAAATAAACAATTTAAAACAAATTTAAAATAAATTTAAACAATATAAATTTAAAATATGAAGAGTTTTAAGAACACTAAAAAGAGAGACATGGTAAAGAAACAAAAATATAAATAAACTATAGGTATGGTAAATAAATAAAACCTCTTTTTATATTTACTCCATAAACCCCTTTGTATTTACAAAAACTCAAAAAAGAGGTTTTATTTAGGTGAATCCTATAAGCCAAATACTATATGTATAAAAGAGGTATAAAAAGTAAGGTAAATAAATAAAAATATATCAAATAGGAGTAGAAATCAACATCTAATTATATATGAAGCCTATGAACCAAATTAATAATAATAGCATGCAAAAAAAAAACATTATTAACCCTACAATTAATATTAAAATATTAATATTAATATTATTAAATTTAATAACTTTATATTAATACAATATTAAATTTGAAGCCTATGAACCAAATTAATAATAATGACATGCAAAAAAAACATTATTAACCCTACAATTAATATTAAAATACTAATATTAATATTATTAAATTTAGTAACTTTATATTAATACAATATTAAATTTGTTATATTATACTATATATATATGGGAGGGAAGAAAAAAGACATATGATAGAGGTGGAGAAATAGTGGGAGTGACAAAGGAGAGATGGTGATAAACTAAAGGAGAGGGGACAGGAGGAATGAAGAGAGAGAGAGAGAGAGAGAGAGAGAGGAGTAAGAGAGGCAGAGAAGGGTAAGAGAGGGAGAGGGAGAGGAAGACATAAAGAAGGAGGTGGGAGAGAGAGAGAAGGAGAGAGGGAGGGAGAAGGAGAGAGGATTGGAGGGTAGAGAGAGAGAGAGAGAGAGAGAGGTAGGAGAGAAAGGGAGAGAGGGGAAGGATGAGAGGAGGAGAGAGGGAGGGAAGAAGAAAGACATAGAGAGTGAGAAGTGGAGAGAGAGGGAGTGGCAAGGGAGAGATGGATGGAGAGTATGTATGTTTAGGGGTGAGATAAAGAAACGTTGAAGGAGTGATGGAGACAATGGGGGAGAGAAGGAGAGAGAAGAAGAAATGGAGGGATATAGTAACATACTTGGAGAGAGAGATAGAGTGATGGGGGAAAAGAGAGTATTTGAGAGAGAGAGAAAGAGGGAGAGGTGAAAATAGAGGGAGGCAGGTGATAAAAGGGGAGAGATGAAGGATGAGAGAGAGGAAGAGAGTGAGGGGGAAGTGAGAGGATTGTAGGGGAACGAGAGAGAGAGAGAGAGAGAGAGAGAGAGAGAGAGAGAGATTGGGGAAGAAAGAGGGATGTAGGAGAGAAAGGGAGAGAGAGAAAGGAAAAGAGAGGGGACTTAAGAGAGAGGAGAAGAGAGGGAGGGAAGAAGAAATACACAAAGAGTGAGAATTATAGAGAGAGAGGGAGTGGCAAGGGAGATATGGATAGAGTATGTGTATGTTTGGGTGTGAGATAAAGAGATAAATAAGGATTGATGGAGAGAAGGGAGGAGAGAAGGAGAGAGAGATGCATATATTAACAAAGTTGGAATGTGAAGATAGAGAGAGAGAGAGGTGGGAGAGAAAGGAAGGGAGAGAGTGGAGAGAGGTAGGGAAAGAGATATGGAGATGGAGGGGGAGAGAGAGGGAGGTAAGAAGAAATACATAGAGAGTGAGGAGAGAGAGAGAGAAGGGGTGATAAGGAAGATGGAGAGAGAGAGAGAGAGGGGGTGATAAGGAAGATGGAGAGGGAGAGAGAGAGGGGGTGATAAGGAAGATGGAGAGAGAGAGAGAGAGAGGATAGCAGGAGGGAAGAGAGATATAAGCGGGGGAGAGGGAGGGAAATGGAAGAGAGATAGAGAGGGAGGGAGAGGAGGACGGAGTGATAGATAGATATATTGGAGAAAGAGAGTGTATTTTTTGGGGTTGATATAGAGATACAAAGGGATATAGAGATATAGATGGAAGGTGAAGAGAGAGAGCAATAGGGAATTTGAGGTCTACAATAGGCCTCCTAAGAAAAATGTACAACCAAAATAAATCTTATGAGAACCAACAGGATTCAAGATGATGATGTCAACCACGGGGGATGATTCACCATTTTTGGAGTAAAAAAGTAAAAAGGTGAAAAAACAATAAAATAATAAAACTACTTTTTCAACTCGTATTTTCAACTTATCTCTCTAAGGGTTTACTCAAATTTCGAGTAGGAATATTACTTGGATGAAAAATTTAATTTCCCATCCAAAGAGTACTCATGTTGCATACTTTTGATGGACTCTGCTATGCGAAAAATGAGAAATACATGAAAAACCGTGATTCCAATCACGTTTTTCATGTATTTCTCAATTTTGGAATCACGGTTTTTCATGTATTTCTCATTTTTCGCATAGCAGAGTCCATAAAAAGTATGCAACATGGGTACTCTTTGGATGAGAAATTAAATTTTTCATCCAACGAGTATTCATGCTCGAAATTTGAGTAACACCTTAGGGAGATAAGTTCAAAATACGAGTTGAAAAAGTAGTTTTTTCTTTTTTCCTTCTAAAATTTGGTGATGTAATCAAATCTTATTTCATTATTTCCACTATTATTTTATAATTCCCTTAGGAGGCCCATTTTAGACCTCGAAATTCCCCTAATGTAGATAGATGGAGATAGGGAGGGAGGGACAAAGAGATTGATAAATATGAAGTGAGAGTGTGTGTGTGTTGGTGGGGGTGAGATAAAGAGACACAGAAGGAGATATGAGGGACATATAAATATATATGGAGGCGAGAGAGAGGGAAGAATATTTATTGCAATAGATGCATTGATTTCAGTGTAGATAATGATTTCTAATCCTATTTGATTGCTTGAACTAGATGCATTGATTTTAGTGTAGATTTTTATTTCTAATGATATTTGATTACTTGAACTAGATGCATTGATTTCAATGTAGATGATTTATAATCCTATTTGATCGCTTGCACTAAATGCATTGATTTCAGTGTAGATGGTGATTTATAATATTATTTTATTGATTTCACTAGATGCATGCATTTCAATGTAGATGTTGATTTCTAATTATATATGATATCTTACACTAAATGCATTGATTTCAATATATATAATTTCTAATCCTATTTGATTGCTTGCACTAAATGCATTGATTTCAGTGTAGATGGTGGTTTATAATCCTATTTGATTTCTTGAACTAGATGTATTGATTTTAGGGTATATTTTGGTTTCTAATCCTATTTTCTTACTTGCACTAGATGCATTGATTTGAGTGTAGATGTTGATTTCTAATCCTATTTGATTACTTGCATTAGATACCTTGATTTCAGTGTAGATGTTGTTTTCTAATATTATTTGATTTTTTGCATTATATGCATTAATTTTAGTGTATATGTTGATTTCTTATTTGATGTAATTAAGTGTATGATGGTACATTAATTTTAATGTCATTCGATTAATAGTGTGCATTGATTTCAATGTAAGCACAAAAAAATATTGACAATGTAGATTTATTTTTGTGTTATAGCAATTAAACATAATAATATTGGAGGGAAAGAGAGACAAGGTATGATGTTTACTACAACAACTCAAGCTAAATATTTAAATGGTTTATGATTTCAATTATCAATTTCATATAATCGATATGAAAAGATGACAAAACTAACAAGGGTAACAATAAGAATAGTAGAAGAAAATAGTTTGAGAATGATCAAAATGAAGGCTATTTGTAATTTACTACATTCTTATTATTCACATTTTCTATCATTCAATAATATTACATTATCACTTTGCATTCAAAAATTTTATTTCATCAATTTTCATGATTAAATTTATTTTACAATATTTATCGTCTCAATAAACTGAGTTCACTTAGCAAATTTAAAATTAAAATAAATTGATAAATCTCAAACATATTTAGCATATTTAAAATGGTTATATTAATATTAGATGTATTTACATATTATTGATAAAATTAATCATATGTTCCTCATATTATCGATAGATTTTCCTTGGCCGCACATGATTGAAACTAGCCTAGATCCATCTTAACTCTGGATCTATCAAGCACCGAGATGGATAAAATCTCTCTAGGTGCAAACCTTTCATCAAGTTTTTCACTAAAAAAAGAGGCTTGCACCTCGAGATATTTTATCCCTCTTGGTGCTTCATATATCTTGAGTTAATATGGATCTAGGCTAGTTTATTTTATCTCTATTCCAATCATGCCTCTTTTTGCAGAGAGGAGGCCAAGTAAATTGTTTATTTCTTTCTAATTTACACTAACATATTAAAATGTTGAATTTGGATTAAATTTACCATTTTTTTCAAATTTTCAAATCCATATGATGCATTCAAGCCATTTAGATCACATTGTACAAATTTGTAATGTAATGTGATACATCAAGCACACTAATTAAATATATAAAAAAAGTATTAAAAAATCCTTCCATTGCTCAATGTTTTTTATAATATTAGATACCTTCATACCCAATGCTTCTTGATATCATAAACACACCAGTGGGGTATTTTTATAAAAATATCCTAGAATTGTCAATGGTCCAAAAAATGTATTGATACACCATTAGTGATGTCTCTATATATCACATGCATTGATATATTTTCTTTATATAGATCAATTTCCAATGATTTATGGTGCATTTTTAAATGTTCGATACAACCACCACCAATGTTTTTTCACAAAATAAGTGCATAATATAACACAAATAATAAACATGAGTCTCCCTCTTTGTTGGTTCCCTTTATAATATTAAGTGGCATTGTGTTAGGTGAGTGCACACTATGTTTAGAAATATCTTGGAATTATTATTGCTATAGGAAATGTACAAATATGCCATTAGCAATGTCCTCATACTTCCCATGTGCATCAATATATATATTTTAAATTAAGTCTTCTCTCACATGTTTTGGTGTATCTTTAATTATTCAATAGTACCTCGATTGGTTCTCTTTTATGGCACAACCACACAATGAGACACAAAGAATCAATAAAAATAGTTTTAGTTGATTCAGTTTGGATCATTATATTATTTGTTATATATCTTGATACTTTTATAATGGAAAATTTAATGGAAAATTGGAGGAATCAACTTATAGGGTCATCTTTACTAGTGGGTGCTAGTTTGGAGAATTGGGGTTTGAAACTTTCTGGAAGCATTTTGAGGCCTTAAACATAGTTTTTTGAGGTCCAAAAGCTGTCACCAATGCCAAAATCCTTGGTGTTATTTTATACTTATACCATTCCAATGATGTAAGAAGCACATCAATCAGAGTTTGTATGAAAAATTTATGTCTTTTGCAAGTTGACATATCATGATTGACCACAATGGTACGGGTTGATGCCACATGAACCTCGTTACCAATGCATATAGGTATAGACACATGTGGAAATTGAAGAGGACTCTTGAAGGTTCAAATTTTTAAATCTCGTTGAGAGTTAAGGGAGTCAAACCTTGTCCCTAGTGGGCTATGAGGGTATGTTACATACCAAATCACTAGGACGAGTAGGCGTTTCATTCTATGTTTTTTTAATTTTTTCCATAGAGCGTAAAGAATCTGGGAGTGAGAAATTAGAGAGCATAATAGAGGGGGTTAATGTTTTATAACAGCCTTAAATGCCACATATGCTAGAAAAATCTGTAGAGAGAACCTCTTCCTTTGTATTTTCACTTTTTTCATAGCAAAGAAAAGAGAACAGAGCAGTCTCACCACCTAGTTGGGTTTTCTCCCATAAGAGTTTCCTAAGGAAACTATTATTGTGGATGAAATATGTGTTTATTTATATTTTATATTTCTTGCATTTCAACTAATTATGCCATAAGGCGTTCCTCTTTGAAAACAAATCCCCCAACTACCATTGTGTAATGGTCTGCACCATTGGATATAATGTTAACGATTGAAGATTTTTAGGCCGTTAGATTAATAATTAATAATTAAGAAAAAACTAATAGTTAGAAATGCTTCTTGTTGAACTGTTTCTTGATAATTTCTCCATAAGATCATTTCTCCTGCAATGATTTTCAGTGTTGAGCCCTAGTGATTACTACACCAACATGAAGGATAGAAGCTTCAAACCTTTAGGTTTATTTTATTGATACTTCCCTATGAGTTAGAATGGTTGGAGTGCTAATGCTTGCCCAGATTACCACTGATACATAACGCCCCCATGAAGGGTGGTTGGTTGCATTGGAATTGGACAGGGTAGGGCCTTGGAAATGGAAGTTGAAGCTACATTGGAAAGGTGTTATATGACAGAGCTTTACCCTTAGTTGGATTAGCTTGCCCCCTATATGGATGAATTCTTACGCAGGCTATCTTGCATGGGAATTTTATGAATGCAAAGGTAATTAGTAATGCCCAAATATTTATTTCCGTATGATTTATTTAGTGATGGATTTATTGTTTAGATCCACCCTCCATCACCATGGATATGGTGATGGATTTATTGTTTAGATCCACCCTTCTCAACCAAATATAGGGAAGCTACACTAAGAAACAACTGCAACTACAGATATTGCAACTGCAAATCAAGGTCAAGTTTGTCTACATCAAAGGAAATCTTTCACTCCAAATCGTTTTGAACCCCTGATCGTATAACAACCACAACATAGAGTTAGAAATTGTTGTGCAGTCGTATACATCCACGTTTAAGGTAGGTGATTATTATTGTGTTTGTTTATAAACCTTTAACTTTTTTTCAATCATTAGCAATTGAAAAATAGAGTGCCTTTTTAATTTAAAAAACTTACCTTTTATTAAAATATTGGAGAGAAATCAGATAAAAAGTGGAAAAAGATTAAAAGAATATAGATATAATCTATTAAATATATATTGTATTTTAGTTTAAATGGTTAATTTAAGTACTTTAGAGCTAGATTTAAAGTTTTTTTTTGATAATATTATTATAATTGTTGATCACGTTTACTTTATTCTATTCATTTGGGGCTAGGTCCTCTAATAGTAAGTTTACCCTCCACGAAACAAGTGATTAATGCAATTTATGTTGGCAGGAACTTTCTTCATACCTCTGCTCTATTTGATACCTTTGATCTGTTCGAGGAAGCTTCAGTGTCGTGTAAAGGAAAGTTACATTGTTTGGGATTATCTCAAATAAAAATTGAATGAAATCTTGAATGTGTTTTTAGCTGCTTACTAGTTCATAGACCGAAACATTTACATACTTGTTATGTCCCAACTATTTAATGGAAGAATAGAAACTTTCTCCCAGAGGATTTCATATGTATACATTATACATGATGTACAATATATTTGATATTAGAATGGCTTCTACTCGGCTTGCTGCAGAACATCTCTTATATGACTCGATTACAATTTCAAGTAGCAAATAGTGGAAAATGCCACCTACAGTTGTTGGAGCTTCGACCATCCTGAGCACAATATTTGATTTATAATTTTGAAAGAAATTTATTTTGATTATAATAAATTTTTTTTTCACACCTGGATTTCATGGTGGAGGAATAAACGATATACATTTAGAGATGGTGCTCAAAATAGTTATGGATTCAATGTAATTATTAACTGAAAAGAAAGCAAGAAGAGACAGATTAAAACATAAAATTGTTGGCTATAAGTTAGATTAAATATGTCTAAAGATATTTCATTGTTATTCATGATGATGATTGTAACACACATACATACCAAAAAAAAATAAAATTACTTCCTACACTAAAGTTAAACCCATAATCCAAGGTTTAACTTACTATACATTACTAGATTCTCTTAACACAATTCTACCTTACCAACCCACAACACTTTGCATTAAGGTTCTAATCTTAATCAACACATATAAATTACAACTTACCGTCCACCATGGGATTCCTTGTCACATCATAAGATTTAATGTTTATTCTGTCAGCATCAAACCTTAATGTTATCATATAATATAAATTTACCACTGGTGCTACTTTAATGTTATACTACCGTTAGCATTTACCACACCACATAATTGTTTTAAACCGTGATTTGGTTCTCTCGAGGTATAGCTGGCACGATTCTGGATATTCAATGCGGTGAGTACTTGAAATTTAATTCTGTTGAGAGTTGTGTGATCTGCTAGGATTTGTTGCGAGTTTTTATGGTCCTCACCTTAAATCTTCATTGTCGATCTAAAGATATTGACAGAGAATGATTCCAGTGGAAAAATGGCATAGTTATTCTCGCCAACCCTAGCTGGCACCTTCTTTGTTACTGCATCTGTGTCAAGGAGTTCCTTTAGCTTCGAGGGTTTTCTCTGTCTGAGAGTTTTGTCTCCGCCACCACGCAATTTCACCAGGCTCGCGAGGTTCACAAGGGTGCAGCCCTTATGGTTTCTTTTGCATTTCTTAATGGATAAGAGGTACCATTATCATTAACGATGAGTTCTTGGACATGATCTTCCTTCGTTGTTCAAGCAGTTTCCTCAAGACTGGTTCCACTTTTTTATCATTCAGGTAAATTCCTCCCTTCACGTTTGCATAAGTCTTCTCAACACATTTCCAAATTTTTAGAGGATTATCTCCGAAATTCCGTGTTTAATTTCTCTTTTGTTCCCTAGGGCTACTAGTGCATTGCTTAGAATGTTGAGATGAATTATATTCCTAAGGTAATCTTCTCAATAGTTCCTAATTTTCTTAAACATGATTTCTTCATTTTGAGTAGGGAAACATTTTATAACGGATAAAATTCCCTTTTAGGTTTTCTCTCCATGGCTATTGTTGCAAGTCGACTCTGGCAGGTCGGAATTTCTCCGGTTAACATGTCCTTTTGCATAGAATTTCGTTATTTGAATTAGCATTTGACACGAATAATATGCTCAAGACATCTTCCAGTTACTTCTAATACTTGCGCTCAGAAATTGAGGGCTTAACTGTCTTAGGTGGACTTCGGGTCTTCATGGGTTAATGAACCCAAAACTCAGCTTTGTCAGTCGGCCTGGTTTAGGTCTTGTTTTTATTTTTAAATGTATAATGTGTAGATAAAGAATATGTTCTGACCAACATTTCTTGAGGCCACGGATTGTCTCTCCAGCTTTGCTATTTTGTAAAAATTAATCTTGCATTTAGTATGAAAAGTCTACTGTGGGTTCATTACTAGAGTTCGACCCTTGCACAATTGCAAATTTGGAAATGGGCTCTACTAAGTAAATACTATTGAAACAGTTTTACTTGCCATTCGGATTTCATGTATTATTTTTGAAAACAATGACTCACTGTTTCTTTTTAATGAAATGAAATGCTTGCTATGTTTTTGCAATAGTTCATAACTTGTTACGTTTCTTATATTTATGCGTATTTTAATTTCTTACTTCATTCAAATGGTAAATATGTATGTATGTTCGTTAGATAAGACTTAACTCAAATTTTCTTGTAAATATTTTTCTCACTGTCTTTATAGTATTTTTGTTCTCCTGTCTTTAGCTTCTGTGCGTAAATTACCTATATATCTGTTTATTTCTTTACATTAAGTTTTATTCTTGGTGACTAGACCACCGGATAACTTGTCCGTGTATAGTAAGAATTTAGGGAGGCGATGTGTAACGGGTTGAGGGTTTTACCCTCATTCCCTCTACCAAAATCTCTCCCTGCAATAACTTAGATAGACAGTAACCCTTGTAGCTACAATGTTCACTTATGTTATTTTTAAAAACTATTTTTGGCACAGTTAATTTTTAAAAGAATACCATAGTATTAAAGAATTCCCGCGTTACTTTATTGTATACGATCAACTATCATAAGGTTAACCGGGTTTCTCCTAGCAGACATCAATTATATTTCTACCTATCGTACAGTTAATATATCTACACATATATTCACATGTTTTTTAATCTATAAATCATACAAAAGTAATACACAGAACCCCGTAATTATTTTCCGGGTTTCTCATTTATTCTAGTTCTTCTTTCTCCAACATAAGAAAAGTTTTCAAGTTTTTATATTAACATTTATTCTGAAAACAAATACCAAATGTCTGTCAGCAATAATCTTTAAACAATCCTTCTGTCTATTTACTATTAAATCAGATAGAACTTATCTGAAAATATATTTGGCTGTAGGTGTCCACCCAACCTTCAAGAGAGGCAATGATGTCCTGCTCTTCCCTCGTGCTTCCACTGAAAGGTACAGGTTGACAGTAGATTTTATGTTGTGACCTAAAGACTGCTAGTCCAGTCAGTGCCAGAAAACTTAGGGAATCTTTGGGTGATTTCCACTGGTCTCTACCAGCCCAGGAAAATCTCCACTCCCTCCTTAGCCCATGAATAGAACCCCTATTCCTCACTGGGATGAGTCTATTATCCCAAGAGGAGCAGGTAATTGTTCAAACTGTCCAACCACCTTTCAGTTCTTGGAAAACATTTACCATCAAACTTTTTACTTTTACTTTCAATAACTAATTTTATTATTCAAAATTAAAAAGAAGGAAAATAACTTTTCTAGCAAAATATTAATTGTCTCAGTCTTTTTCCTTAAACAATATTAAAATTCATTTAACTAGTTAACAACTAGTTAATAGTAAATACAGCTGTCACAAATTCCCCCCTGGAAGTAACATCGTCCTCAGTGTTTTACTCCAGCTCAAAAAATAGCTCTAGGTAAGCTTTGCTCACAAACCCTTCGTCCTCCCAAGTAGCCTCATCTGGGCCGAAGTGCTTCCATTGCACTTTAACCTGGGTGATGACTCGCTTTCGGAGCATAATTTCTGTCCAGTCAAGTATGTGTTGTGGCTCGACCAGAAACTTGCTGTCCAACTTTACCTGCAAAAAAAAAAGTTCCTTATCAAATTCTCATACATAAATCATATTTCAAGTTAGGATTTTTAATTCTATCCTACCTATATATTCTGCCAATGAATTATGTGCTTCGAATCATGCACATAACGCTTCAATAGGGAAACATGAAACACATTATGTACTTGGATGTGACTGGGTAAAGCCAGCCGATAGGCCATAGGTCCTACCCTTTCCAAAATTTGAAAAGGTCCATATAACCTGGGAGCCAACTTGGCACAAGAGGTCCATTGCAAGGTAATCCTCTTGGGTTTGATCCTCACATACACATGGTCTCCCACTTCGAATTCCTGATAAGTCCTCTTTTTATCTTCATAGATCTTCTGCCTATCTTGTGCAACCTTCAAATTTTGTCTTATATTATTTACTTCTAATTCCATTTCAGCAAGCATTTCTAGTCCCAACATTAATTTTGTTTTGGGGCTGCTCCAATTTATGGGTGTGAGACACTGCCTCCCATATAGGGCTTCGAAAGGACTCATTTTAAGGGACTCATGATAGCCATTGTTGTAAGAAATTTCAACCAGATGCAAGTAGTCTTCCCATTTGGTTGGCTGCTACATCACATACATGCATAGCATGTCTTCCAGAACTTGGTTAACCCGCTCTGTTTTACCATCTATCTGGGGATGATATTTAGGTCCCTACACCTATAAATAGAGTTTTCAAAAATGCATAAGTGAACTTAACATCTCTGTCTGAAATAATAGTTTTTGGAATACTGTGTAATATGAATATTTCTCTCATAAAAATATCTGCTATCTGTACAGTCTTGTAAGTAGACTGTACAGGTATAAAATGTGCAGATTTAATTAATCTGTCAACTACCCCCATGATGGAGTCATTGTGCTTCTTCGACCATGGTAATCCTATAATAAATTCTAGGGATATGACCTCCCACTTCCATTCAAGTATCAGTATGGGCTGAAACAATCCTGCGGGATGTTGATGCTCCACCTTCACCTGCTGACACTTCAAATAGTTATTTAAATACTCAACAAATTTTTTACGCATACCAGGCCAGAAATATACCTTTCTAATAGCAGTCAACATTTTCTGGTATCTTGGGTGACCTGCATAATTGCTACGATGGTATTCATCCATTGTTAGCTCCTTTAGGTCCACACAGTTTGGTACATACAAATATCCTCTAAAGGTTAGAATCTGATCATTATTTACTCCATATTCAGAAGTACTTCCTTGCTTTCTGGTCTCTTCCATTTGCTGCCATAGGAATTGATATTCTAGATCTTTTTGTGCTTCTTCTTTTACTTGATCTAAGAATTTATTTTCAAGCTGATTGTAATAAAGCTCATAAAGACAATGCAACATCCTACTTAAAGCATCGACCACCCAGTTTTCCTTACCTTTCACATGCTGGATGTCCATATCAAACTCACTTAGAAAGGCATTCCATCTTGCCTGTCTGGAGTTTAAATCAACTTGCTTGAAATAACTAGTCAAACTGCTATGATCTGTTTTTAGCACAAACTTTTTACCCAAAAAGTAATGTCTCCATACTCGGAGTGCATGTACTATTATTTTTAACTCTAGATCATAGGCCGAATATCTTTGTTCATGTTCCTTCAGCTTTCTTGACTCATAAGCCACTACTTTTCCTTCTTGAGATAAAATTTCCCCAACACCCTCTTTACTAGCGTCTGTACAAACTTCAAATTCTTTGCTGGGGTCATCTACCCTCAACATTGGTGCAGTGGTCAACAACGCTTCAAATTCTCAAAGCTATTCTAACACTCAATATTCCACTTAAATAATTTTCCTTTTCTCTGCAAAAAGCTGATGAGAAAAGAAATTCTGGAAAATCCCTCAATAAATCTCCGATAGTACCCAGCTAATCCCATAAAGGATTGAATATCTGCCACATTCTGGGGTACTCGCCATTCCATGATTGTCTTTATTTTCTTTTGATCAACAACAATCCCTTTTTCTAAATGACATGGCCTAAGTATTGGAGTTCTGTTTTAAAGAAATCACATTTGTTGAACTTAGCGTACAACTAGTGTTTTCTTAGCATTTCCAGCACAATCCTTAAATGATCTTTATGTTCTTCCTAGTTTTTAGAATAGATTAAAATTTCATCTATGAATATAACTACAAAATTATCTAGGAAAGGATGAAATATACCATGCATTAACCTCATAAAGGTTGCTGGTGCATTTGTTAACCTGAAGGGTAACACCACAAATTCATAATGCCTGTACCTAGTACAGAATGAAGTCTTGCAAATGTATTCATCCTTGATTCAGATCTGGTGATATCCAGATCTTAAATCTGTCTTTGAAGATACTGTGGCCCCCTTCACCTAATCAAAAATATCATCAATCCTTGATAATGGATACTTATTCTTGACTGTTAAATTGTTTAGCTATCTATAGTCCATGCACATTCGCATGGTTCCATATTTCTTCTTAACGAACAACACTTGTGCTCCCCACAGGGACACACTTAGATGAATATAAACTTTATCAAACAATTCTTGTAACTGCATATTTAATTTAGTTAATTCTGGAACACTCATTCTATAAGGAGCTCTTGACATAGGAGATGCTCCCGGCATTAACTCTATGGTGAAATCAATATCTCGTTTTGGTGGAAATCTAGGAATATTTTCTGGAAAAACATCCATGAAATCTTGTACCACAAGTATGTTTTCCATCATTGGTGATTTTTCCTTGGAATTAGCATATACCACCTAAATAACATATATCTAGCATCCCTTTCTTATAAATTTATTTATTTGGGATGCTGTAATTGGACGTAGCTGTAGTGGCTTATTAATTCCTTGAATCTCCTTGCATGTTCCATCTTGGATTCTTCAATAGATGATCTTTTCTTTGTAGTACACTAAGGTCCAATGTTTTTCTAGCCAATCCATGCCCAGAAAAACATCATAGGACCCTAATGGTAGTATGTTCAGGTCCACATTCAACTATTGTTCTAAAATTTCTAATGTACAGTTTGGAATCTTGGCAGTTACCTTTCCTTTTGCTCCTGTGGCTAGTTGTACCAGCCATGGTTTTTTGAATTTTTTCCCTTTTAATTTACAAATTTCAACTATTTTGGGACTAACATAACTTAGACTTGCACCTGGGTCTACCAAAATAGAAACAAATTGAGAAAATAATTTACCTTCCAACTCAATCATTGTTGGCAGATAATCTGCCTGCTGATCCTCCAATGCTGCGTTGATACGAGGAATGTTTCATGCCACATCTCCTACTATAGAAGCCTCCTACAGTTTTGAAACTGTATCATTTCTTGCTCGTTGTGGGAAGTTTTTATAATAGTGTGCCTCACCACACCCCTAACACTGTAGAGGTGGCTTGGTCACCTACCCTTGCTCAAGTTTGTTGGATGCCTCTGTAGGTTTCTCTTCTACTGGCCATCAGGTTCTTTGATGATTTCTACCAAATTGTTTACTAAAAGAACTTCGTGCATAATTCTTGAAATTATTTATTTTAGCGCTTTGAAATTTGAGCTTCTTTTCTGTCCATTCCTTGGCTACCAAATTTTTCTAACCTCCCCTTTAGCATTGGATTGTTGATAGCACATTCATGCCATATGAATGGCTTCGTCCATGGTTATAGGATTTACAAATTCAATTCAATATTTCATATGTGTTGGCAAGCTGCTAAGAAATCTTTGCACCTTAGCCTTTTCCTCTCGAAGGTATGGAACATATCATAACAGGGAGGTGAATTTGGTGATATATTCATCCATATTCATCTGCCCTAGCTTCAAGTCATGAAATTATTTAGATTTCGCATTGTAGAAATGTTTTGTTAAATACTTGTATTTAAAGTATTTCTAGAATGATTCGCACGTAACATCTTGGTCCTCAATGCTGTGAACATTCTTCACCTCTTCCCACCACATAGTGGCTTTCTCTCTTAATTGATATATGGCCAATCTGGCCTTTAGGTTGCTGCTGTATTCGTACACCTGAAAATACTTGTTCATGTTTATAAACCATGCCTCTACCACTTCCTCAGCTTCACCATCAAATGTTGGTGGTTTTATTTTCTAAAAATCCCCCTGAAGCTCTACTTTCTGCTTCTTAACTTCTTGCTTATTCGAAAAAATGCCAGATTATGCTTCATTGTAGTTTTTTTTCTTATTCCTTTGCTAGGATGGGCTTCTTTCTACTCTGTTAGTGGTGTTGTTCCTTGTTTGTTGTTCATCACCTTCTTACATGCCCCTGTCATCACTGCGGTGTTCCATTCCTTGATTCTGCTTGTCTATCAGGATCTTAGGTATTTTTTCTTACTCTTGCATCAAACATTCGTTATCACTTCGAACTCACACCATATATTCCTGTATTTTCTATACTATATTAAAAATCATGCTGGTTTGATGCTGTTGTTCCTCCATCAATCTACTCGTTTGCTAGTTCTGATCCACAGTAGGCTGAACCCACATCTCAGGGCTCACTACTGGTTGTGTTTGGGGTTCCCTAGTGTCCTGGGTGGTTGTTGCGTTGTTCCCCTCCTCATGATATTTCCTATTATACTTTTATTCTGTGCATCAATATACACATAGCGTAAATTTTTAGTTGACCCTTAGGGTCCCAGCTTATGAACGCTGCTCTAATACCACTTGTAACACACATACATAACAAAAAAAATAAAATTTCTTCCTACACTAAAGTTAAACCCATAATCCAAGGTTTAACTTACTATACATTACTAGATTCTCTTAACACAATTCTACCTTACTAACGCAAAACACTTTGCATTAAGGTTCTAAACTTAATCAACATATATAAATTACAACTTACTGTTCGCTATTGGATTCCTTGTCACATCATAAGATTTAATGTTTATTCCGTCAGCATCAAACCTTAATTTTATCATATAATATACATTTACCACCGGTGCTACTTTAATGTTGTACTACTGTTAACGTTTACCACACCACATAATTGTTTTAAACTATGATTTGGTTCTCTCGAGGTATATCTGGCACGATTCTGGATATTAAATGTGGTGAGTACCCGAAATTTAATTCGGTTGACAGGTGTGTGATCTACTAGGATTCATTGCAAGTTTTTATGGTCCTCACCGTAAATCTTCGTCGTTGGATCTAAAGAGATCGATGGAGAATGCTTCTGGTGGGAAAATGGCATAGTTATTATTGCCAACCCTATCTGGCACGTTCTTTGTTACTGCATTTGTGTCGAGGAGTTCCTTTAGCTCTAAGGGTTTGCTCTGTCTGAGAGTTTTGTTCCGCGACGTTCTTGATCTATGGCTCTGCCACCACCATTATGTCACCAAGCTCGCGAGGTTCACAAGGGTGTAGCCCTTGGGGTTTATTTTGTATTTATTAATGGAGAAGAGGTACCATTATCATCAACGATGAGTTCCTGGACAGAATCATCCTTCGTCATTGAAGAAGCTTCTTTAAGACTGGTTCCACTTGTTTATCATTCAGGTAAAATTCCTCCCTTCGCGTTTGCATAAGTATTCTGAAGACATTTCTGAATTTTTAGGGGCTTATCTCTGGAATTCCATGTTTAATTTATCTTTTTTTTCCCTAGGGTACTGGTGCATTACTTAGAATGTCGAGATGAACTCTGTTCCTCAGGTAATATTCTCAATAGTTCCTGATTTTCTTAAACATGATCTCTTCATTTTGAGTAGGGAAACATTTTGTAATGGATAAAATTCCCTTATAGGTTTTCTCTCCATGGCTATTGTTGCAAGTCGACTCCGGCAGGTCATAATTTCTCTGGTTAACAGGTCCTTTTGAATAGAATTTCATTATTTGAATTAGCATTTGACACGAATAATATGCCCAATACATCTTCCAGTTACCTCTAATACTTGTGCTCAGATATTGAGGGCTTAACTATCTCAGGTGGACTTTGGGTTTTCATGGGTTAATGAACCCAAAACTCAGCTTTGTCAGTTGGCTAGGTTCAGGTATTTTTTTAATTTTTAAATGTATAATGTATAGATAAAGACTATGTTCCAGCCAACATTTCTTGAGGCCACGGATAGTCTCTCCAACACTGCTATTTTGTAAAAAATAATTTTGCATTTAGTATGAAAAGTCTATTGTGTGTTCATTACTAGAGTTCGACTCTTGCACAATTGCAAATTTGAAAATGGCCTCTACTGAGTGAATACTATTGAAACAGTTTTACTTGCCATTTAGACTGCATGTATTATTTTTGAAAATAATGACTCACTATTTCTTTTTAATGAAATGAAAAGCCTACTATGTTTTTACAACAATTCGTAACTTGTTACGTTTCTTATATTTCCACGTATTTTCATTTCTTACTTCATTCAAATGGTAAATATGTAGGTATGCTCGTTAGATAAGACGTAACTCAAATTTTCTTGTAAATAATTTTCTCACTGTATTTATAGTATTTTTGTTCTCCTGTCTTTAGATTCTGTGCGTAAATTACCTCTATTTCTGTTTATTTCTTTACATTAAGTTTGATTCTTGGTGACCAGACCACTGTATAACTTGTCCGTGTATAGTAAAAATTTAGGGAGGCGATGTGTATTGGGTTGAGGTTTTCACCCTTGTTCCCTGTACTAACAACTCTTCCTGCAATAGCTTAGATATACAGTAACCCTTGTAGCTACAATGTTCACTTATGTTCTTTTTAAAAAACTATTTTTGGCACAATTCATTTTTAAAAGAATACCACAGTCTTAAAGAATTCCTGCGTTACTTTACTGTATATGGTCAAATATCATAAGTTTAATCCGGTTGCTCCTAGAAGACATTGGTTATATTTCTACCTATCATAGAGTTAATATATCTACACATATATTCACAAGTTTTTTAATCTATAACTCATACAGAAGTAATACATAGAACCCAGTAATTATTTGCCAATTTTCTTGTTTATTCTAGTTCTTCTTTCTCCAACATAAGAAAAGTTTTCAAGGATTAATATTAACATTTCTTCTGAAAACAAATACCAAATGTTTGTGAGCAATAATCTTTAAACAATCCTTCTATATATTTAATATTGAATCAAACAGAACTTATCTGAAAATATATTTGACTATTGGTGTCCACCCAACTTTCAAGAGAGACAATGACGTCCTGCTCTTCCCCTGTGCTTCCACTGAAAGGTACATGTTGACAATAGATTTTTTGATGTGACCTCAAGACTGCTAGTCCAATCAGTGCCAGAAAAATTTAGGAATCTTTGAGTGATTTCCACTGGTCTCTACCAGCTCAGGAAAATCTCCACTCTCTCCTTAGACCATGAAAATAACCCCTATTCCTCACTGGGATGAGTCTCTTACTTTTACTTTTACTTTCCATAACTAATTTTATTATTCACAATTAAAAGGAAGGAAAATAACTTTTCCAGCAAAATATTAATTGTCTCAGTCTTTTTCCTTAAACAATATTAAAATTCATTTAACTAGTTAACAATAAATGTAGCTTTCACAATGATGATAGGTGAGATGTGGGATATTTTTGAAATTTATTTTGTTTTTAATTGTAATTTTGTTTTTTATTAATAAAATTATGATTTTTTTAGATAAAATAAAGTATAATATTATATCACATTAAAATATATAACATATAAATAGTATTTGTAAATTAATATCTATTTTACCATATAAATTAAAATAATGATTTTATAGCCATCTTTAAATTTAATTAATAAGCCCATAAAAAATTAATATTTAGCATATAAAAAGATTTTTAATCGTGAATATTTACCATGGATATTATTAACTTCTAAGTAAACTTTTTAACAATACCATGGGTCAATACTCAAAAAGAGAAAAATAGAGGGAGGGAGAGGGAGAGGAGGTAAGAAAATCATAATACCATTGTTTATCAATAACATCGGTCATTAGGCTTTTGATTATTATGTTACGGATCTAGGATTTTAATTAATATTTACCATATAAGAATATTTTCAATCTTGAATATTTACCATGGATATTATTATCTTCTAAATAATTTTTTTAACAATACCATGTGTCAATACTAAAAAGAGAAAAATAGAGGGAGGGAGAGGGTGAGGAGGGAAGAAAATCATAATACCATGGGCTAATACCATGGTTTATCAATAACATGGGGTTTATCAATAACATGGATCATCTAGGATTTTTATTATTATGTTCCAATACCATGCCCCAATACCAAGGCTTATCAATACCACATGCCCAAAAACCATAACTTATTTCAAAATCAAAATATTTTACAAAAACTTTAATTTAATTTTATAACATTTTTTAATTAAACATAAAATAAAAAAAGGACATAATTTCTTTTGAGGTATATCTAAAACCTCCATCCTCACAAGTCACTACTACTAAAAATATTCCCATAGAGATTAATTGATGTTTTATTAAATAAAAAATGACAATACATTTATATATACAATGATAGAGGAAAGATAGTGCATGATTCTTTGAAGTTTTTTATTATTGTATTATATATATTTAGAGGGGGAAAGAGAGGGAGGGATGAATAAAGACATTGAGAGATAGAGGTGGAGAGAGAGAGGGAGTGACAAGGGAGATATGAATATGGAATGAGGGAGAGAGGAGACAAGAGAAGAGAGAGAAAATGTGAGGATAAAGATATGGAAAGAAGGGGAAGAGAGATACAGAAAAGGAGAGGATACATATATGGAAAGAAGGGGAAGAGAGAGACACATAGACATAGATATGGAGGGGGAGAGAGGGGGAGAGCAAGGAGAGAGGGAGGGAGAGAGTGAAAAAGTTGGAGGGTGGAGAGAGAGTGTGTGTGTGATGGGGGGAGAGACAAAGGGAGGTGGGAGAGAAAGGGACATCAAGGAAGGAAGAGAGAGAGAGGAATTGAGAGAGAGGAGAGAGGGTGGGAGAGAGAGATGGAGTTGGAAGGGGAGGAAAGACATAGATAGAGAAAGGTGGAGATGGAGGAGAGAGAGAGAGAGAGAGAGAGAGAGAGATAGACATGGAGAGAGAGAGTGTGTATGTTCTAGGGATGAGAAGCATGGAAAATTTTAGGGGCTAATATTCGCAGGTGGGCTAATTTTCCATGATTTTCCCCAAAAAAAAGATTCGCCAATTTCCATTTTTTATAAAAGCGATTCGCCCAAATTTTAGAATATAAAATTATTTTACCTTAAAAATCACCAACATTATATAGAGAATATATATAAAATCATTATAAATTTGAACAATTTTACAAATAAATCAACAACATTTTATATTTTGCATATTATGGATTAGTGAGATTCGCCAATGTTTTTAAACTTCAATATAATTTCTGATCCTTAAATTTCTCCCTCTTGAGAAGGAGAGACAAGGGAATATAGAGATATATATGGAGGGGGGAGAGAGGGAAAAAGAGAGACAAATGGAAAATCATTTTGAAGAAATGGGAAATGAAGTGCATAGAGGATTTTCTCAACCTATGAAAAGACAGTTCTTCCTTTGAACCACCCAATATAGTCCAATTGACAATTTCTATGATTATATTAGCTTTTTATGTAAGGTAAAAATTATTTAGTAAGAGATTGAATAAATTGTTACATGTCAAGTTTATATGGAAAATAAAAGAAATTATAAAATATTTTATGTTAAATATGAAATATAACATGATAGTTTTGTTGAATTAAAATGTTAACATAATTGGTAATGTGGAAAAGTGAAAAATTATTTTAACTATTTAGTGTTTTGAGAATTTACCAACACCCAATTTACTGTAAAGATCATAAAAAATAATTCTAATCCCACTTAAACATGAACTTTCGTATATATCATAGCTTTTTTTTGTAGATTTTGGGGAAACCAAACCAAAAAATGACAATAACTTGAGGGTGCATCCTCTAATATTGGAAAAAATTTTAATTGTTTCCAGATAAGGAATGCCTAAAGGGGAATGGGAGATCTCCAGGCCCAGAAACCATGAAGGGGAAAGATGGATTAAGAAGGAATATCTAGAGTGTAGCACTAGTGCATTGTGAATGAAAGATTATGTAGGGAACGAAAAAAATGTCGCGACCGATTAGAGTGGGCCTGGAAATGAGTATTGGTGTTTAAAGGAAAATCACTGTAAATACTCAAAATGAGATGTATTTAAAGGAGCCGATTAAAATTGTGGTTTCGAAGGGGGTATAAAATTTGCACATGATTAAAAATATGCCTAAATAATGCATTCATGCCAATTAAAATTAAATTCACAAAGTAAGTAAGAAATCCCGGATTTGAAGTGAAACTTTTGAATGAAAAGAAGCAACATTTGATTTTCACTATTCCAAAAGTGGTATGTAAAGAAACTGGCCCTTCACATCCAACTATTTTTCACAAGAAAATACAACACCATATGGAAATAAGTTTTCCTAAAGTGACACATGAGTAAATCATTCTTACATGTTATAATGAGGTCCAGAAGGAAAATTACCAGCTCTTAGACATAAGGTTCCTCCTAAAAATGACTAGAGGAAGGAGAAAATAACTCTTTAAAGGAGCATATCTAAAACATTCAAGAAGAAATTGATAATACAAAGGGAAAGAAATAGGTTGAATATTATACATCGAGTATGGAAGGTGGCCAGAGTGCAACTCAATATGAATTTAAATAAGCTCATGTTTCTAATGAACATTAGAGAAGAGGGGAGGGATCTCTGATTTTTTTAGCATTAAAGGATCCCTTGTTGGGAATTCATATGCTTAGTGATCTGGATGAAAAGAAAGATATGAAATAGAACCCATTGGATATGGAATATGTGTGGTGGAAAAATACACTTGAATATGCATAATATATTTTTTCTAGTCAACATGACAATAATAGGGGAAAATTTATTAATTGTGCATATTTAAAGGAGCCAATGAAATTTTTTTGTATCAAAGTCAAGCATACAAAAGAAAGGAGACATGGTGAAGAAAATTTTCCAACCTTACAACAAGCCTTGAAAAGGAATACTGTTGAATGTGTAGAATCCTTTTTCCTTGATAGGCATGAGAAGTGCAATGAAAAATCATGGAATTTGGAAAATGTCGTGAAGTCTATCTCAAGTTCCATTCGTTTAGATATGAAGTATATAGAAGAAGAAAACTCCAAAGGAGACCTATTAGGAAGATTTTAATCTTTAGAGGAAAACAATGTTGAAAAGGCTAAGGAGGACCAAATAGCAGAATTAAAAACATAAGACGACTCTTCAGAAAGTGGGTTAGTTGAGGATTTTGGAATCCAGATGAGCTACATTATCCAACTGATTCAAGAAAGAACTCAAAAAGAGACAGAAAACAATGATATAAAGACATTGTATTAAAAAACAAGAGAAAGGTGGAATCATAGCCCAAGATAGAGCCATGGGAATAGAAACATTCCAGTTGTAAGGTGGAGTCAGAGTTCCATGAGTAGGATTTCACTGAACACGGTCCTTGAAATAATTGGGAGAGAAAGGAAAAAAACTACAACCTTATAATCCTGTGAAACTTTAACTTTAACCTTAGTCTTTAACTTTTTTCTTCTTGAACTTTAACTTTTTTCATTTCTATAATCCTTTCAAATATTAAAATCTCTTATGGAAATAATTTTTCCTAAAGTGACATATGAGTAATCATTCCTACATGTTCCAATGAGGTCTAGAAGTAAAATTACCAGCTCTTCGACATAATATTTCCTCCAAAAGATGACAAGAGGAAGTAGAAAATAACCCTTTCATAGCTCAAGGAGCATATCTACAAAATTCAAGCAGAAATTGATAATACAGAGGCAAAGAAATGGGATGAAGATTATACATCGAGTATGGTAGGTGGCCATAGTGCATCTCAATATGAATTTAAAGAAGCTTATGTTTCTAATGAACATCATAGAAGAGGGGAGGGGATCCCTTATTTTTCCAACATTAAAGGATCCATTATCGAGAATTCATATGCTTAGTGGTCTGGATGAAAAGAAGCATATGAAACAAAACCCATCAGATATGGAAGAGGTGTGGTGGAAACATACAATTGAATATACATAGTCTATTTTTTTCTAGTCAACATGACATAAATAGGGGAAAATGTATTAATTGTGCACATTTAAAGGAGGTAGTGGAAATTGTGTGTATCAATGTAAAGCATACAAAAGAAAGGAGACATGGTGAAGAAAATATGCCAACCTTACAATAGGCCCTAAAAAGGAATAATGTTGAATGTTTGGAATCCATTTTCCCTGATACACATGAGAAGTGCAATGATAAATCATGGAGTTTGGAAAATGTCACGAAGCCTATATCAAGTTCCATTCACTTAGATATGAAGTATATGGAAGAAGAAAAGAAGGAAAAATGAGACTTATTAAGAAGAGATTATTCTTTAGAAGTAAACGATTTTGAAAAGGCTTAGGAGGACAAACTAATAGAATTAACAACAGAAGAGGACTCTTCAGAAAGTGGGCTAGTCGAGGATTTTGGAGTCTATATGAGCTACATTATATCACTGATTCAAGAAAGCACTCAAAAAGAGACAGACACCAGTGATATAGAGAAAATGTATTCATAAAGAAGAGAAAGTTGGAATTATAGCCCAATATAGAGCTATGGGAAGAGAAACATTCCAATTGTAAGGTGGAGTCCAAGTTCCATGAGTAGCAGTTCACTCAACATAATTCTCCACCCCTTATTTTGGAGGAGTTGGAGCCGAGAAAGTTCTTACTAACTCATTAGTTGAAGAAGGCCTACATGAAAAAATTTGAAGAGATTTCTCAATGTGATTTTCATTTTACATTCAGTCACTCTACTCTTTTTTTTCAAGCAGTCCCTTTACCTCTGCCCTAAATTCAATGACACAGAAAGAACTAGAAAAAAAGCACTTACCTATTTCAATTAGTTGAATAAAAATGTCTTTCTGAAGGGTCTGTTGGGGAGGAATATATTATTTAAAATATTAGGAAAATAATTTCCTTTCAAAACCAAAATGTATTATCACTGGGGAAGGGATTTATTACATTTAAAATTTATTACCATTCTTATTGCTAGAAAATTTTATTGTTTCTTTTTATTTGATGGGACAATAAATGATATTTAAAAGGCACTAAGGTCTTGCATTATAATCCTTAAAAAAGTCACTAGATTCCCTTATTATGAGCTATTTTTTTCTTCTTACTTTTGGTTCTTGATGATGTTTATTATTATGACTGAGGTGAAAAGTTCGAAAGAACTAGAATATTGGTCGTTCAAAGAGGAATTGTGGAAATATTATTGTAGATAATTTACTAATATAAATTTAACTGAACTGAGATTTATTCAGCATCCCCAAGGGTTAAAAAAGGCCCAAATGTCCCTTATCCATAAAAATTGACAATTAAGATAACTTTTTGCTCTATGTTCAAATGAAAAGTGAAAGTGGATAGCGTAAATATTAGAATTTTATACCATGCTTAAGCTTCTTAGTAGTCTCTTATGAAGTACAACTTGTCATTGTGATAAGTTGTTATTCCATTAAATAATTCTAGCTGAAAGTAGAGTCCAAGTTCCATGAGTACTTTGGCCAAACTATCTCATCCATTATGAAAAAGTGCATCTTACATGCAATTAATAACAAATAATTTGTCCCAAAACAATTACCAAGATGTATATTTTTATTTGAGGTCCAATAATTCACTAAACCTATTTCTCCACCCCTTATTATGGAGGAGTTGGAGCCGAGAAAGTTTCTACTACCTCATAAGTTGAAGAAGGCCCACATGAAAAGATATAAATATATTCCTTAATGAGATAGCCATTTGACATTCAGTCACTTTGCTCTTTTTTATGTAGCAATCTCTTTACTTGTTCCATTAATTTCAATAACTTAGAAAGCACTAGACAAAAGACACTTGCCTATTTCAATCAATTGAATAAAATGGGTCTTTCTGAAGGATTTGTTGGAGAGGAATCTATTATTTAAAAGATCAGGAAAACAAGTTTCTTTGAAAACCAAAATGTACTATCACCAAGGAAGAGAGTTCTTACATTTAAAAGTTGCTACCATTATTCTCACTCGCATATTTGATTGTTACTCTTTTTAAATGGGAAAATAAATGATTTTAATTTTTTTCTTAGAAAAGCACCAATTAAGAAACAAAATTACATAAAGTTTTAACTTCTTTCATTTATGATATTATTTCCTATGATACAACCTTACAACGTTTCCTTTGCAACATGTGGTGCAATTGCTAGTTTAAGTAATTAAGACATAAAATTAGTTAACTAAAGGATTTGGAATCTAAAGAAAAATTATCAAAAAATATTTTAGTAATATTATCATATTTTTTGTGAAGACAATTTCCAGTTGAATATGCACAACAATTTATAGATCATGGGTGCTTTTTATCATATTAAGTGGCACTTTTTGTGGTGCATCTTGATATTATAAATTCATTGTTGAGTAAAATCTATGTATAAAATATCCCAAACCTATCAATGCTCTAGCTAATGTATAGAGACACCATTAGTGTAGGTGCCTCCATACATACCAATTATATTGACAAACATGGTTTAAATTTAAAGAAATACCCACATTTGTCAATGCTTCTATTTATTTAAGGAAGGACCATTGCCATTACCCTCTTACATTTTAAGTGCACTAGCAAATTATAAAATATTTTTTTCAAAGATATTAGTGTACTTTTAAATGTACAAATGTGTTATTGGTAGTGTATCTAGGCATACAAGGTGCATCATCTAGGTCTTAATGCCCTTGTACAAGTGGTGCACTCATTACTAGTAATAATAAAAGCAATTCCACTTTCTCATTGCATTAATTTTAAAATATGGAGCATCAATTACAATGTTCTTGATGGTATTATGCATAATAGAAGTCATGTCCCTATTTTTAAGATGCATTATTGTGTTTTGGACCTTTTTTTTTTCAAAAGAAAAAATTAATTTGAATTTTAATAAAAAATTGCAATTTATAATGATTGTAGGTGTGTGTGTACTTGATGAAAATTATATATGAATTAGATATAATGATGATGGTAATAATTGGGAACAAGTTGATTGGTATGAATTTGTATGGCACTGGGAAGCCCAATACACGGGGAGGGATATGTACCCTCACCCTATTATAAAAAAAACTTGTGTCTTTTAAAGGATGTTTGCCTCCTTAAGATTTATGAGGAGGTCACATGCCTCAAGGGAAACGCACACTTGTTGACATAATTGATCTATTGCTAGGATCATATGAGGTAGGTATTTAGATTTGGTATTAATATAAGGTACCAAACCACTGCGGAGGATATTTATTTCATTATTGGGCTATCTAGGAGAGGAAGGATATTTATCTAATCATTGGGTTGTCTAGGAGAGGAGAGGATATTTATTTAATCAACCTGTTTTTTAGAAGAGGATATGATATTTATTTAATCATTATGTTGTCTAGGATGGGGGGATTTTACCCAATTCCTTTATTTCTTACTCGATGTTGTGGGAGAAGGTTAGATTGCACATTTGTGCGAATATATGTTAGTGTAGACATCACTAAGTCTAGTGACTTCCATGTTTCTAATGGCTAGTTGTGGTTAGGCACATTTGGTATATAGGAGGTTAGTTATGTATTAGTTGTGGTCATGAAATTAGTAAACCATACCTTTGATATGCATCACATTAGTTACCATTTGAATTACTATGTAGATGTTTTGGTTTATAGGTGTAGACTAATTAGGTGGCTCACTATTTTTGCGTGTCAAATTTGTTTTTCTTTATATTTGCATTGTGTTTGATGGGAGGATGGTATTCATCTTTGATTTATATATATATATATATATATATATATATATATATATATATATATTAGAGGTTTTTTGTCATTAAATTGGCATTCAAATCCTATCATCCTTGGTCGACAAATATGTGCATATGTGTATAAGGTCAAATGTTTCCCAAGAGGAACTAGACAGAGTGCCTATATAGGTTAGTTAGCACCCAATTCATTTGAAACTGAAATCTAGTAATTCAAGAATTTTTTGCAATGACACATACGAAAGGTCACAAGCTTGGAAAAATTTATACTTTCAAGCCCTTACAAAATAAACCCTTGGAGAGAATCTATATGCTTCTTTTAGCACCTTCCATTATTTTCCATTGATAGAGAAATTATTTATCTAACACCTCCCATCTCGCGCTAACACTAATACCCTTCCACTATGTGGACTTGGCATGACACAATGTGAAATATGTTTGTTTTTTTATTAGGAGTTTTACGTCACACGCCTTATCTCAGTAGTTCCACCACACCATCATCCAAATCTATACAAACTTCCATGGTCCTCAAAATTTCATAGCACATCATAAGAAAATATTTTTTGATAGTACGACTATCTCTGTCTCCTAGGATCTGTCTATTGTGTCATTGATAAACCTCCACAAAAATTTTTACTTGCCTTTTGTGGCACGATGACATTCCATGCCAAACATCATACCATGTCATCATTATTCCATTTTTCACTTGACAAAGGGACACTTTAGCTCCAAAATGGGCCAAAATCACCTACCACGTGTCATGCTATCGAGGTGCCACATCATCACACTAGCCAAGTCATTGCCACTTGTATACCACATCACTCACCTCATCATTTTTCCACATCATAAAATTATATGGAGAGAAAAATATACATACGGGAGAACTTTAGGTTTATCCTTTATAAATTATTCTAAGGGCCATATGCCCAAATTCTCATTTAACTATTTAAACATGGAACATGGAGAAACACGAAAATATGAGTAAGTCTAGATACAAGTGATTTCACATTTACCAAATTGAAAAAATGTTCAAATGGGAGAATGACTGAATGAGTTTAGATGTTTTACACTGTGAATATAAGTTCATATCAATACAATGTCTATCTCATTTAGCTATGCAACAACTTCTTGCACCCAAAGGACCCATATAGCTTGAATATGCCTGGATTTCTTTTTCCTTAACCTATTGCCAAAATCAAAAAAAAAATTTCTCATTAAGCCTTGGGGAATTTTCTATGTGACATATACCATTGGAAAGGTCTCTGGGAGGACTATCCAACTATGCACTTTTAAAGAGAACCTATATTAATCTTATGCAGAAAAAATCCTTCAATGTAGGCCCTTAAATCATATATTCAACAATATGCAAGCACTACAGGACTCTACATACACCAAAACACAATAGTAACAATATAAAAACAATAGTCCCATGAACTTGTAAGTCCTTGACATCAATGACCAAGTTGACATAAATGATAGCCATCATTCAATCTTCTAAAAAAATTTCTTTCCCTACCAGGTTTCCTTAAACATAACTCTTGGACCACTTTTGGATAGATAGGAACATATTTAGCATATTGGAATAGAGGTATACAAACACACATTCTTAAGTTCTCTCAAAAGAAAAATTTAGGACAAGTAATAGGATTCTCTAGTTCTAATCATTCAATGTAAGGAGTAACTTGTGGTTATTAGCAAGAAATATTAGGCCTTTAAATTTTCTAAAGATTGAACTAGTTTTGGTTCTTCATTTGGGGCTTCCTCATTATAATATTTTACTTATGCTTATGGAATACATTGATTTATAGTCTTCCCTAATTTAAGATGGATTTTATAACACTCTAGGGAACATATGGAATAATTGGAGGAAGCAGAAAGACAAACATTTTGTGTTAGCTAGACTTCCTTACCATTATTGGGGTTATGGATTGATTGTGTAGGGAGTTGAGGTTGAGGAGGTTTGATGTGGATTGTTACTTTGGTGGAGAGGAAACATTGGAATTGGTGGCTGCAATAAAGCTTGTTAAGGACCTCAAAAGGGTGTATTCCTTCATCCTTGATACCAAAGCTCATTTTTGAGGTGGATATTTAATATATTTTGAATTTCATACATTGAGTTCGAATTTTTAATACTAACAAAACAATTTGAATACATGTTTTCCTCATCTCCATTTTAGCTAGAATTTCTTTGCTTCCCGTGAGCATTGTTAACAGGCTCAAAGGGGTCTCAACCCAGGTTCATAGTTATCTACGCAACAAAAAAACCATTTATTACAATTCCTTTCGGAAACAACATGCAACACAGATTACAGTCTCACTCGAGGCAATATTGGGGGATGCCAGAACTAGGTTTTTGCATTCAGAGGGACAATAGGACATGGATCTACTGCTAAGCTCCTTTATTATGCTTTTCTGGATTGCGTAGATGCAATTTTCTACTTTTGTAGTCTATGCCCTATTCATCACTTAATACTATTGCGCATTGCACATTTATCAATATTATGCAATATTCAACACAATATAACACATATAAACAACATAACATACTTCACAATGCATACAAAAACTTCAAGTGCAGATAATAAGAAAAATACATAAATACATAGATATGCTTCAAACTTCCATTTCTTTAATAATGATATGTTGTTTTCATTAAAATACTTCTCTAATCCATGCACACAGTTGTGGGTGGTTTGCGCACACATATGTAGACTCTTCAAGGAATTTGTGCACACAACTATGGAGCCTTCCTTTAGGCTCAAAACACATATAGAAAAGATAAATACAACCTTGATTCGACCATGAATTACAACTTATGATTTCGACTCAATATGATTGTAATATTCCAAAATTAGCATGCAACTAATTTGAAATATTGATTTTTGCTTATAACATCTAGGAGGTGAGTAAATGGTTAAGGAGGCCCATGCATAAGAATAAATCCCTCATAGTGTGAAAGGGTTTATCAAAATAGTTGGATTTTTCACCCTCATGTGTGAAAAGGGGAAAATGCATGTAGACAAGGTCAAGTTTGACCAAGTCAACAATTGCTGCCATGGAGGGAGTGGATCACTTTGAAAGACAACGCAGTATAAATGGGAGAAAGATTCCTTGTTGGAGGAAACCCTAATGTGTGGGGCCCAAGGCAAGGAGGCTCACATTTCTTTAAAAGGAGGGCAAGGCAGCCATAGAAGGGCATCTTATGATTGATTATTTTGGGTTGCAAGACTAATATGCATTCTCTTGCTATTTAGCAAAGTTGAAGTGCTTCTTAGCACAAGACATTCCTGTTTAGGAATTCCTTCTCCTTACAAGAGAGGCCTCTTAAGGGATCTTGTATTGCATTTCTCTACATATAGGCTTCAGGCCAAGCAAAAGTATCCAGATACAATTTTATTCCTGTAGAGAATAGTGTTGTGTTGCAGGGTGTTGCAGTGGAGGTTTCACAACTTCACTTCCGGAGCTTGTTTATCAGTAGAGGGAGCTTTCCTTCTCTTGGGAGACCAGCTAGGAGGATTTCTGGGCCCATTTCAGATCTTGGCACTTGGCCAAAGTATTCCTCATCTCCTACAGCACATTCTGTTGCAGGAACTGTGTCATTTTTCACAGTGTTGCAGCAGCAGGGTTTAAACCCTTAATCTTGAGCTAGTTTCTTAGGGAAAGGGCCAACCATTCTCCCGAAAAGCTAGAAGAAGGGATTCTCATCCCTCTATTGTATTATTCAGCCATGTGTATATCATTTTTTAGTGAGACTATGTTATTTCAGGGCTGAATGTTCAGATCTACTCTTGTGCTTTCATGAAACCCTTACCAGGTTATCTCCTTAATATGTAAAAGAGGCTAGATCTCTATTTTCCTTCATGAATTGAGAAAATAAACTCCAAATGGGTTATTTATATCATATTTCAGTAGAAAACCTCTTAAAATCATGCTATCATTTGCTTCATTAATTCTGCATTTCATAATTCATGGGGTTTGGGCATTTTTAACCATATCAGGACCAGGAGATCTGTTTAACTTAGCAAAAAGGATTTGTTTCTGATCCCCTTCTGGATGTGAGTGAAAAATTACATAAGATAAGGGATCCCAGTGTTATTTCTTGATATTATAAGAAAATTTTCTGAATATAATGTTTTTATGGTCAAAATTGTTGCTTTTCCCCACATTGGGAGCATATAGTGGGACATAATTTTGCTGATGTAACATACATTTGATGGATGTATGTTTCTCTCACTTATTATAAGGTTATTTATCATTTTTTTTTCAGAATTATGTTCATGTATTGCTGCATCCCCATTTTGGGATATTACAGTGGTATCAGAGCATAGTCTTGGCTCAGCCTGTGAGTTTCAGCCATAAGAAGATAGAAGAAGAAGAGAAAGATCAGATTGATGGAGAGAATGAGTCTTGTCTCATAATTTTTAAAATCCATGAAGAACCTCTCTAAGGAGGTTAATGAAATGGAAGAAGAAATTTGCAGTGAGACCTCTAGAAGGTTTCAAGAGGAGGAAGGCTCATGTACTTCCTATGATCAGAGAAGAGAACTAGTGTTTTAGAGAGCTCCAAAGCACTTCCAAATTCCCCTCTCTTTTAAAGAAGACAGGAAGCAAGGGAATAGAGGACACTTGGATCATAAAATTCTAAGCGATTACCTTGTTGAGTACAAATCTCAACTTAGAGCCTTCAAGGAGACTCTAGCTTTCCCACAGTTCATAAAATTGAAGGAAGAAAAGAGAAATTATGGCAAAGGAGGAATCAGGGGAAATATGTTTCTATTATCTACTTTTGATGGGTCATCTATAGCAAGGGGCTGGGCAAGGAAACTTGATGCATTCTTCTTACTACATCCAGTGGTAGAAAGAGAGGCTGTAGAGATAGCAGCACTACACCTTGAAGGTGAAGCACACAATGGTGGTTCAGCCATTTGAGACATGAAAGAGTGTCTACTCTCACTTATTTTTCTCAGAGGATGATCAAGAGATTTGGAAAAGGGAGGGAGAATCCCTCACCACCATTGGAAGAGGCATGTACCAGCGCTGTTGCAGCCATGGAGGAGCAACCTTCATCTTCAGCAGTTTGGGGAGCCAACACATTATAGGAAGGAACTATTGTAGCCATAAAAGGAGTTCCCAAGTTCCATCAAGGTATGATTAAACTTCCACTTTCTATTATTGCAGCAAATCTTTTAGAGGATTGTGGAAATTTACATTTGCATGACCAAAGGACAACACACACTGCTGATTTGGAGCAACAAGATTGCGCTGTGTTGTGCAACCTGGAATTGATCAAGGGAAGAATGAATCATCATACTGATTTGCCATTATTGAGTTGTATACCACACCTGAGGTTGGGGTTTAAAAACTTGGAGGATAAGATGAACCTTGTCCAAAAAAATTTCATGCAAAACCACATGTTCATCGAAGGCCCAACCACTACACCAAAATCCCAAACTACTAGTAAGGGCAGCAACCCAGAACGTTAAGGGTGGGCTAAACAACCCACTGAAGCATTTAAGGGCGGCAACTAAACAACCCCTCATTACGCAGACCCTGGACATGTGGCAGGGCCCACCTTGAATAGGGCTTCCCTAAACGGGGATATTATAGCCCACCATGCTCCATGAGTCTTGACCTCGAGACCTCTGCTTTGATACCATGAAGCCCCAAGCACAACACCAAAAGCCCGAAATGTTAGTGAGGGAAACAACCAAATGCATTAAGGGTGGGCTAAACAACCCACTTGAGCATCTGAGGGTGGCAGCTAAACATCCCTTCATTACGCAAACCCTGGATATGTGGCAGGGCCCACCTTGAATAGGGCTGCCCTCAATAGGGATATTATAATGATATTTCTTTATATAGCCTTTACATCTTACAAAATCCATGGTCCACATACCATGGGTGGACTAAAAAAATAATAAGATAAACTCGATCCCTTTACAAAAATATGGGATTTGAACCACCCCAAAGACCCTAAACTCCATGTAGTTGATTTATCCTTACTAGACCACGCACTCCACTCCTTGAGTTGCAGATTCTTTTGAACCAAAATGGACCAATTTGGGCCATGCCCAAAAGGACCCCAACACTCACATGACTCATCCCAAGTCACTCAGCTGGTGCACCCCAAACCTTCTTTGTGATGTTGGTGTAGGTTTTACTCAAAGGCTGAATCGTTTCTGTAAAAAAATTCTCTTCTTAGTGCACTTCCTTTAGCAACTTTTGTAATGTTGGCACAATGATATTCTGAAGCACGTATTTCTTCTTCTTGCGCATCTCTTTCATCTTCCAAAAAACTGTTTGAGACATTTGAATGGCTTCATCCTACCATCGATGTGTCCTTAATATAATAAAATGTTCCTTTCTACATAGATCCTCGATTTGGCTCTACAGAGCTTTCACTTTTGTAATCGGAGTGAGCCATCGCATGGGTGCTAAAGTCCTTGTACTAGTCTTGATCTCGTCCAACTGCTTCTACCTCTGTAGTACTTCTTGTTCAATATTTTGAATGTTAGGATCCTCGTACAACGAGGTCCAAATTTCTATGGTGTCATCTAACAACTTTCCACAGTCCTTGGCTATGGTAGAAATGCCTTCCAATGTGGCCTTAAGGTCTTCTTCCCACTATATGACCTCTGGTTGAGTGGCTGACTGCAACCTCACCTACAAAGCATTGATCTACATCTGATACTTGAGCTTGATTTTTTCCATGCTTTTATTGTTCTCCTTAACTGCGAGGGCGAAATTCGTAACCTTTACTACCGAGGCTTCTTCTGCATGGACCTTGATGTACGAAAGCTTGTTGTAGGCCTATTCTATTATATCCTTCAATTGGATGTGTTGTTGCCGCTCCTCGTCCCTCTCCTTGATTATGCAATTCATTTCCAACATTATGTTTTCGTTCTATTTTCTCACATATTTGGTTATCTGCAAGGTACATTGTTATCACACATTCAATTCATCTGTGACACCCAAGTGGAAGTCATGTAGTTTCTAAATGGGAAGTGAAACAAGATTTAATTTAATGTTTCCCCATTTATTTTCTCACTATCGATCTTCTGCAACTTCAAATTGCAGCTCTCCTCCAAGTACTTGAAAAACTCTAACATCAGAAGTTATTACTAATGATCACTCTCCCTGCACCTTGTTGGATCCTATGATCGCATGGTCTATGCCAACACCTTAAGTTCCTACATTCCCTGTTGCACATGTTACCACTCCCTCTGTTTCCCAAGGCTGAGAATGGACACTAAAGGAGGTAACCTTAAACCAATATTTAGATTTGGTAGCTAGCCCTACCAAACCAGAGAGGGATCTCTCAATGTCACTTTTACAGTTAATGAGGTGACTGGAGATGTAATGATCTTAGGCTAGATATAATCTCAGTGAATCAAGGTTGTTTGTTTTTAAATTTTTCTGGATAGGAATGACAGTCATGGAACTAGGTCTAGGTTTTAAGTCTGATTTCAAAGGTTTAGTTGCAGAGATGAATATGAGTTCAAGTAGGTATAATTAATAACATACATTTATTTTTCATTGTGTATAGGGTTTGAAAATATAAGATATTTAGAATGAGCATGAATACATGAGTTATTTCATCATAAGAGGTAAAACACATTTATGAAAATCTTATAAAATAGAGCATAAAAAGCCAAAATTCTGTTCATAAACTCATAAGATCATCATATAGAAACATACATGTCATGGAAATAAATCATAAACATTCAACTTTATGAGTTTACTGAGAAAAAAAATGCTAATAAGCATACCACTAGAGTCCCAAAATTATAGCTGCAACATGTCTTTCATTTCACTAAAAAAGTTTGTACAATAGCTCCACACTGCAAATAACAACTATCCAACCACTAAAATGACTTGATTTGGACTACATATACAAAATAGAAGTGACTCCACCTCATTGGGTCAAAAAATGATCCAAAACACATCATAAATGCACCCTATGAGTCATTATCTAGAATCTAGGGAAGTTAGAAACAACCCCCCAAAAATTAGCTAATAACTAGGAGTGTATGTATCCTTGATTAATTGCATGATTCCTCCATAATGAGAGGAAAAAAAATAAAATCTATTATCCAAAAGACACCTCATAGGATAGCTGCAACCTCGAAATTTGAATCGTTCTGGCTTGACAACTGTCCAAAAGGAATCCAAGAATGAAGTGTCGCGCTAGTTAGCAGAAGCATCGTGCCTCCCAACATAAGTGTTGCATCAATTTGAGGGTGATTTTGGATTACCTTAAGGAATCCATATATAAATATGAAAATTGGGATAGGTATCCCTATTTTTCCTCTTTCTATCCCAACATTGAAACTAAGAAAATACCTCCTGGAAGGCCTTCAAAAATCCATTCTCCCAACCTTACTCCAGAAGCGCTGCGAACAGGCAATATGAGTGGAACAATCATGAAAAAGAGGTTATTTTTTGAGTTTTTCTCCAAAAATAAAGGGCTTCATTCTAGCATGAGACTATATCTATAAATTATAAGGCACGATCTATCCATCAATGTAAAAATTTCCTCATTTGGAGGCTTTGAGGAAAAGCATCGCGTTACTGCTTGATGCTTCTGGAAAGGCCAAATTTCTAGATTTTCCAAAAATCGCAAAAAATACCCATAATTCTCAAAATATTCTGAATTTTGTTTCATGACATCCTTGGATGATAAAATAAATATCTAGGGATGCCTCAACTATCATATCCAAGTTATCTTTCTCCTTTAGCTTAATTAGGATTTCTTTAAGCTTTTTCCTCAAATTCTTCACCCTCACATTGGAGATTTGGTTCCTAGTGAAATAATGTCTTTCCATATGGCTCTAGAGGCTATTATCTCTTTTTGAATTCTTCAAAAGCTTATCAAGATGCACATTTACCCTTTCAAGCCATAGCTCTTTGTATTTCTCAATTTCAACAGTGATCAACTCATCAAAGGTTAGTTGATCTAATGGAGGAGATGATTCTCTTTATTGTTCTCTTTTCCTGATTAAACCTCTTGTTCTTGGCCTCTTGGTTTTGTTTTAGCCTATGTGTCTTCCAAGTGATCAACATATACCACTTCTTTTCCCTTAATTTGTTTGCCTGAAAGTCTGCCTTTGGTTTTCTTTGAAGTAGCTATTTCACCTTCAACTGCATGTTTTCTTGCTGTAGAAAGGTAATCAAGAAATTTTACTTTGAGAGGCTATCCTTAAGCTCTGATATATCTGCATCCTTTTCCATTATTATATCCTCAACTATATTTTCCTTCACATGCTCTTCCATGTCAGCCTCCATGGTGCTTGTTCCTCATGCTGCTGCAATGGTGACTCATCCTCATGCAAAGGTGGTTGCTACATGGTTTCTCTTTGCTCAGCTATAGTTTTAGGTACAAATATACTTTTAGTGGTATTAGGAGCAAAAACCATCCTCTTACCATAGGTTTGAGTAATTTCAACCCTAGGCGCCTTTGGAATTTCTACTTGTCTACTTGGAGAGCCAACCTCCTTTGGCTGTGTTGATGTTGTTGGCATGATCTGAATGATGGGTGGACTAGTGGTAGGCACATATGAAACAGTCTTCATGAACGTTTCCCAAGACATTTATTGCTGAGAGTTAATGAAAAATAATAATCTTGACCAAACCATGGTGAAACAAACTAGGGTGATGATCTTTGCCTTTACTTTGTAACTTTTCTGTCATTTTGACCAAACTCTTGAATAGATAATTAGGAAAATTGAGTGGTTTAGTGGCAGTGAAGTGCATCAATAACCTTATATGGTACTAGTACAACCTTGAGAATATCTCTTCAAATGTAAAATAATTCATAATTAGCTTCATCAAATGGGCATACTTATCAAGTAAATTCCTGAAAGGAAAGATGTGCTCATGAGCATCTTTGCAATGAGGCTTCAAGAACATCTTATAGTTCTCAATGTCTAAGTCCATCCCTTTGAACTAGATTTCTCCATGGTTCGGGATACTTGTCGCTGAAGTAATAAAATCTACTGATATGGTGAGATCAATAACTACTATGAAAGCCTTCTCTCTCCTGAAGCTAGTGGTAAAAAAGGCTTGTCAATTAAGCATGACAACCTACCTCTTGGATTCTCTCACAAAACATCAAACAACCACTGTTTTCAAAAGACCTATTAGAATAAGGAGAAGCATTGATCTCTTGCAATTTGGATGGCTCAAATATGGAATGATGACCCCCATTATGGAAATCTCACCCTCCATGATGTTTTTAAACAAGGAAAACCCTAGCTTGATGTAGTGGATAGGGAAGGTGAAAAAATAGGAAAACATGGGATAGTGGTAGAGTGGTTGTATGGATAGAAATGGGATGGAAGGAAGTTAGGAAAAATTACCATTTTTTTTTGGAGGTATGGTGATGCCTTGGCTAGAAGATGAAAGTGGAATTTTTTGACATGGGCATGTGAAAGGTGCCCAAAAGGTCAAAGCACAGGTTTCTCCTAGTTTTCCTGCAAAAAGATAGTGGAAATTAGGGTTTCAATGAAAATGGTGGCAAGGAGGGATGTGAGTGATAGGGAGTGTTTGGATAAGGTATGTGGAACATGTATGAAGGTTTTATATGGTGAAATTAAGGTTTTTTAAACTAAAATAAGGAAAACATGGAAGAAACTAAAAACGTAGTGGAGAAAACCTAAGGAGGGAATCCACCCTTTTGCTGAAGAATTTGACTTGAAAGAGGTATGAAGAGAATTAAATTATTGATTAAGAGGTATTTGAACCTTGAAACAAGATTATTTTACCCTTGGACGGCTTTTTTGGAGGTTGGAATAAAAAACATAGCACCCTTGCCAGAAACGTAGTGCAACAAGCCAAAAACATAGCACAACAAGCTAGAAACGTAGCACAACGCAGTTGGATCAGTTTCTTGTTGGTTGTATTTGACCTTTGATAGTTGTGGAGTGCAGTGAGGATAAGAGAGGAGCTCTTCGAACATCAAAGGATGGAATCACTTCAAGAAGTTTCATTTCCTTTTATAACATCACAAAATTTTCTTTTTGTCTTCTAGTGAAATCATACATTGAGAAAAAAATGTTTTTTTGAAAACTTGATCATGTAGCATACTCTTTAGAAAATAAAAATTTCCTTTAATTTATTCTTATATCTTTGCTAACTCCCAATGAACATGATTTGTATGGTGAAAATGACTTTTTTTTGCATTCTTGCATGACATGATTGGACATTTTGGTGGCGAAACAAAGTAAACCTAGACCCTTACCTAGATGGAGGTATGTTGTTTGACCTATGATCCTAGGTGATAATGGATGACATGAAATTTCAAATAACACTAACCATGAATGGAGTGAATGGAGTAGCATTCATACCTAGACAACATTCAATGAACTAAATTTTATTTGAAAATTGATTTGAAAACATGAAATTTTGACCTAGGACCACTACCAAGTAAACCTGAAAGAGTGTATTGGATCACTAAAAAATTAGATACTAACAACACCTCTATCAGTACTTCTTTGTACTAATATTCAATCCTTATCCATGTATCTTCGAAGATATTCTGCACCTTATCATGAATCTCATATATATCCCCCTTAGTAACGCTCATTGGTTTTGCGTCCGTTGATTGGGAAACCTTGTGCTTTTTCCATGCACTTGATGTGGTAGGTATCATTATCTTCACAATAAATGGTGAATCAACCAAATATGTATTAGTAAAAGGGTCCTGGATGCCCTGCTCTTTCTTTGTGCCTCTGGTCTCTTTGCCATCCTTCGCTGTTTCTTTTCCTACATCCTTCTTTGTTGCCTTCTCTGCTGCGGTGTCTTTCTTTGAGGCCTTCTCTGCTATAGTGTCTTTCCCATTGGTCCCTGTATGTTCTATTTTAGTGCCTTCAGTGGATGGGGCCAACCAGTCTATCAGCCATGTCTTTGTGACTTGCACAATGTCAAATTCAGTAACCAGGAATGGAAAAAATTACCATACTTCAGCTACATCCTTTCGCTTCTTGATGTATACTCTATGAAAGTCATCCTTCAAGTATGATACTACGCGGAAATATTTGAAATAATTTGGTGGAACTCTGGGACACTGACTCACCACTATGTTCAGATCCATCTCCGTTAATATCCATACATTTTTATTCTCCATTGTGTGCTTCAGGTCCTTATAAAACTAGAGCGAGGCATACCTCGCAGCTTCAGAAACATCCAGGTCCAGAGTAGAGAACTGTGACTCTTCTAGCTCCTTCCATTCCATTAATGCAATGAACAGTAGCAACCATGCATAGTGGAACTATTTTCCTTCCTCTTGTGCTTCAAGACAATCATCAAGAAAATCTTTGCACATGTAACTCACCCAGTTATATTGTACCCCTTTACTGTACTGTGCAACCAAAGAGACCAAAAGTGTTGGTATTTTGTTTGCATGACATTTACGCATGATATTTCCAGAAATTATGTGCACGGCAAAGCCCACCGTTAGATCATTGATGGAGCTAATATCATAACCCATCAAATTCTTCTCTATGCCGAACTTTTTCTTCATTTCCTTGGCGAATTATTTGTCTTGAATCTTCCCCATGAACTCCTCGATGGTTCTTTCCTTGGTAAGGAAATGCTATGATCCTCCTAATAAACATATCATCTATGGGTATCCTTTCTCTTAACCAGAGGGATCCATCATGTACTAACACCAATAACTGACAGATGCATATGGTATTGATATTACTATGCCCAAAGTGTGGAACGTACAACATGTTGAGAAACCCTGCTTGTTGGATTCCTGTAGTCCACTTGTGTGGCTCCAATCTATTGAAAATTCTTGGTGGGTAATGAACTTGCTTTGGGTATCTGTTAGGCACAAATTAGGGATATTTTCTTTGATCGTTGAAGTCCTAGTCCTCCATCTTTAGGTGCGGTAATTTTTCCAATTGTTTTCCCTCAAATGACACATCATCAGGAAAAAACAGTGTGAATACAATAAAATTCACAAAATCATGGTCCTTAATTGAATTCGCACTCAACTTCTTGAGTGTTACATATGGAGGTAGCCTAGAAATATCCTCAGGAATGTATGCTACAATCTCCTCTTCGTTGCTCTCCTGGACCTCCATAGGTTCCTTTTTATTGTCTAATCACTGCTCAGTCCTCTATTCCTTAGTGATTTTCTATCTTGGGGACTGTCTGATATGAGGGGATGCAACTGGTTTTTTTACCTTATTTTTCTTTGGCTACACTGCTTCTCCTATAGTCAGTTTTTTCCTTGGAGATCTCGAACCTATGATGGTTGGTGTTGTGGCTGTCATGGTTCATGTTAGTTCCCTTCTGATTAATATTTGGTTCATATAAAAAATCGCTTTGGTCTTAATTAGGCACGAACTTACAATTCAAAACCTCAGGAAGGAAAGTGGAAAAATGTGGAGTGGGATGAGATATTTATAAGAAATTTGAATTTTAGACCCCATGTTTGTCTTCAGATTCAATTCATTAATGCATATTTTCCCAACTCTGCCTAATAAATTCATTTCTGTCACTCCTTTTAATGGAAAATTCATTGTCAAATCAACTTTTTCACTTCCAACGGTCATATTTTTGGTGGATTTTGACGGAACCTCTCTTACATCACATCAATTCCTCCCTCATCACAGTTCCCTTAGACTTCGACATCCTCCTGAGTTTCACGCAGTAATCCATATTTGATGAAGTCCATCTTTGGAAGAGTAGTTTATAGTCCCGTGTCCACTTTCAACTGAATGTGACACTAAGACTTACCTCCTTTCATATAGTAAGTGCAAAGTTCTAGGGACATATTTATCCCAATATATCTTCAATCTACTCCCATTCACTCGTCCTGTCATCAAATGACCATCCAACTTCGCAAGATGAAATGGGCCCCCTTTATAGACATTACTGATGATATATGGTCCCAACCAATGTGTTTGGAACTTTATTTGGAACTTCGTGAACTTGCTATTATACAATAGTACAAGGTTTCCCTTATTGAATGTTTTCTGCTTGATATGCCTGTCATGCCAGGGTTTTTCCCTTGCTTTTTTCACTTGATGATGATAACCAATGATGAATCTATATTCATCCAAAATGATCAATTGCTCCATCCTTTATTATATTGTGTCACAGTCCTCCATGTCTGTGAAAGATGCAATTCTCAAACTGGACACAATATACTCCATAGGCATGAATTCTTCTTGTCCATAGACCAACCTAAAATGGGTTTGTCCTATCATCTTCTTACATGTTGTCTTGTATTCCCATAACATCGCTGTAATTTTCAGATCCTAGTCATTCCTTTTCACATTGCATACTTTGGTGAGTGAATTCTCCAAAATATTGTTAAAAGCTTCAACCATCCCATTCCCCTGGGGATGATATGGTGTAATTTTCTGATGGTACACTTGAAATTCTTCAGTCAGAGCCTCAATAGTATTATGCAAGAAATGCAAAACCATGTCACTCATTAAGATATTTGGACACCCAAATCTAGATAAAATATACTCAAATATAATCTTCGTGGCAGTATATGCGATGAAATCCTTCAGGGGCTTTGCCTCAGCCCACCTCTTCAAATAATATTTTGTAGTGATGATATACCTTGCTCCAGTATTCTTTCCTAGTGGATTGATAGGTCTAAAAAATTCAATCACCCACTTATCAAATGCTTGCAATGTTACTTGTGGATTAAAGGGCATTCCATCCCTTCTAGATGGTCTTCTTGTTCTTTGACATGCATCACAATATCTAAAATACTCCTTTGCATCCTTATGTACTATGGACCAACATAATCTTGTGCTAAAAATATTCTGTGTAGTGGCATTCCATGCATAATGGCCTCCTTCAACTGCTCCATGAGCTTCTGCCAATATATGCTTCCTTTCATGCTCAAAGACATATCAGTGCAATATTTCATTTGGTCCCATCTTATAAAAATGTCCTATAATCAATGAAAACCAGCTACCTTGACTACCAACTCCTTCTTCTGCTAGGTAGTGTACTCCGCGGGTGCCATTCCTGTGGCCAAAAGCTGGATAATATCCGCGAAGTGATCATCTAAAACCCTGATTGAGAAAAACTACACATCAAGAAAGCTCTTCTCTATGCTCGTGGGTTCTTTTCCTGATTCTATCCTTGATATATGATCAGGTCCAGCACTCAATCTCTCTGGCTTAATTATAACTTCAAAGTCATACTCTTGAAACAATAACAACCACCGAAAAATATATACTCCTAAAATAGGCTTATTCATCAAATAATTTAGTGTGGAGTGATCAATGAACATCTTGATGTGCGCTCCCAAAAAATAATGCCTGAACTTTTGTAATGCATAAACAATAGCCAACCCTTCTCTTTCTATCGTAGAATAGTTCTTCTCTGCCTTCGACAATTTTATACTTGCAAAATCTATGTGTGATCAATATCTCCTTCTCCTGGTTGTGCCAATAAGACACCGAATGCTATGCAAGAGGAATCAACATGTACATGAAATTCCTTATTCAAGTATGGGAAAAATAGAATAGGCACAATTACAATATTTTCCTTTAGCATGTCGAGGCTCCTTGGGAATTCTTCATCCGCAGTTGTAACAAATGAGATGGACACATCCTCAACCAACTTCACTGCAGTTGTAACAAATTATATGTACACATCCTTAACCAACGCCTTTTCCTCGTCCTCATCGTCATCCTTGGAATCCTCCTCGACCGGTATGCTCACCTTGATCCTCATGTGCATGTCCCTCAGCTTGAATTCTATAAGCACATGCAATTTTTTCTATCATTAGATCATAACTGCGATAATTCTTCTCATCATTCCCCACTGAGATAAAGAAGTTACAAAAAAAGTATTTCTGGGTTCGCACATACTTCTGCAAAAAATAGAATTCTTTTATGCTATGTCAACCTACAAATTTACATAATTCACATCGTACACTTGATCCTGGGTGAAATGGATTAGGACCTCCACTATTGATGTATTCTTTGAACACAGGGAATTAATCCTTATAGAGGACTTATACCTTACACTTTATGCACCATACTTATGATCTAATTTCTGATCTGACTTCCTTACCCTTCTTTAGATATTGTAACTCCAAATGCATTGCTATTAGTTGGTTTTGAATCTGTTGTACTCTTGAAGGAGTATATTCCACTGGCGAAGCTTCCAGCTTCATCACAATTTCTGTAGCTTCAACCTATGTTTATATCTTATGCTGTGTCAAAATTAGCCTCATATGTGGTAATATTGCAGCTATAAACCACTCCTTATGCTATTATTCGGGGATTTTAAAGCTTACTTGAACCAGTAACATCTTTAACCTATGATCTAATTCACAAACGTACTTAGTTAAAATTTGCTTAATATCCTTTAGTTCCGTAATGCACTGCGACTATGATTTTGGCTTCTTAAACTTTGTAGTCAGTGATTTCTTTGTGTCATCCAGTGAAGCACCCTGATTCCTCGTAGAATACTTTATGTACCATGTCAGTGCTCTCTCCTGTAGGGCAGTGAGAATCTGCACCTTCTTGATATCTTCGTCGATGATCTATCTTTCCTTTCATAAAACTTCAACTATAAAATACAATTTCTCACATTCCTATGATTTGAGTCCTCTAAAGATAGATAGATTGATATCATTAGCCATGTTTCCTGGGGGTGGGGGAGGTGGAGGTGGAGGGAAAGTGTAGGGAGTGGTATGGGGAATCCCAGAGGTGCCCTGATTATTCTCAACTCCTAATTGCGACAAACCTTTAGGGGTTGTGGGGTTACTTATTTCTTCTTTGCTCTCAGATCCACTCAACAATGGACTGTAATCAGTCTCAATGTAATTTTGGTGATCTACTCTATATCATTTTTCACTTCACGTAGATCTGCCTCTAGACTTAGCCCAAACATTAATCTAAATGCATTCATAGTACACCCTTTTCACAGAAAAGCATTTTAATCCACAAGTTTAAAGAATTCAGATATTTACCTTGCAGAAATATTCACTCAGCTTCGCTGCAATATACAAATATGTCTATTGCGAATTCAATAATAAATCTTCCCAAGATACTATCGATCCAAAAATCAACGACTCTTGATATCTTATTATCGGTCTTCTTGAGTCGTTCATTCAAAAATGAGTCTTGTTCTCAGTCAGTCTTGATAACCATTCATGTAGTTCATTAGCAAGTGTCACGAAGTAAATATTGTGTTGTTCTATGAAAAGAGACCTCTGCAACCAAACTATAGTCAAAAGTCATGGATTTCTATTTTCTTGAACTGCGAACTCTCATTCTTTTAGTTCTTCCAAGTCTTGTATTTCATTCTTGTCCTGATGCCACATCCACATATCCCTCAATCAGATCCCGGTATTGGCAACATACCCATTTGTTGGCTCAAAGGGGTCTCGACCTAGGTTCAGAGTTAGCTATGCACCAAAAAAACCATTTATTACCGCCCTTTCAGCAATGACCTACAACACAGATCGCAGTCTCACCCAAGGCAATATTGGGGGATTTCAGAACCAGGTTTCTACATCTAGAGGTAGAATACAATGTGGATCTACTACAAAGATCATTTCTTATTCTTTTCTGGACTGCGCGGATGAAATTATCTACTTTCACTATCTATGCCCTATTCATCACATAATACTATTTCACATTGTGACTTTATCAATATTATAAAATATTCAACACAATATAACACATATAAGAAACATAACATACTTCGTGATGCATAAAATAACTTCAAGTGCAGGTAATAAGAAAAATACATAAATACATAGATATGCTTCAAACTTCCATTTCTTTATGAATGATATGTATTTTTCAGTAAATACATCTTTGAACCGCGCACACAGCTGCAGACTCTTCAAGGCCTCCGCGCACATAGCGGCGGACCCTTCCCTTAGGCCTAAAACAAAAAAACAAAAGATAACTATAACCTTAATTCGACCATGACTTATAACTTATGATTTCAACTCAATATGATATTGCTTTATATAACCTTTACATCTTCAAAAAACATGGTACACATACCATCGACGGACTCAAAAATAATAATATAAACCCGGTCCCTTTACAAAAAGAGGGGTTTTGACCCATCCCATAGCCCCTAAACTATGCGCGGTTTATTTATCCTAGTTGGATTGCGCACTCCGCTCCTTTAGTTGTGAAGTCTTTTGACCCAAAATGGACCAATTTAGGCCATGCCCAATAAGAATCCATAGCCACAATGAAGGTGCCTTAGTATCATAGAATAATTAACCCACTACCAACAAGTGTCCATAGCTCTGGTGGGTTTCCTTATAATTCCTACATTTCTTTTTGAAATGCTTTCAACTTCTTAATAATTGATATCCTTTGAATATTGTATATGTGTACTGATTTTGAAATTTAGGATATTTAAGAAATAGGGTGATACATGAGTTATTTTAATGAGAAAAAGTCTTGATGTATTAATAATTTCAACTTGGTATTTAATTATTCATCTTAGACTATAATAAGTATTAATTTATGTGAAATTGGTGGAGCTCTCCTAAAATATAATAGACAAGTATTTTCCTCACTAATGAATACTTATATTTATTAAAGTAGTATCAAGTAGAAAAGTGTGTGTATAATTGAAGATTACTTTTTCTTAACATTTTGATTTTTTAAACCATAAACATTGTATTAATATATACACATTTCTCCATAAGTGTAACCCTAATTGAAATTATATAACAAAATAAATTATAAAGAAATTCTTTGCACAAAATTATATGTAAATATATACAAAAGATAATGGTTTATTTACATATGTTCCATGAATTTTTAAGAAAAATATCTCTTCACAGTCTAGCCATTCACGAAGATGTTTTCAACTTCACCTTCTAATGTTTGTAGTATATGTTGAAGGACCAAGTTTTGAAGATATTGGAATGTTGATGAGATCTTCTGGAATCCTATGTATCTTTCTCGAAGAGCCCGATGTGTCGAGTGAATACTTCAGCCATCTTAAGGGGAAAGAAGGCGTAACAAATGATAGGAAGATTGTTGGACCATCAATTTATAGATAAAGGGAAAAAAACTAGCCGCTAGATGAATGGAAATTTAAGGGCGATGATAAGTTGATTAAGTCAATCAAATGATCAACGAATCTAAATTTTAAATTAAAATAAAATTGAAATTTTATTAAGTCAATGTGATGACCAGTGAATATAAATTAAAAAAATTTAAAAACAAATTAGATAAATAAATATAGTTTTAAAATCAAATTAAATAAATAAATATAATTTTAATTTCAAATTAAATAAATAAATATAATTTAAATTAAAGTATTACAAAACAACTAGCCGTTAGAGAATAAAAAGGTTGAGAGGTCAAAGAGATAATTGACCAATTTAAATTTAAATATCAAATTTAAATTATTTAGAATGCTTATTATAGGTGTTAATCATGGATTGCAAATAAAGATTAGAATTAAATTTATTAGGTGAATTTAAAGGTTGGGGATAACGAGAAATAATTGTAGTCCTATTATTATTTTTTATTTATCAAATAATGCAATGAGACTATATATTTGGAATTTAAAGGATTAGGTCAAAGCCATAGATGTTGAAATTTGGAATGTATTTATTTTTCCTCATAGCTCTTGTCCCATTTGAGCATGAGATCACCAATGGGGAAATTCCTGTCAGTGGCTAGGTGTTTATTAAACCATTTTTTGATAATCTATTGATGTTCACGAAATTTGGCTTTGGTTTTTTCTTTCCTCTAGTTTTATTAAAGTAAAAATTCTTACACTCATGTGTTTGACTGAATTTTTCTTACTCTTTGGGATAATTGCATAGATGATAGGAATATATTAGTTGGGAGGATGGATTCCTTGCTATACATATGGAAGTATGGTGAATCTACCAATTCTTTCTTAGGAGCCACTCTGTCAGCCCAGAAAGAATTGGGGAGTTGATTGTGCCAATTTCTTTGATGGTTTTTAGACCATTCTTTTTTTAGCATTTGGATTAGGTTCTTGTCAGTAGATTCTGCCAGTCCATTACCTTAAAGATAATAATTAGCGTAAAACTTAGTTCTTTTTGAGATTCAACAATAAAATTTCAGCACCCACGCCTAGTGCGTTAATAACCTACACTAGGGTGGGGCCCACAGGGAAAAATTTGGTGCATGTCTATTTTAGTTATCCCTTAATTAAGATGGACAATAAAATGTAATCTAGTATCAAAATAACTTGTAATAGTTAAATGAGAGTGATAAACTCAGTTAGCTCATGAATTCCGAGTTAGAGGTAGTTGGTGAGGCATGCAGAGTAATTCTAGTCGTAACAGAGTTCGAAGTGTAGTGGTGCATTAGTTAATGCAGGTTGTAATCAGTTTAACTCAGTTAAGTGATTTAAACTTAATTGTGCTAGTTGTAACTGCTTGATACACTAGTGAGAGATCAAGCTTATTAAATATTAATTAATTCACAATCAATGATCTCACATGCAACTAGGGATTTACTATTATTAGCTGCATGCATGTCAGATCCACTGGAGACCCAGTTGAGATATAGGCGAAAGGGAGGCTGAATATCAGTTGTAGGATTATTGGGTTGCACCCATGTAACCAAACACCCATTGGAGTGCCCATGATACTTGCGCCGTCAAGGAAGGAAAAAATTCCTATTCTTTAGGGATTGCATTCATCAGAGATTGCGCAAGCAAAGCAGGCTATCTGGAGGCAATAAATTGGCTAAGTATTGGTTAGTTGTATGTATGACAGTGTGAGACAATTAGTTGAGTACAGGAGGGCTCTTGTGAGTAGAGTTGTATGTAATTGTTTCATGATTCCATGCTGAATATACAGTAGAAGGTAGTGGGGTTTTGAGCAGCAAGATTTCCCCGAGAAATTATATGTGTTGTGGTTTGATTGATTCTTCTTTGCTTCATGCGATTGGTGATTGTGTTTTTAATTTCGCAAAATATATGTAGAACTGATTTAGTATTTAAATCTAGTACATTGTTAGATCAGATTGAATCCATGATATACATGCTTGTTGTATAATTTCTACATTTTATCGTAGGACAAGAAATCATAATTGTGAAGGAGGAGCTGAGTTTGTGACTTATAGAATTCAAATTTGTAGATCGATTCAAGATCGAAATGGATTTCAATGGCTTGAGGTTGGAGTATGCACTCGAGGGAAGCTCAAACTATATTGCTTGGAAGGACATGATAGAGGTAGTACTCGAAGAAAATGGCTTGAAGGAATTCATTTAAAATTATGTTTCTAAACCCGCTGTAACAGATGCTGCAAATCTTGATGCATGGAAAAATAAAGTGGAAAATGCGAGGAGGATCCTATTGGAGGGAGTACGAGACCACATTGTCTCAAGCCTCCATGGGAAAGCCACATAATTTTTAATGTGGAAGGATTTGACAGACCTATTCTAGACCAAAAACAACCATAGGAAATTGGCACTCAAAGATAAAATTAGGAAGATCAAGATGGAGAAGCGCGACTCCATACCAAAATATGTAACAATTTTTTTCCAATGTTGGGATGAACTAGGGAGCATTGGTATAAATGTTGCTAATTATGATTTGGTGAGCTTGGCTCTCTTAGGACTTCCTAAGAGTTGGCACAGTTATCAAGTCTCTGTCAATGAAAGGGAAAAGCTACTAGATTGTGAACGATTGTGGTCAGATTTGGTGCAGCAGGAGTTTATATGGAATACCATAGATGGATATTCATCTAAGAATGAAGATGAAGAAGATTTTTCTTTGGATGCCAAGGCGATGAAGGGGGAGGGGAAGAAATTCAATTCCAAATTGGAGTCTAAATATGAAAAGAAGTGAGATATGTCCAAGGTGAAGTGTTTTCACTATCATGAGCATGGGAATTATGCTACTAACCGTCCATAAAAGAAGAAGAACAAGAAGGCTGGAGGATATGTAGCTGGTGAGGCTTTAGCCTCGTAATTTGAGATTGAATTCTCATGGATCGCATGCATGGTGTCAAACGCATTGGGATCTATGTGGTATTTGGATAGTGGCGCTTCCTTTCACATGAGGGGAGACAAGGAAATTTTCAGTAACTTGGAGGAGAAGGATCTCCATATGCATATTGAAATGGGTGATGTCGGGCAGTACAGTGCTATCGAGATTGGTACCATTACCTTCCAGAAGTAGTCAGGTAAACCCTTTCAATTAAAAAATGTAATGAAAGTACCAGGTTTGAAGAAAAAATTGGTCTCAGTTGGAATGTTGGAGGATAGAGGCTATGATGTTTTTTTTAGTGAAGGAAAATCTTTCATGCAACATAAAAAAACAAGACAAGCCAAGAGGATAGGGACATCTTCACCATGGAGCCTTGAAAGTCATGCAATATATTTCTACTGGTTTTCCCAAGGGCACACTTGCTCAATTTGACACATGCAAGGGATTTTCTATGGAAAAATATGTAAAGGCCACCTTTCATGAGAGGGAGAACCGAGCTTCGGGGATCTTTGAGAGAGTTCACACAGACGTGTGTGGACCATTCTTTGTTGCTTCGACATCAAAACATAAGTACTATGTGATATTTGTTGATGAATTTTCTCGTAAGTGTTGGATCTTCTTCATGCAGAAGAAATATCAGACATTCTCTAAGTTTCTTAAGTTTAAGGCACTGGTGGAGAAAGAGTCGGGGAAGCAGGTGAAGGCTTTGAGGAGTGATAATGGTGGAGAATACATATCTAATGAATTCAAGAAATTTTTCAGCAAAGAAGGAATTCGAAGAGAACTGATAGCGCCTCATAACCCACAACAGAATGGGGTCACGGAAAGAAAGAACACAATGATGGTGGGTGTAGAAAGAGAAATGTTGCATGATCAAGGCCTACCGATGCATTTGTGGGCGAAAGCATGCAACACTATGATATTTTTGCAGAACTGTTGTCCTCATAGGACACTTGGAATGAGTACACCTGAAGAGGCTTTCACCGATAAGATGCCAGGAAGAAGCTGGAACCAACAACTGAGACCAAGATTTTTGTGGTGTACATTGAAGTGCCCCATAATTATCGAGTGTATTTTCCAAATAAAAAAATGACTACTGTGCAAAGGGATATAAAATTTGATGAGGAGAGAGCCATGCGGTTGTCCCTTGAGATAGAGTTAGACTTGCATGCATAGGAGGAACTTGTTAGTCATCAGTATTTTTCACTTGTTGGTGATGACTAGTTGGAACAACCAAGTTTCCTAGCAGCTGATCTTAAAAATTGTCAATTTTGCCAGCTTGAAAACACCCATAAAATTTTTTTCCCTCTTACTTTTCAGTCCGCCCATGATTAGTGGAAACCTCATTATCAAGTCCTATTTAGCCTCAGCCATACTAGTTTGCCTATCAGCTCCAAAGAAACAATCCAAATCTGTCCAAAGAAGTCTCCCCTAAGTTAGGCAGTGGCGCTTTAGGCATTTCTCCCTTGGCAAACCACTCTAAAGCCAAAGAACCTATACCTGCTATAGAACAGTCATAACAGACCTTCCCATTCTACAAATAAAGCTGGTTACAACCGTAGGTCGTGCCACTAATACACCCTCAAGTCTTAGCAATACATGTACCATAGGTCAAACTGATTTCAGGTGTTTTTACAGTGTTTTAACGGATCTTTCAAGGACAGAGGTATACCAGCATCCCAGAAGACAATATTTGGCTCCAAATGAGAAGACATCTACTTCTCAATGTGATTTTTATCCTGGGATGCAGCTGCAGAGCAAATATTTTTTCATTAAGGTCTTGCGATCACAGTCAAAGCATGACAAGACAGTGAAAGGAAAAATAACACTGTTAAGAACTGATGAGATGGCATGACTGAAAAACCTCCTTCATCTATAAGTAGAGGGTTTTTGAAGATTGAGGAACCTCCTTCATTTTATAAGTAGAGGGTTAAGAGCACCTCCTTCATCTATAAGTAGAGGGCCAGTAGATAAATTTTGATTTTAAGAATTTGCACAGACTAAAGGAAATTTGTTGTCATACAGTGAGACAACAACTAAGAGTTTTTGAAGTAAAAATGATGTTAAAGGTAGAGGAAAAGTAGTAGTGCTTTTAAAGAAATTTTTTACAGGAGTTTTCTCTATTATTAAGTTACTATGTGAAGCTAGTAGGTTCATCATCAAGGAAGAAATATTATTAAGCTGATGGCCAAAGGAGTCAAAGGGTCTTGGCCTCAAAGTGACCTCTGCCATCAAGTATAAAGGAAACCACTGTCAATATTTTCACCAAACATTTTTTAGTTGGTTGATATAGAGGTTGAAAAGAAATCATGGCATATGGAAAGGATTCTAAAGGGACCGCTCTCAAAAATATGTGAAAATGAATGAAAGCCCAGGTTTCTTGCAGACCTCCTCATAGAAGAACTAAGGGGCAAATTTCCCTTATTCATTTTTCAACTCTAGTGCATCATCCCCTGTTTTATTTTTACCCACAGTCAAAAAGAAACTCAAACAACACCTGCCATCTCATTTAGTTTTCACAATGGGCATGACCATATCCAAAGCATCCAGAGCAAACAATGTCAGTTTAGGTTTCAAAAGGGTGAAGCTACCTCGTTCAAAGTGTCAAAGAAAACTTCACATAACACAAGGTGTCTTCTACAAGTGTCCTTTTTTAATGAGAAAAACAAATGGTTGATGATGATATTCAGAGGTGCTTCTATTTCTATTTCATAAAAACCTTTTTCAACTGATCAAAAGTGACAGCAGATGAGCCATACAAAGACAAGAGGTGGAAAAGGGATTTTGAAATTGCAGTTAAGTTTCTTCCCCCAGAAAAAAGGTATTCGCCCTCTAAAGGCACATCTACAATCCTTCATATGGCTCAGAGAAGATTTTTCTTCCACAGTACAGGTATCAGAAATGGAAAACCAGTTTTCATTCCTTAATGAGAAGCAGTAAAAGTTTTAATTCTTAAAAAGGTTGTTTTATTTCAAAAAAGGGGTCGGGCTTATAAAACAAATGGTCATTACCACTATGACAATTTTCTGAATAAAAAGATATCAGGTTATGTTTTAAAGAGATAAGGATTCAAGTTTTGTTTAAAACAAAGCCATTTGCAAACATCTCTTAAAAAACCCTCACCAATCAAATGTGAAAGGGACTTTGGCTTGTTCACTTTCAAAAGGGGTTAAGGACCATTGAAAGCCCTTTTAATTTTCTCAAAACACAAGGCAACACTCCTCTTTCTGTTCACGAGACTGGAGAAGAGGTATTTCAAGCTAAACACAGAGTTTCCGGGCATTTTAGGCCACGCGGCGCGCCTGTAGAGTTGTGCGGCACATTCAGGGGGAGTTTTACATAGGGGTTGAGGTGTTGCATGGCGTGCGGTGTGCCTGTAAGCGCCGGTCGCGACGACCCGACAGTGACCCGAAGGTTGTTCTTTGCGCGACACCTTCTCTATTAAACGTGCCGCGCATGTTTCAAACCATCAAAACATTTCCAAAAGCCCTGAAAGCTGCTCGAACTTGTCAAACAAGGGCTGCCATCGACCTCCAAGGTATTTTGTTTTGCCCCCTTGCTAAATTAAAACTGCTAGATGGTGTTTTGAAACAGTGAAAAACTTTGGTATAAATCAAGGTAATTTGAGTGAATATTTTGAAAGAAAATTATAGTTAGTTGATAGTGAAGTGATAATTCTAGCTTCAAAGAGCCTAAACACTGCCCTCATAATAGTGCATCAACATAAACCTGCAAGTCCAAATATACATAGTAGTGAAGGTCTCGTAAAAAGTGTGAAGGTAACCTTACTATGATAAAACAAAGCTAATCTCTGCCAGCGTTTGTAACCTTACTATGATAAAACAAAGCTAATCTAAAACAGTGCTTAAGAGGGTTGATAGTTTTGTTTAAAAATTGAGATTTTCTGTGGTTTATGTTTGCTGAAGGTGAACATAGTGAGAATGGTGAGTTTTATTGATGTCAAAAGCCTGATAAAACGTCCTCAAAAACAGTGTTAGAAGGTGGAGCAGTTTTAGAAAGGGAAACTAAGTGTTGAAAAGTGAAACAGGGAGCCTAATTTCAACAACAATGATCATTGTATGAGTGCTCTGTCATTTTAGAAGTCCTCATTGTATGGTGAAGAGCAAAGTCAGTGCTACCTTTTTGTACATGAAAAAAACCTTAGTGAATAAAGTTGTTAAATCAGTCTAAAGAGGTTTTCTGTCTAACTATGGGTGAAGAATAGTGAACATAAGGAAGGTGTTTTTGATTAGGAGGAGTTTTTTGCTTTTTGTCTGCTACAAGGCCGTCTTGTTTTTATCAAAACACCAAGAGCTCGATGATCTTATACAAACGCAGAAAATCACTTGACTGTGTATACCTTTTATATGACTGTGTGCTTGTTATTATAAATATTGATTGATTGGCATACAAAGGGAGGAAAGACAGTGTTTTGGAAGGAGCAGAGACCTGATATCATAGAAGCATCTCACACAACATTTGAAACAAATTTGCATTGATCAAAACAATGATTTACAAAGAAGACAGAGTTGTGTTTGAGAGAACATTTCAAAAAACCATTTGAGGCAGTTTGATTTTGCAGAGAGCATCCAAGACAAGATGCCTCCTAGGCAGGATAGTAGGAGTGGATTGCATAAGAGATATGAACCTATTTCCATTGAAGAAGTGAATGCACACCCATCAGTCTTGTTCAATTTCCATGAGGTCGGGTGTTTAGATTTTTGTCAAAGGGTGCAAGAGGTGAAGAGTTTCTCTCCTTTGACACATCTTTGCACTTTGAGGTTTCGAGAAAAACATTTCCAGTTGGCAGGCCTTGACTTCAAATTCTCCCCAAGATCCATCTCTAAGGCCACTAAAATTCACTATATTGGTGAGAAATGGTTTAAACAAAGCCATTTGGACTTAGATGATTACAAGCCCTTTCTAAAAGCATGAGCACAGAGAGTCATGTCCTTCTATTCTCCCTTTCTCATATCTTTTAGCCAGCTATGCCCCTCTCATGAAGATTATCATGAAGTACTTCACTTGTGAGGGAAGATTCTCTCGAATTTATGCATATCACATTTGATTGCTCATGCATTTCAGTAGGGCCAGATTGCTAAATATGCCTTTCTTCTTACACAAGAGAATTGAGAAAATGGCTTCCACTGTTCAGAAGAAGCCTCCTTCACAGCAAACAGCCTGTCTCTTTCATCACTCTCTCATCAAAATCATCATTCTTCATCAGCTTGAAAAGAGAGAGGTCTCGTGGGATACTTTCATCACTCATCCAGATTTCTCCACTGTCCTTCTAGTTCACACATCCCATACACCTCCTACTCATCATCCTTCACCTTCCTCTAGTAGACCCATTCCTAAAAAACTCAAGTTTACCACAGAGCAAGCAGAAGAGCCTGAAGATGGAGAAGAGCTTGACCATGTTGATGAGGAAGATGATGAAGGGAAATAGCATGAATAAAAACAACACAGTGAGGGCAAGAAGACTTATGATGAGGGTGAGCAGCCTTATGATGACACACAACAGCATCATAGTGATGATGAAAAACAACAAGGGGAGGAGGAAGAAAGTGCCAAACAACAGCATGACAATGAGGGTGAGACAAAGCAGCAAGGAAACCATGAAAGTGATGAACAGGGGCAGCCAAAAGAGACTGAACAGGGACATCATGATAGTACTGAACATGAGCAGCATGAAGTGATGAGCAAGGGCAGCCAAAAGATGATACATAGTAGCCTCCTCAAGAACAACAGTCTCCTCAAGAGGAACAACAAACTCAAAAAGAAGAGAAGCAAGGTGACAAAGGTAAAGGGGCCATGCCCTCTTCTCCTAAAAAGGCCAAGCCCCAGACAGCAAAGAAAATATTTCCTAGAGTTTTCACTCCAAATGTCACAAGGGCCCTCCGAAGTAAAGGAAAATTGCCAAAGAAGCCCATGATTGATTTGCCTAGGAGGAAGAGCACTAGAATAGCCACTCAAAGCAAAGGGAAGGGCAAGGAAGAAGGCAGTCATGGACAGGAGAGTGCATTCGACATCATCCCAATCCAAAGTGATGATAGTGATAATGAGGCTCAGATTCTAGAAAGCCTCTTGATCCATAGAGAAATCCAAATTGATGCATTGAAGGATGATCTTCATAGAGCTAGGAATTTCAATCAATTTTTGCAAATCCAAAATAGGCAAATGAGTGTCCATATGGCTGTTTATGAGACACGGGTGATTAAATACAAGAAGGAGGCCTCCAAAGCCCAAGTGAGGTTGGAAGAACTCGTGGGCGAGTTCGATGAAAGTGAAGGCGAAGATCAGCCTAGGCAAAAGAGGCCAAGAACCATGGGGTTTAAAAGGGCCTTTGAGAAGCAAAAAGAAGAGGAAAATGCCTTTCTCCAATCTACCCCTCTCACTGCATTGTTCGAACAAGAGACAGAGAAAAATAGGGAGGCATGGTTTGAGAGAGTAAATGACCACTTGGAGAAGAAATTGGAGAAGGAAAGCAGGGATTTATACCTTCAAAGGAGAATGACAAGGCGTTATAAAAAGTTAAATCAGTTTGCCTGGCGCAAGTTGAAGGCTGCTGAAGAAAAGCTCAAGGAGGCTAAAGGGAAGTGCCTGGCACAGAAATTGAGGAAAGAAACCTCAGGACTTTAGATTTTTGCCTCTACTTCACAACATGTTGCTGAGAACCCTTGAGGGTCATGCTCACTAATTTTGGGAAAATTTCGACATATTTTGGTTTTTTGTCATTTTGGGGTTTTTGGCCAAAACTCATGGGCTTCACCATTTCAATTTGGGGGATCATCAAAGGATGAGAATGGTATCATTGGATGCCATAATTTTAGGAGCCCATACTCAGCGATTTTTAAGACATTTGAAGATCATTTTCTCCCCTTAAATGGCGAAAAATGCTCGCTTTTTCTACACTCTGCCCGGTCTATCAGCAAACCTTATTTTTTGGTTTTTTACACACAGGCCTGTTTTTGGAGGACTTCCAAGCATCATATTGGAAAAATTCCAGTTGCTCCAAAAATTAAACACTTAGAGCTTTCCAATGAGCTATCATGAGCCTCGTTTTGATATCGGGAAGGCTACCAAAAGTTGCCGGCAAGTCAGGGGACCTTTTGCTGATGTATTTTTTGAGTATTTTTGTAAACATTGAACCTTTAAAAACTACTTTTTCCTCATGTGCGTTTAGCTATTTTTGCACATGAGAAGTTATGAAAAGTCAATTTATTTCCATCTTTTAGAATTTTTTAGATATTTTATGAGATGTTTTGTGCCGTGGGCTTTGCAAAGCCTCAAGGACAAGATTAGATATTTTGGATAGGCCAATAAGATTGCAAATTGAACTAAGAGGTTTTCCTCACTTGGGCCTATATATTCCAAAGGATTTCATTGTAAACAAGGCTGAACTTGATGATAGAAGCAATATATGGTCATATAAGCTTTGGAAGAAATACTTGTCTCATGCTTTTGGATAGTCTCTTGGATGTTCTTAGATGATGAAAGAGGATTGTTGTTGGATTCCATGACATGGTAGAATGGTATAGTGTCTCTCTCTTTGTTTTGTTTCCTAGTTTTCATTCATAAATCCATGTTTCTTGCTTGCTATAGGACAATAGAGAACAAATTTGAGACATGCCCTTGGAGGCACCTCAAATTTCCTATTTCTTCATAGTTTCCACGTTTTCTTCATTCTTAGTCACATTAAAGAATTCTTGATTGCTCTTTAATAACTTAAGGATATTGTTGCTTGTTTCATTCATGGTTTTATGAATGCTAAGTATGATTTACGGTATGCCCTGCTTACTCATGGCTAGCCATAGCTCCATCCTGTTAGTTTCAGTCTAGTCATACTGCCATCAGTGATCAAAACTGCTCTTTTGCATTTGCATATTAGGAGTCCCTTAATAATCAATTTCACCATTCCGCTAGGTTATGGATTCATTGATGGTAGTAATTTTTATCAGTTTTCCCTCATGAGGTACTTTCTGATTTTCCTCCCTATGGTCTTCAGTCATTAGTCTCTTTCATTCTCAAAATCATATCAGTAGGTCATAGGATGAGTCTCATTGGTCTCTAAGGTCTCACCATGGTCAAATTAATGAGTCAAGTGTCAATAAAGATCAGCAAGGTCATGAGGAAGTCAATAAATTCAAAATTATAGCACCAGGAGGATCATAGATATGATTCATTCAGTTTGGTGTAATTTTCACCTCAAAACCATGTTTTGAGGTGAAAACATAATACTTCACCTTTCAGTCACAATTCAGAAAGCTGTTATCTCCAAAAAGTGAGGTCCCTGCCTTCAAAGAAGTTTTCCACAATGTGTTCAATGCCAGATCATCTTCAAAGTGGATCCATTAGAAAGATCCCGAAAAGAGCTTTCCAACGGTATAATACACCCTCAAAATTGACTTATGGATTGAATTTTATGCTTAAATGAAGTAAAGGCCCTCTATTCCCTAAGCCCCCTCCCTATTTCCCATTTACCCTTTAAACTTTATGTTAATATTTCCCTTTAAAACCCCTTTCCCAATTTCCGATTATAAAATCGCATTATAAATACAAATGTGATTATGATAAACCACTCCCCCTCCATTTCCCGTAGAACTTTAAAATAAAAAGCTTTATATTATAAAATCCCACCGTTATAAACCACTTCCCCACCATTCTTTATAATAAAACTTTATAACAAAGTTTTATTTTGTAAACCCCCCATTTCCCGTTGCAATCGCAAACCTTTCCCCCCCCGATCGCATTGCAACGTTTATTTGAATGTTCCGATTGGCCAATCGCAACTTCCTCCGATCCGATCAATCGCAGCCCCTCCTCTGATTGTCCGATCCGCTCCTCCGATTAATCACTTCCAATTATCCCTTAGTCGTTGATCTCCCAGTCCAATCGGACGACCCACATCCAATCACACCATCACAATCGGTGCTTCCATAAGTCCCCCTCCAATTGACACCCTCCGATTGACATACTCCTGATTACACATCCACCGTTGATTCCTCCCCACTGATCCAACAACTCAAACTCAATCGGGCTAATCGCATCGGTGTTTCACATATGTGATATGTCACTCTGCACCGCCCCAATTCCGATTGCAATTACTGTTTGTTGTATATATCTCTCCACTATCATCCGATTCCTCTTGCGATTTCATTTCTCCACTGTATATTATATATCCCTCTTCCACTTGATTTGCGATTACGATTTCCATATGGGTCCCGCCTCCATTTCCATTCCCTTTTCCCATTTAAATGCATTTTTCCCTTCACGAAAAAGCATAAATTCATTTTATCAGCAATCTATTAAAGACCAGAGAATGAAGAACTAAAGGAAATCGAAATGGCAGGAGGCGAGAAATAAAATTGCAACAGTCACATCTTCAGTTATGATTCAAAGGGATCCACACTACAGGTTTTCGCCTTCCCATTGGTTATCAGTGAATTTCAAGTGGAACAAAGTAATGCTGCTCTCCCTTTACCAAGAGACTGTTGGCTTTTGGCATTCCATCTTCAGTTGTGATTTCTCCTCTCCCCATCGATTTTTATTCCTGAAAATATGTGTATTTATTGTAAACACTAATCATTTTGTAAAGGTGGGGAATTTTGAGGTCTAAAAACTCAGAAGTAGGGGAATAGTGTGGCAGTGAGCTCTATACTCCGTTGTACAGTTTGGCAGGGAATTAATAAAGTGATGCAGCTCTGATTTGTGGGATTCATGTGGTATGAGTTTTAGCATATGCCTTTTTTTTTTTTCATATGTACATTGTTATGTTGCAAAATTAATTCATAAACATTTCCAGTTGAATGTTTTCAAGTTAGAAAGGTAGAATCCCTTTTATATGCTCTGCCTTGGGGAATCATTCATACTCTGTGTATTTTCTTCTATTTGAAAAGGATCCATTTATCATGCCCTTTTCAGCTTCTCAATAGTCCCTCCACTCCATCTTATCTCAAACTAGATTGCTAAATCTCCTGCCTATCTTGCCCCATGAAATACCCCGTGTCCTAATTTAATTCTTCAGTTCATACTGTCCTTTTGTCCCCTACATCGCTGAAATTTCAGTAAATGCATCAAAACTCTTTTTCCCATTTATATACCTAGCCTAAAATCAGTTGTTATTATTGTTTATTGAATATATATTCTACGGAGAGAGCCCTCTCCTATCCTTTTAGGGCTAGCTACAAGGTTGAGCGTGGTTTAATTGTTACCCTGATTTGCCTTTTCAGCTTGAGGTTCAAATTGGGTGCTAACACATCCATGAAATTTCTTTTTGACTGATTAGATTGTCATTTTTTGAACCAAAGAGGTCTTGTTCTTATCTTTCCCTTTGTCTAAGACTATGCAATCTTGTTTTCAAAATGGCCAATAACTTGAAGTACTGTGTTTAGTCATTCCGGCATAGTGATTTGAGTTGTTTGTTTGTCTTAAGTGTATTTCCCCAAATTCCGATAGCTATTTCCCAAAGTTAGAGAGTTATATATCTCTATGCATGGCTTGAATGCTTATTTCTATGTATTGATTAGCTTATAGTTACATTTCTCATCATTAATGGTTTTCCCTACCATGTTTATGTTAGCTATTAAACTAGTTATGCTTGAAATCCTTTTTTATTCACAAATTTGATGTCCATTTTACTCCATTTTGCCCAAAGATCCATTTTACCTCGAATCAAATTGGCCCTTCAACAACCTTGTATCACCATCTGATAGCTTTCCTGACCTTTTCAACCCCATAGTCCAGTGATCTGACATCTTTTTACCTATCTTATATCTTTGATCAGTTTCATCCCTCACAACCTAAAAACCAAAACCAAAAAACCTACTTCATAACTAGCCTAAAATCAGAACATAATAAGCAAACACACACATAGCCCTTACACAAATATAGAGAGCCCTCTTTGAGTCCAGGAAGGCTAGGTCCTTGGGCTCCAAAGATTGGTTTGATGTTACACTATCATTTGGCTTGCCAATTAGCCAAATCATGGGACCCTAATATAATGGCGATCACAATGGGACTTTGAGTAACAAACAAACTTATATTCCCTAAAAATTTTGACAACCTTAAGAATACTATCTGATTGACTTATCCCACTGCTCACTAACATAATGGCGATCACGGTGGGACTCTGAGTGATAAACAAACTTAGTTTTCCCTAAATATTTAGAGACCTTTGAGAATACTATCTGGCTGGCTTATCCCACCGCTCACTAACATAATGGCGATCACAGTGGGACTAACTGAGTACATAATAGTCTAGCAAAATCTTGTAGATTCATTAGTCTTCAAAACTTAAACATGCAAGCAGTCCATAAAACCATTTAGAGTAAACTCTTTTTCTTCTCTCCACCCTAGAAAAGTGATGAAACAGGTTTAGAATACTTTAATAAACCATAGGCTGCACATAAAACTCAGAAAAGCCCCAAAACATTCCCAGATTGGTTTTCCCTAGTTACTGGTGGTGGACCATAGCTACATCTTTACAAAAACAACCAAGTTCCACCTGGCGACTCCACTAGCCTCTAGTAGGCCTAAAAATTCCATAAAAAACAAAAAAATTCATAAACCATATCTTTATGCTAACTCATCCTTCCAAAAACTTAAACTTAGGGTGGAAACTCTGTAATCAGTGACAAACTAAGTATAACTTAGTGATTCAGAAAACCTCGCCTAAAACATAGGAGATAAGCAGAAGCCTTCTTGCCAAGAGAACCATTAGCTTGTCCATACAGCCTAGCAAACTGTTGAAACCAAGTGAATCGCTATTCTTTGCAAGTTTCCATCTCAAGGTTTGCTATAAAACTTTTTCCCAAAGCATCTTTGATAATGTTGGTGGTGGACCATAGTTCTCATAAAATCCACCTGGCAACTCCACTAGTCCATCCTTTTGGTTTTGACCATCCTTCACATTAGTAAAAACTTAGAGAGGCCATTCATCCGAAACATTCACAAATACCATCCTCTCTAAAATCTAGACCCAAAATATGGCTTCACGAAGAATCAACACCAGATCTCATCTAGACCCAAATCCCCCTATCATAGTAGATGACCCAGAGAAGATTCTGTGGCAAGCTTCCGAAACTGGAAATTTAGCTACCGATAGGTCCATTCATAAAACAAGATCAATACCTGAACATATCACTGCCTTACCATATTTCCCTTTGACTTAGAATCAACAAAAACCATTTTTAGAAGCAAGTCACAAAGTAAGATAGGCCTTGACGATCTTGAACCCCTAGATCTGCCACAGAGTCCAAGTAGAGAAGCTTCACCTACCACACCTCCCAACCTTCAACTTCTCCATCACTTTGGCTCCTACCATCCCAGATCTTCTCAAAATCAGATCACTAGTCCAAGTAGATCCGCCACACCCATCCAAACCACTATTGTTCAAACCACCTCAGCTCATCCCACAAGCCCTCATTTTGTACATCATCCATCAGCTCCCTTCATGGCAGCTTGGTACGCACCCTTGGTCTTGCCGCAGCCTTTGGCTCCCTTAAAAAATGACTACCAAGTCAAAATCCGACACTTTACTGCAGATGAGACTACCACAGCTTAACAACATGTAGATAGGATTAGCGATGCCTTTGAATACATGGAAATAGAAGACGAGACCATCGGAATGAGGATGTTTGCCCAAAGCCCGGGCAGAGAACCCAAAAAATGGTTTAAGAGCTTAACTCCAAACAACATCCACAACCTCCCAAAACTCTACGAAGTCTTCATAAACAAGTGGGAAATCTGAAAGAACCCCATTCAAATCCTATTAGAATATAAAAATCTAAAACGGGAAAATGGGGAAAGTGTCCAGGGATACTGCACAAGGTTCAACAATGTGTATAATGCCCTCCCACCTCACTTCAAACCTCCACTTGGTTCATGGAGGTTTGAAGTGAGGTGGGAGGGCATTATACACATTGTTGGCAAAGTTCCCTGAGGTTTTTGACCTAGACATGACTTATCAGCTAAGAGACAAGGACCCTTTTACCTTAGAGAAAATGCAAAAAGTAGCCATAAGAGCGGAAGCCAACTTAGTAGAAAAAAGAGCTAGGACTAGATCAGAAAGGAAAGTCACCTACTAGGATGAAGTCTCCACTTCAGCTCCTTCCTTAGATCCTAGAATAGATGACTTTGTTAGGTCCATGGCCAAAATGTGGGAGAAGATAAGTGAGAAGACCCCTCTTAAGGACAACCAGCCAAACCCTCCAAACAGAAACCAGAACCAAAATTTTAGGAGGGAACAACCTCAAAACAAACCGAGGGAAAATGACCAACAAATTAGGCCACCATTTAATGAAAATTATGTGGAAGAAGATGATAGGGATACAGAACCCATTGATGAAAATCATTTGAACCTCATAGGGTCTGATAATGAGAGTGAGCTGTACCTCAGAGAAGAAGAACAATCATTATTCTCTCCGAATTAGGATGAAACCAACTATGAAGATCCAGAGGATCCTGCCATAGATTTTCAGAATGCCATAATAGATGCTCACAGGCAGTATGACCTTAGAAGCAGAAAAAATCAAGACAACTCAAAGAAAGGTAGCTCAGACACTGCTAAAACTTCTGATACCATCCTTAAGAAAGCAGTAAACAACAAAAAAATCATGGTTGGGAAAAATGACCAAAACAAAGATAGAGTTACCCAAACTAGTCCTGACTCAGATGCTCCTAGTACTTCCACAAAGATTCTTGAGGTGGCTGTGGCAAACAAAATCCCGAAACAGAGCCAGCAAACTCAGAACATAGAGAAAGTCATGGCTGAAAAAGCTGAAGAAAACATGTCTAAACTACAGCTACCTTTTAGTTTTGAGGGTGAAATCGCAAAAATAAATATCACCATGCCCCTTACTGAGCTCATCACCCAAAACTCTTACAAATCCCAAGTGTTAAAGGTCCTGAATATAGGCAATTATGCGAACACCCTTAATCTAGCTGATGACACTCCTGAAGTGTTGTTTGGTCGGAAAATAGAAGGGAAATTCCAAGAGGGAACCACTCTCCCCTTTTCACATCAGTATGAATATCCATGACCAAATCCTTCACAATGCCATGGTAGACTCCGACGCCTTGCATAATCTTATGCTAAATGTTGTAATGGAAAGATTAGGCCTAGAAGTCACAAGACTGTACAAAGACTTATATTCATTTGATTCTAGTAGAGTCAAATGTCTAGGCTTGATCAAAGATCTTTGTTTTAGTTTGGCCCAAATACCTGCAAAACATCTGATCATGGAAATCGTGGTAGCAGACATTCCTCCCAAGTACAGAATGCTTCTATCCAGATCTTGGGGAGCCAAGCTCCAAGGGAATATTCAACTTGATATGTCCTACGCCACCATTCCTGTGTTTGACCAAACAAGAATACTCTATCGAGAGTCACACATGAAATACATGATCAGTAGCCAAGAGAGGCCAGATGACACCCCAATGTATTCCTTGCATTCCGACATGAACTATTTTATTCTACACACTGATGGGGACATTGAAGAACAATCAGAAGGAATTGAAACAAACTTAGACCCACCACATCAGCTGCCCCTAGTTCTCTATGATGAACTAGACACCCAAAATTACCATGATCATGAACAGCTATGTCTTGAGGGAAGAAAGTGTGTTCCTTTTGAAACTTAGATAGAGAAAGAAGCACACACCATTATGTACTATCAAGAAAATCACTTAAACCTTAGTCAAACATCAGTAATGATATCAGGAAAAATTTTCAGAACAAAGGCATTAGAAGACTTACATATCACGAACCTCTTCGGAACTCAAGAGCAGGGAAGCTTAATGTTTTTTCCATACCTTAAGGATTTACCATCGCATAACTCTACCACTGCAAATGAAACCTTGACTGTGGCCATAAGAGCTCAAAATCCAGAAAAAATGCCTGATAAGCTTCCTATGAGCAAAGATGATCACTATAATCCAAGTATACTTGAGTTACTTGAACTGGCTAATATCCTGTCATTCCATCAAAGACTTAGAACTTCTAGAATTGGAAATCTCATGAAAAATACTACCTCATGCAGAGAAAAAAATGAGAAACACTATGCCACTACCATCACTCCAAGAAACAACTTCGACAAAAGAAAATATAAAAATGCGAACCAATCAGTAATAATCAAATATAAAATAGCTGCTCATAGGGTCTGTTTTGATTTTAGAAACACTAATGCACATCCTTATAACAAAAATTTTATCCTTCCTACCCAAGACCATGATATGCCGATGATAAGTGCTTTTAATCATATGTCTTTGCAAGATGATGTTTCAGGTTATAGCCAAATGATTCCCTTGCAAAGTAGACAGCTCATAGTTTTTTTCTAGTATGCTGGAGGTAGTTCCAGTTTCAGACTCATAATTGCAAAAACACCAGATATCAAAAATATGCTCTTGAAGGCCATGTTTCTAGTCCTGAATTTCTAAATTTTAACATACCTTGATGATGTCATTATTTATTTCAAAAATGACAAAGAATATATGCATTACTTAAAGAATATGTACAGTAAAGGAAGGAGTGGAAATCAGAGGTATAAAGAGGTACATCGGGAAGATACAGGTTCCTTCAGAGATTCTTGCATGAATCCTTATGTCATGCTGGAAAGAGAAAATTTTCCAAATTTCTCTTTTCAGGAGTTGAGTGGACCAAGAATGGTAGGAGATCCTTACGAGGATAAGATGCTTAAGTTTTTCCATTTCCAAGATTTATGAGTTTAAAACATTTTCAACCATTGTATATACCACTTTTTGAAAAATAGATAAAACAAAAAAGTCAAAAACAATAGAAAAATAGAAAAGAGGGCAGTTTGAAAAATAGGAAAAGGCCCCATGTTCAAAAAATAGTCATTCAGAAAGTGCGCAAGTCTAAATGCCGTTACTAGTACTCAAATGTCTTGTTCATTTATCTAGCCTAATCATAGCTGAACATGTTTTAAATTTATTTGCTGATAAGTTAGTGAGTGAAAAAGATGGTCAACATTGTGTAATATTGACTTATCAAAGATAGTAGATTAGGAAAAGATACTGGTTTCACATGCTCAAAACAGAACCAAAGAGGAAAGCGGGGATGAAAAACAAATTATGCATCCTAGCCCTGTTTTTCCTAGTTTCCATTTTATGCAAAATAATATTTGTGTGCAGCTTGTCTTTCATGCCGCAAGTACATGAAAAATCAGACGGTCTAACCCTGATTTGATCATTTTTTCAATTTTTTGTTTTAGATTAGAGAAAAAAATCCTGTCAAACAGCTTAACCTTGATAGTTGATCTAGCATAGGTAGAGTAATGAAGGAGTTCATCAGTATAATCTGAACTCTCGGTAGATATAAGTGTAGAACTAAATAGGTTAATTTTTCAAAAAGAAAAAATATATATTATCAAAAGGGTTGCTATTCAACATGCACCCAAAGGAAGAAAAAATGTTAGGAAAGATAGTGGGGTAGGTAGAAATATAATTGATGCTAATCATGTTGTCACCTTTCAGAAGTAGCATCAAGGAATAATGAAATTTTCACCAATGGGTAAGGCACTAGTCTTCATAAGACAAAGATCTGAAATTCTGGACACCTCCTGGAAAGGAGATGCCCTCCCCAAATGGAGCCACTGTTAGTCATTAGTATTTTTCACTTTTTGGTGATGACTAGTAGGAACAACCAAGTTTTCTAGCAGCTGATCTTAAAAATTGTCAATTTTTCCAGCTAGAAAACACCCATAAAATTTTTTTCCCTCTTACTTTTCAGTCCGCCCATGACAAGTTGAAACCTAATTATCAAGTCCTATTTAGCCTCATCCATACTAGTCTGCCCATCAGCTCTAAAGAAACAATCCAAATCTATCCAAAGAAGTCTCCCCTAATTTAGGTAGTGGCGCTTTAGGCATTTCTCCCTTGGAAAACCACTCTAAAGCCAAAGAACCTCTACTTGCTATAGACCAGTCATAACAGACCTTCCCATTCTGCAAATAAAGTTGGTTACAACCCTAGGTCACGCCACTAATACACCCCCAAGTCTCAGCAATACATGTACCATAGGTCAAACTGATTTTAGGTGTTTTTACAGTGTTTTAATGAATCTTTCAAGGACAGAGGTATACCAGCATCCCATAAGACAATATTTGGCTCCACATGAGAAGAAAACTACTTCTCAATGTGATTTTGAGCTTGGGATGCAGCTACAGAGCAGAGAGTTTTTCATTAAGCTCTTGCGATCACAGTCAAATCATGACAAGACAGTGAAAGGAAAAATAACACTGTTAACAACTGATGAGATGGCATGACTGAAAAACCTCCTTCATCTATAAGTAGAGGGTTTTTGAAGACTGAGGAACCTCCTTCATTTTATAAGTAGAGGGTTAAGAGCGCCTCCTTCATCTATAAGCAGAGGGCCAGTAGATAAAGTTTGATTTTAAGAATTTTCACAGACTAAAGGGCATTTGTTGTCATACAGTGAGACAACAACTAAGAGTTTCTGAAGTAAAAATGATGTTAAAGGTAGAGGAAAAGCAGTAGTGCTTTTAAAGAAATTGTTTACAGGAGTTTTCTCTGTTATTAAGTTACTATGTGAAGCTAGTAGGTTCATCATCAAGGAAGAAATATTATTAAGCTGATGGCCAAAGGAGTCAAAGGGTCTTGGCCTTAAAGTGACCTCTGCCATCAAGTATAAAGGAAACCACTGTCAGTATTTTCACCAAACATTCTTCAGTTAGTTGATATATAGGTTGAAAAGAAATCATGGCATATGGAAAGGATTCTAAAGGGACTGCTCTCAAAAAGATGTGAAAATGAATGAAAGCCCAGGTTTCTTGCAGACCTCCTCACAGAAGAACTAAGGGGCAACTTTCCCTTATTCATTTTTCAAATCTAGTGCATCATCCCCTGTTTTATTTTTACCCACAGTCAAAAAGAAACTCAAATAGCACCTGCCATCTCATTTAGTTTTCACAATGGGAATGACCATATCCAAAGCATCCGGAGCAAACAATGTCAGTTTAGGTTTCAAAAGGGTGAAGCTACCTCCTTCAAAGTGTCAAATAAAACTTCACATAACACAAGGTGTCTTCTACAGGTGTCCTTTTTTAATGAGAAAAAAAAATGGGTGATGATGATATTCAGAGGTGCTTCTCTTTCTATTTCATAAAAACCTTTTTCAACTGATCAAAAGTGACAGCAGATGAGCCATACAAGGACAAGAGGTGGAAAATGGATTTTGAAATTGCAGTTAAGTTTCTTCCCCCAGAAAAAAGGTAGTCGCCCTCAAAAGGCACATCTACAATGCTTCATATGGCTCAAAGAAGTTTTTTCTTCCACAGTACAGGTATCAGAACAAGAAAACCAGTTTTCATTCCTTAATGAGAAGCAGTAAAAGTTTTAATTTTTAAAAAGGTTGTTTTATTTCAAAAAAGGGGCCAGGCTTATAAAAAAAATGGTCACTACCACTATGAAAATTTTCCGAATAAAAAGGTATCAGGTTATGTTTTAAAGAGATAAGGATTCAAGTTTTGTTTAAAACAAAGGCATTTTCAAACATCTCTTAAAAAACCCTCACCAATCAAATGTGAAAGGGACTCTGGCTTGTTCGATTTCAAAAGGGGTTAAGGACCGTTGCAAACCCTTTTAATTTTCTCAAAACACAAGGCAACACTCCTCTTGTTGTTCACGAGACTGGAGAAGAGGCATTTCAAGCTAAACACAAAGTTTTTGGGCTTTTTAGGCCGCACGACGCGCCTGTAGAGTTGCGTGGCACGTTCAAGGGGAGTTTTACACGGGGGTTCAGTTGTTTTGCGGCGCGCCTGTAGCGGCGCGCGATGCACCTATAAGCGTCGGCCACGACCGCTCGGCAGTGACCCGACAGTTATTCTTTGCGCGACGCCTTCTCTATTAAATGTGCCGCGCATGTTTCAAACCATGAAAACATTTCCAAAAACCCTGAAAGCAACTTCAACTTGTCAAACAAGGGCTGCCATCGACCTCCAAGGTATTTTGTTTTTCGCCCTTGCTAAATTCAAACTGCTAGATGGTGTTTTGAAACAGTGAAAACCTTTGGTATAAATCAAGGTAATTTGAGTGAATATTTTGAAAGAAAATTATAGTTGGTTGATAGTGAAGTGATAATTCTAGCTTCAAAGAGCTTAAACACTGCCCTCAGAACAGTGCATCAACATAAACCTACAAGTCCAAATATACACAGTAGTGAAGGTCTCGTAAAGAGTGTGAAGGTAACCTTACTATGATAAAACAAAGCTAATCTCTGCCAGCATTTGTAATGGAGATAACAATGCTTAGGAGGGTTGATAGTTTTGTTTAAAACTCGAGATTTGCTGTGGTTTATGTTTGCTCAAGGTGAACATAGTGAAAATGGTGAGTTTTATTGATGTCAAAATCCTGATAAACCATCCTAAAAAACAGTGTTAGAAGGTGGAGCAGTTTTAGAAAGGGAAACTAAGTGTTGAAAAGTAAAACAGGGAGCCTAATTTCAACAACAATGATCATTGTATGAGTGCTCTGTCATTTTAGAAGTCCTCCTTGTATGGTGAAGAGAAAAGTCAGTGCTGCCTTTTTGTACATGAAACAAACCTTAGTGAATGAAGCTGTTAAATTAGTCTGAAGAGGTTTTCTGTCTAACTGTGGGTGCAGAATAGTGAACACAAGGAAGGTGTTTTTGATTAGGAGGAGTTTTTTTCTTTTTGTCTACTACAAGGCTGTCTTGTTTTTATCAAAACACAAAGAGCTCAGTGATCTTATACAAATGCAGAAAATCACTTGAATGTGTATACCTTTTATATGACTCTGTGCTTGTTATTATCAATATTGATTGATTGGCATACAAAGGGAGAAAAGACAGTGTTTTGGAAGGAGCAGAGACCTGATATCACAAAATCATCTCACACATCATTTGAAACAAATTTGCATTGATCAAAACAATGATTTACTAAGAAGACAAAGTTGTGTTTGAGATAACATTTCAAAAAACCATTTGAGGCAGTTTGATTTTGCAGAGAGCATCCAAGACAAGATGCCTCCCAGGTAGGATAGTAGGAGTGGATTGCATAAGAGATATGAACCTATTTCCACTGAAGAAGTGAATGCACACCCATCAGTCTTGTTTAATTTCCATGAGGTCGGGTGTTTAGATTTTTGTCAAAGGGTGCAAGAGGTGAAGAGTTTCTCTCCTTTGAAACATCTTTGCGCTTTGAGGTTTCGAGACAAGCATTTCCAGTTGGCAGGCCTTGACTTCAAATTCTCCCCAAGATCCATCTCCAAGGCCACTAAAATTCCCTATATTGGTGAGAAATGGTTTAAACAAAGCCATTTGGACTTAGATGATTACAATCTCTTTCTAAAAGCCTGAGCACAGAGAGTCATGTCCTTCTATTTTCCCTTTCTCATATCTTTTAGCCAGCTACGCCCCTCTCATGAAGATTATCATGAAGTACTTCACTTGTGAGGGAAGATTCTCCCGAATTTATGCATATCACATTCGACTGCTCATGCATTTCACTAGGGCTAGATTGCTAAATATTCCTTTCTTCTTACACAAGAGCATTGAGAAAATGGCTTCCACTATTCAGAAGAAGCCTCCTTCACAACAAATAGCCTGTCTCTTTCATCACTCTCTCATCAAAGGAGAGAGGTCTCATGGGATAATTTCATCACTCATCTGGATTTCTCCACTGTCCCTCCTGTTCACACATCCCCTATGCCTCCTAATCATCATCCTTCACCTTCCTCTAGTAGACCCATTCCTAAAAAACTCAAGTTTACCACAGAGCAAGCAGAAGAGCCTGAAGATGGAGAAGAGCTTGACCATGATGATGAGGAAGATGATGAAGGGCAACAACATGAATAAAAACAACACAATGAGGGAAAGCAAACTTATGATGAGGGTGATCAGTCTTATGATGACACATAGCAGCATCACAATGATGATGAAAAAAAGCAAGGGGAGGAGGAAGAAAGTGCTGAACAACAGCATGACAGTGAGGGTGAGACAGAGCAGCAAGGGCAGCATGAAAGTGATGAACAGGGGCAGCCAAAAGAGACTGAACAGGGACAAAATGATAGTACTGAACATGAGTAGCATGAAAGTGATGAGAAAGGGCAGCCAAAAGATGATACACAGTAGTCTCCTCAAGAACAACAGCCTCCTCAAGAGGAACAACAAACTCAAAAAGAAGAGAAGCAAGGTGACAAAGGTAAAGGGGCCATGCCTTGTTCTCCTAAAAATGCCAAGCCCCAGACAACAAAGAAAAGAGTGCCTAGAGTTGTCACTCCAAATGTGACAAGGGCCCTTCGAAGTAAAGGAAAATTGCCAAAGAAGCCCATGATTGATTTTCCTAGGAGGAAGAGCACTAGAATAGCCACTCAAAGCAAAGGGAAGGGCAAGGAAGAAGGCAGTCATGGACAAGAGAGTGTATTCGACATCATCCCAATCCAAAGCGATGATAGTGATAATGAGGCCCGGATTCTAGAAAGCTTCTTGATCCATAGAGAAAGCCAAATTGATGCATTGAAGGATGATCTTCATAGAGCTAGGAATTTGAATTAATTTTTGCAAATCCAAAATAGGCAAATGAGTGTCCATATAGATGTTTATGAGACACAGGCGATTAAATACAATAAGGAGGCCTCCAAAGCCCAAGTGAGGTTGGAAGAACTCATGGGTGAGTTCGATGAAAGTGAAGGCGAAGATCAGCCTAGGCGAAAGAGGCCAAGAACCATGGGGCTTAAAAGGGCCCTTGAGAAGCAAAAAGAAGAGGAAAATGCCTTTCTCCAATCTACCCCTCTCACTGCATTGTTCGAAAAAGAGATAGAGAAAAATACGGAGGCATGGCTTGAGAGAGTAAATGACCACTTGGAGAAGAAATTGGAGAAGGAAAACAGGGATTTAGACCTTCAAAGGAGAATGACGGGGCATTATAAAAAGTTAAATCAGTTTGTCCGGCGCAAGTTGAAGGCTGCTGAAGAAAAGCTCAAGGAGGCTAAAGGGAAGCTCCTGGAATAGAAAGTGAGGAAAGACACCTCAGGACTTCAAATTTTGGCCTCTACTTCATAACATGTTGCTGAGAACTCTTGAGGGTCATGCTCACCAATTTTGGTCAAATTTCGACATATTTTGGTTTTTTGTCATTTTTGGGTTTTTGGCCAAAAATCATGGGCTTCGCCATTTCAGTTTGGGGGATCATCAAAGGATTATAATGGTATCATTGGGTGCCATAATTTCAAGAGCCCATACTCAACAATTTTCAGGACATTTTAAGATCATTTGCTCCCCCAAAATGATGAAAAATGCTCGCTTTTTCTACACTCTACCCGGTCTATCAGCATACCTTATTTTTTGGTTTTTTACACACAGGCCTATTTTTGGAGGACTTCTAGGCACCATATTGGGATAATTATAGTTTCTACAGAAATTAGACACTCATAGCTTTCCAACGAGCTATCATGAGCCTTGTTTCGACATTGGGAAGGCTACCAAAAGTTGCCGGAAAGTCAGGGGACCTTTTGCTAATGTACTTTTTGAGTATTTTTGTAAAAATTGAACCTTTAAAAACTGCTTTTTCCTCATGTGCGTTTAGCTATTTTTGCACATGAGAAGTTATGAAAAGTCAATTTATTTCCCTCTTTTAGCATTTTTAAGATATTTTATGAGATATTTTGTGCCTTGGGCTTTGCAAAGCCTCAAGGACAAAATAAGATATTTTGGATAGGCCAATGAGATTGCAAGTTGAACTAAGAGGTTTTCCTCACTTGGGCCTATATATTCCAAAGGATTTCATTGTAAACAAGGCTGAATTTGATGAATAGAAGCAATATATGGTCATATAACCTTTGGAAGAAATACTTGTCTCATGCTTTTGGATAGTCTAATGGATGTTCTTGGATGATGAAAGAGGATTGTTGTTGGATTCCATGACTTCGTAGAATGGTATAATGTCTCTCTCTTTGTTTTGTTTCCTAGTTTTCATTCATAAATCCATGTTCTTGCTTGCTATAGGACAGTAGAGAACAAATTTGAGACATGCCCTTGGAGGCACCTCAAATTTCCTATTTCTTCATAGCTTCCATGTTTTCTTCATTCTTAGTCACATTAAAGAGTTCTTGATTGCTCTTTAAAAAGTTAAGGATATTGTTGCTTGTTTCATTCATGGTTTTATGCATGCTAAGTATGATTTACGGTATGCCCTGCTTACTCATGGCTAGCCATAGCTCCATCCATGAAATTTCTCTTTGACTGATTAGATTGTCATTTGTTGAACCAAGGAGGTCTTGTTCTGATCTTGCCCTTTGTCTAAGACTATGAAATATTGTTTTCAAAGTGCCCAATAACTTGAAGTACTGTGTTTAGGCATTTCGGCATAGTGACTTGAGTTGTTGTCTATCTTAAGTGTATTTCCCGAAAGGCTGATAGCCATTTCCCAAAGTTAGAGAGTTATATATCTCTATGCATGGCTTGAATGTTTATTTCTATGTATTGATTAGCTTATAGTTACATTTCTCATGATTAATGGTTTTCCCTACCATGTTTATGTCAGCTATTAAATTAGTTATGCTTGAAATCCTTTGTTATTCACAAATTTGATGTCCATTTTACTCTATTTTTCCCAAAGATCCTTTTTACCTCGAATCAAATCGGCCCTTCAACAGACTTGTATCACCATCTGATAGCTTTCTTGACCTTTTCGACCCCATAGCCCAGTTGATTTGACATCTTTTTACCTATCTTATATCTTTGATCAGTTTCATCCCTCACAACCTAAAACCAAAACCAAAAAACGTACTTCATAACTAGCCTAAAATCAGAACATAATAAGCAAACACACAGATATCCCTTACACAAATAGAGAGAGCCCTCTCTGAGTCCAGGAAGGCTAGGTCCTTGGGCTCCAAATATTGGTTTGATGTTACACTGTCATTTGGCTTGCCAATTAGCCAAATCACGGGACCCTAACAGAACTGTTGGTTCCGAAGGATGAGCCTCAAGATGTGGATTAGCCACATTCTGAGGATCATGGAGTGGAGGAAAAAACTCATGTAGAGCCATCCATCAGAAATGGTGGAAGGCGGACCATGGAAGCTGATAGATTGAGACATGCTACTGCAGAGAATGTAGGAGACCCTACTTCACAACGCAAATAGAGACAGTCTCCTGGCAGGTTTACTGGATACATGGCTCTTATGAGAAAATGTATTGTGACTGAACCATCTTCCTTTTAGGAAGCAGTGCAATAACCAACTTGGGTTGATGCAATGGTGGAGGAGTATGAATCCATTGTCAAGAACAGTGCATGGGATATTTTCGCAAGACCAGTCGAAAAATTAGTGGTTGGATTGAGATGGATCTACAAGGTAAAGCAAGCTGCTAATGGTGGTGTGGAGAAATACAAGGCCAAATTTGTGGCCCGAGGATTCTCACAGATCAAGGGGATTGATTATGATGATACTTTTGCACCTATTTCAAGGTACTCTTCCATTAGATCCATCCTTGCACTCTCAACGCAGAAGGGCTAGCGCATTCATCAAATGTATGTGAAAACTGAGTTTCTCAATGGGATCATTGAGGAATAAGTGTACATAGAGTATTTTGAAGGTTTCGAGATCTTCAACAACGAGTCACATGTGTGCCGAATCAAAAGAGAACTGTATGGGATGAAGCAAGCACCTTGTGCTTGGTACAGTTGGATAGAAAACTATTTCACCAGACTGGGCTTCACCAAAAGTGAAACAGATGCAAACCTGTACCAGATTATGGTTGAGGGTAAGATGTTGATTATTGTTCTTTATGTTGATGATCTAATTTTGACTGGTGATGAGTAGCTGATACACTCATGCAAGGAGGATCTTGCAAGGGAGTTTTAAATGAAGGACATGGGAGTCCTTCATTACTTGGATTGGAAATATGGCAGCTGGATGTTGAAATTTTTGTGTCTCAAGGCAAGTACGCCAAGGAAATACTTGGTAAGTTTCACATGGAGAGCTGCAAACCCATGGATACTCCTCTTCCAGGAAATTATTTGGAGAGGTAGTGGATGCTACTATCTACAGGAAATTATTTGGTTCATTGATGTATCTAGCGAACACTAGACCAGACATTTTCTATGGAGTTAACCAAATGAGTCAAGCTATGGTTAAGCCTACCAAGATCTTTTGGAAGGCAGGGAAGCATGTCTTGAGATACCCGAGGGGCACATCAGAGTATGGTTTGTGGTACAGACAGACAAAGGGAGTGAAGCGTCAAGGCTTCACGGATGCATATTGGGCAGGCAGTCCATCAAACAGAAAGAGCACATCAGGAGGGATCTTCAGCATAGGATCGATAATAGTTTTTTGGTACAACAGGAAGCAGCGATATGTGGCACTTAGTTCAGTGGAAGCAGAGTACATGGCAATAAGTCAAGTTGCATGTGAGGCTATCTTGATGATAAAGATCTTGGTTGGTTTGTTTGGTTCTCAGATGGATTCGACAGTGATTCATTTTGATAACCAAAGTTGCATTAAACTCTTGATTAATCCTATGTCTCATGATAGGTCCAAGCACATAGATATTCGGTACCATCATCTTAGAGATTGTGTGCAGAGAAGAATAATGTTGCTTCAGTACATTCCCACAGAGATCAGGATGCAGATATTTTGACGAAGGTGCTCACTAGGAGAAAATTCGAATACCATAGATACAGGATTGGGGTGAAAGATAATCCCTTTCTTGTTGAGAGGGAGTGTTGAGATTCAACAAGAAAATTTCAGCACCCACACCTAGTGCATTAAGCACCAACACTAGGGTGGGGCCCATAGGGAAAAATTTGGTGCATGTCTATTTTAGTTATCCCTTAATTAAGATGGAAAATAAAATTGTAAAATAGTCTCAAAATAACTTGTAATAGTTAATTGAGAGTGATAAACTCAGTTAGCTCATGAATTTCAAGTTAGAGGTAGTTGGTGAGGCATGCAGAGTAATTCTAGTTGTAACAGATTTCGAAGTGCAGTGGCGCATTAGTTAATGCACGTTGTAATCAGTTTAACTCAGTTAAGTGAGTTAAACTCAGTTGTGCTAGTTGTAACTACTTGATACACTAGTGAGAGATCAAGTGAATTAAATATTAATTAATTCACAATCAGTGATCTCACATGCAACTGAGGATTTACTCTTATTAGCTGCATGCATGTCAGATCCAAAGGAGACCCAATTGAGATATAGGTGAAAGGGAAGTTGAATATCAGTTGTAGGATTATTGGGTTGCACACATGCAACCAAACACCCATTGGAGTGCCCATGATACTTGCACAGTCAAGGAAGGAAAAAATTCCTATTCTTTAGGGATTGCATTCATCAGGGATTATTCAAGCAAGGCAGGTTGTCTGGAGGCAGTGAATTGGCTAAGTATTGGTTATTTTTCTGTATGAAGGTGTGAGAAAATTAGCTAAGTACATGAGGGTTCTTGTGAGTAGAGTTGTATGTAATTTTTTCATGATTCCATGTTGAATATACAATAGAAGATAGTGGGGTTTTGAGAAGCAATATTTCCTCGGGAAATTATCTGTGTTGTGGTTTGATTGATTCTTCTTTGTTTCATGTGATTGGCGATTGTGCTTTTAATTCCACAAAATATTTGTAGAAGCGATTCAATATTTAACTTTAGTGCATTGTTAGATCATATTGAATCATATATTCTTATTGTATAATTTCTACAATTTTGATGCCAATATCCAAATAATACTTAGTCAATTTGAGAGATGAGAAAAATGAAGTGTTGTTGAATACAAAAGATGAAGGTACACCAAATTCGGATAAAGTATGAATTTCAAGAAAATATATCGCCTGATCATCATTGGCATTTTTTATTGGAATCACCTTAGTCCACTTAGTGAAGTAGTCTATAACAGTGAGAACATATTTATGCAATTAAGATAAGTTAGGGTTTATCTCACCAATAAAATACATGTGCTATTTTTCAACTGTGCCTTCCACTTCAATAGGCTGGAGAGATGATGCTGGACTTTTTTCTTTTCCTGAAGTTGTTTGACACGTTTTACATTTTTTGGCATAAGTATAGGAGTCCTTAAATATAGCTGGCCAATAATAACCGACTAGGAGAATTTTGTGTGTAGTATTTTATCCACTAAATTGACCTCCTATTGGTACATCATGTAGCTCAATTAGCACTTTCTTTGCATCAAGATTCTCTAAACATCTAAGTAAAACAATACCATAATTTTTTTGAAAAATCACTCCATCAATTAACTGATACTAGCACATTTCAATATTAATTCTCTTTTATGTCTGTGCCAAATAATCAGGTGGAATTCCATTAATAATAAAAAATATAATTTCATAATACCAGGTATCAATTGGCATAGGAATTGTTAGAGCTCCTTAGTTTCCCAAGGTTGATAAAGGAAACCAAAGAGGTAACCACAAGCCAACCTTAGACTTGGTATCTAGCCCTATCAAATCAAAGAGGTCTCTCTCAATATCCAGTTCAAAGTTGATGGAAATGACTGGAGAATAAGGATTCTAGGCTATTTATAAACTCATTAGGGTTTGATTAGGGTTTGCTGGACAAAGAAGCACCAGGTTTAGAAACTAGGCAAGGTGTCCCAAAAGATCAGTTGCAGACATAGTATGAGGCAACGTAGGTGTGCTCAATGACACAATTGGTTTTTCATTGTAGTGTGGTGAATAGGAAAGAATATAAGAAGTTAATTGAGCATAATTAATTCACTTTTTAGAGATGAAACACTTAGATGCTCATCTTAAAAAATATAGATCATAAAAGAATGGTTTATGTTTCAAACCTTAAAAGATAAGGTATAGGAAGAAATTAGATGTTTGCTTGAACAACTTGATCATCATATTCATAATAAAAATGGAGAAAAACATTATCACTAATTACATCACAAGAATCCCATAAAAATAGCTACAACTACCTATAAATTACTTCTGCAAATAGTCAAGTACAACAGTTCCACAAGAGTGTGAACTTCAAAAATCCAACCCTCTCAATGAAATAATTATGAGTACATATAGAAAATAAAACAATATTCCACCTCTAGAGGTTGAATCCTGATCCATAACAACTAACTAATGAACCTAATGACTCATAGCCTAATCCTCGGGAAGTTAAAAAAAACTTTCCCCCTTTTTTTTTAAACCATGGTGAATTGGTAACTCTTTAGACTAATCTAAGGGAGGTCCCAAGATCAATCCTCGTGGCTGCCTTATAACACCAAGAGTATATCCAACAGCCTGCAAGTCAGACATACCAGAATCTTATGATTTAGCAATAGCCGAGACTCCGCATCAAGGGGGATCCTACTCCTTGAGCCGGATCATAATAGGCCATTTACTCAATGAGATTTGAACCTCCGTCTCATTCACCCAACGAAACTTACCATTAAACTTTCCCCTTTTTTAGCTAACTAGTTGAGCTTTTCTCTCAAGTCATTAACCATAATATTATTTTACAAATATGACCATTAATAGGCCTATTAACCATAAAAAAAATCATGAGCCAGCTGGTACATCTACCATTTTGACCTTTTACCTCCGCGTGTCAAGAAAACTCTTCAAACACAAAAATGCAGCAAAATTTCTTAGAAACACAACAACATTAGCATAAGTGAAACAAAATTTTGGAGGATGATTTGGAGGCCTTCCTGGATGCGTTTTTTTTTCTGAATAAGGTATGGTTGGAAAGTTGAATATGTCTAATACACAATGGAGTCATCAAGAACTACAAACACCATCTCAAAACCCCTAAAAAATTGACTTGAAGTCAAACTGTCCAAACACGCAGCAAGTGCCCTAAAAAGTGGTAGAAAGGTGAAAAATAGGCACATTTTGACCACTTTATGAAAATTTATGAATCTAGAAGTGTCCCCATGTTATTTTCTGACATCCTTATGTCATAAGCTATCTCCACATGCTTGAAATTATACATTTATACCTCCTGAGAAAAAGTGAAGCAATTACTTGTTGCGTTTCTATAGGGTCAAATTTCTGCATTTTTTGTAAAAATAGGGGTCAAAGATGGAGTGATATCTCTTTATTCATAACAATTTTTACAAGACTGGGAGAGGGTATTGGAGATAAGGTTGTTCTGAAGCCAAAAATCTCTTCCTTGTTTGAAATTCACTCACATATTATTGGAATCGTTGCCACAAAATAATGACTAAAACATGAAGTTAAATTGGATAAGTGCTTGACGAGGGTAATTAGGGATGTGAATGCTAAGAAAAATTATGAATTTCCTATCAAGTGGAGAAAAGCCCATGAAAATGAAAAAACGTGGAAAATTTGCGGTGAAACACTAGGCAAGGATTTTAATCATTTTTTTGAGCAAATTGATCACATCAAGGGTTTGTGAAGGCTCCACTTACTTGTTTAGAGATGCTTTGAAACACTAAGATGAAAAATAAACCCGTTCTCTCCTCCTTTTGGTCTCCAAATAAAAAATGTAACAAACTTCCAGAAGCACATAAAATTAATGAAACTAGAAATTAGTGATCAATTTTGAAGTTTTGATGGATGGGGCAAGTCTCTCAATGGCAGAGAGGAGCTATTGGAGGTTTGGAAGGATAAAATGAAGTTTCAAAATGATTTATTTCTTCAAAAGGAAATTTTACTTTGATTTCTTTTGTTCCCTAATTTCTAACTCCCATGATGGTGAGCAAAATGGATGATATGACTCCCTTATTTTCTTTTGATGACTGATATGATGATGACCATCTAATGTGAATCCTGGACCATGACCTAGATGATGACCTAATGACTCTTTTGATGACCTAGGATAGGAGGAAAATGACATTACTATGCTGGATGATGGTGACCTTGAACAAGTGGAGGGATTATAAATGACCTAGACAATGACTTGCCCATTTTGACAATCAAGAGATGCCGAATTTTATTTGACAATATAATTTTTTTACCAAAGACATATAACAACATAGAAAAGAGTAAATTTGATCACTGAGACTATTGGACAATAACAGGAATATAAATAATTTCTTCTTGTCTTACCTCAAATTCATTATACCAACCTTCCTCCTGGTTGATTTGAGATCCTTTTGATTTTGGTGATAGCCTGCAAATGCCTTGTCCTCTAATCATTTTTTAAGGTTTTATTTCAGGGTTGTGTTCTTGGAGTCTAGTCATCTAGTTAGCTCACTTCTCTCCTAGATCCTTCTGCACAAGAAAATTTTGTACAATAGGATGGGGAACAATAATCATTGTATGAGACTCTAAAATTGGTTAAAAAAATTTAACAACTTTAAAGACGACATAAAAATGTATACGAATGGGAGGATAGTTTATTCAACTACCTCGAACCCACAAATCATGAAGGAACTTGGTATTTCAATTCCTTCTGAATTATTTTGAGCTAATATAGCTACATAGGACAAATCAGAAGCACAAGTATAAAAAATGAATTCTCTTTCAAAATATGGACTAACGAGCATTGATCCAAAAACATTTTCTCCTTTGATACCTTTGAAAACATCCTTTTATGTTGTGCCCCATTTGAATGTACGATATTTATTTTATCATGTACTACATCGGATGAACAATATCTGCAAATTTGGGAATAAACCTTGTCACAATCAATGTCAATGTTGGTTTTGGACATAACCAACTCAATAATTTTTCTTTAAATAAAAATGAATATATATATATATATATATATATATATATATATATATATATATATATATATATCTTATTTACTGCATCTGTCAAATATATTTTTAAGATGTTTGACATGATCTTTGTGATTTTTAGAGTGTACAATAACATTGTCTAGATAAGCAACCATAAATTTATTGATAAGACTTTTGGATGTGATATACATTTCCCTTTGTAATGTTGCTCTTGCATTTATTAAACTAAATGAAACCTTATCATATGTAAAAGTTTCCCATTTGGTTCAGAATGTTGTCTTGATTTTATCTGTTGGTATAACCAAGACTTAGTTATAACAAGGGAATCCATCAAGCAAGGAGAACATTTCCGAGCCAACAAAAAATGATAGGATTTGTTCCATGGGAAGGATGTGGTAATTATCTTTCTAATATGACCTATTTAGATTTCAAAATTCAACATAGATCCTAATGTTCTCATTTTATTTCGTGATTGGAACTGAATTGGACACCCATTGTGAGTGTCTTATAGGAAAAATGATCCTTGCTTTTAGAATTTTATTCAATTATTCTTTGATTTGGCTTTCTAGTTTAGGATGAATTACCATAAATTTTTTTGGACTGGTTTTGTATCTGTTTTGATTGGAATTACATGTTGGATAATTTTAGCATCATATACTTTTAAGTCATCATAATTCCATGTGAAAATATATTTTTATTATTTAAACAACTTAATAAATCTTGATCATTCATCAGGAGAATAATTTTTTCCTAGTTTGATATTTTGAGGTTTTTTGACAATTACTAAATTTATGACTTGATATTGAATTAAGGATTTGTTCTTTTTACAATTTGAGATTATTTTGAAAATCATATCAATCTTCGAAACAAACTACTATTTTAGGTATTAGATTTTGTGGTATAGTTTCATTTAGAGAGTAAAAAATCAAATGCAAGTTATGATGATGATCATCTATTATAGATACTTTAAATGTGCCTTCCACAATGAGAAAATACTTAATTTATTCATCATCATCAAATACTCTCTATTTGGACACATTATCAGGCATAGACGGTCTAAAAATAATCTCCAAAAATAATTTGTCTTGAGAAAAATTAGCCACTTGAAGAAGCCTAGAAGCTACATTAACCAAAATATCATCATCAAATTTTTTTGAACGGGTTACAAAATTGAATATTAAACTATAAAATTTTCATATTAAGTTCCATACCTCATGTTTATAGTTTTTTAGGTGATTAGAACACAATGGATGGTTTTATTGACTTGTATTACTATGATTTCAGAATCACCTATATATTTTAGTCGCTTATATTCCATTTCTATATCTTTTCTCATATCTTGTAACAAGGCTTCATATTCAACAACGTCATTTGTACATTGAAATTCAAGTCTACAAGAAAGTAATTTTTTTTCACCTTGAGAGTTTTGTTGATGTGGGTTTTATGCACCCTAGTCAACAAGGGATAAGTGAATTAGACTGTAGCTCTTTAGATAGCCATAGATATTTGGTTTAGTCACCCTTAATGTGTTTTAAGGCTCCATTATCCTTCAAATTCCTCCTCATTCAAATAACAATCTAAATGTTGTTGTTGAAACAAACACCCTCCAAAATTTTTCCAACGCTTGAATTTTGTAGCCCGTTAAGGATCTTGTTGTAGAAATTAATTGTAGATTCAATACTTCTCATGTAATGTTATACAACATAATATAAATCTACTTCTACTCATTTGCAAAAATAAATTCACTATTGAGAATCAATATAAAAAAGTGCGACATGAATCAATTAAAATGAGGATATATTAGGGGAAAACCACTACTCAAAATCCCTTCCTATCTATATTGCATTAATAAGAAACTAGAGAAGAAATACAATGCTTATTCCATCTTGAACAATATCTGCACAAGTATACTCTATGTCACTGCCTCACAAGGTGACTGTAATTAGCCAATTTTCTTGGCTGCAAACCTCCTATTTTTCATTGTTTCTCAAGGAATTATCCCCCTATTAATTAGGGAAATCCTCACCTTGAAATGCACAATCCTTATAGGTCCTTCTTTGACTTCATGCACCACCTATACAACTTGGATAATTATACAACTGATAGTACACTACCCTTTAAATCCAATCTCAACTGGGTAACTCATAGACCATACATGCATGAGTTAATTATAGCTAATGTATTAGTTAGCTAGTTGATCACTGAGTACAAAACCCACTACCAGACCTCCCACTAGTTCCTCCAATTGTTGGAACTAGTTTAACTGAGTTTAACACAGTTTAATTGAATAAAATTATTATAACTAAAATTAAACTCAACCTAGGATCCTAAAATTTAGCAAACACTCTACATGACTCAAGTTAGGCCCTCAAATCAAATTAACTGAGCCAAATAAGTCAAACTAACTTGGTTAACACATTCTGGTTGTCTTGTGATGTGGAATTATAGTTTTATCCTAATTTAATTCAAGAGAAATTTAAATAATGATTTTTTCTTATTGCCATTTTCAACACTCCCTCTCAACAAGAAAGGGATTATTAGATACCCAAATCATGCCTCTATGGAATTCAAATTTTCATCTTGACAATGCCTTTGTCAAAATATCTGCATCTTGTTCTTCTGTAGGAATGTATTCCAACAACATAATCTGCCTCTGCACATAATCTCGTAGATGGTGATACCGAATGTCAATATGCTTGGATAGATCATCCAAAACTGGATTTTCAGAGAGGTTGATACAACTATGATTGTCACAATAAATCACAGTGGGATCCATCATCTAACAACAAAAATCATCCTCATCGAGATAAATTCACAAGCTACTTGACTAGCAGCCATGTAATTTGTTTTTGTTGAACTGAGTGCAACTGATCTTTGCTTCTTAATGTACCATGAAATTTTATTTGACCCAATACTAAAGAATCCTCTTGAAGTGCTCTTCCGATATGATGTACTACCCACCCAATCTGCATATGTGAAGCCTTGAAGCTTCACTCCCTATGTTCATCTATTCCAAAGACCATATTGAATAGTGCCTCTGAGGTATGTCAACAAATGTTTGGATGCCTTCCAATAAAGTTTAGTTGGCTTAACCATTGCTTGACCAAGATGGTTAACTACATAACACATGTCTGGTCAGGTGTTCACCAAACACATAAGTGAACCCAAAATCATCCTGTAAATAGTGGCATCCTCTTTCTTCCAACTTCCTACTAGAGGAGTGTCCATGGGTTTTCTACTCTCCATGCAGAAATTCTTTAGTATCTCATTGGTATACTTTCCTTGGGAGACAAATAGTTCCCCATATCCTTGTCATACTTCCAAACCGAGGAAATTGTGCATGAGTCCCATGTTATTCATCTCAAATTATCTTTGAATATCCTCTTTGAAATATTTGATAAACTTCTCATAACTAGTTAAAATCAAATCATCGACATATAATACTATAATCAACAATTTACCTTCAACAAAAATATGGTAAATATTTGCATCTTCCTTCACTTTTGGTAAATCCCAACCTAGTGAAATAGTTGTTGATCCTAGTTTACCAAGCACGAGGTGCTTGTTTCAATCCATACAATGCTCATTTGAGTCTTCACACATACGCATCTTTGTTGAAGGTGTCAAATCCTTTCGTTGTTCAATGTACACCTCCTCCTCAATCACTCCATTGAGGAATGATGTCCTCACATCCATCTGATGGATATTCCATCCCATCCTTGATGCAATTGCTAGAATTAATTTGATAGAAGAGTATCTTACTACTGGAAAATGTCTCTTCGTAAAAAATTCCCTCCACCCGAGAGAACCCCTTGGCCAAAAATCTGGCCTTGTGTTTCTTGATACTTTCGTATGTTGCTTTCTTCACCTTGTAGATCCACCTCGAACCTACCACTGAATAATTCTCTGGTCTTGGCACCACTTCCAAAACAATGTTTCTGACTATGGAATCATATTCCTCTACCATGGCATCAACCCATACTAGCTTATGCATTGCTTCCTTGAATGAGGATGGTTCTGTCTCAACTAGCTAACTCATCAAAGTCTTGTACCCAATGTACTGATATCATGACCTCATCTTCCTGTGATGTGATATGGGTGCTCCCAAATTCTCTATAACATCATGAAATAATATTTTAGCTTCCCTGATATGATTTCTTCCATCTATAGATTTCTCTGCATTAGTGGGTGCTTCCACTTTGCTCCTCTTCTTGTGGCTGATCCACAACATCATGAGGTTCTTCCTTTGGAGATAAAATCTCATCATCTACATGCCACTGAAGCTCCCTCCCAAGGGAACATATCATGGAATTTTCTTCATCAAGCTTCACATCTCTACGACAACTGTCATCCTATGAGATAACAGGTAATCTTGATAGGTGTGAGGTGTATTAGTGTACCCCACAAATATGCCCAACTATGTTGTTGGTTCTAGATTTTTCTTTGCATCCTTGGAAACATGATATTAAACTGATGGACTAAAGATCCTGAAGTGTGACACATCTATTTTCTTCACTAAAAAATATTCTTCTAGTGTGTTGGTCCCAAGAATCTAATGAGGACTCTTGTTCTGCACATATACTATTGTGTTACATGCTTTAGCCCACAATTGCAATGATAGGTCCTAATCATGCAAAATTTCTCGTGAATATCCCATAATACTTATGTTATTCCTTTTAGCAACCACATTATGCTGTGGGTTATGGGGTGCTATTAACTCCTGTCGAATGCCATATTTTAAACAAAAGTTCTTGAACTCATTCGAAACATATTCACCACCGTTATCACTCTTGAATCACCTTCTCTTTCCTTCCAGTGTCTTTCTCAACAAGTGATTTAAATTCAAAAAATTTTGAGAATGTATGGCATTTTTTCTACATGAATAATATCTAGCACTTACGTGAGAAATAATCTACAAATATAACATAATGTCTGTGCTTGGTCGTGGAGATTGTCGAGAAAGGTCCACAAAAATCTGAGTGAACTCTTTCAGGGATTTCTTGCGCTCTACTGTCCTTATCATGAAAGGTCACTTTGATGTACTTCCCCAATGCACACCCTTTGCATGTATCTCGCTGCTCTAGTGCACCCTTGGAAGTCATATAGAAATATGTTGCATGATATTTAAAGCTCCATGGTGCAAATCGCCAAGTCACCTATGCCATAATTCATCGATGTCTTGGATCTACACCTTCTATGCTTTTGTTTTCAAAGCAACACAATATTCTATATCCAATTTGTAAAGTTTCTTCACTCGAACCTCGATCCGCTTCACCTATCTTGTGGTGATGTGAAAAAGGAAAGTCTTTCCTTTTCTAAATATCACATCGTAGCCACGGTATTCCAACATAGCAACTAAAACTAAATTATTATTTAGACCTAGAACATACATGATACCTTTCATGTGAGAGGATAACCAATCTCCCTTTCAAAAGTAACTGTAATGATACCGGTTTCACTATACCTTCCATCATCTCCCATGTCGAAGTGCATCTGGAGGTATTTCTTCTCTAAGTCACTGAAAAAATATTTGTTTCCCGTTATATGGAATGAGGCTCCACTATCTAACCACACCCTACTCATCACCGATGTCACCATGAATGCAATGAGGGTGAAATCCAACTCAAATTTTCAAGCTAGAGATTCACTTGTCGCTCCTCCTGAGATATTTTTCCCATATTCTTGTGTAGATATTTCGTGGCAAAATGTCCCATCTCATGACACTAAAAACATTTAATCTTTGACAAGTATTTCTTCTGCCTTGCTGACCAGATTATGCATTAGAATGTGATTTATTCCCTTTCCCTTTCTTCACATTTCCATCCAAGGAATGATTCTCCTCATCTTCAACCTTGCATGAGGTCCCGTCTCTAGTGTTCCGAAACTCTTCCTTTACCAAATCAGACCATAATATTTCCTAGTTTTGTAGCTTTCTCCCTCCCATTAACTAGATCCTAGTAGTTGTGCCATCTCATGGAAAGGCCTAAAAGTGCTAATATTACCATCTCATCTTCTATAACCATAACACCAACACTGCCAAGTTCACCATGACATTGTGTGAACCTTATGAGGTACTATGGTACTGTGTCACGCTTCTGCATTTTGATATTTCAAAGCTTGTCTTTGAGTGCCAACTTCCTATGGTCACTACTGTTCTAGAAAAAATATGTCAATGTATTCCATATTGCAGATGGAGTTTCTTTCCTGTGGATATTGGAGATAATATGGTCTCGTACTCACTCAAATATTATCCTCCTCGCCTTGGAGACACTCTTCTTCCACTCTACTAGATCCTAGGCATCATATAGTGCTGGTTTTGGGACATCATTATCAATGAATTCCTTCAGCCCATTATCTTCCATGACTGCTTCCATATAGTCCTTCCAAGAAATATAATTCAAGCTACCCTCAAGGGAATACTTGAGCTTTAGACCATATAATTCCATCCTAATATCTCTGAAGAATAGATCTGCAAACTCATTCCTCCTGCAAAGATAACTTCAAATTATCTTCTCTACTATGATTCTAGCTCTGATACCATGTAGAAATTAATTATAGATTCAATAATTCTTATGTAATGTTCTAAAACATAAGTGTAATATCCCAGAATTGGGACTGCACAATAGGTCTGCTAAAATAACGTACTTCTGGGAAATTTATGAACAAAAGTGAGTTTGTAGCCCTTGGATCCCTTAGATCAGTAGATCTGGGGTCTAGATCCAAAAGGGGAGAAAAAACAAATCAAACTAGGTGTGGTAAATAGATCTCCCACCACCTAGTCTAGCTGAAAAACACCCTACAAGAGGGGTTGCAGCTATGCACAATAAACTGCTTCAGAAATAGAGTAGTCTTGGAGAGCATGAGCAGGAGGCCATAAAATATGATCATATTTTGAATATAAAGTAGAAAATCAGATTTAAAATTATGCTCTTACATTATACAGTAGAATATAGAAGACAAGAGAGAAAGAAATCTTTAGAAATGAAGACTACAACACATGTATAAACTGTAAAAAGGCTAAACAATGTTATTTTATGGAGCTGAAGTAGCTGAATGTTACAGTTCAGATCTATAATAGATCCGTGGATAAAATATCAGATCCATTACAGATCTGTACACTATAAATAATTTATTACAATATCCCCTTGGGGTTTTGATCAAATCATGCAATACAAAGAGTAGATCTGAGTTTTAAGTAGCATATCTGAAATATTATTCAGAAATTTATGAAGATGACTTTACATGAAAATTTATTAGATATAAATAGAACATGGATCAAAAAGCTAATCCATGGATCACCAAAGTGAAAGGAAAATCCCAACACCAGAGATCTCTCATAAAAAATGGAACCAAAACACCTTGCAAAACCTCTACTGAAAATAACGCAGTTCCTCAAGGGAAACTGCGCTGTAGCTTGAATAATAGAGTTGGCCTGATGCCAAGATACAAATCTGAAGCTCAAACAATGGTTGCATTCTTCCAGGAGGTTAAAAGACACACTCACTGAGAAGAGGCTCCAATACAAGCTAGATTTGAACAGATCTAGAGTTCCACTTGCTGCAGCCTACAAAAGCAACCAAACCCTCACTGGATCTGCGTTGCAGTTGGAAGTAGAGCTTGGCCAAATGCCTAATAGTGGATGAAATCAGCAAGACTCCTCCAATAATCCTCAATGGAAGAGGTGAAATCCCTGCATAGGAACTCTAGGTGCTAAGAAACACTATTCTCCACTGAACAATAGAGAATGGTATTTGTCTAAGCAGACAAGATACTCAGAAATAAAGACAATCAACAACCTTATCTTGCTGCCTTCCCCTTCCTTTTATAAGATGAAAGCCTTTGCAAACGCTAAACCAACTTGATGAGTTAGCTCCGTTCACATGAGGGGCCTCCTTCTAGAACTGCGCTGTCCTTCATGAGGTGCATTGTATCTAGACAGTGACGTAGATTTGGTCAAGGTTGACCCAGTCTCATAGCTCAAACTCCTTTCACACTTGCAAGTGATTTATTTACATAGACCAGATTTATCCATGTTCATATGGGCATTGATTTATTCATTCTTTTAGGAGTTTTACATGTCCTCCTTTATTCATTTATTCATGCAACAAAAAATGAGACAAAATTTCATATTCCTCTTAGATTAGGCTAAGTAGGAATATTACAATAAGAAAAATCTACTTCTACTCATCTGCAGAAATAAATTCATGATTGAGAAGTAATATCAAAAACATGTGACATGAATCAATTAACACACATAACATGAGGATATGTCTAGGGGAAAGCCTCTACTCAAAACCCCTTCCTATCTATATTGCATTAATTAGAAAATAAATAAGGTCAATTTTATTACCTTCAAAGCTAATATTTCCTTGCATTGTTTCTCATGTAATTATCCCCCTATTAATTAGGGAAATACCCATCCCGATTTGTGCAATCTTATAGGTCCTTCTTTGACTGCATGCACCACCTGTACAACTTGGATAATTATACAACTGATAGTACACTGCCCTTGAACTCCAATCTCAACTAGGTAAATCATAGATCATACATGCATGATTTAATTATGGTTGATTTATCAGTTATCTATTTTATCAATGAGTACACACCCCACTAATAGACCTCCCACTATTTCCTCCAACAGTTGGAACTACTTTAACTGACTTTAACTCGACTTAATTGAATTAAATTACTAAAAATCAAATTAAACTCAACCTAGGCTCCTAAAATTTAGAAGACACCTTACATGACACAAGTTAGACCCTCAAATCAAATTAAATAAGCCAATTAAGTCAAACTAACTTAGCTAACACATTCTTGTTTTCTCGTGATGTGGAATTACAATTTTCTCCTAATTTAATTAAAAGGAAAATTAAATCAGGATTTTTTCTTGTTTCTATTTTCAACACTTGCGATCTGTCGTTCTATGTGAATCATGGTCACTTCATGTTCAGTTTATGCTTTTTTAAGAACTCAATTCTTCTTCTCATATTCTAAGTGTCAAATTCAATTGCTCACACATGCTCAGTCCTAAATGAATTTATAAATTCACTTCTTTCTATGCGAGCTTAGATAGTCATTGCACAACACCTGAAAGTAAGGCTTGAAAATTTTTCTAGGAGTAGTGCTTGCATAATTTTTAGTATATTAAGTTATGCAACCTATGCCAATAGCCAGTGCAAAAAATCATTTGACAATTCCTCTCACTTTCGTTGCAATTGTATCATCTCCCCAATAAGTTCTCTCAACTATCGATTTTGTGCACTTTGGCTTTCATTAGTGTCATTTTCACATTTGCAACTATCGTTTTTGTTTGCTTTCACTTTCACAAGTGGAACTTTTGTGTTCTCTTGCTATAGCATGTGTTGCTTTCATTTTATTTAGCTTTTGAAAGTGTCATTTTGTGTTTTCTTACTATCGTAGTTGTTGATTTTGATTGTTTTCACTCTTGCATGTGTCACATTTTAGTGCACCACTAGAGGCCTCCCTAGCACATTCTTCTATAGTAGTCCATCCTATATATCACAAAAATATGTGCTAGACACTTTTTCATAAAATTAGCACATTGTTTGGTCGCAATCGACACTTTTTTTGTTACTTTGTATTCTATGTATCACAAAGTGACATTTCAACTGTCACACTTATAAAGAAGTGTTTATTTGCTATCATTTCAAGGCATGCATGTCAATTTTGAGTCCTATGGTATGTGTTTATGTTATCCAAGTGTGAGATCACCATTTTAGGATTTTATTGCATGTTTTATTCTCTCTTGTCTCACTGATCCCACACTTAGCCATATTGGAGCTTTCATTCTATTTGCAACTTGCTCAACCTTGAATTGATCTTTATCCTTCCTGTAAATGTGCACTACACATTCCTAATCCATAATGAAGCATCTAATATCTCTTGAAATGTAACAACTCTTGATTGAATTTCCATGTAAATAAAATAAGTCCAAATAAATGAGACATGTATTCCAAGTTGAATGGTGGGAAAACATTATAATGGGCATCATTTGTTTTTTATTAATGACTATGGAAATTGAAAATGTCTTCGGCAAAGGAAAATATGAAATAAATGTGTTTGATGTGGAGACTGATTATCTTCCTGATTTAGAGGTCTTGTTTCAGCCACATTTGGATCCCAGTCCCTGATGAGGGGTTTGGGGGGGCTTACCCCCCCAGTATTTCTTCCTGGGGGGTCCAAGGGAGGGAAACTACATGTTTGGATCTCCCCCCCCCCCCCCCTGGTGAGGGTTTGAGGTAGCACCCCTGAAGCTAAAAATAGATGAAAATTTTCCTTGTAAAATATTTTAATTTTGTAGTCAATCTAGGTTCATTAGGCAGATGATATGATAGTAGAAGTTATGTTTAATTTAGAAAATTTTTCCCTAAAAAGAAACCCATCAGCTTATATGAGGGAATTGTATTGTAGATGTGGATTATTATTTTGAGCAAGAAAGAGAGAGGAGACTATGTAAGAGAAAAGAGGAAATTATAGTGGATCTACTATAGGTTGTATCTCTTCATTTTGCTAGATAATATAAAGTAAGGAATGATTCTTTCTCCATGGACATAGCCCAAATTGGGTGAACCACGTATATATGTGTCTCTCTTGTTTTATGCATTTATATGTTTAAATTTTTGGAAAATTTTATGTGTTTCATTACTATATTAAATAATTTCTAACAAAATGACATTTAATTATGAAAATAAAGGAAAATGAGGGAAATGAAGGTGAAGAGGCACAAATTTGGATGCAAGGGAAATTAGAGTAAAAATGAAGGAAAACGAAAAAAAATGGGACATCAATGATAAAAAGGCATCAGAGAATCAATTCAAAAATTTTTGGTCATTACAACTTTTGTTAGTTTGGCATTTGCATCTCTTACATTCTTGCACACTTAAAGTATTATTGGAGCAATCAATCGTTCACTTCGATTTGGAGAAATAAATAAAAGGAAAACAAGGAAGTGCAGGGAGATAGTTGGATCAACATATACAATAGGCTTACTTTCCAGGTAACAAGTTTCATTTGTGGTTTCTTTGCCAGTTTTTGGATGCATAGTATATGCATGTGGTTCCTTGGTTATGTGTTTTCATTGGCATGGATATTTTCCTGGATTGATAATGGTTTCAGCCTTTCCTTCCCATTTCCGGGATAACTATGATGTAGTGAGTTCCCCATTTGGTTTTCTGATTGGTTCTAAAGTTTCCTATGGCTATGGGTTGGGACAAATTCTCTGGGCCATAAAATAGCTTGGGTTCTATGGAGGATGTGGATTGAGATGGGAGATATTTGGATCCCTGTAACAAATTAGGTTCCCTAGAGGTTGTGGGTTGAGTTACTAGTTCCTGGAGTGCTGGATAGCTTGGGTAGAGACCAATATAATTTATCTTAGTGATTTCTAAACTGTAAAGGTGAGATCCTTGTGTTTGAGGTGGTTTGGCCTCTAGAATCCCTAGTTGGTTTTATTTTGGTTTAACCCTTATGATCCCACATTCATGATTGGAATATGGAGCGGGGGTGATTGGTTGAAAGAGATTTGATTCAATCCAATCTATGGTTGGGTGGTACATGGAAGTCCCTGACTTGTTTGGAATTTCCATATGTTAATATGAGCTTCTTTCCTATTGTGATCTATGAGAACTTGTACTGGTTATTGTGGTGATCTTATGGCTGATTTGTCATAGTTTCTATTATGGTTATATGCATGGTTTTATGATGTGCTCTAGCTATGGATTTCTCTCATTATTTGATAATTTATTGAATGGTTGATGAATGCATGTGATAATAAGTGTTTTTGCAGCTAGGTTAAGATGACATAGAGCCTTATTGATCATTTTTAGATGAAGTTCAGAAGTTCATGATAATATATACGTTCATGACATGTAGCTTATATGTTTACTATTTATTTGAATAAATTTCTATCTTGTATTAGGTGTGTCTAACCCAATAAATTGCTCAAGTTTTTGTTTTTTTAGCATTTTTATCATCATTGTCATGATTCTGGAAAGTTATAAGAAATTTTGGGTAGTGTTTTGGAGGCTATCCTAAAAAAGTGGCATAGATCACATGAATGCATGCACATAACAGAGGAAATTGGGTCATAACTGCATGGATATAGGCCTACGGGTGCCATTATAACCTCCCAACCACATGAATTAAGTGTTATGGGTGTGGTTAGGGAGTAAACCTAGTGAAAAAGAGTTCTAGCTCAAGGATTAATCACTTGGGGTGGTTGGTAGGCTCTTGAGTAATATATAGTTTCTCAGGGATCTTAGTTTACTTTTGGTCTGTAGGCCCCACTTCCATAACTATAACTTGGAGTTGAAGTCACATCATAGTTAAACTCAACTCATGTTTACCCAAGAGAGCTTGTCAAGTGGGTAAATGTGCGAGGGGTAGTTACAGGGTGGTATCAAAGATTCCAGGTTCAAACACTTGGAATGGATGGGTTAAATGAATATTGTTATGCATGCATGTTAATTGTGTATGTGTCTACTATGCATGCATTTTGATGGTCATGATTATTATGCATGTGGTCATTATTACAGTTTTATGTTATCGTGCATGATGTTGATATGTTGATGTCATTATGTATCTACATCACACTAATCTGGACTAACTTATGAAAACGTGATAGCCTTCCATGAAACACATTGAGGTATGAGTTTGATTATGTCTATTTTTGGTTTATCTAACATGACTGTTTTCAGGAGATAAAATATTAAAGACGAAGAGGAAAATGGTCTAATATAGTTCACATGACTTCACTTATAGGCATGATTTGAATTCTATGGAATGGGTAAGGTTAGTTGGGAAACATGGAGAAGAGTACTATCCTTATTTAGTAGATAAACTAAGAAGTTTGAAGGTATGGATCATAAGTTGCAAGGAAGATAATAAAATGCTGATTGAGGCAGAAGAAATACTTTCCAGAGCTTAGGAAAATAAATCATAAGTTAATGTAGTCGCCCTTCAGAGGCTTTCATATGTTTATAAGTAGGGACAACTGAGGATCAGTTAGGGACATGAATAAAATTCAAAAGGGCCATATGGAAGTGGGTCTCATAGAGGACACAATTTGGACATGGACGAAAAAGAAATAGGTACGAAATATTTGGATACACCTGACAGGTGGGCTAGCACTCATGGATTTTTTTCTAGCTCCAGTTCCAAGAGACATCATCATCATTACCACCAACATCCTTATAGGTGTGAGAAGTAGTATTTTCTAAAGGAGTTCAGGAAATCAAAACCTCCTACTTTTGATGGGGATGTGAAGAAATCATATGATGTAGAAGCAAGGCTACTTGGGATGAATAAGTTCTTCGGATTGCATGATTATTCAAAGAGTATGAAAGCCAAGATAACTATCTTCAGTCTCAAGGGAAAAGTAGATATCTGGTGGGAATATGTGAAGAATGTCAGAGGAATCAGGATAGAGGATTTGAGTTTGCATGATTTTAAAATATTCTTCAGGAAGAATTACTTGTGTAAGAGATATTATGATGGAAATGACAAGAAGTTTTAAGAGATTAAGACGGGTTCCATGATAGATGAAGAGTATGCGACAAAGTTTCTAGAGTTGTTGAGGTATGTTCCCTATGTAAATCATGAGAAGACAAAGGTACAAATTTTCATAAATGTATTTCCTTTAGAATTTAAATATTGGATTGAGTATATTGAGCCTTAGTCATTAGAGGAAATCATTGGGAAGCTAAAGAATTGTTATGAGAAGTCTAAGAGAAAGTCTAAGCCTTAAGAGCAAGTCTGAGCCTAATCATGATTGGAAACATAATGATAATACTAAAGGAAAGTGGCCTAAGAAGAGAGGAATAATTCAGGATGCAGGTGACAAGGAGAATGTAGCACCATACAAGAATTTCAATGCAATTGACAAAGGACATGAATTCCAGTCTGAGGATTAGAATAAGAGTAATAGCAGGAAACCTTTGGCATGTTGAAATTGTGGTGGAAAGAATCGCCAGAGTGAGCTCCCATCACATGAGGGTGGAAGGACTCATATTTACGGTGCTTAGATGGAAAAAACTGTTGTAAATGATGGTAATATTATTCCTCATATTTAAGTAGAAGTGGAAGACATGAAGGCATACCATTAGGAATCCATTATCGAGATGGAAGGTAATATTTGTGATCAAGTTGTTTCCATTTTGATTGATCCTGGCTCTAACTATCGTTATATCAGTCTTGACCTGGTGTATAAGTGTTGCTTGAACAAATAAGTGCATGCAAAATGTTGGTTGCTGTAGTTGGCTATAGGGACCAAGAGAAGAGTGCATCATTGGGTGAGATCTTGTGCATTTGAGTTGAATGGTATGCCTACATCAACACATCTAAATGTGCTTCCTTTGGGTTCATATAGGATGATTTTGGGCATGGATTGGTTGTTCATTCATAGGAATAAAGTGAAATTCTATGATAAGGATATTGAGTTCCTGGATGATGATGGAGAAATGAGAGTTTTGCAGGGAAATAAGAAGCCTACATCAGTGAGAATGGTTACAACTATGTAGTAAAAGCATAGTTGACGGAAAATATGTGTATTGTTTTTAGTTCACATTTTTAGTGATAAAGGGAAGGATGTTGATGATGATGAAAACCTGAAGAGGTATCTCATTTTGCAACAGTTTTAGGATGTGTTTCTTGCAAATATTCCATAGTTTCCTTTTTATAGAGAGGAGAAATTTTCTATTAAGTTGATGCCAAGAGAAACACCGACATAAAAGGCACCGTACATGATGAGTATTCCAAATTTGGTGGAATTGAAGTTGCAGCTTAAGGAAATGCTTGATAAAGGATACATAAGGCCAAGTGTGTGGCCTTGGGGTGCATTAGTATTGTTTGTAAGGAAAACAATCAATACTCTCATATTGTGCGTTCATTATAGGTAGTTGAATAAAGTGACTATCAAGAACATGTATCCATTGCCATAGATTGAAGATTTGTTTGATCAATTGAAGGGAGCTACAATGTTTTCAAAGATTGATCTCAGATAAGTATATCATCGAGCACACATAAAAGAAGAAGACATCTACAAGACTACATTTTGTAAAAGGTATGGAGCTTATGAGTTTGTGGTGGTTCCTTTTGGTCTTACCAATGCTCCAACCACTTTCATGTGTTTGATAAAAAATGTTTTTCATCCTTACTTGGACAAGTTTGTGACAATGTTTATTGATGATATATTGAAATCAAATAATGAGGAAGAGAATGCAGAGCACTTGGAAGAAATGTTGATATTTTTGAGAGACCATCCATTGTAGGCAATTCTAAACAAGTGTAGTTTCTTTTAGCCTCATATTCACTACTTGGGACATTTTCTTTACAAGGAGGGGCTATTAGTGGACCCATATAGGATTAAAGCTATCATGGAGTGGCAAACTCTTGGGAATTTGGATGAAGTCATATCATTCATGGGACTAGCAGGTTATTACATGAAGTTCATCAGGAACTTCTCACTGATTGGCCATCCTATTACATATTTGTAGAGGAAAGGGAAGACGTTTGAATGGACTAAGGACTGTGCAACTAGTCTTGAGAAGTAGAATTTTCTTACAAATGCTCCAGTTTTGAAGATTGTAGATCCTGATAAGGAATTTGTGGTTTTTACAAATGCTTACAAGGAAGGACTTGGTGAAGTACTAATGCAAGAAGGGTAGGTGGTATGATATGATTCAAGGAAACTAAATGAGAACAGGTGGAACTATGTGACTCGTGATATTGAGTTAGCAACTATCATTCATGCATTGAATTTGGAGACATTATCTTCTTGGTAGGAAACTTGTTTTGATGAGTGATCATAGTGGGCTGAGGTACTTGTTTCACCAAACCAATCTAAATTCCAAAAAATCTAGATGGTTTTATACCCGTATTAAGCTTGAATCTAAGATCAGATACATCAAGGGCAAAGAGAACAGGGTTGCAAATGATCTTAGTAGGAGAGTGCAAGTGAATCATATTTCAACTATGAGCTCTTATGGGACATATTTATAGGAGAAGATCTTTCATGTAGGGTAGCATGATGAGAGGTACCAGTAGTTGAAGCAGGGATTGAAAAAAAAAAGTGAAGGTGATAGGGATGAGGAGTATCACCTCACGAAAAATGGATTAGTGAGATTCAGGAATAAGATTTATGTGCAAGATAGCAGTGAGCTCAAGAATCTTATCTTAAGGGAGTTTAATATCAAGTTGTATTCAGTTCACTCAGGATATCAAAATATTTTTACAGTTGTTAAGAAGTTCTATTATTGGACAAACTTGAAGAAATAGGTGGTTGAGTTTTTTGCAAAGTGCTTGGACTATCAACATGTGAAAGTTAAGTGTAAACACCCAACTAGTTTATTGCATCCTATTACGATTCTAGAATGAAAATGGGAGGTCATTTCCATGGAATTTATTACAATTTTTCCAAGGATATTGAGATAACATGATTCTATCATTGTTATGGTTGACAGGTTGAGTAAGATATCTCATTTCATTGTAGTGAAATATAAAAATTCAGCTGATGAGGTAGCTCGGATATTCATCAGGAAAATAGTGAGATTACATGGTGTTCCCAAGAATATCATATCAGACAGAGATGCCAAGTTCACTTCCATGTTTTTGAAGGAGTTTTTTTGGAGGCTTGGGGACAAAGTTAGCTTTTAGGATAGCTTATCATACATATATAGATGGATAAATAGATAGGGTTAGCAATATTCTTGAGTATATGTTGATGATGTATGTCATGCGTTAACAGAGAAAGTGGGAAGAGTATCTTCCACTGGAAGAGTTTGCATATAATAATGGGTATCATGAATTCCAGAGGATGACTCCATTTTAGGCTCTTTATGTGTGGAGCTGAAATACTCTTATCAACTAGAGTGATCCAGTGAACATGGTACTGATTGGAACAAATATGTTCACTAAGATGGAATAGGAGATGTAGGTTATTAAAAGGAATTTGAAGGCAACACAGGAGAAGTAGAAGAGTTATGCAGGTCAAGATAGATAATTCAAGGAGTTTCAATTTGGGGCGAATGTGTACTTTCATATCAAGCCCAAGAGTATCTCCTTGAGGAATGTGTCGTGGGTTTGCACATGGTTTTGGGGGACAATGGTTTTCGGCCCCTAGTATTTTTTAGATTCAGTCAAGGGAACTATGATTATGTTCAGGGAAAATTTTAAGGATGGATATATATTCGAAAGTTTATAAACCTTGGTGAATCTTAGTAATCTATAATAGAAAAAATTATAAAATGTCTGCTGATATTTTTGTAAAAATATCTAAAATTAGGATAATATCGTATCAGTCTATATAATATCTTAGCGATTTTCGAGGTAGAATAATTTCATACTATAAAATTTGGGCGAATTATTTTTAGAAAAAATGTAAATTGGCTAATATTTTTTTTGGAAAAAGTATAGAAATATAGCCCACATGTGAATATTAGCCCCTAAAATTATCCCTGGTTATGTTATAATCCAGGGTTAATGGACTGGGGTTTATGTACACTTCGGCATGTATATATATGTGTTGTAATACTAAAAGGAATATAATGAAAAAACAAGCTAGTAGTCTTGATTTGGGATCCAGGGGAAAACCTCTGTGTATATCTGTTTTATGTTTTATGATCTCGTTATTGTTTATTTTTTGTCTTTAAGATTCATATGTAGATAATTTATGTATAGTTTTAAAACCCACATTTGGTATTAGAGCTGTTTCGGCTTCAAGGGGATGCCTTTGCTGCTGAGAGGTTTTTCGCTCGGGCCTGTGGTAGACCCTGTTCAGTGGGATATTTGCAGGATCAATTCTTGTGGTGAAAGAAGATGGCGAGCGATGGAAAGATAGAGATCGAGAGATTTAATGGTTAGAGTTTTGAGTTGTGGAATATCAAGATGGAGGATCTGCTGGTGGATAAAGATCAGTGGATCGTGGTAGATCCGGGTACTAAACCAACGACAATGTAAGATGAAGACTAGAAGTAGCTGGATCGGAAGGCAAAGAGCACAATATGGTTGTGTGTCTTAGATTCAATATTGTTGAATGTATCTGGGGAAGCTATGACAAATATTTTATGGGACAAGCTAGGGACTTTATACCAATCTAAGTCTATAGTGAATACATTGTTCCTATGGAAAAATTTGTATAACCTGAGGATAAAGGATGGAGACTTGGTGAAAGAGCATTTGAATGCCTTCAATACTGTGGTAAGTTAATGTTATCTATTGATATTAAAATCTCATATGAAGATAAGTGCATCCATTTTTTGTGTTATCTACCAGATTCATGGGACAAATTGGTTATTGCAATAGGTAGCAATACAACTACCTTGAATTTTGATGACATTGTCTCAGCCTTGCTATCAGAGGAAATGAGATGGAGAAATATGGAGGGCCATAATGGAGATGCCTTTTCTGTACGAGGAAGGTCCCAAAATAGAAACAAGAATAAGGTTTTGAGTCATAGATCTGAATCTATAGGGAGATGTAAATCTCCAGGAAAGTTTGTAAAGGTGTGCTGGAAATGCAGAAAGGAAGGGCACTATAAAAGGTACTGCAGATCTAAAGCTCCTGAAAAAGGAAAGGGATCTGAGGATGCTTCTTCTGCATAGGAAAAATCCACCTCAAATGAAGGTGGGGATGTGTATTTGGCCTCTTCTTCAAATACACATGTAGATCATGAGTCATGGTTGATTGACTCAGGTGCATCCTTTTACTTCACTTCCCATAGGGAGTGGTTTTGCGAGTATGAGAAGTATGATGGTGGTGATTTCTTATTAGGGGATGATAGTAAGGCCAGAATCGATGAAGGTGGAAAAATCAATCTGAAGCTACAATGTGGAAGGATTAGAACACTTCTTGTTGTTCTGCATATTCCTGTATTGGCCGTAAATTTGATTTCTATAAGCAAGATGGATGTTTCAGGTGTAAAAAAGATGTTCGAGAAATATACCTGGAAGATGGTTCGGGGAGCACTGGTATTAATGTGGGGAGTTCGGAATGGAAATCTGTACAAGCTTCAGGGTAGCACTATTATTGATGGCTGCAATAATTTTTTGGTTCCTGAAAGTGCAGCGGAAAGCCTAGCGGTCTCTGGAGAAAATACCATGCTATGACATCAAAGGCTTGGACATATTGGAGAGAAGGGCCTTCAGATATCGCATAGAAATGGTATGGTAGAAGGTATGTCTAATTTTTCTCTATATTTTGATTTTTGTGAACATTGTGTATATGGGAAGCAAAATTAGGTGAGTTTTCCTTCTGGTTCTAAGAGGGCAAAGAACATATTAGAGCTTGTGCATAGTGATGTGTTTTGACCTATGTCGGTTCCATCACTGGGAAAGTATATGTACTATGTTTCATTCATAGATGAATTCTCAAGGAATACATGGATATATTTCTTGAGGAATAAATCTGAATTATTTGATAGATTTAAAGAATTTAAGGCTCTAGTTGAAAACCAGACATAGAAGAAGATAAAGGTGCTAAGGACAGATAATGGTGGAGAGTTTTGCAAGAATGAATTTGAATAATTCTATAAGAAGTGTGGTATATCATGACAGAAGACTAATCCATACACACCTCAGGAAAATGGAGCTACATAAAGAATTAACAGAAGGATGATGGAAAAGGCAAGAAGTATGCTTAGTGGTACCGGGTTAGGATAGGAATTCTGGGTAGAAGCAATGGAGAATGCATGTTACCTGGTTAATAGATCACCTTCATCAGCATTGGAGGATAAGATTTCGCATGAGATATGGACTAGTAATAAACCCTCTCTTTCGCATCTAAGGGTATTTGGATGTGATACATATGCACATGTTCCAAAGGAGAAAAGGACCAAGTTGGATAATAAATCTGAAAGGTGCATCTTTATTGGGTATAAGGATGGTTTAAAAGGTTACAATATTTGGAACCTGGAAATAAGGAAGGTTGTGTATAGCTGAGATGTGGTGTTTAGAGAGGTGAAAGATGTTGTTAAACATCAAATCATACCAAAGGAACCTGAGAAGATAGATTTTGAGCTAAAGGAGGATGAATCAATTTCTACAACAGAAGAGTATTCATAAGAGGAAGAGCCACAAACTCCGACTATGAGAAAATCAGTTTGGGAAAGAAGGAACCAGAAAGGTATAGTCCTTTTACTTTTTTTTAAATTTTTCTTTAACTATAACTGATGTTGATCCTAGAAATATCAGGGAAGCAGTAGATTCAGAGGATGGAAAACTATAGAAGGAGGCCATGGTTGATGAAATGGCATCCTTGCACAAAAATGAGGCATGTGATCTGGTAGAGTTGGCGGCTGGAAGGAAGCCCATCGGGAGAAAATGGGTGTTTAAGAATAAGATGAATGTAGAAGGCAAGGTGGAGAAATAAAAATCTTGATTGGTAGCAAAAGGTTATTCCCCGGTGGTGGGAATTGATTTTGGTGATATTTTTTCTGTTGTTGCCAAGGTTACTTCTATCAGATTACTTTTATCTGTTGCTACTGCATTTTATTTTGAGGTAGAAAAATGGATGTGAAGACATTATTTCTTCACGGGGATCTAGAAGAGGAGATCTACATGAAACAACCTGAAGGCTTTATGGTGAAGGGGAAGAAAGAACTAGCATGCAGGTTAAAGAAGTCTCTGTATGGGTTAAAACAATCACCAAGGATGTGGTATCAGAAATTTGATACCTATAGACGGTGACTTGGATTCACTAGAAGCAAGGAGGATCACTATGTTTATTTTAAATTAATTGGTGATCGTGTTATTTATTTGGTCTCGTATGTGGATGATATGTTGTTGATTGGAAATAACAAAGAAATTATCCAAGATTTGAAGACCCAATTGTTCTCCAAATTTGACATGAAGGATCTTGGTGCTACAAACTATATTTTGGGCATGGAAATTAAGAGATATTGGGAAAAGAGGAAGCTCTAGTTAAAACAAAGGAAGTATGTAGAGACTATATTGCAGAGGTTCAATATGCAGGATAGTAAACCAGTGAATGTTCCTATTCTTGTAGTTGTAAATCTGTCTCCTGAATAGTGTCCCAACACACAAGGAGAAGAGGAGGATATGTCCCGTGTTCCATATGCAAGTGGAGTTGGTAGCCTGATGTATGTAATGGTTTGTACTAGACCAGACATTGCACATGTAGTGGGAGTATTGAGAAGGATTATATCAAACCCAGGGAAGGAGCATTGGAAAAAAGTGAAGTGGGTTTTTAGATATTTGCGTGGCACTAGTGATTATGGCTTATGCTACCAGGGAGGACTAGGATTGGAAAGAGTTTTGGACATTCATGGTTTTGTTGATGCAGACTGGGCTAGAGATCTGGACCAAATAAGATCTATAAGTGGGTATGTGTTTAGCCTATTTGGATGCGTGGTCAGTTGGATGAGTAAAATACAGTATGTAGTGGCTCTTTCAACTATAGAGGTAGAATACATGGTAGCCACTCATGCAATAAAGGAAGCGGTTTGGTTGCAGAGATTGTGTTCAAGTATGGGGTTGGTGCAGCGAGCTATAAGGATAGACTGTGATAGCCAAAGTGCAATTTTCTTGGCTAAGAAACGTTCTTATCATTCAAATACAAAGCACATTGATGTTCAATATCACTTTGTGAGAGACATGGTTGAGGATAAAAGGGTGTTGCTGGTAAAGGTGGATACTTTGAAGAATGTTGCAGATGCATTGGTGAAGTCTGTGAGCACTCAAAATTTCTCTTAGTGTAGAGAAACAATGGGTGTTGCAGAGCTGGACTGATTACTAAGCTCTCCTGTGGCCCCTCGTGGAAAGAAAACAACAAGTGGGAGAATGTTGGGTACGTGTTATATTATTTACACGATTAGTCCTATGGTTTTGTGCATGGGTTTGCACATGGTATTGGGAGACGATGGTTTTCAGCGCCTGGTAGTTTTTAGATCCAATCAAGGGAACTACGGTTATGTTCTAATCCAGGGCTAATGGATTGGGGTTTATGTATGCTTCGACATGTATATATATGTGATGTAACACTGAAAGGAATATAATGAAAAATCAAGCTGGTAGTCCCGATTTGGTATCTAGGGGAATATCTTTGTGTATATCTATTTTATGTCTTATGTTGTTGCTATTGTTTATTTTCTGTCTTTAAAATTTGTTTGCAGATAATTTATGTACACGGTTAAAACCTACATTGAGATCCTTGAGGGTATTGGATTAGTGGCCTACCAACTTGCACTACCACCAATAGTGAAATTGCATGATGTTTTCCATGTTTCACTGCTTAAGCGATATGTTTAGGATGTTGATCATATGATTGATTTGTCTATATTATAGGTGGAACTAGAGGGTGAGTTCCAACCATAACCTAATTGCATTTTGCAGTGGAAATAACTCATGCTCCAGAACTGAGAAATCGATAAAGTTAAAGTTTAATGGAAGCACTTTGGGGCTGATGAAGCTACATGGGATATGTCAAATCAAATGTGGGATTAGTTTCCTTCTTTATTTTTTAGTTGAGAAGATGTGTTTGGTTTATGTCAGGCCATGAGGTAACTCCACAGTGAAATTTTTTATTTTTATTTTAATTAAGGGTGATCATACATATATACATGGAGGTAGAGACTACTGGGCTTCATCTCTCAGTGTTTCTTCATATTCTAGCTCTCCTTATTTTCTATTTACATTAGTTTACATATTCAACCAATCCCAAGGATTAAGTTTCAACGTTCCCCCCCTTAATCTGGAGGGATTTTGGTGATTCCAAGCATTATTATGAATCTTTCAAACTTTTCTATTCCAAGAACTTTAGTGAATATGTTTTAAATCTGCTCATTTACGGAAAAATGGTGTAGATGGATTGTATTAACCTCAACGTGATGTCGAATTAGATGCAATTTTGTATTGATGTGCTTCGTTCAATCATGGAACTTTGGGTTATTGGCCAAATTTATCACAGAAGTGTTGCCAATCAAGAGTGGAGTTGAATGCATTTATTTCTCTTGCAAATATTCTAGAATTTTCTTGAGCCACACAATTTCCTTCTTTTCTTCAGCTACTGCCACATATTCTGCCTCAGTTGTGGAATATGTTGGAACTAATTGTTTGCATGATCTCCAGGAGACAACTCCTAGTCCAAGACTCATAATATAACATGAACTAGATACCCTAGTTTATTTGTCTCCATTGAAGTTCGAATGAGAGTATCCAATCAAGTTGAATTCACCCACTTGTTTATACTTGATTCCAAAGTCTTGAGTCCCCTTCAATTACTTTAGAACTCATTTTGTAGCAGACCAATGTCCCTCACAAGGCTTTTGCATAAACTTGGGGAGTATTTCAACAACAAATGAAATGTCTGGTCTAGTAGTAGTGAGGTAGTTGAGACTTCCTACAAGTTGTCTATATTTTTTTGCATTCTCAAGTTCTTTTCCTTTAATGGATGTGAGCTTCAAGTTCTATTCCATTGGAGTAGTCAAAGGATTGCACTAAACCATGCCAAACCTATTAAAAAAATCTCCAATGTACTTCTTCTTTGAGAGGAATATAAACTTCAGATGTTGAGTTACTTCAATACCAAGATAGTAGTGAACAGAGCCCAAGTCAATCATTTCAAAACCTTTCCTCAATTCCTTATTTATGGATGTAATGTAGATTTCATTGTTCCCTGTCATCAAAATATCATGTACATACACCACAAGGTATAAAAATATGTTTCCAAATTTCTTGACAAACAAAGTTGAATCATCAAGATCATAATGTTTGAAGTTGAGTTTCAGACGATGCTCAGTTAACTTTTCATACTAGGCTCATGGTGCTTGCTTGAGGCCATACAAGGCTTTTACAAACTTGCATACTTTGTTTTCTTGGCCCTTCAAAACAAATCATTCTGGTTGGGACATACAAGCATTTTCTTTCATATATCTATTCAATAAATCATTTTTTACATCCATTTGATGGAATTTCCAACCGTTATGAGCTTCCAAGGAAAAGAGTGTCCGAATGGTAGCCCATTTTGCTGTGGGGGGGAAATTCTCCTCATAATTGGCCCCTTAGTTTTGTTCAAAACCTTTTTCCAAAAGCCTATATTTGTGCTTTTAAATTGAGCCATCCACTTTATACTTGTTCTTGAAGACCCACTTGTAGGAAATTGGTTTGGTTCCCAATGGAGGATCAACCAGCTTCCAGGTGTCATTCTTTATCAAGGCATCATATTCTTTCTACATCGCTTATTTCCATTCATCATGAGAAGTAACTTATTTGAAGGAAGTTGGTTCAAAATATGTAGACAAATTTAGTTCAAAATCATAATAAACATCCATATCAACGGGTGAATCAAAATCATCTACACCACCTCCATTTTTCCTAGTGGAACTTCTTGTTCCTGTCTTTCCAACCTCATCAGGATGAACATTTTCAAGTGTCTTTGTCATCCATTTTGTAGGACCTTTCTGATATGGCCCAGGCTTCTCAATTGACTGAGTTGGGGTTGAATCAAGGTTTAGTCTCCCAATTTTTTCAATCACATCACTCAAAGTGTCTTTATGGCTGACGCTTCATGTGGGGAGAGAGTGCTTCAGAATAAGATTCCACAAGTTGATCTAGTATAATAATCTCCCCTTCAAGATGTGGAATATGATTATCAAATTCTTGAAGAGAATTTTTATGTACAAATCTATCCAAGCGATCAAGATACCGTTCAACAACATTGTCAGCCTTGGAATATTCATGAAAGATCACATCTATAGATACTAAAAACTTATTATTAACTTCATCATAGATATGGTATGATTTGGAGGTACTTGAATACCCCAAGAAGATACACTTACGACTCCTTGCACCAAGTTTGTTTCTTTGTTCCTTAGGTATCAAGGCCTAATAGGTCGAACCAAAGACCCTGTGATTCTTTACCAAAGGAATGAGGCCATACCTCTTTTCATAAGAAGTATTGTTTCTAATAGCATTAGATGGACACTTATTCTTTATATACACAACACATAGAACTAAATTAACCCAAAACATCAATTTTACATTCTTGAAAAACATCATGGAACGTACCATATTTAAAATTGTCTTGTTCATTCTTTCAGCTACTCTGTTATGTTGGGGATTATAAGGCACGATTGTTTGCTGTTTGATCCAATGTTGGTAAAGATAGTTTTAAAATTCATTTGAAGTGTATTTTTTTCCATTATCATTGTGAATAGAGCCAATATGAGTTTGTGCATCATTTTCAATCCATGCATGAAAATTCTTGAATGTTTGAAAAAAATCATATTTGTTCTTCAATAAATAAACCCAACACATTTTGGTGTAGTTATCAATAAATGATATCATATATTTATTTCCATTTTTATAAGAAACATGAATTGGGCCACATAAATCTGAATGAATGAGTTCAAGTTTTCTATGTGATCTGGAATGTAAATCATGAAAATATTGTTTTCTATGCTTTCCTAGAATACACACATCATATTGCTTACGTTTCCTAGGAATTGTAGGAAAACCAATAACACCATTTTTCTTCAACAATCGAAGTTTGTCATATTTCAAGTTTCCAAATATAGCATGAAATAAAATACCTAATGGAAATGTACCTTCATCATAGTGAGAACTGTATGCAAAGTTTTGTGCATGAGCAGAGGTACTTTGCAACTTTAGAAATATTTATTCTTCTTTCCTTGTCATGACGAGTGAGTGATCTGATGCTTTTCTAACCTCGACCTTGCCTTAAAACATATGGATGGAGTGTCCTTTATGGAAGATGTGGAACAAAGACAAAAAATTTCTCTTCATATCTAGGAGATATAGAATATCCTATAGAATAAAGTCTGGAAGACCAGGAATTTTGATCCTGATTGTGCCAAGACCTCATGGCTTGAGTTTTGATTTGTATGCAAAGTATACTGCTCCATCAAAATTGTCAGTAAATTATTCAAAAAAATATCTTTTAAAATTCATGTGGCAGGTTACTCCTAAATCAAGAAACCAATCATATTTCCATGAATCAAGTGAAGCATTGAACATGTCTTCATTTACTCCAATATTACAATTTTCCACAACATAATGAGTGGATTTAGGTGCTTTACCTTTCTCTTTATCATGGGCTTTAAATTTGGATTCATTTCTTTCTTTCTTAATTCTACCCCAAGGCAGCTTACATGTGGACACATCGTGTCCATCTCTATTGCAACGTATGCAATGAAGATCATAATTTTCTCCTTGAAATTGTCTGCCCCCATGCCTCTAAAATTTCTTATTCCTCTTCATCTTCGGCCACCTCTTCCTTTAGACGAATATTGAGCATGTTTATTCTCTCTATGTGTAAGACACACAACTTATTCAGAAGATTGAGGAGTTGTATTCTTCCCAAAATCCTTTTATCCTTTTATTATCAAGGGATTCAAAGGTAATCTCCTTTAGATTTCCACTTGCTTGAAATGACTCAAGATAATGTGAGTAAGTGGGATATAGCATCTTGAAATAAGATATGAGAGGTATGTCTATTTCAAAACTAGTGTCTTTAATATCATGCATGATAGATATTACTTCTAATGCTAAAGGAAGAGGGTCATCATTTTTCAATTCAAGATTGAAAATTTTAATCATCAATTGAACAAATTCAAGTTTAGAGTGTGAGTCCTACAATTATTTCAAATTCTTCAAGGCATCATAAGATTTTTAGAATGGTTAAATATGGCAACTCACCTCTTCATTTACATATGTTGCAATCAAGGCATAGTCCTTGCTGTTCTTGTTTTCCCAACTGGCGATCTCCTTGTCTAAGGTGGGCTTTGTAGGTGCATTTTATCCTTATCCGTAAAAAATTCCTCTCCACAACTCATTAAAAATGAGAGTGTTTTTTTATCTTCCTTGACCATTTAGGATAATTCTCTTTTCCTAAGAGAACTACTCCAACAATAGATATCAATGAATGCATTTCAAATATATGTACTGTGTAAAAAAATTATACTCTGCTACCAATATACTGTGAAAAATGGAGTTTTGGTGGTAATTTTGTAAGAAAAAAAATTATGATATATATATATACATCAGAGGGATTATTTTGGGCAGGTGGTATGTGGGAAGGTTGAATGTGGGGGAGGTTGAATGTGGGGGAGGGAGTGTATGGGGTAGGGAGTATATGAAGGAGTGGTTATAAAGGGGAGGGCATTATGTGGGGCAAAATTTTATAATGTTGGAAGTCGTATGATAGTAGAACACTATTAAGACACAGGGTCGAGAGGCCAAGGTGCCGAGTGAAGGGAGTGATTCCATGGGGAGGAGGCCAAATGACTGTAGGAGAGTCAAACCAGTGTTGGTTTTGAATGTTGTGGGAGGAGCCAACGTGAAGTGGTACAGTGGTATAGGTAGACTGTACAGGTCATAGGAGGAGTGAAGTTTGGGCAGCATGCAGTGAGGGAGTAGTGCAGTCTGGGAAATGTGCAGTGAGGGAGTAACGTAGTCCGAGCATTGAGAAAGGGTCCGAAGCATCTAAATGTGGGATTATAATTTGTGTGGGGGCTGAGGGAACTATGGGAGCAGACTCTCCATAGTGAAATGGTGTGTGGGAACAAAGAGTCGAGTGCTAGAAGGTTGAGATGAGAGGTATTGGGAGTCAGGGAAAGGGAACCAACTATGATCCTAGTGGTGTGATGCCAACTACAGGTGAGGAGGAGAGGTCAAGGCCGACTATGGTGTGAGGAGTAGTGCGTAAACAAAGAGCCACCATTCACTATAAACTGGAGAGTATGGGGAGGACAAGGGGCCGAGGGACCGGTGTAACAAAGAGCACCACCATTCACTGATTAATAAAAAAAACACCCACAATCAAAGAAATAAGATAATCACGATCAATTCACAGTTTGGTCATAGTCGCACCATAGTTTTTCAGAACATAAATTAATCATGGATAAAATTATTGCAGGGAATATGAAAAATAATATAGGGACAAAATATGACAGAAAACTTAGAGGAGTTACAACACATAAACTAATTTGGTAGCTGGCTCTAATACCATGTCAAGCCAGGAGGTAACTCCACAATGTGAATTATTTTTTTGCATTAAAGGTGATCATACATATATACATGGAGGGAGAGAATCTTGGGCTTCATCTCTCAGTGTTTATTCATATTCCAACTTTCCTTATTTTCTATTTACATTATTTGACATATTCACCCCATCCCAAGGATAAGGTGTCAAAAATTTATATGTTTTGGTTTATATTTATATATGAATATTTCTATTGTAAATATTGCAATGGGAAATTTTATAAAGATCCAATAAGAAATATGTTCCTAATACTATATTGAGTTGTGTTATAAATCTATAATAATTAGTATGGTGTTCATGGTTTCAAAATTTTGGTATGATGCAAATTTTGCATCGAGTTATGTTATAAAGATCCATGGGCAACATTTTTTTCTAGTTATAAGAATCATTGGACACTGAAGACAGTTTTCCCTAAAGGGGGAGGGGTTTGTAACAACCCCTGGTTGATTTTTCATGTAAATAAAATAAGAACAAGGTCATGGGACACATATTCCAAGTGGAATGGTGGGAGAACATTATATCGGGCATCACTTGTGGTCTATTAATGGCTATGGAAATTTGCAAAGGATTTGGAAAAGGAAAAGAGGAAATAAATGAAATTTAATTATGAAAATGAATGAAAATAAGAGAAAAAGAAGGTGAAGAGACACAAATTTTCATGCAAGGTAAATTAGAGGAAAAATGAAGGAAAATGAAGAAGAATGGGACATCAATGATAAAAAAGCATTAGAGAATCAGTTCAGAAATTTTTGGTCATTACAACTTTTTTCAGTTTAGGATTTGACTCTTACACTCTTGGACACTTAGAGTCTTCTTGAAGCACTCTAGCATTCACTTGGATTTGGAGAAAGCAAGGAAAATAAAGCAAGGAAGTGCAAGAAAATAGTTTTATCAACAACTACAACATACTTACTTTGTAGGTAATAAGTTGCATGTGTGATCTCCTTACTAGTTTTTGGATGCATGGTATATGCATGTCGTTCTTTGGTTATGTATTATCATTGGCATGGATATTTTCCTATATTGATAGTGGTTTCAACCTTGCCTTTCCATTTTATGTATAGTCATGATGTATTGGGTTACCTATTTTGTTTTCTTATTGGTTCTCAAGTTTCCTCTGATTGTGGTTTGGGACACATTCTATGGAGCCCTGGAATAGCTTGGGTTCCTTGGAGGCTATGGGCTGAGATGGGATATATCTAGAGCCTTGTAATAGATTGGGTTCCCTGGAGGCTGTGGGTTAAGCTACCAGTTCCTGGAGCCTTGGAAAAATTGGGTAAATACAAATTTGGTTGATGTTAGTGATTTTTAGATAGCATAGATGAGATCATCATGATCGAGGGTTGAGGTGGTTTGGCCTCTAGATGCCTTGGTTGGTTTTATTTTCATTAACCCCTTATGATCCCACATTCATGTTTGGAATATGGTGTGGGGGTGATTGGATGAAAGAGAGATTTGGTTAAACCCAATCTATGGCTGTGTGGTACGTGGAATTCCCCGACTTAGTTGGAATTTCCATATCTTAATATGAGACATTTTCCTATTGTGATCCATGAGCAGTTGTACTCGTTATTATGGCGATATTATGGTTGTTTTGTAATAGTTTCTATTCTGGTTATATGTTGGTTATATGCATGGTTTTATGATGTGCTCTAGTTATGGATCTCTCTCATGATTTGATAATTTATTAAATGGTTGATGAATGCATGGGCTAACAAGTGTTTTTACAAATAGCTTAAGAGGGCATAAAGCCTTATTGGTGATTTTTATATGAATTTTAGAAGTTTATGATCAATTATGCACTCATGACATGTAGCTTATATGTTTTCTATATGTTTGAAAACATTTCTATCTTGTATTAGGGATGTCTAGCCCAAGATCTAGCTAAATTTTTTCCTTTTTAGCATTTTTATCATCATTTTCATGATTCTAGAAAGTTACGAGTAGTTTCAGGCAATGGTATGGAGGCTATCTTGAAAAATTAGCATATATCTCAAGATAAAATACATATAACAAAGGAAATTGGGTCATAAACACATGAAGACAAACCTATGGGTGCAGTTCTAGCCTCCCAATTGCATGCAAGAAGTGTTATGTGTGTGGTTGGTGAGTAAACATAGTGAAAAAGAGTTCCATCTCAGGGATTGATCACCTTGGGTGGTTGGTAGGCTCCTGAGTGATATGTAGTCTCTGAGGGATGCCATTTTACATCTGGTTTGTAGGATCCACTTCCATAACTAGAACTTGGAGGTTGGGTCATATCATAGTAACACTCAACTCATGTTTACCCTGGAGAGATTGTCAAAGTGGGTAAATGTGGGAGGGGTAGTTACATGAAATTGTGCTTTGCATAGTCTTAGATAATAGTCTCCCTCCATCAACACACTGAGCAACCTTGAAACCTAAGCCATTAATTCATCTACCTGACCTTGTCAAATGTGAAATTATTATTCTCTCTTTCCCTGGATTGCATATTACACAGTTGCAGCGGGTATTCAAGTCTCTCTATGCCAATAAATTTCCCAACTGCATAATTTTATAAGCCTTCATCTCAATCACTACATATTTCACAGTTCTAGTTAGCAAAACTGCCTCCTTGTTTCTCTAAGTTTCCCAACTACACAATTTTCTTCATCAAGTGAGCCTCCTGCTATGCATTGTGTTGTTCTAGTGAGAAAGGTATAATCTCTATTTCATTGAAGTCCTCAACTTCATAATCCACTAATACTGTCCATCAAACACTATAATTTATATAGTTACAGTGACTAGTAATGCTCCTCTCATTGACTGAGATCCCTAACAACACATTACGTAGTTACAATGGCTAGTCATGCTCCTCTCACCTGACTGAGATCCCTCACTGCAGAATCCTTTTTCCTAGCTTGATCCCTACTGTGCATTGTGCAATTATAGTGGACAATGAGGCCTTCCTTCAGTCCTTGTAATGCCCAACTATGAAATCCCTCTCTCTTCATTCTTGGGCACTCCTCACCGTTGATCATCAGTTAACAAGCTCAGTATCTTTCCTTCTAGAATCCCTCATCGCAGAAGAAGACTTTGCATGCCATCTTGTTCTACACATTGTGTATTTCCAGTCAATAGTGATGCATCCCTAAGTCCCCACAACCCTCAACTACGCAATTCCCAGCCTCCTACTCTGAAAAGCCTTGCATGTTGTGTCATCTTGAACAACATATTTCATGAGTAAGAAGAGGTAGAATAGGTGGTTTTCAGAATGATTTTGGATTTTCATGAGTGGTCACCATCTGCATGTATCATCATCATAACATGATAGGGTAATTATTAAGAGAAGTCATCCAGGAGAGGCCATCAAGGCGAGAATACAAAAGAGTACTTGTGAATAAAGAGCCGAGGAAGAACCATGATGAAGAACACAAAGGAACCTTGGATCAAGACAAAGAAGCTGACTTGGAAGGTCTCAAAATTCACCTAGACCGTTTGGAGGGTGAAAATGAAGAAAAAACAAAGATCTATAATGAAGAAGTCAAATTCAAAGAAACAAAGAGGGCATCTTGGCATTGCCATATCATCATGAATGTCCATGTCATAATTGCTAAGTCATGGATTGTAAAAATGTCATCACAATATCACTTGTCAATGTGTCTTGCCACATGATGTGGAGTGTAATTATGTATTTTCAAAAAATTATAAAAATGTAAATATGTGAAGTCTAAGAGTTACATGTGGAATATGAAAAGCCACACATGGATCAAAGAGTCAATAGAATTTCAAATGTCACTTAGGAAGTCCAAGAGTCATGAGGGAAGCTCAAGAGTCATGGGGATATGAAAGGTCATTTATTTTATAAATACATCCTCATAATGCAAGAAAATGGATTTTGTAGGCTTAGACTTTGGATAGTTAGCCTTGGATTCTCTAGCTTGGAATGTGAGAGAAGATCATTCTTTTGGAGAAGAAGGAAGTCACTTAATGTTCCACTATTAAATCTAGTGTATCACCATTGTAACTATGTACTTGGATTTTTCACTTACAAATCAGAAGCTTGTTGAGCCTGCTCACTTTCGTGCATGTATTGTGAATATTGTAAGACTATTATTTAGATGTTTGTGGAGCATTTTATGTTCATATGTACTAAATAATTTGGACTACATCCTTGGATTTGGTGCCTATCTTGTTGGATGTGTGTTGGGAAGGGCCCAACTTGGTCCAGTTTTGAGTTAAATACTCCACATTTTGAGGAAGTGGAGTGCATGATCCAATGAAAATAAGTCAATCACGCAGAGTTTAAAAGCTTCATGTAGAGTTTAGGAGTTTTAGGGGCTTTGGGGTGGGTCAAAGCCCCTCTTTTTGTAAAGGGATCAGATTGTTTTTGAATATTTTGAGCTCCACCCATGGTTTATGGACCATGGTATTGTAAGAAAGAAAGATACATAAGGAGAGAACTTAGTAAGTCAAGTAATAATATATACAGAGATAGACTCATCATTGAATTATCTTTATTTTAGTCTAATTTAGGTCAAATTATGTTTGTTTTAATAATTGACATCAATAATAAATGAAAAAAACTAGCTAATGCATTATAATTCCTATTTCTTGACAGAGGTGCATATAAAGGGAAACTATAAAAATCTCATAAAAATAGATATTAATTCAATTACTTATTTATGAACCAAACCAATAAATGAGTAATTGTAATGAGCATATGAATTTAGAAATAACTACAACATAAACATTAATTCAATTCATATGCAAATGATAACAATATCTTAGTTCTAAACTTCTGGAATAAAACCATTGGAACCTAGACCTTATATATATCCATATCAACTATTAATGTCAAGAAACAAGTCGTTAGAGAGCGATACTGATCGTATAAGAATATATACAAATTTAACCAACGTAAGATAGAAAAGAAATGCAATAAAATTTCTAATTGTTCATGGAATATAATCACATAAATAGTAAACTGTTGTCTCCTATATTCTGAGAAATCAAATTACACAGAAGCCAAAGGATGATGAAAACCAACTCCTATGGAAAAAATAAAGCCAAAATAAGTAAATTACTGAATAAAACCAAGTCTAAAAAACTCATAGTGTTATTCAATAAATATTCCACAGTCACATAAAGTTTAAAGAGAATTTATTTTCTCCAAAATTTACCTTTTTAGTACTACAAGTACCCCCCATACTATAGAAAATATAGAGTTTTTAAATAGGTTGAGAGACCTCATTGTGTCAAAAAAAAATCCTAAAATGTATCTGACTGTCTATTACAAAAATAATTTGAACTATTTTCTTGGCCCACTAGTCGAATCGTAGAAGGTAAAAGAAGAAGACAGATAGCTGATAGGGCATCCATGCACGGCTCGCAACAGGTACACACCAATCGAGTATATCCTCCTTTGTAGGATCCAAAACCAACATTCAACAAACTTGAAGGACATGTTGCAACGAATAACCACTATTTAACATTATATAAAAATAATATAGGGTTGCAACATGAAGGAATTGTTGAAACAAACACGAAGGACATGTTGGAACAAACAAACCATTATTAAACATTATCAAATCCTTTTAAAATTTAGTAAAATAAATCATATAGACATGTACCATGAAAAATTCAAAAATCAAAATAATAAATACAAATAAAATCATTACTTATCAGGACCAGAGTCATCTATATCAAAATATATAACTACTTTGACATTCAATGACTTGATGATAATTTGTGTATCTTTAGATTGAGATGTATTTTCATTGCTTGATGATTTTTGTTACTTGTGTGTTTCCCTAGCTTGACACAAAGCCTTGAGTTGTTCATTCTCTTGTAATAACTGATTAATATGACCATTCAAGCATGTCACAATAAATAAGAACCTTTGATGCAAATACATGTCCAACAAATAAAATTTAGAATTGGAAGGATATGAGGATCCTTCTCAACATTATTATTGACACTGGACTCAAATTTACTGAGATATACACAATATTCAACCTAAGGTTTGGTTTTCTTTGATGAAGGCTCAAGAAACACTTGCAAATCCACAAAAAATTCCTTTACAAGAGTGTTCATATGCTTGTTTCTTCTTACTCAGGAAATATTCCTTTTAATTTGTTTAATTTGAACCTTAGATTGAGGATTTTTTTCTATTTTACTAATATATTCTTCATGTGTAGGTTTTGTAGGTATAGGCTCAGGCTGAAGACTTACCTTGGAGGGCTTCACTTCTCTTTTATCCCTATTTTTTTTTATTTCCATACAACGAACAATGGTACCCTTGGTCATGCTTCTAGTTAAGTAGACATGAGTAGGTCCAAGGGTTTCACCCCTATTATCATATGAAACATAAGGGTATGCTTCATGAAATTACTCTTCACAATCATTATGTAATGAATGATGAGATGGTGAACAAATAAGATTGTCCAAAGTAGTATTAGGTGCAAAGAGACCTATGGGTTCATAGTTTTAGAGAAGTTGGGGTTTATCGAAACCATTTCGATCTAGGAAACAATCCCATTAATCCCTTGCCTTTGCAAATTGGCATCTAACCAAAATGCAGATGATACTATTATGAAAGAGTGGTATTTCAGAGTTCTTGCAGCATGAATAGTATGTACGAGACATTCTAGTTAATATTTTATACAATTATAAGGGAAAATTATGTTTATGGCTGAGAAATCCCATCAACAACCTTATTTGATTAATAAAAACCAAGAAGTATCACCCTTCAAAAGTAATATACGAATGCATCAGAAGTAACAAATTCTTTCATTTCAGTTTCAAAGAGGAAATTGGAATACCTTTCACATGACATACATAGTATTTACTAACATGAATTTTCTTCCATGAAATGTCACATACTTCACAATTTTTGGACCATTTCTCTTCCTGGACAGGGAGATAGGAAACCTATGCAATGAAATCAACATATACAACAATCTCCGATCACCCATTCAGGCTTTATTCCTGTCAAAAGAAGAGTAAAAATTTGTGACAACCCCTTTACTATAACCCTAAAACAACTAAATACAATCCCACTGGCTGACTGTAACCCATCCCTCCCACATTTACCCAATTTCACTGTCTTGACATGGTAAACATGAGATGAAGAGTTACTATGACATGACCTGACCTCCTAACACCATTTAAGGAAGTGGAGCCTACAAATGACCACTGACTAACAAATCACAACATCCCTTAGGGCCATAAGACATTTAGGCGCAAAATAACCACCCCAGGTTACCAAACCCTGAGTTGGAGCTTCTTTTCACTGAACCAAGCTCCCAAAAACAAGCATGAAAAGGTCTGAGTGTGGTTGATGGCCTCCAACTACATGCATAACATAGTCTGAGTGTGGTTGCGACCCAAATTTTCTAGTTCAGAGGGCGCGGTCCCGAGATCTGAGCCATAATTTCAGGTTAGCCTCCAGACCACTACCCAGAACAACCCAAGACTTCTAAAAATCATGATAGACATGAAAATGAAGCTAAAAATTCAAACTCAAATAAAAAAATTGACCTAGGATGACCAGAACATACTAGGCATTTCGTCAAACACATGGAAAACATGTAAGTTATAGGTCATGAATGCATATTTGATCATACAAGTATGACATTCATGTGAGAATCACTAAGAAGGACCCATGCCCTTTCCACATAGATGAAACAACACTTATTATTCCATACATTCATCAACAAATCGATAACTAAAAAAATCATGACAAGTGCCATAGATGATACAAATCATATAAACGATAAATAACCAGTAAATAGCCAATATAGAAACCATGGAAAATCAACCATAATATCACTAACATAAATAGTACAAGTATACATGAATTATATTAGAATAATAACTCTTATTAATATATTAAAATACCAACCAAGTCAGGGACTTACACATACCACCCGACCATAGATTATGCTGAACCAAATCTTTCTTTCAGCCAATCACCCTCACGCCATATTCCAAGCATGAATGTGGGATATCATGGGTTAAACAAAAAAAACCAAACTAGGTCTTCCAGAGGCCAAACCACCTCAACCCTCAACCAATTATTCCAACTCATGGTCAGACATCACTAACACCAACCAAATTGGTCTCTACCTAAGCTGTCTAGGGCTTTAGGAACTAGTAACTCAACCCACATCCTTCCAGGGCTCTAGAGTGTTTTTCCAACCTGGATCTAGGGACTAGTAGCTCAACCCAACAAGGGATCCGGATAATTTTTCCCAACCTATGCTACAAGACTAGTAACTCACCCCAAGCTATTCTAGGGCTTCCAGAGCATTTGTTCCAACCCACAACCATCAGGAATCATGAGCACCAACCAGAAAATCGTCAAGTAGAAAAAACCCATAGCGCCATGGCTATTTAAGAAATGGAAAGGGAAGGCTAAATTAGTGTTGATCAAACCAATACTCTATGCCAATGATATCACATAACCAAAAAACCACATGAATATACCATGCATCCATAAATAACAAGGAAATCACACATGCAACCTGTTACCTGCAAAGCAATACAATTTTATTTGTTGATCCATCTATTCCCTTAGGCTTTCCTTCTTTCCTTTGCCTTATTTCTACAAATGCAAGTGAAAACTAGAGTTCTCCAAACATGCTCCAATAATTCTCTAAGTGTGCAAGAGTATGAGAGAATGAGAGAATAGAAGAGAGCTCCAAAACTGAACTGAAAAACTTAAACCAGAAAAATAAAACTAAAACAAGTTGTGAACTAGTCCTCAAATTTTTTTTATTATTGAGGCCTCTATTTTATCCATTTCCATTTATTTTTCCTTGAAATTTCCTCTCATGAAAACCTGTGATACCTCGTCTCCCTTTTCTCCTATTTTCCTTTATTTTCATAAATAAAATTCCAATTAAAGAAACTTTGCCTTTACCAATTTCCATAGCCATTAATTAATCACCAGTGATACCCATCATTGTGTTTTTCCAAACATTCAACTTGGAATATTTGTCCCATGACCTTGGTATTATTTTTATTTACATAGGAAATCAACTAGGGGTTGTTACAAACCCCTCCCCCTTGGGGGAACACTTTCCTCAGTGTTCAATGCCACTTATAAATCAATAAAACACATGCTTCCCATGGAGCATTATAACACAACTCGATGCAACATTTACATCATATCATACTGTTGAGACCATCAAAAAATGAACACCATACTGCTTATTGGAGCTTTATAACATAACTCGATGTTGTATTTACATACATTTGCGTATATATAGACATAACCAAAAAACAACATCAAAACATATATCAAAATACATCTTCTCAACCAACGAATAAATAATGATACATAGCCTGCATCTGATAAAACATCTACCATGTAGACTCATAGGGTCCAAAGTGCTTGCACTATACTTTAACTTGCTTGATTGCTCGATTCCATAGCATGAGCGTCTTTCATTCCAAAATGCACCGAGGTTCTGACTTGAATTCTCCTTCTGGTTCCACCTGCAATAAAGACTAATCAATCACATGATCAACATGTTTCAAATATATTTTAAGTAATCATTATGGGAATTTTGAGGTCTAAAATGGGCCTCTTAAGGAAATTATAAAATAATAATGGAAATAATAAAACAAGATTAGATTACATCATCAAATTTTAGAGGGAAAAAAAAAATTCAACTCGCATTTTCAACTTATATTTCTATGGGTTTACTCAAATTTTGAGTGGGAACACTCATTAGATGCATAATTTGATTCATCATCAAGGAGTACCCATGTTGCATACTTTCGATGGACCCTGCTATACGAAAAATGGGAAATACATGAAAAACCTGGTTGCAATCACATTTTTTCATGTATTTCTCATTTATCGTGTACTAGCAGGGTTCATCAAAAGTATGCAACATGGGTAATCCTTGGATACAGAATTAAATTTTTCATCCAATGAGTACTCCCACTCGGAATTTGAGTAAAACCTTAGGGAGATAAGTTGAAAAATACAAGTTGAAAAAATAGTTTTATTATTTTATTGTTTTTTAATATTTTTACTTTTTTACCCCAAAAATGGTGAATCATACCCCATGGTTGACATAATCATCTTGAATCTTATTGGTCCTTATAAATTTTAATTTGGTTGTACAATTTTCTTAGGAGGCCCATTTTAGACCTCAAAATTTCTCTAATGGACACATGGAAAACATCATGGAATTTCACTATCAGAGGAAGTGTAAGTCAATAGGCCACTTGTCCAATCCTCTCAAAGATATTGAAAGACCCACAATACTGAGGTGACATCTTGAAACATGATCCATTCCTCAAGGAGATAATATTTGGCTTGATGTGCAAGTACATATTTTCCCCAACATGAAACTACTTAAATAAACTGTATTGATATGCATAACTCTTATTCCTATCCTGTGTTTCCTTTATATTCTTCTTAATAACCTGCATTTCTTGTTCCATATATGCCAACATATCTAGTCCAATCAATACCCTACTCACTATATTACTCCAACTGATGGGAGTATTGCAAATTTTCCCATAAAGTGCCTCAAACAAACTCATCTTTAAATATTCCTGATACCCATTATTATATGCGAACTCTACCAATGGAAGATACATTTCCCACTTCCGCTGCTAATGCATGACATACACCCTCAAAAAATTCTCAAGAATATTACTAACCCTCTCTATCTATCCATTTGTCTGCTAATGATAAGTTGTATTCAAAGCTAAATCTATCCCCAATCTTGCAAACAATAGTTTCCAAAACCTAGAAGTGAAATTTGCATCTCTGTTTGACGCAATATTCTTAAGAATACCATGTAACCTCATTATCTCCTTAATGAAGACCTGAGCTACCTCACTATCTGAATTCATAGACTTTACTGGAATGAAGCAAGCTATCTTTGTCAACCTGTCAACCACAACCATGATGGAATCATGCTGTCTAGATGTCCTCGGAAAACCTGTAATGAAGTTCATGGAAATGACCACCCATTTTCAGTCTAGTATCATAAACAACTACAATAAACCATTAGATGCTTACACTTATATTTTACCTGTTGACAATCTGAACAACTCGCAACAAAATCTGCCACCTCTTTCTTCAAGTTCGGCCAATGGTAGAACTTCTTAACCATTGTCATTTTCTTCTAATATCTTGAGTGACTTGAATATGATTTGGCATGAAATTCCCTCAAGATAAGCTTATTTAGCTCACTATTATCTGACACATATATCATGTCCCTAAATTTTACCAATCCATCTACCATGAGATAATAATATACATCCTAATCACATGTACCCTGCTGTTATAATCTGTTCTTAAGCTATTGGTACCTGTCATCCTGTTGTCTTGCCTACAAGATATGTTCTTGCAAGTCTAGCCCATATGAAGTCATAGCTACAATGTTATTTACCTGCACTCTTATAGTAAGAGAGTATGCAACCCTGTTCTCCTTACCCTTAATGTACTTGATCTCAAAGCCAAACTCATTGAGCGTAGCCAACCACCTAAATTTCCTCACATTAAGATTAGGTTGGTCAAACAAGTACCTCAACCCACTATGATCACTCATCAAAATGAACCTCCTACAAAGAAGATAATGTCTCCACATCTTCAATTTATGAATTATATCTACTAACTCAAGATCATGTGTCACATAATTCTTCTCGTGCTCATTCAATTTCCTTAACTCATAACATACCACCTATCCTTCCCGCATTAGGACTCCACCAAGTCCTCTCTTGCAAGAATTTTTACATACCACAAACTATTTATCAGGATATATAATCTTCAAGACTAGAGCATTTGTAAGAAATTGCTTCAACTGCTCAAAACTAGTTGCACATTCCTCTGTCCATTCAATTTTCTTTCCTTTTCGCAGCAAAGATGTAATAGGATAAGAAATCCATGAGAAATTCCCGATGAAACACCTATAGTAACCTGCTAGTCCTGTGAATGATATAAACTCATCCACATTCCTAGGAATTTTCCACTCCATGATAGATCTAATATTTTTTGGGTCCACTACTATACCTTCCTTGGAAACCACATGCCCCAAGTAATGAACTTCTGACTGAAAGAAATTACACTTACTAAGTTTGGCATACAACTAATGCTCTCTTAGCAATATCAACACTGCTACCAGATGTTCTACATGTTATTCCTCATTATTAGAATATATCAATATTTCATTAATGAATACTGATGCAGGAGCATCTAGACCCAGCTAGCAATGTGGAGATTTGTCCACATGTTGTGGTTAAATCCGGTGAAATTTATTTATTTTCGGTCAAAATTAGATTTACTGAGGAGGTTGGATTCCTCAAATAGTTTGTTATTGAAATAAATAAGAGATTATCTTATTTAAATGTAGAGATAATAGTTGTTAGTCTAGGTGTGCTTGAAAGCAACGAAATAAAAGATTTCTGTTCGATTTTTAATGGTAGGAGATTACATTATCTATTATTAGAGGAATTAGTGGATAAAATATAGTGAAAATTGTAATAAGGAGGAGACTCTTCGTAGTGGTTTGAGAGAGGAGCGAAAGCTCAGATTTGAGAGAGTGTGAGAGTGTGTAACAGTGTTCTTTCCTTGGAGCAATTTTCCAAGGCAAGGCTCTGTTTTGTTTTCCTGAACATTATGAATGCAATTATGTTGTGTGCCAATTGAATGAAAATTTGTATAGACTTGAAAATTGTATGTCTGCGTAATTGATTGTAACAGTAAAATTGGCATATTGGGTGAGTCGATTTCTATGTGCTAATGTAATGCAGGTAAAGGATGCAGGGTCAAATTTATGACTGTTTATGTTTGACTTTATATCGTGGTATTATTCTGAGTTCGTGGGCGCAAAGAAGCCATGGTTTTGTAGTCACGTGGAGTGGAGCATACACTGGTTTGGTTTCTGCATTAATTTGAAGCACACGTCAAGCAGAGCTGGATTATCTGAAGATTGTGTTAGCCAAGTCGTATCAGTGTTGAATGGCGCTAAACCCAGCATTAAGCAGAGGCCAGTTTGTCAGAGGTTGCGCCCTTGAAGGTAAAATTTGTCCAAATTCTGTGATCGATGTTGTTTAAATTGCAAATCGAGTTGAATCGTTGTGTACAGAAGTAATCGATTCAATTTGCCATCGATTGTTCCTGTGAAGTCGATGTAAATGTTACAGCTTTCAGATTCTACTGTGATATGGTTAATTCGAGTGTAGATTGGGTGCTATGTCCGGTATATATAGTTATTAGTTTCCTGTGATAATCGATACCGATTTGGTCTCTTTGCGTGCTGATTGATAGTATTTAACATATATTTCAAATTCAGACTGACTGTGATTAGTTTTATTATAAGAATCGATGCCAAAGGGAATACAGATTTGCAATTAGCGCTTGTGGATTGCTGGGTGTTCAACCAATCAATGACTTGGGTTTGTTTTATTATATATTTAAACAAGTCTGTTTAAAACAGTGTGGAAGTGTTGTGAAGATCGATCTGTACATTGGGTGATTGCTGTGATATGTAATGCTGAAACTATGAGTGATGCCATCGATACCTCATGATGCAGCTATTGCCATCGACATTTCAAACATGTCTGTTTTTTATTGTGTGCTGCATAATTTTTAACCGGATTTGAATTGACTCACACGCTGCTTGGATACGTTGTGAGCATGGCTGTATTGATTTATATGAATGTCGATTCAAGATGTTTGGTGGGGCGTTTATTCTTGAACTGATTTGAGTTGTAAACAGTAAGCTGCAAATACATTTTGTTGAGAGGCATGTATGTTTATTATTCATATTCATGGTGATGGCTCATGCCATTGAGTAGAAATGATAATGTGTGTTTAAATATTATTTGGGATTGTGGGAAACTAATTGGACATTGTCATTAAAGGGAGAATGAAGAAGAAGTCAAGCAAAATTCAAGCATAAACTTGGCATTAATAAAATTTCACATTTTACTACAAGGATTTGATTGGTAGGGATCGTGTGTGTTTTTATTCCTACATCAAATACTATCAAAAAATTTTCCAGATAAGGATGCAGCACACTATTCATCAAACACATGAAAGTAGCTGCAGCATTAGTCAAGCAAAAAGGAACCACAAAAAATCATAATGCCCATACCTGGTCCTAAATGTGATTTTGTAGATTTCCTCTTATTTGATGCATACCTGATGATATATTGATCTCAAATCAATCTTTGAGAACACAGTTTCTCCCTTCAATTGATCATACAAGTCATGAATACATGACAAAGGGTACCTATTCTTAATCTTCACCTTGTTCAACTGCCTGTAATCAATGCATAACCTGAGAGTACCATCCTTTTTCTTCACAAACAATAATGGTGCACTGCAAGGGGACACACTTGGACTAATGTATATATTATCAAGCATTAAATCCTTCAACTATAACTTTAGTTCCACCAACTCTGGAGTGCTCATCCTATACAGTACCTTTAATGTTGGTGCTTCTCTTGACATCAACTCAATAGAAAAGTCCACTACCTATGATGCAATAACTATGATATCTCTACTAGAAATACATCCTGAAACAGTTGTAAATTTGGATTCCTCTTCAATAATTCCACATCCTCTACATCCTTACCTTTATCATTGGAAATATAAACTGCAAAACATACACATCCTTTCTTGATACTGCGCTTTGTATGCATAGTTTTGACCATTCTCACTGATGAATGCTTCTTCTTACCCTTCAAGATTCTCTTCTCTCTGTCATCATCCAAGCACTCAATAGCCTTGTCATAGAAATCTATCTTAGTATTGTGAATGTACAACCAATTCATACTCAATAACATATTGTATGATCCTAATGGAAGCACATTTATATGCGCTTATGCAGACACACTGTTCAACTCAAGTTCACAAGATCTTTTCTAATGATGAACTCTTTTATTAATACCTGTAGCCAACTACACCAAAAAGAATTTTCATGCACTTATTTATTCAAGCAACACTTATCCACTAGGTTAGGACTAATATAACTATAGTTATATCCAGGGTCTATCAAAAGAGAAACTACTTGCTAAAATCTTACCTTCCAATTTTATAATAGATGCATGATGATCAGGTTGCCTATTATCTAATGCTACATAAATCCAAGGAATAATATGTCCGACATACCCAACTGTCTATGCATCCTGAGCACTATAAATTTGTTTTGTTCCACCTTGACGTTGTGGATAATCTTTCCTGCGATGATCCTTACCACAAGTTCAACACTGCAAAGTATTCCTGCCATCATCCTTGTTATGCTCCTCAGAATAAAATACATGTCCTTTGTCAACTACATTGGAATTCATATGGTGCTGTATTTTCCTTGTCATCTGTATCATTAGGTTTTCCTCTCCTCTTAGCCCACTTTACTTTATTCTTCTCATTACCTTTCCAATTATGTGTAGACTTAGTATTGCACTTAGATTTATCATAATCATGCTTTATATTTCTAATGGGTTCCTCCAAAAATATAGGCTTTTCAAACTCAATTATGTCTTTGAATGATACCGAAAACCCACTGATGAATCTCTGAATATTTTCTTTATCCTCCTTAAGATAAGGCAAATATATCAAAAAATACAAGAATCTGCTAGTATACTCCTCATCGGTCATATATCCTATCTTCAAATCATAGAACTCATTTTCCTTGTCATCATAGTATCTTACAAATATATACTTCTTCCTAAAATGTCTCTCGAACTCACACCAAGTCATCTCCTCTTCTCGAATGCCTCTGAAATTATTTACATATTCCCACCAAATTTCTGCTTTTCCTTTAATACTGAAAGTAACTATCCTGGATTTCGTGTTTTCTAAATAATCATGTAGTATGAAAAACTTATTCATCCCAAGAAATCAAGCTTCTATTTATTGTGACTTCTTCATTTTTCCATCAAATGTAGGAGGATTTTATCTCTTGAACTCCTATCAGGTGTATCCAGGACCTACCATCTCTGATTGTGTGATCCCTTCCAAACCTGTATCATGATTGATACCTCTTACGATATGCCCCATTAATCCTTTCCTCCTATCCATGACTAATCGTAAGCGGTTCCTGTACTCTCCGCAAATATGATAAACTTTGAAGGATGATTGCATTAACTTCTGCTTGCTTTTCCTGTGCCCTCGCAATTCGTTCATGTGACTAAATGAACTTGTAACTATCAACCTTACAACTTTTGATCTGTGATTTCAATCTTCTCAATGTATCTACTATGTCAAAGGAGTACCCATCACCATGTTTTTCATCTAATCTAAAGGAAGAATCACACGAACTATATTCCACCATTTTTATTTTCATCTCTGATCTTCTACTTCCTCTAAACATACCATTTTACATCAACAAAATATAAACATAATCAAACATACCTATGTGAAGTTCATGGGAGGCTATCTCATCTGAAAATTTAATATGGATTAGCACAACATATGTATATATAATAAAATAAGCATATGAATCATCTCAATATCAACATCATCAACCTATACATGATGACAATACTCCAACAATGAACATAAAAATGCATGCATAATGAACACATAGAAAATTGGCATGCATGCAATACAAACACCATTCCATCCATCCATTCCAAGTGTTTCAATTTGAGAGATCTGATACCAATCTGTAACCCACCCCTCCCACATTTTCCTAATTTCATAAGCCTTATAGTGTAAACATGAGACAAAGAGTTACTATGACATGTGTCAATGTTTATGAGTCACCAATGATCAAATTTTTTCCTTCCATATGATTTATAGTGTCATGAGGTCAATTTTTTATATTTTAGAATAAAATTTGGCATCTCTTAGTCGTCAAATTATCATTGGTTATTGTCTAGTTCAGTGCTATTCTATCCACTTGCTCATGGTCATCAACCCTCATCATGGTTATGTCATCATTTGGGTGTCCTAGGTCATCAAAAGAGTTAATGTGCCATAATATAGGTCATGGTCTAGGATTTACATTTTATTTTCATCATAATGTCAGTCCTCAAAAGAAAAAAGAGAGTCATGTTCATTATTTGAGTCACCATCATGGAAGTTGGCTCATTAAACAAGCCATCAGTGATAGAGGCACAACCTAGAGAAGAAATTTCAAAGACCTATAGAAGAGGTAAGTGGTTGGTGTTTTCTCCTAAAATAGCAGAGATTCATAGACCTATAAATATGGCTCAAGAAAATATGCTACCTAGGAAGACTATCAGTAAATAAGGAACTCATCTTGGAACTATGAGACAAGAATCATCAAGAGGCAAACATGATACACCATTGCACAGTGAAGAACAATCACCTCTTAACTTAGAGATGGTTAACCTAGAAAAACACCATGAAGATAAGGCAGCTGAAGAAAAAATCAAAGAGAAATAGATATAGATCATAGGGCTAAAATATTACCTTTCCAAATCCAATTTCATGGTGAATTTCTTGCAGCAAGTGAATAAACCATTGAAACTAAGCCCAATGCAGTAGAAGTAAGTCACAAGAAGACCCTCCATCATCTAGCAAGGTAGATGTTTTGAAAACAAAGGAAAAAAAAATTCAATTATGGTTTCAAATGCTTCAAATCCTCTTTAAACAAGTAAATCAACCTCCATAAACCCCTTATGCAGTCTCTTTCCTTAAAAAACTGATTGAAAATCCATTCCTAGGGTTTCTTGCGTTTTTGCTGCGATTTCCATTTTCCATGGTTCATAGCTTCATTAGGAGTCAAATACCTTGGATTTAAGATTATACCTCCTTCATCATCCATCACTGACCATTTCCCACTATTCCCCTCATCAAAATCCTTTCATTTCCTTATTTTTCCCAAAACCCTAGAAATATTATGTGCTTTTACCCTAGGTTTGTGTTTTGACCTTTTTCCCCCATTTTTCTCACTCATTTTGGGAAATTACATTTTAATTTTGTTACTAACACATATCCCTACCTCCCATATTTTTTTCATATTTTTCCTACCCCCCATCCCCTCCATTCCCTCCCCCTAAGTTGTTGTGTTTCTGGAAAATTCGCTGTGCTTTTGACTTTGTTTTTGACATCATTTTCAAAAGTGGTTTATGACCCAATGAATATGTATTTTCAAAAATTCAGAGAGTTTTTTATTCAAAACAAACATATCTACAGAATCCTCTCCCAAGTTTTCAAAACATGTTATGGTTAAAGATATATCACTCCATATTTGACCCCTATTTTACAAAAAATGTAGAAAAAATATCCTACAGAAATGCAGCATGTGCTCGCTGTGATTTTTACCAGAGGCTTCAAATGAAGATTGAAAAGAACATGGAGGTGTATTTTTGTTATTAAATTCTAGAAATATACTTGGGGTTACTTTACAGTTCATGAATTTTCAGAAAAATGTCAAAAACCACCTATATTTCACCTTTTTGCCACCTTTTTAGACCACTCGCTGCGTTTTGGACAGGTTGATTTCAAATCAATTTTAAGGGGTTTGGAGGTAGTGTTTTTAGTGCTTGATGACTCCATTTTGTAGCATACATCTCCATATTTACAACCATACCATTTTCATCCCAAAAACCTCCGGGAAGGCCTCCAAATAAACTTCCAAACTTTTGCTACGCTTCTGCTGCCAGAAAATGTGTTTTTGTAATTTTTCGTTGTGTTTCTAGGTTTGAGGATTTTTCTTGACCTGTGGAGGTAAAAATTCAAAATGGTCGATGTAATAGTTGTATCATGAGTTTTTTTATGGTTAATGGACCTATTTATGGCCATATTTGTAAAATATTCTTATGTTTAATGACTTGAGACAAAACTCAACTCGTTAGCTAAAAAAGGGGAAGTTGTTTCTAACTTCACTAGGATTAGGGTATGGGTCATTAAATGCATTAATTAGTTGCTTTGGATGAGGATTAAACCCCTATATATGGAATATTGTTTCATTTTATAGATGTAATCATAATTAAGTCATTGAGAGAGTTGGATACTTGTGGCTTAGACTTGGAACTAGTGTACTGATCATTTGCAGAAAGATAACATACATTTGCAGCTATTTTCATGGAATTCTTGTGTTATGGTTAGTAGAGATTTTTTCCTATGTTTTCTTATATATTTTATGATTATATCTTGTTAGCAACCATATAATTTCTTCCTATGCTTTATATTTTAAGGTTTAAAACATAAATCATTATTTTATGCTATGTTTTTGTTTTAACATAAGAATCTAAATGTGTCATCCTCTAAAAAAGTGAATTCATGATTTACTCACTTGAATCCTATTATTTTGTCCTCGCCACCACTACAATGACAAACCAATTGTATCACTGATCATACCTACCTTTCTTGATACTATATCTGCAACTGACCTTTGGGATACCTTTCCTAGTTCTAAGACCTAGTGCTCATTGTCCAACAAACCCTAAATCAAACCTTATTGAGCATATTAAATAGCCTAAAATCATTATTCTCCTGTCATTTCCATCAACTTTGAGCTTGATATTGAGAGAGCCCTATCTGATTTGGTAGGGCTAGATACCATATCTAAAGACTGGTTTTTGGTTACCCCTTTGGATTCCTTTCACATCCTTGGGAAACTAAGGGAAGTTAACATTTTGGTGTCATTGCTGGGGACAAAAAGGTCACATTTTTCCTAGGTGTGAATGATAAGGATCAAATCTAATTTCTGATGGTGGAAAATGAACAGACATAGGAAGGCCGAAATCATTCACATGGTTACTCCAACCCGACTCAAAGACTCCACTGGAAGCAAGATCTAGAAATCAAAGTTTCATTGATGATTCCACTGATAGAAGAATCAATATCTTAAAGGATGCCTTAGTTCATATATTGCTCTTAAGATGGATTCAATTTCCAGAAGGTATGCTCCTATGAATCATGCTCACATTCCTGGTTTTCCAAATTGAATGCCTTGCATAGATTGGAAAACTTATCTACCCAAATTCATAGATGGAAACACGGATGAGGCTATTCTGCATCTAATAAAATTTCATTGGAATATACATAATAATGGGATAAGGTTTCATGAGGATTTTTTGATGAAAATTTTTATGGCTACCTTGCAAGGGTAAGAAAGGTCATGGTATGAAGGGTTGAAGCCAGATAGCTTATTTTCTCTTAAAGATTTCTGCATAACATTCTTTGAGTTTTCTGGAAAATCTCATCATTCATTCTTGTTGTTTGAATATTGTTGTGAATACTGTGAACATTTCATTCAATACCTTGAAGAGACTTTTGGTGATGAAGAGTGTCTAGATGATGCGATCATAGAGGCCCTTCATGACTTTTCTTCCCAACATAAAATAATAGAGATTAGCTACTTTGATACAAAGGATCATTCACAGGACACATCAATTCCTTCTCTGATGGAAGATGAAACATATTTGCATCCTAACAGTCAGGAAGAATTTGGTCCAAGTCAGAATTCTTAAATTTCATGTATGGAAAACTTAAGAAATGGACCATCTTATGGTGATGATAATATACTTTTGCAAGGAAATAATGAAAAAGAATTTGTTTTCCTTGATTCTTGTGATAATAAAATTGATATTCTTCCTATTGAAACACATGAGGAACCAAAAATATTGGAAGAATGTGAGGAATAAAATACACTTGAAGTGGTTTCTGCATTTAAATTTTTCCACGAGCATTGAAAACCTTGTATTTTGGATGAGAGGTATGAAGATAGTCTTTCACGTTTTTTTTCATATTGTTCTTTCTCTAGGTTTTTATTTCAAGGTCAGGTTTTTGAAAACCAAGATGAGGTTTCTCATGAAATTCATGAAAACAAATTCTAGACATTCACCACTCATATGTCTCTCCATCTCATCCACTTTCTGAAAAAATATTCCAAAGGCAGATTCATGCAAATCATAATTTTGAATTTCCATGTGTGGAAGTTTTAGAAAATGTAATTATGGCATAAAATAATCCTCAAACATTGCAATTAGATTATGAAGAGGAGAGATGCAATAAATAAGAGGTTGTTTTAGAGCCTCTTGCACATGATGATCTTTCTCTAGGTTCAGAAAATGAAGAGTCTATTGAAGAAGAGAAGTTTGTCCCCGATCTTATGGATATGCACATTTTTTCTATTGATAATATGGCTACCTCAAACACAAATTTTCAAGAACAAACTTCCCTTTCTCCTGATATTATTGAAGACCATATTGCCAATTTGTTGCAACCATCTGGGAATATGAATCTTCCTGTATTTATGGATCATGAGCACATGTTCATTGGAAACTTGGAGTTGCCTATCTTTTTTTTATACTTGCTCAAGGAAAGTGTGATAAGGTAAGTAGCCATTTTATGGATTGGTTACACTCGAGGGATCATATCACATGATTGTATATATATATATATATATATATATATATATATATATATATATATATATATATATATATATATATATATATATATATATGTAGGTAGAGACGGTTATTATCAGGATTTGAAGCCCGAGGTGAAGGCTCTACGATCCCGATGATCTGCTACCATATGTAAGTCAAATCAGTTTTTATTTCTCTCAGTTTAGTTAGTGAGTCATTTGAGTGTTAAGTGTTTTATTTTGACTCAATTTACCAATGTATGAGGCTATCCAGTCTGCGGTGTTCATGACATCTCCTAAAGGAGCTTCCATCCCTAGCTCTAGCCAATGTTAGTGTCTATGAGTCACCAATGATAAAATGCACTCTTTCCATATGATTGATAGTGTCATTAGGTCAAATTGTTATATTTTCAAATAATTGTTTCAAATAAAGTTTAGCATCTCTTCATTGTCAAATGATAATTCATTATTGTCTAGTTTAGTGCTACTCCCTCAACTTGCTCATGGTCATCATCACTCATCATGGTTATGTCATCATTTAGGTGTTCTAGGTCATCAAAAGAGTTAATGTGCCATCATATAGGTCATGATCTAGTATTTACATTTGATTTTCATCATAATTTCAACCATCAAAAGAGAAAAAAGAGTCATGTCCATTCTTTGGGTCACCATCATGGAAGTTGGCTCATCAAACAAGCCATCAGTTACAAAGACACAACCTAGAGCATAAATTTCAAAGACCTATAGAAGAGGTAAGTAGTTGGTGTTTTCCCTTGAAATAATAGAGAAGCCTAAACATAGAACTAGGGCTCAAGTAGATATATTGCCTAGGAAGACTATCAGTAAAGAAGGAACTCAAATTGGTAATATGAGATAATAATCATCAAGAGGAAAACATGATACACCAATGCACAATGAAGAACAATTACCTCTTGATTTAGAGATGACTGGCCTAGCAAAACACCATGAAGATAAGGCAGTTCAAGACACAATCAAAGAGAAAGAGGCACATATCATACATCTAAAATATGACCTTTCCAAAGCCAATTTCATGGTGGCTTTTTTGTATCAAGAGAATGGACAATTGAAACTACGCCTAATGCAAAAAAATTAAGTCACGAGAAGATCGTCCATCATCTAGCAAGGCAGATGTTTTGACAGCAAAGGAAGAAAAAGTTTAGTTATGGTTTCAAATGCTTCCAAGCCTATTCAAACAAGTAAATAAACCTCCATAAACCCTCTATGAAATATCTTTCATCAAAAAACTGATTGAAAATCCATTCCTAGGGTTTTTTATTGTTGGGTTGTATTAATCACTATTAAATGACTAAATCAATACACATAAATGATCAAATCAGGGACATGTTTTATTTCAATGATAACTGCACTATCTATGCCGATACAACCAACCAGAAGAAAATCCAAATAAAGGAAATCATTGCTGAAGTAAATGTTAGCAGGACATCACTCTGCTAAAATAAAATGATCTACAAGACTGTAATCACACCTCAATTAATCTTTCCTAGTGCACCACACAACAATTACCCAGCTGGTATCTCTAATCTCATATGTGTAATAACATATAAAACATTGGAATTGAAGCATATCTATTCATAGTTAAAACAATAGCAACAACACTTCCACTGATACATAAAAAAAATAGAAATACATATACATAGCTACCTTAACCGTTGTAATCCTTGCTAAAGAGGGGGGCCCTTCCTCCCTAGTAGGGCGCAGGAAGAGAAAGATTGCATGACTAAATGGGATAGCATGCCATGTAATGCAATAGAGCTATATTATGATGATTGAAGATTCTGATCAGAATCTTGATCTCTGTTCCTATGATTTGTGTCCTTTAAATATACAAGATACAAAAGGGAAATTCCAACCAATTGATTACAAAATCTAAGAGATATTTCCACCATGATTCAACTGTAACAAGTCAAATCTGATTATTGCAATTGAGGAAATCTAGAAAACGGCCACAACAGAAAATCTACGAATATGTCTTTCGAAGAACATTGTGTTTCTCCCAATGAAGACCGAATTTTGGAAAATTGCTTATCAATAAAATATTTTGATCCGTTCTACAGAAAACCCATGTCTCAGATTTTCAATATTCTTCTTTATTTGCTCGAAATGTCCAACACAAAACTTTCACATGTTATTCCAGCGAATTTCTGATTTGGAATATTTAATTATGAACTGAAGATCGGATTTGCAATCTGAAAGAGATCTTGGAGGCTAAAATCGTGAGTTATAAAAAAATTCATTAAATAAACCATCATTTACAAAATAATTCTTAATAATATTCAATTTATTAAAAATAAAGGAGAATAAATATTACTTATCCATACGAGCATAAATAATTATAAAATGGGATTGAATGATAAATTATGATAAATAATGTGATAAAAGAATGGTAGAAATGGATGAAATATATGTTGAGAAATGGTAATAAGAATGACAATTTAGTGGCCCAACATCTCCCCCAAACAGAACATGTTGCATGTCCTCATGCAACCTAATGCCTCTGTATTAGCCAAGTTGTAATTCAAATAATTAAGATGTGCACCTCAACTCATGATATTGATGGAAGAAAATGGTTATTCCCTAAATGATTCCTTAAAATAATAGATGTTCAATTAATGGAGTTGTAACAATTTTCATTTTCAACCAGATGTATATGAAGTTGCAACAAAGTATGATACAAGTAAGAGCAAACTTCATTAACCATTTTCTCAAAAATTACAAACCAGATTTTGCTGAAATATTGCAAGCAAATTTTTACTATATCAATGCTTCTTGAATCCGAAAATCGAATCTATAGGATGCACGGATCTTGAGATATAAACAAAATAGTTGTAGGTAATGATGTTTAATTTCTCGAAAAAAAATTTAAATCATTTTTTCATGAAATTTCACAGGTTTGTTCTTAATACTTGTCCATACCAAAAATCAAAACAAACCAATGAACAAATTTCAATATATCAGCAAAATGGTTGTAGGTAAAATTGGTTTCTTGAAACATAGCAAGTCTTTCTCCCCCAAACTGGAAAATTAGCATATCCTCATGCTATACTAGAAAACAAGTTGAGGTGGTTGCTATGATCATTGTTGAGATCTTTGCTTGGTGTATAAGAACATAGAATAAGAGATATTTTGCGAATGAATAAGGAGATTGATGGATGGTAAATAATATTAATGGCATGTTCATGATAATGAAAGTAACACTCCCCCAAAATGAAAGATTTTGTGTCTCTGAAAAATGGGAAGTGTTAGAGAAGGGGAAATAATGGTTCAAAAATATGGGTGAATAATGCTCAATGGTTTTTCATGACATTCTCCTAAATTTTTAATAAATAAAAAACTTATGATGTTTTACCTCAAGTTTTACCTTCGTAAAAATGTGGAATGAAATTTATGGATTGACATTTTTTGAAGTTGATGTAGGCTGAGATGATGCTGAAAGTGATGCGGAAGGTGGAAACCATGAAAGCTGAAAAAAGTAATTAAAAAGTGTAGCAGTGTTTCCTTCCACCAAACTAATTAGTTTCCCCGTCATCTATTAAACATCTCATGAGTATCCTTAATCAGTAATTCATCACCTAAATTACCTCATTACCTATAAAAGTGACATAATCATATTGTGAATGACATGGGATAATAATGTATAAGAAAAGAAAAGATGCATTCCCTATACCCATAAGCTTTGGTTACCCATTTATACATTTGTGTGTGACTTCATATATGAAGAAAAGAGATATGAACGCCTTAGAAATAAGCCACTTCGAGGGCAACCTCCAATTACATTAAATGAATGAACAATTCTTGGATGATACAATTTACAAAACCTCCTTTCTATATATAGGAGTACATGGGGCCATAATGTAATCTGAGCCTGATGTAATCCTAGCCATTTGTAATAATGATTTAAGGGCACAATAATAAGAAAAATTGGGAGTTCTGAGGGTATGATAATAACAATAAGGGGTTTACTAACAATAATAAGGGACTATACTAGTGACATAGGGACCTAACATGCCCCTCTCCTTCAAAAAAGTGTTGTCCTCAACGCTTGAGTAGCTCCGGGTGCTTCTGTATAAAATTCTCATCCTCCCATGTAGAATCTTCAGTGGGTAAGTTCTTCCACTTGATGAGATACTCCGAAATTGATCGATTCCGTAGTTGTCGAGTTCTTTTTTCCATGACTGCTTCAGGTTCCAATATGATTTTCCCTTCCCCATCAAGTTCTGGCAATACTGTTTGAACTGGAAGATTTTTACCTATAACCTTCTTTAAGCATGAAACATGGAAAACTGGATGTACTCGCGAAGAAGCAGGAAGCTCCAATTTGTATGCCATAGTACCAATCTTTTGCAACACCTTGTAAGGACCATAGTACTTTGGCGATAATTTATTATCCTTCTTAGCTTGCTTGAGGGACATTCGTTTGTATGGTTGTAGCCGTAAAAATACCCAATCTCCTACATCAAAACTTCTCTCGCTGCGATGTTGATCTGCCTGTTGTTTCATTCGATTTTGTGCCAAATTCAGGTTATCCTTTAAGAGTTGGAGAACTTCTTGCTGATGCTCGATGTGATCTTCCACCGCTTGAACCTTCGAATTTTCCCTTAAATATGATGTGATGGATGGTGGATGATATCCATAAAGTGCCATAAATGGGGTCATTTTTGCTGCAGTATGGAAGGAAGTGTTATACCTCCATTCAGCAAGAGGTAACCACTTGACCCATTGTGTTTGTTTATCAGATACAAAACAACGAAGATATCCTTCCAAACATTTATTTACTATCTCAGTTTGACCATCAGATTGAGGATGATAAGTTGAGCTATGAGCTAATTGAGTACCCAAACAAGAAAATAACTTCGTCCAAAAATTTCCAGTAAAAATGGGATCTCTGTCGCTCACAATAACCCTTGGGCTTCCATGTAGCTTTTGAATTCTGTCCATAAATGTAGTAGCAACCGTACTTGCTTTAAATGGATGAGATAATGCACAAAAGTGTGCATACTTGGTAAGTCTATCAACTACCACCATGATGACACTCTTTCCTTCGGACTTAGGTAAACCTGTGATAAAATCCATTGAAATCTCCTCCCAACGTTGACTTGGAATGGATAAAGGTTGTAGAAGTCTCGGGGTCTTAATTGTTTCCACTTTATTCTGCTGGAAAACCAAACATTCCGCCACAAACTTTTGAATATCAGATTTAAGGCCCTCCCAAAAAAATTCTTTCTTCACCCTGTGGTATGTTTTTAAAAATCCTGAGTGTCCTCCTAAAGGAGAAGTGTGTAATTCCAGAAGAATATTTTGTTTTAGTTTGGAATTCTTACAAATATATTAGCGATATTTGTACCATAAGGAGTCATTTTTCCAACTAAATGTATCAGATGTACTAGGATCTTGCTGCAACTTTTGAATGAGTGTCCATACATCTTTGTCCTTCTTCCATTCATCTCTTGCTTCGGTTATCCAATCTGGTTGGATAATAGAAATAGCACAAAGCAATGCTTCCACCTCTTCATTCTTTCTTGAGAGTGCATCTGCAACAACATTAAGCTTTCCTTTTTTGTAGATTATTTCAAAGTCATAACCCAACATCTTTGTGACCCATTTTGCTGCTCTTCTGAAGATAGTCTTTGTTCCAAAAAGTGTTTAAGACTATCATGATCAGTTTTTACCTTGAAGTGTCTTCCCATTAGGTAAGTTCGCCATTTCTTTAGTGCATCTAGTATTGCTAACATTTCCTTCTCATAAATAGGTTTCTGTAAATACTTTCCTTTGATTGGACGACTTTCAAAAGCAATGGGTCTTCCTTCCTGCATTAAAACTGCACCAATTCCATTTCCTGAGGCATCACATTCCACAATAAAGGTTTTTGTGAAGTCTGGTGTAGCTAAGACCGGTGCTAGTCACATTGCCTCTTTAAGACGTTCAAAGGCCTTAGTTGCTTCAGGAGTCCATGAAAATGCATCTTTCTTCAATAATGTTGTTAGAGGTGCTGCTATTCTCCCATAATTCTTAACAAACTTGCGATAATACCTGTTAACCCGAGAAATCCTCGCAACTGCTTTATGGTTGTGGGAACTTTCCATTCCTTAATGGCTTTAATTTTGTTAGGGTCCACTTTAACCCCCTCGTGAGATACAATATGAACCAGATATTCCACCTCTTGTACTCCAAAGAAACATTTGGACTTTTTTGCATATAATTGTTTCTCCTGCAATAGTTTGAGCACCCTGTCAACATGTTCAACATGATCCTTCCAAGACCTGCTGTAGATTAGTATATCATCAAAAAATACTAGCAAAAATTTTCTAAGGAAGGGTTTGATAATGGAATTCATCAACCCTTGAAATGTAGAAGGTGCATTGGTAAGGCCAAAAGGCATGACCAAAAATTCATAATGACCCTCATGAGTTCTAAATGTAGTTTTTGGAATATCTTCAGTCTTCATTCTAATTTGATGATATCTTGAACGAATGTCCAACTTGGTAAAATAAATTGCTCCATGTAATTCATCCAATAATTCATTAATCACAGGAATGAGAAATTTGTCTTTAATGGTGAGCTTATTGAGCTCCCTATAATCCGGAAACATTCGCCATGATCCATCCTTCTTGTGTACCAATACTACAGGAGCAGAGAAAGAACTTTGACTGGGTTGAATTATACCCGCCTCTAACATTTCTGCAATCATACGTTCAATTTCGCTCTTTTGGAAGTAAGGATATCTATAAGGCCCGATGTTTGGAGGAACACTTCCTGGAATCAAATGAATAGCATGATCATGATCACGAATAGGTGGGAGTCCTTTGGGAGTTTCAAACACCTTGGCATGATTGTCCAAGACTTGTTGGAGATCTGCAGAAATAGATGATTTTGATGTCGGAACTTCTAGTGAGCATAATTGTACAATTACGCCTCGTTGTTGTTTCTTTAGAAGCTTTGTCATGACATTAGAGCTTATTATCCTTCCCGGCTTCCCTTCAATACCCCGTAATTCGACTTCCTTTCCTTCTGAAAAAAAATTCAAGAAAAGTTCTTGAAAATTAAAAGCTACCATCCCCAAAGATTGTAACCATTGTACTCCTAGTACAACATCAGCATCTCCCATAGGAATGGAAAGCATTGGACTAGTCAATACATATTCCCCCATGGTTAGCTTGATATTATGGCATTTTCCAGAGCAATTTATAGTTCCTCCATTTGCAACCATCAATTGACATTTTGGTGCTAAGTATAGGAAACAATTCAATTCCTAGGCTACCTTACAATGAATAAAATTATGGGTACTACCTGAATCAATCAACACTATTACCTTTTTCTTCTTGATATGTCCTTCTATCTTGAGAGTTTTCAGAGTGGTAATTCCTGCAAATTCATTACATGATATGGTCAAACTCATTTCTTCCTCTTCTAGGGTTGGTTCCCGGTGTATATCCTCTTCTTGTTCATTTTCTTCTTCCTCTTCACAATCTATGTAAAAATTTTTTTTCTCATCACACTTATGACCTTTAGTGTATTTTCTATCACAACTATAGCAAAGCCCTTTTGATCTTTTTTCTTCCAATTTTTGTGGTTTCAACCTTGTAGGTTGTGGAAGTATATGAGTAGCAATACTTCCATCTTTATAGATGTGAGTGGTAGGCTTCCTTGTCGCCATAATTTTACATTCAATTTTTCTTGCCAACCTGAATGCCTTCTCCAATGAATCGGGTTTCCAAACGCTAACTTCATGTTGGATGTTATCCTTAAAATTCCCTATGAAGACATCAATCATGTGTTCCTCTAGAATATCGCTTACCCTTATATTCAATTTTTTGGAAGTCCTCAATGTGCCGCCGCACTAAACCCTTTTGTTTGAGATTTATCAATTGACTAAAGAAGGTGTTGCTCTTTGTATCCTCATAATGTGCTATCATTTCCTCCATAAAAATTGACCAAGTGACAATTTTTTTACAGGAGCAAAGACATCGATACCATACAAATATATTTTGTTATAAATGTAAAGTTGCAATGCGTACCTTCTATGTGTTTTGCACATTATGGAGATCAAAATATTGCTCCATCTGTAGTATCCATGTTACAAGATCCTTTCCATAAAACTTCTTCATATCCATTTTTGGAATATGGTGGTTCTTCCCGCCAACATTAGAGTTTATGAAGTCATGATTAACATTTATTTTGTTCTCATCATGAGTTTCCTCTACTATCTTTTCACCATTAGGAAACATTTCTTGTATCAATTTTGTCAAATCTTCGATGTTTGATTTCAGACTATCCATCTTAGTTTCATGCTACCTTCCATGCCATCCATCTTAGCTCTCTCCACGCCATCCATCTTGGCTTCCACGCCATCCATCTTAGCTTCCACACCTTTCTTCAAACCATCCATCTTCACTTCCACGCCATCCATCTTAGCTTCCATGCCTTCTTCAAACCGTCCATCTTCACTTCCACGCCTTTCTTCAAAACTTCCATTTCATTTTTTGTTGTATCAGGAGAGTGAAATTCTGCTGCACTTGATCTTGTAATTTTGATAGATCAGTGTTGCAATTCTTCATCTTCATGAGTCATGGTATTTCTGAAGGTTTAATGGTGTTGAATTCTTTTTAGGCGCCATTTTAAAATCCAATATTGATACCTTTTACTTGCTTTGAGGAGCTCGATATTGAAATTGAATTATATCTGTAATTGAAAATCTTCAATATCTGAAATTCAGCCCTGTAGTAGCCCTCTGAAGCTTCTTTCAAATGCCACAGGTCTGATCTAATTTGGATTCTCCAAGACAAAGTTGTGTCCAATCTCCCACAATGACCTAATTCTGGACTAGTTCAGTAGAGAAAACTTGTAGGACTTGCCACGTGTCACTGTTTCGTCCTTTGTCTCTAAAATTGATATCCAAGAAACTACAGTCTATTTACTTGTGACCATTTTTTACGGCACTCCAATCCAATGCCCAGAGAGAGAGTTATTGAACTTTTCCCACGATCACCTCTTTGAGATGAAATTCAGGAGCCTGAAAAAGCACTACCTTCCACAGATCATATCTCCAAAAATATTGCGAACCAAGCTCTGAAATTTTTTGAAGAATTTCCTCAGGATTTCAGCTTCGTACCATATGAATTTCAGATTCTGAACCTTCGTAGAAAATTTTTTATAGCGAAAATGCCACGATGACCTGTTTAGGAGCCTGAAAAAAACCTAACTTCCACAGATCATATCTCCGAAAATATTGCGAACCAAGCTCTGAAATTTTTAGACAAAATTCCTCAAGATTTCAGCTTCGCACCCTAAAAATTTCAGCTTCTGAAGCTTCGTAGAAAAATTTTTATAGCGAAAATGCCATGATGACCTGTTTGGAGCAGCGAAACCCTAGAATCCAAAGCTCTGATACCAAATGTTGTGTAACCAGCTCCAAAAATAGAAGAAAAGAGATATGAACGCCTTATAAATAAGCCACTTCGAGGGGGAAACCTCCAATACATTACATAAATGAACAATTCTTGGATGATACAATTTACAAAACCTCCTTTCTATATATAGGAGTACATGGGGCCATAATGTAATCCTAGTCGCCCACAATGTAATCCTAGCCGACCTAACAATAATGATTTAAGGGCACAATAATAACAAAATGGGGGTTACAAGGGTACAATAATAACAATAAGGGGTTTACACTAACAATAATAAGGGACTATACTAGTGATATAGGGACCTAACATTATCAATACAAAAATTATGCTTCTCAAGGTCTATCCAATTACCTAGGATTGAAAATCAGAATTAGGCCTCTTTATTCCATGTCAAAACACTAGTGGTGTTGTTAAGCTATCAATAAATGGTGATTGATTAGGAAAATAAAATATCTTTGGTTAAAGATATGATACTTGTAGAATAAAGGAATGATGGATTAGATGATACAAAATATCAGCTATCAAATATCCTAAAAGTTTCATCCCTGACATGTAAAGTACATATTTATAACTCAATAAATAGATATAAAACATAACCACCATCATCTAAGAACCAATTAAATATTACCCCATGAACCATGAGTTCTGGAAAACCTTGTATATGTAACAGTCAACTTTATCAAAAATTGGATTTGAGAAAACAAGGTAACCAAGTAGATTATAGTATTGAATTAACCTCTATACCATAGGCATAGCCATTGTTTCCAGCAAGTGTCCATAGCCTCGACAGGGATGCCTTTTTAACCCATTGAGATGACAGTGTCCCATCTATTAGAAATAATTACATAGTTACAAAAAGCCTTTCAATTTACTTAGATGTCAACTAAAGATCATTTTTCTGGCATGGTAACCAGTTAATAACAATGCCATTCACAGAAGCTAAAAAAAGTGAAAAAGTTGGCTCGTGATGAGACCTATTTTCCTTCAATTTTATGACTGAAGGCCATTACCATGGCTTGGTGACCAACAATGGTAATGTCACTTTATTAGGTCCTATGATCATGGTAGGTCGGCTCATGATGAGACCTCCTATCCTCTAGTTGACTATTTATGTTTAAAATTAAACTATGTTTATTGTTAATCAATAAAAGATTACTTAATAGATGGGGTGGCAGGTCAACTCCTCAAGAGCTAGGGATGGCGTAAAAAGTTGTGTAGTAACTATTTTCAACTTTGATTGTTTTTCTTCTCAAAAAATAATAACCTTAAAATGACTGTTGATAAATATATTTTTCATTGCTCAGATTGGGGTTGAGGAACAATTCATTAAATAATGGCTGAAAGATTTAAATACAATTATGTGGTCATCATCATAAATTTTACAAGACCAAGGACTTCACCAATTAGGAAAATTGAAAGTAGACATGATGAAATCATCCTTGCATAATTGTTCCTTAAAAAAATAAGATTATGTTTATAGATAAACAAAGATAAATTGACTACATTATCATTATGTCAAAGAGGGCCTAGACCATTAAAATTATTTCCCATTAACCAAAGAGAAAAAAAAATTATAAATACCTTCATATGTTGAACTCAATGTGAAAGTTAGCCAACAACAATAGTTATTTTGTGGTAACAACAAACATGACTTAGGTAATAATAGGGAAAGGGGAAAAAGAACGATGTTAGGAAGGTGACTTGAAAGAGGATTAGTCACTTTACAAAATAATGAGGAATTAAGAGTGAATCATTCCTGACAAGACTTACCATAATAATCATCCTTATTACTAAATACGAGACCTCCCCCAAACTAAACTGTGTCTGTCATAAGTCATAGTTGGTCATGTCATAAGTAAAATACCAATGAAATCCATAGAGTTGGTCGAGGACATACCTGGAAACTTACCTTGGCAGAGTAACAACAATACAGGAGTAGCGCACCAAGTACTTAGAAAAATATCACCATGGAGTAACATCACCGAAGGAGTAACAACATCAGACACTTAGAAAATTTCCTGTAGTAACAACACTCGATACTAGAAATTTTTTCAGAGTAATAGCACTGATGGAGTAACAACCGTGATGAAGTAACAATAGTGACAGAGTAACAACATTGAAAATGTAACAACAATTATGGTGTAATAACAGTGACGGTATAACAGCAATGACAGAGTCACAACAGTAATGGAGTAACAACACTAACGGTGTAACAACAGTGACAAAGTCACAACATTAATGGAGTAACAACACTGATGATGTAACAACAGTGACAAAGTCACATCAGTAATGGAGTAACAACATTGACAGCATAACAACGTCCACACTTGGAAATTTTTTTCGGAGTAACAACATGGTGAAGCTTTATGAACTCGCTTCTTTTATTTTGAGAACAAAAAAAATGTGACCTTGAAGTAAACAATACCTAAAGCATAAAAACATAAGAGAGATCAAAAAATAAATGACCCTTTATTGAAAACCAATGAATAAATTAATTAATTAAGCTACAATGGTTATGATTTTTGTTACAACAATGTTGTTTGTGAATGGTGAATGAATGGAAAAATGTTTTTTTTTTTTTTTTTTTAATGACTTGGATCTTCAAATGGAAATCAATTCCTCTTTTCTCATGTTATAAATCCATTAAGTGATGAAAAGTATTCATTTTTTTTTCTCCGTGTGAGGAAACATCTTTGAAAATGTCCTCATTTCATTGTCATTGTCTTCAAAAATCACTTGTTCATAATTTGACCTCATTTATTCTCTTGGGACCTGCAAAAAACGAGCATTTACCTGCAATAAAACATAAAATAATGGAAGAAGAGAGTTCCCCAAGCTCTCCCAAAACAAGAAATATGTAAAAAAAATAACAATTAGTTACTCTATAAAACAAATCCACAAAAAGATAAACAAAGAAAAATTAATTTATTACCTGCGGTAGAGTGGTTGCCAACCATACTAAGCAGTAGTGTTTCAATCATAACTTCTTTGTTTTTCATCAGATTTGAGTGATTCCAAAGCCAAATGAAAGTGAATTCAGAGATATTTCTCCAATAGAAACATGTTTTAAAAATTCCATGTAATGGTATGTTAAATTTTCTTAGAACAACCTGCATAATAGTCATTTTTTATTTTCCAGCTCATACCAATAGTTGGAATTTTAAGCATAACTTTTCCATTTGATGACGGATTGAACTGATTAAAATTTGAGATTTAATTATATTCATGTAGCTATCCCCAATAGTAACATTTTCTTAATGAAATAAGAATTTATGGGTCAAATATGCTAGTGAACAGCTGAGAAAACATAGTTTCAAGAGTGTTGATTTACGATAAATAGTCAGTTTTGTGGTCATAAATTTCTCATAATATATATAAATAAAGTGATTCAAGTTTATTTTAAACTATATTCATAGGGTAATATCCCATAGAAACAAGTTTCCAAAATCTAGTCATTTAGGCCTCCAAAAACGGACTGTCCCAACTCTGTTCTTGAGCTGCCTACTAGACATCCTATCATTGTTTTGGTCATAAAGTTTTCGTTTCAAATCCAAATTGAGTGATTCAAATTGGGTTAGAAAGTAGAAATAAATGGCTATGTAGGATAAAAGCAGGTCTTGAAAATATGCCCATTTGGTCCCTCAAAACATGACTGTCCCAATTATTTTTCCAGAATTTTCATCAAGCTCGTAAGCCATAAGATATGATAATCAAGGAATTTTTTCCAAGAAGGTGATCAGAATGAATATGAGTGTTTGTAGAAATTTCATTTTCTAATATAACACATCTAAATACATAGATAAATTCAAATTTTGATCACCGATGTCAAATTTCACAGCATGTTGCAACAAAAACAACTATTTTTACATATAAAGAAATTTATTATTTATGTCTTCATTTATTCTATTTTCTACACTACACTATTCTATCTTCAATAATAAAATGTACTTACATATAGGAGTACCTCCAATGAAGTGATTTTTGAAATAGGGCTTCAAGTATGCACATACTCATAATTGAAAGATGTATGCTAATAAGTACTAAGGTATGAGAGACTGACCTCCCTGTTAAGGATGGTGCCAAGAATTGTTGAAATATGGAGTGATGTTGTGAGAAAAAAATAGAGTGAAACCAATATTCAATATAAGCTTGATTTCCCATAGTTGTTATATCATGAAGTTCTTTGACTTGATTCCAGATTGTGTTGACGCTTTGTTCCTTGACATCATCCCATGAATTTTGGGGGCTTTTTAGAGTGGGGGGTGTTTGTGGAATTTTCTATCATTCTACTAGCACACATGGACCCTATGTGTATCAATTCATCCTACAAATCCTTTTGCTTCTATAGTAGTGAGGTCGCTCAAGTTCGTTAGAGTGATGCGCAAGTTCTTACCTCTCGTCTTACTGCCCAACGACTTTATAACTGAAGACACCCTAAAGAAAACACCCAAAAATTCACACTTCTAAGTGCCCCAGCAAGACATTGGTGAGCCCACTCAAGTTTGTTAGAGCAGTGCGCAGGTTCTTACCTCTTGTCTTACCGCTCGATAATTGTGTCGCTGGAGACACGCTAAAAAAACACACAAAAATTACACCTCTAAGTGCCCAAGTGTAGCATTGGTGAGCCCGCTCAAGTTCGTTAAAGCGCTACGCAGGTTCTTACCTCTCGTCTTATTGCCCGACAATTGCGGACTGGGTACACTCTATCCTTTAACAAAAAATCTGGTTGATTGGATCATCACTGCCATCCCCGACAACGACGCCAAAATGTTGGGCTGTATTATTCACTATTAAATGACTAAAAAAATACACATAAATTATCAATCCAGGGATGTCTTTTATTTCAATGACAGCTGCAATGTCTGTGCCGATACACCCAACCAGAAGCAAATCCAAATAAAGGAAATTGTTGCTGAAGTAAATGCTGAAAGGAAATCACTCATGCATTAATAAAATGATCTACAAGATTGTAATCACATCTCAATTAATTTTTCCTAGTGTGCCACAATAATTACCCAGCTGGTATCTCTAATCTCATATGTGTAACATCATATAAAACATTGGAATTGAAGAAAATCTATTCACAACTAAAACAACAGCAACAAAACTTCCACTGATACATAAAAAAAATATCAATACGTATAAAAAGCTACCTTAACCGCTGTAATCCCTGCTAAAGAGGAGGGCCCTTCCTCCCTAGCAAGGCACAGGAGGAGAAAGAACTTAATGGAAACTAAATCTGTTAACGCATGTAACAACAACAAAATATTTATGTATTATGATGATTGAAAGTTACAGAGTCAAGATGATGATATACTCTTCCTCTGATTTGTGTCATTTAAATATCAACATACAAAAGGGAAATTTCCAACCAACTGATTACAAAATCTAAGAGAACTTTCCACCATGATTCATTTGTAACAAGTCGAATCTGATTATTGCAATTAAGGAAATTTGGAAAAAAAGCACAACAGAAAATTTGCGAATATTTCCTTCAAATAACCTTGTGTTTCTCCCAATAAAGATCTACTTTTGGAAAAATTCTCAACAAAACACTAATTTGGTCCATTTTGCACAAAACCCATGTCTTGGATTTTCAATATTCTTCTTCGTTTGCCCAAAATGTCCAATGCAAAATGTTCACTTGTTATTCCAACGAATTTCTGAGTTGGAATATTTAATTATGAACTAAAGATTGGATTTGCAATTTGAAAGAGATATTGGAGGCTAAAATCGTGAGTTATAACAAATTCATTAAATAAACCATTATTTACAAAATAATTCATAATAATATTCAATTTATTAAAAATAAAGGAGAATAAATATTACTTATCCATAAGAGCATAAATAATTACAAAATGGGATTAAATGATAAATTGTGATAAAATAATGATAGGAATGGATGAAATATATGTTAAGAAATGGTAATAAGAATGAGAATTTAGCGGCCCAACTGTCGTGTTTTTGTTGCGCTTTCTATTTTCCATGGTTCCATTAGGGGATTTTTGAGGTCTAAAATGGGTCTCCTAAGAAAAATGTACAAACAAAATAAACTTTATAAGAACCAATAGGATTCAATATGATGATGTCAACCATGGGGGATGATTCACAATTTTTTAAGTAAAAGGGTAAAAAGATTAAAAAAAATAAAATAATAAAACTACTTTTTCAACTTGTATTTTCAACTTATCTCCCAAGGTTTTTACTCAAATTAGAATGAGAGTACTTGTTGGATGAAAAATTTAATTCCTCATCCAAGAAGTACCTATCTTGCATACTTTCGATGGACCCTGCTACACGAAAATGAGAAATACATATAAAAACATGATTACAATCACATTTTTCATGTATTCCTCATTTTTCGTGTAACATGATCCATCAAAAGTATGAAAAATGGGTACTCCTTAGATTAGGAATTGAATTTTTCATCCAACGAGTATTATTGCTCAAAATTTGAGTTAAAACTTTGGGAGATAAGTTGAAAAATAGTTTTTTCTTTTTTCCTTCTAAAATTTGATGATGTAATCAAATCTTAATTTATTATTTCCATTATTATTTTATAATTTCCTTAGGAGGCCCATTTTAGACCTCAAAATTCCCCTTTTGATTGCTTCATCAAGAGTCAAAGAACTTGGTTTTAAACTTATACCTCCTTCATCATACTTCATTGACCATTCCCCATCATTCCCCTCATCAAAATCCTTTCATTTCCTTATTTTCCCCAAAACCCTAGAAATCTGTTGTGCTTTTACCCTAGGTCTGTGTTTTGACCTTTTTTCCTCCAATTTTCTCTCTCATTTTGGGAAATTCCACTTTCATTGTGTTCCTAACACATATCCATACCTCCCATAAGTTTTTCATATTTTTTTCATATTCCCCATCCCCTCCATTCCCTTCCACCAAGTTGTTGCGTTTATGGAAAATTCGCTGCGCTTTTGACTCTGTTTTTGTCATCATTTTAAAACAAGGTTTCTGACCAAATGAAGATTAATTTTAAAAAATGGATAGATTTTTTTCTTCAAAACAACATTATCTACAAAAACCTATCCATTTTTTTCAAAAATTGCTATGTTTAAATAGCTAGAACTCCATATTTTACCCCTATTGTTACAGAAAGTGCATAGAAAACATCCTACATAAACACAACATGTGCTCACTGCACTTTTTACAAGAGGCTCCAAATGAATATTGAAAAGCTTATAGAGGTTTATATTGGTTATTAAATTCTAGAAATCTACTTAGGTTACTGTTCAGTTAGTGGATTTTCAGAAAAAGGTAAAAAACCACCTATTTTCCACATTTTTGCCACCTTTTTAGACCACTCATTGTGTTTTTGGATAGGTTGATTTCAAGTCAATTATTCAGGGGTTTGGAGGTAGTGTTTGTAGTGCTTGATGAATCCATTTTGTGGCAGGAATCTCCATATTTATAACCATACCATTTTCAGCCCAAAACCCCTCTGGGAAGCCATCCAAATCACCTTCCAAACATTCGTTATGCTTATGTTGCTAGACACTGTGTTTCTGTAATTTTTCGTTGAGTTTCTGGGTTTGAGGTTTTTTATTGACATCTGGAGGTAAAAAGTGAAAATGGTTGATGTAACAACAGGCTCATGAGTTTTTTTATGGTTAATATGGCTATTTATGGTCAACTTTGTAAAAGAATCTTATGTTTAATGACTTGAGACAAAAACTCAACTTGTTAGCTAAAAAAGGGGAAGTTGTTTCTAACTTCCCTAGGATTAGGGTATGAGTCATTAGGTGTATTAATTATTTTCCTTGGATGAAGATTCTACCCCTAGAGGTGGAACCTTGTTTCATTTTCAATATGTACTCAGAATTAAGTCATTGAGAGAGTTGGATAATTGTGGCTTAGACTTGGAACTAGTGTACTGATCATTTGCAGAAAGATAACATACATTTGCAGCTATTTTCATGGAATTCTTATGTTATGATTAGTGGATTTGTTTTTAATATGTTTTCTTATATATTTGATAATTAGATCTTGTTAGAAAGCATATACTTTATTCCTATGCTTTATCTTTTAAGGTTTAAATAGAAATCATTCTTTTATGCTATGATTTTGTTTTAAGATAAGAATCTAAATGTGTCATCCTATGAAAAAGTGAATTCATGCTTTGCTCACTTGAATCCTATTATTTTCTCCTCATCACCACTAAAATGTAAGACCAATTGTGTCATTGATCATACCTACCTCGCTTTATACTATATCTGCAACTGAACTTTAGGATACCTTGCCTAGTTCTAAGATCTAGTGCCTTTTTTCCATAAAACCCTAAATAAAAACCTACTGAGCTTATTAAATAGCATAAAATCCTTATTCTCCTATCATTTCTATCGACTGTGAGCTTGATATTGAGTGAGCCCTCTCTGATTTGGTAAGGCTAGATACCAAATCTAAAATTTGGTTGGTGGTTACCCCTTTGGCTTCTTTCTCAACCTTGGGAAACTGAGGGAAGTTAACATTTTGGTGTTGTTGGGAGAAAAAGGTCACATTTTCCTTGGGTGTGAATGACAAGAATAAAATTTTATTGCTGATGGTGGATAATGATCAGACACAGGAAGGCTGAAATCATTCACCTGGTGACTCCAACCTAATTCAAAGACTCCACTGGAAGTAGGATCCAGAAATCAGAGTTATATTGGTGATTCCACTGGCTGAAGAATCAGTAGCCTAAAGGATTCATTAGTTCATCTATTTTTCTTAAGATGGATTATATTACTAGAAGGTATGATCCTATGAATCATGATCACATTCCTAGTTTTCCAAATTGAATGCCTTGCATACATTGGAAAATTTATCTGCCAAAATTCATAGATGGAAGTGAGGATGAGGCTATTTTGCATATAATAAAATTTCATTGGCATATACATAAGCTTGGGATTAGGTTCCATGAGAATTTTTTGATTAAATTTTTTATGGCTACCCTGAAAGGGAAAGCAAGATCATGGTATGAAGGGTTGAAGCCAGGTAGCTTATTTTCTCTTAAATATTTCCACATAACATTCTTTATTTTTTATGGAAAATCTCATCATTAATTCTTGTTGTTCGAATATTGTTTTGAATCCTGTGAATATTTCATTCAATACATTGAAGAGGATTTTTCTTATGAAGAGTGTCTATATGATGAGATCATAGAGGCCCTTCATGAATTTTCTTCCCGACAGAAAATAACAGAGATTAGATGCTTTGATACAAAGGATCATTCACATCACACATCAATTCCTTCTTTGCCTGAAGATGATACAGATATGCATCCTAACAGTCAAGAAGAAATTGGTCCAAGTTATAATTCTGAAATTGCATGTACGAAAATTTTTAGCAATGAACCATCTTATGGCAATGATCATCTACTTTTGCAAGGAAATGATGAACAAGAAGTTGTTTTCCTGGATTCTTGTGACAATAAAATTGAAATTATTCCTGTTGAAACACATGAGGAACCAAATATACTGTAACCACGTGAGGAATCAAATACACTTGAAGTGGTTGTTGCATTTAAATTTTTCCATGAGCATCCAAAACCCTGTCGTTTGGATGAGAGGTATGAAGATAATCATTCACTTGTTTTTTTAGATTGTTATTTCTATGGGTTTTTATTTCAAGATCAGGTTTGTGAAGACCAAGATGAGGTTTCTAATGAAATTCATGAACACAGATATCTATACATTCACTACTCATATGTCTCTCCAACTCATTCACTTTTTGAATCAATATTCCAAAGGCAGATTCATGCAAATCATAATTTTGAATTGGCATGTGTGGAAGTTTCAGACAATGCAGTTATGGCAGAAAATAATCGTAAAAAATTGCAAGCAGATTATGAAGAGGAGAGTTTCAATAAAGAAGAGGTTGTTTTAGAGCCTCTTTCACATGACGATCTTCCTCCAGGTTTAGAAAATGAAGAGTCTATTGAAGAAGAGTAGTTTGTCCTGGATCCTATGGATGTGCACATTTTTTATATTGATAATATGGTTGCCTCAAACACATATTTTCAAGAAAAAACTTCCCTTTCTCCTCATATTATTGAAGGCATTATTGTCAATTTTTTGCAACCATCTAGGAAGATTAATATTCCTGTATTTATGGATGATGAGCACATGTTCAGTGGACACTTGGATTTTCCTATCTTTTGTTTTTTTTGCCTACAGTAGGAAAGTGGGAGAAGGATTCAAGTAGCCATTTTCTGGATTGGTTACACTGGATGGACCATATCACATGATTGTATATATATATATATATATTTACTAGGTGGGAAATTATCATCAGGATTTGAAGCCAGAGGTGAAGGCCCTACAATCCCGATGATCTACTACGATATTTTTAAGTCAAGTCAATTTTTATTTCTCTTAGTTTAGTTATTGAGTCATCTGAGTATCAAGTGTTTTATTTTGACTCCATTTCCCAATGGATAAGACTACCTGGTCTGCGGTGTTCTTGACATCTCCTAAAGGAGCTTCCATCCCCAGCTGGAGCCAATGTTGGTGTCTATGAGTCACCAGTGATGAAATGTACTCTTTCCATATGATTGATAGTGTCATTAGGTCAAATTTCTATACTTTCAAATAAAATATTCAAATAAAATTTGTAATCTCTTCGTTGTTAAATGATAATTTATTATTTTCTAGTTCAGTGCTACTCCCTCGACTTGCTCATGGTCATCATCAGTCATCATGGTTATGTCATCATTTAGGTGTCCCAGGTCATCAAAAGAGTTAATGTGCCATCATATAGGTCATGGTATAGGATTTACATTTTATTTTCATCGTAATTTCAGCCATCAAAAGAAAAAAGAGAGTCATGTCCATTATTCGGGTCACCATCATGGAAGTTGGCTTATCAAACAAGCCATCAATGACAAAGACATAACCTAGAGCATAAATTTCAAAGACCTATAACAGAGGTAAGTGGTTGGTGTTTTTCCCTGAAATAATAGAGATGCCTAGACCTATAACTATGGCTTAAGCTAAGATTTTTCCTAGGAATAATATCATTAAAGAAGGAACTCAACTTGGAACTATGAGACAAGAATCATCAAGAGGCAAACATGATACACCATTGCATAGTGAAGAACAATCACCTCTTGAATTAGAGATGACTAACCTAGTAAAACACCATGAAGATAAGGAAAATGAAGACACAATCAAAGATAAAGAGGCACATATTGTAGAGCTAAAATATGACCTTGTCAAAGCCAATTTCATGGTGGCTTTCTTGCAGCAAGAGAATAGACAATTGAAACTAAGCCTAACGCAGCAGAAGTAAGTCACACAAAGATCCTCCATCATCTAGCAAGGCATATGTTTTGATAGCAAAGGAAGAAAAATTTAAGTTATGGTTTCAAATGCTTCAAATCCTCTTTAAGCAGGGAAATCAACTTCCATAAACCCTATATGCAATATCATTCCTCAGAAAACTGATTGAAAATCCATTCCTAAGGATTGTTGCATTTTTTCTATGATTTCCCTTTTCCATGTTTCATAGCTTCATCAAGAGTCAAATATATTGTTTTTAAAATTATAACTCCTTCATAAACCTTCAATTACTATTCCCCATCATTCCCCTCATCAAAATCCTTTCATTTCCTTATTTTCCCCAAAACCCTAGAAAATTGCCGCACTTTTACCCTAAGTCTGTGTTTTGACCTTTTCCCCCCATTTTCTCACTCATTTTGGAAATTCCACTTTCCTTGTGTTCCGAACACATATCCATACCTCACATATTTTTTTCAAATATTTTCCTATTCCCCATCCCCTCCATTCCCTTCCCCCAAGTCGCTGCATTTCTGGAAAATTTGCTGCGCTTTTGACTCTGTTTTTGTCATAATTTTTAAATGAGGTTTATGACCAAATTAAGATTAATTTTCAAAAACAGAGAGAGGTTTTTCTTCAAAACAAAATTATCTACAAAAAAATATCCCATTTTTGACCCCTATTGTTACAAAATGTGCATAAAAAAATCCTTTAGAAACACAATGTGTGCTCGCTTCGATATTTACCAGAAGCTCCAAATAAAGATTGAAAAGCATGTGGAGGTGTCTTTTGGTTATTAAATTACAAAAATATACTTAGGGTTACTTTTTAGTTCATGGATTTTCATAAAATTGTCAAAAAGCACCTATTTTCCACCTTTTTGCCACCGTTTCAGACCACTCGCTATGTTTTTGGACAGGTTGATTTCAAGTCAATTTTTCAGGGGTTTGGAGCTAGTGTTTGCAGTGCTTGATGACTCAATTGTGTAGCAGACATATCTAGATTTCCAACCATACCATTTTCAGCCAAAAAATCCTCTGGGAAGGCCTCCAAATCACCTTTCAAACATTCGCTACACTTCTCCTTCCACACGCTGTGTTTCTGTAACTTTTCATTGAGTTTCTTAGTTTGAAGATTTTTCTTCACACATGGAGGTCAAAAGTAAAAAAGGTCGATGTAAAAATTTTCTCATGAGTTGTTTGATGATTAATAGGCTTATTTATGGCCATATTTTTAAAATAATCTTATGTTTAATGACTGGAGACAAAAACTCAACTTGTTAGCTAAAAAAGGGGAAGTTGTTTCTAACTTCCCTAGGATTAGGCTATGAGTCATTAGGTGCATTAATTAGTTTATTTGGATGAGGATTTCACCCCTAGAGATGGAATATTGTTTCATTTTCTACATGTACTTAGAATTAAGTCATTGAGAGGGTTGGATACTTGTGGCTCGGACTTGGAACTAGTGTACCGATCATTTGCAGAAAGATAACAGAAATTTGTAGCTATTTTCATGGAATTCTTGTGTTATGGTTAGTGGTTTTTTTTTTCCTGTGTTTTATTATATATTTGATGATTAGATATTGTTAGCAACCATCTACTTTCTTCCTATGCTTTATCTCTTAAGGTTTAAAAAAAATTCATTATTTTATGCTCTAATTTTGTTTTAAGATAAGCATCTAAATGTGTCATCCTCTGAAAAAGTGAATTCATGCTTTGTTCACTTGACTCCTATTATTTTTTCCACACCACCACTGCAATGAAAAACCAATTGTGTCACTAATCATACCTACGTTGCTTCATACTATATCTGCAAATGACCTTTGGGATTCCTTGCCTAGTTATGAGACCTAATACTCTTTGTCCAACAATCCCTAAATCAAACCCTACTGAGCTTACTAAATAGCCTAAAATTCTTATTCTCGAGTAATTTCCATCGACTTCGAGCTTTATATTGAGATTCCCCTCTCTAATTTGGTAGGGCTAGATACCAAATCTAAATATTGTTCCATGGTTACCCCTTTAGCTTCCTTTCTCAGGCTTGGGAAACTGGAGGGAGCTAACAACATGAGCCAACCTCCTAGCTCTAATTAAGGAAGTGGGGCCTACAACTGGCCACCACGTGAAAAATGCCAACATCCCTCATGGCTATATAACACTCAGGGGCCAAAGAACCACCTAAGGTGACCAAATCCTGAAATGTAGCCCCTTTTTACTGATCCAAGCTCCCGACTGCATGCATGACAAGGCCTGAGTGTGGGTTAAGGCTTCCAAATGCATGCACAACATTTCCTAAGTGCAGTTGTGACCCAAATTTTCTAGTTTAGAGGGTAGGTCTTGAGATCTAAGCCACAATTTCAGGTCAGCCTCTAAAACACTACCTAGAACTGGCTGAGACTACTCAAAATCATGATAGAGATGACAAAATTCAAACTCAAATAAAAATCTTGACCTAGACTGACCATAACATAGTAGGAATTTTGTCTAACACATGGAAAACATTTAAGCTACATGTATGAATTCATATCTGATCATAAAAGTATGAGATTCATCTAAGAATCACCGAGAAATACATATGCCCTCTCCACATAGCTACAACAACACTTATTAATCCATACATTGATCAACCAATCAATAACTAAGAAATTCATGTCAAGAACCATAAATTATACACATCATATAACCAATAAATAACCAATATAGAAACAATGGAAAATAAACCATAATAATCACTAACATAACCAATACAAGTATACATGAATTACAATAGAATAATAACTCTTATTAATATGTGAAAATAGAAACCAAATCAGGGACTTCCACGTACCACCCCACCATAGATTGGGCTGAACCAAATATTTCTTTCAACCAATCACCCTCATGCCATATTCCAAGCATGAATGTGGGATCTCATGTGGCAAAACAAAAATAACCAAACCAAGGCTTCTAGATGCCAAACACCTCAAACCTCAAACAATGATTCCACCTCACTGTCAGACATCACTAAAACCAACCATATCAGTCTCTACCCAAGTTATCTAGGGCTCCAAGAAATAGTAACTCAAACCACAACCTTCTAGGGCTCCAAAGAATTTTTCCAACCTGACTCCAGTGTTACACCATTTTTTGGTCATCTAACCTATTATTATTAGATGAACCCAAGTACACCATGTAAGACCAATTTTACCCTAAGAAAAATTGCTTTCACTATGTAAAATAACTTAGTAAAACACCTTTATTAAGTTGTTTATGGTCTAAACAGGAAACCCAAAAAGAAAATAATAAACAAATCTATATTTGTTTATATTTCCTAGTCACATTTAACCCAAAAAAAGGAAATCAATTAAATAAATCCTTATTTATTTGATTATTTCCTAGGAATAAGTTCTTTAATCCTTATTTAAATAATATTCCTAGTTAAATTTTACTAAATCATTTATAAATAATTAAATAAATCATTATTTATTTAATTATATTTCCACTTTTCCTTAAAATAATAAATAAATCATTTATTTATTTATTATTTATAAATAAAGGAATTAACCCAAGTCAAAAATCCTTTTCCCTCCAACAAATATAATAAAATATTCCTAAAGGGTGGTTCTAGAATTTGATTAATAATATTTTATTCATGCACCAAGTTCTAAACCGCCCTAATATTTTGTTATAAATAGAAGGGTTTTCCCCATTCATTAGTCACCTTTGATTGCATTAGATCACTCTGGATCTATACACTTGGTCACATTTTCTCCATTTTTGTCTTGTGATCTCCCATTGAGTTCTATGTTTGTTTGGGTTTTCTACACCAACAAGAGAGAGAGATTTTAGATCTGAAATGCTGAGGACTGTCAAGAACCCATCCCATTGAGGAGAACCGAAAAACACCTTTCTTGTTTTCCTCTCAGGTGCCCCTTTTCAATATAATATAAAAATTCTTTCAAATACATCGTTCTTGTCTTGTCTATTGGATGCATGGAGCCACATTTTACTTTATCTGCTTAATGTCTTTTATGCTTAGATATGGATTTGTGCAGCATTATTTGGATCACCTAATTGCAAATTTAAAGATATTTGGCAGCCATAATTAATGTTAGGGCTATTTTTTATGCGTAGCTAAGGTGGTCTTTTATGACGAAAGATTCATACTAACATCTAGGGACAATTAACTCAACCCACCAAGGGCTCTAGAGTGTTTGTCCCAACATAGGCTCTAGGACTAGTAACTCAACCTAATTTGTTCTAGGGATTCTAAAGCATTTGTTCCAACCCATAGCCATAAGGAATTATGAGAACCAATGAGAAAAAAATCAATTGGAAAAAATGCTGCAATACCATGGATATCCAGGAAATGACAAGGCAAAGATAAACCATTTTAAATCTAGGAAATCCTCCATGCCAATGAAAACACATAACAAGAAAACCACATGCATATACCATGCACCCATAATTCAAAAAGGAAATCACACATGCAACTTGTTACCTACAAAAAAATACAACTGTTGCTACTAATCCACATGTTCCCTTGCACTTTATTTCTTTCCTTTCCCTTCCTTCTCCAAATCTAAGTGAAAACTAGAGTGCTCCAAGCATGCTCTAAGTTTTCAAGAGTATGAGAGAATGAGAGAATAGAAGAGAGCTCCAAAACTAAACTGACAAAAGGTTAAACCAAAAAAATATCAACTGAAAAAATATGTGAATTGATCTCAGAAGCCTTTTTATTTTTGAGGCCTATATTTTCTTTATTTTCTTCCATTTTTCCTTCAATTATCCTCTCATGCAAACCTATGACCCCTCATCTACCTTTTCTCCTATTTTCATTTATTTTCATAAATAAAATGCCAATTAATTCCACTTTTCCTTTTCCAATTTCCATAATCATTAATTAATCACCAGTGATACCCATCACTATGTTTTTCCCAACATTTAGCTTCAAACACGTGTCCCATGACCTTGGTATTATTTTTATTTACATAGGAAATCAACCTGGGGATGTTACACCAACCTGGTAGAAACGATGTGCACATTCATCGTATGCTTCTACCATCTCTAACCCAATATCTTCTAACTAGACAAGGTGTGCCATGGATAGAATCCAAAAGGGCTTCAACCATGAATTAAGGTGAAAAAAAGGGTAAACCACAACAATAAAGTTACCAAACCATAGCTCATAAATAAGTCTAAGAAATATGAGGGAAACAATGAAATGACCAAGAGTTTGTATCCTTAAAACACCAAGATATTAACTTAGAAATCAATAAGAGATAGGATAACACGAAAGGAATAATGGTTGTAGGGTATGAGTGTCTGTGAGTGGTGGATTTGGGCCAAATGGTGCAAGTTGGGATTAACATCCCTGATAAGAATTCTAAATCACCTGTAAAACCCTGATACAAGTCTTAAAACAATAACCCTTATCTTGAGAACATTGTTAGAAACCAAGACATTATTGGGAGGGGAGGGGGTGAATCAATATTGTAGGAATTTTAAAATTTCCTTTCACTTGTAATGATATTAGGACACCAATAAACATTCCAACAATTAATTTATATGAGCATGGAAAGAAATAACATATGTACCACAATGAAAACACACAAATTATTCTATGATTTATTTCAATTTCTTGAGAAGAGAAAGCTACTACTTGTTGCTACATAGTTCTTTGATACAACCAATAGGAAGTAACTACTCCATGATTTATCAGCTACAACTGAAATGAGATACAACCCCTAGTTTTATCAGCTACTACTAAAAGGATATTCAACCCCTAAGTATTTAATAGCAACTACTAGAAGGAGCTACAATCCCTGTCTTGCAAGCCACAACTTGTATGACCTCAATGATTCATCTTTCATACAATTTTCATACTCAATTCATGAATCCAATCCATTTTCAACATAAATAAATTTGTCTCTCAAACACTCAGAAAAAACACCATTACAACACATTCAACAATATCTTATTACTAAACAATTCACCTTTAGCCACAATTCCACCCATTTGTTCTTCTCAACTTTGCAAATTCGACTATTCTTATAAAGAAATTTGGACCACTGTTTTTGGAATTGAAACTCCAAATCTCTTGAACTTGAAAACTTGCATGGATCTAGTTTTTTGGTCCCTTTTTTTATGCTTTTTTTTAAGTCATCTCATTCTGTTCTTCAGGTCTTCCAACATTGCTTCACTATTTCTCTGAGTTAAACTGATAATTTTTTCAATTCTGTAACTTTTACATGACTTAGCTAACATTTTATAAATTTGGCATATTTCCAAATTAAGCTAATTTTTCAAATGCCTCCAATTATCATCCATGTCAATAGATTCTTATAACTTATTCATGCATGTGTTTTTAGAGTTTTTTAACATAGTTATTATGTTTGGCTCCTTGAATCTTAATTACCTGAATCATTATAATTTTGCTTCATAATTTATCTTCGGGCCTACCCGATCCTTGAATTCCCCCCTCCACTAAATCTCCATCGTGTTTAGAAATGCACCAAACTTAGCATTCTCCAATGGGTCCTCCAACATTTTAACTTTGAAACTTTGACTTTAGGAGTACCATAACTTTGACTAGCTCTAACTTGTGATCTAGGAGGCCATTTTTGAACTTCTATATAACACTAGAAATATCTTTTAGAGCTCTATCCATCTAAGTGGTCCCATTTACAACTATGTTTAAATATATATTATGAGCTAGAAATGGCTTCAAAGTCTCTACATCATGACCAACTTTTCCTTTACTATTATTTGAGTTGTTATTCATTATTATTGTAATAATATATATTACTACCTTCATCCTAATCACCTTTATCATCAATGACAACACATTTCTAACCTTCTCCCACTTTGGCATTGATGGGAACACCTTGATCAAACACAATCAACACCATAAAGAAACAAAGTTTGCATCATCATCTTCTCCTCCTTTGGACGCCTTCGGGATGTGTCTCCCCTTAGAATAACTTTCTTATCAATATTTTATTTGATCAAAATACTTCTCCTCCTTTTGTTTGAAGTTCTTCTTATATTTTTTGATCACCAATACTAGTCCCCCTTTGAGATAAATGGAAAAGAAACCAACATGCCCCCCTGTCATCAATCTCCCCCTGTCATTTGGATCATATGTACCTGAAAAATTCATCTTGATATATATGTTGAATTCCTATTGGCTGCCATTCTTCCTCTTAAGGAAGATCTAGTAGAGGAAGGCAAGAGGAACTACTCCTAGTAGCTGCCTTAAATCCTCAAACTTATCAACTGGGAGAGGTTTGGTGAAAATATTAGCTACATGTTATTTTATAGATACATACTCTAACTTGAATATCTGATTTTCATCTTTCTCTGTCAATAAGTGGTACTTGAGTGGAATTCACCTTTTCTTAGAGTGAAAAACAAGTTTCTTTGAGATGTTGATGGCACTTGTATTATCACAGATAATAGGAATAGGGTGATCATAAAAAACTTGTACATCTTGCAAAGTTTTCTTCATCCATAAGAGTTAAGTGCAACAAGAGAATGATGTTATATATTTTGTTTCAATGGTAGATAGTGAGATTGAAGCTTTCTTCTTGCTCAACCATGAAACTAGAAATTCTCCAAGAAATAGCACACCACCACTAGTGCTATTTCAATAATCTACATAACTTTCCCAATGAACATAAATATAAAAAATTAGTGAAAAATATTTACCTATTGGGTACCAAAGTCCATAATACATCATGGCTTTGATATATCTAAGAATCCTCTTGGCTACTAGAATATGGTTCTGTCTAGAGGTTGCTTGAAATATTCCAAAAATACCAACTACTTGCATAATTTCCAGTCTTGAAGTTGTCAAATATAAGAGGCTGCAAATAATAGACCTATAAAAATTCTGGTCGACTTCTGGTTATTCATCAATCTTGTGAATCTTGCAACTCATGACCATTGGTGTGCTTACCAAGGAACATTCCTCCTTGCCAAATTTATTCAATACTTACTTGAGATACTTGTTTTGGGAGATAAAAATTCCTTTGGAAGTCTGTGTCATATGCAATCCAAGGAAACAAGAGAGCTATCCAAGAACAAATATCTCAAATTATTCTTTCATATAAACTACAAACCTACATGTTAGATGATTTAAATCACTGCCAAATATATTATCATCACATAGAGAACCACCACTATTAATTTTCCATCATTAGCTTTATAATACAAATTACTATCAGCAATGCCTATTTTGAAACCAAATTTGAGCAAGTAATTATCCAACTTGGAATACCAAACTCGTGGGGCTTACTTGAGACCATTAAAGTACTTCTTTTACTTTCAAACATAATATGGATGATATGACATATGTAAATGATCTAGATGTTCTATGTAAACTTCTTCATGGAATTATTCATTAAGAAAAGAGATTTGATATCCATCAGATATATCTTAAACTTCTTGAAATAAGAAAATTCAAAAAACATTCTAATAGCTTGTAATTGAGCAACAAAAGAAAAAGATTCATCAAAATCCAAACTTCAATTTGAGCATAGCCTTTGCACACTAATCTTTCCTTTTTTTTGACCACTTCTCCATGGTCATTCAATTTATTCCTGAAGATTCACTTCATGCCAATTACATTTTTGTTTGCTGATCTAGGAACAAGCTCCAAAGTTTGATTTTTCTCTATATAGTCTAGTTCTTCATACATGGATTTTAACCAATTATCATCATGGCTAGCCTACGTAACATACTTTTTTCCCCAATAGATAACATAGCTACACGTGATTGAGTAGGGGGACTTAGCAAATTCCTTCTAGTATTGACACATGTTTAAATTACCAACAATTTTGATCAGCTGGGTGGTGTTTCTTCACATATCTTGAAGGATGTTTGGCTTTAGGACTAGTGGGATCTTCATTGTCTTCATCTAAAAGTAGCTCTTTGACCTTATTTTCATTTTTGAATAGATTAGGGGAGCTAGTATTTACCAGATGGTTGACTTCAAATTCAACATATTCATCAAATTTGAAATCAATAAAATCAACAATCTTCTTTGTATTATTATTTTAGCATATATAGCCCTTGCTATTATGAGAATATCCAAAAAAAATACCTTCATCACAATCCAATATTCCTTTAATACCAACATTATCCAAGATCTTTTATTTGGTTTATATTAGAAAAAATTCATGAAAGAGCATGTAAAAACCATATGTGCAAACACTTAAAGAAGAAGAAACATAAAGGGGACGATAAATACAATGCGCACAAAAGTTTGATAATGTAGTTCGTCTAGTGTGGACTATGTATTTGGGCCCTACTTCAATAGTAGGGAGATCAATTCATTCATATTAGCAAAAATGAAAATGAGTACATGGAAAAATACATCATTATACCTCCAATCATGGGAGTGACTTGAAGTTCCACTGCTAAAAACACATAAATCACAGCACCAACAGGTCCATCTCATCCACTTAAGATTTTTGACTATAAACATGTCCCATGTCTGAAAGGTGGATTGTTGTCTCAACTTTTGTGTCCATCAATTAATGATGAATGTAAGGTCTATTTGAGACTTAACATTGAGGAGACCCACTTGGTTGAAAAATTTCCAGTGCTATCAACAGTAGGGGAAAACTAATCCTAATCTATACTATCTATGTAAAACCTAAAATATTATTAATTATACCTAAAACTACTAATGGATAATAGAATGAAATCTGCAAGTTAATTGTTGTTATGTATGAAGTAAATTTGAACTATAGTTAAACAAAAAAAACTATTAGTTAAAGGAATATTATACACAAATCAAACGATTATTAGCAAAATAATACAATAAAATATGTACAAATAATAATAGAATTATGGTACAATAGAGTAAAGACTAGAACTAAACGTAGTTGGTTCAAAAGGAGTGGAATATAATTGTTTTTTCAAAAATATCGAGAAAATAAAAAATAATTTAAATTTATAAATGAAATTATAAATTATAATTATAAATAAAATAATACTTAATGCAAATAATGAAAAGACAGGTAACTTCTTAAATGAAAATCCTTTATGTTTTAAATGAATGCATGTCAAATTATGTTTTTTTTAATAATTGACATCAAGAATAAATGAAACAAACTAGATAATGCATTCTAATTCCTATTTCTAGATTGAGGTGCATATAAAGGAAGCACTTCTTGAATTTCGTATGGCCCGAGCCATCTTGTTTGTAACTTACCTGGGAAGTCTTGAAATCTGGAGTCGTAGAGGAGTGCCCAATCTCCTTTCTAGAATGTATTCTTTCTGATGAGGTTGTCATGCCACTTGGCTCGTTGTTTTCGAATAATTGCAGTGCACTGTAGAGAAAGTAGTCGTGCTTCATCTAATTCATTTATCTATTGGAGTCTTCTAACTTGGGCCTCTGTCAAATCTAGCCCCACTTCCTGGGCTATTCTAAGAGTCTTTATCTCAAATTAAATGGTAAAAATTGGTTCCTTTCCAAATACCAGGTGGTACGAAGAATATCCGGTGGTGCTTTTCCAAGTTGTGCAATAAGCCCACAAGGTCTCTAGCAGTCTAGCAACCCAATCCCGACAATGTGTTGAGACTGTTTTAGTGAGAATAGCCTCAAGGAATTTATTGGTGCTTTCATTAGGAGAATTTTGAGATCTAAAATGGGACTCCTAAGGAAATTATACATCATCAAATTTTAGAGGGAAAAAAGAAAAAATTACCTTTTCAACTTGTATTTTCAACTTATCTCCCAAATATTTTACTAAAATTTCGAGTGGCAGTACTCATTGGATGCAAAATTTAGTTCCTCATCCAAGGAGTAGCCATGTTGCATACTTTCTATGGATCCTACTACATGAAAAATGAGAAATACATGAAAAACTAGGGTCCATCGAAAGTATGCAACATGGGTACTCCTTGGATGAGGAATTAAATTTTGCATCCAATGAGTACTCCCGCTTGAAATTTGAGTAAAAACTATGGGAGATAAGTTGAAAATACAAGTTGAAAAATTAGTTTTATTATTTTATTATTGTTTAATCGTTTCACCCTTTTACTTAAAAATGGCAAATCATCCCCCATGGTTGACATCATCATCTTGAACCCTATTGGTTCTTATAAAGTTTATTTTGGTTGTACATTTTTCTTAGGAGGCCCATTTTAGACCTCAAAATTCCCCTAATATGACCTGCCCATTCGCCTGCGGGTGGTAGGGAGAGGTGACTCTATGGGTGACATGGTGGTTCCGTAGAATGGCCATAATTTTATGTCTCGCAAATTGTGCCCCTCCATTAGTTATCACTTCCCTAGGTAAGCCATACCGCACAAATAGCTAAAAAATAAAATTGATCACAGACTCTTCTGTAGCTCTCAAAAAAGCTATTGTTTCTACCCACTTCATCATGTACTATGTGGAAACCAGTATGTAGGCCTTTTGATTCGATGGAAGGTTGAATGGCCAAACAAAGTCCAGCGCCCATCGTTCAAAAAGTTCTACTACCAACTACAGCTGCAATTTTATCTCGTCGGATTGGCCAGGGTGGCCCATTGTTTGGAAACTATCATAGGATTGTACATATTTCTTTGCATATTTAAAAATTGTGGGCCAATAGTAGCCCATTTGTAATACTAAGTTCCCTGTCATGCAATCTGCAAAATGTCTGCAACATGGTTCATCATGGCAGGCCTTCAAGATGTCATAAATATTGTCTTCTCGAATGCATCTATGTATTTGAATATCAACTCATATATGGAAAATATATCCACCAATGCAGGAGAATCTAGCACTGCATTGAACAATCAGCTTCCATTCCTTTGTTGTCAAGTGTCTTGGCAACTTTCCTACTGCCAGGTAATTCACTACATCTGCGTACCATGGCACTTTTACTACCACAGCAAACAAATGCTCATCAAGGAGCTGATCATCTACCCCCAGTGCGTCATTTGTCTTTGGAACCGTAGACATGAAATCTGCAACTACGTTCTTCTTTCCTAGATGATCCTTAATAGTTATATCGAACTCCTGTAAAAGCAACAACCAATGAGTCACTCTTCCATTTGTAACAGTTTTTTTAGCTAAATATCTAATGGCAGAATGATTAGTATACAAGAATACTTGATAGGCAGTTATGTAATGTCTAAAATTATTTATAGCATAAATGACAGCCAATAATTCATTTTTGGTCACTATATAATTTAATTCAGCATGTATGAGATTCTTGTTGATATATTAAATAATGTAGGGATTCTTGTCCTCCTCTTGATAGACTACCGCTCCTATCATTGTATCTTATGCATCTGAAGAAATATGAAAGGGAAGCTCCCAATTGGGGCCATGCAAGATTGGTGCTGTAGAGACTAGTTTCTTCAAATCCGAAAAAGCAGTGTCACATTTATCAGACCAATGGAATTCAACATTTCCAGTTAATGCACACAAAGGCGCAAAAATTTGTGAAAAATTATTTATAAGCCTACGACAGTACCCTGCATATCCAAGGAAACTACGTACCTACGTCTGAGTACAATGTGTGTCTAATAAGAGAATTACCTCTATATTTGTTGGATCTACCTATATTCCAACTGCAAAGATGCAGTGTCCTAGGATCATGCCTTCGGTCATCATCATGTGACATTTTTCGTTGCTCAAGCATAATCTAGTAGCAATACATTGTTCCAATAATTTTTCCAGTGTTTGCAGTGCCTGATCTAAGTCATCTCCATATGGAGTAAATTCATCCATGTAGACATTGAGCCCTTCATTTATTAAATCAGAAAAAATACGGGCGGTAAAGGGCAGTAACCACCATCATCATCATCACACACACACACACACACACACACATATATATATAGATATATATTTTAATTTTATTTTTTAAATTTTTAATGGTTTTTATTTTTTATTTTTTAAATTTTATTTATTTATTTAAAAAAATAGTTTTTAGTTTGTGTTTAAATTTTTTTGTTTGTTTATCTTTTAATTATGTAATTCACTTTTATTTACTTTATTTTTTATTAAATTTTTAAATATTTTCTTTAAATTATATATTTTTAATTTAATTTTTTTTTACTGTTTTTTTAGTTTTTTTTTTTAAATTATTTTTTAGAATATTTATCTTTTTGAGTTATTTTTTAATATTTTTTGTCTCTCAAGTTGTCTCTAATTCTCCAGGCTTCAACTGTGGCTTGAGGAGCTGCAACCCAGGGGCATCTAAGCCATCAAATCACTCAGGGATTGCACCTGGCCTGGGCCACACCAACCCTTTAGCTGACTATATTTTTTAGCATGTCTCCTCCCCCTAGCACATGACAAAACCACCCCTCATGAGATTTGATCCTAGGTTGCCTTGCTAGCGAGGCCCATCCTCAACCAATTGTATTAGTGGGACTCGAATTTTTTAAAAAGAATTTTTAATTATAAAATTTTAATTAATTTAGAAAAAAAATTAATTTGTTTTAATTGTTTTATTTTATATTTGGTTTAAATTTTAATTTTTTTTAATTTTTTTTTTTTTAATTTTTAATTTTAAGTTTATTTGTTTTTATTTTTAATGTTTTTTTAATATATGTTTTTAAGTTTTTGTTTTACAATGCTTATATTTTCATTTTTTTTAAATTTTTATTTTTAATGTTTCTCATATATATTTTTAAATTTTTTTTTAAGTTTAAGATTTAAATATTTTCTGTAATTCTTTTTTTTTTTTTTAATTATATATATATATATATATATATATATATATATATATATATATATATATATATATATATATATATATATATATATATATATATATATATATATATATATATATATATATATATATATATAGTCCCTATCGATAAATCATAGTAAGTGGTTGGAAGCATGTTGAAAACTACTTTATGATTTCTTGAAAAAATATTTTGTATTTATTTTTTATGTTTGATTTTTTTTTGGTTTTTTTTTATCTTTTTTTTTTCTTTTAATATATTGTTTTATTTATTGGTTGTTATATTTTTGTAGGGTTTGTGTTGATCATCAACTAGCAACTTGACCTCATTATGTGTCAATTCGATAGTTAATTTTAAAGTTATCATAATAATTGAAAAGTATGCCCCCACAACGTATTAATTTCATGGTTGATTTTTAAGATTTCATTGCAATAGGTTGAGTTCACCTGCACCACTTGTCAATTTGAGAGTTGATTTTTAAATTTTTGTAGTAATTTTTCAAGTTGTCTTAGGCTAAGATTTTAAAATAGATATATTTTTAGCATTTAAAAAATAAATTATTCTTGGTATATATTTTTAGCATTTAAAAAAGAAATTACTCTTGGTATAATGAGTCTTTCAACATATTCTTCTAATGTCTCATTGTCTTTTGTATAAATGTTGAAGATTTCATCTTTTAGTTCTCGATTTCGACAGTAATCTTGGTATTTATTGAGAAGAGAGTTTTACATCTAAACCCAACTATTAATGGTTCCCCCATCGAGCCCCATAAACCAGTGTAGTGCTGACACCTTCAATGTAGAGGGGAATATTTTCAGTTTTTTAGGGTTAGTGGTGTAGTCATATCCCCTACAAAAAACATCAAATTAAAATAAAAATGCGTCTGGATCTTCTGAGGTTAGTACGTCGAAGGTGGGGATGTTTTGTAATGGGATAGCTTTCATAGGGGTATTTGTAGCAGGATCAACAATGGGATACTCCAATGTTGATGTATGTCTCTAGCTTTGGTTATGCACCATCTAATCAAAGATGTGCCAGTAATATTCAAGAATTTCCTGGTCTGGGAGGATAATTTGAGTGGAATTAAGGGGTGGATTTGAAGGAGGCCTTGCATCACTACCTCGATATGGAATATTGGGCGTCTCTATCTCAACCACTATTTCAGGAGATCCAGGCTCTCGAGTTTTTATATTTACTACACTATTGGTTTCTCCCTCTCCTTCTTGCAAATTGCAAGAATTTCCCTCTCGTGAAGGGTCGAGACTCAAGTGTTCTATAGTCTAAAAGATCCGTTCAGACCCTTCTATTTCAATTAGAATCTCAGCGTGGGCTGCAGATGGTGAGGCTGTTGCCTGAGGGATTATAGTAGGAATATTTTAAGGAATGGTTTTGGGTCCTATAATGGCCAGAGATTTAGCTTTCCTGATGATTTCGTCTATGTATGTTGTCCTGCCAAGGGCCACCGACCCCTTGGGTTTTTCGGATTTACATGGGGGGTTTCAATCTAATTATATCTTTTTCTTCCTATTCATAAAAAAAAAACACCTATCCTATTTAACCTCTGCAAAATTGCTGAGAATCCAGCTGGAGAGAAAGTGTTTTTCTTGCTAATACACAGGTTTTTACCTCTCTTTTTCAATACCCAATTCTTTCACAACAAAAGGAAAAATAAAAATACATCACTCCTAAACACTTTCCCCGGCAACGACACCAAAATGTTGGGTCAAGAAGGTGACTATTAAAGGTAACCTTAATGCTTCACATTAATCATCAACCCAGGGCAAGTCCTTTTATTTCAAGAGTGTGAGAAAAATATATGCGAGTGAATTCAGAGGTTAGTTACTCTAAATCGTTGTAAGAAATGTTATCTAATTCTTGAAGTTCAATCAAACCAACTCAAAGGTAAACTATGGAATACTTCAAATCAATCAAAGGAATAAAATATTAATCTAATCCTATGCAGAAATAAACACTCAATGTTGAAATAAGGGATCTTTTGCAATTGAACAACACACTTTAATGAATTGAACAACAACCTTAATAAATTGAACAAAAATCCTAATGAATTGAACAACACTCAATTATTTAATATTTTGCAATGGAATTCTCTATAACTCAAGCAATAGCAACATTTGGAATTGAACAATAAACCATACATTCACATTTATGATAGAAAGACTTAATAAATAACGATATGCAGAATCAAACAACAACTACTTAAGCACACTGAAATAAATCTAATGAATGTAAAGGCGTCACTCCATAATAAAGGAACATCAATGATAAATTCAACCTATTGAAAAGGGAATTGCAACAAAACACACTTACGATTAATGAATTTAATGGTAATGCTACAAAGCGCAAAGAATAACTAAAATGAAAGAATCAGAAATAAACGAATAACAAAAAATAGCAGGAGAACTCCCAGGGACTAGCCCCGAAGCCTCTAGAAGTCTTCTGCCAAGAAGTACTCAGAATCTGCTTATAATGAAAATACCAACTTCTCCATTAATCAATGAGGAAATACATCATCACGAGTTCGACAGTTCTGTCTAAATAAGTTTATTGCAGAAAAATTATAATACATAAAAAACTCTCTGTCTCCTTCACCTACAAATTTTTATAATTTAAAGGCGAAAAATAACAAAACAACGAATCCTCAGGATCAGGAGATCCTGAGGCTTCGTAGCCATCAACCGAATACTTCAAGAATAGGTGTTTTTCTTCATGTTTTTTTTATTTATAGGAATGAAAGTTATTCCATTTACTTTTCTTGACTGTTGTTTTTTTGTCATTTTGGTCAGCAGTTGGGTTGTTTCGATTCCCTATCAATAAAGACAACAAAAGTTATTTTTAATACTATTAAACACACCTTTTATCAATAATTCGTTTTACCCTACTTTTGCATTATTCTCCTTTGATTTATTTCTGAAATGAAGGAAAATTTATTAAAGTTAATGTTAAATTGCACTAAAGGTAGGGGTAAAATGTAATTTTTCCTCGGTCCAACAGAACCCTAACAGTGGCTTCATTCGGGGATGACACTCTCCTTGTGAAGTGCCAAGAACACCGTAGACTAGTAGCCTGATCCATTGGGTTGATCTTAAATCTGCAACTTTCTTTGTTATAAAATATTTGTGTCTGAAAATCTAAAACTGAAATCAGAAATTTCTGCACACTGAAATCTGAAACACAATCTAAAAAAATTCTCAAAACACTGAGCTTATTTGGACATTGCTACCAACCCTATACTTCTGAAATTTATGTTGAATCAGGTAATACAAAAATGCCAATGAAGCCAGTCAAGTAGCTACAGAAACAAATGGACAACTTGACCGCCTGTTAGAAAAATCATAAATATAACTTGATCATGTGTCCAAATAATCAAAGTTGTAATATGAAATGGAAACTGCTGGTGTATTTGATCCTTATAGAGAATACATGTTTGAAAATTAGAGCTAAAAAATAACCTCCATATAATCTGTTATAGGATCAATAAAAGCATGATGTATGATATTTGCTTCTAGGCCTTCAATGACTTGTTGAGTAGCTGTGTCCTCAATATTAAACCTTGAACCCACATCTTTAGTTTGATACTTGAAAGCATAATCATGCTCACTATGAAGTCAAGAGGTAGTACAATTTCCTCTTGCTTAGGGGAAGGAATATTTTCCAAGAATTCTTGAGGATCTCAGAAATTATAGGACTAAATTTAAGAATTCAAAAGTTCATACCATTTTCATATCGTTCAAAAAATACATCCAAAAAACATCTTTTAGCTTCAGGACTAAATTTTCTTGATTTAAAAAGGAGAAGGAAATATACTAGAAAATATTCATCAAGCTGAAATTCTGATAACTGATTCCTTGCCATCTAGTTCAGCAAGAACTCTAGTTAGCATGTTGTTGAGTCACCATGAATGCTCAAAATCCAGGTTCTTTGAATGATGGAGTTTCCAGGTGAATAATTTTAGCCTTCTTGTGTGTAGTCACTGTCACCATCAGTAATCGAATCTGAACTTTGATGTAATTTCTAAGGAAGATAAATTCCATTCCCCATTATGGTTGCCACTACGTTAGCACTCCGTAATTCCGAGGTTGGGAGGTGTTAGCACTCCACTGATTCTCCGAAGGTTGAGAAGGACACTAGAAAAGGTAACCACAGGCTGCTTTGACCTAGTAGCTAGCCCTACTAGGCTGAGAGGGCTCTCTCAATGAGATTATAGAAAGCCTTTCTTTTCTCCAAAATTTCCTTTTTTAATACTACCAATACCCCCCATACTATAGAAAATATAAATTTTTTATATAGGTCGAGAGACCTCATTGTATAAAAAAAGAAAAATCCTAAAAAGTATTTAGCTTTCTATTACAAATATAATTCAAACTGTTTTTTTGGCCTGCTAGTCAAATTGTAGAAGGTAAAAGAAGAAGACATATAACTCACATGGCATCCATGCACAACTCACAATAGTTACACACCAAATGAGAATATCCTCCTTCGTAGGATACAAAGACAATATTCAACAAACACAAAGGATATGTTGCAATAAATAAACCATTATTAAACTTTATATCGACAACAAGATAGGGTTGGTACAAAATTACGGATTTTGTAGCAACTCCTTTGAACTTGGAAAATTTCATGGATCTTATATTTTTTCCTTGGTTATGCTTATCTCAAGTCATCTCAATGTGTTCTTCAATTCTTCAAACATTGCTTCACTATTTCTCTGAGTTAAACTAATAATTTTTCAATTTTTTAACTTCTACAGGACTTAGCCAAGCTTTTCTAAATTTGACAAATTACCATATTTAGCCAATTTTCCCATTCTACCTCCAATTCTAGTCCATGCCAATAGATTCTTATAACTTTTTCATGCTTGTGTTTTTAGATATTTTGTTCTATGCTATTATGTTTTCCATAACTGCCATATTAAGGATGCCAATTATCCATGAAAATATGGCATATAACAACAAAAATATATGATGTACACTTATCCATGAAAAATCCTGAAGGCTTTATGTAAAAACATTGCCAAAATTATCAGCTTCCAACTCATCCACCACGAGACCTATTTATGCTATAGCCCTAAGGGCTTAACTTAGATTTGATGACCCGCTCATACTTAAGGCACTAAGCCTTTTTAATAAATATTTTTTTATATTGAACAATTCACCTTGAAGGCCCTCGATCAAAATACACATGAAACCATGTCCTGAACGCACTCTCTGTCACCTGACATAACATTATTTGCAGGCCTTATTTAATGTTTTAAGGGCCCTTCATCCCAAATATTTATCCATTTAGGCCTTTATTTTTCCTTTGGGTAGAGCCTTTCGAGAAATTTTTTTCCAGTTTTATTTCTTTCAAGTTTCTTCTTTCAAGGATTTTATTCCGAGTAAGCCCTTCCCTATTGTTGTCATGCTAACATCACCAACACTTCACAGTACCATCTAACTGGTGACATGTGTCACTCATATTTGGCCTACTAGGGTACCTAAAAATGGTGAATCTACATGCCACATTTCTTTCATATTTTCATCATGATGACATCATCGGGTGCCATTAAAATTCTACCACACATTCTCTAAAAAAGGTCTCAATCCTTTGAGTTTTGCAACAAATTATTTATTAAAGTTTTTAATAAAAACATCTAGGTTCAAGCCCTTTAATACCTTTGCAACTACCTTGGCTTCTCGAATCTTAATTACTAGGCCATTATAATTTCACTACACATTTTATCTTCTGTTGAATTACCTTATGGTTTGCAGCTACCCTGAATTCCTAGCATCCCGACTCCCTGACTCTTAATTACCCAAGAAATTATAACTACACTATGCAATTTATCTTCCAATATGTCTGGTCCTTATATTTTCCACTCCACTAAAACTCCATCATGTTTATAAATGTTCCAAACTTATCGTTCTCTAATGGGTCCCCCAACACTTCAACTTTGCAACTTTGACTTTGGGGGCACATTGAATTTGACTGGCTCTAACTTGTGATCCAAGAGGCCATTTTTGAACTTCCATATACCACTAGAAAGATGTTTCAGATATCTATCCATATGAGTGGGTCCCAACTATGATTGAATATATATTATGAGATGGAAATGATTTCAAAATATATTCACCATCACTATCTGTTAGGTCCCTATATTACTAGTATAGTCCCTTATTGTTGTTAGTGTAACCCCCTTATTGTTATTGCTGCACCCCTATAACCCCAATAATGTTATTCTTGTGCCCTTACATTATTATTGTTAGGTCGGCTAGGATTATATTGTGACCCCATGGGTTCCTATATATAGAAGGAGGTTTTTTCATTTGCATCATCCAAAAATTGTTCATTTATGTAATGTATTGGAGTTTTCCCTCTTGAAGTGGTTGATTTCTAAGGCATTGATCTCTATTTTCTTCTATTTTTGTAGCTGGTTTCATAATATTTGGTATCAGAGCTTTGGATTCTAGGGTTTCACTGCTCCAAACAGGTCATCGTGGAATTTTCACTATATTTTTTTTCTACTAAGGTTCAAAAGCTGAAATTTTTACATAGAAATTTCAAAATCCTAAGGAACGTCGTGTAAAATTTTCAGATCTTGGTTCCCAATATTTTCCGAGATATGATCTGTGGAAGTTAGGCTTTTTTAGGCTCCCAAATTTCACCCAAAAAAGGTCATCATGGAATTTGCACTATAAAAATTTTTCTACAAATGTTCAGAAGCTAAAATTTTTATAGAGTGAAGATAAAATCCCGAGGAATGTCCTATACAAATTTCAGATCTTGGTTCGCAATTTTTTCAGAGATATGATCTATGGAATTTAGGGTTTTTTAAGGCTCCCTAATTTCATCTCAAAGAGGTTACCATGGGAAAATCGTCATAGATCTCTCTCTAATTGTCAGATTGGAATTTTGTAAAAATTGGATGTAAGTAAACAGACTGTAGTTTCCCGTGTATCAATTTTAGAGCAGAAGGAGGAAACAATGATATGTGGTACGTCGTACAATTTTTCTTTACTGAAGCAATCCATAATTAGGTCATTGTGGGAGATTGGGCATATCTTTGCATTTAAGAATCCAAATCAGGTCAGACCTATGGCATTAGAAAGAAGATTTCGAGTGCTACTACAGGGCCAAATTTCAGATATTGAAGATCTGAAATCACAAAGATAATTCAACTTCAATATCAAGATCCTCAAAAGCAAGAAAAATTTGTGTATTTTTTTTCTGAATTGCATTAGTCTTGTTTGAAGAATCAATTTTAATTGATTCCAAGGGCATATTGTAGAATAGATATCATTATTTGGTTCTAAAATGTGCCCTAGAAAGATTTCAACACCAATTAAGCCTTCATAAGGCTCTACTATGTCTCATTAAGATGAAGAAATGCAACATGACATACCAAAATTACAAGGGCAAGTGCAACAAATTTCGCTCTCGCAAAGAGCAACAAAAAATGAAATGGATGTTTTGAAGAAAAGCATGGAAGCTAAGATGGATGGTTTGAAGAAAGGCGTGGAAGATACGATGGATGGTTTGAAGAATGGTATGGAAGAAAAAATGGAAGGTTTTATGGAAGACATGGAAGGTTTTAAGGAAGGTATGTCAAAGTTGATACATGAAATGATTCCTAATGGTGAAAAGATAGAGGAAACTCATGATGAGAACAAAATAAATGCTAACCGTGATTTCATAAAATATAATGTTAGATTGAAGAACCACCATATTCCAAATATGGATATGAGGAAGTTTGATGACAAGGATCCTGTAACATGGGTACTACAAATGGAGCAATATTTTTATCTCAATAATGTGCAAAACACACAAAAGGTACGCATTGCAACTTTACATTTAGAACAAAACAAATTTGTATGGTATCGATGGCTTTGCTCCCATAAAAAAATTGTCACTAGGTAAATTTTTACAAAGGAAATGATAGCACATTATGAGCATAAAAAGAGCAACACCTTCTTTAGTCGATTGATAAATCTCAAAAAAAAGGGTTCAGTGGTGGAGCACATTGAGGACTTCCAAAAATTGAATATAAGGATAAATGATATTCCAGAGGAACACATGATTGATGTCTTCATAGGGACTTTAAAGGATAACATCGAACATGAAGTTTGTGTTTGAGAACCTGATTCATTGGAGAAGGAATTCAGGTTGACAAGAAAAATTGAATGTAAAATTATGGCGACAAGGAAGCCTACCACTCGCATCTATAAATATGGAAGTGTTGCTACTCCTAGACTTCCACAACCTACAAGGTTGACACCACAAAAATTGGAAGAAAAAATAGCAAAAGGGCTTTGCTACAATTGTGATAGAAAATACACTAAAGGTCATAAGTGTGCTGAGAAGAAATTATTTTACATAGATTGTGAAGAGGAGGAATAAAATTAACAAGAAACTTCAAAAGAAGAGGATATACACCAGGAACCAACCATAGAAGACAAAGAAATGAGTCTGACCATATCATGTAATGCATTGGCAGGAATTACCACTCCTTAAACTCTCAAGACAGAAGGACATATCAAGAAGAAAAAGGTAATAGTGTTGATTGATTCGGGTAGTACCCATAATTTTATTCATTGTAAGGTAGCCAAGGGATTTAATTTTTTCCTATACACAGGACTAGAATGTCAAGTGATGGTTGCAAATGGAGGAACAATAAATTGCTCTGGAAAATGCCATAATATCAAGCTAACCATGGGGGAATATGTATTGAATAGTCCAATGCTTTCCATTCCAATGAGATGTGCTAATGTTGTACTAGGAGTACAACGGTTCTTGAAGGTTGCAACAAGAAACAGTGAAATTGGCATCCAGAAGCAACATCCTTGATCGTAGCGAAAATTAAGTACCTAAACTAGGTGGGCCCCACAGAGGCTATTTTTAGGTGTATGTCTATTTTTAGAATGGTTATTTATAGATGGATTCTATTTATATATGGTTGAGAAAATTCTATTTATGGATGGGTGTCTATTTTTGTAATGCATGTGCAAAGTCTGTTCGTAGATCGCATGTCTAAAAATAGAATGCATGCCGATTATTATTATCTCTTAATAATGATTAGACAATAAATAATAAGCTATTCTCTTGAAGCACTTGATTTCAGTTAAGTGATATGGAAAACCAGTTGACTGAAGGAATTTCGATTTCTAAGGTTGGTTGGTGGGACATGCAAGTGGACTTAGTTGTAATTGAGTGATTCAAAGTTGTAACAGAGTTGGATGTGTAGTTATGTGAGTTGTAAAGTAGTTTAACTCAGTTACGTGAGTTAAAATTAGTTGTGCTAGTTGTAACTAAATATAAACTAGTGAGAGATCAGTGAATTAAATATTAAATTAATTCACATGGAGTGATCTCACATGAAACTGAAGATTTACTACTGTTGACTACATGCATGTCAGGGCTAGTGGAGACCCAGTTGAGAGATAGGTGAAAGGGACAGTTTGAATATCAGTTGTGACATTAGTGGGTACACACATGAAACCACACACACATTGGATATGCCTATGAGTGTTGCGCAGTCAAGGAAGGCTATAATTAATCATTCAAAGGTTCTTGACCATAAGGAGTTGCGCAGTGGAGGCAGGCTATCGGGAGGCAGTAAATTGGTGCATGAATATGTCAATTTTTATATGACAGTGTGAGATGATTATATATTGTACTGAGAGCTCTTGGATTAGAGTTTTGTATGATATTGTTTCATGATCCATGATATATACATAATATATGATAGTGGGGTTTTTAGCTTTATTCTTTCTTGGTAAACACTTCTGTGTTATGTGTGATTGATCTTTCTTCATGTGTTTGAAATTGGTGATTAAATTTCCGCAAAGATTTTAGTAGAATGATTTTTTATTTAATAGTGGCATAATTTTTAGATCATGATAATCCAGGAAATACATAATTGTATTAAAATTTATACAATGGTTACAATATTTGGGGATGGTATCTTTTAATTTTCAAGATATTTTCTTGAATTTTTTTTCAGAAGGAAATGAAATCGAATAACGGGGTATCGCAAGGAAGCTAGGAAAGATAATAAGCTTTAATGTCATGAAAAAACTTATGAAGAAAGAACAACGAGGCGTAATTTCACAATCATTCTCACTAGAAGTTCCAAAATCAAAACCATCTATTTCTCATGATCTCCAAAAAGCCTTGGACTCTCATTCCAAGGTGTTTGAAACTCCTAAAGGACTCCCAACTATTCGTGATCATGATCATGATATTCATTTGATTCCAGGAAGTTTTCCTCCAAACATCAGGCCTTATAGATATCCTTATGTCCAAAAGAGAGAAATTGAATGTATGATTGCAAAATTGTTAGAGGCTGGTATAATTTAGCCTAGTCAAAGTTCTTTCTCTGCTCCAGTAGTATTGGTGCATAAGAAGGATGGATCATGGCGCATGTGTCCGGATTATAGGGAGCTCAAAAAACTCACTATTAAAGATAAATTTCCCATTCCTGTGATTGATGAATTATTGGCTGAATTACATGGAGCAATTTATTTTACCAAGTTGGATCTTCATTTAGGATATCATGAAATTAGAATGAAGACTAAATATATTCTGAAAACAACATTTCGAACTCATGAGGGTCATTATGAATTTTTGGGCATGCCTTTTGGCCTTACCAATGGACCTTCTACATTTCAAGGGTTGATGAATTCCATTTTCAAGCCCTTCCTTAGAAAATAATTGCTAGTATTTTTTGATTACATACTAATCTACAACAGGTCTTGGAAGGATCATGTTCAACATGTTGACATGGTGCTCAAACTATTGGAGGAGAAACAATTATATGCAAAAACATAAAAATGTTTCTTTGGATTACAAGAGGTGGATTATCTGGGCCACATTGTATCTCACGAGGGTGTTAAGGTAGACCCTAACAAGATTAAAGCCATTAAGGAATGGAAATTCCCCAAAACCATAAAGCAACTACGAGGATTTCTCAGGTTGACATGGTATTATTGCAAGTTTGTTAAGAATTATGGGAGAATAGTAGCACCTCTAACAACATTATTGAAGAAAGATGCATTTTCATGGACTCCTGAAGAAATTAAGGCCTTTGAAAATCTTAAAGAGGCAATGTGCCTAGCAATGATCTTAGCTACGCCAGACTTCACAAAAACCTTTATTGTGGAATGTGATGCCTTAGGAAATGGAATTGGTGTTGCTTTAATGTAAGAAGGAAGACCCATTTCTTTTGAGAGTCATCCAATCAAAGGAAAGTGTTTACAAAAAGATATTTATGAGAAGGAAATGTTGGCAATACTACATGCACTAAAGAAATGGTGACCTTACCTAATGGGAAGACACTTCAAGGTAAAAACTGATCATGATAGTCTTAAACACTTTTTGGAACAAAGACTATCTTCAAAGGAGTAGAGAAATAGGTCACAAAGATGTTGGGTTATGACTTTGAAATCATCTACAAAAAAAGGGAAGATAAATGTTGTTGCAGATGCACTCTCAAGAAAGGATGAAGAGGTGGAAGCATTTCTTTGTGCCATTTCTATTATCCAACCAGATTGGATAACTGAAGCAAGGGATGAATGGAAGAAGGACAAAGAAGTGTGGACACTCATTCAAAATTTATAGCAAGATCCTAGTACATCTGATACATTTAGTTGGAAAAATAATTCCTTATGGTACAAATATCGCTTATATATTTGCAAGAATTCCCAACTAAAACAAAATATTATTTTGGAATTTCACACTTCTCCTTTAGGAGGACACTCAGGATTTTTAAAAACTTACCACATGATGAAGAAATATTTTTTTTTGGATGACCTTAAATCTGATATTCAAAAGTTTTGGGGGGAATGTTTCGTTGTCCAACAAAATAAATTTGAGACAATTAAGACCCCGAGTCTTCTACAACCTTTATCCATTCCAAGTCAACATTGGGAGGACATTTCAACGGATTTTATCACAGGTTTACCTAAGTCTGAAGGAAAGAGTGTCATCATGGTGGTAGTTGATAGAATTACCAAGTATGCACACTTTTTTTCATTATCTCATCCATTTAAACCAAGTATGGTTGCTACTGTGTTTATGGAAACAATTCAAAACCTACATGGAGACCCAAAGATTATTGTAAATGACAGAGATCCCATTTTTACTAGAATTTTTTGGACGAAATTATTTTCTTGTTTGGGTACTCAACTAGCTCATAGCTCATATTATCATTCTCAATATGATGGTCAAACTGAGATAGTGAATAGATGTTTGGAAGGATATCTTTGTTGTTTTGTATCTGATAAGCAAACACAATGGGTCAAGTGGTTAACTCTCACTGAATGGTGGTATAACACTTCCTTCAATCCTGTAGTAAAAATGACTCCATTTATGGCACTTTATGGATATCATCCACCGTCCATCACATCTTATTTAAGAGAAAATTTGAAGGTTAATTCAAGCAGTGGAAGATCACATCAAGCATCAACAAGAAGTTATACAACTCTTAAAGGATAACCTAAATTTGGCACAAAATCAAATGAAACAATAGACAAATCAACATCGCAGCGAGAGAAGTTTTGATGTAGGAGACTGGGTATTTTTATGGCTACAACCATACAAAAAAATGTCCCTCAAGCAAGCTAAGAATGATAATAAATTATTGCCAAAGTACTATGGTCCTTACAAGGTGGTGCAAAATATTGGTACTATGGCATACAAATTGGAGCTTCCTACTTCTTCGCGAGTCCATCCAGTTTTCCATGTTTCATGCTTAAAGAAGGTTATAGGGGACAAAATTCCAATTCAAACAATATAGCCAGAACTTGATGAGGAAGGAAAAATCTTATTGGAACCTGAAGCAGTCACGGAAACAAGAACTTGACAGCTACAAAATCGATCAATTTCAGAGTATTTCATCAAATGGAATAACTTACCCACTGAATATTCTACATGGGAGGATGAGAATTTTATACAGAAGCATCCAGATCTACTCAAGCATTTAGGAAAACACTTTTTTGAAGGAGAGGGGCATGTTAGGTCCCTATATTAGTAATATAGTCCCTTGTTGTTGTTAGTGTAACCCCCTTATTGTTATTGTTGCACCCATGTAACCCCAATATTGTTATTATTGTGCCCTTACATTATTATTGTTAGGTCGGCTAGGATTATATTGTGACCCCATGGAATCATATATATAGAAGGAGGTTTTGTCATTTGTATCATCCAATAATTGTTCATTTATGTAATGTATTGGAGGTTTCCCCCTCGAAGTGGCTGATTTCTAAGGCGTTGATCTCTCTTTTCTTCTATTTTTGGAGCTGGTTTCATAACACCATCATTTCCTTTAGTATTATTTCAGTTTTTATTCATTGTTCTTGTAATAATCTCTAGTTTTTCCTTCATCCTAATCACCTTTATCATCAATGACAAGACATTTATAACATTCTCCCCTTTGGAGTTTTCAGAAACAACTTGATCAAACATAATCAACACCATAAAGAAACAATGTGTGCATCATCCTCTTCTCCTCCTTTGGATGCTTTTGGATGTGGCTCCCTTTAGAGTGAAGTTCTTCTCCATATTTTATTTGATCAACATACTTATCCTTCTTTTTTTTGAATTTATTCTTATGTTTTTTTATCCCCAATAATAATCCTACTTTGGCATTAAAAGAAACCACCATGCTCCCCCTATCATCAATCTCTTCTTGTAATTTGGATCCTATGGACTTGGAAACTTCATCTCAATATGATGAATGCTTTCTTGCTGACTTTCTTCCTTTTGAGGAAGATCTATTATAGGAATACAAGAGGAAATTCTCCTAGTATCTTCCTTAAATGCTCAAAATGATCTCTTGGGAGAAATTTGGTTAAAATATTAGCTACCTATTATTTTGTAGATACATACACCAGATTGATTATCCAATTTTCATCTTTCTCTCTCAAGAAGTGGTATTTGATTGGAATATGATTTGTCTTAGAGTGAAAATAAATATTCTTTGAGATGCTGAAGAAACTTGTTTTATCATAGGTAATAGGAATAGGATGATCATAAAGCACTTGTACATCTTGAAAATTTTTCTTCAACCATAAAAATTAAGTGTTACAAGAGGGTGCTACTATATATTCTGCTTCAACGATAGATAGTGAGATTGAAGCCTGCTTCTTTCTCAACCATGAAGCTAAACATTTTCTAAGAAAGAGCGCACCACCACTAGTTCCCTTTAGATCATCTACATCACTTGAAAAATCAATATTAGTATAAATGGTTAGTGAAAAATATTAACCTCTTTGGTACTAAAGTCCACAGTCCATTGTGGCTTTGAGATATCTGAGAATTCTATTGGATATTAGACTATTTCTCTATCTGGGGGCTTCTTGAAATATTCCAACAATACTAGCTTCTTACATAATGTTTGGTATTGAAGTTGTAAAATATAAGAGGATTTCAATAATATACCTGTATAAAGTATGGTCCACTTCTAGTGATTCATAAATCTTGCAAAGATTGCAACCTATCACCATTGGTGTGCTTACCAAGGAACATTACTCCATGCCAAATTTCTTGAATACTTCCTTGAGATAATTACTTTGTGAGATAAAAATTCCTTTGCAAGTATGTGTAATCTGCAATTGAAGGAAATAAGAGATTTCTCCAAGCATAGACATCTCAAATTCTTCTTTCATATCAACTGCATACCAACATGTTATATGATTTGAATCACTTCCAAATATAATATCATCAACATAGACAACCACCAATATTAATTTTCCATCATTATATCTATAATATAAATTACTATCAGTTGGGACTCTTTGTTAGGCGGTCAAAATCTCGACTTGTTGTCAAGACAAGATCTCCCTAGAGTCAATGAATGAATCTAGTAACAAACAAACAAACTAGTAAATATTTCCCTAAGATCATTCTTATTGGATCATAAGCAAGAGTTACGAAGTACAAAACCCACACCTTTCAAACAACATTCCTAATGAAGTTTCCTGGTATGGTTTGATGTAACTTCCAAATTCCAAGAATCCATACTTGAAAACATAATAACAACAAAGGATGAAAGATATATTACATATAAATGACTCAATAAAACCTATACTAGTGATCAGGGAGACAAGTACCTAATATTGTTATCAATGGAAAAATAGAATTAATCACGTAATACATTAGCTCCATTGAACAATATAGTGAGACAGAAACACTCTTTTGTATTATAACTGAATGAAAAATAGAAATACAACCTTAGCCATGATTTCACAAACCTCCTCCCAATAGTCTCCAATCCTTCCTTAAGTGACAAGCTTCTAACCTCAATTTGACACATAAGTTTACATTAAAAATTCCACCCTTTTGCTCTGGTCTGTGTTGAATGCCAAGAGGAAGAGGTTTTAGATCCTCTTATTAAGGTATGATATCCGTGAAGAGAGGGACTAATGTTCCAGAAAGAGAGGAGTTTGATTCATAAGTCAAGGGCTGAGACCCAAGTAGTTAGGATTTTGAAGCCTTCTAGTTTAGAATTAGTCCCAGAGCAAGGCTTCTAGAAATTACTTTTTATTTTTACCTACGTTAAGAGGATGTCACACCTTTTAATGGAAAATAGAGCACAATATTGTTCAAACCATAATGATCATAAATTGATTTTCATAGGTAGTGACTAGGAAAAGTGAGATAATTCTTGAGAATATTTTTTTAAGAAAGATACCTCAAGATTATTGTTGTCTTTGGGATTGCTTTGCTTCCAAAATTGTAGGGTATTTATTTGGAACACTTCATTGGTTAGAAGAAAATATAGGTTGGCGGTCATTTTACTAACGGTGAAAAAATGATGTGCACCAGATTTCCCCCTAAAGTCAAAAGTTAGAAATAATGTTTGAGGACTGAAGCACTTTATCATTCAAAAGTTTGGATTAGAGTCCTGAAAAAATAATCAAGGATTACAATAAATTTTTTTCATATAATCATCACTGAGGTATCCATTCCCATACTCAAAGTACAAGTATATCAAAGTACAAGCATATAAATGCACAAATATCCATGTCAATAATAGACTTAGTATGGACACAATCATCAAATATGGATCTATATTTACAACCATGAATATTTAAAAACTAGCACAACCTGGATGGATGAAACTAGATCCAGGGTCTTGGTCTTCATCTCTATCGATCCATAGTATGAATATAACCATGCGAGTGAATGTATCGAAGTTTAACATGGTAGAATCAACCTGATTACTGGTTAATGATGTGAACCATTACTAGGTGTGAGAGAAACCACCAATAAGGAAAATGATTCTAAAGGTACTCCAATACAATATATGAAGTGTGAATAGATTTCTTGAATTCAGACACTCATTTAATCATCTGACTGAAGGCCGATGATGAGAACCTATCATTGAAAGTGAGAAACCTACCATTAACGCATGCAAGCTCCAAGGTACTAAAGGAGGTTTCTAGACCAAATTCCTAGATAATGAGCTAAAGTTGATAGGAAGAGATACATCATAGGAGGGCCTACGACATGAAACTCATGTCAAGTTTTGAAGACCAAATTTTCAGAGTAATTCAAGACTGATTTAGGGATGGTCAATGTGATTGAAGGCTATGATTTGTAAGGTAATTTTGATTGAGGTTGGACTTATTTTGAAAATATTGGCGACACGACATTTCGAATTGAAAGAATTAATCAAAGTTAAGACCAAAAAAAAATTTTAAGACTTTCAATGGGGTATGATAAACTGAGAGGAAAATGTATTTCCCAACCTAGACACAAGGTGAGAGAGTGTCATGTTCAAAGGAGACATTTTGCCTTTTCACAATACAAAAATAAATGTTTCTTTTCCATTTTCCACCACCATTAGTGGCAAGTACCTCTTTATTTTTATGCAAGCTTGAGGAGGATAACATATGATTTTCCTGTAAGCTCATCCTTCGGATGAGTCCTTAAGACTATTTTTAACGAACCATAGGAAGGAGTGGTTTGGTATTATCATGATTTATGAACCCTGAATTGTTTACATTTCATGAGTCCAACGAAGGGGTAACTCAATGTCGTTTTCATATGTAAAGAGTTTGAAAAGACACAAAAAAGGAACTCATATACATTAGAGAAATCTTAAGGTATAAAATGGGGCTACTAAGAAAAATGTACAACCAAAATAAACGTTACAAGAACTTAGAACCAATAGGATTCAAGATGATGATGTCAACCATGGGGGATGATTCAAACATAGTTATCGATCAAACGAGAAAATTACCGATTACCTATTTCTTTGAGTTTGCAAAAAAATAACCCGATTTTGAAAAGTGGTTATTCAAAACACACCTTTTTTTTAGAATATTTTTGATAGTTTAAATTTTTTTATGAACAATATTTATTTAAATTTTAGTGATTTTTGTGCTGATCTTGAAAAGTGTTGATGCAACATCAACCTTTTTTTTGGAGCATATTTTTAAAAATTTAAATTTTCTTATGTATCAAGTATGAACATTTTTTTTAAATGTTAGCGTTTTTTATACTGATTTTTAAAAGTGTTTATGCAACATCAACCCCTTTTTTTAGAGGTATTATTTTGACACTTTAAATTTTCTAATGTATTGAGTGTGGATAATTTTTTTTAAATGTTTGTGATTTTCATGCAAATTTTGAAAATCATCATCTTTTTAGGACATATTTTTGGCACTTCATATTTTTTGATGTCCTAAGTATGCACTTTTTTTTTTAATTTTGATTATTTAATAGTTATTCAAGTTATATTATTCCTCTTCTTGTTTTTCATCCTAAGATTTTTTTTTTTAAAGGGCCATTTTTGTTGTTGTTTTTTTTAATATATATTTTAAAAAAAAATTAATTAGTTTTTTTTTGAATTATATATATATATATATATATATATATGAGCTTCGAAGTGAGACTGGGTGGTGGTCTATTCCCAAGGGCCCTTGTAATGATAGAATCTGTCAAGTTTTCGATTTTAAGTAGGTGGAAGATGAAAAACACTTCCTTTTAGACTGCGCTACTCTTACTCACATTCACTCTCAATTTCCTACCATATGCCACACTTCTAGTCTTCTTGACCTATTAAGCTATCCCACCTATAGCGATCTTGGGGCACTCATTTCCCTTCTCTTTGACCATAGAAACAAGATTTTTAAGAATCAAACTTAGATTCTTTCTCCTTTTTTAAGGCGTGATAGACCACATTGGTATTAACGGGTGGTAACCACCACCACCACCACCACCACCACCACCACCACCACCACCACCATCATCATCATCATCATCATCATCATCATCATCATCATCATCATCATCATCATCATATATTTATATATATATTTTTAATTATTAAATTTAAATTTTTTTATTAATTTTAATTTATATATATATATATATATATATATATATATATATATAATTTTTAATTTTTAAAATTTTAATGGTTTTTATTTTTTATTTTTTAAATTTTATCTATTTATTTAAAAAATATTTTTAGTTTGTATTTAAATATTTTTATTTGTTTATCTTTTAACTATCTAATTCACTATTATTTATTTTCTTTTTTTATTAAAATTTTAAATATTTTCCTTAAATTTTATATTTTTAATTTTCTAAATTTTTTTTTTACTATTTTTTTTTAATTCTTTTTTTAGAATATTTATCTTGTTGATTTATTTTTTAATAAATTTTTGTCTGTCAAGTTGTCTCTAATCTTTCAAGCTTCACGTGTGGCTTGAGGAGCTACAACCCAGGGGCATCTAAGCCATCAAAGTCACTCAGGGATCGCACCTGGCCTGGGCCACACCAACCCTTTAGCTGACTGGATTTTTTAACATGTCTCCTCCCCCTAGCACATATCTCCATCCTCAACCAATTAATTTAGAAAAAAAATTAATTTGTTTTAACTATTTTATTTTATATTTGATTTAAATTTTATTTTTTTTACAATATTTATATTTTTTTATTTTTTATTTATTTTTTATTTATTTAATTTTTTTAACATTATTTGTTTTTATTTTTAATGTTTTTTAATATTTTTTTAATATATATATAAATATATATATATATATATTTTTTTAAGGTTTCAGATTTAAATATTTCCTTAATTCTTTTTTTTTTAATTACTTTTAGTTTTCTCTTCATTTTTTTTATTATATAATTCACTTTTATTTATTTGTTTTTTTAATTAAATTTTTTATTTTTTTTCCTTAAATTAATATATATTTTTTAAATTTATTTTTTTCCTTTTATTATTTAGTATTTAATTTTTTTTAATTTTTTTTGAGTTAATCTTTTTTTTTAGAAATGATATATATATATATATATATATATATATATATATATATATATATATATATATATATATATATATATAGTCATGATGATAAATCATAGTAAGTGGTTGGAAGCATATTGAAAACTACTTTATGATTTCTTGGAAAATATTTTGTATTTATTTTTTTATGTTTGATTTTTTTTGGCATGTTTTTTTATCTTTTTTTCTTTTTAAATATATTGTTTTATTTATTGGTTGTTATTTTTTTGCAGGGTTTGCGTTGATCATCAACTAGCGACTTGACCTCATTCTGTGTCAATTTGATAGTTAATTTTAAAGTTATCATAATAATGGAAAAGTGTGCACCCACAACGTATGAATTTCATGGTTGATTTTTAAGATTTCATGGCAATAGGTTGAGTTCGCCTGCACCACCTATCAATTTGAGAGTTGATTTTTAATTTTTCGTAGCAATGTGTCAAGTTGTCTTAGGCTAAGATTTTAAAATAGATATATTTTTAGCATTTAAAAAAGAAATTACTCTTGGTATAATGACTCTTTCATTTAGGCGTTAATTATTAAAGTTTTTTTTAGTCATAATATTTTTCCATAAAACCATGGTTGAAATATATTGAAAACTTAAGGTTTTTTTTTGTCGTATTTGGTTTTAATTCCATGGTTGAAAAATTCAAAATTTTAAGGTTTTTCTATGTCACAATAATTTATCTTTAATGTTATGGCTGAAAAAAATTATAATTTATCTTTAACATCATGGCTGAAAATTGTTGGAATTTTAAGGATTTTTAGAGACATTATATTTTATCTTTAATTTCATGCCTGTAAATTGTTGAAATTTTAAGGTTTTTCAGAGTCATAATATTTTATCTTTAATGTCATGTCTGAAAATTGTTAAAGTTTTAAGGGTTTTCAGAGTCGCGAAATCTTATCTTTAACGTCAATGCTAAAAATTGTTGAAAATTTACCTCGAAAAAAAATATATTATTCCTAAACTAACACTTTTCATTTTCAGGGTGTTTTTTGCACCAAAAAAAATGGTTGTTACTGTCATTTTTAATTTTTTTTTGAAAATTTTCTCCGAAAGAAAAAATGGTGATGGAGAATCAACACTTTCTATTTTTGCACTTTTTTTTCATGTTTTTTTACTAGATTTCTCGTTTTGAGGTAATAGTTCTCGTTTGATTGGTAATTTTATCTTCACCATTTTTGAAATAAAAAAAGTAAAAAATTTAAAAATAATAAAATAATAAAACTATTTTTTCAATTCGTATTTTCAACTTATCTCCCTAAGGTTTTACTCAAATTTCGAGCGGGAGTACTCATTAGATGCAAAATTTAATTCATCATCCAATGAATACCCATGTTGCATACTTTCGATGGACACTGCTACACGGAAAATGATAAATACATGAAAAAATGTGATTGCAATCATGTTTTTAATGCATTTCTCATTTTTTGTGTAGGAGTGTCCATTGAAAGTATGGAACATGGGTACTTGGATTAGGAATCAAATTTTGCATTCAATGAGTGTTGCTGCTGGAAATTTGAGTAAACCCATAGGGAGGTAAGTTAAAAAAATATTTTTTTTCTTTTTTCCCTCTAAAATTTGATGATGTAATCTAATCTTATTTTATTATTTCCACTATTATTTTATAATTTCCTTAGGAGGCCCATTTTAGACCTCAAAATTCCCCTAATTTTTATTTCAATGTAGAGTTTTAACGAGCCTATGGAAAATAAAACTCAACGTCTTTTATATTTAAGGAGTCAGGAGGAAAAAATAAGTAAACTCCAAAATGTCCCTTTCTGTAAATTTAGTCTCTCAAGCCCTGAAAAGGGTAAAATAATGCGGGAGAGAACTCTTTTAGCCATGATCGACTAAAGTATTCCTTTTTTGTAACTAGTCTAATTGGTGTATAAAAGGGGAAAACTTATACAAGGTAGACTTCCTTTCATTTACTTTTCTAAGTTCAAAAGAAACAAATGTACTTAACAATATTTTCATGTTTCAAGAGTTTGAAAAGAGCATAAAGATAACTCTAGGATTTTACTTTTTCATAAGTTTAAAGAACCCAAAAAAGTGATAAAATTACACTTCTTGTCAAAATGATACGTTGATCCAAGTGGATATTGGTAGCCACTCGCCTATTCCACTTGGGGCCCTACCAATGTTTCTTTCAATTTTTCACTTTCTTTAATTGTAGCACAATTTACTATTTTTTGTAGTTTTTCGGGTCTTGAACTTCTGGAGCCATTTTGAGGCCCTAAACGACTTTTTTTTGGGAAATACAGAACCAACAAAATGGTTTCTTAAAATTTGTAGTCCTCAGATAGATCTTTCTAATGAGGTATTGTGCACGCCAAACATAGATCATATGCCAAAGTTACGTCCTTGGGATGTTGATGTACCAATTTACCCAAAAGAGGCCCATATTTTTGGCACTTCATCTCCTAGGGTTAGGTTTTTGGATGCATATGGTTTTCCCATGTTGTTGAATAATAAAAATCCCCTTGAGCCTCATTGTAACATAGTTCAGAGGCCTGTATCCACCACCTATCTTCTCATTGATAAGCTACTAGTACCCTAGCTAGTTTATTTCCATTTTGTTTGTAAGCATATTTTAGTTATGTGATATTAATGAAACAAAGTCTTATTTTTGTTACATCTCTACATTTATGTGTATTTCTATATTTTATTGCAATCCTACATAGTCTTGATCAATGGTATAAGAGCATTCTGCTCTTTCTTGATCCTTCTTTTCATGTACCCAATGAGATCAAGGTATAAGGAGTTAGGGCTCAGTCTGGTTAAACCTTTGCAAAATCAGCCTCGCAAACCCCGACGACTGCCCATGGGGGACAAAAATAAAGACAAGGAAGCAGGAGATCCTATAAAAATGTTGCTCAAGGAGGCCCTCAAGAAACAAAGGAACATGATGATGGATAACTTTGCCCAGATCCTTCAACGCCTTCCCACCGATGACGCATCTGCATCCAACAACTACTCTATAGGTGAAACTTATTTTAAGGTACAAGTAAACTTTGACATTGTCATATTTGAGGGAGAAATAAATGAAGACGTCATAAATATATGGTTGAATCTATTAGAAGGGTATTTCTCGGTTCATGACTTTTCCAACCTAGAAAATATTACTTTTGCACTCCTCAAAGCTGCCCCCCATGTCAAGGGTTAATGGGAAACCTACTGTGAGCAAAAGGATGAGAGGAAACCCTCTCTGTTTTCATCCACACCCACTTGGAATTATTTCTGAGACACCATCAAGGAACAATATTATCCCGTGGGGAGCTATGAGGGTAAGTACATACAATGGACTACGCTACGACAATAAAGTGATCAAGACATGCATGAGCTGACGAATCTGTTCTATACCTTACGCAAAAAATTGGGTATCAAATATTCGAAGAAATATTTGGTGCTGAAGTATCAGAGTTTTCTGCACATATACATTCAGGAGGAATTGGAGTTCCTCAACATCTCCTCGCTCGGCGCAACATATCGGTATGCTGCCAAGATTGAGTAGAATTTCAAACATAAGAAGCGAGACTTTGGATCTACGAATCAGAAGCAAAGGAAAGGTGCACCCAAATCGCAAAACAAAGGAAAAATCCAAGGTGGGGTGGCCTAGAATAACCTGCCAAAGTCGCAAGCAAAGAACAACACTGCGAAGCCAAAGAAGGACACAGGAAAGTGGTGTGAGTTCCATAAGAGCTCCACTCACAACACAAGTGAGTGTCAGGCCAATTAGTCACTAGTGGCCGAGCTAAAGGCTTCTGAATTAGATGCACGCTCCATCTATGAATTAGAGCCCAACAAGGGGAATGATAAAGGGAAGAAAATTATTGATGCAGAGTCCAATGCCATTGTTGCCACCACGAAGATCCAGGAGGAGGAATTGAAAGGTCTAGAGGAGGGGAGCACCTATTCCATTCCCATATGTGGGTAAAGGTTTCCCGGCTGTAGTTCATTGTTGATATCAGGAGTCAAAATAACCTCATTTCACCAAATGTTGTGAAGTGGGTTGGCTTCTCGACCACAACACACCCACATCTATACAACACTGGGTGGATTGAACAAGGATGAGATCTCCACATCATCCAACAGTGATGCCTTCCCTACAACATCAAGCCCTTCATGAATGAGGTATTATGTGACATTTCTCCTCTTGATGTTTCTGATGTATTATTAGGAAAACCATGCTTGTGGAAGTGACATACTATGTATGAGTCACGACCTCGTGCTATTATTATTACTTTGGTCAATAAGTTGTACAAGTTACTGGAGGTAGCATCGTCGGCCACCATCCCTTTGGTTACTCCAAAATGATGCAGTAAGATCATTTCCAAAACTGGGAAATTTGTTTTCCTGATAGTCAAACCTCAAGGAAAAAATAAGACTGTGGCCATAACCTCCAGACAGAGCTCCTCCACATGACAACAATAGATGGAAAAGGTCGTGGAGGAGTACGGGGACATCTTCACGTCACCCACAGGGGTGCCTCTGCACTGTCAAGTCAAGCACCCCATCGATATGACCCCAAGTTTGGCACTGCCCAATGGACCAATTTATTAATGCTCTGTTCTGGAGAACACAAAATCAAGAGGCAGATTCAGGAGCTGTTGTAGAAAGGTCACATCTGGCGAATTTCATCGCCTTTTGGGAGCCCGATCGTGTTGGTGCAAAAGAAGGATGGGACTTGGAGACTCTGTATTGACTATCGGGTGCTAAACAAGATCACTGTCTGGAATAGGTACCCAATCCCACAAATTGATGACCTTCTCAACCAACTCAAGGGGGGAAAATATTTCAGCAAGGTCAATTAAAGTCTGAGTATCACCAGGTACCAATTGAACCCTACGATGTGTGGAAGACTGCCCTCAAAGCCAATGAGGGCCTTTTCAAATGGTTAGTCATGCCTTTTGGGTTGAAGAATGTTCCTGAAACCTTCATGAGGCTGATGGAAAACATCTTGTGGCCATTCACCAACTCATTTTTAGTAGTGTACTAGGATGGCATCCTAATCTTCAGCCAGACTTTGGAAGAAAACCTCCACCACATCTGACAGGTCCTCCAAACACTGCAACAACACAAGTTGTGTGCCAATTTGGAGAAGTTCACTTTTTGTATAACCTGGGTTAAATATGTGGGAGACATTATTAATGAGTGGGGGGTGCATGTGGATCCAGCCAAGATCCAAGTCATTCAGGATTGGCCAACCCTCTAACAGAGCTCCGTAATTTTCTGGATCTTTCCAATTTCTACCATAGGCTCATGTTGGGATTCTCTCATACCACTTGGCCATTGAGCCAAGTCACCAAGGGAGGAGTAGAAACAAAATTATTTTGGTCTGAATCTCAATAGTAGGCATTCGTAGAGTTGAAACATCACCTCTAATCTTTCCTGGTGCTCACATTACCATAATTGCAACAACCATTTGAGATTGAGATAGATGCCTCAGACTATGCTATTGGGGTATTTCTTACTCAACAGGGGAATCCAGTGGCATATCACAGTGAGACAATGTCCAACATAGTCCGGAAGTGTCCCACTTATGAAAAATAGATGTATTCCATTGTATAGGCTTGCTGACAATGGAAGAATTAAATTTTGGGGGAAGGAAACAGTCATCCACATAGACCACCGACCCTTGCAGTTCATACACACTCAAGAGAAGTTGTAGAACGATCGCCATTAGAAGTGGTCCACATATCTGCAACAGTTTCATTTGAACATCAAGTATAAGAAGGGAAGAACCAATAATGTTAAACACTACCTTAGCCAACCACTGATCATGGTGCTAACCACCATGCTCAACTCTTGTGGGCACAAGACCTTTGACTGGTCGCTTCTCTACAAGAGCGATCCATAATTTTGCCACACATACAAGACGATCTTGGAGGGTAAGAAAGTTCCAAATTTTCACCTCTAGGATGCACTACTATGTCACCTGGGACACCTTTATGTTTCTTCAAGCGAGCGTTCTAAGATGATTTGGGAAGCGCACTACAGTCAGGTCACTGGGCATTTTGGGGTTGAGAAAAAAGTGGCAGTACTACAGAAGAATTTCTATTGGCTGAACCTTCAACTGGATGTTGGGAAGTACATCAGATCCTACACTTCTTGCCCCACTTACGAACCGAACATCAAGATGTAAGGCCTATATACTCCGCTTCGTACCCCTAGTCAACCTTGGGAATTCATCTCCATGGATTACATGTTAGGCCTTTCTTCTACTAAGCATGGAAACATATATGCTTTCGTGGTCGTCGAAAAATTCTCACAGATGGCCATTATGGAAGCCTACAATAAGAATATCACAGTAGCAACCACTGCTAAACTCTTATTTGAATGAGTGTGGGTACACTTTTCGATCCCACAGTCTATCATCTCAGATTCGGACAAGAACTTCCTCAGTAAATTTTGTTTCAGCCTCTCATCAATGGTGGACACCAAGCTCACCAAGGCCAAAACATTCCATCCCCAAAATGATGGCTAGACAGAGGTCGTTAATAGGATTATCCTAAACATTATACGCATGTACAACTCAAAGAATCCATGCACATAGGATAAGATCCTGGCCTATGTATAACATATCTATAACCGAGCTCTCCATAAATAAACTGCCCACAACGCCTTTCAGGTGGGCTTGGGATTCCAGCTACTATGTCCCATTGACATAAGCATGCCATTTGTAGCTACTCAGGATGATTCGGCTCATGTCTAGTCTGAAGTTGACAAGGTGAACAACTTCAAAGAGCTCATTCAGCACATCCGCCAATAGGTTCATGACATATTGGATAGAGCCAATGCCAAGTACAAGCAGTGACATGATCAACATCGGGTGCCACACAAATTATAGGAGGGCAACAAAGTGTAGCTACATTTGGAGAAGGAGCACCTCACTGGACCCCATTGCAAGCTTAGCCTGCTTCGATATGGGCCATAAACCATCACCAAGGTTGTAGGAGAAAACACCTTCAAGTGCAATATTCCACCATTCCTTGGTATGCACCCAATATTCAATGTGGAACACTATCGACCCTACTTTCCACCTATACTAGAAACCTCCGACATGGAAAAATAACTCACACAAACAGAGTTAAACCTAGAATACATGGAATAAGCCACCACAGATCATATCATGGACACACAAATCAATAACAATCATGATCAGAAGATCCAACTGTATCAGGTTGTCAAAGTTGGCCAACTTCAGCACCAAGGCAAGTGGCTCACCAGGGACCAAGTTCAGTAGAAGTTTCCTCATCTCATGGAGGAACTAAACGCAATGGGGACCATTCCTTCCTAAGGGGGAGGAATGATCTAGGTGGAAATTGGTGGCCACCCACCTATTCCACTTGGGGCTGCACCGCTTTTTCTTTCAGTTTTTTGGTTTCCTTAATTATAGCACAATTTACTATTTTTGGTATTTTTTCGGGTCTTGAACGTCCAGAGCCATTTTGAGGCCATAAAAAAGGTTTTTTTTTGGAAATTCGAGATCAAAATTTTTGTCACTCAAAATTTTTAGTCCTCATATATATCTTTCTAACGAGGTATTTTGCACGTCAAACGAAGATCGTATGCCAAAGTTACGTCCCCGGGAAGTTGATGTACCAATTTACCCAAATTGGACCCATAGTTTTGGCGCTTCATCTCCTAGGGTTAAGTTTTCATATGCTTAGGGTTTTCCCATGTTGTTGAATAATAAAAAAGCCCTTGAGCCTCATTGTAACATAGTTCAGAGGCTTGTTTCCACCACATCTCTTCTTAGAGATAAGCTACCAGTGCCCTATCTAGTTTATTTCCATTCTGTCTGTAAGCATATTTCAGTTCTATGATATTGATGAAACGAAGTCTTATTTATGATGCATCTATGCATTTATGTGCATTTTTGTAATTTATTGCATTCCTCCATAAGTCTAGATCATATGTTTTCACAAATAACCCTATAATCTGCACATAAATTCTCAAAATTATCATAATTGCTTGAAAAATAGTGAAAAACATTAAAATATTCTGAAATTTTAAAGCTATAGGAAAAAAATATTATTTTAATAGCCCTGATTTGCTCATAAAAAAAGTAAAAAAGTAAAAAAATATTTTTCCTTTTGTATTTTACAATTTTAGAGCTCTTGAGAGTGCATTTTATCCCAAATATTTAACAAAAATTTGTGATCCATCTAGTGGACCATTTCAAGTGTCATATTCTCCAGGTAAGAGATCATTCCCTATTCTCATCATTCATGCTTTTCATTTTTCATTTTTCATTTTAATGGCTTTTTCTTAATTTTGAGTGTTTTTTAGAAACTAGGGTGTGCTCACATGCTGTCGCACTTTTCCTTTATCAGGGGTGAGCAAGCCTAACTCTCCCAATTCTGGAAAAGTGTGGCTTGAACACTTTTCCCTCGGAAATAGTGTGATAGTTCACTTTGTTTCTGAAGGAAAATTGTGCAAGGTGACGAGGGCACCCAAAAATTATAAAAGTACAACTATACAATATCATTAATTTCATGAAAGGCATAATACTTAACCATTGAAAAGTGTTGCCAACATTCTTTAGCCCAAATGGAAGCTTTTAATAGGTGAAATTTCCCCATGCAAAAATGAATATGGTTTATACTGATCTGCAAGGAGTATGTTAATTTGATTGTAACCAGAAAATCCATCCATAAAATAAAATATTTCATTACTGACACAATCATCAATTATTTGGTTAATGTAAGGAGCATGATAGTTGTCTTTAGGACAATATTTCTTAACATATTTATATGCGACACATACTCTTATTGTCCCTTGATTCTTGTTAACAAGAATAATGTTGGAAGCCCAATCGGTCAAGGGAACAAGATAGATAAAACCAAACTTTAGAAGTTTTAAAAATTCAACTTTGATAGCGAAAATTTTTCAAGAATGTACTTGACATAATGTGTATGATAGGCTTAGCATCCAGATAGGTCTTGATTTCATGAACTACAATTCTTGGGTCAATTCCTGGAATCCCTTCATAAGAGAAAGAAAATAAGTTGCGGAATTCTTGGAATAGGGCCTTATATGTACGAATTTCAACAAGTGAACATGAGGCACGTATATGAATTTTTTCATAATTCCAGCTTTCACTGAGATATTAAGATTTTTTTTTTAGATATATTCTCTAAATTCTTTTCAGATTTAGATCTAAAAATTCATATAGGGGACTCAGGATCATCTACAATCTTAGGTGAAAACATCGTAGAAATTTTTTTCTCAATATTTTCGAAGTTGGGAAGAAAAGAGGAACGGTGATGATAATCATCCCAAGGAATTTTATCTAAATTCATAACTTCCATTATACTCATTTTTGTTCGAAACATGTTATCGAAAGGTTGGGAAATGATATAGGTTCCAACCAAGATGACTGAGAATACTCTTCAATTATCACATTCACTCAATCGATTTCAATAAGAATTATTTTTGGAAATGAATGAACAACTTGATAAGCTACTTATAATGGGCTTAGAGGCATTTGGTTTCCATAGGTGGTAAAATCTAATTTTCTAGGAACAATCTAAGAATAATATGATTCTAGAGTGCTTGATGAGATCATGTTGACCTAGGCAACATTAAAAGGAGTGTTGGGTGGAGGGAGTGCAAAATTTTCCATCAATGATGAATCCTTAAGAAAAATGACGACCACATCATTGTAAGTAGTTTTTTTCCCACAAAGGGTACATTACCAGTTGAATTTGGATATGAAGTGTAGAAATACAACTAGTATACTTTAACTATCACCCCTTGATGATGGAATAAAATCAATCAAAAAATAGACGATACCATTGTAGACATTCCATAAGTCCAACTTTGACCCAAAAAAAGATTGTAATCAAGTTGAGCATCGAAAAATTCTACTTAGATATCAACCATTTTACCCCCTAATTTTATCGATAGGTCATTTAAAATACCATAAGGTCGAAATCCTCTTCCATTAAAATCTTTGAGAGTGGTAGGAGATTGATTTATTTTCAGAGGGCTCAAATCTTTCCAAAAAGAAATAGACACAATATAAGTAGAAGCTCCCTCATCAATTAATGTACGAAAAAATCTCTTGGTTTTAACAAAAACTAGGATTTGAAATTCCATTTGATGAAGGAGTCTAGGTTTATGACTTTCAATATCAAAGGCTATGAGGTTAGAATCCCACAGATCAATTGCACCAATGGTCGACAATAGTAATTTCCTCTGTGTTGGACATGTTTGAAGCACTTCGAGAGATATAATTGATGAAGGAGATTCAGGCAAGCTTCAAAAATGTTATAATTTTGAGCCAATATGGCATGTGGATTAAAATATGACTTTCAAATAAAAAATTTAGGAGGAGGACAAATTATTATGTGATAATTTGGTTTCTTAATATTTAAAGGATTAGAAGAAGGTGGAACCAATAGGTAAGGTTAAATTCTATAATTTTCGTTTGTAGGAGCTTTAGATATATAGTATTAGACCTCATTTCTACCAAAAATTGAGAGTACATCATCATGATATCCACTGATGTGGATGAAGAAGATGAATTGTGAGCAAGTGTTTTACTGTCTTGAGAAGGAAAATGATCTTTCAGGACAATATGTGTAGAGGAAGCTTTTAGGAATTTGCTAACCAATGCATGATGTGAGAATTCCTTAGTATAATGGTCGTCATTAAAAATAAAACAAGGATACTACGGTTTTTTTTTTTCTTCAGAGGGTTCATTTTTCATTGGTTTTTCATTTTGCAAGGAATTTTTTTACTTTTCCCTTCCCCTCTTGATTACTTCAAGGTTGTTGAGGCTTACTAATAGATGATTCTACTACATTAACCTCGTAATTAGTTTGAGGAGTAGTGTTTTCATTGGGCGAATTTTGTGTAGCCACAATAGGAGTATTTTTATAATTACTCTTAGATTGTTTACTCTTGGACTGATGGCTAACAAAACCAATTACACCATCAGAAGTGTGAGATATTGTAGGAGCTGAAAATTGTTGAGTTGTGTTAGATGGGTGAGGCACATTCAAAAAAAATTTGTACAAAGTGTTAGATTATGAATAGACAAGGTCTAAGTATTGGGAATGAACAATAACTTGTTCTTCCATAAAAACTCTTCCCTTAACAACATCTTTCATTATATTTAGAAGTAATGATTTAGCAAAGCATTCAACCAACAATTGATCTGAAATATAAATTTTGACTAAATTATGTCTACATATCCACTCATGTATATGATATGAGATATGAGTGGAATAATATTTTTTTAAGGAAGTCAAAATTTTAGTACTAATGTCATATCGATGGTTAACTAAAAATTAATTAAAAATGTCATTGCTAAGGAATTAAAATTGTGGAAATAGACACATGGTAACTCAATGTACCATTTTTTTCTAGACCTGTTAAATTCTGTTGGAAAAGTTGTAACCTGATGGAATCATGATTTAAGTAGTTTGAATAACACCATAGGTAATAAGTCATCACATGATTTGATGGATATTCACTAGGCTTACCATCAAATTTTAGTATTTCACTTGTTACTTTAGCGTGAATCACTATCCAAAAAGGATAATGATAAATGGTATCATTCACGATCCAGGATAAATATGGTAAATCTAATGTCACAATGAAAGGTAACTTTCAGTTAAAGTCATGTTGATTACACCCTTGAGGATAAAGTCTGACCCCTAAAGGAAGATATCTAGGATATCCTAGAATAGATTTTTTAGTTGGAATTTTCATTGCCCTAAGATAACTAGGGTAACTCATACTAGGTTGAGCTTGAAACAAAAATCCTTGAAATGTTTGACCAAGATATAGTTGACTTTGAAAAGGTTGAACTTGATACGATTGTCCCTATATCATTTGACCCGAGTAAATTTGGCCTTGAAAAGGTTGTCCTTGAGAAGGTTGACTTTGATATGGTGTTTGAATTGTTCCCACACTAGGTTGGCCTATAGGTATCTGCACATTAGACTAAAAAGTTGGAACAATAAAAGATTGAGGTATAGTCTATCCAATTTGATAACTAGATTCTTTAGGAATTGCATGTGTAGGTTGTTGAACTGATATCTAAGGTACACCTTTCATAATCACTTGTGGCATATATTAGAAAGGTATCCGAGGTGTACTTTGGATAGGCTGTTGAACATATACTTGAGGAGTACCATGGACATGTTGTTAAACATATGTCTGTGATATTGTTTGGCTAATTTCTTGGACAAGTTGATAGATAGGAACTTGTGGAGTAGCTTGAATATATTTTTGAACATTGGGAGGGTTCTGAACAATACTCCCCATTCCTAGAAAAGGAGCACCAATCAAGGGTTGAGATATAATAGGTTGACATGGACTAACCTGAGGTATCTACTCAAGGTTTCCAATAACAGGTGGTCCTACAAATAGAGGATACATTCCACTAGGAGGTTTCCCTCTAGGAAGATCATAGGATGGTTTCCCCTAGTTGGATAGTAAATTCCATTTTGATTTAGTTGAGGAGTACCTATATTTATGATCAGAACTAGATCATGGACCAGAATGATAGCTCAAAATTCAAAGTGTTCGAAAGTGTGCCAAACATGAGAAACAAGAAATTTCTTGTCGTTGTGATTCCGGCATCGCAAATGATTAAAAAAACTGACATCATATGAATAATTTATCACAGTTTGAAAAGTCTAGTGAACTACAAAAACTGGACTTTGACCAAGTTTTAAAAAGAGAATATTACCCAGAATATTCCATGGAATATTCCTTAGAATATTACCCAGAATATTCCATGTGGCCCAATCAAGACATGACAAGTGGCATCATGTGATTTTATATTGGGTTGAATTTTGTTTGAATTTCAGCCAATTGAGGGTTGCCACATGGCAGGTCCGGAGCCCGCCACGTGGCCCAAGATCAGCGTTATAAAATTTTTGTGCGACTGCAAAGGATTGGAACATGGGATCTCCCTACGTACAATGTTGAGTCTTACCAATGTTCTATGCCACCGTTTCTTAACATTGAAAGGTTTCTGTTTGATTTTATTTATTAACCATTTTCAGTTTAGGGGTTTGGGAGGCTAGCCCCAAGGGGCCAGCACCTCCCCCAACCATCAACCCATGACCGTGACCTGGAGGTTAAGATTTCTGCCAACGGTTAAATTGTATGATCACATGTTTAATATTAAACCGTAACCACAAGTGATAGTTCGACTTTGATTTTATTAAACTCGACGGTTACGATTAGGAAACTGCGTATTCTGGGACATGTGTCCAACGTCGGTTCAAAAATTTAATGCCACAGTTTTCTAAAACAGTAAGTATGGCCGATTTTTTGGAGTGGGCGCAAATTTTTGAGATTTTCCTATTTTAACTGGAGTTGACTCTAGTGCTCTAGTTTTGGTGGAGCTTCTTTAGGGGACACTAGGAAAAATTTGTTTTGGCTCTATCTTGAGCTAGGGTGAACCAATTTTGGAGTGTCAATAGTCAATTTTGACTATATACAGCATTACAGACTCAATGGAGTAGGTTTTAGAGCCATAAGAGAGATTATAAGCATGTTTTCTCTTCATTGAAGTTCAAGGGGCCACTAGGGCCACCAGGAGGCAACAACTGTTTGAGGCCTAGGCAGGGGAGCTAGAGGCCTTATGCAGAGCTCCAATAGTCAATACTGGATATTTAAGATGTTCTAATCTGACGATATTGTTTTCAGATCCCTTAGAGAACTTTAGAAAGCTGAAAAGCTTCAACGAAGTTCCAGGGGCCATTAGTGCTAGTTTTTTCCTGTAGTAGTTTAGGGCCTAGCCATAAGAGCAAGAGGCCTTAGGCAGAAAACCAATAGTCATTTCTGAATTTAATAAGCATTATGAATCTAATGGAAGAGGTTTCAGAAGGTCTTGAGGACCTCTAGAGGTCAATAACATATTAGATAAGTTTTCAGTGACCATAGTGCTAGGGGGTGTCAACAGGTGTTGGAGGTGAAACCGGAGCAGCCAGAGGCCATTTTCTAAAAATGAATAGTATATATTGAATAATTAATACATTTTGAAACCAATGAAAGTGTTTTCAAAACATTTTTATGAATTCTAGAACTCTAGAAGCTGAAGGGAAGTTTTGGGTAGCCCTGGGCAAACCATGGAGGAAGGCCTAGTTTGGGGATGCAGTGCTCGTTTTGAGCAAATTATCAGCCTATATTTTGTGTCTGATGTGTTCTAGAGACAGTAGGTGTGGTTTTAGGGACATAAATATAATTTTTAAGGAGTTATTTCCAAGGAGAAGCTTAGTGTAGCTCAGTGCACCGACAGAAGGAATTGAGTCTAAGGAAAGCCTAAAGCTGTTTGCAGGGTGATGAAAACCATGATAGGGATATAGATGGTATTTTAAGCCCTTTGGATCAGTTCATTATCCATTGGAGTTAAGAGTGGAACTTGTAAAATAAACTTTACCATAATACTAAAGAGCCAAGTCAAGATGACAAAGCTCAAAGGAGACGTAGCCCATGATATTCGAGTGAACTCCTAGATTAAATTTTCTATCATGTTTGATTTTTTTATTGCTGCATTATGTTGCTATTATACATGTTAAATTTCAACAAGAACAAATGAACGTAAGAAACATAAACAATTAAAAATAATACACCACTTTCAAGTAATAATTCTGCATAATTTCAAGTACAAGCTAGATCATTTATTTTTTTAGCTGAATGGGAGGTTCTTGAAATACATAAAAATTTATCCAGACCATTTTCAGATCAATTTTTGGATACCATATTAATGTATTGTTCTAATTACAAAAGTTTTTACGACATGGGAGTCATGCTATGAGCAATAATTTATATATTAGTAGTAGTTAAACCTGATGTGATTCCAGAAATCCCAGTAGAAACTTGGGAAGAAGGGGTGGCACTCAAAAAAGTTCTAGTAAGTGATTGATGCCTAGTGGGAACTAAAGGTCCACCATATAGGAATGAATCTAGAGATCCCATAAATATATAAGTCACATCAGGATGGATAAGTGGTGTAGTCATATGAAAATAATAGGATAAACTTATAGGATGAGCTTTCGACATGATTCTCATAAGTGTAAAATCAAAAGGAGTACATAAATTGAGGAATACCTTGACCTAAAAAATTTAATGGGTTGAAATACCAAGGAACCAAACAAAAAGGTTTAAAAGGAATACTTTTAACAATTAATAGATCAATTAATATTAAATATTTTCCTCTTCTCCATTAATAATATCTTCAATGCTTAGAAGGATAGTAGGTAGACCAGTTGTAATAATAGTTCTTTGATTTGAAATAGGTAGACCGGTTTTAATAATAGTTATTTGTGATGAAATAGGTAGAGGAGTAGGAGCTATAACAACCAAAGGTGATTTAGGTTCAGAAATGTCAGATTCAAGTTCTTCAATGTTGGGCTCAGTGAATTTTCTATTGATCTTAATTCACCATAAATGATATGAGGTTGTAATGTTTTATTAACTTTAGGTTCATATTGAGCCGTGTATGACTCTAACCTATGTGGTTGAGTTACTTCATATTTTTCTATCTCAAGTTCTGTAACAACATATGTTTTAGGTTGATTTGACATTCCATATTCTATCGATTTTAATTTATCGCTTTGATTTTTTCCAATTCACCAGGTGTGTATTCAAGGGGTAAAACATGCATTCTACGTGAATGTCTTGGAATTATTCCACGATGAATTTTATTAAAGGTTTATTCCAAATTTTAATCAACGAGATAAATAACCAAAATCAAATAAAAGAGAAGCTAGGTAGAAAAGGATTACCAAGCCACTATGAACTATGTAATATCATTTCCGGTACATGCAGGTAATATCCATGAATTTTATATCAAGTGTATCACAAATGAAAAATTATACAACTTAGTTACCTATGGATGGTATGCAACCTAGAGGGGGTTTTCTGATATACTTGAGGTACGTGGAATATTAGTCTTTGTTAGTGTTGTCTAATGCGTAATGTACAACAGGAAGCATTATAATATACCTTTAATACGTGGAGCGTCGTCCGATATACCCAATGGTAATGGAGAATGATATTATATGCTTATGTATGTGGAATGCTTACTACCTGCTGAATGTAACACAAATAGTTAATGACAACTCCTATGTTTATATATGTCGAAACACATCTTTTAACCTAGAACCATCTAATGTTTGGTTGATCTAATGTTTGATTGATTTTATAGTTCCTCTTTTCATTAAAGTTGATTTAATAGATATGGTTTAAATGATATCATTATTTGACTCGAATAATTATAATGCAACAAACATGAAAAAACGAATCTTTTGATTTGATAAAATTCTATCTATGGTAAAGTGAAAGTTTTTTTTCGATATTAAAAAAAAATGCAACATTTCTAATTCACCATATTTTTTTTTATCAAATATAAAATTTTAGCTTTCAAACTTAATGCAATGCAAATATTTCAGTTCTTGAATTTCAATTCATCAAATAACACAGCAATCACAAAAACACTTTTTGAACACAAAAATCTAAGCTTGAAAATGAAAAAGACAAAACCAACAAGTATTTGAAATCAATCATTTCAAATTAATTTAATTAATACCAAACCACTGAAATCATAATTCTTAGTTGGTTCTCTCCTAAAAAGAAATAATCACTATTCACTCCAATTTCAACAAAAGGAACAAATTCATCAACGAAAAATACTTAACTTGAAAAACACTAACTTTCACCAATTCCAATGATTCTTTAAAATTAGGTAAGAAAAGTACTAAATATGATCCTTTGAAAGAATAAAGACAAACACGTCCTATCTCAACAATGACCTACCTTTCTTTTTATAAATCAACAATTTACGAGACCAAACCTTCAAGTCTATTTTGCTAACATGAGTAATTTTTCAAGAAGGAAATTAAAAACATCTAATAAAACTAAAGTGGACATTTTATGTATGTAAATAGACCCAGGAAAAAAAAACAACAAAAAAATTATGGACCCACAAGGAAAAAACCCTAATGTTTCAAAAAATTTAATATCGTCGCAGGTGATCAGTTAGATTCAATGCAGTGTCGCTATATTGCTGAAGGAAATATGTGCAATTGTCTCTTTGTTTCTAAAATAAAAGTGAAAAACTCGAGAAAAAGTCAAGAAAAATAAAAGCACATCCACATTTCAACAAATTTATCTTTTTAGAGTGTAACTATAGTAAATCAAGGTAACAGAAGGAAATAAAATATCATAGAAAGGCACAATGAAGAACAATGTGTTCCCCAGTATGGTACCCAATTTTTTAGTTGGACAAAATATCGTCTTGCAGACAAGACAATATTTCCCTAGATTGAATGACTAAATCTAGTAACAAACAAACAAAATAGTAAATCTTTCCCTATGTTCATTCTTATTGAATTATAAGCAAGAGTAATGGAGTACAAACCCACACCTTTGAAACGAAATTCCTAATGAATATCCTCGGTATGGTTTGATGCAAATTCCCAATGCTTAGAATGCAAAGCTAAAAACATATTAACAATAAAGGATCAAAGGCATATGACATATAAATGACTCAATAAAACCTATACTAGTGATCAAGGAGACTAGTGACTAATATCATTATCAATGGAAAAATGGAAGTAAAGACACAATGCGTCAACTCCATTGAATAATATAGTGAGAAAGAAAAGCTATTTTGTATTATAATTGAATGAAAAATAGAAATAAAACCTTATCCTTGATGTTTCAAACCTCCTCCCAATATTCTGCAATCCTTCCTTAAGCGACAAGCTTCTAGCCTCAATCTAACAACATAAGTTTACATAGAAAGATCCACACTTTTCCTCTGGCCTGTGTTGAATTTATTGGCCAAGAGGGAGAGGTTTGAGATGCTCTTCTCAAGGGATGAGATCCATGAAGAGAGGGATTAAGGTTCCACAAGAGATGGAGTTTGATCAATAAGTCAAGCGATGAGGCCCAATTAGTTAGGAGTTTCAAGCCTTCTAGTTGGGAAATATTCTCTCGACAAGGCTTCTAGAAATTGCTTTTAATTTTTACCTATAAGAGTTTTTCACACCTTTTAATGGCAAACATAGTTCAATATTGAACATGCCATAAAGATCATAACTATGTTTGCACAGGTAGTGACTAGGAAAAAGTGTGATGATGCTTGAAAATAGGTTTTTAATAAGATAACTCAAAATTCTTGTTGTCTTTGGGATTGTTTTTATTTCAAAATTGTAGGGGATTGCTTTGGAAAACTTCATTGGATCAGTGAGAGATCCATATTGGTGGTCATTTTACTATTAGTGACTAAATGACATGTAACACTCATTTGAAACCACACTTGAGCAAGTAATTGTCCAACTTGAAATACTAGCGTTTTCCATTCTCATTCAAATTATTATTGAATACCCACTTCATGCAAATTAAATTTTTGTTTGTTGGTCTAGGAAAATCTCCCAATATTTATTTTTCTCTATCTGGTCTATTTCTTCATGCATTGATTTTAACTAATTATCACCCTGACTAGCCTATGTAACATCCTTTGGTTCTATAACATCCCTTGGTTAAAACTTTATGTAATAAAGTTAATAAAGGAAAAATAAGACCATGGGAAAGGGACACATATTCCAAACTGAATTTTGGGAAAAGCAACCTACTGTGGGTGTTCATTCAGTTTATTATGGTTAAAGGAAATTGGAAAAGGCAATGGTTGAGGATTTTGAAAGGAAAAAAAGCTATTTTTGGCTCACTATTTATGAAAATAATGTAAATTAGGAGAAAATGAAGGTGATATGTCACAGGTTTCATGTAAGGAGGAAAATGAAGGAAAATAAAGTAAAATGAAGAAAATAGAGGCATCAAAGATAAAAAGGATTATGAGGATTAATTCACATTATATTTTCAGTTTAGTTTTAGAGTTAGTCTCAAAAAGGATAAGAGAATCCATAGGAGAAATATAGAAAGCAAGGAAAGGAAAGAAAAGGAAAAGGAAAAGAAAGCAAAGGAAATGAAAGGAAAAGTAAAGGAAGGATAAGGAAAGAAAAGGAAGGCAAGGATCAAGTATATTCAATGAGAAAACTTGCAGATAATAGGTTACATATATGATTTCCTACCTTTGGCATGCATTATATGTGTATGTTGATATATGGTTCTTTTAATATCATTGGAATGGATTTTTCCAGGGTTTGATAGTGGATTCTTAGCCTAGCCTTGTCATTTTCTGATAGCCATGGTGTGATGGGATTGTTCTCTGTTTTGATCTTTCGATTGCTAGATGGTTTCGAAATATGGGGTTAGGTGATATCAAGAAAATTCCCAAAGGCCTAAGAATCCATTGACCGGTAATGGTGGGACACACATTAAGCCTGAGGGTGGAGATGGAAAAATTCCTCAAGGACGGTGAAAAAATTATGAGGCATCCAATATCGGTTCGGTTTTGTGATCTCGACACCAATTTAGGTGTGATCACAGTATGGAGAGGGTAGAGGTGGTTTGGCCTATGGATTTAGTTAGTTTTCCATGGACTGGTTTATCTCATGAGATCCCACATTAATTCTTGGAATATGGCATGGGTTTGATTGACAAAAGACAAATTTGACTTAGCTAATCTATGGTCAGGTGGAACATGCAAGTCCCGAACTTGGTTGGTATTTTCCTATGGTTAATAAAAATTAAATTTCTTTTTCTTTTGGTAAGGAAATGTACTATTTATTATGCATATTTGATGGTTTTTCTCTTATTTTTATTTATATGGTTATATGTTGGTTATAAGCATCGTTTTATGATAGATATTAGTCATGGCTCTATTTTTGTTTTCACTCATAACTGAATAAGTAATGAATGCAATACCCATTTGATGTTAAGAAAACTAATGAGAGAAGGCATGGACCCTTATTGTTAAAACTAATATGATTTTTGAGTCCCTCGTGTTTATAATTACATTCATGACCCGTAGGTTACATATCTACCAAGGTTTTGAAAACGTTTCAGTCCTGATTGGGGGTGATCAGGTCAAGTCTTGGTTTCAGTTTTTGGTTTACAAATATTTTTTTCATGCCTTTTATGAGTTATGGAAGTTTGATAGCTTTCTTGGTAGAGGCCTAGCTCTAACCCTAGAAAATAGACTTAATCCTTGTAGTTGCTGGTACAACACTGGAATAAAGAGGCCATAGTTACATTGATGCAGGCCAATGGGAGTGACTAGGAATCCATAGTCACTTGGAGGCCTTGGAAAGGGAGCGACTGGGGCTCTTAGTCTATAAAAAGGTGATTTTTCAGAGGGGTTTGATACCTGGAGGGGTGGGGTTACTCCTAGAGGTGTCATGGCACCTAAGGGAAGTCAATAAGGTCTTCTTGTGTCGAATCCATTTCCTTAAATTAATTTAGGAGGTTGAGTCATATCATAGTGACACTCATCTCATATTTACCCCAGGAAAACCAGTGAAAGTGGGTAAATGTGGGAGGAAGCATTACAGGGTGGTATCCGAACATGGTTCAAATATTTAGACTAGATGGGATAGATGCATGTTGTTATGCATGCATTTTCATGGTTGATATTGTCATGCATGAGGTAATTACATGTATTTTATGTCATTATGATGTTATTGGTATGTTATGATACTGATCTGTTAGTCGAGATCACTCCGAGATAGAGTAGGAGATGCATATCATCAGAATAAGGTTGCAACATTATCCTTCGGGGTAAGAGCATATTGTCATATTGGTATTGTATGTTTGACATGAAGGTATGTTAGTTAATGATTATTATAAGCATTATGGTTGTGTACATGTATATCAGTCTATGGTTTTCATGGTTACATGTATGATAGATCTTAGTTAATCAGTGTGATCATATGTACCTACGTCAGTTATATGAAGGATAATAACTTCTTGTCATATGCATTATAGTGGTATGCATGATGGTTATGGTAATTGTACTTAGGATCTTCATGTTATATGTATCATGCTAATTTGGATTGGCCTATACATATGGTTAGGGCTATGACAATCAAGTATGATTCGATACACTCATGATATTGTGTCATAATAATCTAGATTGACTGTGGATATGTGATTGTTATGAATGAATGAAAATTGTTTATGAGTTTATGATGTGAACATGTTAGCTAGTTACTGTTATGGATATAATGACCTTGATTACGTTTGGGTTTATATGTTGTGAAGTTATATCGTGCTAATCTATATTGATTGTGCAAACAAGATAGCCTCCCTTGAGATACATTAAGGTCTGAGTTTGATTATATCATCGACTCAGTGATTAAATGTTTGATTATGTCATCTATTTGTTGTTTGAGTGTTTTGTGTCTATTATGTCATCTATTTGTTGTTTGAGTGTTTTGTGTCTATTATGTCATATATTTGCTATTTGAATACTTGAATAGTTGCATGATATGATTTTGTATCTATAATATTGCATGAATGAATGGTATTATTTGAGATGGATGTACATATGTGTTGAGAACAACTTATATGTACTTGAGTGTAAGTAGGTGATACTTGTAGCATTATGTATTATGACTGATGAATGTGAGTTGATTGTTGATTATGACATTGTTTTTAGACTTGGTAAAGGTTGATTTCAAATTATTAACATATGATGTTTTGATCTTTGGAACATTTGGATGACATGTGTTCTCAATTACAAGGCATTATGCTTGGCACAACAAGTTAAGATAACTCTTATATTGTTATATTTATTTATACATTGAAAGTCGTGTGTTTATGGTAGTATGATATATGGAATTGCATGGGATAGATTTTTCCATGAAATCTTGGAGAAGAAATAGGATGATATTTCCTTTGGAAGTATTGGGAAGCCATGGGGATTGAGTCATGGTGTTTCTTTCTAGTCTCATGCTTTTTGTCTTTTGTGATTTGTGGTGTGCTAAGTCCCTATAATACTAGTGTGTCCCTTTATTGTTATTGTTAGTGTAGCCCACTTATAGTTATTGTTGTGCCCATTTAGTCCCCATATTTTTATTATTGTTCCCATAGAATCGCACTATTGTTATTGTTGTGCCCTTACATTGTTATTTTTATGTTGGCTAGGACTATATTGTGACCCCTTGGGCTCCTATATATATAAATGAGGTTTTTTCATTTGTATCATCCAAGAATTGTTCATTTATGTAATGTAAAGGAGGTTTCCCCCTCGAAGAGGCTTATTTATAAGTCTTTGATCTATATTTTCTTATATTTTGTGAGCTAGATTCATAACATTTGGTATTAGAGCTTTGGATTCCAGGGTTTTGCTACTACAAAAAAGTCATCTTGGAATTTGTGCTACAACTTTTTTTCTAAGAAGGTTAAGAAGCTAAAATAAAAACCCATTTGAGCAGAAATTCTTAGGAAATGTGCGTAAAAATTGCAGATCTTGGTTCACTATATTTTAGGAGATATGATCTGAGGAAGTTGGGGTTTTTGCATAGGGGATTCATTCAATGAACCTCTAACATATCACATGCGATCAAAGCATATTAAACAATACCCTTAATTTGAGTACCTATTGGAAAATACCTCTAAATATCACATTATTTAACCCCCTACCAATATAAACCCAATACACCTTCCCAATTTAAAAATCCCCTACTTTCACAATATATTGTAGGTATCCATTTTTTCATTAACATTTTTTATACCCCTTTATATTTTTTCATTTACTTTGAGCTCCATTTTTTATACATGCCAATATAAAAACCCTTTACCCCCTATATATCCCCCAATATATTATGTCATTTTTTCCTCATTATATATCCCCCAATATGAACCCATGTGCTATTGTATTGATCCTGCATGAAGCCCCTGTGGGTTTTTATAGGTTCCATAATTTCATCTCAAACTGGTGGCCAAGGGAAAATTGTCATAACTTTCATTTCAGACATTGGATTGGAATTCTGTCATTAGGGAATTTTGAGGTCTAAAATGGGCCTCCTAAGGAAATTATAAAATAATAGTGTAACTAATAAAATAATATTTGATTACATCATGAAATTTTAGAAGGAAAAAAGAAAAAACTACTTTTGCAACTCGTATTTTCGACTTATCTCCCAAATTTTTTACTCAAATTTCGAGGAGTACTTTTTGGATGAAAAATTTCATTCCTCATCCAAGGAGTACCCATGTTGCATAATTTCGATGGATCTTGCTACATTAAAAATGAGAAATACATGAAAATGTGATTGCAATCACATTTTTTCATGTATTTCTCACTTTTTGTATAGTAGGGTTTATCAAAAGTCTGCAACATGGGTACTCCTTGGATGAGGAATTAAATTTTGCATCCAACAAGTACCCCCACTCGAAATTTGAGTAAAATCTTTGTGAGATCCGTTCAAAATACGAGTTGAAAAAGTAGTTTTATTATTTTATTATTTTTTAATCTTTTTACCCTTTTACATAAAAAATGGTGAATCATCCCCCATGGTTGACATCATCATCTTGAATCCTATTGGTTCTTATAAAGTTTATTTTGGTTGCACATTTTTCTTAGTAGGCCCATTTTAGACCTCAAAATTACCCTAATGAAAATGTGGCCGAAAGTGCATGGAATTTAGTTTCTTTTTTTTCGATTTCAGATCTGAAGGATGAAACAGTGACACATGTCACTCCATAAGAGTTCACTCTACTGAACCAGTCCATAATTAGGTCAATGTGGGAGATTGGATATAAATTTTCCTTGAAGAATCCAACTCCAGTCTTACCTATGGCATTGGAAAGAAGACTCATAGGGATACTAAAGGACCGAATTTAAAATTTTGGGGATCTGAAATTACAGAGATAAATTAGTTTCAATATCGAGCTCCTCAAAAGCAAGAAAAATGTGTGTATCATTTTTTTTTTAAATTTCATAAGTCTTGTTTGAAAAGTCAGTTTGAAGTGATTCTAAAGGCATATTGAAGCATAGATATCTGTATTGGGTTCTAAAATCCCCCCAAAAAGAATTCCACACCCATTAAGCCCTTAGAAGGCTCTACTATGACTCATGAAGAGGAAGAAGTGAAACATGATATATCAAAATTATGATACCAAGTGCAACAAATTTTGCTTTTGCAAAAAGTAACAAAAAATGAAATGGAAGCTAAGATGGATGGTTTGAAGAAAGAAATGAATGGTATAAATAATGGCGTGGAAGCTAAGATTGATGGTATAAAAGAAAAAATGAAAGGCTACATGGAAGACATGAAGAATGATATAAAAGCCGAGATGGAAAGTTTGAAGGAAGGTTTGGAAAATTTTCTGCAAGAAATGATTCCTAATGGCGAAACAGTAGTAGATGAAACTCATGATGAGAACAAAAGAAATGTTAATCATGATTTCATAGAATCTAATGTTGGATTTAATATCCACCATATTCCAAATATCGATATGAGGAACTTTTATGGCAAGGATCCAGTAACATGGATGCTACAAATGGAGCAATATTTTGATCTCCATAATGTGAAAAACACACAAAAGGTACACATTGCAACTTTATATTTAGAAAAAAAATACATCTGTATGGTATTGATGGATTTTCTCTCATAAAAAAATTGTCACTTGCTCAATTTTACGGAGGAAATGATAGCACATTATGAGGATACAAAGAGAAACACCTTCTTTAGCCAATTGATAAATCTAGAACAAAAGGGTTCAATAGTGGAGCACATTGAGGACTTTCAAAATTGAATATAAGGGTAACTGATATTCCAGAGGAAAATAGGATTGATGTATTCATAGGGACTTTAAAGGATAACATACAACATGAGGTTCACCTTTGGGAACCTTTTTAATTAGAGAAGGCATTCAAGTTGGCTAGAAAAATTGAAAAAAAAATTATTTCGACAAGGAAGCAGACCACTCACAACTATAAATATGGTAGTGTTGCTAATCCTAGACTTCCACAACCTACAAGGTTGACACCACAACAATTGGAATAAAAAATATCAAAAGGGATTTTATAAATTTGTGATATAAAATACACTAAAGGTCATAAGTGTGCTGAGAAGAAATTATTTTACATAGATTGTGAAGAGAAGGAAGAAAAGGAACAAGAAACTTCAAAAGAAGAGGATATACACTAGGAACCAACCCTAGAGGAAGAAGAAATTAGTCTGACCATATTCTGTAATGAATTGGAAGGAATTACCACTCCTCAAACTCTCAAGATAGAACGACATATCAAGAAGAAAAATGTAACAACGCTTGTTGATTCGGGTAGAACCTATAATTTTATTCATTGTAAGACAACCTAGGAATTGAATTACTTCCTATACCCAACACCAAAGTCTCAAGTTATGGTTGCAAATGGAGGAAATATAAATTTCTCTAGAAAGTGCCATAATATCAAAATAACCATGGGGGGATATTTATTGAATAGTCAATTTCTCTCCATCCTAATTGGTGGTGATGATTTTATACAAGGAGTACAATGGTTACAATATTTGGGGACGATATTTTAATTTTCAAGAAATTTTCTTGAATTTTTTTTCAGAAGGAAAGGAAGTTAAATTATGGGGAATCCCAGGGAAACCAAGAATGATAACCAACTCTAATGTCATGACAAAGCTTTTGAATAAAGAAAAACGAGGCATAATTACACAATTATGCTCATTAAAGGTTCAAACATCAAAATAAGTCTATTTCTCCAGATCTCCAAAAAGTCTTGGACAATCATTCCAAGGTATTTGAGACTCCCAAAGGACTCCCACCTATTCGTGATCATGATCATGCTATTCATTTGATTTGAGGATGTGTTCCTCCAAACATCAAACCTTACAAATATCCTTATGCCCAACAGAGTGAGATTGAACGTATGGTTGCAAAAATGCTAGAGGCTGGTATAATTCAACCTAATCAAAGTTATTTCTCTACTCCAGTAGTATTGGTGCACAAGAAGGATGGAACGTGGTATATTTTTCCGGATTATAGGGAGCTAAACAAGCTCACTATTAAAGATAAATTTCCCATCCCCGTCATTGATTAATAATTGGATGAATTACATGGAGAAATTTACTTCACCAAGATGGTTATTCATTCTGGATATCATCAAATTAGAACAAAGACTGAAGAAATTCCGAAAAAAACATTAAAAACTCATGAGGGTCATTATGAATTTTTTGTCATGTCTTTTGGCCTTACTAATGCACCTTCCACATTTCAAGTTTTGATGAATTCCATTTTCAAACCATTCCTTAAAAGAATTGTGTTATTATTTTTTGATGATATACTAATCTACAAAAAGTCTTGGAAGGATCAAGTTTGACATGTTGATATGGTGCTAAAACTATTGGAGAAGAAAAAATTATATGCAAAAAACTCAAAATGTTTCTTTGGAGTACAAGAGGTGGAATATTTGGGTCATATTATATCTCATGAGGGTGACCCTAACAAAATTAAATCCATTAAGGAATGGAAAATCCCTACAACCGTAAATAATATTCAAGGATTTGTGGGGTTAACAGGGTATTGTCACAAGTTTGTTAAGAATTATGGGAGAATATCGACACATTTAACATAATTACTAAATAAATATGCATTTTCTTGAACTCCAGAATCAACTAAGGAATTTGAACATCTTAAAGAGGTAATGTGTGAATCACTGGTCTTAGCTACGCCAAAATTCACAAAAACCTTTATTGTGGAATATGATGCCTCAGGAAATGGAATTGGTGTGGTTTTAATGCAAGAAGGAAGACCCGTTTCTTTTGAAAGTTGTCCAATCAAAGGAAAGTATTTACTAAAACCTATTTATGAGAAGGAAATGTTGGAAATACTACATGCACTAAAGAAATGATGACCTTACCTAATGGGAAGACCTTCAATTTAAAAATATATCATGATAGTCTTAAATTATTTTTGCAGCAAATATTATCTTCAGATGTAATATTCCAAAATTAGCATGCAGCTAATTGGAATATTGTTTTTTTCTTTTGACACCTAGGAGATGAATAAATGGGTAAGGAGACCCATAAATTTATAAAATAGGAATAAAATCCCTCATGATGTGAAAAGGGATCATAATAATAGCTGGATTTTTCACCCTCATGTGTGAATAGGGGAAAATACATGTAGACAAGGTCAAGTTTGACGAAGTCAACATCGCTGGAATGAATGGTGGAGATCATCTATGGAGACAATCTAGTGATAGTGGGAGGAGGATTCCTTGGTGGAGGAAACCCTAATGAGTGGGACCCATGATGAGAAGGCTTCCACTTGTTTATAATGAGGGCAAGGCAGCCATAGCAAGATATGTTATGGATTATTGATTTTTTGGTCTACATGACTATTGTGCATTCTTCAGCTGTTTATTTGAGATTGCTATGCTGCTTAGCACAAAGTATTCCTGTTTAGGAATTACATCTCCTTTCTTGAGAGGCCTCTTGAAGGAGCTTGCATTGAATTTCTCCACATCCAGGCTTGAGTCCAAGCTAACTCCTTTAGCTACAGCACAGTTTCTGTTTAGAGCTGGGTTGTGTTACAAGGTGTTGCAGTGGAGGGTTGAGAACACCACTTCTGGAGCTTGTTTTTCAGAGAAGGAAGCTTTCTTTCCTTTGGGAGATTAATGAGGAATATTTTGGAGCATATTTCACATCTTGGAACTTGGCCAAATTATTTCCCATCACCTACAGCGTAGTATCTCTCCTTGATAGTGTTATTTCAGTGAGCATTTGCAGTAAGGGATTTAATTGCTTGATTGGAGGGTGAGATCTTTAGTGATTGGATCAGCCTTTCATCTGAAGGATCCATTGGATGATATTTATTCATCACATGTATCATCTTTAGCCATCTTCATCTAATTCTTGAGTTGGAGCTGCTACTCAGCCCTAGGGCTGCACTCCGACATTTTTGAAGTTTTTCATATTTCAGGAAATCCTTTCCGGATTGTCTTGAAAATGTATTTGGGAGCTTATATATTTACTCCCAACACTTTTGGAGCCATACATTGGTATATATTTGTATTGAAACTTTCCAGCAGCATTTATACTCAATAAAACTGCACTGTCATAGCCTTGGGCATTATTTGTGTAGCAGTGTTCTTCATATTTCATGTACATGTTCTCTTGAGGTTAGTTTTGCCTATCTTGAGTGACTATTTCCTCAAGGACTTGTATACATTTTGTTTTTATTATCTTAATGTGATGGCTATATGATCTTCTTACATTACATGTGTTGATTTGTCACTGCTATTTCCATTATTGTGTTTGTATATTGTTGCTTCCCCATTTTGGGATATTACAATGGTATCAGAGCATAATCTTGGCTTAGCTTGTGGATCTCAGCCATTATGCTATTAGAAGAATAAGAAGAAGAAGGAAAAGATCAAAATGAAGGAAAGAATGAGCTTTGTCTCATCATTTTTCAGAACTATGAAGAACCTCTCCAAGGAGGTGAAGCAAATGAAAGAGGAAAAATAAAGTTGCAGTGAGACCTCTAAAGGGTTTCAAGAAGAGGAAGGTCCATGTACTTCATATTACAAAAAGAAAGAACCAATGTTGCAAAAATATGGAGGAAACTTGGATCACAAGATTCTAAGTGAATACCTTGTTGAGTACAAATCTCAACCTAGAGCCTTCAAGGAAACTATAACTTTCCCACAATTCATTCAACTGGAGGAAGAAAGGAGACCTTGTAGCAAAGGGAGAATCAAGGGAAATAGGTTTCTATTGTCTAATTTTGATGGGTCATCTACAGCAAGGGCCTGGGCAAGGAAAATAGACGCATTCTTCCTACTACATCCAATGGTAGAAAGAGAGGATGTAGAGATTGTAGTGCTACACCTTGGGGGTGAAGTAAAAATTTGGTGGTTCAGCCATTTGAGTCATGCAAGAGTGGCTACTTTTGCATAATTTACTCAAAGGCTGGTTAAAAAATTTGGCAAGGAGAAATCAAAGTAGGAGGAGCCCTCACCACCATTGGAGGAAACTTGTATCAGTGCTAATACAACTACGGAGAGCAGCCATCATCCTCAATAGTTGGGAAAGACAACACATTGGAAGAAGGAACTCTTGCATCCTTACAAGATGTTCCCAAATTTCACCAAGGTATGCCTAAGTTTCCATTTCCTATTGTTTCAGAAAAACTTATGGAGGGTTGTATACCATTTCATACTACTAATTTGGAACAACAGAATTGCACTGCATTGTGCAGCCTTGAATTGTTCAAGGAAGGGATGGAACATCATCCTAATGTACCATTATGGAGCTGCACACAACCCTTGAGGTTGGGGTGTGGATTTTTGGAGGATAGGATGGACCTTTTCCAAAACAAACCTATGCAGAACTCTATTTTCATCCTTGAGTTGGAGCATGTGACAACAAATACATCATTTAGGAGATTGACAACACTGTCACTAGGTAGCAGTAAGGAGTTGGGGGCCCTGCTATCATTAGAGCATTCTAATGACCATCATACTTGTATGAGATTGGATGAGAACTAGTTGATCAATGAGAGACCCTTTGTCTTTCATCATGATGAAGGATATATTGGGATGAGCATTGTGTAGGTTTACGAGGAGGTTTTTCCTCCAACACACTTGGATATTTATGGATTCAAGAGGGTAATTGGTGTGGGATATTCTCTAAGAGATCTCCAAGGGGTTGCATTTCAACAATCCCATGAAATGCAAAGGAAGAAATCTGATTTGGGAGGATGGCATTCTTCATTGGAGGAGTACCAAGATTAAGCATGGTGGGAGATACCCACATTTGTATGTATGGGTATGGATGGTGAGGAAGAGGTTGGTTAGTCACCTACATATCTATGAAACCGGGCAGTATGAGGCTTGGCTACGTTGGCTACTCTTGAAAGAGTTTGGCCATCTTGTGACATATCCTCTTTCAAAGGGTATGTGGGTGGAGAAAACTTCGCAGGACCCTTGCATCATATGGCAGTAAGGAATATGGATGCATTGTGTTGGTATGAAATTCTTCATATCAATCATTATGTTTTCACCTTAGGATTTTCATTATGGAGGTGTGAGGGGGCAATAAGAACTATTGTTTTTGGTTCCTCTTGGGAGGGCATGGGAAGATTTGCTCCCATGCATTGCATGATATTGTAGGAGTAGGTGATGGCAATATCATGGTGCAAAGGGGCTACTCCTTAGCCTTGGATGATCGGGAGGTACTTCCACTTTGGAAGGAATTTCCCATATATAGTAGCATTATGGTAGATGTTTTTGACAATGGACATGTCAAAGAATGGAGCTATGAGTTGGCAAGAGCCTATTTACATTGGCCAACAACGTTGTCACTTGGGAGTTTAGGTTTATTGATAGAGTGTCCCCAGGATCACTTCACATATGATGCACCTGGTGGACAAGGAGGAGGTGAGAGTGATGGAGTAGTGGATGGAGACATCTATTATAGAGATATGATCTTCTTAACTTGGATTTCCAAGCATAATAAGGAAGATCTTCATGCAGCATATGGTTCCTTCCTCTTCATGGGAGTATGTCACACCACTATAGAGGACTTATTCATGGATCCATATATCATCTTACTTCCAGTTCGTGGTAATAATTTTGTTGTTTCTTTTATTTATTATCTAACACAATATTTGCATACTCTTACCATTTCTTTACAGTGCATTTCTCCACAAGAGGGAAAGCCTCTCATTGGGCTCCATGGTCAATTTTGGGCCAAATTATATGATGGATACAGCCATATTTTGTGTGGCCATGGGCAAGTGTTTTATTATTTCATGTATGCTCATTTGATATACCAAGCCATTTACTATTCACTAGTAGATGTGATGACATACACAACTAGCAATTTGTCAAGAAACAACTTGCCATGTTATTTTCTAAAACAAAAGTTAGGAAAACTGCATTGTGACCACTTGGAAAACTATTGGTACCTTTCAGAACTATATAAAACCTTCAGTATTTTTATCATTTGGATGCCATATGGTGATCATGTCATATTCATCATATATGGAATGGTTTGGGCCAGCTTGATTTATGACACGGGAGAGATGATCTTTGGAGATTTAGTTTTCTTCTTGCCACTTGAGGGCAACATTATTGCAGCCCAATATTAGCAGATAATCTCCACTTATCATAAGTGGAGAGAAGGACAGTGTGGGGTAGGATATTTTTTCTACCATGTTCAGTTATTCAGCCCACCTACATTGCAGGAGCCAAAGGTGGAGGATAATTTTTAGGAGTTGCCATGTTGGGAGGTAACTCATTTTTTATGGATGATAGCTTGGGGATGGAGGATCCACATGGCAATGATGGTTCCCAATGAATTTCAGATCCCATGCCTCAAGGGGACCTCTAGACAGCACCTTATTTCCTCCTTAAGTATTTTACTTCTTCATGATGATAGTTATTTAGCTAGCTTGCATGCTTGGGAGGGGCAATATGGAGATTTATTGATGAGACAACATCTCATTCCTTGGAGGAGTTTATCATATGTGGATACTATAGGAGGAGGAGGGGAGACTTCTTAGTTCTATCCTTGTATTTGTTGAGGATAAGTAAAATTTGGGAGGGGGGACTGTAATATTCCAAAATTAGCGTGCAACTAATTGGAATATTCATTTTTTCTTTTGACACCTAGGAGATGAATAAATGGGTAAGGAGGCCCATACATTCCTAAAATAGGAATAAAATCCCTCATTATGTGAAATTGAATTATAATAATAGTTGGATTTTTCACCCTCATGTGTGAACAAGGGAAAATACATGTGGACAAGGTATGACCAAGTCAACAGCGCTGGAATGAATGGTGGAGATCATCTATGGAGACAACACAATGATAGTGGGAGGAATATTACTTGGTGTAGGAAACCCTAATGAGTGGGACCCATGATGAGAAGGCTTCCACTTGTTTATAAGGAGGGAAAGGTAGCCATATCAAGATATGTTATGGATTATTGATTTTGTGGTCTGCATGATATTGTGCATTCTTCAGTTGTTTAGTTGAGATTGTTGTGCTACTTAGCACAAGGTATTCCTACTTAGGAATTCCATCTCCTTTCTTGAGAGGCCTCTTGAAGGATTTTTCACTTCATTTCTCCACATCTAGGCTTGAGGCCAATCTACCTCCTTCAGCTATAGTGTAGTTTATGTTTAGAGCTAGGTTGTGTTGTAGGGTGTTGCAGTGGAGGGTTGAGACCACTACTTCCAGAGATTTTTTTTCAAAGGAGGAAGCTTTCTTTGATTTGGGAGATCAATGAGGAATATTTTGGAGCATATTTCACATCTTGGCACTTGGCCAACTTATTTACCATCACCTACAGTGCAGTATCTCTGCTTGATTGTGTTATTTTAGTGAGCATTTGCAGTGAGGGATTTCATTGCTTGATTGGAGGGTGAGATCTTCAGTGATTGGATCAGCCTTTCTCCTGAAGGATCCATTGGATGAGATTTATTCATCACATGTGTCATATTTTTCCATATTCATCCAGTTCTTGAGTTGCAGCTACTACTCAGCCCTAGGGCTGCACTTCGGCATTTTTGTAGTTTTTCATATTTCAGGAAATCCTTTCCAGATTGTCTTGAAAATGTATTTTGGAGCTAAGATCTTTACTCCTGACACTTTTTGAGCTATACATTGGCAGATCCATGTATTGAAACTTTCCAGTAGCATTTATACTCAATAAAACTACACTGTCATATCCTTGGGCATTATATGTGTAGCAATGTTCTTCATATTTCATGTACATGTTCTCTTGAGTCTGGTTTTGCCTATATTGAGTGACTATTTCCTCAAGGACTTGTATACATTTTTCTATTATGATCTTAATGTGATGGATATACAATATTCTTACATTACATGTGTTGATTTTCCATTGCTATTTCCATTATTGTGTTCATATATTATTTCTTCGCCATTTTGGGATATTACATCAGAAGAGCAAAAAAAATGGGTCACAAGGAAGTTGGGTTATGAATTTGAAATCATCTACAAAAAATGGAATAAAATTTTTGTTGCAGATTCACTCTAAAAAAAGGATGAATATGTACACACATTTGTTTGTGCCATTTCACTTATCCAACTTGAGTGGATAACCGAAGCAAGGGATGAATGGAGGAATGATGAAGAGGTGTGGACACTAATTCAAAAATTGCAGCAAGATCCTAGTACATATGAAACATTTAGCTCAAAAAATGATTCATTATGGTACAAAGATCACTTATTTATTTGTAAGAATTCCCAACTCAAACAAAAGATACTTTTGGAATTTCACACCTCTCCCTTAGGAGGGAACTCATGATGTTTAAAAACTTACCACAGGGTCAAGAAGGAATTTTTTGGGATGGCCTTAAATATGATATTCAAAAGTTTGTGGCAAAATGTTTGGTTTTCCAAAAAACAAATTTGAGACAATTAAGACCCCAGGTATTTTACAACCATTATCCATTCCAAAGAAACATTTGGAGGAGGTTTCAATGGATTTTATCATAGGTTTAGCCATGTCCGAAGGAAAGAATGTCATGGTGGTGGTAGTTGATAGAGTTACCAAGTATGAACACTTTTGTGCATTATCTCATCCATTTAAAGCCAGCACAGTTGCTACTTCATTTATGGAAACAATTCAAAATATACATGGAAACCCAAAGATTATTGTAAGCAATAGAGATCCCATTTTTACAGGAAATTTTTGGACGAAATTATTTTCTTGTTTGGGTACTCAATTAGCTCATAGCTCATCATATCATCCTCAATTTGATGGGAAAACTGAGATAGTGAAAAAATGTTTGGAAGGATATCTTCATTTATTTGTATTTGATAAACAAACATAATAGGTCAAGTGGTTACCTCTAGCTAAATGGTGGTATAACAATTCCTTCCATACTATAGAAAAAATGACCCCATTTATTTCACTTTATGGATATCATCCACCCTTCATCACATCATCTTTAAGAGAAAATTCTAAGGTTCAAGAAGTGGAATATCACATCGAGAATCAACAAAAGGTTATCCAACTCTTAAAGGATAACCTCACCTTGGCATAGAATCGAATGAAACAACAAGCATATCAACATCATAGCGAAATAAGTTTTGATGTAGGTAACTGTGTATTTTTACGACTACAGTCATACAAACAAATGTCCCTCAAGAAAGATAAGAAGGATAATAAGTTATCACCAAAATATTATGGTTCTTACAAAGTGTAGAAAAAATTGGTACTATGGCATACAAATTTGAGCTTCCTGCATCTTCTCGAGTGCATCCAGTTTTCCATGTTTCATGCTTAAAGAAGTTTATAGGTGACAAGCTCCAAATTCAAATAATATTTCCAGAACTTAATGAAGGAAAAATAAAATTGGAACCTGAAGCAGTCACGAAAACAAGAAATTGACAGCTACAAAATCAATCAATTTCAGAGTATCTCATCAAGTGGAAGAATTTACCCGCTGAAGATTTGACATGGGAGGATGAGGATTTTATATAAAAGCATCTAGAACTACTCAAGCATTGAGGAAAACACTTTTTTGAATGAGAGGGGCATGCTAGGTCCCTATAATACTGTGTATCCCCTTATTTTTATTGTTAGTGTAGCCCCCTTATTGTATTGTTGTGCCCATGTACTCCCCATATTGCTATTATTGTGCCCCATAGAAACCCACTATTGTTATTGTTGTGCCCTTAAATTGTTATTTTTATGTCTTCTATGATTATATTGTGACCCCTTGGACTCCTATATATAGAAAGGAGGTTTTTTCATTTGTATCATCCAAGAATTTTTCATTTATGTAATTTAAAGGAGGTTCCCCCCTCAAAGAGGCTTATTTATAAGTCACTGATCTATCTTTTATTCTATTTTGTAAGCTAGTTTGATAAAATTGTGCTTGATTATGAATTTATTTATGTCTAGTGTATGGACATATCACTTTTTTTGTCATGTCATATTTGTATTGGCTTTCATGGGTTTCTTCTTGGTTTCTTTTGGTTCTTTCCTTTTATTTTTTGATGGTCTTCGGGATCGGTTGGGGAAACAGGAAAGTTAATGGAGTTAAGGAAGACTTGGATGAAACCCAACATGTATTTTAAGACTTGGATGAAGCTCAGTGCATGTATAAGGGAAGTTGAAGGAAATAATATGACAAAAAATTGGACTGATTGGGTCCATTGGGGTAAATGTATAGTGGCACGACAATCATGAGAAAGGTAACATGAAAGGTAAAGTAAATGGATTGGAGGCATCAGATGCCTTGGCTATGTTGGGAACTATTGTTCTCAATGTTGTGCATGTATACAGGAATTTCTCTTAACCTTGACCTTATGATATCTGGTAATTATGTGGTGATCATGATTATTATAATGTGTGTATATGTATATATATATGTATGTATGTATGTTGTTGTCTGTCAAGGTCGTCAATGATCATGATTCTTATATGATAATGATTATATGTATGCATGCATATATATGTATGTATGTTGTTGTATCATAGGGTCGTCAAGGATCATTCTTGTGGAGGAATGATTTTTATGTAGGTGAATTGCATGAAGAGGTTCCTAGTTTATGAGGAATCAAGTGGGAAGAGTAGGTCTGGAATATTTATGGGGTAACGCTGAAGGATAGATCAGCATGATGAAAGAAATATGATTTGTAGCATGCTAGGACAAGCATGGATAAGAGACTAGAAGCGAGCTTTCTTGGTAAGGACAATGTTGTCTTAGGATGTGCAGTACTAGTGTTGTGTACATGTAGCATATGCAATACTGTGTACATATGATGTTGTGTGCATGTTTCGTATATGATGTGTTCATGTTGGATATATAGTTTTTGTCCATGATTTCATATGTGGTGTTGGGTACTAAGGGTGATAAGTACATGTTGTATATGTAATGTTATGTATAAATGGTGCTATGTACATGTGGTGTTGTGTAAATGTGGTGCTATGTACATGTTTTACATGTGGCATTGTATGAATGTGGTGTTGTGTACATTGTGCATTGGATGTTGTGTATATGTTGTGCATGTGACGCTGTGTGTGTGTGGTATTGTCTACACATCATACATATTCTTTTGTGTATATTTGGTATGGTGTTTCAAGTATTGTGTGTTCATTTTGTCACAACATGTGTATTCATGGTATTTTATGGTGTGTACATATATGTATTATGTTTTACACCAAGTGTAGGTGTATGTGTCGTGTTGTACACCAGGTGTAGCTTTATGTGTCATATTTTACACTAGGTGTAGGTATATGTGTGGCATTGTACACTAGGTGTAGGTGTATGTGTTGTGTGGTACACCATGTGTAGGTGTATGTGTCATGTTGTACACTGAGTGTAGTTGTATGTGTCGTGTTCTACATATAGTGTAGGTTTTTGTGTTGTGTTGTACATCGGGTACAGGTGTAAGTGTTGCATTGTATATTGTGTATGTGTATATATGTTGTACAATGTGATGGGGCACGCATGTATGGGATTATCTGGGCCTTATTTTTATATTAAGGGTTGAGTTGGTTTAGTCTCTGGATGTCGTTGTTGTTTCTATTGAGGTTTGGGGTAGTTTAGTCTTTGGATGCCCTTATTGTTGATATTGATGGAGGAGGTGGTTTAGCCTCTGGATCCACTTGTTGCTTAAAGAGATGATAAGGCACTAGATTCTTGCTAGGTTTGGAAACTGATTCAGTGTGTTTGTGGAAAGGGTAAAGAACCAAGGCGAAAATAAAGAACCATTTGAAAGATAATTATAAATATTTTACATCAATTTTTAATTGTGCATGTGATCTATGATTTTGGTTTATAATGGTTACATGTGATTTATGATGTTTGCAGGCTGAGCTAACTCAATGTGATATGTTTATACATGATGATTTGGTCAAAGATCTTGTTTGACGTGTTACAATAGGAATTAAACATCATTGCAAGTATAACTTATTGATGAATCACATAGGATGTATGATTTGAATTAGTTTAAATTCCTTTTAGTCTAATGGAAATTATGTGCTTGGCACAAGAAAGAAATGTAACGCTCAGTTTGGGTGGGTGAAATTGGCTGCAAGAATTAGCAGTGGAAAGGAAATTGGAAAAGGAAACAGTATGCTGGTAAAGTACTTTAGGAGCAAGGCTATTGTGGGACACTGGTGCCCAATAATTTCCATTGATTTCCATGATAATTCTATTATTGGTATGATGGTTTTGAGTCAGGGACATGCCTTGGTTGTTTGACCTTCTGATGTGAAGAAAAATTTCCAAGGGATGGATCGCCTGGGAAATGAGATGTCGGGGAACTTGGAAGGTGAGTGACTGTATGGAAGTGGGTGACCAAATTTCTAGAGGGAATGTGTAGCAAATAAGGCAAGGTTGGGGATGTATTTTTTTTGGTCATTAAAATTGCTTTATGGAATCAAATTCACATTGGGAGTGTTTCCTAGAACATTGAGTCAATAATTGTTCACTGAGAGGACAAGTGGCATATGATCGTAGTGCTAGACACTGGATACAAATTTTTCTTTAGCAGTGGATTTTGGACTTCCTAGGAAGGAGGTGAATCCTTGTATTACTATGAGGGTGGAGATGTGAGCCTATGGACTCCCTTGTTGTAGATGCAAGCATTGTATCCTTTTATTTTCTTGTTGAGAAAATATACAAATGAGTATATGTGTATATTATTGTAAGTATTTTATCAAGCTCTATTTATAAACCTCCATATATAATATGGTTATTTTCCGCTTGAAGAAAATCTGCATAAGAATATTTTGTTGCTACTATAAATACCGTAATGAGATGTGTTATAAAGCTCCAATACACAACATTATTATCATGTTTTCAACGGGTTTTTCATTGTAAATACTGCAATGAGTTGGGTTATAAATTTACATACACAATATGTTTTTTATTTTCAATGATTTTTCTAGTTATATGTGTCATTGAAAACCGAGGATAGTGTTCCGCTAAGGGGTATGGATCTGTAACAACCTCGGGTTAAAAGTTCATGTAAAAAATTTAACAAAGAAAAAATAAGACCATGACTAAGGGACACATATTCCAAGCTGAATGTTCGGGAAAACATCCTAGTATGGGTGTTCATTTAGTTTATTATGGCTAAAGGAAACTAGAAAAGGAAATGGCTAAGGCTTTGTAAAGGAAAAAATGTATTTTTGTAACATTATTTATGAAAATAATGGAAAATAGGAGAAAAGGAAGGTGAAAGGTCACAAGTTGCATGTCAGGAGAAAAATGAAGGAAAATAAGGGAAATGAATAAAATAGAGTCATCCAATATAAAAAGGATTAGGAGGATAATTTCCCAACATTTTTTGAGTTGATTTTTAGAGTTATTATCAGAGAGGAGAAGAGCACCAAGAGGACAAATACAAGATGTAAGGAAAGGAAAGAAAAGGAAAAGGAAATGGAAGAAAATCAAAGGAAAGGAAAAGAAAAGAAAGGATAAGGAAAGAAAAGGGAGGGAAGGATCAAGAAGCTTCAACAGGAATACTTGTAGGTAACATGTTGAATGTATGATTTCCTAGATGGTTTTGATAGGCATGATATGTGCATGTTGGTATATGGTTATTTTACTGTCATTGGCATGGATTTTTTTAGTGTTTGATAGTGGATTTTTAGCATATCCTTTCCATTTCTGGATAGCCATGAGGTGATGGGATTGTTATAATCTTTGAGATTTGGATTTCTGTATGGTTTTGGAATTCGGGGTGAGGTGGTCTCAGGAAAATTCCCAAAGACCTACTAAATCCCTTGAACTGTAATAGTGAGATAAACGGTAAATCCTGAGGGTGTAGATGACAAAATTACTCAAGGACGGTGAAGAAATTCTAAGGAATCCAAGCTCAGTTTATTTTTGTGATCTCGACACTGGTTTAGGTGTGATCACGATATAGAGAGGGTGGAGGTGATTTAACATCTTGATTCGATTATTTGTCTTTGGACTGATTTATCCCATTAGATCCCACATTCATACTTGGAATATGGCACAAGGGTGATTGGATGAAGAGAGATTCAACTCATCAAATCTATCGTTGGGGTGAACGTGGAATTCCAAAAACTAGTTGGTATTTTCCTATGGTTAATAAAAGCTAATTTTATCTTTCTTTTGTTAAGGAAATTTATTGGTTATTATGTGGCTTTAATGGATGTTATCTTATTATTAATTATTTGCTTATATGCTAGTTATAAGCATGGTTTTATGAAAAATATTATTCATGGCTCTATTCATGTTTTCACTCATAAATGAATAAGTAATGAATGCAAGACCTAATTGATGCTAATACAACTAATGAGAGAAGGTAGGGATCCTTCTTGTTAAACCCAAATGAGTTTTCAGTCCTTAATGTTCAGACTCACATTCATGACTTGTAGGTTTCATATATACCAAGTGTTTGACAAAATTTCAGTCTCGTTTGTGGGTGGTTAGGTCAAGTATTGGTTTCAATTTTTGGTTTACAAGCATTGTATTCATGTATTTTATGAGTTATGTGCTAGCCACCTATAAATTTTGACATAGCAAACAGGTGGCTAAATTTGTTTCTGAATCTTCAAGAGATACATTTCCTTTGAAAACCTATCATTCTTGAAGTCTCCTTGTGTTGTGTATCCTCTAAATAACCCTCATTGTTGTTTCCATTGAAAAACCTCGTTGTTTGTGAGAGAATTGTGCTCAAGAAAGCCTCCATCTGCTCCCTTTTTATCCTTGCAAATTCCCCATTTTAACCCCCTTTTTTCCCTTCTCAAAATTTCCCTAAAAACCCCCAAAATCCCTTCCTAAGTCATCTAAATCATTGAATTCCCCTTTTAAAACCTTGTGAATCCCTTCATTTGTTTTAAAAACCCCTTTTTCCTTTTACCAGAACCCACCATTTGGCATTAAAAACTCTGTTTTTGAGCCTAAAAACCCATTTTTACCTTATAACAGGCTTAAGCCCCTTTCGGCCTAGCCCTCAACCCTTTCCACATATAACCCGCGCTAGGATCAGGCACTAATCCCTCGAGCGCTAATCAAAATCGGAAGTTTTCTGTGAGCGCCTTTCCTTTGTTAATTGAAAATTCTCCGATGTGATTGTCATTTGTTCTGTCAACCTTCGCTGCGATATTAACCATTGATCTGTATAGATCTAACAGATAGCGCTGAGGTTTCACCGCGCCCATCACACCTTTCATTACCTCACCGATTGTATACAGACTGTTGATTTCCCTTTTAAGCCGATGACCCTCACATGATCGTTGATCGAAAAATCTTAATGTGCCACCCTCTGCCCCCTCCGATTCGCGATCTTCCAATTCAATCCTGGCCGTTGAATCCAAAAGAACCAACGGTCAGGATTTTTCGCGCCTTTGTTCACAGAGCCCATCATCGTCCCGCCGGTTTTAATCTGGACTATTGAATCCACAAGAACCAACGGCTTGGATTTAATCGCACTCTGCCCCTATGCCCTCCATCACTCCCCCTCCAATCAGATCTCCACCGTTGATCTCCCCGCTGATCCAACGGTCCGCGCGTAATCGCAAATCAAAACCATGGAGTTTTTTCCCCCTTCCTTTTTTCGATGCGATTAGATCATATCTGTTCATTCCGATAGATCCAACGGCTCTCCTTCTCCCCACCCATTCACTGGCCCCTTGCCTCTACTTTCGCTTTTTTAATCTTCGTCGTCCATCCCAATAGATCCAATGGTCAGGATTTGTCCCACCCATCTATTATAATATTTTCCCCTTTGGAACATTAGCGCTCCTAAATTTGATCCTGACCGTCCATTATTCAGATCTGATGGCCCACAGTGAACCCACCTTTGACTTTTCCCACCTTACCGACCATGCATCTATCCATATCACACACTATCCTACACCGTCAGATCTCCCTGTCCTACATCCAACAGCCGAGATGCATATCACGTGATTTTAGTGTTCGAAAGTTAACATCTCAAATTTACACGATTAAAGTGGTTTTGAGGAGGACACGTGTCGGGCGGCAAGGCATATCGCGTTTTTTTGGGAGATTTTCAAAACCACTCCAAAGTTGCGCGAAAACAATGGTTTTCCTCTAAAACTTCCCATCCCTTATATAATCCTTCATTCAATCCTGATCGTCCATTTGATCCAGATTAACGACCCACGTTTCATCACGTTCCCATCCATGTTATTTTCATCAGACTTCCCAAAAGACTTCATCGGAAGATCTCCGCCGTTGATTTCTTTAGTGATTCAATGGTTCACATTCGATTTTCCTCTGCCATCCCGGTCCCACCATCCAATTGCCCCGATTTCATTTGATTTAACCTTTTTTCCTTTGTAAATCACCCGAACCTTAAACTTTCGCGTTTTACATTAAAAGTTAATTTTTTCTGGCTAACCTCTAAAGCAACCCCACAGGTGAACCCTGATCGTCAATCACCATCTAACAGTCTAATCCAATGGCCTAGAGCCTTCCTCACACCAGACCTCCATCAGATTAGTTCTTCACCATTTCGTAGCGATTTTCAGCCGTGTTTTCACTTCTTCCACCATTTCTATTGCTGCAACACCGTTTCCACAGGCCTCCACAGCATTCCACCTCCACTCCCAGGGATTTCTTAGCTTGTTTATTTTGTTTTTCAGGTTACATATGGTGAAAATAGTTCTTTCTCACAGTCACTGTCATGGTGACACAGGGTGCAAAGAAAGCTTATTCAGAGCCAGGGATCACAAGAAAGACTCTTGAGAGGGGTTTTAAACATGTGTTTTTGTAAAATATCAGTGTTCAAATCTACGAAAAACCTCCAACGCCATTAAACCTGCATATCCACATACAGAGATAGTCAACGGGAGTGGCAAAGAGTATCAGTGATAGTGTAAAGAGGTTTAAAGCCCATTATTGAAGATTTAATGCTTTAATCCAATGTTAGAGGGTGAAAATACATATTGAAGATTTTATGAATGACCCAGAAGGCCTAATAAGGCCTAAAGCACATGAAACAAGCCATATCAATGTTTCACATCAGCATAATGTTCTTTCCCAAGAAAGGACAAGTTCCCATAATGTTTTTTATCCTCCACCAAGTTCCTGAGAAGATTATCACCCTGACAGAAGTCCTAATATTTCCAGAGCATTAGTTATAAAGCATGGAAGGCCTGAACATCATTTATCTTCCTTACTTATCCTAGAGTACAAATAGAGTACAAACAGCCAGAAATTACCTCAGAAACATACCTCTGGAGTTATTATCAGCCTGTCGAAGACCACTTATTCATCCAAAAAGTACTAAAAGTCGATGCAGGGATATTAAAACAGAATGGGCTTCAAGCACTCTTCTTCCTATTGTTTAATGTTTCGTTTAAAGTTATATCTACCTGTACAGCCACTCTTTCAACTATAAAAACTCTTCTAAAATACATTGTAAATGTTGGTTAATCGTGGATTGTAAGCTGTTTTCATTGAGATAGAGTTATGTGTATAAGTTGTAAAATAGGTTGGGAGATGATTTCAGACTGATTCAAGATGTTGGAGAATGATGTATGTGACTGGTGTTGCTCTTTAGTATGATAATCATGTTCATTGGATCCTGATCTCAATTAGCGGTGAAGTGTTCTATCTGTATTTTTTTCTCTCTGTTACACATCACATTTCATTTCTCTAATAAGAATCAATAATCGAGCTTAGGATATACTACTATAAAGTACCCTAATGCTTCCTTCTCTTCTTATCTTTGATTTTTTCCGCTGATTGTGTAATCTGATAACAGATTCAAGATAATTTAACCAATATAGTAGTTGGTTTTATCCCTGCTTGCTGATGTATGAATTTAGAGTCTATTTTTAGATGTTCTTGTCTGGTTTAAACTAAAAGAATTGAGAAACTGGGAGATTTAGAGTTAGTCTGTCACACTAGGGTCCTTTTCCAAAGTTTTCCTTTCTAAGATCCCTTAAGTTGAATGTCAAAAGTAGAGAAGGTTAAAAGTATTTCTCTGATCTTAGGCTTCACTTTGTGTCCATCTTGACTATTTTCTATCATCTAAAGAGTTAGCCTCGTTGGGAGTTTTATCATAGATGGTTAAGGCATGCCCCGTCCCTAGATTTTCTCCTAAGTGGTCACCTTGGAAGGTTTCCTTGTCATTCACCTTCATTTCCTTATCATTTCATCCCATACTATCATCTTTGAAGATCCTCTGATTTAGATGACTAACCCATTTATAAGCCTTGGATATTGAATTGCAAGTAAACCCATTTTATGACCCCATTTCTCAATGGACTTGTGTTTTCTTTGAATTATCTTCCCATTGCCTAAAGTCCTCCTTTGATCATCTCCTTGTCTTACATTGAACCCTTCTTTCGTGTTTCCCAACCAAACAAAAAAACCAAACAACAACCCTTTTGCCTTATAACTAGCCTAATACCTTAGATTGAACTCCAAAGATATATATTTCTTTGCCTTTATAGAGAGATCCCTCTCTAGACCTAGGAGGGCTAGATCCTGAGGTCCCAAAGTTGTTTTATGTTGTCTTATCATTTTTTATTGGCAATCTGCCAAATCATAGGAACCACAACATAGTGGCGACTCTGCTGGGGAATTTCTTAGTGTTTTCCATCTTATACATCCTTAGGACCTCAGAAACCCAGAATCTCTGGTTATATTGGCAGTTAATCACTGTGGTGGCTAGTAAACCTTCTTGAAACACTTTAAACCTTCCACCTGGTGACTCCACAGTTCCTAAAAGACCAAAAGGCTCCACTGGTGATCAGTAGGCTTGCTGATTATCTTTGTTTTCACAAGACTCCACTAGGAGACCAGTTTGCATTAAAACATCATCCATTTCAAGTAACACATAAGATTAAGCTTCTTTGTTCAAAGATAGCTTAGCCACTCAAAGACTATCATATCTGGCTTACTTTCTTTTTTGGGTCTAGAGGGCCTAACATACTGGCTTCAAGAACAATCCACACTAGAGATTATGATAATCCAAACCCACCTGGAATAATTGATAATCTAGAGAGTATTCTTCAGAAGTGTCTCATATCCAAAGAATCAACTATTTCTAGACACATTTATAGAGCTAATTCAACACCTGAAAACTTTGCAGCTCTATTAGACACTCAAATTGACTTAGATTTACCAAGTAATCTACCAAGAACATAGTCATTTAGTGCTATAGATCAGACTGAGTTAGAGCCTCCAAGTTCACCACCACATAGTAGTCAGCACATTAGGGACAGAAGAACCCCTCCATCAACACCTCCTGATATTCATTTCATTCAAAACTTGGGCCTCTTTCACCCTAAATCAACTCAATAGTTTGCTGTTGGTCCTAGCATTTTTGTCATTCATATACCTTCTTCTCAAGCCAATCCTTTACCCCCACAAAACACCATCATGGCAACATGGTATGCCCCCTTGGTGTTACCATAGCCTTTGGCTCCATTACCCAATGATTATCAGTAAAAAATGCCTCATTTCACTGGGAAAGAATCTACCACAACTCAACACCATGTAGATAGGATGGAAGATTCCTTTGACTATATGTAAATTGAAGATGAAACTATCAAAATGAGAATCTTTGCCCAGAGTTTAGGAGGAGAGGTAAAGAAGTGGTTTAAAGGCTTGTCTCCCAATAGCATCAATGATCTTCCCTTGTTACATCAAAATTTTATAAACAAATGGGAAGTAAAAATAAACCCTCTCCAAATCTTAGCAGAATACAAGAATCTCAAGAGAAATCAGGGAGAGAGTGTCCATGAATACTCTACTAGATTTAACAGTGTCTACAACGCTCTTCCACCACACATGAAACCTCCTCAAGGAATGGCCCTAGTGAGATACCCTAAAGGATTTGATGCTGATATGGCCTACTAGCTCAGGGAGAGATATTATGATACATTAGAAGAAATGCAGAAAGGAGCAGTGAGCGTAGAAGTAAACCTGATTGAAAAAAGAGCTAGAATGAGGGCTAAGAAGAAGGTAAAATATAGGGATGACAACATAGCTTCTTCATCTGATCCCAAATATGATAGTCTATCCAAAAACCTAGAGAGGATGGAAAGAATGATGGAGAAAATGGTGATCCAAGTCAACAACCAGAACAGAAACTAAAATCAAAACCAGAACCAAAATTTTAGGAGAAAAAACCCCCCAAATAGACAAAGGGACTCTGATCAACAAGTTATTCCTCCATTCCAAGAGAACTTCCTTGATGAGGATGAGGGGATAATAGAAGAATCAGAGGGAACTACCATAAACATGGTGGAAGTAGATAACCAGGACCACGCCTTTTCTACAGAGGATAATCAGACCTCATACTTACATTAGGATGAGGAAGGGTTATAATCTAAAGATTATAGGTTGGGATTCGAAAATTCCATCATGCAGGTCTGAGAACAATATGATCTAAAAAGAAAGAAGAACATCGACACTCCCAAAACAAAATCCTCTAAAATCACCATTAAAAAGATACCTAGAAAAACTCCTAAAGTGACTGTTGAAAGTAACAAATCAACAGCTGAAAGTTCTGGAAAAAAAAAAGAAAAGGAAATCCAAACTACTGATAAAACAATTCAAGATACTAGTAGCACTAGCATTGCAGCTAATGCTCCTGATAAAACAACTTCAAACATTGTACATAGTGATAATCAGCAAGTTGATTCTGGCAATAAAATAGTGAGCAATAAAACATAATTGAACCTTTCAAAAATTTAGTCTCCTTTCAATTTGGAAAGTGAGATAGCCAAAATCAAAATTTATGTTCCACTCACTCAGTTGGCTAATCAGGATGTATATAAAGGTCAAATTTTGAAAGCTTTAAACTTAGGAGAAAACAACGACACTGTCAATTTAAATGATGATAAACCAACTCTTTTGTTTGGCCCAAAAATTGAAGGGAAATTTTAGGAAGGGGTGATACCTCCTTTCTATGTCAGCCTTAATATCCGTGATAAGATCCTGCATAATTCTATGCATGATTCTGGGGCTTCACACAACCTTATGCCAAAGGTGATTATGGAAAAGCTAGGCCTAGAGATAACCAGACCTTATAAGGATTTATACTCCTTTGACTATAGCAGAGTGAAGTGACTTGGCCTAATCAAAGATCTTTGTGTGAATCTGACCCAAATTCCAGCCAAGTGCATGGTAATGTATGTTGTAGTAGCAGATGTGCCTCCTAAGTATGGCATGCTGTTGTCAAGGTCATGGGGTGCCAAGCTGCAAGGTACAATGCATATGGACGAGACATATGCCACAATCCCTATTTTTAGCTAGCTTAGAAGACTGCATAGAGAGGCACACGTGAAATTTATGGTTAGTAGCCCTAAAAAACCTAAAAATTAACCTCTGTACTCTGTCCATATAGATCTGGACTCTTTTATCCTTTTCAATGATGAATCTACAGATGAACTAGAGCTAGGAAACACCGATTTAAATGACAGAGTAGGAGCCACAAATTTTAACATAATGGCCACTCTAGATATAGAGGGAAATGAGATAGAAACTCTAGAACAGTATGCTGAATCAAAATACTAGAGTGAACAGAACACATACTGCAAACAACAGATTACTCATCACTCTGAACTCCATGAAAATCCTAAAGAACAAAACATGGCACAACATGGTGCAGACCTCAAAATATTACATAATGGTGAACATAGCTTTAGGGATGAAAATGATAATAAGTCTGAAAACAATCCCTTATGGAGAGTGAAATTTGATGGGTCTTGCACTAGGAAGAATGCAGGAGTTGGGGTATGGTTACACAATACTGAAAGTAACTACACTGAGAGTCATGCCTTCAAGCTAGATTTTAAATGTACAAACAACATTGCAGAGTATGAGGCTTTCATCCTAGGATTGAATCTGTTGAAAAGACTAGGAGCTCGAAGGATAGATGTACATGGAGACTCTGAATTAGTCATCATACAAGTGAATGGAGAGTACACTGCAAAGCATCCTAGATTGAGGGCATACAGAAATGATGCCATGGATTTGTTAAAAACATTTGTAGAGTATGAGCTTGTATTTGTCCCTAGGAGTCAAAACATCATTGAAAATGGATTGGCATGCCTTTCTAGTTCATATCAGAAATCACCTAGTAACAAAAAGATCATTATTCAAACAAAATATAGGTCTGCAGTCCCAGATAATGAAAAATATTGGCAGTTCTTTGAGTGTGACAAACAGATAGAGGATTTCTTGATTTGCAGGAATGAGTTTGAGTTACCTGACTCAGACTCTAAATCTGATGAAAACTTTGTAGATAAATATCCCCCTGATGAAGGAAAACCATCCCCCAATGTAGAAATAAACATGTTAACCAAAGAACTTGAAAATCAATCAAAAGATTACATAAACGTAGAAAAAGAGGACATAGAGGTGTTGCAGTCCAAAGACGAGAACATACCCAGAGGATTAGCACCCCTAGAGGACCTTTTCGATTTTAATGATGTGGCGAAGAAACCCACCATTGAACACACTGATTCAGACGTTGAAGAATGCAATATAGCCACTGAAGATAAGCCTACGATGATTAAATTGGCCAAAACTTTGCTAGCACACATCAAAAAGAAATACATTGATTTATTTAGAGAGTTTGTTGATGTGTTTTATTGGAGCTACGAGGACTTAAAAGCCTATGACACCAAGATTATCCATCAAAAGATTCCATTGAAAGAAAACCAAAAACCCTTTAGGCAAAAACTGCGCAGAATTAACCCAGTACAACTACCCCTAGTGGAAAAGGAAATCAAGAAGATGTATGAGGCAGGAAACATAGTGCCTGTGAGGTTTTCTGATTGGGTTTCTAATCTGGTAGTTGTGAGGAAAAAGACGGGAGAAATCAGACTATGTATTGATTTTAGAAACCTTAACAGAGCCTCCCTTAAGGACAATTACCCATTACCTAAAATAGAACACATCCTACAGAAGGTAGTTGGTGCAAAGAGGATTTCACTATTAGATGGCTTTTTAGGAGATAACCAGGTCTTATTACTCCCAGAAGATCAACTAAAAACAACTTTCACCAATTCATGGAGCACATTCATGTACGTGAAAATTCCCTTTGGACTAATGAACGCTGGTGCAGCCTTCCAAAGAGCTATGGACATCGCATTTTCAGAGGAAATAGGGCACTTCATCGTAATATACCTTGATGACATAACAATTTATTCAAAGATTGATGAAGAGCACCTTAAACATCTGAGGAAAGTATTTGAGAAATGTAGAAGGTTCGGGCTATCTTTAAATCCCAAAAAGACCGTATTTGGCCTCTAATAAGGTAAGCTTCTGGGCCATATTATATCAGAAAAGGGAATTAAAATAGACCTAAAAAGAGTTGAGGGAATACTACAGATTATTCACCTAAGGAACATAAAAGAACTATAGTCATTTATTGGGAAAATTAACTTCTTGAGGAGGTTTATTCCCAACTTAGCAGAACTCCTGAGAAATATGACTAACATGCTGAAAAAGGAAGTGGGAGTTAAGTGGACTATAGAAGCCAAAAAATATTTTGAGTTAGTTCAACATGCACTCACCCGGGCTCCAGTCCTAATCAGCCCAGATTTCACAAAAGATTTCCTTATCTTCTCCTTTGCTTTCAAGCATACAGTGGCTGCTGTCTTGTTGCAAAAGAATCCAAAGGGACAGGAACAACCTATTGATTTTTTCAGAAAGGCACTAAGGAATGCACCCTTGAAATATAACATAATGGAAAAATAGGCCTATGCCTTGGTAAAGGCCTTGAAATACTTCAGGGTGTATATTCTTCATTCTCACATCATTACCTACGTGCCAAACATAGTGGTAAAAGACATTTTGTCCCAAGATCTAGATGGAAAGAGGGGAAAATGGATTGTTGTAATACTAGAGTACGATCTGGAGATCAAACCCATAAAACTTATCAAAGGTCAAAGCATAGCTCAACTAATGGCCGAATACAACCTACAAGCCCTTCACATAAACATGGTAGATGCCTTGGATGAGCATGAAGGATTTCCTGATCCTACTATTGAAGAAAAATTTCAAAACTCTCCTTGGTTTTCTGACAACCTGTATGTACTTACAAATCTTAATGCTCCTCCTGATTTATCAAAGACTAAGGCAAGGTTTTTGGAGTTAAAGGCTAGAAACTATTCCATTTTAAATGAATGTTTATACTGGAAAAATGCAAATGGTTTGTTGCTTGAATGCCTGCCTGAAGCTGAAGCAGAGAGGATCAAACATGAGTTCCATACAGGGGAGTGTGGAGGCCATCTCAACTAGAAAGCCACTACTAACGAAATACTTAGGGCTGGCTATTACTGGCCCACCCTATTTAATGATATCCACAAAATGACAGTTTCCTGCCATAAGTGCCAGATCTTTGAGGGAAAAAGAAAACTCCTCCTTTTACCATTACAACCTATAACTGTTGAAGCTCCCTTTCAGTAGTGGGGCCTAGATTTCATAGGGGAGATCCATCTCGCTTCGTCTGCCCAACACAAATGGATTCTCACAACCACATAATATTTCACAAAATGGATAGAGGCCATCCCTTCTAGGAATGCCACAAATTTTGTTATCATTAAATTCCTTGAAGACCACATCCTCTCTAGATTTGGTTGCCCTAGGAAGATTATCATTGATAATGCTGCTGCTTTTAGTTCCAAAAAGATGATTGATTTTTGTCATAGGTATCAGATTGCACTTGGTCATTCTAATTCTTATTACCCACAGGGAAATGGGCTAGCAGAATCATCAAATAAAAGTTTGGAGACCATCATCAAAAATATGCTTGAAGAGAATAAGAAATCATGGCATAACAAGTTAGTGCATGCTTTATGGGATGACAGGTTAACAACAAAGAAATCCATTGGAATGTCCCCATATTAGTTAGTCTATGGAGTGGAAGTAGTGTTCCCCACTAGCCTGGGGGTACCAGTGATAAAATTGGTCCAAGAAATTCAGTCAGAAGAGGAAAGCATGGTAAGGAGGATAAATCAAACCATACATCTCCAGTAGATAAGAGAAGAAGTCTACAACAGAGCTTTGAAAGTGCAAGAAAACATAAAAAATGTGTTTGATAAGAGAGCAAAGGCTTGTTACTTCAGGATTGGAGATAAGGTACTTAAGTGGGACTCTAGGAGAGAGGACAAAGGAAAGCATGGAAAATTTGACAGTTTGTGGAAAGGTCCTTACATCATCCAATCCACCATTGGTCCAAATGCCTTTTTTCTGCAAGAGTTATATGGTATAGGTCTATTTGGGGGTCCTGTCAATGGTAGGATGCTCAAGCTTTACTACTGCTAAGTTCCAATTTAAAGCTTTCACTTCCATTGTAAATAACATTGCTATGTTTTATTTTAAAGAAAAAGAGAAAAAATGTTTCAAAAAAGAGAGAAAAGAAAGGTTCAGACATGCTCAAAACTTGAACCTCTGAAATTCCAAAAGAATGGCTCAAACAAGCTTAAAACTTGAGCCAAAGAAAGGGAAAGGCTGGGTCTAAAATGCCCAAAACCTAAACCAGAAAAGAAAGAAAGAAGAATCAGCTGTAACAAGCCCAAAACTAGAGCTGAAATGAAGAAGAAAGTGACTCTAACAAGCTCAAAACCTGAGCCACAGGGAAAAGAAGGATGCTCTAAAGTTTCACAATTTCAAGCCTTCACATTTTGGTTTCAATTTCCTAAAAATTTCAGTCCATGTGCAACTGTCTTTATGCCATGGACCCACAACAAACCAAACATTCTAATCCTGGTTTGACTGTTATTAAATTTCTGTTGTAGAATGTAGAAAAGAAAGTCTGCTAGACAGTTTAATCCTAGCAGATATTAGTTTAGGTAGAGAAGCTATGAGACCAATTGTTTAACCTGGTCCCATGGAGGAATAAGAGTAGAATTATATTAGTTTGTTTTCTGCTTTCAATAAAAAATGATGAAGAAGGTCTGCAAATCTAAATTCACCTTGAAGAAAAAATGTTAGGACTGTAGGATGGGTAGGTAGATTGTTTGGGGAATATCTTCTATTGACTTAATATCCACCATGTTTGTAGTAGCTGATCGAAGAATAAAAACATGGTTCAAAGATCAGGCATCTGGCCTACTTCCTAAAGATTATTTCCGAAGTTCTTGACACCTTCAAGAAGATGCCATCCCCATGTGGAGCCACTATTAGCCACCTATAAATTTTGACATAGCAAACATGTGGCTAAATTTGTTTCCGAGTCTTCAAGAGATACATTTCCTTTGAAAACTTATCATTCTTAAAGTCTCCTTGTGTTGTGTATCCTCTGAATAGCCCTCACTGTTGTTTCCATTAAAAAGCCTCACTGTTTATGAGAGAATTGTGCTCAAGAAATCCTCCATCTGCTCCCCTTTTATCCCTACATTTTTTTTCCTTCTCAAAATTTCCCTAAAATCCCCAAAATCCCTTCCTAAGTCATATAAATCATCGAATTCCCCTTTTAAAACCTTGTGAATCCTTTCATTTGGTTTAAAAACCCCTTTTTCCTTTTACTGGAACCCACCATTTGGCCTTAAAAACTCTGTTTTTGAGCCTAAAAACCCATTTTTACCTTATAAAAGGCTTAAGCCCCTTTCGGCCTAGCCCTCAGCTCTTTTCGCATATAACCCATGCCAAGACCAGGCGCTAAGCCCTCGGGCGCTAATCGCAATCAAAAGTTTTCTGTGAGCGCCTTTCCTTTGTTAATTGATAATTCTTCGATGCGATTGTCATTCGTTCTGTCAACCTCCGCTACGATATTAAGCGTTGATCTGTATAGATCTAACGGCCAGCACTGAGGTTTCACCGCGCCCATCACACCTTTCGTTACCTCACCAATTGTATACAAATCGTTGATTTCCCTTTTAATCCGATGACCCTCGTATGATTGCTGATCGCAAAATCTTAATGTGCCATCCTCTACCCCCTCTGATTCGCGATCTTTTGATTCAATCTTGGTCGTTGAATCCAAAAGAACCAGTGGTCAGGATTCGTTGCACCTTCGTTCAGAGAGCCCATCATCGCCCCTCTAGTTTTAATCTAGACCATTGAATCCACAAGAACCAATGGCCTAGATTTAATTGCGCTTCACCCCTATGCCCTCCATCACTCCCCCTCCAATTAGATCTCCACCATTGATATCCCCACCGATCCAATGGTCCACGTGTAATTGCAAATCAAAACCCCAGAGTTTTGGCCCCCTGCCTTTTTCCAATGTGATTAGATCGCAGTCGTTCATTCTGATAGATCCAATGGCTCTCCTTCTCCCTTCCTATTGGCTGGCCCCTTTGCCTCCGCTTTCTCTTTTTTAATCTCCGCCATCCATCCCAATAGATCCAACGGTCAGGATTTGTCCCACCCATCTATTATAATCTTTTCCCCTTTGGAACATTAGCACTCCTACCTTTGATCGTGACCGTCCATTATTCAATTCTGATGGCCCATAGTGAACCCGCCTTTGTCTTTTCCCACCTTACCCACCATGCATTTTTCCATATCGCGCACTATCCTGCACCATCAGATCTCCCTGTCCTACATCCAACGGCTGAGGTGCATATCGCGTGATTTTAGTGTCTGATAGTTAACATCTCAAATTTACGCAATTAAAGTGGCTTCGAGGAGGACACTTGTTGGGCGGCAAGGCATATCACGTTTTTTTTTGGATATTTTCAAAACCATTCCAAAGTTGCACGAAAATAGTGGTTTTCCTTTAAAAATCGCCCCTCCCTTATATATTCCTTCATTCAATCCCGATCGTCCATTTGATCTAGATCAATGGCCCACATTTCATCGCGTTCCCATCCATGTTATTTGCATCAGACTTCCCAAAAGACTTCATCGAAAGATCTGCGTCGTTGATTTATTTAGTGATCTGACGGTTCGCATTCGATTTTCCTCTTCCATCCTAGTCCCACCATCCAATTGCCCCGATTTCATTTGATTTAACCTTTTTTCCTTTGTAAATAACACGAACCTTAAAATTTCGTGTTTTACATTAAAAGTTAATTTCTTCCACCTAACCTCTAAAGCAACCCCACAGGTGAATCCTGACCATCGATCACCATCTAACAGTCTAATCCAATAACCCAGAGCTGTCCTCACACCAGACCTCCATCAGATCAGTTCTTCACCATTCCGTAGCGATTTTCAACCATGTTTTCACTACTTCCACCATTTCCATTACTGCGACACCATTTCCATAGGCCTCCACAACATTCCACCTCCACTCCCAGGGATTTCTTAACGTGTTTATTGTGTTTTGCAAGTTACAGATGGTGAAAACCATTCTTCTCATAGTCATTGTCATGGTGACACAGGGTGCAGAGAAAGCTTATTCAGAGCCAGGGATCGCAGGAAAGACTCCTGAGAGGGGTTTTAAACATGTGTTTTTGTAAAAGATCAGTGTTCAACTTTTCCAAAAACCTCCAGCGCCATTAAACCTACATATCCACAAACAGAGACAGTCAACAGGAGTGGTAAAGAGTATCAGTGACAATGTAAAGAGGTTTAAAGCCCATTACTAAATATTTAATGCTTTAATCCAGTGTTAGAGGGCAAAAATACATATTGAAGATTTTATGAATGACCCAGAAGGCATAATAAGGCCTAAAGAACATGAAACAAACCATATCAGCCTTCCACATAAACAGAGCATTCTTTCCCAAGAAAGGACAAGTTCCCATAATGTTTTTTATCCTCCATCAAGTTCCTGAGAAGATTATCACCGTAGAAGAAGTCCTAAGATTTCTAGAGAATTAGTTACAAAGCATGGAAGGCCTGAATTTCATTTATCTTCCTTACTTGTCCCAGAGTAAAAACAGAGTACAAACAACCAGAAAGTACCTTAGAAACATGCCTCTGGAGTTATTATTAGCCTGTCGAAGACCACTTATTCATCCAAAAAGTACTGAAAGTTGATGCAGGGATATTAAAATAGAATGGGCTTCAAGCACTCTTCTTCCTTTGGTTTAATGTTTCGTTTAAAGTTCTATCTACTTCTATAGCCACTCTTTCAGCTATAAGAACTCTTCTGAAATACATTGTAAATGTTGGTTAATCGTGGATTGTAAGCTATTTTCATTGAGATAGAGTTCTATGTATAAGTTGTAAAATAGGTTGGGAGATGATTTCAGACGGATTCAAGCTATTGGACAATGTTGTATGTGACTGGTGTTCATCTTTAATACGACAAGCATGTTCATTGGGTCCTGATCTAAATCAATGGTGAAGTGTTCTATCTGTATTTTTTCTCTCTGTTACACATCACGTTTCATTTCTCTAATAAGAATTAGTAATCGAGCTTAGGTTATACTGCTGTAAAGTACTCTAATGCTTCCTGCTCTTCTTATCTTTGATGTTTTCTGCTGATTGTGTAATCTGATAATAGATTCAAGATAATTTAAATAGTATAGTAGTTAGTTTTATCCCTGCTTGCTGATGTATGAATTTAGAGTCTGTTTTTAGATGTTATTTTCTGGTTTAAACTAAAATAATTGGGAAACTGGGAGATTTAGAGTTATTCTGTCTCACTAGGGTCCTTTTCCAAAGTTTTCCTTTCTAAGATCCCTTAAGTTGAATGTCAAAAGAAGAGAAGGTTAAAATTCTTTCTCTGATCTTAGGCTTCACTTTGTGTCCATCTTTAATGTTTTCTATCATCTGAAGAGTTAGCCTCGTTGGGAGTTTGATCATAGTTGGTTAAGGCATGCCCTATCCCTAGATTTTCTCCTAAGTGGTCACCTTGGAAGGTTTCCTTGTCATTCACCTTCATTTCCTTATCATTTCATCCCATACTATCATCTTTGAAGATCATTTGATTTAGATGGCTAGCCCATTTGAAAGCCTTGGATATTGAATTGCAAGTAAACCCCTTTTATGACCCCATTGCCCAATGGACTTGTGTTTTCTTTGAATTATCTTCCCATTGCATAAAGTCTTTTTTTGCTCATTTCTTTGTCTTAAATTGAACCCTTCTTTCATGTTTCCCAACCAAACAACAACCCTCGTGCCCTATAACTAGCCTAATACCTTAGATTGAACTCCAAAGATATATATTTCTTTGCCTTTATAGAGAGATCCCTCTTTGGACCCAGGAGGGCTAGATCCTGAAGTCCCAAAGTGGTTTGATGTTGTCTTATCATTTGGTATTGCCAATCTGCCAAATCATAGGAACCACAACATTATGAATGTTTCATATCTTTTCTGGGTAGAGGCCTAGCCCCAACCATGGAAAGTAGCCTTAATCCTTACAGTCGTTGACACAACATTGGAAGAAAAAGGCCATAGTTGTACTAATACAAGCCTATGGGAGTGACTGGGAACCCATAGTCACTTGGAGGCCTTGGAAATGGAGCTATTGGGGCTCTAAGTTAGGAAAAAGGTGAGTTGTCATAGGGGTTGGGTTACTCCTGGAGATCTTGTGGCACTTGAGGGAAGACACTAAGAACTTATAATGTTGACTCCATTTCCTTAAAGAAATTTAGGAGGTTGAATAATATCATTGTGACCCTCAACTCATGTTAACCTTGGGCAAGCCGGTGAAAGTGGGAAAATGCGGGATGAGGCATTATTGGTTCTTCCATAGATAAAAAAATATACATGCGCTTGAGTAGGGGGCTTTAGAAACTTCCTTCTAATATGGACACCTATGTTTAAATCACCATCAATTTGATCAATTGGGTGGTGTTTTTTCACTTACCTTGAAGGATATTTTTCTTTGGGACTAGTGGACTCTTCATTGTCTTCATTTGAAAGTGTTTATTTGACCTTATTGTCATTGTTGATTGGATCAGGGGAGTTGCTATTTAATGGATATTTGATTTCAAATTCAACATATTCATCAAATTTGAAATCAATAAAATCAATGATCTTATTTGTATTATTATTTTAGCATCTATAGTCCTTGGTATTATGAGAATATCAAAGAAAAATATCATCATCATGATTCAATATTCATCTAATACCAACATTAAATAATATATTTTCTTCATTTTATGTTAGTATAATTTCATGAAAGAGCATTTAAAAAACATATGTGCAAACACTTAAAGAAGAAGAAACATAAAGGAGACCATAGATACAATGCACATAAATTTTTTATAATGGAGTTCATCTAAGGCGGAATGCATCTCTGGTCCCTACTTCAATACTGGGAAGGTTGCTTCATTCATCTCAAAAAAAAAGAAAAATGAGTGCATGGAAAAATACATCATTATACTTCCAATCCTGGGAGTGACTTGAAGTTCCACTGCTCAAACACATCAATCACAACACCAACAGGTCCATATCGTCCACTTGAGACTTTTGACTGTAAACATGACCCACTTATGTAATGTGCATTGTTTTCTCCAACTTTGTGTCAACCAATTAATGAGAAATGTGAGGTTTAATTGGGACTTCACATCAAGGATACCCCCCTAGTTGACAAATTTACAACATTGTCAACACTAGGGGAAAGCTGATCCTAACATAGACCATTTGTGTAAATTCTAAACTATTATTAATTATACCTAAAACTAATAATGGTTAATAGAATGAAATCTACAAGTTAATTGTTGTTATATATAAAGTAAATTTGAAGTATAGTTAAACAAATAAAATTATCATTTAAATGAATATTATACAAAAATAAAATGATTTCTAGAAAAATAATACACTAAAATAAGTACAAATAATAACATAATTATGGTAGCACATAGTAAAGACGAGAACTAAGTGTAGTCGGTTCAAAAGGAATGGAATATAATTGTTTTTGCTGAAATATAGAGAAACTATAGTCTAATTTAAATTTATAAATGAAATTATGAATTTAAATTACAAATAAAATAATTCTTAATGAAAATAATGAAAAGAAATGCAATTACTAATGTGCAAATCCCTTATACTTTAAAATAATGTAGGTCAATTTTTGTTTGTTTTAATAATTGACATCAAGAATAGATACTACAAACTAACTAATACATTATAATTCACATTTCTTGACCAAGGTGCATATAAAGGGAAAATATAAAATTGTCATACAAATAGATAATCATTCAATTACTTGTTTATGAATCAAACCAATAAACAAGTAATTGAAATGAGCATATGAATCTAGAAATTGCTACAAAATAAACATTAAGTTAGTTCATATGCAAAACATAACAATGTATTAGTTCTAAAATTTTGGAATAAAACCATAGAAACCTAGACCAAATATATATCCAAATCAAATATCGATCTCAGGATATAAGTCATTGGAGAGTGATACTGATCATACATAAATATATAAAAATTGAATCAACGTAATATATAAAGAAATGCAATAAAATTTCTAACTGTTCATGGAATAAAATCATAAAAATAGTATTTTTTTTGTCTCCTATATTTTGAGAAATAAAATTACAGAAAAGCCAGAGGATGACGAGAACTAATCACTATGGAATAGTTGAAGCCAAAATAATTAATTGACTGAATAAAACCAAGTATGAAAAACTCACAGTGTTATTCAATAAATATTCCACAGTCACATAAATTTTAAAGAGCATTACTTTTCTCCAAAATACCCCCCTTTAGTACTATTGACACCCCCCATACTATAGAAACTACACATTTTTTATATAGGCTGAGATGTTGGCATTATGACTAATGTGTTATCCTTGATGGCAACCTACTTGTAGCAGGATGAGTATGTGTTTTCCTTGATGGAAACCTACTTGATAAAGATGTCAACATAATGGTAGCAGGATGAGTATTCAGGTCAGTAAAAATGTGACAAAGAGATTGGACAAAGGAATATTAGTTTAGAGATAGAGGAATGATAAAGTTAAAGTTTTAGAAAGTATATGCAGGCATGGTGAAGAAATTCGCGTACAGTTTATGCACCATGGTATTATAAATACCAGGGGTCTTTACCATGGTATTGGTCCATAGTAATGAGCGCGATAAACAAATATTTGATCCTGTCAAATAATATCATCAGAATTACTAAGGGTTTTGTGAATATAATTCCCTCTATGGACAAAGGAGATCTATATAGCACTAGAGTGGGTCTAGAAAATTGATATAATTTCTAATGCAAGCTTCCTTAGCTGATATTCAAAATGAGACAAGAAAGGAGATAGGGTTACCTTTTCTTGATCCTATGCTTGAACACTTTGATGGTGGCCTTCATCCACGAACCCTCAAGCTCATTCCATGTTACTAGTGGAATATGATTACCTACAAGAGATCGAGAGGAAACAAAAACCATAATCCAATACATAATATTCCTAAAAATAAGCTATCTAATAGATCAAGGAACATTACACTATATTCCAAAATGATTAGACAAATATAGAAAGCAAACACAAGATGTTTTATTAATAAATATGAAAAAGAGAGCTTACAATTGTGGCCTTGATGTTGGAGGCCTCCTTTTGGTGATGTTTGAGTCCTTCACTGAAGCTCTTAAAGCACTCCTTATCCTGGATATCTTAGGCATTATCACAATACAGGGATGCAAAGAAAATGAGTGATCACACCAACCCAAGAATGACCAAACATTAGTGGAAGGATGGGGATTAATTTATAGGAAGGGAGAAGAGGTTGGGAGCCCATTAAAAAAGGAGGAAGGCCCAATTTCTAAGGGATAAACCCCCATTGATAAGATCAAAGCTCTAAAATTAGAGAGTTTGGCCCTATCACCACCGACTAACAGCCAACTTGCTGCCCTGGATCTTCTAGAGGTTGAAGCTTCTCCTCCATTTGAGGAAATAATACCAGAAAGGGTTCAATGTAGTTTTCCCAGAAAAAAAGGGTGTTGAAAATGCTAGAACAAAACTATCAACCTGCCATTTGCATGGGCAGGGCACTAGAGAAGAGAGTTGACCCAGAAAATTAGGGTTTTTGACTAAGTTTCTACAAAGATCTTTCAAGGAAAATTTATCTGAGTCTTTAGAGGATATCTTTATGTCTTTTTCCTAGGTGGATATACTGCATAGGATCTCTAATAGGGAACTTCAAGATCAGGTACGAAAAGTGAGCAGAGTGACAAATTACTGTGTAATAGATGCCCCCTCAAGCATGATGGCAGAATGGGGAGTGATGGGTGAAATGATTTACAAATCAAGGCAAAAGAACTCAGAATACAACCAAGAAAATTTCCAAAAAAAAAAAAACACTATATGACATCTTTGATACGAATATGCCTAATAACATATTTGTGAACTAGGCATCAAATAACATATGAACCCACGACATGGTCACAACCATCCGTCTGAAAGAGATCATGGAAACGGATCCATAGTATGGTTGTAGCCATCTGTATAGATAGGATCATATGTACAATCATGAATAATCAATAAATCCACGCAACCTGGATAATAACAAATGTGATCCAAGGTCTTCGTTGCAATATCAATCTACCCAATGTATGAATCTAGCCATGTGAATAGATGATTTGATGTCGAACATGGTAGAAACCACCTAATTACCGGTCAATGATGAAATGATCCAGGTGGATATTGGTGGCCACCTGCCTATTCCACTTGTAACCCCACCATTTTTTCTTTCAACTTCTCAGTTTCCTTAATTGTAGCACAATTTACTCTTTTTCGCAGTTTTTCAGGTCCTAAACTTTCAGAGCCATTTTGAGGCCCTAAATGATGTTTTATTTTTGGAAAACTAGGACAAAATTAGATCTTCCACTGATGTTTCTCACTCAAAATTTGTATTACTCAGATAAATATTTCTAACGAGGTATTTTATGCACCAAACAAAGTTCATATGCCAAAGTTACATCCCCGGGAAGTTGATGTACCAATTTACCTAAACGGGGCCCATAATTTTTGCGCTTCATCTCCTAGGGTTAGGTTTTTGGATGTTTAGGGTTTTCCATTGTTTCTCAATAATAAATAGGAAATTGAGCCTCATTGTAACACAATTCAGAGGCCTATAGCCACCACATCTCTTCTCAGAGATAAGCTACCAATGCCCTAGCTAGCTTATTTCCATTATGTCTGTAATCATATTTCAATTATTTGATATTAATGAAATTAAGTGTTATTTCCACTGCACCTTTGTATTTTAGATATATTCATATTATGTTGTGTTCCTGCATAAATCTGGATCAGTTATTTTAGAGCGGTCTTCTCTTTCTATGTTTTTCTTTGCATGTCACCAACGATGTCAGGGTATGAGGAGTTAGGGCTCGATCTGGTCGAACCCTTACAAGATCAGTCTCACAAACCCTGACGACATCCCATGGAAGAAGAGAAGAAAGAAGAGGGAGAAAGAGATCTTATAAAATTATTTCTCAAGGAGGACCTTTAGAAACAAAGTAATGCGATGATGGAAAAATTTGCCCAGATCCTTCAACGGTTGCCCACCAGCACCGCATCTGCATCCATCAGTCACTCTGGAGGCACCACTCCTTTCAAGATACGGGTCAACTTCAAAATTACTGTATTTGAAGGCTATATAGATGTATATGTCATAGATATATGGTTGAATTTTCTTTAAGGGTATTGCTTAAGGCAAGGGTAATTCGAATTCATTCAGAGCTATTCTTCAGCAGGGATTGCACAATGGAGGCAGGCTATCAGGTGGCAAGAAATCAGTGCATGGATTTGCAGATTTCTTCATGTTAGAGTGTGATGATTGATTGTACTGAGAGCTTGATGTACTAAGCTTTATATGATATTGTTACATGATCTCCATGATACATAATATATGATAGTTGGGGTTTTCAGCTTCAGGATTTCCCATTAAATAGCTGTGTTATGTGCGATTATTTTTATTTATGCTTCACATGTGTTTGCAATTAATTTTCTGCAAAATATTAACAGTGGAATGATTTTGTATCTTGCAAGAAGTTAAATATTGTGAGATCATGGGAATCTAGATGTATGCATGCTTAGTGTATATAATTTCTACAAATAGGATATGGATTTCCTCGACATTACCTCACTTGGCACAACATATCGATATGTATCCAAGATTGAGAATAAATTACGCAGAAGACGCGAGACTTTGGATATGTGAATCCAAAGCCAGGGAAAGGCGCCCCCAAACTAAATAACAAGGGGAAAATCCAAAATGGGGTGACTCATAACAACACCATAAAGACAATGAAGGACACGGGGAAGTGGTTTGAATTTCATAAAAACTCCACTCACAACACAAGTGAGTGTCAGCCTAAATAGTTGTTGGTGGCTAAACTAAAGGCATATGAATCAGATGCATGTTCTGATCCTGAGTTAGAACCAGACAAGTGAAATGATAAAGGGAAGAAAATCATTGATGCAGAACCCAGTGCCACTGTTGCCACCACCAAGATCCAAAGGGAGGATTTGAGGTATCTAGAGGAGGGGGAGTGCCTCTTCCATTCAAAGATGTGGGTGAAGGGTTTTCCACTGCAATTTCTTGTTGATAGCAGAAGCCAAAAGGACCTCATTTTAGTAGAGGTCGTGAAGCAGCTCAGTCTACCAACCACCAAAACTCCTGATCCAGGTGGATATTGGTGGCCACCTACCTATTCCACTTGGAGCCCCACCATTTTTTCTTTCATTTTTTCAGTTTCCTTAATTATAACACAGTTTACTATTTTTTGCAATTTTTCGAGTCCTGAACTTACGAAGCCATTTTGAGGCCCTAAATGTTGATTTTTTGGAAAACGTGGAGAAACATGGAAGTTCCTTTGATGTTTTTCTCTAAAAAATTTTGGTCCTCAAATAAATCTCTCTTATGACATATGGTGTGTGTCAAACAGAGATTGTATGCCAAAGTTACGTCCCCGAGAAGTTGATGTACCAATTTGCCCAAACGAGGCCCATAGTTTTTGCGCTTCATCTCCTAGTGTTAGGTTTTTGGATGTTTATGGTTTTCGATTAGTTCTAGATAATAAATAGGCCCTCGAGCCTCATTATAACATAGTTCAAAGGCTTTTAGACACCACATATCTTCTTAGATATAAGCTACCAGTGCCCTAGCTAGTTTATTTCCATTTTGTCTATAAAAAAATTTCAGTTCTTTGATATTAATGAAATGAAGTGTTATTCCAACTGCATTTTTGTATTTATTGTTATATGTGTATTTTGTTGTGTTCTTGCATAAATCTGTATCAGCGGTATTAGAGCAGTCTTATCTTTCTTGATCCTTATTTGCATGTCCCCAACGAGGTCGGAGTATAAGCAGTTAAGGCTCGATCTCGTTGAACCTTTGCAATATCAGCCTCACAAACCCCAATGGTCGCCCACTGGGGAAAAAAAGAAAGATGAGGGAGCAGGAGATCCTATCAAAATATTTCTCGAGGATGCCCTCGAAAAACAAAGGAATGCGATGATGGATAAGTTTTCCTAGATCCTTCAACGACTGCCCACCGGCGGTGGATCTCCAACCAACAGCCACTCTGGAGGCACAACTCCTTTTAAGGTACAAGTAAACTTTTACATTCCCATATTTGAGGGCCAAATAGATGTAGACGCTGTAGATATATGGTTGAATCTATTATAAGTATATTTCTTGGTTCATGACTTTTCCGATGGGGAAAAGATTATTTTTGCTCTTCTAAAAGCTACCCCCCATGTCAAGGACGGGTGGGAATCCTTGTGTGAGAAAAAGGACGAGGGGGAACCCTCTCTGTTCTCGGATGTATCCAATTGGAACTCTTTCTGAGACATCATCAAGGAACAAAATTATCCTTTGGTGAGCTATGAGGACAAGTACATACAATGTACTACACTGCGGCAACAAAGGGATCAAGATGTGCATGAGAAGACGAATTTGTTCCGTACCCGGTGCACAAATTTAGGTATCAAAGATTCAGAGAAAAATTTGGTATTGAAGTACCGCAGTTGTCTGCACAAATAAATTCAAAAATAAATGGAGTTCCTTGACATCTCCTCGCTTGGTATGGCATACCGGTATGTTGCCAAGATTGAGCAGAAATTCAAATAGTAGAAGTGAGACTTTGGATCTGCGAATTAAAAGCAAGGGAAAGGTTCTCCAAAATCGTAGTACAAAGGAAAAATCCAAGGCATGACAGCCCAAGACAAAATACTAAAGCTGCAAGAAAAGAACAACACCATGAAGCCGAAGAAGGACACGAGAAAGTGGTGTGAGTTCCATAAGAGCTCCACTCACAACACTAGTGAGTGTCGGGCCAAGCAGTCACTAGTGGCCAAGATGAGGGCTTTTGAATCAGATGCATGCTCTAAATTTGAATCAAAACTTGATAAGGGGAATGAAAAAGGGAATTATATTATTGATCTAGAGCCCAATGCCACCATTGCCACTTCAAATATCCAGAAAGAGGGACCAAACTATCCAGAGGAGGAGGAGCATCTCTTCCACTCCCAAATGTGGGTAAAGGGTTCCCTGCTATAGTTCATTATCAAAAGTGGGAGCCAAAAGAACGTCATTTCAGCAGAGGTCGTGAATTGGTATGGCTTGTCGACCACAACACACACCCATCCATACACCATCATGTGTCTTCACCAAGGAAGGGATCTCCATGTCAGCCAACAGTTCCACCTTACCTATTGCATCAAGCCCTTCATCGATGAGGTATTATGTGACATTTATCCTCTTGATGTTTGTGATGTATTATTATGCCAACCATACTCATCGAAGAAACATGCTATGTATGAGTCCCTACCTTGTGCTGTTATTGTTACTTTGGGAAATAAGTTGTATAGGATACCATAGGTACCACCACCTGTCGCTATCTCTTTGGTTTCTGCAAAAAAATGTACTAATCTCATTTCCAAAACTGGGAAATTTGTTTTTCTAATGATCCACCCCCAGGGCAAGAAGAAGACTATGGCCATGACCTCTGATAGGGCTCCTCCACACGACAACAACAAATGGACAAGGTCGTGGAGGAGTACAGGGACATATTCACCTCACCCACAGGGGTGCCTCTGCAATGTCAGGTCAAGCACCCCATCGATATGATCCCAGGTGCGTCTCTTCCCAATGTACCGATCTATCGACGCTCTGTTCTAGAGAATGATGAAATAAAGAGGCAGATTTAGGAGATGTTGCAGAAAGGTCACATCTGGCCAAGTTCATTGCCTCGTGGGAGCCCAATCATGTTGGTGTAGAAGAAGGATGGGACTTGGAGACTCTGTATTGACTATCAGGCGCTGAACAAGATCACTGTCTGGAATAGGTACCCGATCCCACGGATTTATCACCTTGTGGAACAAATCAAAGGGGAGAAATATTTTAGCAAGATCAACTTGAATTTTGGGTATCACCAGGTACTTGTCGAACCCTTCGATTTGTGGAAGACTGCCTTCAAAGCCAAGCAAGGATTTTTTGAATGGATGGTCATGCCTTTCAGGTTGAAAAATGATCTTGCAACCTTCATAAGGCTGATGGACGACATCTTGTGGCCATTAACCAACTCATTTGTAGTAGTTTACTTGGATGACATCCTAATCTTCAGCCAGAACTGGGAAGATCTCCTCCACCATATCCGACGAGTCCTCCAAAAACTGCGACAACACAAGTTGAGTGCCAATTTGGAGAAGTGCACTTTTGGCATGATCCAGGTTCAATATCTAGGATACATTATTGATGAATGGGGGGTGCATGTGGATTCAACCAAAATCCAAGTAATTTTGGATTGGCCAGCCCCAACCACTCTAACAAAGCTTCTCAACTTTCTGGGTCTTGCTAATTTCTACCATAGTTTCATGTTGGGATTCTCTCATATCACTTGGCCCTTGAGTCAAGTCACCAAGGGAGGAGAGAAAGCAAAATTATTTTGGTCAGAATATTAATAGATGGCATTCGTAGAATTGAAATGTCATCTCTGCTCTACCCAAGTGCTCACATTACCAAACTTGCAACAAACATTTGAGATTGAGGTAGATGCCTTTGACAATGCTACTGGGGAATTTCTTACTCAACAGCGAAATCTAGTGGCATATCACAGTGAGACACTACCTGACACAGTCCGCAAGTATCCCACTTATGATAAAGAAATGTATTCCATTATACAAGATTTCAGAAAATGGAAGCATTACGTTTTGACGAAGGAAATGGTCATCCACACAGACCACCAACCCGTGCATTTCATATAGACACCATGGAAGTTTCAGAACGATCACCATTAGAAGTGGTCCACATATCGGCAAAAATTTCATTTGAACATCAAATACAAGAAGGGTAACATTAATAATGTTGCAGACTACCTTTGTCGAACATCGATCATTGTGCTAACCACTTTTTTTCAACTCTTGTGGGAACGAGACTTATGATTGGCCGCTTTTCTACAAGAGCGATCCAAAATTCGGCCACACATATAAGACACTCTTGGAGGGTACGCAAGTTCCAAATTTTCACCTCCAGGATGCATTGCTATGTCACCTGGGACACCTTTGTGTTCCTTCAAGAGAGCGTGCCAAGATGATTTGGGAAGCACACTACTATCAGGTCGCTAGGCATTTTGGGGTTGAGAAATAAGTGGCAATACTGTAGAAGTATTTCTATTGGTTGAACCTTCGATAGGATGTTGGGAAGTACATCAGATACTGCACTGCTTGCGTCATTGCCAAACCAACCATCAAGAAGCAAGGCATATATACTCCGCTACCTACCCCTAGTAGACCTTGGGAATCCATCTCCATGGATTACATGTCGGGCCTTCCTTCTACTAAGAATGGAAATTACCGTGTTTTCATGATCGTCGATAGATTCTCGAAGATGGCCATTCTGTTGGCATGAAAGAAGAATATCATAGGAGAAGCCACTACTAAAATCTTCTTTGAATGAGTGTGGGTGCACTTTGGGATCCCACAGTCTATCATCTCAGATTGGGACAATAGGTTCCTCAAAAAATCTTGGTCCAGTCCCTGGTCAATGCTGGACACCAAGCTCACAGAGTCCATAAGTTTCCATTCCCAAATTGATGGCCACACAGAGGCCGTTGACATGATGATTATACGCATTCTGCGCATGTGAAATTCAAATCATCCACACACATGGGATGAGATCCTTCTCTACGTATAACCTACTTATAATCGGGCTCTTCACATCTCAACTGGCCATAGCCCCTTTTAGGTGGGCCTGGGGTTCTAGCCACTATGTCCCATTGAAATAGTCATGCCATTTGCAACTACTCAGGTCGATTCGGTTCATGTCCAGTTTGAAGATAACAAAGTGAAAAAATTCATTGGGCACATTCAACACATCCGCCAACAAGTTCATGACATATTGAACAGAGCTAATGCTAAGTTCAAGCAACACCATGATCAACATCGGGTGCCATACAACTTCCAGGTGGGAGACAAAGTGTGGCTACATTTGCAGAGCCTCACTAGACCCCACAACAAGGTTTGCCCGCTCCGATATGGGTCGTACACCATCACCAAGGTTGTAGGGAACAATGCCTTCAATCTCAGTGTTCCACCATTCCTTGTTTTGCACCCAATATTCAATGTGGACTGCCTTCGGCCCTACTTCCCACCTCTACTGGACACCTCTGAGATTCCATAACAAATCACACCAACAGATTTAATCCCAGAATTTAGGGAACATGCCACCACAAATTATATCATGGACATGAAAATAAAGAGAAATTGCCATTATAAGATCCAACTATATTAGTTTTTCAAAGCTGACCAACTCCTGCACCAAGGCAAGTGGTTCACCAGGGACCAAGTTCAACAGAAGTTTCCTCATCTCATGGAGGAACTAAACGCAATGGGGACCATTGATTCCTAGGGGGGGGGGGGGAATATAGGTGGATATTGGTGGTCACTTTCCTATTCCACTTGGGGCCCCACAAATTTTTCTTTTATTTTTCCATTTTAGTTAATTATAGCACAATTTGCTATTTATAGCAGTTCTTTGGGTCCGAACTTCTGGACCCGTTTTGAGGCAGTGAACGGCATTTTTTCGGAATATGGGGAGAAACATGAAATTTCATTCAATTTTTCTCACCCGAAATTTGTAGTACTCAGATAGATATCTCTAACGAGGTATGGTGCATGTCAAACGGAGATAATATGCCAAAGTTACGTCCCTAGGAAGTTGATGTACCAATTTACCCAAACAAGCCCCATAGTTTTGGGGCTTCATCTCCTAGGGTTATGTTTTTGGATGTTTAGGGTTTTCCATTGTTTATGAATAATAAATAGGCCCTCGAGCCTCATTTTAACATTGTTCAGAGGCCTGTAGCCACCACATCTCTTCTTAGAGATAAGCTACCATCGTCGTAGCTAGTTTATTTCCATTATGTCTGTAAACAAATTTTAGTTCTTTGATATTAATTACATGAAGTGTTATTTCTGATACATTTTTGTATTTATGGTTATATGTGTATTCTAATGCATTCTTTCATAAATCTAGATCACACCCGCAGCTGTATACCATTCGGTGGCTTCACCAAGGAAGAGATCCTGGTGTCTGCCAGCAGTGCTGCCTTCCGTACAACATCAAGACATTCATGGATGAGGTACTGTGTGATGTTTCTCCTCTGGACATGTCTGATGTATTGTTAAGCCAACCATAATTGTGGAAGCAACATGATGTGTATGATTATAGGTCTTGTTCTATTATTATTACTTTAGGAAATCAGTTGTACATGATACCAGAGGTAGTACTGCCTTCCGTAATCTCTATGAGTACTACAAAACAATGCAGTAAAATTATTTCGCAAACCAGGAAATTTATTTTCATTACGATTCACCCACAAGGCAAGAAGAAGATTGTGGTCGCAACCTCCAAACAGGGCTCCCCTACATGACAGTAGTAGATGGAAAAAGTCGTTTAGGAATACAAGGACATTTTCTCCTCAACCACAAAGGTTCCTCTACACTGTTAGGTCAAGCAGTCCATTAACATGACCCCAGCCGCACTACTGCCTGATGTTGCCATACCTCACATGACCACCCAAAGAAAATCCACACATGTACTATTTGAGGCTAATAAAGCAACCATATTTATTGAACACATCCAACAAGACCACAAATAGGTCCACAACATCTTGGAGAAATCCAATGCCAAGTACAAGTAGAAAAATGATCAACATCGTGTGCCACACAAGTTTCAGGTGGGTGACAAAGTTTGGTTGTAGTTGTGGAAATATCGCCTTACCGAATCCCATCAGAATATCAAGCCACTTTGATATGGGAATTACACAATCACCAAGCTTGTGGGACACAATTGTTTTAATTTCAATATTCCCCCATTCCTTTTCCTTCACCCATTGTTCAATGTGGACCACCTTTGACCATACCTTCCACCACTACTAGACACATCCGACATGGAAGAACAACTCACACCAACAGAGTGAAACCTAGACTACATGGAACAAGCCACAACTAATCAGATCATGAACACATAGATCACAACCACCCACCAGCAGAGGATCCAAATATATTGAGTTGTCAAATCAGACCATCTACTTCATTAGGGGAAGTGGCTCACCAGGGACCAAGTTCAGTAGAAGTTTCCTCATCTCATGGAGGAACTCAACGAAATGGGGATTGTTTCTTCATAAGGGGGGAGGAATGATCCAGGTGGATATTGGTGACCACCCAACTATTCCACTTGGACCCCCACCATTTTTTCTTTCAGCTTTTCAATTTCCTCAATTATAGCACAATTTACTATTTTTGAAAGTTTTTCGGGACCTGAACTTCTAGAATTTTTTTGAGGCCCTAAACAAACTTTTTTGGGAAAACTAGCAGAAAAATGGGTCTTTTACTGATGTTTCTGACTCAAAATTTGTGGTCTTATGATAGATATTTATAAAAAGGTATTGTTTCCATCAAACAGAGATTGTATGCTAAAGTTATGTCCCTTGGAAGTTGATGTACCAATTTACCCAAACGGGGCACATAGTTTTGGCGCTTCATCTCCTAGAGTTAGGTTTCTGGATGTTTAGGGTTTTCCATTGTTTCTCAATAATAAATATTCCTTTGAGCCTCATTTTAACATAGTTCAGAGGCCTGTAGCTGCAACATCTCTTCTCAGAGATAAGCTACCAGTGCCCTAGCTAGTTTATTTATATTATGTATGTAATCGTATTTCAGTTATTTGATATTAATGAAATGAAGTGTTATTTGTTTTTCATATTTTTATTTATGGTTATAATCGTATTATTTTTCATTCCTGCATACATTAAAATCATGAAAACCGTTAACAAGCACAAGAGAAACCAACAATAATGACAATGGTACTCAAGGTACAACACCACAAACTACAAGTATGAATAAATGTGTTGAGGTTGAATACTTGCAGAAGCATACAATCAGAGGTCAATGAGGTGAAATCATAATTGAACATGAATAAATTTCCATTGAGGCATGCAAGCTCCAAGGTACTGAAAATGCATTTCTAGATCATCGCCCCGAACAATGAGCTGAAGTCAACAGGAAGTGATCCATCGAAGGAGGGCCATAATTATTCCCACATCATTGGAATGAAACAAGGGATATATTAAGGTAAAAGGAGTGATTTAGGACTGTTACAGAGAGGGTCAAATAATCATATGATGTTCTATTTTGACAAAAATGACTTCTCTTGAACATATTGAAGACATGACTCCAGAGGGTGATAGAATTTGACTCAAAATGGATCAGAGGTCACGATGACAAAAATAGTGATAAAATGAGAGGAAAATGGATTTCCAAAACCCACAAAGGAAAAATTATGAATGAAGGATATACCCAACATAACACGAATTATGGATTAGTGTCATGTTCAAGAGCAACAAGCTTCCTTAAACACACAAGATATTCCACTTTCAATTTTCCACCTTTATTTCTAGTGAATACCTCTTTATTTTTGATATCCAACATGAAGAGGATAGCATATGTTGAGTGTGTAAATTCATTCTTCTAATTAATCCATCCTAGTAATTTTAACGAGCCCCAGGAAGAAGGAACTCAGTCTCGTCATGGTGACAAGTCTTTCGTCATTTAATTTTTAATGAGTTTGATGGAAGAGTAACTCAGTATCTTTTTTATGTTTAGGGAGTTTGAAGAAGAAACGAAAAAGAAAAATCCATCATGTCCCTTTTCGTAAATCATCCCTCGAATCCAAAAAGGTAGAAAACAATATTCGAGAGAACCTCTTGACCATGTTCGATCAAGGTATTCCTTTTTCGTAAATATTAAGTCTCGGATCAAAAAAGGGGTAATCATATATTGAGACCAAGTCAATTCATTTAATTTAACGAGTTCGAAATGACAAGTACTCAATGATTTTTTCATTTTTCGAGAGTCATAAAAGAGCTTAAAGTTGAATCCTCCTAGAGGAAAGAGTCGTATAAAAGGTAGAAACTGGTTCTGGTGATGATGGAATTTCTTAAAACATGTAAAATTTAGGAGGTTTGCTAATAAGACCACTCATCACAGTGGTTCCCTAGGCAAGGGTAAAAAAGCCAAGTGAAAGCGTATGTTCGGCCAAACAGATGGTGACAATGGAATGAGAAAACCATGGTTCATCTAGTAGAAGAGCCAGATAAAATGGAAATAATGAAATATGTATATAATGGTTTCATTTTACAAAAGCTTGAAACATGGGAAACTATGCTTGGAATTGGTTTCATTTTTACACAAAATTGAAGCAGAGACAAAATATTCTTGGAATAAGTTTGCATGCCCCCATCATAATGAATCAATTCGAGATACATTCCCCCTAAGATTCATCTCATTCACATAAGTAGACTATAGGTTACTAACATGTGGATGGAATGAATATTTATTTACGATATCAAGTGAAAGACTCAACTGGGATTTTACGAGATCTAGTCAAAGAATAAAATTATAAGGGGATTTGTTTCATTTTTTAATGAGATCGACATAGTAAAATAACTTTTATCATGGTGACCTATATCATTTTTTAACGAGGTTCGCACAATAAAATAAATATCCTTATGACACCTTGTTTCAATTTTTAATGAGCTTGACACTAGAAAAAAAACCATGCTCCAAAGAGATTGTTTCATTTTTTAACAAGCTTGACACAAGAAAATGAACTTTGCTCCAAAAACATTGTTTCATTTTTTGAGCTTGACACAAGAAAAGGAACATTGCTCCAAAAAATTTATCATGGCCCATAATAGGTCATGGATTCCAATAGGTTCTCAGCATATGGGAGAACAACACTTTGGAAATCAGGGTCTAATGCCCCTAGTACATGGTGCACTATATCACTGAATCGATCATCAATAGAAATGGGAATGGAACAAGTTGCCACATAATTAATGTGTGGAGGGGAAGATACCACTTGCATGTCACCATTAAGGGATTTTGGTTGATTAGGAGCCAAATTAGGACTAATGAACAATAGTTGATCAATAGTCACAATTATTCCTTCATGTGGGAAACATATCACACAAAAGAGAGAAGAGACAAGAGCTCCCATGACATAAGTATAGTCACGCCCAAGGAGTATGTTAAAATCCAAAGGGCCTTAGACAACCATCACGTCTATATAGAAAATCTTTCCTCCCAAAGTAATAGGCAACTTAGGAAGGATCCCTAACGGTTGAATGGTTCCTTTGTTAAATGCTCAGATTCTGGGTAACAAACAAAAGCTGTAGAGAACCAAAATCTTGCCAAGTAGTTGAGGAAAAAATACTAACATGTTCACCTTCATCTATTATGGGGGTAGGTATGGCCAAATTATAGGCCTGTAGCATGATCTCAAAGGGAACATAAGAAGGGAGACAATATCCTGTCAGTCGACTCCAATCAAAGGAAGTAGCCAGACTACCTAGAGGTGGTACCATTGGAATGGGAGAACTCCCCCTTTGTGTTATTGGAATGGGACGATCACGCTGCTATACTATAGGAACAAGAGAATTTCCCTCCAATTCATGGGATTTTGAAGAAACAAAAATATCCTGAGTGGTAGGAGGTGCACTCTCTATAGAAAAGACTTGATCAGCTGAGGTTGGAAATGGGTCGGCCATTTTTCAACCAATGGGTGGTTGGGAACAAAATCGTGGGATTCAATTTTGGAGAGAGTGTGATTGAACAGAGATGAATTCTGATCAATCAATTGATCAACTAGCAAAGGATCATGGGAAAGCTTTCGGTAACCAACAGGAAGACAGGGATGAGAAGCCATAAGGTTATCCAACATTTTGGTGGTTTCATCCATAAAATGACAAAGGTGAATGGGATTTTTCCCTCCACATAACCTATAGGGGAATTTTACTTTCCCCCTGTTAGCCCAGGTATGTCAATGATCAAATGGCTATTTCAGTTGTTTTCCACAAAGTCATAGGTCAAAATTTTTACTTTTTTCGAACAATTCTCATAAATAATTTTGGTCACTGAAGAGGTCTAAATGATGTATGTTGCTCCTTCATTTCATTTATCATCACCATTTTCAAGGTCATCGCCATCATCAATTTCAAGGTCACCATGTCCATCATCATCACTGAAGAGGTCTAGGGTTAGGTCGTTCCATCTCATATAGGTCAAGTCTAGGGTCAGCCCTTCCTTTGGAAAAATATTCAAATTTTCACCGAACGTAAGGCATCAAACTCCATTCCATTCATAAAACCCTAATTAAAGATATAACATGTTTATTAAGTTCAAATAAATCCATCTCTCTTATTTCATAAGGCTCAAGTTTCAAAAAAATTTCAAGCATCTCATCTTTGTCTCACTATTTCATGAAAAAATTGAAGAATTTTGCCTCACCGTCTCATTTAAAATACCTAAACGTCATCATTGATTGTGAGAGCTCCAAGGGAGGTCATTTTGACCTAATTTCCTATTCAAATAAAAATAGAGTCATTTCAAGATTCAAAGACATCTTATTTGGTTTTGAAAAGAGTCACTATCCAATGTGAAAGTTTAAAAGTGCGAAAAAATTTCAAAGTTTTAAGAAGCGGTCTCACTATCCCATGAAAAAGAAGAAAATTGTGTCTGGATGTCTCATCAAGGATCTATAAAGTCACCTCAAATGTCAAAGAATAAAATGTTGGTTCTGTCCTCTTCATCTCACTTAAAGGAGCAACATGTCACTAAGTGTAAAAAGGTTAAAAAGGTCATGGTAAATGTCACAGGAAAAGGTAAAAGGGTCATTTTCATCTTATAAAAGACAAATAAAACTTCAATTTTTCATTGTCACCCTTTCATATGTGTGAAAGAAACATTTCTCCTCTTTAATTACCCCTCCATACTCTCAAGATTCTCTTACAACCCTAAAAAAAAACTTATGTTACCCTCTTGTAGTGAAGAGAAATTAGTTGTTACACTTCTATGGTCTTAAACAACTCGTTTTTACGCTCCTGTGGTGTATCTTAACCTAGTTGCTATGCTCTTTTGTATTACAAGGGCTGGTGTTACGCTTCTGTGGGAATAAAACCATAGTGTTACGCTTCTATGGGAATAAAACTGCAGTGCTATGCTTCTAGGAGGTAGATAGGATGCAATGTTACAATCCTATGGTGTACATTACCCAATTGTTATGCTCCTGTGCAATATAAAACACACATTTTTGCGCTTTTGTGGTGTACATTATCCAGTTGTTACGCTTTTGCAACATGAAAATTTCTAGCGTTTTCAAGCTTGAAACCCTCCAAAAACTTTCAAATATTCTCATCCATCCTTTGCTTTAGCCTCCATACAAGGTAATAAACCTTCCATGCTACTGTTGTGGGTTAGATATTGAAGATTTTGATCTTTTTATGTCTTTTAATGTCTTCTCGATGTGATTCACTGTCCATACATGACCTTTTTTTTATGGAAAACCCTAACCTAATCAAACTAGAACCCTAACCCATCATTTAAATTACATTCATGCACCTCATGCCCCATCAATATTCATATAAAATCACCATTCATAACATGTTTTACACTATCAAACCCTCACTCTAATATTTTCAACACAGTGAAGACAATCAACATATGGAAATGAATTTGTTTTAGGGTTTTTACTATCCTATCCCCCTTCATTTTCCCTCATTCCACTTGCACTATGGAGCTAAGGCGTCAACCTACCCACTAATTTTTTATCAAAAAAATTATCAAGATCCATGGCCCTCAAACATCAAAAACACTTTTTCACTAGTTTTTTCCCATAGTCAAAATTGGGAAATGCCTGTGTTTTGAGGTTTTTATCATCCTAAACTCCTCCATTTGCTTTCATTCCACCTTCATTTTTGCGACAAGAAACCATCCTATTCATTTAATTTTTTCCAGAATATTTTCTCAACCCCGACACCCCTATTTCACCTCACAAACTTATCCTACTATTACACAGTCTATTCTCACAGTCAAAATTGGGAATTTCCTATGTTTTAGACATTTTGATACCTTTCACACATCCATTTTCTCTCATTCCACCTAAAACTTTAAGCTAACACACAATACTACCTACTCAATTTTTTTCTAGATTTTTTCTTAGCTTTTAGACCCTCCATTTCATCCACCAAACTCACACCTTCCCACACCTTGTTTTTCCAAATTTCCATTCTCATTCACTCATTTCATTGAAACCCTAGGGTTTTCATCATTCCGGTGACAAACACAATGGAAATTGACAAGGAGAGCTTGAAAGTAGGGAACCATATTAGGCTTAAGCCATTCACCATGCACGATATTAATGCTTCGCCATTGGCCAGAAGGTGATTTCAAATAACTCAATGTTTAACATTTTTTGAAAGGCTTATGGAAGGAGGGTATCATGTTCAATTGTCCAACATTTTTGCATCCAGCTAAAATATGGGAAAGGTCACCCTTGCAGGCATGGATATCACTTGATCATCTAACCTAATTTTTTTAGCTATAGGTATCCCCTCTCATGGAGAGCAATGGTTCAAGGTATGGACCTAGACATTGAAAACTATAAGCAGTTCCTCAAGCCTCATGCTAGAGATGATCCACAATTTATTTTTGCTTTTAGAAATCTCAGAAACAAGTACGCTCCTTTGATGTTGTTTATAATGAAGTACTTTACATGCAAAGGAATATTCTCCAGGCTATATAGGTATCACATCAGGCTTTTGATGCATTTGACCAAAGTCAAATCACTTGATTTGCCTCATTATTTATACAGAAGCTTGATTAAGATGGTTGAGAAGGTTCAGATAAGAAGGGAAGATCATCATAGTAGTCTCTTTAAACATGGCCTAATAAATCTCATTTTGTTTCATCACTTGTCCTCCGTAAACATGTCCTGTGAAGACTTCTTGGAAAGATTGTTAGCAACACTTTCTATCTTGCCTATTACATCATCACCACATCCACTGGAGATTGGCTCTTCTAGCATGCCTATTCAACTTTCATATGTCCCTAGGGTTGTGGGATTTGATCACAAATATGAAAGAGGGAAGAGATAATATTTTGTGCCTAAGTCTACCGGGAGTTTTCTTACACTTTGCACCATGTTGAGCAATGTCAGATAGAGGAGAAGTATCTCTTGCATCATCATGATGAGTCAGTGCCATTGGAGCTTGAGGTATCAGAGCATGAGGAGGAAAAATTAGTTGAAGACAACATAAAATAGAAATAGAAATATATATATATATATATATATATATATATATATATATATATATATATATATATATATATATATATATATATATATATATATATATATCTAAGAGTTGAAAGAGGGCTTCTCCATTCCCCAATCCCGAATTACTTTCCTTAAGTGGGAAAATTTTCAATTGCAAGTGAATCAGCTCCTACAAAGCAAGTACAAATCAGACATGGAGGAAAAAAATGGTAAAGGAGAGAATATTGGTTTTTTTTTACCAAATTTGGGAGATGGAGGTTGAAACAAAGAAAAAAATACCAAGAACAAGAGGCCTCAAAAGGGCACTGGAGCGAGAGAGACAACCAATTCATAGATCTTAAGAATTGACATTTGATGAGCTCATTACCATGGAGATCAATGAGGATATAGAGCTTTGGTTATTAAGAGTTAATTAGAATATGGAGAAGCTATTGAAGAAGGCTAAAAAGGATAACAAACTGCAAAGGCACATGACAAGTCATTATTGTAACATGGATACCATTTCTCAAATAAGGCTAAAAAAAGTGAAAAATAGGCTTAAAGAGGCACAAATGAAGCTCAAGGAGAAGGAAAGCTTGGATTTATTGGTTGAAGCTTCATTAGATATGTAGCCTATCTCTTATAAGTGTCAAAGAATCAATTTGAAAGCTTTTGAGAAATTTTGGTATTTTACATGATTTTTTGCAGAATTCTAGAAATTTCTCATTACAAAAGTGTAACAGACACTTACGACCTTTTGTTTTGGAGGCATCCAAATGGTGATTTATTTACATGGATGTGTTAGCACTGTATAATTTCGAGGTTGAAGACAAATACTTAGAGGTAACATAAAAACCTCTTTGGAGTCTAGAAGCTATCCCTTCTAAACTCAAAGAGGGATCTCTCTTTAATATTTAACTTTGTTTTATTAGATATTTTAGGCTAGTTAATGGGCTTGGTGTTTGGTTTTTAAATTTTTTGGTTGGAAATGTAAGGGAAGTCCATTTGGAAATGGAGTTAGAGAGGCTTGGGTGATTAATCAATAAAAGTATCAAGCTTAAGTGAAATAGGGAAAGCTAGGTAGCACTACTATGGATCTTTCGGAATTTAAATGGATTATGGAAAAGAAGAGAGTGTAAGATTCAATAGAAACCGAGGAGAAATTAAGAATTCCCCTATTTGAATTTAGTGGGAAACTTACATATTGCAAACAACTAGAATAGGGTGCTTTGAATAACATATCCTATTCTTCACATTGTCTATTTTACAATTAGAAATTCATAATTATAAAGAAATGAAAATAATGGATAAACACATTAAACAAAAGAAAAATTCACCACTTCATGCACAACATGAATCCTGAACAGCTGATCTTGTGTTACTTTACGAATGGTCACTTTAAATTCAGTGAAAAACTTTACAGAATGGGATTGTTCCTCATGGAAAATCCCAACCAACCAATAATACTTCAAATGATGAAGTATTTATAAAAATTCTAAACTAAAATTATTTACAGATTCACTGTTACAACTGACAGTGTATTATTAGCAGATATCTAAACAAGAAAATCAAATTTGTCTCAATAATAATGGGAAAGGTGTACATGATCTAGAATTATGGCACTGTTTTGGAGGAAACAGTCTGCCGAATGGGCCTTTTTCTATGCCATGTTGATGCACTATCTCTTCTGTGCTTGCTGCTTCTGCTAACTATCTTTTGAATTAATCTTTGTAGCTTTGGCGGAGTTTAAATAGTAAAATCCTTTATCACTTTAATAATTGGCAAAAACCCACTTTCTCTGTAAATAACGCAAACCTTTTGAATTACTCGTTCCCGAATAATAATAATGAAACACTTTATACCAACCTTTTGGATATAAATGGCAGGGAAGGGGACATGGAGCAATATCAATGGTGAGAGTATTAATGGTAGGGCCAACGAATATTACATACAAGAAAAGAATTTTTTCAGGGGGTATGTGAGTGGTATGTGGTTTAAGGCTGAGGGGGTGTGAAACGATGAAAATAGGACACGTTGCAGTGGGGTCGGGCAACCAAAACAACTTTTCGGAAACCCCCCCCCCCCATTATTTTAAAGCCAGAATAGGAAAGGGGGCCCGAAAAAAAGCAAGAGCCATTGATTTAAGAAGCAGGGAAGATCTCAAGGCATGAAAGGCTTTAAATACATATCGAAATCTCTTATCGGAGTTTTAAAGTGGTAATCATAAGCTTTGGGCCCATGGAAAATGTGATTGCGAAAAGGCGAAAAGGTAAGATGACGTAGGCAGGTGGATGTGGGGCTACTAATCGTATATTAGGATCGCAATAGTAAATAACATAACACATTTTGGGACTTGATCAGAGATCACAAATCAGAGGAGGAGTGGGTTATAGAATTTTGCAATAAGAGTTTATCGCATATCGCAATGTTTAGCGGGCATAAATAAATCTTGGTTAAATAGATATACGATTTGCACGGTGCAAAAAAGGAAGGGATCCATAAAGGCTTTAAAGCGGCACAGTAAGTTATATATAAATACTCAAGCACAAAGTTTATAATATATGATATGCAATATGTAATACAACTATTAAGTAGGTTTTCAGAGCTTTATAATATAAATTCTAAAGTCTCAAACATTATATTATTTAGGTTTTGAAGGTTAAAATGGATTAAAACGAATTTCTAGCGCTAACTATGGATTAGGCATAAGTTGGTTTATATGGATAATGGGGCTGCTGGCGAGGTTTCTAGGATAATTTCTAAAGGTTGTTAAAGAAATTCTTCATGTGCCTTTAACTTATAATGGGGTTTCCAAAACCTTGGAATAAGCTACCTTTTCCCTTTTAACAGAATCAAAACTTGTAGTACCTAGCCTAATTACAAATAATTTACAACATGGAATATCATTTACAATATGAAAGATCTGAGATGAAATACTCAATCACCTTGAGATCCTATAGATTATAGGACCCTAATAGGATGGATTTATCGTGATTATTACATCCTATATTAGGAACCCTCATGGCATGACAAGATGCAATTTGGGAGAAAAAGCTAAAAAACCACCTATTTTTAATGATTCTGCCTCCTTTTTGGACCCTCTGTTATGCTTTTGAGTGACCCTCAAAGAATGGAGTTTTGAAGGCCTTCCCATGGTACATTTTGCAAAATTAAAGATGTTATGGAAAATAGACACAAAGGGATATTGACCTTTTTTTAAAAAGTTTATTTTGACTTCTCAAAGTGCCTCAAAAGTGCCTACAAAGTTCTGTTACGCTTCTGCAAATTTTTTTTTTAAATCTTCAGTCATAATTGTCATAGATTAGCATTGGATTCCCTCATGACACTTGTCAAGCTAAAAAATGGTCACAAATTTGAGGCCATGACTTGTTATTATAGTTATTGGTTTTTTTTGGCTTCTTACCATGAAGGAATTTGTAATCAATGTAAGGGACAAACACTCCTAGTTTATAGCTAAAATTCAGGGAATGGTTTCTAACCTCCCTAAAAACTAGAAAATGAGTCATTTTTGCATTTATGATCCATTTTGGATGGGATTTCGACTTGATGAGGTGTCATGGTCTATATTTTCTATAAGTATACTCTCTTTTGTCTTTGGTTGGGTTGGATAGTTGTTATTTGCAGTGGGGCTATTGTACAAGCTTTTGGTAATGAAATCAAGGACAATGTTGCAGACATAGTGTTGAGACGCTTGTGGTATGTCTTTGAGATTTTTTTTTTCTCTGTAAACTCATGATGTTGAATTTTATGTTACTCATATTTTACATATTTTCTTCTTTATGCTAATTCTTATCATTTTATTGACAGAAAAAATTCTTTCCATGCTCTGTTTTTCATAACTAAATTTTCATGAAATTGTCTTGCTCTTCTGATGAATGAATTTAGTTTAAAGCTCATTACGATTCCCTCTCATTTCACTCTATACACAATGAAAAATTAATAATGCTTCTTATCTTACCTACCTGGACTCACTTTTACCTCTGCAACTAAACCTTTGAAATTAGATCGAAACCCTAGACCTAGTCTCCTAATTGTCATTCTTATCCAGCAAAACTCCAAACAAAACAAATACTTAATATATTAAGAATCATAACTAGCCTAAAAAATTATATCAAGTCATCCATTTGACTGAAAATTGATATAGAGAGATCCCTCTCTGGTCCGGGTAGGGCTAGCTACCTGATCTAAAGTTTGGTCTTTGGTTACCTTTCTCCAATCCTACTGCCAGCCTTAGGAAGTTGGGGAGAGTAATAACATTCTTGGCGTCTTTGGTGGGGAGCGATTGATAAAAATTCCCTAGGAGTATTTATTTAATCTTATGAAAGTTAGACTTGTTAGTGACAAGCTCTAGCATTCAAAATAGGCTGAATTCTAAAATCTTAGCCAAAGTCAAAAATTCCTCTCTTAAGCTGGCTCCTAAAAGAAATACTAGGTCAAATCCAGACCCAAATCCCTCACCAATTATGTATGATCGTGAGAGTACTTTTAGAAAACATAAAACCAAGTCTTAGAAGGTTGGAAGAATTGTTCCTCCACTTGTCAAATCAAATTGTCTTTTACAATGTCTGAACTTCTGCTTTTAAAACCATAGCTACAATGGTGAAAAATATGTTCATTATACATAACTCAGAATATAAAATAAAAACCTCAATAATCCCCAGATCTGAGATTCCTCTCCTCCGACCTACAACTCTAAATTCCTATTACAAAAGTGCTTTTAGAATTCCAAAATTGTAGAGGAGAGAAGCCCCTTTCTACATTCTACAATCTGCTATTTATAATATTTACAAAAGAATTCTCAATAAGAAAGTTTGTTGAAGAGTGGTTCTGCTCAATAAATTTTCATTGGTCCAAAATCACATTCTTCAATTGCTGGAGCCTTCTCATTGATTGAGATCTTCTTCTTCTTATCTCTTCAATTGTTTCCCTGCAAAAAAATAAATTTAAATGCAAAAATAAAATCAAAATGGCAAATCTAGAATTAAAACAAATCCAATAAAAAATTATTTAAATAAATAATTGAAAATGAAATATAAGATTTCTATTGTTGTCTGTGATGATATAATTGGTCAAGGATATCATTTTCGAATGGATGTGATCTTAGAAGAAGCTGTGGGAAAATTAAAATGTAGAAAATTAAACTCAGAAAATTAGTTTTTTGTTAAAAATTTGAAACTTGATCTTTTGCTGAATTTTCGTCTGAACAAATGATCAAATATAGAAATGAAATAACTTCTAAAATTCGCTCCATGATTTTATATATCCAATGAGCTGTCCCAGGCCTTATTTGGCCAAGTAAAACTTCATTTAAGAGCTTCCAAAGTTGGTATATTAAAATTGCCATAATCCTGGAATTTCTATTGTGAAATACCTTTTCATTAACTTTTAATATGAAAACAGGCAGAATTATTTTTAACATAAAACCCCTTTTCTCCTTTTGGATAGTGATGTAGGAAAACCCTGCAAACCCAGAATCTCACCTCCACTATGCATATAAAAATGCATCTCAATAACTACCCAAGTAAAATTGCAATGTTCCGGCAATTTCATAAACTTTTTACATGCGGAAGCTAATAGCATCTGTTTCAAAGTTTTATGGTTTATGGAAACCATACTTCAAATCAATTCATTCATTCACACAAACCCAAACTTCAATACAATCCCACTTTAAAACTTCATGCAGAAGCTCATCAAAACGTATGATTTCAACACCACTCAACCCATAACCAAGGATTTCTATAAAACCCAATAACTCTCATTTCAAAAGTTTGGATTCAAGGCTTAATCCATCTCAATTCAAAAGTTTGGATTCAATTAATTAAATCCCCACATTTATACAATCACACCTCAATCAAATGCCAATATAAAACCATGCTTAAAAGTTCAAACTGGCAAATTACTACCACTGCATATCGATTTTATGCATTCCACTATAAATGAGTTTTATATGAAACTTCAGTGCTTATCACAATATTGAACTCTCAACCCATAAATTACCTCCACTGCATTCAATTATTTATTTGTCCAGCTAATATTAAACTTCCAATGCCTAGAAATACATATGTATATGCCAAAATCACCTCATATGGTCTGCCATACCTTAACCAATCGGTCACCGGTAATGTGACTTTGACTAGGGACTGCGCCTTCAAGGCATTCAACTATACAACATGTTTTTTCCATGGATCACACAAGCAATAGATTGTCCCAATCTCAATTCTACGGTTCTAGTTGCACAATTCCATTACCAATGTAACAGAGATTTATGTTCCCACCATCGCTTCAAAATTTCACTGCACACCTATACAAATCTGCCTCTTCACACTACAAATCGATTTCCAGAATCTTCAACATACAATTCTTGGCATGAGCTCAATCCGGCATCTCGCTGTTCAAGAACTTTCGACTGTGGAAATTCAACATTAACCCAATCCGGCATCACACACACAAGGTTATAGTTGACCTCCATATATAAGTTTTAAGTGTCTTCAATATTCACCTCTGTAATTAATCAATTCACTGTTCCATCGATTCAAGATTCAAAACACTATCTCGTTGCTTTAAACTCCAACACCATTCTCGTTGGAAACTTTCAATGAGTCAATTCCCCATTAAACATTTTGCTACATCATTTCATCAAAATCTGTGTATATTTTCACAGAGGTCATGTCGCTTTCTCCATCATTTGACCTTTGTGTCAACGAAATTTCAATTCCACGCCAGAACTGGTTTCAAACTGATTCAAACCTGATCGAAGCTCCCTTCTTCAGCTTCGAACCCATCTTCACGGAACTGTTCATTCTTCAACACCTTCTCATCTTCCTGCTGTGGATTTATTTCCACGATTTTTGGTTACCTACACCACGCATCAAATCATAACACACAGTCAGCCTGTGTGTCTTCTAACCTGTAGCATGAAATTTTCAACACAATTTAACCGGATTTTTAATTTAAATTCCAACTCATGTGTCGATTTATTAATTGATTCTCATTGTTGTGCCATTAACAATAAATGTGAACAACGTTCATCATACACTTTTTCATATGCTTCCACACATTGAGCATACAACTCTTCATGTTGTATATATTCTATATATACAGGCCTGCCATTAAACTGAAACCCACACACTTAATCTCTCATTTAGTTCAAACGGATTTACCATTCCAATTAACAAATGCAGTATCGATATTGATAATATCGATTCCTTCACCCATGTGCAGAGTCACATCACAAAGTCTATTAAAATCAAACATATTCATAAAGAATCAAATTCAACAATGTGCATATGGCTCAAAAGCCAAAATCTCCATATATATATATATATATATAAACAATTACAAGAACTTTTTGTTCATGGCCAGATATTCAAAATCCATGGCCCTTCAACTGTCTGTAGACTTACAGGAAAAACCCTGTCTCCTACTTCTCTGATCTATTCTACCTGATCTATTTTCCTTTGAGGCATATTAATTTATACAAATTTAATTGAACCAATTTAGGTTCACATCCCTTTAATAACTCAACAAGCCCTCAAATATCTCAACAAATCCTATAATCTAGATTTATCCCTAAAATCTTGAAACTAAATCTAACTTAGGCTCATAATTAATTCTCAGATATCTAAAATCTAATTCTCTCATGTTCTCCAAATTATTTTGGGAAAATTTAAAAATCCTCAAAATAATTAATTAAAATATAATTTAATCACTCGAAAACCTCATTAATATTTACATAAATTTAATATTTTCTCAAAAACATGAGACCCCTTAGTTTAAATAAATACAAGGTATTTTCTCGAGCTAATGCTCCTGCATCAGACTCCCAAGGTTGAAAATGATCGTGATATCCTGGTCATGTGTTTTAAATATTTGTCTGCTTGGATCCCACACTTTGTTCTGCAAGGTGTCATCAATTTCTGCTGTCATATGCTGCTTTTCTCCAGGTCTCCATATCTTATGTTGCCTTGCTCCAGTCGCTGCACTTTCAAAATCTGTCTCTGTCTTAATTTTGCTGTTGTTGCTTCTCTTCCTTGCTGATGTCTTCCTCTGAGACACGTTCAACATGATTCTTCTAATTAATTCAATTTCCTTGTCCAATAAATATTCAAACTATTGTTTTCTTGCTGCCTGCTGAGCTCTTACTCGCTCAGTTCTTACTTGCTCAGTTTTTACTACCACCCAATCATCCATACCCTCTTGTTTTCTATAATAGAAGACTTCTTCTCTGCCTTCTCCTATCAGCAACTCAGTGGACTAGTACATTGTGTACTCCTTTCTGCTGTCTTCATCCTCTTGTATCTACAATCCCCAATTCTGAAATTGAGATTCTTCCTGCATTGAATTTTGACTATTTAGCATCCTTTCCAGCAACATAACATCCTCATCCCATGGATTAGAAATTTCCATATAATTTTCTTCTTTCTCCTTCATTTGAATACTCAACTGAGTCAAATTTTCTTCAGCACCTGCAATAACACCTACATTCACAAAACACTTGTTAAAACAAAAATCATAAGGCCTCAGTGCCTTACTTTCCTCTGCCAACATCTCAGTATGCTGTCCCGAATTTTCCATCTTAATCAGCACATTAGTATGTTGATTCTCTCTACCCAAAGAATTCTCTGAAGAATCCTCAAGACTGTCAACCAGTCCTTCCTTCACACCATTTGTTTCCATGATGTCTTTCTGCTCTCGTTCACTGTACTGAACTCTTTTGTCTGTAATCTCTCTGTCATACTCTGAATTCTCCAACAAGTATTCCAACAATGAAATTTCTCTGTAGCATTGCTGAAGCATTTCACCATCACTTACAGTCCCTGCATTCACACATAAAATTTCAGTTTGAAAATCACAAAGTTCAACAGTCTCAACTATTGGTTCATATACCAACTCTTCAACCTGATCCTCTTCTTCATTCACAAGAACTTCCTGTGCTGTAATAGTTTCAAGTACAAACACATCACTGATTTCTTCTTTAGAGTACTTATCTCCTGAAATATTCTTTTCCATACTTGTGACAACTTCACAAGATTGTGCATCCTCCTCAGTAAAACCTGTAATCACATCACAATTGTCAGCTACAAAAATACAAGGGTTTACATTATCCAGCTGATCTAGATTTACCCAATAGCTCAAGAAATCATCAATGATCTCCTCTTCTATTTCACCAATGGAAACCTCCACTTTCAACTCAGCTGCTCTGAGTTGTGTACACCCCAACTATACATCCATCATTTGCTCGAGCTTCTTCAACTCTTCTGTTAACTGCATGTTTATCTATTGATCTCTTTTCTGTTGTAGCCTATGCCACTTCACTCTCTTCCTCATGGTCCAACCATGTCTCTGGTCTTTCATATTTTCCTGTAACAATTCCATCAATAACTCAAGATGAACTGCTATCTCAGCTTTCTCTCTCTCATACTTTTCATCAGTCAACCGTTGTCTTATGCCATTTTCCTTGGCATCTTTCTCCCTCTTTCTACTGTGGCCTCTCTCTGAACCTCTGCTCTCTCCTTTATGACTTTCAGAATTCATCTTCCTCGCCATGAGTTTATCACCCATGAGTTGCACCAAGCCTCTACAACAGCAAGCTCTCCTGCTGCCACTTACCTCACCAATCCTTTCCTCCGGATCTGGTCTTTTGGTAATCACCAGTCCTCTGCTGGAACCTTTTGAGAATTTCTCCACTGCTCCTTCAGGCTTCACTTATCTGCAACTTTATTCAACCTCTGTTGAATCTCCAGGTTCTGCCACTCTCTCTTAGAATCCCTCGCTGGACTCCTTCATCACTACTCTCCAGCTGTGATCTGTTTCATTCTGCTGAGATTTATTCACTATTCCTACAACCCAAATTATTCAAGCATAATCTTCGAACCAGAGTTAAATAATACCTGTCATCTCACCTCCAAGATCCTATTGATCTCACTTCACTTCTTCAATTGCACTGCATCTTCTCTATGCTGTAATCTTCATTAGTTTCAAAATCTGACATTTATTCATCACATGCAATTAACTCAATTTTTAAAAACTTCAATCTTCACACAGAGCTGTTCCCACTCTGATACCACTTGATGTAGGAAAATCCTGCAAACCCAGAATCTCACCTCCACTATGCATATAAAAATGCATCTCAATAACTGCCCAAGTAAAACTTCAATGTTCCGGCAATTTCATAAAATTTTTACATGCGGAAGCTAATAGCATCTATTTCAAAGTTTTATGGTTTATGGAAACCATACTTCAAATCAATTCGTTCATTCACACAAACCCAAACTTCAATACAATCCCACTTTAAAACTTCATGCAGAAGCTCATCAAAACGTATGATTTCAACACCACTCAACCCATAACCAAGGATTTCTATAAAACCCAATAACTCTCATTTCAAAAGTTTGGATTCAAGGCTTAATCCATATCAATTCAAAAGTTTGGATTCAATTAATTAAATCCCCACATTTATACAATCATACCTCAATCAAATGCCAATATAAAACCATGCTTAAAAGTTCAAACCGGAAAATTACTACCACTACATATCGATTTTATGCATTCCACTGTAAATGAGTTTTATATGAAACTTCAGTGCTTATCACAACATTGAACTCTCAGCCCATAACTTACCTCCTCTGCGCATTAGCACCAACGCTACACCATATTCTTTCAATTATATATTTGGCCAGCTAGTATTAAACTTCCAATGCCTACAAAGACATATGTATATGCCAAACTCACCTTATATGGTCCGCCATACCTTAACCAATCGGTCACTGGTAATGTGACTTTGACTAGGGACTGGGCCTTCGAGGAATTAAACTATACAACACATTTTTTCCATGGATCACACAAGAAATAGATTGTCCCAATCTCAACGCTACGATTCTAGTTGCACAATTCCGTTACCAATGTAAGAGATATTTATGTTCCCACCATCGCTTAAAAATTTCACTGTGCACCTCTGCAAATCCGCCTTTTCACACTACAAATCAATTTCCAGAATCTTCAACATACAATTCTCAGCATGAGCTCAATCCAGCATCTCGCTGTTCAAGAACTTTCGACTGTGGAAATTCAAAATTAACCCAATCTGGCATCACACACACAAGGTTATAGTTGACCTCCATATATAAGTTTTAAGTGCCTTCAATATTCACCTCTGCAATTAATCAATTCACTGTTCCATCGATTCAAGATTCAAAACACTGTCTCATTGCTTTAAACTCTAGCACCATTCTCGTTGGAAAATTTCAATGAGTCGATTCCGCATTAAACATTTTTCTACAGCGTTTCTTCAAACTCTGTGTATATTTTCACAGAGGTGATGCCGCTCTCTCCATCATTTGACCTCTGTGTCAACGAAATTTCAATTCCACGCTAGAACTTGTTTCAAACTGATTTAAACCTGATCGAAGCTCCCTTCTTCAGCTTCGAACCCATCTTCATGGAACTGTTCATTCTTTAACGCCTTTTGATCTTCCTGCTGTGGATTGATTTCCACGATTTTTGGTTACCTACACCATGCATCAACTCATAACACACAGTCAGCCTGTGTGTCTTCTAACCTGTAGCATTCAATTGTCAACACAATTTAATCGGATTTTTAATTCAAATTCCAACTCATGTGTCGATTTATTAATCGATTCTCATTATTGTGCCATTAACAATAAATGCGAACAAATTTCATCATACAATTTTTCATACACTTCCACACATTGAGCATACAGCTCTTCACGTTGTATATATTCTATATATACAGGCCTGACATTAAACTCAAACCCACACACTTAATCTCTCATTTAGTTCAAACGGATTTACCATTCTAATTAACAACTGTAGTATCGATTCCTTCACCCATGTGCAGAGTCACATCAGAAAGTCTATTAAAATCAAACATATTCATAAAGAATTGAATTCAACAATGTGCATATGGCTCAAAAGCCAAAATCCCCATATATATATATATATATATATATATATATATATATATATATATTATATATATATATATATATATATATATATATATATATATATAAACAAACAATTACAAGAACTTTTTGTTCATGGCCAGATATTCAAAATCCATGGCCCTTCAACTGTCCGTAGACTTACAGGAAAAACCCTGTCTCCTACCTCTCTGATCTATTTTCCTTTGAGGCATATTAATTTATACAAATTTAATTGAACCAATTTAGGTTCACATCCCTTTAATAACTCAACAAGCCCTCAAATATATCAAGAAATCCTAAAATCTAGATTTATCCCTAAAATCTTGAAACTAAATCTAACTTAGGCTCATAATTAATTCTCAGATATCTAAAATCTAATTCTCTCATGTTCTCCAAATTATTTTGGGAAAATTTACAAATCCTCACAATAATTAATTAAAATATAATTTAATCACTCAAAAACCTCATTAATATTTACATAAATTTAATATTTTCTCGAAAACATGAGACCCCTTAGTTTAAATAAATACAAGGTATCTTCCCGAGCTAATGCTCCTGCATAAGATAGAATTTGGCAGCAAAGTGGAGCAGAAGTGGCAAAAGATAGCAGAGGGACTAGTGGTAAGAGCAAGTGACATGACAGGCAGAGGCGGGACCAAATCACAAATCACAAAGTTAAAAGATGATTGCAAATCGCAGTTGGAGATGGTTAGCGATAAATGTTTTGAAATAAAACAATAAGATATGCGATGTGCGATGGGAGTGATGTGGCGGTAGGGAGGTAAGGGTCCCACACAATATCACATCGATGTTTCGGTGGGATATCGCATGAATGTGGTGACGATTTTTTGCGATGGCCGATATGCGAAAACGTAAGAGGTCCTACCAGAGGTTTTTAGGTAGTAGTTAGTTATATATATGATATGTAATATATAATGTGGTAAGGTTCATGTTATATACAATATTTGTTCGATGGGTGGGCGGAGCTATAACATTAGAATTTCAGAATTTAATATAAGTGGATTTATAAATTAATAAGTCCCAAAAGGTTTGTGTATGTGGGTTTTGGAGATTAAATGTGATTTAAAGTGTTAGACTACGGGTTTTAAATATAGTTTAGGCTATATAGTGAATGAAGTGTTTGGATATTGGGTAAAGGTGAAAAATGATAAAAATGAAGCAAGGTCAATATTTACAATGAATAATTATTTTAACTACAAGAATTAAAATATTGGTACACTTTATACATGTGTTTAACCCAAGCGAAAAAAATATCAAAACTTCAAAGGAGTGCCATTTATAAAGTGATTGACCAAATGGAGTGAAACAAGTATCATTGGAAATCTTGTGAAAAAAAGGATTCAATAAAGCAATCAAAACAAAATTCCAAGGAAGACAAAAAGGTAGAATAATTAACTTTAAAAAATCTGAAAATTTGTTTAGCCAAAAAAGTTGTAGAAAGGGTCCCCATTATTTGAAGTATATAAATAAAAAATGGGAGGTTGTGTTTTACCACAACAATGGTGACATGCGGGAGAAGAACCACTTATCTCTGATTAAATATAATGAATTTAAATTTACCCGAAGGTTAAAAATATTGGAAATCACGAAATATTCTAATAGTGAAACATTTCCATAGGTCCCACATAAATAGATTAAGTAATGTGAGTTTATAAAGATAAGTACTTAAAACAGACTTGAGTAAAAATGATGAATCCAAATTTAGGGAATTTTTTTTTTTAAACTTTCCTCATGTGAAAATAGAAGAAGGTAGAGATAGGAGTTTTTGATAAAGCATATATCAATTTTATGATTGTCTCTAACATTTCTTCGCTGCCAGCGAGCCTAAACAACACCCCAATGAAGTTATATTTTATGCCATACAAGCCTAGTCCCGCTGCCAGCCAATGTCCATAGCCCCAATGGGTTTAGTTGTATTTCCCATGCTTGCTCTTTTAATCACCCTTTTGATGAGCGCATTTGCAATATTTTTATTTATTATGTATTTGAGTGAAAGAGGTGAGATGGAAAATATATATTTATGTTTAATGGACATAATAATTTTATAATGTCTACTCCAAATTCTTTCCCTGCAACCATCAACCACGGGATTTTTATATGGAGGGGTGGGAGGGATTCATTGTATTAAACTCAAATCAGTTCTTTCCTTGGAAAGGTAAAATCAATCACTTAGAAAGGATGTGTGTTTCTCCATGAAAAATATTTAATGTAAGATATTTTTATGATTGCATAAAGATATGCCTTTAATGATAAATGAAATTCACCTAAATGGATAGAGTAAAAGATTTCCCATGTATGCCAACCACTGTTAGGTAAGAAGAATTCCTTTCACATAGATCATGACAAAGTCACCAAAATCAAATCGAAGCTGAAAGTAAAAGGAAACTAATTCCTAAACTAAAGTAAGAAAATAAATCAATGAATAAATTGAAGAAAGAAAAAACTAAAAGAAAAAAAAAATTAAAAGCTAAACTCTAACAAGACCGCTTATATCAATTTCTCAACAAATGATTATAAAAGAAAATAAGCATATGTACGTTCATTACTATGTTGAGATTTTAAATTTTTTTATCTTGCAGAGTTATAAGAAATGAGACTCTCAAAATGTAGAGGGTGAATAACAACAATGATATATAATACACTGAATGAGAAGTTTTTGTCTGTTGCAAATTTTCCTTCTTCCAAAGAAAAACCTACATAAAAGCATCGTAACTATTTTCTAATAAAAACAATGTTTAAATAAACAGACTAGAGGTTCATAAATTCACTAGTCTCGCTAATTTGATGAGGATCATTAATACTTCTCTCAAGAATCTCATAGGGAAAAAATAAATTTTGAAAACTGATCTGGTAGAAGCGCAAAAGTTTTATGAAGACCTGTAGAACAGAGTTCAAGATAAGAAAAAACTAAAAAAAAAAATTTAAAGAAATGGAAATAAATGAAAGTGGGCACATGAAACTTACCATTGGAGAATTGCATTTAATCTTAGCTGAGAAAGATGAATTTCTCCAATGCAAGTTAACTTCTTTATTTAATTAGAATTAAAGTTATGAAGAAGTTTTATTGACCCAAAATCATTATTTATTAAATCTGAAGTAAAACAAGAAGTTAACTAAAAGAAAGAATTATTTCATGTTCAAGGAATCGAGAATAAATCGAATCCATCAGAAGTGAGGATGAAGATATGATTCTTTATGAATTGCAACGATGAATTTTCTCTTTAATTCTTCCATTCTAAATCCATATCATCCCTAAAATATTAAAGTCGATTCAAAATACTGAATAATGTAATAATATATGAAGATGATTTGAATCTATGTATGATAATTATGGAGCGAAATTCAAAATAGAAGAGAAAAAATATGAATTAATCATCGTATAGGTCAGTGCCTTGCCAATTTTTTTGCATTGTGAGATTATTTTCCATGCATAATTTAAAATCCACGACTTCCACCTTTGCTGATATGCAATTGATCTCTTTCCATAATAATTTAAAAGAAAATGGTGGAAAGTCAAATATCAAAGTTTATCACATCAAAAGATATTGAATCCAAAGCTTCATTTGAGTTTAGCGATGCGATATGAGCATGTGCTATGGGAAACCACAAAGGAGCAAATGTGATATCATAGAATAGTTCTATCAGAAATGTGAATGAAATGAAACACTGATAGTGTTTTACTGATATCAGAAATGCGATAAATGACTGATGAAACATGATTGAAAATATAAGAATATATGCGTGAAAATTTGGTTTTACAACCCATACAAACAGTGACCAATCATGCATGGTTTCACTTCATATCTTTTATAACTAACCGTCCCGCAGATTTCACAACTTAAGACTTTTTCAATTTTGTGAATTTTCAATTTCGCAATTCGCAGCAAACTCTGCACCGCTCATTGCAAATTTTAATCGTTTAAAAATAAACGTATTACTTATCTCATGCGATATGTGATATGCATAGCATCACATTGAAATCTCCTTACCTTACCTTTTATTGCATCACAACTAATATAATTTACTGGGTGAGGTCTTAACAATAACCACTAAAATTGTCGATATGCAAAACCTTCTTGGGTGTGATTTAAACTCCACCGTTGATCTCACTCAGATATAACAGTCCTCATTTCTCCCTTACTCTTATTCTTGGCATCACAATTCAAACAACTTATTATGTGTTTATATGTCGATCTAGAATTGACCCGATATTTTTATTATATGGATTTAATCTCATATCGAGTCCGTGACATCGAGGCTTTTTAAACCTATGCCCCTACCATTATTGCAATTGAATGGACGTGATATTTTTATGAAATTGATTTAAATTTTATATCAGGTAAAGAATTGTGTGGTTATCGCAATATTTGGAGAAATAAACTATCGGATATATGAAATGTGAAATGTGATGTGCTACGTAGCATACTACGAGAGAATGAGTGAAAAATTACATCAAAGGTATTGCATCAACAATTTTTATCAGTAAATGCTAAGAGTCACTTCTAATGGAATATTGCAATACAAATAGTTGTGATATGGATGATGCGATATCAAATGGAAATATCATCGGAGATCGAAGGGAATGAGAATATCGGGAGATCAGAGATATTTGGTATATGCTCATTTCAGAGCCTCCGATATGCAAATTGCGATATATAATGAGCCATATGTGGGGTCGATGATTTCTTAAAGTATTCAATTCAAAATGAAAGTGAGTGATTTAAATTTTCTTTAAAATAAACAATCATGGAAAATTTTAGAGGCTAATATTCACAGGTGGGCTAATTTTCTATGTATTTTCAAAAAAAAGATTTGGCAATTTCCATTTTTTATAAAAAATATTCACTGAAATTTTACAATATAAAAATATTTTACTTTAAAAATCGCCAACATTATATATAGATTATATATAAAATCATTATAAATTTTAATACTTTTATAAATACATCAATAAAATTTTTATAGTTTTCATATTAGGGAGTAGTGAGATTCGCCAATGTTTTTAAAATTCAAGATAATTTTCCATCCTTAAAATTTTCCCTGTAAATAATCCTTTAATATTTTAATTAACTGTCAGAATATCTGATTGGGAAGTAATTTTACCATATCTTCCTTATGAAGAGAGTTGTGAAATATAATGATCTGATATGATTCCTCTGACAGTTTATTAAAAATTCTCAGGATTTCAATAAATATAAGAAAAATTTAGTTATCCTTCAAGTTCTAGATGAAATAATAAATACTTCCCTGAACATGTTGTGGTTTTGAAAAGATCTGGCTGCTTTCTTATCTTGAGTCTTCATAATCAAGTCAATGAAGACCTACAAACAAAACAAAATAGAAATAAGAAATAACCTTTAAAAAAAAAACAAACTATAGGTGACGATGAAATTGTAAACACATACCTGGAAGAATTTTGATTGTAAGTTTACCTCCTGAATCTTGAAGTTCTCCCAAAATTTCTTAGAATTTGCATAAGTTCAACATCACCTACTCATTTTAATCTACAATGATAAGTAATGATTTTTTTGGCATTGCATCCTTTCCAAAATTACATAAGAAGACAAGAGTGGTAAAAATGAGTTCTTAAAATTACTTGTGAATCAAAAATTGTCAAGTGGTAGAAAATTCTTGGAATTTCTTCATGTATGATCAATATTATGAATTTTGAAAAACAAGAAAATTGAAGGCTTGGAAAATAAGTATGATATGATAATTCAAAAGCTTCTAAAATTCTCTAAGGTTCTTTTCTAAAATTGAAATGGGATGCCCAAAATAAATTGGATTCATTACTTGTTTTTATTGAAAATATGAAATAATGAAATAAATGCAAATAGAAAAAAAATTAATCTATTCATATTTCTAACTTAATGAAATAAACATGACTAGGTATATTCATAAGTCTAATGAAACCATGTAAGCATTTTAATTCTTGCATATATGTACATGTCAAAAATTAGTAAAAATGAAAATATAATTAAACTAAGAAAGAAAAATCTGAAACCAGAATGTATATTTATTGTTAGTATCTTATTCATCGTTACCTTCTCTTGAAATGCCTTTTCCAATTGAATTTCAATTGGATCATAGAAATATGGATGGATTTCTATTATTGAGTGGAAGAGATTTAAAAGAGAAGATAACAGACCAGGTTGTAAAAATGATCTTTCAGAAACAATGGCCTGTGTCATTTTGTTAGTGTTATGTTCAAGTGCTAAATTATTAACGATCTTCCGTGAAGGAAAACTTTCCAAATGTCTTTCAAATGGATCAATGAAAAATAGATAGAAGTTCGATAAATCAAACAAAATATTATTAATTGAAATATATTGCTGGTAATAAAGTGAAAATACACTCTCACAGTTAGCATTGTTTTTGAGAAGTAAGAATTAATTGATAAGGAATGGACATCAATTGAAATTGGAAGTTTAATAATTCTTGATGTTCACAATTATAATTTGAAACTTCATCTTTCCATTGAGGTAATGCTGAATTGAGTGTTCAAAATTGAACTTATAAATATCCCAGCACAGAGTATCTAAAAATCTAAGACTAAAATGAAAATAAATATGAAGTTAAAAATAAATGTTGAAATAATAAAAAAATTTGAATCATACTTTACATTAGTGTTACAATTATTGTTACAACACAATTGGGACTGACTTACAACAATTTCCTCTTCACAAGAATTGGGCAGAATAATGCAATTAGAATTTTTGTTGATACCCACTTGTGAATTTGCGAGAAGTATATGACTCTGAATGGGAATGCGAGCTTGATTGTCATATAAATCATAGATTGGAATGGTTTCTTGAATGCTGAAATCATAAGTATGATTAATTGTTTGAAAACGAGAATTATTTGAAACAATTTCTGAATGATATTGTTCTTCATTTTCACATGTGATTAGACTTTTATTATGATGATTCAATTGTAAAGAAGACAAATCAATATCCTCAATGTCAAAGTAACTATCATAAATGACCTCATGGCATCCATTAGAATTCCCTTTCATATCATTCAATGTATCAAAACAAGAAGGAATATTGAGCTCATGTTCATTAATGCCAGAAGAATGATCATTAATTGATTTTCTATCCTGATAAAAACTAATTAGTAATTCATTTAGATCAGCCTCTCTATTTTCTGAAATATCTTTAACGTGAAGAGAGGATATTTTTTTATTAAGAAAATTATCAGGATAAAGGGAAAAATATGAATCCGAGATAATGCATTTAAAAATGTCTCTATTTGAGAACTTTTGTGCATTATGTTCATTATAAATTTCAAATTCAAGATCATTCCTTTGTGTACTCTTGATTTCATGAAGAATGTTACTTTGCTGTTCTTAATTTGGAATTTTCTCATCTTGAAAGAATTCGTAAATTTGTATAGAAGATTGCATGTTATTGGAAACTTCAACTACTGCTGGTAATTTCCAAATTATGCTCTGATTTTCTGATTCTAACTCATACCTATTTTCATATTTTAAAGTGGTATTTTCTTCAAGAATGTTGCTAATATCTTCTTACAGTTGATTAGTGAAATTTTCCAAGCTTTGTGATTGAGATTCATTGACATATAAAAGTGCACCTTCATATTTTTCAATACTATAGGAAATGTGCAGAAATTGAAGGAATTGATTATACCAAATAGAGGCCACTTCATCATCATTTGTCTGTACCTCCATATTGGAATTCTTATTTATGTCAATGAAATTAGAAGGAGATTGATCAAAGCTTGAAATAATTTCACATGGATTATGAATGGAAAGAAGAGAGAAAATATGTTCAAACCAATCTAATAATTCTTCTTTCGAAGGTTTATCTGCAATTTTAAATTTTAAACAATTTAAACGAAACCTGATGGTAAAATCAATTAAAGACTCACCTTCAAACCTTATTATATCTTCAAAATATTCACATACATGTTCGTAGATATATCCATCAAATTTACAAAGGAAGGCTGTAATAAATTGATCCTAAGTGTGGATGGAGGCAACTAGAAGTGATTGACACTAGCTTCTAGATTTTGCCAAGAATGTAAGAGTAAAAATACTACATAAAATACCTTCATCAATATCATGAAAAGTAGAATTTGAATTTTTTTGAAGGAATTGTAAAGTATGATTAAATGCAAAAATACTCCTCGTACCATTAAACTTTACCTGAGACAAGTGTCCTACTATTTCTGGTGGAGTATTGGAAGATGCACGTTAAGAAATACAAATCCAAATTGGAAGTTTTAGAGGAGCCATTGTAATAAAAATAAAATGTTAGAATACAAAGTCTCCAAAGGAAAACAAGTCTCAGACCCTCCTTCTAGTGCCAAAATGTTGAGGCCTTTAAATTCACTGCAACAACATGGGGGATGACCACCCATTTCGGACCTTAAAGAAGTTCCTGTTTTGTTTGGAATAATGGCTCTGACTGGTTTAACTAGGTCCAGTTACCTTCTCTCAATCTCCATTGGCTTAAAATATGACTTTTTTCTACCAATGGGAAAGAGACATCAGATCATTTCTCTTGTCGATCGGACAAGAAAATGATCGTTAAGATAATTTGGGCTTAGCCAAGCCATAATTAAATTTTTTTCTCTTTGGGAAGAGGAATTTTTAGGGATGTAGAATTTAATCTATATGCAAAATTATTCTAATATGCAAGAAAAAAGAAATATCTTAATCCTATCTCAATTAGGGAGATATATATCTATCCCAACCGACAAAAAGATATTTTAAGTAATTTGCATTTATATATGTCTGGCTTATAATGAATATCAAGCTAACGAAGTAGTTCAATTAATCTACATTAGGAATACCAAACACATCCTATCTAGAGACCTCTTAACTGAAATAATCAATCAACAAAACACAGGAAAAATTTTTCAAAATGATATTGATCATTTATCAGTAACTTGAATAATTAAACAATAATATGCGGCAAAAATTCACAACATATCACTATTCAATAAATAATTTTTATAACGCCGGATGCGGTTGTTTAATGCTCCGGACGGGACGTGCCACCATGCGCACTTCCCCATGGCGATGGCCAGGGCAGCCCACATGGCTCCCGGCACCTGCATTTATGCAGCTCTTAATGCTCCTACTCGCGCGAATTTTATTCATCTTGGTCTGCTCAACTTGGTTATGATTATGGCGGTCCTGCAAGTTATGGAAGGTCATTCGGATGGCTCTGACGACGCCACTAGTTCGGTGAGCTCGCCCGCCCCGCTGCTTGGTATCTGCACTCCTGGTTCGCTCGAGGCCAGCATGAATACCTCCACAGGGAGGCGCTGCTCTCTGCAGGCCTGCATTGAATTTCTCCCAGGTATTCATTACTCTCAGAGTCCGCATTGTCTGCTCAATTTTCTCTCCGGTGCTGGCACTGACCTGCGTGGTGGGCTTCTTGGCCATTTTTCTGCTCCTCCTGTCATTCTCTGCTTCGCTCATCCCATTTCTCATCCCATCGCTCCTCCTGCTATCACCGCTGCCCCTCTCAATTCCGCTCACCTCCGTCGGTCCTCTGGCGACATGCCTCGTCTTTGTGAGAGGATGAGGAGTCGACGAGGCCTTAGCCGAGGTCTCAGTCGCCCCCCTCCCAGCTCCTTCTCTGCTGATGACGCCCAAGACTTCACTCTTAGTCCGCGTGGTTGAAGAGGACGTGGTCGTCGTCGCTCTGGGGATGAAGTTACGGTTTCCATGGATGCTGCCCCGCCATCTCCTTCCCATGCACACGTACCCAGCAGCAGCTCTACCCAGTCTGTCCCTCCTGGCCTTCCTCATCCTACCATCAGGAAGACTTCACAGCGTGCGGAGCTAAGATTTGATAGCACGTCCTCCAATTCTGTTCTCACGGCCTACATCACTGTCACTCTGCGTGAGGAAATTCCCAGCCATCCTGCGCCCCATTTGGCTTCTCTGCACCCCCCTCCAGGTTCTGGCCCCCCCTGCGCAGAAGTTGTTCCTGTCAATTCCCCTCTTTCACCTCAAGAGCATCAAAGACTCACTGGAGCGCGCTCTGGCGGAACGGATACTATCGACTCTAGCAAGGATGAAAGTAGTGAGGATTTTGGTTGCAGGGTCATTGAGGAACCACCTTCTCCGACTCATGACTAGCCTCTGCAATGCTTTCCAGGTTTTTTGTTCCAGTTTCATAGATAATTCTAGATTTTGTAGCTTTGTAGATCAGTTGGAAAAGTGGTTTCTGAACTATGGCTTCTTTTTTTATGTTTGTTTAGTTTATATGTACTCCAAACCGGTTTCCCTCTCAAGGGCGGTTAAGACTCTTTGTTTAATAGGACTAGTTTCCCACTCTGGGCAGTCCAGGTACTCCTTGAATAGTTTGATTTTGAAACACAGTGCTCAGGCTTTCATAGCTGACACTGTGCCTGTTTTGTACTAGTAACCTTATACATAATAGAATTAGTCATTCTTAGAAAAAATAAAAATAAAAAAATTTATAAGACAAATTTATGAGTAAATAGTTACTCATAAATTACAATTCAGCCCATAAGATAAGGGATAAATAATAACATAAAATTGAGGCAAATTATTCATACCAACAAAAGTGCACAAGTATGCAATTAAATTGACACATTCATGTTATCATAAAATGAAACCAGTATTTCAAATAATAGTATTATAAATACCAATTTATTAAGTCCATTTCTCCAGCTCCAGTCTCTAATAGTATTTTACAATGCCTGAACTTTTGCTTTAAAAACGATAGGTACAATAGTGAAAACTTTATTAATTATACATAACTCAGAATGTAAAAAAAAAAAACTCAATAATCCCTAGATTTGAGATTCCTCTCCTCCCACCTACAACTCTAAATTCATATTTCAAAAATTATTTCAGAATTCCAAAATTGCAAAGGAGAGAAGCCCCTTTGCACATTCTACAATCTGTTATTTATAATATTTACAAAAGAATTCTCAATAATAAAGTTTGTTGAAGAGTGGTTTTTCTCAATCAATTTTCATTGGTCCAAAATAACATTCTTCAATTGTTGGAGCCTTCTCATTAATTGAGATCTTCTTCTTCTTATCTCTTCAATTGTTTTCTTGCAAAAACAAATAAAAACTAAAACGTAAAAATAAAATCAAAATGCCAAATCTAGAATTAAAACAAATCCAATAAAAAATTATTTAAATAAATAATTGAAAATGAAATATAAGCTTTCCATTGATGCTTGTGATGATCTAATTGGTCAAGGATATCATTGTCGAATGGATGTTCTCTTAGAAGAAGCTGTGGGCAAATTAAAATATAGAAAATTAAACTCATAAAATTAGTTTTTTGTTAAAAATTTCGAAACTTGATCTTCTACTAAATTTTAGTCCAAATAAATGATTAAATCTAGAAATGAAGTCACTTCAAAAATTTTCTCCATGATTTTATCTCTCTAATGAGCCGTTCTGGGCCTCATTTGGCAAAACAAAACTTCATTTATGAGCTTCCAAAGTTGGTATATTAAAATTGCCATAATCCTAGAATTTTTGTTGTGAAATACCTTTTCTTTAATTTTTAATATGAAAATAGGCTGAATTATTTAAAAAAAAAAACCCCTTTTCTCCTTTTGGATAGACTTTGGCAGAAACGGGGATCAGAAATGGTGGAAGATAGCGAAGGGACTAGTGGTAAGAGCACGTGACGTGACAGGCAGAGGTGGGACCAAATCACAAATCACAAAGTTAAAGGCTTATCGCAAATTGTAGTTGGAGATGGTTAGCGATGAATGTTTCGCAATAAAACAATAAGATGTGTGATTTGAGTGATGTGGCGATAGGTAGGTAAGGGTCCCACATAATATCGCATCGTCGTTTTAGTGGGATATCACATGAATGTGGTGACGATTTTTTGCGATGGCCAATATGCGAAAAGGTAACAGGTCCTACCAAAGGTTTTTAATCGGTAGTTAGTTATATATATGATATGTAGTATATAATGTGGTAAGGTTAATGTTATATAACACTGTTGTTCAGTGGGTGGGCAGAGTTATAACATTAAAATTTTTGAATTTAATATAAGTGGGTTTATAAAGTAATAAGTCCCGAAAGGTGTGTGTATGTGCTTTTTGGAGATTAAATGGGATTTAAAGCATTAAACTATGGGTTTTAAATATAGTTTATGCTATATAGTGAATGAAGTGTTTGGATATTGGGAAAAAGGTGAAAAATGATAAAAATGAGGCAAGGTAAATATTTACAATGAATAATTATTTTAACTACAAGAATTAAAATATTGGTGCACTTTATACATGTTTTTAATCCAAGTGAAAAAATTGATCAAAACTTGAAAGGAGTGTCATTTAAAAACCGAATGACCATTTGGAGCGAAACAAGTATCGTTGGAAAGCTTGTGAATAAATGGATTCAATAAAGCAATCAAAACAAAATTCCGAGGAAGACACAAATGTAGGATAATTAACTTAATAAAAATCCTAAAAGGTGTTTAGCCAAAAAATTTGTAGAAAGGGTCCCCACTATTTGAAGTATATAAGTAAAAAATGGGGGGTTTGGTTTTACCACAACACATTCTTATACAGCTACATCATCTTTCCCTCCCTTCATTTCGTCATTGCCTCTGAAATTTTTTACTCCATCAGAACCTCTACCACCTCCTCCATTAGTCATGGCCAAATTTTATCCCCTGATCCTACCACTTCATATCACTCCACTCCCTTAGAATTATGGTCAGAGGCTTCTTCTTTTCCATGGAACATTATAGGTTAAATCTTATTAGCATGTTTCCAAAGTAATTGACCTCACATATCTTGTAGAGATCGACAATGGTAATGCCAAGATCTGCATCATTGCACATAGTTTCTCTACAGAGGTAAAGAAATGGTTTCACTCACTCACAGTTGGTTGATTTGTTTATGATGAGATGGGAAGAGAAGAAAAATCCATTACAGATCTTAGCTGAGTATAATGCCTTCAAAAGGAATCCCAATGATTTTGTCCAAGACTTTATAGCTATATTCAACAAAACATATGATTCAATTCCTGAGAATATTAAGCCTCCTACAAGCCTTTCTTTACTTCATTATCCTGATGGTTTCGATCCCAACATGGCCTATCAGTTGAGGGAAATAGACCCATCAACTCTTGAAGAAATGAAAAGAAACACAGTGAGCATGGAATCCAATTTGATAATCAAGAAGTCTAAAATCAAGACAGAAAAAAGACTCACTATCAAAAAAGAAACATCCACCTCATCTGAAGGGAAACTAGATACCTTGATCAAGACCATGGAGAAGATGATGGATAAAATTCCCATCGTTGATCGACAAGCTGAACCCTCCATTATAAATCCCAATTTCAGGGGTCAAAATCAGCAACCTCAATACAATATCAAGAAGAGGGAACAAAGGGGTCAAGATCCACAGAGTCAGCATAAAATTTGCACTCCATTTCAGCAGAATTATACTGAAGGCCCTGATGAATATGATGAAGAAAAAATTTCAGGCGAGAACCATTTATTTGAAGAAAATCAACAAACTATTTTCCTCACTGAAGAAGATCAATTTTCTACAGAAATTTGTGCAGTAGTTGATCAGCCATTTGTATTTTCAAATGATGACATATTATCAGTGCACATAGAATATTATCAGAGGGGATATGAGAATTCTCTTTATCAAGCGCAGAGACAACATGTCTTGAGGAATAGGAATGTTCCTATAACCCTCAATAAAAAAAAAATAGAACACTCAAGTAGATGCTCATTCTAAAGAAGTTGTAGCCCCGAATCAAAGTAATGACAAGGGACCTATTGTTCCTAATCATGTTAAAGGCAACGAAGCTTCTTCCAACGGTCAAAGGAAATATAAATAGGTACAATAAATAGGACAAAATAAAGGGTATTCACACAAAGATCAGCCCAAGAAAAAAGATGCACCATTGAAAGAGGTAGAAAAACATTTTGCTCTTTTTTCTCTTGTAAATGAAATTTCAAAGTTGAAAGTCTCCATTCCTCTAACTGAAATAGTTAAGAATTATTAGTACAAAGTTCAAGTTACTAAGCTACTTATATTTTATCAAATGTTGGACATGGTTAATGTGAGTGATGATCACCCTGAGTTTCTTTTTGGTCATACTGTTGATGGTGATTTAGAATATAGTTAAGTCCCTCCATTTTATCTAAGCCTCAAATCCATGACTTTATTCGCCATAATTCCATGCTTGATTCCAGAGCCTCTCACAACCTCATGCCCAAGGCCATTATGGACATATTAGGCCTGGACATCACAATACCTTATCATGATCTTTAATCATTTGATTCAGGGAGGGTAAAATGTCTTGGCCTCATTAAGGACCTAGTGGTGTCATTAGAGAAAATCCCATCCAAGAATGTCCTCATGGATGTTGTTTAAGCTGATATCCCACCCTGATATGGAATGCTACTATATCGGTCATGGGGAGTGAAGCTTAAAGGTGCCTTACAACTCGATTTTTACTATGCTACCATTCCTATCCTTGGATAACTTATGGAACTATATCGGGAAAGTAAGATGAAGTACATGATTAACAAACAAGAAAAGCCAAATAAGAATCATATACATGTTTTTAATATAGATTTGGAGTCCTTTATCTTGTTTAATGATGAATATTCAACATATTCCAAAGTTTTGATTAAAGAAATTGCCAAAAATTTTGAATTTTCAAACTCTGTTTTAGAATTGGCAAATGCAGAAATTTGTAAAAGGGTGCCAAATGGTTTGGAAACGTGTGCATCACCTCAAAAAAGTAATGGAACAATGAAAGAATCATAATTTTTTTGTACATCATAGGTCTCTCAAACAACAAGAAAAGTTCAGCCATCCCATTTATAGTTTCCGGATGAGGAAAGTAGTTTGTGGAATATGGACTTCGATGGAGCTTTGGGAAAAGAAGGGGCTAGAATTAGAGTGTGGATTCACAACCCTGTAAAATAGTCATTAAACATACCTCCGAATGTTCAAATGTATTACTACAAGTTGGCCTTTGATTGTTCAAATAATGAATCTGAGTATGAGGCTTTTATAGTTGGTCTAAAAATTATCAAGAAGCTGGGTGCAAAGAGTATTTCTGTATATAGCGACTCTGAGTTAGTAATAAAGAAAGTTAAAGGGGAGTACCAGGCCAAGCATCCAAGGATGCGAGCTTACGAAAATGTAGTGCTAGACATCCTCAAGACATTTTCTGAGTACACTTTATCTTTGATTCCAAGAGACAACAATGTTATTGCTGATTCTTTAGCCACTTCGGCCAGAATGTTCAAAATTCCACTGTAATATTCCTAAATTAGCCTACAACTAATGGGAATGTTAAAATTTTGTTTGATAACATAGATAGGTGAATAAGTGGGTGGGGAGACCCATAAAGCTCTTTATTGTGAATAAAACCACTTCTCATGTGAAAGTGGATCATATTTTCAGCCTAATAAATTACCCTAAGGTGTGGAAAGGGGCTAAAAAAATTTGACTAGGTCAGCCTTGACCAAATCTACAACACTTTCATGGAGGAGTGACCATCAATGAGGCACAAGGCAGTTTTATACAGAGGTGCCTTGTGTGAAAGAAGTGTTATCATTGGATGTGGTTTAGGGTTTGCAAGCTATTGACTTATAAAAGGGAGAGGATGGAAGCATTAGAAGGTTGTTGATGTTTATCATATTTTATGAATATATTGTCTGTTTAGAAATATATCTTTCTCTTGTTGTTTAGCTGAGATTGAATGTTGTTTAGCATTAGGTGTTCCTGGTCGAGAATCCCACCTCTTCCCATTGAGTAGCTCTTGGGGGATTTTGTATTGCATTGTCCACTATTTGGCTTAGGGCGAAGTTTCTTCTTTCAACTACAACACAGATCGTATTGAGGGTTTGGTTTTTTTTGCAAGTTGCAACAAGTGGAAACTAGATCTCCAAATCTAGGACATTTCAATGCTCATTTTCAGTGGAGGAGGTTTCTACTTCATTGGGAGGTCAGTACTATAGGAATTGAGCCTCATTTCCATATCTTGGCATCAATACAACTACATTTTGATCCCAACGGTGTAGTATAGATCCATATCTGCGTTATTTTTGAAGGTGCAGTTGTAGGGTGGTTCAACACACCATTTGAAGAGATTATTTTCTGAGTGTTGGGTATCTACCCTTAACTTTGGAGATATATTGGAGGAGGCTACTCTATTCATAATATCAGATCAACCACACTTTCTTGATCTATAATTTTCAGTAGATCTATAGTCTTAAAACTCAGATCTACAATTTGTACTTGGTGTTTTGCTGAAAACCCCAAGGGGGGTGCTTTAGAGGAGCTTGTATAGTGCATGGATGTGATATAGATCTTAATTTTTATGCACATAGAAGCTCTAGATATTATGTACAATCTACTGTTGTTTCATAAGCAACAAAATAATGTTGTTAGGGTATTCCAAATTTTTTTTATGGTTGCAACCCCTCTTTTTGCATGTATATTGGGTTATTATGGCTTGGGAGGCTTGTTTATTTAAGCTACCATGATTTTTTTTCAGATATCCCTTTTTATTTGACTGATATAACGTATAATATAATGGATACATGGGCTACACTTAACTGTTATTACATATATTTCTAAAAAATGTGTTTTTAGTGCATATTGTTGTTGCATTCCCCATTTGGGAATATTACAGTGGTATCAGAGCTCTAATATTGGCTCAGCCTGTGTACTTCAACCATTATGTCATATAAGGAGTCTTCTCATGGGAAGGAGAGGATCTAAAAAATATATCAAGGAAAACCCTTATTTTCTAAAGGGAAGAAGTTCTCAAAACTTCTTCTTCAAACCCTGCAGTGTATCAACAAAGACATTAAAGAAATGAGGAGGGAAAGATATGAAGATCCCTCAAGAATATTTTCACATGAATAAAGCCCTAGTTATTCATATTATGTGTGTGAGCATTCAGCCACACAATCAGATCTACAATGTTATACTGTGCCCATATTTACTGCAAGAGAGATGGAGGAAGAAGATGCACCAAAGGAGGAGACTTTGAGTGATTATATTTAGGAGTATGAATCTCAATATTGGAGATTCAAGGAGCACTTGGACTTCCAAGAGTTTTTCCACCTCAAGGAGGAAAGAAGACCCAACAATCACAACAGAAGCAGAAGAGGTAGATTCTTTCTACAAAAAATTTATGGGTCCTCCACATGCACAGCCATGGATTGGATAGATCAGATAGACTCATATTTGCATCTACATCAAGTTTTAGAAAAGGAAGCACTTAGAGTAGCAGTGCTACATATTAAAGGTAAAGCCTATGCTTTGTGGTTATTTGAATCCTTTTCATTAATAAATGCAAATATATCTGCCTATGCAAGATTCACTAAGAGATTAGTGAAGAGATTTGATGTAAAAAAAATTGAAACATCTTTGATTGAGCTAGCAAAGCATGAACATTCAAAGCCCTTTCATGACTCATGAGTTGGAAAGATATTTTATACGAACTCCATTTCAGAAAACTATGGAGGGGGATGGAAAATTGTATGATACATTTCCAAGGGCAAGATCCCCATTGCATGAAGGGATTCCTTCTCAAAGGGAAGACATGGAGACTCCTCTTTCAAGGGAAGACCAAGATCTAAGGTCTCTAATTGTTGATGAGGCATTATCAAATATTAATGAGGATAAAGAGGAGGAAGGCAGTAACATCGATGTCACTTCAGAAGAAGAACCATCACCACATGGGGACGGGCATGGAGCTATTGATTCAAGAGGAGGAACTTTTGCATCTTTGCAAAAGGTTCCCAAGGAGCATCATGTGATAGTAGTAATGGGTAGTAACACCTTGATCCAAGGAGGAGGAGGAAGGGTGGATCAACATCTAAGGATGAGGAGCATGCACCCTTGTTTATTTCAAGGGGTTTATATTCAAAAGAAGGATACTGATTTATGTAGTAAAGGGAGGGACACATCATTCCACTCATTTATGCAATCTACTTCAGATTTTGATGTCTCTTTACATGGAGGCATTCCACCAAGGAGACCCCCTGATTGGAAGATGAATAAAGTGTTATCTCAACTTAATTCAGCATTGAAATATTTGGCTAAGGAAGGAGCCTTGGGAGAGGCTATCACAATGCTGAGAACCATTGATGGGTGCAAATGAGGGCCAAAATTTTTTCTGATATGGACATTACCATATCCAACCCAATTATTTGCGCTGAAAAATGATTCAGAAATCTATGATGACATGAGTATGGTGTCCGATAGCCACTCCATATCCTTGGAGAAGCAAACGAAACTTCTACACATAATGAAGATTTATAAATATGACAAGAGGGTATTACCACTCTTGCATGCATGGGCCAAACTATGGAAATTTTGGAAGAGAGAGACCTTTCATGAGGAGGTTGACTTCCATATACTTCAATCTTGTTTTGAACAAGATCAACTGCAAAGGACGAAACAAAAGTGGGGTGACAGTACTCCAACATGTTACTTTGGCATTAAGCATGTCAAAGAGGAGAGCCATGATATGATAGGAGCATCAATTCAGATTTCTACTGCACTATCATTATTGGGAAGCCTAGATCCATATTGGGAGTCCCAACCCTTGGTAGAATATTCCAAGAACCTATTCACATGTAAGGTTCTTGATGGGAAAATGGAAGATAGGAGGTATAGAGTGGTTGATGGATTCATATATTTTCATGATAAGATCTATTTGACTAGAGACTCAAAGCTCAAAGATCAAATACTATATGCAGCCTATGGTATCTTGCTTTCCATTCCCGCTGGTTTCATTAGAACATACCATACTATTTTGGAAGGATTCATGTGGGAAGACTTCAAAGAGGAGGTGCATTGTCATATGAGGAAGTGCATGGAATGTTTGGAGGGTGAAGAGGAACACAAATCTTGGGAAGAGTTATCATCACCACCTCCTTACTCATGGGGAGTGAGAGGAAGCTCATCCATGAGCTACCTCACTGATTTAAACCAAGTATATGGTAAAGATTGTATTTCTGAACATCATGATATATTTACTATATACTTTCATTTTCTTACCACACAAGTGCAGGGCATTGCTCCAAGAGGGGGCACTCTTTCTTATTTGCTTCATGGGTTACTTGGAGCCATGAGAAATGATGATGTTGACCCTTCCCTAGAATATTTTGGGAATAGGATGTACTCTTCATGGTTTGGTTCATTAACGCCAACCATCATACACCTTCTCCAAACATCCGAGAAGAATGGGGCAGCAAACAAGTGGTGGGAGGAATACTTGTTATATAATATTCTATGGTAGTTAGAAGCAAAACTATGTTGGTTTCACATGAGGGACCATTGTCCTTCTCCTTTACTATACATGGTAGCTAGTATGACTTTGATTATCATTCCATATGTTGGTGATGTTCTTATCTTTGTTGGGAACATGATTGGAGGGAAGGCACATTGGTTGGATGTGTCCATGTTGAATGAAATTTCCCACACCTTTTATGCTTCATGCTTCAAAGGGAGCATGGGAGATGATATGGCCACTACATTAGATCACTTGTTTCTTTTCAAGGTGGGCCATCTGATTGTTTAGAGCACTTGGAACATGCCTCTCATGAGCATTTGGGGGAATATTTTATATGAATTGCCAAGATGGAAGGTGATTCATTTCATTTGGATGATAGCATGGAGATTGGATTTTCTCATCGGGGTTGAAGCACACAACATTTATCATCTCTCATGCCTTAAGGAGGCCAATGGAAAGCATATAAATCTTTCCATATATCTCCCACTTCTTCATGATGAAAGCTATTTGGTTTATTCTCGAAAGGAAAATTTGTATTCTTGGGAGGAGACATATCCATTGGAGATTTTGAAATGTCCTTGTATTTTCTTAAGGACAAAAAACATTTTGGAGGGGAGGACTGTAATATTCCTAAATTAGCCTACAACTAATGGGAATATTAAAATTTTTTTTTTTCACATAGATAGGTGAATAAGTGGGTGGGGAGACTCGTAAAGCTCTTTATTGTGAATAAAACCACTTCTCATTTTAAGGTGGATCATATTTTCAGCCTAATAAAGTACCCTAAGGTGTGGACAGGGGCTAAAACACTTTAAATGGGTAAGCCTTGACCAAATCTACATCGTTGTCATGGAGGAGTGGCCATCAATGAGGCACAACGTAGTTTTAGATGGAGTTGCCTTGTGTGAAAGAAGTGTTATCATTGGATGTGGTTTAGGGTTTGCAATCTCTTGACTTATAAAAGGGAGAGGATGGAAGAATTAGAAGGTTTTTGATTTTTATCATATTTTCTGAATATATTTTCTGTTTAGACATATATCTTTCTCTTGCTATTTAGCTAAGATTGAATTTTATTTAGCATTAGGTGTTCCTGGTCGGGAATCCCACCTCTTCCCATTGAGTAGCTCTTGGGAGATTTTGTATTGCATTGTCTGCTGGAAATGTTGTCATTGATGGAAAAGGAATTGGCAAAGAAAGAGCATCTGAAACAGTAACCAGGAACAGAGAAAAGCAATGTAGTAGAGAACACCGGTCAGCAGAGAAGAACAGAGGAAGAGTGCATTTACAGAGAGCAGTATCAGTCAAGGAGCAGAAAAAATTGAATTCAGTAGGAAGGATATTTGAGTCCCCATGGATTTAATTCATGTGTGAACATATGTATGCATCCTGATGAACGATAATTGAAATCCATGATAAGTAAGAAACCCTGTGAGGGGATTAATGGTGCTTTGTATGTAGTTAGAGGAACCGATGCTAATACAGTTGAAAATGTATCCCAAATTGGTAGACAGTGGAGTTATATATATTTGTTGAATATAGGACTGAAGGTAAATTGGGATCAATGTTGGGGATTGATCTTGGTATTGTCTGTGCCCTTATTGAATTGAGCAAGTGTAATATATGAATGTGTTTTTGATAAAGGAATTTTGAATCTCTATAACCAACACGGAACTTGGTGACTGAATTATGTGAGTATAGGCCATCGAAATTTCATTGGAACAACACTTCGGAATTACGAATGGAACTTGGAAGGGAAGTGGTGGATCATAACAAAAGGAAGCGTGACGGAACCTGGAGTAGAAGGGCGGAACCATGAAGGAGGAACAGTACAGGTGGTTTCCAGTTTTCATCGCACCACTTTCGACGGGCCAGTGGTATTCAAGAGGTTGGGAGTGATTCCATAGAACGTGCGACACGCGTCCCTAAACGAATTTGCAAAACCGCCATCACTGCGCGCCATCGCGCGTTAATGTTCGACCAAGGAAGCTGCGCGATATTGTTGTGCGCCATTGATCTGGAGGGGAGCCATCAGACGGTGGCCGTATGAGGAAGGTGCACGATGGATAACCACGGTATGATGCGAGTATGTGATTGGGTCATTGATTATATATGTGGGCCCGGTTCTAAATTATATTAATTGGGACCTTTTAAACTAGGATTTGCGGGGTTAATAAAGGATGTTGAATATGTGAAGTTGGTGAAATATGAAACATGTGATGTAATGAACGTGGGTTAATATATGCGTTGATCTCACGAACACGTAAACCTAGGGTCGATATATATATATATATATATATATATATATATATATATATATATATATATATATATATATATATGCATTGGGGAGTTCATAACAAAAGGAGGAATTGGATTAATATCTCAATCCTAGATTGAGATATTAAAAAGCCTTAGATTAATTAATTGCTAGACCAAGGAGATAGAACAATGAGAAGTTGTTTGGGGCTTGGGTAAATCCAGCTGGATTATCTATTTGATCCCGTCCAGGAATACCATCAGCGGTTGAGTGGTTTTTACTCATGGTATTAATAAAGGCTAAAACTATATAAGGAGAAGACGATTATAATACAATGTGTGCATGTGGAAGGGTTGTTAACGAATAGATCTCTTTGAGAGATATCTGCATGATTGAACTCTATTTTCTGAAAAGCTGAATCTATGATGCACCTATGGAGTTGATGAAGGTTCAAGATCTCTAGATCTCGAAATGATGAATCGCTAGGAAGATCTGCAAAGAAATAATGAAGACCTGACGCAAGTCTGATGAAGAAATTGAAGAAATTTGGTGGATCTAAGGGTTGAAGTCTTCAGCCTGAAAGTGGAAGCTTTCTGCGAGTACAAGTTGGTGTTAAAATCAGGGGGTTGGAGTTCCCTTCCAGTAGTAACTGGAGAATGTGAGAAGGTTGAAGCCTTCTGCAGGTGGGTGTCTGCGTGCTGGTATAAGTCTGTGCCAGCACAAAAATTGTAAGAAGTTCTCTTTATAATAAATATTGAAGACAGAGACGAAAGCAGCGGTGGTTTTCTCCCAAATTGGTTTTCCACCTTAAATACTAGTGTTCATGTGTGTTTCTCATGTGTGATGGCTTATTCTATTATTACTGCACATGCTTACTACTTACTAAACTTCTGATGAATGAATGATGCAATAATCTAAGTAAAGAATTAAATGCATAATAAGATCTCTGATAAAAAAATTTCAGTCAGATCTAAATACTGATTCACCCACCCACCCCCCTTTCAGTATTTTTCCCAACAATTGGAATCAGAGCAGGTCCTTTTAAAAATCTTAGCTGCCAGAAGGAAGATCAATCAAGATGAGCAATCAATATGGAATAGCATCTATCAGGCCTCTGCTCTTCAACAGAAACAATTTAATCTTCTCGAAAACAAGGATGAGATCCTATCTTCAGTCTTTGGGAGCAGATGTATGGGCTATTGTTGAAGCAGGATATCAATATCCAGCCATAGTACCAAGAGATCCAATGGAAATAAAAAATTATGAAACAAATGCAAAGGCGGTTAATGCTCTATTGGGAAGTCTAACTGAATCGGAATTTGTCAAAGTCATGCAGCTGAATACAATAAAGGCAATATGGGACAAAATCATTCTAAGTTATGAAGGTGATGCAAAGGTAAAAAGTGCTAAACTCCAAACTCTCAGAATTCAATATGAGAACCTAAAAATGCATAATGAGGAGAGCATTACTAATTTCTTTGTATGTCTTGATGATATTGTAAATCGTATGAGAAATCTGGGAGAAACAATAACCGAATCTACATTGGTTGAGAAAGTTTTAAGATCACTAACGACAAAATTTGAGTCGAAAGTTTCTGCTCCTGAAGAAAAGCAGGATCTTCAAAATCTTACTGTGGTGCAACTTCATGGCATACTAACTGCATATGAAATGAGAAGAGGAGGACCATATGAAGTCAAAGAAGTTGTCTTTAGAGCTTCTACAAAAGGGAAGGAAGTAGCAAGAAGGAATAAGAATCATTTTAGCACTAGAAAAAGTTACTATACTCATGAAGACAGTGATGGGTTATCAGACAGTGAGGAAGAATGTGAATAAGATCTTAAACTTCTTATGGCATTTGAAAAAGAGTCTAGAGAAGAAAAGGATACTTTTATGGATGCTTTAGAGGACAATTATTTTCTTGATGAAATCAATCAACTCAAAATATGCTTAGAAGAAAGTAAAATATCCATATAAACTCTGAAAAACCAGCTTCAATAAAAGGAGAAACATAATGAGAAATTAGAATGTGAAATAGTAAGTCTAAGAAAATAAATTGAGAAAGTAAGGACTTTGAATCTTAGATTTGCTAAAGGATCTAAAACCTTAGATGAGATTATCAAGGTACAACATTCTCCTCTTCTAAAGATAGGTCTTGGATATATCAGAGAATCTTCTCAGGTTTCAGTACCAAATTATCTAAAAGCAGCTACAGCCAGTACACAACATTCTGCCCCTCAGCAAGAGAATAAAGAATATTTACAGATAAAGCATGACCATCTCAATTCAAAAAACACTAACAGGAGTAACTTTCAAAGAAACACCAATCAACAGGTAAATTCAAGTAGAAGATATCATGATCACAAAAATTTCTTCTTCAATGGACAATGTTTCTCATGTCACAATTTTGGTTATAAAGCTGTTCAATGTGTTGCATATAAAACCATCATGACAAGAGAAGCAAGAAATACAAGGATTGATATTGGAACAAATAAGAATACATATAACAAGTTTTATCCTCTTCAAAATGAAGTTGAATGTGCTTATTGCAATAACTTTGGCCATGAAGAATTTGAATGCAGGAGAAAAGTCCAGCCAGAAGAGCATCTTCCCTCAAGCTCCAAAGTATGGAAAAAGAAGGAATTATAGGTTGAAAATTGTGGCATAGCTTTATTTGCAGAAGGAGAAGAAAATCAATGGTACATTGATAGTGGATGCTCAAAACACATGACAGGTGACAAAAAAAAACTTCTTGCATAGAGTGCTCTAGAAAAGGAAAAGAATGTTACATTTGGAAATGATACTCCTGCTTTCATTAAGGGAAAAGGATATGTTTTTCTAAAAGAAAAGGTGAAAGCTAATAATTTCATGTATGTGGATGGATTAAAGCATAACTTGTTAAGTGTAAGTCAAATGTGTGATCAAGGAACTGAAGTTGTCTTTAGTTCAAAATAATGTGTGGTGCGTGATCTTGATACAGGTAAGACAATTATAAAAGGAAATAAAACTCCAAGCAACCTGTATGTATTAAAGAACTGCAAAGAGCAATGTTACATGAGTAAATATTTAGAAAACTGGCTATGGCATAGAAGGTTGGGGCATCTGAGCTTCTCTCAAATCAAAAAATCAAGCAGACTTAAAGTTGTTTGTGATCTTCCCAATATTACACCACCTAAAAATATCATATGCAAATCTTGCCAATTCGGTAAGCAAACCAGAGTGAAATTTAATGCCAAGGAAGGTTCATCAAGTAAGCCTCTTGAACTCATTCATACTGACATATGTGGACCTGTGAAGAAAAATTCACCACATGGTGAACAATAATATATCTTATTTATTGATGATTTCTCTAGAATGTGTTGGATTGGGTTGATTAAACACAAAGATGAAGCATTTGAGAAATTTCAGATCTTCAAAGCACTGGTTGAAAATGAATTAGATCTAAAAATCAAGTGTCTAAGATCTGATCAAGGAGGAGAATATACATCAGATGAATTCCTTGAATTTTGTGAACAACATTGCATAAAAAGATAGTTTTCTGTAGCTGGCACTCCACAACAAAATGGCGTAGCAGAAAGAATGAATAGAACAGTTCAACAAATGGCTAGAGCTATGCTTGATGATTCTGGAACACTTGACACATTTTGGGGAGAAGCAGCACATACAGCTGTAAATATTCTTAACAAGGCACATGTTCGTGTAAATAGTGATAAAAATCCATATGAACTATGGTATGGTAATCCTCCCACTGTGAAGCGCTTTAGAGTTTTTTGGAGCAAATGATTTATAAAAAATTATGATGAAAAACTTGGCAAGTTTGAACCCAGAGCAGATGAAGGAATATTTCTTGGTTACTCCTCTAGGAGTAGGGCATATAAATGTTACAATAAAATACTTCGAAATATTTTTGAATGTATTGATGTTGTTATTGATGAGTCTCCTGCAACTCCAAAAGAAGAAAAACAAACAACAGAGGAAGACGATGATGACATATATTCTTCTACATCAAATAGGAATGATATAGATAGTGAACCCAATGAAGAACCCAAAGATGATTTATCTGAAAAAGCTCCATCCAGATATGTTCAAAAGAATCATCTAGAATCTCAAATTTTGGGAGAAAAGGGATCAAGTGTACAAAGAAGAAGGACTCTTGTGGGATCTTCTAGCTATCTGGCATTTCTATCCACTATTGAACCACAAAATGTCAATCAAGCCAGCAAAGATGAATGTTGGATTCAAGCCATGAATGAAGAGCTTGATCAAATTGAAAAGAATCACACTTGGGAATTAGTAGCAAGACCTCATGACAAAAATGTCATTGGAACTAAATGGATATTCAAAAATAAGTTAAATGAGAATGGGGATGTTATAAGAAATAAAGCTAGACTTGTTTTCAAGGGGTATGCTCAACAAGAAGGTATAGAATTTGAAGAAACTTTTGCCCCTGTAGTTAGACTTGAAGCCATAATAATGTTTCTTGCTTTTTCAAGCTTCCAACAAATCAAATTTTATCAAATGGATGTTAAATCTGCTTTTCTCAATGGTGATCTAGAAGAAGAAGTTTATATAGAACAACCAGAAGGATTCATTTTGGGAAATGATGAAAAACTTGTTTGTAGACTTAAAAAGGCACTATATGGTCTCAAACAAGCTCCAAGGGCATGGTACTATCGTCTTGACAAATATCTTCATCAACAAGGATTTTCAAAGGGGTCTGTTGATAGCAAATTATACACAAAAAATAAAAATGAGAAACTATTGATTGTGGTTGTATATGTTGATGATATCATTTTTGGAAGTAATGAAGAGTCTATGAGCCAAAAATTTGCTTCTGATATGCAACAAGAATTTGAAATGTCTTTACTTGGGGAACTAACATTATTTCTTAGCTTGCAAGTGCAACAAGCAATAGATGGCATATTCTTATCACAAGCAAAATATCTTAAGCAAATATTGAAGAAGTATGGCATGGAAGATTGCAAACCTGTAAGTACACCAATGATAACCAGATGTAATCTCAATTCTAATGATGATTCCGTCATGGTGAATCAACCAGAATACAGATCTATGATAGGAAGTATACTTTATCTCACTGGGAGAAGACCAGGCATGATGCATGCAGTTGGGATTTTTGGACGATTCAAAGCTAATCCAAAAGAGTCTCACCTTTAGGCTGTGAAAAGAATATTCAAATATCTACAAGGAACTCAAGATTTTGGACTATGGTATCCAAAGAATGCTAATCTTACTCTTCATTCTTACACTGATGCATATTGGTATGGAAATGTTGATGATCAGAAAAGCACTAGTGGTGGTGCATTCTATATGGGGTCCTAGTTAGTATCTTGGTTCAACAAGAAGCAAAGATCTATTGCCTTATCTACAGCAGAAGCATAATATGTGGCTGTCGCATCATGTTGCACTCAACTTCTTTGGATGATGCAAACCTTACAAGACATTCAAATCAAATGTTCACTTCCTACTTCCATTATGTGTGATAATACAAGTGCCATCAGTATCTCAAAGAATCCTGTTATGCATTCCAAGACCAAGCACATTCCCATCAAGTATCACTTCTTAAGTGAACAAGTGCTTGAAAAAATGGTGAAGTTGGAGTATGTTCCATCCAAAGAACAAGTTGCTGATATATTTACCAAACCTCTACCTAGGGAAGTGTTCGAATATCTCAGACAAAAACAGGGAGTAGTCTCGGCCATGCAGAAGATCAGTTCTACTTAAATTCAATTGGATATGCTCCTGTTGAAAGTGTTCAGGATGCACAGGCTAAGGGGGAGCATTGGTCATGTGGCAAGGACACATTGTTGGCATTCTAATTATTTGTTGTAATATGATTTCATGCTTGAGAATCTTTGATCTTGATTGTATAAGTCATTTCTGTTATTTCATTGAATATTATGCAGCATGATCTCAGGGGGAGCATGGTATTGTCGATACAAAGGATCTTGATCTCTCCTTTTCCATTGATGTCAAAGGGGGAGGAAAAGAAAAAAAAAGGGGGGCTTCTATAAGATAAACAGAGGAAGAATATTGCCATCAATGCCAAAGGGGGAGATTGTTGGAAATGTTGTCATTGATGGCAAAGGAATTGGCAAAGAAGGAGCATATGAAATAGTAACCAAGAACAGAGAAAAGCAATGTAGCAGAGAAAAAAGGTCAGGAGAGAAGAAAAAAGGAAGAGTGCATTTACATAGAGCAATATCAGTCAAGGAGCAGAAACAATTGAATTTAGTAGGAAGGATATTTGAGTCCCTGTGGATTTAATTCATGTGTGAACATATGTATGCATCTTGATGAAGGATAATTGAAATCCGTGATAAGTAAGAAACCCTATGAGGGGATTAATGGTGCTCTGTATGTAGTTAGAGGAACCGATGCTAATACAGTCGACAGTGTATCCCAAACTGGTAGACAGTGGAGTTATATATATTTGTTGAATATAATACTGAAGGTAAATTGGGATCAATGTTGGGGATTGATCTCGGTATTGTCTGTGCCCTTACTGAATTGAGCAAGTGTAATATATGAACGTGTTTTTTATAAAGGAATTGTGAATATCTGTAACCAACACGGAACTCGGTGACTGAATTATGTGAGTACAGGCCATCGAACTTTCATTGGAACAACACTTCGGAATTACGAACGGAACCTGGAAGGGAAGTGGTGGATCATAAAAAAAGGAAGTGCGACGGAACCTGGAGTAGAAGGGCGGAACCATGAAGGAGGAATAGTACAGGCAGTTTCTGGTTTTCATCGCACCGCTTTCGACGGGAAAGCGATATTCAAGAGGTTGGGAGCAATTCCATAGAACGTGCAACACGCGTCCCTGAATGAATTTGCAAAACCACCATCACTGCGCGCCATCGTGCGTTAATGTCCGACCAAGGAAGCTACGCGATATTGTTGTGTGTCGTTGATCTGGAGGGGAGCCATTGGACGGTGACCGTATGAGGAATGTGCACGATGGATAACCACGGTACGATGCGACTATGTGATTGGGTCATTGATTATATATGTGGGTCCGGTTCTAAATTATATTAATTGGGACCTTTTAAACTAAGATTTGCGGGGTTAATAAAGGATGTTGAATATGTGAAGTTGGTGAAATATGAAACATGTGATGTAATGACCGTGGGTTAATATATGCGTTGATATCACGAACACGTAAACCTGGGGTCGATATATATATATATATGCATTGGGGAGTTCATAACAAAAGGAGGAATTGGATTAATATCTCAATCCCAGATTGAGATATTAAAAAGCCTTAGAATAATTAATTGCTACACCAAGGAAATAGAACAATGAGAAGTTGTTTGGGGCTTGGGTAAACCCAGCTGGATTATCTATTTGATCCCATCCAGGAATACCATTAGTGGTTGAGTGGTTTTTACTCATGGTATTAATAAAGGCTAAAACTATATAAGGAGAAGAGGATTATACTAAAATGTGTGCATGTGGAAGGGTTGTTAACGAATAAATCTCTTTGAGAGATATCTGCATGATTGAACTTTGTTTTCTGAAAATATGAATCTATGATGCACCTATGGAGTTGATGAAGGTTCAAGATCTCTAGATATAGAAATGATGAATCTCTAGGAAGATCTGCAAAGAAATAATGAAGACCTGATGCAAGTCTGATTAAGAAATTGAAGAAATTTGGTGGATCTGAGGGTTGAAGTCTTCAGCCTGAAAGTGGAAGCTTTCTGCCAGTACAAGCTGGTGTTAAAATTAGGGGGTTGGAGCTCCCTTCTAGCAGTAACTGGAGAATGAGAGAAGGTTGAAGCCTTCTGCAGGTGGGTGCCTGCGTGCTAATATAAGTCTGTGCCAACACAAAAATTGTAAGAAGTTTTCTTTATAATAAATATTGAAGACAGAGACAACAACAGCGGTGGTTTTCTCCCAAATTGGGTTTCCACCTTAAATACTGGTGTTTATGTGTGTTGCTCATGTGTGATGGCTTATTCTGTTATTACATCACATGATTACTACTTACTAAACTTTTGATGAATGAATGATGCAATAATATAAGTAAAGAATTAAATGCATAATAAGATCTTTGATAAAAAAAATTCAGTCAGATCTAAATACTGATTCACCCCCCTCCCCCCCCCCTCTAAATATTTTTCCCAACATTGTCCACTATCTAGCTTAGGGACAAGATTCTTCTTTCAAATACAGCATAAATGTTTTTGAGGGTTTGGTTGTTTTTTCAAGCTACAGCATGTGGAAAATAGATCTCCAAATCAAGGAAATTTCAGTGCTCATCTTCGGTGGAGGAGGTTTCTACTCCATTGGGAGGTCAGTATTGAAGGAATTGAGCCTCATTTCGAAATCTTGGCATCAAGCCAACTACATTTTGATCCCTACAACGCAGTATAGATCCATATCTACATTATTTCTAAAGGTGCAGTTGCAGGGTGGTTCAACACACCATTTGGAGAGCTGATTTTCTAAGTGTTAGGGATATGCCCTTCACTTGGGAGATATATTGGAGGAGGCTACTCTGTTCATCAAATCAGATTAGCTACACTTTCTAGATCTATAATTTTCAGTAGATATTCAGTCTTAAAACTTAGATCTACATTTTTTACTTGGTGTTTTGCTCAAAACCCCAAGGGGGTGCTTTAGAGGAGCTTGTATAGTGCATGGATCTGATATAGATCTAAATTTCTATGCACATAGCAGCTCTAGATCTGATGTACAATCTACTACTGCTACAGAAGCAACAAAATAACGCTGTCAGGGTATTATAGCTTTTGTATATGGTTGCAGCCCCTCTTTTTGCATGTATTTTGGTTATTATGGCTTGGGAGGCTTGTTTAACTAAGCTACCATTATTTGTTTCAGATCTCCTTTTTATTTGGCTGCTATAATGTATAATCTAATGGATCCATGGGATACACTTAACTGTTATTACATATATTTATGAAAAATGTGTTTTTAGTGCATAGCATTCTTGCATTTCCCATTTGGGAATATTACATCCACTGTATCCTAATAAGAAGTACGAGATACATGTAAAACAACGCCCTACTACCCCAAGTAAAGTTCAGTATTGGAAATTGTTTCAAGATGATCAACATCTCAACAGCTTCTTGCAGACAGAAGAGGAGTTGTAAATTATCAAATGGACAACCAATGCTATGAAGATGACCAAGAAATCCATTCAACGAAGATGCAGGTTCTTTAACTGAAATATAACTCCATTCCAATAGGATTGGTACCTTTCAAAGAGATTTTTTATCAAGATGATGTTGCATACAAAATGACCATGTTATCGACAGAAGTGAGAGTGGAAGATCTCAATCATGGCACTCTGGAAAATCCAAAAACGGTAAAAATTTCAAAATATTTGAGTGCAAAAATGAAAGGTAAATATTGTAATATTCATACTTAGCCTAAGCTAAGAGGAATATTCATTTTTGTTTTACTTTATATTGCATGAATAAATGAATAAAGGAGGACATGTAAAACTCCTAAAAAGATTGAATAAATCAATGCCCATGTGAACAAGGATAAATCAGGGCCATGTAAATAAATCACTTGCAGGTGTGAAAGGGGTTTGAGATGTGAGACTGGGTCAAATTTGACCAAATCTACAGCACTGTCTAGTTTCATTGTATCTCATAAAGGGACAATGCAGTTCTAGAAGGAGGCCCCTCATGTGAGAGGAGCTAACTCATCAAGGTGGTTTAGGTTTTTCAAATGCTTTCATCTTATAAAAGGAAGGGGAAGGCGGCAAGAGAAGGTTGTTGATTGATTGTATTTCTAAGTATCTTGTCTGTTTAGACAAATACTATTTTCTGTTGTTTAGTGGAGAATGGTGTTGCTTAGCACTTGAAGTTCCTATGCAGGGATTTCACCTCTTCCCTTGAGGATTCTTGGAGGAGTATTTACTTATTTGATCCAATAGCAGGCTTGGACCAAGCTCTACTTCCAATTACAGCACAGATCCAGTGAGGGTTTTCTTGCTCTTGTAAGCTGCATTAAGTGGGATTCTAGATCTACAAAGATCTAGCTTGTATTGGAGCCTCTTCTCATGGAGTGTGTCTTTTAACCTCCTGGAAGAGTGAATCCACTGTTTAAGCTTTATATTTGTATCTTGGCCTCAGGCCATCATTATTATTCAAGCTACAACGTAGTTTTAATTGAGGAAATGCCTTATTTTCATTAGAGGTTATACAGGGTGTTTTGATCCCATTTTTTATGAGAGATCTCTGGTGCTAGGCTTTGCCTTTCACTTTGGTGATCTATGGATTAGCTTGTTGATCCATGTTATGTTTAGATCTGATATATTTTAATGTAAATTCATCTTCAGAAATTTCTGAAGCATTTTGCAGATCTGCAACTTAAAACTCAGATCTACTCTTTGTTATGCATGATTTGGTCAAAACCCGAAGGGGATCTTGTAAATAAGACTATCTAGTTTCTAGATCTGAAATGGATCTAATGTTTTGTCCACAGATCTGTACTAGATATAAGTTTTAATATTCATCTTCTACAGCTCCTCAAAATAATGGTGTTAAGTCATTTTTCAGTTTACATATGTGTTGCAGCCTTCTTTTCTGAAGATTTCTTGCTCTATTGTCTCCTGTATTCTGCTGTATATTGAAAGAGCTTCATCGTAATTGTGATTTGCTACTGTATACTCATAAATTAATCATATTTGATGGCCTCCTTCTCATACTGTCCAACACTGTGTTATTTCTGAAGCAGTTTGTTGTGCATAGCTACAACCCCTCCTGTAGGGTTTTTTTTTAGCTAGACTAGGTGGTGGGAAATATGTTTACTACACCTAGTTTGATTTGTTTTTGCTCCCCTTTTGGATATAGACTCCAAATCTGCAATATAAGGGATCCAAGGGCTTTAAACTCATTTATGCGCATCAATCTCCCATGAGTACATTATTTCAGTAGGCTTGTTGTGTTGTTCCAGATTTGGAATATTACAGTGGTATCAAAGCTCCTTTCTTGGCACAGCCTATGCTTTCCTTGGAGCACCATAGCCATGTTGCATTCGAAAGAAAATGTACCTCTTACTAAGAGGGATAGGAGGTATCATAATAGAAGTCACAAGAAGTATAATTACACTACTGATGATCAAGACAAGGGTAAAGCCCATGAGATTGCAAGTGATAAAGAAGGAGAAGAGTTTGCAAGAAATATGTTGGTGGCCATGCAAGATCTTGCCAAAGAGATAAAGGAGATGAGGATGGAAAGAATGGGGGAATCTCCTGGGATATTTCATCTGGGAGAAAGCTCTGACATGTCTCATCACTGGACTGGTCAACATGAACCTGCCACAAGCCCCACAAGCTTCACAACACTCCACTATGCCTACCTTATTGGCTATGGAGAATGAAGGACCACAAGAGAAAGCTTTTCTTGAAGAGTACTTTGTGGAATATGAATCTATGAATCAAAGATTCAGAGGCCACTTGAGTTTCCAAAATTTCTGTCACCTCAAGGACAAAAGAAGACCAAGGCAATAGTTTAGATATGGTGGGTTCTTTCATAATTAGGATAGACAACACTCTATGGGCAGATTATTTTTGCCCAAGTTTGATGGATCATCCTCCAGTTCTGCCAAGGAATAGGTAGAAAAGCTGGATATTTACTTTTAGTTGAAAAAATTCCCTGAGATTGAAGCCATCAAGATTGCAACGCTACACTTTGAAGGTGAAGCACACAATTGGTGGTTTCATGGGTTGTCTATATTGGGAAATATCAATGTGACTACCTATTATGAGTTTACTAGAAGACTGGTGGGGAGGTTTGATAGGAAGGATCCTAAAGCACCCTTCATAAGACTTGCAAATCTGAAGCAATCAGGGGATGCAGAAACTTATATCTCCGAGTTTCTGAGATTATCAGTCATGGTTCCTAATCTAGCTGTAGTAAGGGGGTTTACATGTTCATCGATGTCCTGGAGGAACCTTTGCATGGGTTGGTTAAATCTACAGGGCCCATCACTTTACATGATGCCATTGAGAGGGCTAGAGACCTCCAATATGCCTTTCCAAATGCAAAAGAAACTTTCCAAATCAAGGCCCTTCACCCTTCCAAGGGGAAGGAAGGAAAAGCTACTCCTTCCAAGGAGAGCTCGTTGAAGAAGCCTCTAGATATTGAACTCAAGAGGGAGTTGAGAAAGAAGAGATTGTGTTTCACCTGCCAAGAGTCATGGGCACCGAGACATAGATAGATGTGCTTTTGGGAAAGCACACTACATAGAATTCTTCTCAGATTTTGAGGAGGAAGATGAATATGATGAACCGAGGAGGGGTCACAACGCTGATAATGATGAGGAAGATCCAACACCATCTAGATATGGGAATGGAGCCTTTGCTCCAATAAGTGGGACTCTTGCATATTTGAGAGGAGTACCTAAGTACTTGACCCTAAGAGTACAAGGTTCAATCATGAATCAGAGAGTATTTGTTCTTATTGACAGTGGGGAAACCCACAACTTTATTGATGCTCATCTTGTGCAAAGGAGAGAAATCCCCACTGATAATTTTGAGGGATTATCTATTTCAGTCCCAGGAGATAGGACCATGAAATGCATGCAATATGTCCCCTCATTCTCAATCACTATGGGATCCTAGACTCTGGTGGATCAATTTTTTGTAGTTGACATACCAGACACCAATATCATTCTGGGTGTCCAATGGTTGATTACTTTGGGGAAGGTGACCACTGATTGGAAAGATTTGCAGATGGAGTGGGTGGACTTGAAGAGTGGGAAACCAAAAATGATTCAAGGCATGAACACTTATGCTTCACTTAGTACTTCCACACAAACAACAGAGATGGATTTGCGCAGTGGAAGCAGGGATCTTACAGTCCCTTCTCTTATGTTCATGAGGATGCTGCAAGGGACATTCCTATCTATTGGCAAGCCACCTGGGATGCCACCAGATTTAGATTTTGTGGGGGAGGCCTCACATAGTGCTACTCCAAATCTAGATCCAGGAGGGATTGGAGCAATAAGATACCAAGTTATAGCGCTGGAGGGCTTGAGACAGCTCAAGAATGAGGGGGAAATTATTCCTGCATCACTATCACCCTCTCTCTTTTCTAAATCTGACTGTGGGAGGAGAAAAAGGGGAGGATCAGCCTTCCAAAAAATAATTTTGGCATGAGAAATGTCAAAAATGAGATCAGCAACATGACAAGCACTTCCATGGATGTATCAGTAACGCTGTCAATGTTGAGCAGTGTGGATCTCTATTGGAAATCTCAACTGCTTGTAGAGTATTCCAAAGATCTACACACAGGTATGATACTAGATGACATGCAGCAGGAAGAGGGCTACTTAGTCCAAGGGGGAGTCATCTATTATCATTGTAAGGTCTTCCTAGCTAGAGCTACCAAGCTCAAGTAGAAGATACTACAAGGGGCACATGAAGAATTCTTCCTTAGCCATATGCATTCAATGAAGATCTATACCCTAATAATGAGGAGCTTTGATTGGGAAGGAATGAGAGAAGAATTACATTAGAAATTTCAAGAGTGCATTAGCTTTGGAGGATTGGGGCAGCCAATGGACTCTTTGCAAGAGTCATCTCAGCCAGCTCTTCCTTTAATTGAGAGGAGGGAAATTCTCATGCGCAACTCTATGTGTATGAAGGACTATGATGGTAAAGGATTTTATCATGCCAAGCAAGTTGTATTTTCTGATTTATCACATTTCTCTACCATGATTTTGCAGGATATGAATCCTAAAGGGAGTGAGAGATCATGTGGATCTCATGGGTTTTGGTGGGCCAATAGAGATGTTGAACTTGGCCACTCTTTTATTGTGCAAAGGTAGATTCCTTCTCATGATGGGTGTTTTCCAAAGGCACCAAAATTATCTATCTTCAACCATGTTAAGGTGACTCATGTAGCACATGTGTGGTGGGAATTCCACTTACCACACCTTGATCTAATGCAGGCAGGTGCTACACTGCACTAGAATCACATGTGGGATTTTGACCCACCTCTTCAAGCTCAAATTTCTATTTGCATATATGTAGTCTTGCTCCCATACTTGGATGATATAGTTGTATTGTTTATGGGATTTTCTGGAGAGAGGATGGGTAGCTTGTATGTACCACATGGTTTGGAACTTCTACCTGTAACTCATGATACATGTTTTATATGGAGTAGTGCTCCAGCCATGTTTATTTTTGTTGATTTTTTCACTCCTAGTGGGATGGACTATGCACATATTATGTTGACCTTGGAGGAACAATTCATGATGTATTGGGTTGAGGAGCACTTGGCTTATGATGAGGATTTGATCATTGATGATGCCATCAATGGAGGAGGAGAAGTACTACAGGTCTTACCCTATCAGTTGCTTGAGGACAAGCTACATTTTGGAGGGGAGGACTGTAATATTCCTACTTAGCCTAAGCTAAGAGGAATATTCATTTGTGTTTTAATTTCTATTGCATGAATAAATGAATAAAGGAGAACATGTAAAACTCCTGAAAAGACTGAATAAATCAATGCCCATGTGAACAAGGATAAATCATGGCCATGTAAATAAATCACTTGTAGGTGTGAAAGGGGTTTGAGTTGTGATATTGGGTCAACCTTGACCAAATCTACAGTGTTGTCTAGATTCAATGTATCTCATAAAGGGACAACACAGTTCTAGAAGGAGGCCCCTCATGTGAAAGGAGCTAACTCATCAAGGTGGTTTAGGGTTTGCAGAGGATTTCATCTTATAAAAGGAATGGGAAGGTAGCAAGAGAAGGTTGTTGATTGATTATATTTATGAGTATCTTGTCTGTTTAGACAAATATTATTCTCTGTTGTTTAGTGGAGAATTGTGCTGCTTAGCACTCGGAGTTCCTATGCAGGGATTTCACCTCTTCCCTTGAGGATTATTAGAGGAGTATTTGCTGATTTGATCCACTATTAGTCTTAGGCCAAGCTCTACTTCCAATTGTAGCACAGATCCAGTGAGGGTTTGCTTGTTCTTGTAAGTTGTAGCAAGTGGGATTCTAGATCTGTAGAGATCTAGCTTGTATTGTAGCCTCTTCTCATGGAGTGTGTATTTTAACCTCTTAGAAGAGTGCGTCCACTGTTTAAGCTTTAGATTTGTATCTTGGCAGCAGGCCATATTTTTTATTCAAGCTACAGTGTATTTTTCATTGAGGAACTGCGTTATTGTCATTAGAGGTTCTACAAGGTGTTTTGATCCCATTTTCTATGAGAGATCTCTGGTGCTGGGCTTTGCCTTTCACTTTGGTGATCCATGGATGAGCTTGCTGATCCATTTTATGTTTAGATCTGATCTATTTTAATGCAAATTCATCTTCAGAAATTTCTGAAGCATTTTTCATTTTTGCAACTTAAAACTCAGATCTACTCTTTTTTATGCATGATTTGGTCAAAACCCCAAGGGGATATTGTAAATAAGACTATCTAGTTTCTAGATTTGAAATGGATCTGATTTTCTGTCCACAGATCTGTCCTAGATCTGAGTTGTAATATTCAGCTACTGGAGCTCCTCAAAATAACATTGTTAAGTCATTTTGTAGTTTACATATGTGTTGCAACCTTCTTTTCTGAAGATTTCTTTCTCTATTGTCTCATGTATTCTACTGTATATTGAAAGAGCTTCATTGTAATTCTGATTTGTTGATGTATACTCATAAATTAATCATATTTGATGTCCTCCTGCTCATACTATCCAAGACTGCGTTATTTCTAAAGCAGTTTGTTCTGCATAGCTGCAGCCCCTCTTGTAAGGTGTTTTTCAACTAGACTAGGTGGTGGGAGATCTCTTTACTACACCTAGTTTTATTTTTTTTCCTCCCCTTTTAGATCTAGACTCCAAATCTGCTGATATAAGGGATCCAAGGGGTGTAAACTCATTTCTGTGCATCAATCTCCCAAGAGTGCGTTATTTCAGCAGGCTTGCTGTGCTGTTCTAAATTAAGAATATTACAAATATGCATCACTTATGTCTCAATTTTATGATGTATTTTATTGGTAATATTATGATTTGAAAGTCTATGATAAGAGAATAATTCAACATACCATTCCCTTGAAGCCGAATCAGAAAAAATTTCCGTTAGAAGCTATGAAGAATAAATCCCAAGTTGCTACCCTCTATCTAGAAGGAGGTAAATAGATTATTCACTACTGGTATCATTGTGCCTATTTTATTTTCAAATTGGATGTCTAAAATAGTGCCAGTAAGAAATAAGACATGAGATATTCACTTGTGCATCAATTTCATAAATCTCAGCAAAGTGTCATTGAAGGACAACTACCCATTACCAAAGATGGACCATATTTTGCAAAGGGTAGTTGGATATTATATACTTTCATTGTTGGACAGATATTCCAGCTATAATCAGATTCATTTTCATCCAGATGATCAAGAAAAGAAAATATTCACAACACCTTGGGGTACCTTCATGTATGCGAAAATTCCTTTCGGATTGAAGAATGTAGGGGCTACTTTTCAGCGAGAAATGGAACTTTCTTTCACCAATGAAAAGGATTTCTTTTTGGTCATTTATCTTGATAATATCACTAATTTTTCCAAGATAGATGAGAAATAGTTGCAACACTTGAAAACAATTTTCCTAATATGTGGAAAGTTTGGCATATCGTTGAACCCAAAGAAGAGTCTTTTCGCTATGAAGGTAAATTACTAGGCCATATCATATAAAAATATGGAATTCAGATAGATCCGTCAAGGATTGAAGGAATTTAGACCTTGGACTATCCTAGGAGAAAACAGGAAATTCAGTCATTCAATGCAAAAATAAATTTTTTGAGAAGGTTTGTTCCCAATCTTGCTGAACACTTAAGGCAGATTAATGATATGCTTAAGAAATATAGTAGACTAAAGTGGTCTGAAGAGGAAAATAATTCATTCAATCAAGTTGAGTTGGCCTTATCTCATGCTGCTATCCTTATCAGTCCAGATTATACACTTGATTTTATCATTTTATCATTTTCCTTAGAGCATATTCTTGCTAGTGTCCTCATGCAAAAGAAAAATAAAATATAGAACAACTGATCACCTTATTAAGTAGAACCATAAGAGACGCATGCTTGAATTAAAACATCATTGAGAAATAGGCCTTGAAATTATTCAAATCATTGAAGGACTTCTGAGTCTATATTTTAAATTCTCATATCATTACTTATGTTCCAAATGTTGTTGTCAAAGATGTGATTACACATAATGATCCTGAAGGGCGACGAGGTAAATGGATGGTTGCCATGTTATAGTATGACTTGGAGATCAATCTCACAAATTTGATCAAAGGTCAGGGCCTAGAGAAGATCATGGAAGATTCAAATATTCATGCCTTGGACATCAATTTATTGCTGCATTATCTAAAGAATAAGATGTTGAAACATTACCTAAGGTAGCTTAAATTTTCTCTTTATCGCCTTCGTATGCTGATATAGTACATATTTTGTAACATTTGAATCCTCCTCCTAGCTTTCCAAGTAGAAAGGCTAGATCTTTGAATTTAAAATCTCTTAAGTACTACATTCTTAATGGTGTCTTATATTGGAAATATCCGGGTGGAGTGTTTCTGAATTGTTTGGTTAAAGGAGAAGTTGAAAAAATCATGACAGATTTTCATAAAGGTGAATGTGGCGGTCATCTTTTGGAAGACTACAAGTAATAAGATATTGAGGGAAATATTATATTGGCCAAGATTATTTTCTGATGTTTATAAAATATTCATGAGTTGTCATGAATTTCAAATATTTCAGGGAAAGAGGAAGCTCTTTCCTTTACCTCTAAAACAAATTGAAGTGCAAGCGCCATTCTAGTAGTGGGGACTTGACTTCATTGGTGAGATTCACCCTCCATCATCAACTCAACACAAATGGATACTCACTACCATAGATTATTTCACCAAATGGATTGAAGCCATCCCCACGAGGCAAGCTACTGATACTATTATCATTTAGTTTCTTGAGAACAATATTCTGTCTCATTTTGGCTGTCCACACAAGATCATCAATGACAATGCAGCTGCCTTCAAGTCCAATAATATTATTTACTTTTGCAACAAGTATCACATTAGGCTTGGTCATTCCATAACATACTATCCCTAGGGAAACAAGCTTGCTGATTCGTCAAATCAATCTTTCGTAAACATAATAAAAAATATTTTTCAAGAAAAAAAGAGGAATTGGCACAAAAACTTACCAATGCTCTATGGGCAGATAGAGTTAGCATGAAGAGATAAATCATCATGTCACCTTTCCAGCTTGTGTATGGTGTTGACACAGTGTTCCCTTATTTTGTATTTGTACTGATGATGAGATTTCTACAAGATATAGACAATGAGCCTAATGACATTGAAAGAAGAATCAACCAAATGATCCATCTACATCAGTCAAGAGATGAAGTCTTCAACCATACTGCAAAGCTTCATGAGAAAATAAAAAATATTTATTATAGGAAGACTAAAGAAGATGATTTCAAGCTTGGGGATGATGTTCTTCACTGGGATGCCCAGAATGAAGACAAGAGTAAGCATGGAAATTTTGATAATCTATGGAAATGACCTTACAAGATCACTGCATTCAAAGGAAACAAATCATTTTTACAAGAGGATCTTGAAGGGAAAGAAGTGTTGGGAGGTCCAATCAATGGTAGGTTCCTCAAACATTATATAAGTTTATCATTGAATAAGAAATTCATTGTCATTGTACATATACTTTTAAATTTGATTTCTGAGAAAATAAGGAAGTTGTTGCAGAAGTATTAAGTCCAAGGAGGAGGCTTGAGACTTCTACATACAACTCATTTTTTCTTTCAAAACGTTAAAATATTTTTTTTAGTTAATTTTCAAGTGAGATTCAAGTCAATTTTTTTTTAGTTAAATTCATTTCCAAAATTAATTCATCATTTCGAGTTTGTCAAAGTATTTCAAAGTCCATTTTGATTCCATCACCCAATGGTAAGGCTACCTAATCTACGATGTTCTTGACACCTCGTGAAGGAGATGGCATCCTGAGATGGAGCCAATGTTAGCCTAGGTATGTCAGTGATCAAATGACTCCTTCAATTGTTTTCCACAAAGTCATAGGTCAATTTTTTTACTTTTTATAACAGTGCTCAGAAATAATTTTGGTCACTAAGAGTTCTAAACCATGTATGTTGCTCCTTCATTTCATTTATCATCATGCTTTTCAAGGTCATCTCCATCATCAGTTTCAAGGTCACCATCTACATCATAATCACTTAAGATGTATAGGGATAGGTCATTCCATCTTATATAGGTCAAGTCTAGGGTCAACCCTGCCTTCGGAAAAATATTCAATTTTTCAATGAACATAAGGCAATGACCCTCCATTCCATTCATAAAACCCTAATGAGATAGCATGTTTATGAAGTTGAAATAAATATATATCTCTTGTTTCATATGGCTCAATTTTCAAAAAAAATTCAAACATCTCATCTTTGTCTCACTGTTTCATGAAAAAAATGAAGAATTTTGTCTCATTGTCTCATTTAAAAGACCAAAAAGTCGTCATTGACTGTCAAAGCTCCAAGGGAGGCCATTTTGACCTACTATCCTAGTAAAATGAAAATATAGTCATTTCAAGCTTCAAATGCATCTTATCTGGTTTGAAAAGAGTCATTATCCAATGTGACATTTTAAAAGTGTGAAAATATTTCAAAGTTTTAAGAAGTAGTCTCACTATCCCATGAAAAAGAAGCAAATTGTGTCTTGATGTCTCATCAAAGATCTATAAATTCACCTCAAATGTAAAGGAATAAAGGTTGGTTCTATGCTCTTTATCTCACTTAAAGGAGAAGCATGCCACTTCTCAAGTGTAAAAAGGTTAAAAATGTCATGGTAAATGTCATGGGAAAAGGTAAAAGGGTCATTTTCAACTTATAAATGGAAAAGAAAACTTCATTTTTTCATTTTTACCCTTTAATATGTTTGAGAGAAACATTTTTCCTCTTTAATTACCCTTCCATACTCTCAAAAGTCTCTTAAAACCCTCAAAAATCATTTGTGTTATGCTTCTATAGTGAAGAGAAAGCAGTTTTTATGCTCCTATGGTCTTAAAGAACTCATTGTTATGCTCCTATGGTGTACCTTAACCTAGCTTTTACACTCCTGTGTATTACAAGGGCTAGTGTTACGCTTTTGTGGGAATAAAACCACAGTGTTATGCTTCTGGGAGGTAGATAGAACACACATTTTTACACTCCTGTGGTGTACATTATCCAGTTGCTACACTCCTATGTGTTACACCATTTTTTGGTCATCTAACCTATTATCATTAGATGGACCCAAGTACACCATGTAAGACCAATTTTACCCTAAGTAAAATTGTTGTCACTATGTAAAATAACTTAATAAAACACATTTATTAGGTTGTTTATCGTCTAAACAGGAAACCCCAAAAGGAAATATTAAACAAATCTATATTTGTTTGATTTTCCTCATGGAATAATTAATTAAACAATAATTTAATTATTATTCCTGGTTATATTTAACACAAAACAAGGAAATTAATTAGATAAATTCTTATTTATCTTATTATTTTCTAGGAATAATTATTTAAATATTATTTAAATAATATTCCTTGTTAAATATGACTAAATCATTTATAAATAATTAAATAAACCATTATTTATTTAATTATCATTCAACCACTTCCTTAAAATAATAAATAAATCATTTATTTATTTAATATTTACAAATAAAGGGATTTGACCCAAGTCAAATACCTTTTCCCTCCAACAAATATAATAAAATATTCCTAAAAGGCGGTTCTAGAATTTGATTAATAATATTTTATTCATGCACCAAGTTCTAGACTACTCTAATATTTTTTTATAAATAGAAGGGTTTTCCCATTCATTTGTCACCTTTTGTTGCCTATTAGATCACTCTAGATCTATACTCTTGGTCTGACTTTGAGCCATTATCATTGTCACATTCTCCATTATTTTCTTTGTGAGCTCCCTTTGAGTTCTATGTTTGTCTGGGTTTTCTACACCAACAAGAGAGAGAAAATCTAGATCTGAAGTGCCGAGGACTTTCAAGAACCCATCCCATTGAGGAGAATTGGAAACACCTTTCTTGTTTTCCTCTCAGGTGCCCTTAATATAAAAATTCTTTCAAAAATATTGTTCTTGTCTTGTCTATTGGATGCATGGAGCAAAATCTCATTTTTACTGCTTAATGTCTTTTTATGCATAGATCTGGATTTGTGCAGCTTTTGTCTTGATCAACTAACTGCAGATTTGAAGATATTGGCAGCCATATTTGATGTTAGGGATATTTGTTATGCGTAGCTAAAGTGGTATTTGTTTGTACACATCAAAAAAAGATTCATACTAACACTGTGCGATGGAGAACACACATTGTTATGCTTCTGTGGTGTACATTATCCAGTTGTTACACTTATGTGGTGTACATTATCCAGTTGTTACACTTCTGCAAGGTGAAAGTTTCCAGCGTTTGCAAGCTTGAAACCCTCCAATAAATTTCAAAGATTTTTATCCATCCTTTTATGTAGCCTCCATAGAAGGTAAGCAAAATTCCATGCTACTGTTGTGGGTTAGATATTGAATATTTTAATATTTTTGTGTCTTTTAATGTCTTCTCCATGGGATTCACTATCCATACATAATTTATTTATTTATTTTATGAAAAACCTTAACCTAATCAAACTAAAACCCTAACCAATTATCTAAACTACATTCATACACCCCCATGGCCCATCTACATTCCTATCACATCACTATTCATAACATGTTTTACACTATCAAACCCTCACTCTAAAATTTTCAACACAGTGAAGACAATCAACAGAGGGAAATGGTTGTGTTTTAGGGTTTTGACTACCCTATACCCATTCATTTTACCTCATTCCACTTGCACTGTGGAGCTAAGGTGTCATCCTACCCACTAAGTTTTTATCAAAATTTTTATCAAGCTCCATGGCCCTCAAACATCAAAAATACTTCTTCACTAGTTTTTTCGCACAGTCAAAATTGGGAAATGACTGTGTTTTAAGGTTTTCATCATCCTAATTTCCTCCATTTTCTTTTATTCCATGTTCATTTTGGATATAAGACACCATCCTATTCACTGAATTTTTGTCATATTTTTTTCTCAATCCCATCACCCCTATTTCACCTCACAAACTTACCCTACTATTAAACAGGATATTCTCACAGTCAAAATTGAGAATTTCATGTGTTTTAGACATTTTGATACCTTCCACACATCCATTTTCTTTCATTTTTCCTACAACTTGAAGTTAACACCCAATACTACCTACTAAAATGTTTTTATAATTTTTCTCAGCGTGAAGACCCTCCATTTCATCCACCAAACTCACACCTTCATACACCCTGTTTTTCCAAATTTCCATTCTAATTCACTCATTTCATTGACATGCTAGGGTTTTCATCATTCCGGTGAAAAAATCCATGGAAAGTGACAAGAAGAGATTCAAAGGAAGGAGCCATCTCAGGCTTGATCCATTCATCATGCACGATATTAATGCTTCGCCATTGGCCAAAAGGTGCTTTTGAAGAACTCAATTTTTAACATTTTGTGAAAGGCTTATGGAAGGAGGGTATCATCTTCAGTTGTCCAGCCTTTTGCAACCAGCTACAATATGGGAATGGTCACACTTGTAGGTATGGATATCATCTTATCATTTGACCTAATTTCTTCAGCTACAAGTATCCCCTCTCATGGAGAGAATTCGTTCAAGGGTATGGACCTAGACATTGAAAACTACAAGCAGGTCCTCAATCCTCATGTTAGAGATGATCCAAAATTTATTTTTCCTTTCAGAAATATCAAAAATAATTATGCTCCTCTGATGATGTTTATAATTAAGTACTTTACATGAAAATGAATATTCTCCAGGATATATAGGTATCACATTAGGCCTCAAACATTCCTCCAAAGTTCTGTTACGCTTTTGCAAATTCTTTTTAAAATCTTCAGTTAGAATTGTTACAGATCAACATTGGATTCCCTCAAGACACTTGTCAAGCTCAGAAATGGTCACAAATTCGAGGCTATGAGTTCTAATTAGAGTTATTGGGTTGTTTTTGGCTTCTTATCATGAAGTAATTTGTAATGGATGTAAGGGACAAACACTTCTAGTTTATAGCTAAAATTCAGGGAATGGTTTATAACCTCCCCAAAAACTAGGAAATGACTCATATTTTTCATTTATGATCCATTTTGGATGGGATTTTGACCTGATGAGGTTTAATGGTCTATATTTTCTATAAGTAGACTCTATTTTTTCTTTTATTGGGTTGGATAGTTGTTATTTGCAGCGGATCTATTGTACAAGCTTTTGCTAATGAAATCAAGGACAATGTTGCAGACATAGTGTTGATACTCTTGTGGTATGCCTTTAAGAATTTCTTTTTTCTCTGTAAACTAATGATGTGAATGTTATGTTACTCATATTTCACATAAATGCTAATTTATGCTAATTATTCTCAGTTTATTGACATAAAACATGTTTTCCATGCTCTGTTTTTCATAATATTTTCATGAAATTGTCTTGCTCTTATGATGAATTAATTCAATTTAATGCTCATTATATTTCCATCTAATTTCACTCTATACAAAATGACAAATTAATCATGCTTCTTATCTTACATACCTAGCCTCACCTTTACCTCTGCAACTAAACCTTTGAAATCATATGAAAACCATAGACCTAATCTCCTAGCCATCATTCTTATCCATCAAAACTCCAAACAAACAAAAACCTTAATATATTGAGAATCATAACTAGCCTAAAAAATTATATCCAGTCATCAATTTGACTGCAAGGTGACATAGAGAGAGCCCTCTTTTTTTCGAGTAGGGATAGCTACCTGACCTAAATTTTGGTCTTTGGTTACCTTTTGTAATATTCCCAAATTTGCACTTGATATTTGGAATATTAGAGTTCTTAATTTTCTTAATGAATTAAGTAAATAAAAGGGTGGAGGGACCCATAATCCTCAAGATGAATAAATATCCACTTTTTACGTGAGAATGTGGATTAATTAAGCCTAGATCTACATAAAGGAGGTAGCGGAGCAACTACTAATGTGAATGGATTGGAGATCATGTCTCATTAATGAGATAGATCATGGAGGTTGACACAGTCAACTAAGCTCTTGGAAGGAATCAAACAGAATATCATGGAACATTCATGATGAGATGATGGAGGAAGTTGTGAAATTAATTCACACATGATGGAGAGGGTTTACATTACACCTAGACATGATGGATGACTTGGAAAGATAGCACAGTCAAACATGGAGGATCTTGTCCACATGTACAACGCAGTTTAGATGAGGGCCAAGTCATGGGAAGGCTCCAAAAATATATAAAGGAGATGAAGGAAAAAATGAAGGCAGGCTATTGAATATAGATTTTGAGGTCTATTTAGATCTGGAATTGTCATGTGGTATTCCATTTCTTTCTTGGGTTGTTTAGCAAATATTGCAAGTGTTGTTTAGCACAGGGTGTTCCTGGTCGGGAATCCCTCCTCTTTCATTGAGTGATATCTTGGAAGAGGGTTGTAATTCATTCTACATCTAGAATTTGTGCCACTTATATTTTCCATCATCTGCAAAAAATCTACCTTCAGGAATTACACAATTCTTGTAGATCAGTTTGGAGGTGGAGGTTGTCTTCAGTATTTCAGCTAGAGAACCAGTGTAGGATTATTCCTGTCACCTTGGGCTTGAAGATCAACATTACTAGGGATTTATTTCAGATATGGCATCAAGCCAAAAGTTATTGACCTCCCAGCATCAGTAATTCCATCCAAAATTACGCTATCCATTATTGCATATCTAAAGGAGGAAGGAAGTTGCTATCATTTCAACTAGTAATCCTGTGAGGGATCATCACCTCACCTTTCCATCAATATTTACATTAGCCTGGAGTCTATTGCAACACATTTCAGTAAGGATAGAGCCTCTCTCTCTTGTAAAATGCAGTTCCTATAGCAGCTGCATTTTTAATTGCTGCAATTTGAAGAAGGAGGAAGAGAAGGCTTGATCTCAAGCTCCTAGCTTGTAGATATGAAGGAGGGATTAACCCTCAAAGCTTATATATATTTGTAGAACATATTGCAGACATATTTATATTAGATCTGGCTTTAGATCTATATACCCCAGCAGTAAAAGGATCAAATCCAAGGAGGGTGATTTTCCGAAGTTGTAGATCTAGAAAATCCTTTTTGGTTTATCTTGGGTTCCCATCACATTGGCCAAATCTTGAATCTTGGCATCATCAGAGCTCATAAGCTCCCTAGATCTGCATTTCCTTTTGCAACATTTACATGCATACTAGTAGCAGAAGGGAAAATGCAATATTTCTTCTGTAAGCTCACCAGTTATGAAATTGTTGTTGCAACACCATTGAAGGGTGACTCTAAGCCATCTCTTGGGCTATATCTACTCATTTTCTATACATTATGTAACTGAGTCATATCCATATAATAAAATGGCTCAGCTTATTTGTATATTCTGATGTTGTCTTGAGATTTATTTTTTACTTATTTATAGTTCTTATATTGTGTTTAAGTATTACTGCATTCTCCCTTTTGGGATATTACAGTGGTATGAGAGCATGATATTTGACTCAGCTTGTGGACACTTCATCTTTTGCATCAAAAGAAGAAGCGGATAGATGAGATCTATCATAAAGGAGGATGTTTTTTCCATTCCTCTCTTTAGATCCATGCAAGATATCTCCAAAGAGGTCTATCAAATGAAGGGAGAAAGGCAAAGGAAGGATCCAAGAAGAAGAATTGAAGAGGAAGGTCCAAGCACTTCCTATCAGCAGAAAAGAAAACCAGAGAATCATAGATCTCCTCATAGATCTACTATGCCCACTTTCTTTGAAGAAGGTGAGAGGTATAGAAAGGAAGAAAGAAAAGAAACTGAGACTCATGAGACTCTCAGTCTATATCTTGAAGAGTAAAAAGCATAGTATACACCCTTCAAAGAGAGTCTAACTCTCCACGAATTATTTTAACTCAAAGAAGAAATAAGATCCTATAGCAGCAATAGAAGAAAGAGGCACAATAGATTCTATTTGACTACATTTGATTGATCTTCCTCAAGCACTGTTAAGGCTTGGAGGAAAGAGTTAGATACATTTTTCATGCTACATCCTATGGCTGAAAAAGAGGCTATCCAAATTGCAGCACTTCATCTCTTAAGTCAAGCCAATAATTGGTGGTTAGTCACATGGAGCATGCAAAGGTGACTAAGTATTTAGATTTCTTTAACAAGTTGAGGAACAAGTTTGACGTAAAGAAGATAGAGATGGGCCAAAAAGAGACATGTACTAAGGAAACAAAGGAGGATGTCAAACTTGTCACTCTGGACAAGGAGTCACTACATTCACCACTAGCTACAGAAGTGCTTACATCTAGAGAAGAGACACTTGTAACCTTGCAAGATAGTCTTGAGCTCTTGACACATATATTCCCATGCATGATTCAAGAGATGGATGAGGAAGAGGAGGAATATTCTAGCGCTGGTACATTGGTAGAATAATAACCATCTCTCTTACCAACAATTGGAGACACCATTGTCCCGGTTGGAGGAACTCTTGTATTCTGGCAAGAGGTTCCCACACATCAGTTGATCCAAGGTATGCATAAACATTCATCACCTATTGTTTCAGTATATCTTATTGAAACTTATGGGGACATGCCATCAGGGCCAATGCATAACCAAGGGTTAGATCAAAATTATGATTTGAAGCATAAAACTATCACAACGTAGAGGACCATTGATTTAATCAGGGAGGAGATGAAAATCTATCCCAGTTTGTCATGGATGGAATACATTCAACCTTTTGAGTTGAGTGTAGAATTTCAGAAGATGAGATGAGCATGATCCTATTTGAATGACTGGTTATGAGATCAATATTATACCTTTCTTTGAGACAGTAAATGTAATACACTGCAGATCTACAACGATGTCACTTAGTAGGAGTGATAATGAAGAGGCCCCATTATTCTTGGAGAATTTTGAAGGTAGGTTCACTCATGAAGTAATGGAGGTTAAGATGATGAATGGTAGAAATCTTGATATGAGAAATATTTTCTCCTTTCTTGATGACACTTTCTCAATGAGCATTTCATAGCTCAAAGAGAGACTTCTACCTGTAGCAGATCCAGAACCTCATTATTTTTGGAAGGCCATGGATGAGAAGAAGGTCTCATTAAGAGATCTCATTAGAGGTGCACTTCAAAATTTCATGGAGTTCAAAGTTATTCAACAGTTTGAGTAGGTTGGTGTCCTACAATGGGAGGATACCAAGTATTTGCAGAATGAGATCCATCATCCACATTGGTATGAATGGTTGATGATATGGAGAAAGGGTTTTCTGAACCACTTGAAAATATATGATATAGGCCAACAAGAAGCATGGTTGTGATGGTTGCTCTTGGGTGAGTATGGCTACCACTCAATGAGTCATAATTTTCTGATTCATGCCTTACACATCACTGGAATAATGCAGAAGAAGAAGGCATGGTTACTTTGGTTGTTGATGAGAGAGTTTGGACATCGCATGATAAATTTTATGTCATTATATTTACTCTTGTTTTGGGTATGTCTCATGTCTTTACATGTATTTATGTTTGGGATGTATCTCATGTTCATGTACATACTTGGGGTTGGGAGAAAGTATAACTCTCACATGATGTGGCATAGAGGAGCTTGAATATAGTTTTTGAGGTCTATTTAGATCTGGAATTGTCATGTGGAATTCCATTTCTTTCTTGGGTTGTTTAGCAAATATTGCAAGTGTTGTTTAGCACAAGGTGTTCCTGGTCGAAAATCCCTCCTCTTTCATTGAGTGATCTCTTGGAAGAGGGTTGTACTTCATTATACATTAGGCATTGGTGCCACTTATATTTTCCGTCATCTGTAGAAAATCTACCTTCAGGAATTACGCAATTCCTGTAGATCAGTTTGGAGGTGGAGGTTGTCTTCAGTATTTAAGCTAGAGAATCGGTGTAGGATTATTCCTATCACCTTGGGCTTGAAGATCAGCATTCTTAGGGATTTATTTTATATCTAGCATCAGGCCAAAAGTTATTGACCTCCCAGCAGTAGTAATTCCATCCAGAATTATGTTTTCCATTATTGCAGATCTAAAGGAGGAAGGAAGTTGCTAGCATTTCAGCTAGTAATCCTGTGAGGGATCATCACCTCACCTTTCCTTCAGTATTTCCATCAGTCTAGAGTCTATTGTAGCATATTTCAGTAGGAATAGAGTCTCTCTCTCTTATACAATGCAGTTCCTGTAGCAGTTTCATTCTCAGTTGCTGCAATCTGAAGGAGGAGGAAGAGAAGGCTAGATCTCAAGCTCCTAGCTTATAGATCTGAAGGAGGGATCAGACCTCAAGGATAAGATATATTTGTAGAAAATATTGCAGCCATATTTAGATCAGATCTAGCTTCTGATCTGTATAACCCAGTAGTCAAAGGACCAAATCCAAGGAGGGTGATTTTCCCAAGTTGCAGACCTGGAAAATCCTTTCTGGGTTATCTTGGGTTCCCATCACATTGGCCAGATATTGAGTCTTGGCATCATCAAATCTCATAATCTCCCTAGATTTTCATTTCCCTTTGCATCATTTACATGTATATCAGCAACAAAAGGGACAACGTAGTATTGCTTCTATAAGCTCACTAGTTACGCAATGCTTGTTGCAACACCATTGAAGGGTGATTCTAGGCCATCTCTTGGGCTAGATATACTCATTTTTTGTACATTGTGTAACTGATTCATCTCCATATAGTAAAATGGCTTAGCTTCTCTATATATTCTTATGTTTCCTTGAGATTTATTATTTACTTAGTTGCAGTTCTTATAATGTGTTTAAGTATTACTACATTCTCGCTTTTGGGATATTACACCATTCTTTAATCCTACTGTTAGCCTTAGGAAGTTGGGGAGGGTGATAACACACCCTTTTCCCATTGACCTTATTATCACTAGTTGAGGGTTTTTGATGAACATGATCTCCAGAGGATGTTGAAAAATCTTGATTTGAGTCGATGGATCACACTTCTAACACCCTGGGAATACTACGAAAAACCCTAAGAAGATTTTCACCCTTACATAACTTGCAAGGGAATTTGAGTTTGTGGGATTGAATGGAATATTTTTCAACATCAATTGCATTGGTAGAAATGGTTACTGGGTTGCCCCTTTTATTATTTTGCTTCTTCTTCTTTGTCTTCTTCTTCTTCTTCTTAGATTCCTAATTACTAGAATCTAGACTTTCACCAAGGAAGAGGAAGAATGGGGTGGGGTTCAACTTTAAGATCAACATGAGGTTGACATTGTTCAGGTGGAGGAAAAATTGGTTCAGAATCAACTTGGACATTTGGAACCATAGGTGTTGAAAAGAACCAAACTAGCAAACCAATTGTTAATCCTGGGAGGGACAACATTGCCATATACAGAGCACCAATATTTCCAAAAGAAGGAAAATGTCCAGGATTCCCATCTGAGGGGATTCCATGATTGGTAAACTCATGAATTGTTGCCATTATTCCCAACCTAATATCTACTAAGGAGTTGTGCATGAGTAAAATGTTATTCTGTGGGCAGTAAATTTTAGAAATTAAACACAAAATAAATAAAAAAGGGTGAACTAGGAATAAAGGATTACCACGTACCAATGAATTGAAATCAACACCTTAGTAAATAAATTTATGAATGACTTAATGTACTGCAGCCAATCTCCCCGAATTTTTTATTTGATGTAACATGTCTACAAGGCCGATGACTCAGTTACCTATGGCAGGCTTGCCACCTAGTAGTGTCTCCTCATATATACTTGACGGTACATGGGACTCCAGTCTGTAGTAGTGATATCTAATGTGTAATCGTATGATTAGAGAACCCCCTTATAATTTTCATATGTGGAGCATAGTCCTATATAATTCCATATGTGGGATGAGGTTTCACCTCCAGAATGTAACACAGATAGTTAGTGACAACTCCTACATTTAATGACGTTGGGACACTTCTCTAGCCTAGACCTCTAAATGTTTCGTTAATTTGAAATTCTCCTTAAGGTTAACTGGATCAATTTTAAAGTTGATCTTCAGTTAAGTCTCAGTTTAAGGCTCAATATCGATGTCACCTAAACCCTATAATGTATCTAAATGCTAAAATATATTCTTTCCATTTTGATGAATTCTAAAATAACGAGGGAAGAAGCGCAAAAAAGAGTGCAAGTAATGCAAAAAACAATGATGCCCCCCAACTAGTTCAAAACTACTGAAATGTTGCTTTTAAAGATGAAATTCACTTTCACTATCCCAATTCAAGTCAAAACATTCAAAGATGAAATTAATTCAATGTAATCTATGAAAAAATTATTTTTTGAAAACTATGCAACTATAATCTATGCACAATTTCCTTTTTTTATTTTTGATGAATGAGAATGCATTCAATGCACTTTTCCATGGAATGAGAATATAATTAATGAACTTTGAAATGAATTCACTCAATGCACCTTTTAGTTTTTAAACCACCAAACAATGCAATCAATGTCTAATGATAATAACATAAATTAATTTTCAAATGCAATGTAATCTAATGCACTTTTTATGAAAAGTAAATTTTTGAGATAAAAAACTAAACAAATGAAAAAGCTCAATTTCTTTCATGGAATGAAAATAATGCTTAATGATCACAAAAAAAATTATTTTTCGAAACATACAAACAACAAACCACGACTTAATGGACTCAAAGAATCAAATATTCAACCACAATTTCACTTTTACCACTTCAAGTATGGGTTAGACATTTGCACACCACAAAGAAACTAAGACCAAACAAACAAAGTTTGATACACACAGAGAAAGAGGATGACCTTAGAGATCAAGACACTGTAGTATTTTTAGCAAAAAACCCAATAATTCTCAAATTTAAGGACCAATGCTACTTTACATAGCAAAAACCATGCTGATAGGGTCTTCAACACTACTTTAGACCCCCAAACCCATGCTGGTAGCACTACTTTGCATATAAAAAACAGTTATGGTATATGAAACTATACTAGCGTGAGGAGACAATGGAAGACATGGTTTTTCAGTGAGACTGCACTTATAAATATCCGTGATAGCAGCGTGTCTGTGTCTGGAAAAAGATGCACTGGTCGAGGAGTGATTAGGAAAAGCGATCCAAATCGAAGGAAGAACCTAGACCCGATACTCTAAAGAAAAAATAAAAAACTATGCAGACCTATAGAGGCCTAAAATGGACTCAGATCTCAATGATAGATCAAACTAATAAAAAAAAAACCAGAAAAGGGAAGGCAAAGGGGCTAAAGCTCCCAACAGAGTCACCATTTTTTTTGTGAAGATAAATCCCTCTGGGAACAGAGGCGATCTCTCTAGCCCTAGAGTGGGTTTAGAAACTTGTGAGAATTTATAATGCAAGATTCCTTAGCTGATGTTCAAAATGAGACAAGAAAGGAGATAGGGTTACCTTTTCCTGATGCTATGATTGAAAACTTTAATGGTGGCCTTGATCAATGATCCCTCAATCTCATTCCTCTCTACTAGTGGCATATGATTACCTACCGAAGATCAAGAGGAAACAACAAATGTAATCAAATACATAATATTCATGAACATCAGAAATCTAACAGATCAAGGGACATTATACTGTTTGTGCAAATGATTAGAAAAATATAGAAATAACACACCAGATGTTTTATTAATAAATACGAAAGATAGAGCTTACAACCATGACCTTGATGTTGGAGGCCTCCCTTTGGTGATGTCTGAGTCCTTCACCGAAGCTCTTGAAGCACTCCTTCTCCCGGATACCTTAGGCATTATCATAATATAGGGATGTAAGGAAAATGAATGATCAAACCAACCCAACAATGACCAACCAGTAATCGAAGGATGGGGATCAATTCATAGGAAAGGAGAAGAGGTTTTGAGCCCATGAAAGAAGGAGGAAGCCCAATTTCTAAGGGATAAACCCCCATTAATAATATTAAATCTCTAGAATCATAGAGTTCGACCCTATCACTACTGATTAAAAACCATCTCACCCCCTTGGAACTTCTAGAGGTTGAAGCTTATACTCCATTTGAGGAAATACTGCTAGAAAGGGTTCGATGTAGTTTTCCCAAAAAAAGGGCACTGACAGTGCTAGAAAAAAATTGTCAACTTACCATCAGCATGGGTAGGCCACTAGAGAAGAGCGTTGACCCATAAACTTAGGGTTTTTGACTAAGTTTCTCCTTTGATCTTTCAAAGCAGCTTTCTTTGAGTCTTTAGAGGATATCTTTATGTATTTTTCCTAGGTGGATATATTGCACATGATCTGTCACAGTGAACTTCAAGATCAGGGAAGGTGTTAGTGTGAATTCTAATCGCAACGTACGAAAAAATCTCACTTTAGTTGTGCATAACAAATAGCCCTAACATCAAAGATGGCTGCTAATTTCCTTAGATCTGTAGTTATTTGACCAAGATAAATGCTACAAAATATAGATCTATGCAGTTAAAGACATTAAACATCAAATAAAAGAAATATTTGCTCCATGCATCCAATAGAAAAGACAAGAATATTTTTAAAGAATTTTGTATTTATGGCACCTGGGAAGGGAACATAGAAAGATGTTACTAGTCCCCCTCAATGGGATGGGTTCTTGTATGTCCTCAGTTCTTCAGATCTAAGATCTCTCTCTCTTGATGGTGTATAAAACCCAAACAAAAAAGGAACTCGAGGGGAGTTCACAAGTAAAAATGTATAAAAATGTGACAATGATGAAGGATCAATGTCAAACCAAAAGTATAGATCCAGAGCGATATTTAGGAAACAAAAGGTAGTGAGTGAATGGAAAAACCCTTCTATTTATAACAAAATATTGAGTTAGTCTAGATATTGGTGCATAATTAAAATATTATTAACCAAATCTAGATCCAAAGTTTGTGGAATATTTTATTATATTTGTTGGAGGGAAAAAGAATTTTAATTTGGTCAAATCCCTTTATTTGTAAATAATAAATAAAATATTTATTTATTATTTTAAGAATGTGGTTGAGTAATAATTAAATAAATAGTGATTTATTCAATTATTTATAAATGATTTAGTCAAATTTAACAAGGAATATTATTTAAATAATGTTTTGAATAATTATTTCTAGAAAATAATAAGATAAATAATGATTTATCTAATTAATTTTTCTTGTTTTGGGTTAAATATGACCAAGAATATTAATTAAACTGTTGTTTAACTCATTATCCCTTGAGGAAAATCAAACAAATAAGGATTTATTCAATTATTCCTCATGGGGTTTCCTGTTTAGACCATAAACAAATTAATAAATTAAGGATTACTAAGTTATTTTTCATAGTGAAAGCAATTTTACAAGGGTAAAATTGGTCTTACATGGTGTACTTTGGTCCATATAATAGTAACAGGTTAGATGACCAAAAATTAGATAATATGACCGAATTATGTTGTAAGAACTCAATCACTAGACACCGAAGGGGGATTTAGAGAGAGAGAGAAATATAAGGTATACGAAAGCGCGAGAGGACAAGACCCTAAGGAGGCGAGACTTATAGGTGTGACAAGTCTCTTTTATGAGTGAGTACCTGTTCTACATGAGGCGATGGAGGCATACCTATGCCCATTGAGATAACAAAGTACAAATAATAATGCATCCATTAAACAAGGGACTGAACTATATAGTACATGTTGGCATAAACATGGGCCAAATAAAAACATGATAATGGATCCCACATACATATATGCCTGGGACAACAACCAATACTTATACAATAATATCTGAGTACATGAGATATAAGTACAACTAGAGAGGTCATGTAATACAGGAAGAGGCTCTGAAAATCTGAATGATACGTGCAAACTAAAGAGGCGCTGCAAGCGGTTGAGGCTGAAACCATCAAATCTATGGAGCTACATCCAAGGTTGTAGTAGAGAGGTCATTAGGGTATGTGGGGGGCTACCTGAAGGGCCACCCCCTTATGAGGTCTGGAATATCTCACACACACCGAGAATCACCAGTACAATCTATTGCATCACTGAACCATCGAGTATACGAATCTTGATTATGCCATGAGGAGATGGAGCTTAGAAACAATCAAGTCAAAGGGAAATAAAGGGTCCCTTTTCCTGATCCAAGGCACCAAACAAGAGTGGAAGATGGAACCAAGTTATACATCCCTCTAGACTTGTCTTCTGGAATCAATACACTGATGTCGACAGAAGGAGGTCTGCCATAGGTGAGGCAATAAGGGATCCTCAACTAAGGAACGACATAAAATAGTAGAGTGACTGATAGACTGAGACCAGGGATAATGGTGGAATGGGGGGTACTGAGTAGCAGGCTGATGACTTCGCTTGTTAGAGCATAAAGGGCATGGATGACCTCATTGCTACTGACTCGACAGCAGAGGGGATAGGGGACAGTATGATTAAAGGTAAAAATGTGCAACACGAGAGGGGAATAAAGAAATGAAGGATGGAGGACTATAGCGAGATACAAAGGGACTCGGGATAGACTCCAGGAATGCAATGATGACTCAAATCGGATGCTCTAAACAAGGGTGAATCGATGAATCAAATTGGATGTTCTAAACAAGGGTGACTCGATGATGCTACCACACAAAACAAGCCCGGTGGGGACCATAAAAACATGAGTACAAGATGGTTACTCACGACGCAAATCGGCACAAGAATGGAAATTTTTTAAGGAAAAGTGGTGTCCCAAGTACAAGTGTTGCAAGTGAAGAAATTTGATTTTGAGGAGTGGTGAAGTGACCCTTCTTGGAAAATATGTGTCCACGTGAAGTATCAATTCACAAAAAGCAAAAGGATACCCATTTGAGAGCTCGGTGAGAGTTTTCCAATGGTGTTGATGGTTTGGTTGTAGCCGAAAAAAGAAAAATTTGGGGTTTCTCTTTTAATAAAGCATTTCCCCTCCAATGTGATTCATTTGCAAGTGTAGCTGTGGTGAATGTAGAGAGGAGAAAAGGCCATAAATCTTGCGGCAATCATAGCAGAAAAACTGACCGTTGGAATCGAGATCCATCAGTTTCAAGTAAGAGGCCTAACCATACTCTTTCAATTCAAGGGATTAAAGTTTCGGATTAGGTACCTAAAGTCTAGGAACAGGCCATGTCACACCTTTTGGGGTCTGTTTTGTGACCTAGGTAGCAGGTACTGGGTAGAAAACAACGACATACCCCAGGAAATGACCTAAGAAGTGTGACCTATTAGAGAAAGGGGGTTTCAATGCTCTTTTTGGCTGAGAGTTGGGATTTTTATGGGTGAGGGGCATGGGTTCCCCCAAGCATGTTATGGTCATGGGAATCTAAATAGATTTTAATGATGTCGTCCACCATTTACTTTTTTTATGGTTATGCAGTTCGAGAAAGGGAATGGAGGATCACCAATCTCTTTTGGGACTGCATATATGAAGCAAATGGACTAAGTTTCTAGGTTGGCATACATGGTGTCACTATCCCAAAGAGTGGATTTGGAGATAATGAACTGGTGCTCTCCTAGAAATCTGACAAGCTGGTCAACGACAATGTCTAGGGGACTGGGTTGTTGATGTAAGAGGAAGGAATGATAAGGGAGATCATACCTAGAGTGATATGAATTGATATTGGATTTTAGAGGTTCTTCAAAACTAGGAAGAATGATGGTACTAGATTCGACATGACCAGATGCACTATGAGGATTATGGAGAATTACTTCTCCTGGACTCTCAAATATGGGTGCCCCCTTACTAAAACAATGTGTGTCAATGTAATGACCACAAGGTGTATGTGGTTCGAATGTATGGTTTCGATGTAAAGGGGGATAGATAAAGTCAAGGGTGGTGATTTCTTCCATAATGTCGTCATCGTAATAGAAGATGGGGTGACTGGTGAAAGAAAAACCCACTGATGCGATGGCGCTACCTGACTCATCATCATGAGAAGAAATGTTCACATGCGCATCGTTACGAAGGGTGACTAAAGAACAAGTAGATGAAGGATCCACCGATGTTGAGCCTAAGGTGATCACTGAAGGGAGGTCAGGTGAAACAGAAGGGGAATTCCTAGGGGGGTCTTCCACCATGGATCTCATAAACGATGATAGGTAGAAAACAGTGGCCAAAGGCTCCGTCATCTCGACATCAAGAGGGGGAATGTCAATGGGAGCATTCATGTCCTCTAGTTCTACCGAAGCAAAACATGCAAATAAGGGAGAGGTGGACTCATTGTGCTGGACCTCAAATTGGCAGACCGCTTCCAAATATGTGTGATATTCTTCGAGGCAGGGATAGAGGTGAGTATAGTGGCTATGGAAATCACACAAAGCAAAAGGATGGTTTGTGTGCAAAGACTTGATTTTCATGACTGAATCGAGTATATTTACATAGACCTATGGGATATCAGACTCCGGAAATGCTTTTTTGACCATGGGCTTGAGACGAGGCAATTCAAGACATGTATGAGTGGCATGACCAACAACATCACACAAAGTACACAAGCAGGGGGGGTATGCTTTGGAAGATAAGGAGGAGCAGGGTTTTTCTAGGCATCCTTGTCCCTAGGTGCCTTCTTGTGAGCTTTTCCCCCCTTGCCTAAAGCGTTCTCAATAGGAGTAGGTTCCTGTTGAGGTGGATGAGGCACATAAGCAAAGGGAGGGGTCATGGAAACTGGTTGAATTGGGGTCAAATTAGTATAAGGTTTGTGCTGACCAGGCAGGATAGTCACTAGGGGATCGATGTACCAGATTGGGATCCCTAGGGTCATGTTAGCGACAGGTAAGGTAGCCATAACAGGTACCGAAAATTCTCCAGGAGGGGGAGCTAGAAATGATATCTGATCGAAGAGGTAATGGCCAAGCGGGACAACTCAAAGATGGTTAAGGCCAGGAGGAATCATTCCAAGTGGGTAGATAGGCTCATGGATACCAGATGCAGATGAGGGGCCTAGAGGAGGGGATCCTAAAGGTTAAGTCGAGGTGCTAGGAGTAGGTTGTGGAGGGCGGGGCTGCTGATTAGTCGAACCAGTATGTTTGAGGTCGGACCAAGGCGATTGCATCATGCAAATGTTCGATGAGTTGGGATCAGAGATAGGAGGATAAAGAGCAGGGAACGAACCAATAAAAGAGGGGTCTTTGTAGAATCCAAGTGAAACACTGGTCAAAGCTTCAATTATTTTTTTATTTTCCACCGAAGAGATGATGGACTTAGGGGAGGTCTGAGACTTCGATTCAGAATACGTCAATTGGTCAATGGTGACAATCTTGTCATTATGAGGAAAGCACATCTTATGGTGAACCATAGATGGGAAAATAGAAATCGCATAAGTGTAGCTACAACCCAATATAATGTTGTTTTCTAAGGGGGCATCAATGACTTCTACATCAACACAAACATTCTTGCCCACAAGAGTAATAGGATAATTGTGGAACAGGCCTATAGGCTGGGAAGAGTGGTCATACCATGCTTAAAGGGTGATAGTGGAAGTGGCCAACTTATGAGATCTAAGTTGCTTCCAAACCTAAGAAGATATCACACAGGTGGATGCCCCCTTTTCAATGATACAATGGGAGATGTTGGCATTCCAGATATTGACAGGGATTTGGAAGGTGATAGAAGCAAGAAGGGGGGGATGTTTTGACCAGTCGACATCGAAGACGATAAAAAAATGATCTGAATGATCCACAATGCCCATGGCAGTTAGTAGAGATTTTTGTTGTGAAGGGAATGACTAGAGGAGTTCCAGCATTGATATGGAAGTAGGGGATTGCACCAAATCATCTACTATGATATACGAATGGGTAGCTTTACCAGAAGCAACATTTCAGCATAATGGTACCTTGGGGATCTTGGTATGAACCTTTGCCTTAGGCTGAGGGATCTGTAAAGGACCATTGGGTGTTTAAAGATGCTCTGTGGGAGTTGAAGAAGGGGGCTCAGGGGTAGACATAGCAGGGGGCTTGTTGTACTGATAGGACCGAGTCTAAAGGTTGAGATCAACGAAATTGGGTTGGTCAAAGTTCATCATGAGAATCTAGTAATCAGAGGTACCAGATGGAGGAGGTTGAGAGGCTGCCTAATATTTAGGGTGTTGGGTAGCCATGAATCCTTGCTGGGGGAAAGGATTAGTAAACACAACCAGCTGGATAGGTGCAACATGGGGAGGAATAGAAGGGGAGGATTTTTGTCCATGGGATGCTACTTGAGCTTCCCACATCTACCACATCTTAGGTAAAAGAGGAAAATATTGGGTATAGTGACCATAGAAACTGCAATAAGAACAAGTTTTTTCCATGGGATGCTACTTGAGCTTCCCACATCTACCACAGCTTAGGTAAAAGAGGAAAATATTGGGTATAGTGACCATAGAAACCATAATAAGAACAAGTTTTTTCCATGCGAACAAGCCTGTCCTGCTTAGGCTGGGTGCCCTATTGCTGGTTAGTAGTGTTAGGTGTATTCCCTTGGGGATTAGGTCCTGGATTACCTGGGGAACATTGGTTTTGGTTGCCTTTCCTCTTCTTTTTGGAAGTAGGAGGATTAGTCACACCGTGCTGTACATACACCTGACCCTAGGGGTGGTGGTTGCTGTTGTGAGGTTGAGAAGGCAAGGGAGGCAAAGGTGCTAATGTTGGAGGACCTAGAGCACCAGGCTGTGGATACAGATAATAAGGAGATTTGGCCACATTGTGCTAAGCAGGTGGGGTAAAAGGAGGAGGCATGTTATATCTTGGATACATGCTACCAGGAGGGGGAAAAGTTCTGGACGAGATTTCCCTTCCCTAAGGGAAACCATAACCCATGGGAGGATGAGTGTATGGATGAGAAAGGGCTTCAACAATATCATCAGTATCATGGGATGCCCCCGGTGTGTTGGTGTTAGGTCCCTATATTACTAGTATAGTCCCTTATTGTTGTTAGTGTAACCCCCTTATTGTTATTATTTTACCCTTGTAACCCCCATTTTTTTATTATTGTGCCCCTAAATTATTATTGTTAGGTCGGCTAGGATTACATTGTGGCCCACTAGGATTACATTATGGCCCCATGGACTCCTATATATAGAAAGGAGGTTTTGTAAATTGTATCATCCAAGAATTGTTCATTTATGTAATGTATTGGAGGTTTCCCCCCCGAAGTGGCTTATTTCTAAGGCATTGATATCTCTTTTCTTCTCTTTTTGGAGCTGGTTTCACAACATTTGGTATCAGAGCTTTGGATTCTAGGGTTTCGCTGCTCCAAATAGGTAATCGTGGTATTTTCTCTATAAATTTTTTTCTACGAAGCTTCCAAAGCTAAAATTTTTAGGGTGGGAAGCCAAAATCCTGAGGAAAATTTCCAAAATATTTCAGAGTTTGGTTCGCAATATTTTCGGAGATATGATCTGTGGAAGTTAGGCCTTTTTTCAGGATCCTAAACAGGTCATCATGGAATTTTCGCTATAACTTTCTTTCTATGAATGTTCAGAATTTGAATTTTTTAGGGTGCAAAGATGAAATCCTAAGGAAACCCTTCAAAAAATTTCAGATCTTGGTTCGTAATATTTGTGGAGATATGATCTGTGGAATGTAGTGCTTTTTCAGGCTCCAGAATTTCATCTCAAAGAGGTGATCGTGAGAAAATATTCATATCTCTCTCTCTGAGCATGGGATTGGAGTGCCGTAAAAATTGGTTGTAATTGCACGGATTGTAGTTTCTTGGCTATCAATTTCAGATCCGAAGGACGAAACAGTAACACGTGGCAAGTCGTACAAGTTTGCTATACTCAACCAGTCCAAAATTGGGTCATTGTGGGAGATTGGACATAACTTTGTATTGAAGAATCCAAATTAGATCAGACCTGTGGAATCTGAAAGAAGCTTCAGATGGCTACTACAGGGCTAAATTTTAGATATTGAATATTTTCAATTACAAATATAATTCAATTTCAATATCGAGCTCCTCAAAGCAAGTAAAAGGTGTGTATTTTTTTTCCGAATTGCATAAGTCTTGTTTGAAGAATCAAGTTGAATTGATTCCAAGGGCATATTGTAGAATAGATATCAATATTGGATTCTAAAATGGCCCCTAAAAATAATTCAACACCAATTAAGCCTTTAGAAGGCTCTACTATGACTCATGAAGACGAAGAATGGCAACATGACATATCAAAATTACAAGAGCAAGTGCAACAAATTTCGCTTTCGCAAAGAACAACAAAAAATGAAATGGAAGTTTTGAAGAAAGGTGTGGAAAATAAGATGGATGGTTTGAAGAAAGGCATGGAAGCTAAGATGAATGGTTTGGAAGCTAAGATGAATAGCATGCAAGTGGGCATGGAAGCTAAGATGGATGACATGGAAGCGAAGATCGATGAAAAAATGAAATACAACATGGAAAACATGAAGAAGGATCTAAAATTAGACATCCAAGGTTTGGCAAAGTTGATACATGAAATGTTTCCTAATGGTGAAAATATAGTAGAGGAAACTCATGATGAGAAAAAAATAAATGTTAATCATGATTTCATAAACTCTACTGTTGGAGGGAAGAACCACCATATTCCAAAAATGGATATGAGGAAGTTTGATGGAAAGGATCCTGTAACATGGATACTACAGATGGAGCAATATTTTGATCTCCATAGTGTGCAAAGCACACAAAAGGTACGCATTGTAACTTTACATTTAGAACAAAATACATTTGTATGGTATCGATGGCTTTGCTCTCGTAAAAAAACTATCACTTGGTCAATTTTTACGAAGGAAATGATAGCACATTATGAGGATACAAAGAGAAACACCTTCTTTAGCCAATTGATAAATCTCAAACAAAAGGGTTTCGTGGGGCAGCACATTGAGGACTTCCAAAAATTGAATATAAGGGTAACTGATATTCCAGAGGAACACAGGATTGATCTCTTCATAGGCACTTTAAAGGATAACATACAACATTGAGTTCGCGTTCTGGAACCTGATTCATTGGAGAAGGCATTCAGGTTGGCAAGAAAAGTTGAATGTAAAATTATGGCGACGAGGAAGCCTACCACTCAATTCTATAAAGAAGGAAGTGTTGCTACGCCTAGATTTCCACAACCTACAAGGTTGACACCACAACAATTGGAAGAAAAAAGAGCAAAAGGGCTTTGCTACAGTTGTGATGGCAAATACACTAAAGGTCATAAGTGTGCTGAGAAGAAATTATTTTACATAGATTGTGAAGAGGAAGAAGAAAATGAACAAGAAGAGGATATACACCAGGAACCAACCCTAGAAGAGGAAGAAATGAATACGACCATATCATGTAATGCACTAGCAGGAAATACCACTCCTCAAACTCTCAATATAGAAGGACATATCAAGAAGAAAAAGGTAATAGTGTTGATTGATTCAGGTAGCACCCATAATTTTATTCATTGTAAGGTAGCCAAGGAATTAAATTGTTTTCTATACCCAGCACCAGAATGTCAAGTGATGGTTGCAAATGGAGGAACTATAAATTGCTCTGGAAAATGCCATAATATTAAGCTAACCATGGGGGAATATGTATTGACTAGTCCAATGCTTTCCATTCCTATGGGAGGTGCTGATGTTGTACTAGGAGTACAATGGTTACAATCTTTAGGGACGGTAGCTTTTAATTTTCAAGAAATTTTCTTGAAATTTTTTTCAGAAGGAAAGGAAGTTGAATTACAAGGTATTGAAGGGAATCTGGGAAGGATAATAATCTCTAATGTCATGACAAAGCTTCTAAAGAAAGAGAAACGAGGCGTAATTGCACAATTATGCTCACTATAAGTTCCGACATCAAAATCTTCTATTTCTGCAGATCTCCAACAAGTCTTGGACAATCATTCCAAGGTGTTTGAAACTCCCAAAGGACTCCCACCTATTTGTGATCATGATCATGCTATTCATTTGATTCCAGGAAGTGTTCCTCCAAACATCACGCCTTATAGATATCCTTACTTCCAAAAGAGAAAAATTGAACGTATGATTGCAGAAATGTTAGAGGCGGGTATAATTCAACCTAGTCAAAGTTATTTCTGTGCTTTTGTAGTATTGGGACACAAGAAGGATGGATCATGGCGAATGTGTCCAGATTATAGGGAGCTCAGTAAGCTCACCATTAAAGACAAATTTCCCATTCCTATGATTGAAGAATTATTGGATGAATTACATGGAGCAATTTATTTTACCAAGTTGGATCTTCGTTCAGGATATCATCAAATTAGAAAGAAGACTGAACATATTCCAAAAACAAAATTTCGAAATCATGAGGGTCATTATGAATTTTTGGTCATGCCTTTTGGCCTTACCAATGCACCTTCTACATTTCAAGGGTTGATGAATTCCATTTTCAAACCCTTCCTTAGAAAATTTGTGCTAGTATTTTTTGATGATATACTAATCTACAACAGGTCTTGGAAGGATCATGTTGAACATGTTGAGAGGGTGCTCAAACTACTACAGGAGAAACAATTATATGCAAAAACATCCAAATGTTTCTTTGGAGTACAAGAGGTGGAATATTTGGGTCATATTGTATCTCACGAGGGTGTTAATTTAGACCCTAACAAAATTAAAGTGATTAAGGAATGGAAAGTCCCCACAACCATAAAGCAGTTGCGAGGATTTCTCGGGTTAACAGGGTATTATCGCAAGTTTGTTAAGAATTATGGGAGAATAGAAGCACCTCTAACAACATTATTGAAGAAAGATGCATTTTCATGGACTCCTAAAGCAACTAAGACCTTTGAACATCTTAAATAGGCAATGTTCCTAGCATCGGTCTTAGCTACGCCAGACTTCACAAAAACATTTATTGTGGAATGTGATGCCTCAGGAAATGGAATTGGTGTGGTTTTAATGCAGGAAGGAAGACCCATTTCTTTTGAAAGTCGTCCCATCAAAGGAAAGTATTTACATAAACCTATTTATGAGAAGGAAATGTTAGCAATACTGCATGCACTAAAGAAATGGCAAACTTACCTAATGGGAAGACACTTCAAGGTAAAAAATGATCATGATAGTCTTAAACACTTTTTGGAGCAAATACTATCTTCAGAAGAGTAGAAAAAATGGGTCACAAAGATATTGGGTTTTGACTTTGAAATAATATACAAAAAAGGAAAGCTTAATATTGTTGCAGATGCACTCTCAAGAAAGAATGAAGAGGTGGAAGCATTGCTTTGTGCCATTTCTATTATCCAACCAGATTGGATAATTGAAGCAAGAGATGAATGGAAGAAGGACAAAGATGTATGGACACTCATTCAAAAGTTGCAACAAGATTTTAGTACATCTGATACATTTAGTTGGAAAAATGATTCCTTCTGGTACAAAGATCGCTTATATCCTTGTAAGAATTCCCAACTAAAACAAAATATTCTTCTGGAATTGCACACTTCTCCTTTAGGAGGACACTTAGGTTTTTTAAAAACTTACCACAGGGTGAAGAAATAATTTTTTTGGGATGGCCTTAAATATGATATTCAAAAGTTTGTGGTGGAATGTTTGTTTTGCCAGCAGAATAAAGTGGAAACAATTAAGACCCCAGGACTTCTACAACCTTTATCCATTCCAAGTCAATGTTGGGAGGAGATTTCAATGGATTTTATCACAGGTTTACCTAAGTCCGAAGGAAAGAGTGTCATCATGGTGGTAGTTGATAGACTTACCAAGTATGTACACTTTTGTGCATTATCTCATCCATTTAAAGCAAGTACAGTTGCTACTACATTTATGGATAGAATTCAAAAGCTACATGGAAGCCCAAGGGTTATTGTGAGCGACGGAGATCCCATTTTTACTGGAAATTTTTGGACGGAGTTATTTTCTTGTTTGGGTACTCAATTAGCTCATAGCTCATCTTATCATCCTCAATCTGATGGTCAAACTAAGATCGTAAATAAATGTTTGGAAGGATATCTTCGTTGTTTTGTATCTGATAAAAAAACATAATGGGTCAAGTGGTTACCTCTTGCTGAATGGTGGTATAACACTTCCTTCCATACTGCAGCAAAAATGACCCCATTTATGGCACTTTATGGATATCATCCACCATCCATCACATCATCTTTAAGGGAAAATTTGAAGGTTCAAGAAGTGGAAGATCACATCGAGCATCAGCAAGAATTTCTCCAACTCTTAAAGGATAACCTAAATTTGGCACAAAATCGAATGAAACAACAGGCAGATTAACATTGTAGCGAGAGAAGTTTTGATGTAGAAGATTAGGTATTTTTACGGCTACAACCATACAAACAAATGTGCCTCAAGCAAGTTAAGAAGGATAATAAATTATCGCCAAAGTACTATTTTCCTTACAAGGTGTTGCAAAAGATTGGTACTATGGCATACAAATTGGAGCTTCCCGCTTCTTCATGAGTACATCCAGTTTTCCATGTTTCATGCTTAAAGAAGGTTATAGGTGAAAATATTCCAGCTCAAACAATATTTCTAGAACTTGACGAGGAAGGAAAAATCATATTGGAGCCTGAAGCGGTCACGGAAACAAGAACTCGACAACTACGGAATCGATCAATTTCAGAGTATCTCATCAAGTGGAAGAACTTACCCACTGAAGATTCTACATGGGAGGATGATAATTTTATACAGAAGCACCCAGAGCTACTCAAGCGTTGAGGACAACATTTTTTTTAAGGAGAGGGGCATGTTAGGTCCCTATATTACTAGTATAGTCCCTTATTGTTGTTAGTGTAACCCCCTTATTGTTATTATTGTACCCTTGTAACCCCATTTTGTTATTATTGTGCCCTTAAATTATTATTGTTAGGTCAGCTAGGATTACATTATGGCCCCGTGGACTCCTATATATAGAAAGGAGGTTTTGTAAATTGTATCATCCAAGAATTGTTCATTTATGTAATGTATTGGAGGTTTCCCCCTCGAAGTGGCTCATTTCTAAGGCGTTGATATCTCTTTTCTTCTCTTTTTGGAGATGGTTACACAACGGTTAACACCAGGTCTAGGGAGATCAGGTAAGATGGTATAAACATAACCAGACTGTGTGTAGCTCAGATCATATTTCAATGCAATATGGAGAGCAGCTTCTTCGGTCTGAGGGAAATGAGATGCAACATCTTTTCCAATAGCAGGAAAAAGGGATCTGAGAAATCAGTCCATGTAGACACGTTATTCAAAGGTATAGGCTCGACATAGGCTCTTTCTTCTCCACCATTCCTGGACATGATCATATAGGCGGGTCGCAGACGATTGATGGAAAGAGGTCAAAAGTTCAATACTAGAGTCAGAACGAAGGGGAAGCTAGAAGTAAGACAAAAAAGCCCTAGAAAGAGTCACAAAAGTAGTATGAGAGGAGGAGACCTGGTCGACATACCACTTATAAGCTTCTCTAGTAAGCATACGTTGGAACAACCGAAGATCGACAGAGTCATCAGTGATGGAGTTAGACAAACACCACATGTGGGAGAAAGGGAGTAGCCGGGATAGTTCCTATTGCGGTCCCACTAGTAGTATTCCTAGTATTCATGTTCCTGTTGTGGTGTACGATCAATTGATTACAATTTTATAGTCTTGGCCTGGAGGTGCAAACCAGGCACTCTTCACTTAGGGTGTGTGTGTATGTGATAAGTGTGTTAATTTTAATTTAAACCTAGACATGTGTAGCGAAAAAAGAAAAAAGGTGTTATATAACTGTAAATAAATATGAAAATAAAAATGAAGTAAACTAAAATATGACAGAAAATAAAAAGCTAATGATGCATCAATTTAACCCTAAGGAGGAGGGCTTCCTAGTAACTAGTCCCAGACAAACCCAGAAAAATCATAGAAAAATTCTCGTAAAAAGTAAAGGTCGTAGTTTCTGACTTGTTTTCAACAGAGGTTACAGTTTTCTAGCTGTTTTCTACATCGTGAAGGTTAAGGTCACAGGTTTTGGCTAAAAAAGTGCAACATGCACTTCCAACACTCTCGCAAGTAGGTTTCATAAAAAATTATCCTCTCAACCACGGCTGATACCTATCACATGTGCAATAGGCCCGGAAACACACGAAATTTATAATTTTTACTGTTTTAGGTTTTTAAAGGTTAAAAAAACATCAAGAAAAGAAAGACAAGAAGCTAAAGAAAAACCCTAGGGGTTGAAGCAACTGGTACTGCAGGGATCTAAAAAATGATAGCACTCATAATTATAAACCCTTATGGACTCGTCAGTTGTTAGTGTGAATTCTAATCGCAAAATGTACGAAAATAACTCACTTTAGCTATGCATAAAAAACAACCGTAACATCAAATATGGCTATCAATTTCCTTATATCTATGGTTAGTTGACCAAGATAAATGCTACAAAATCCAGATCTATGCAGTTAAAGACATTAAACAACAAATAAAAGTAAGAGTTTCTCCATGCATCCAATAGACAAGACAAGAATATTTTTAAATAATTTTGCATTTATGACACCTGGGAAGGGAACATAGAAAATTTTTACTAGTCCCCCTCAATGGGATGGGATCTTGTATGTCCTCAGCGCTTCAGATCTAGGATCTCTCTCTCTTGATGGTGCAGAAAACTAGACAAAAAATGGAATTCTAAGTGACTTCACAAGTAAAAAGGTAGAAAAACGTGACAATGATGTAGGATCAAAGTCAGACCAAAAGTATAGATCCAGAGTGATCTTTAGGAAAAAAAAGGTAGTGAGTGAATGGAAAAACCATTCTATTTATAACAAAATATTGAGTTAGTCTAGATATTGGTGCATATTAAAATATTATTAACCAAATCTAGATCCAACTTTTGCGGAATATTTTATTATATTTGTTGGAGGGAAAAAGAATTTGAATTTGGTCAAATCCAGTTATTTGTAAATAATAAATAAATAAATGATTTATTTATTATTTTAAGAATGTGGTTGAGTAATAATTAAATAAATAGTGATTTATTCAATTATTTATAAATGATTTAGTCAAATTTAACAAGGAATATTATTTAAATAATGTTTTAAATAATTACTCCTAGAAAATAATAAGATAAACAATGATTTATCTAATTAATTTTCCTATTTTGGGTTAAATATTACCAGGAATATTAATTAAACTGTTGTTTAACTAATTATCCCTTGAGTAAAATCAAACAAATAAGGATTTATTCAATTATTCCTCATGGGGTTTCCTGTTTAGACCATAAAAAACTTAATAAATTAAGGATTACTAAGTTATTTTTCATAGTGAAAGAAATTTTACAAGGGTAAAATTGTTCTTACATGGTGTACTTTGTTCCATATAACAGTAACAGGTTAGATGACCAAAAATTCGTGTAACAGAAGGGAAGTAAGAAAAGTGACAAATTACTGTGTAACAAAGGGTTTGACCCAAGGTATTGGCTAAGGCCTAAGCTATATAAGGAGATGGATATTAAAGTGTTTGGTGTAGAAATTTGAATAATAGCTGAATTATTCACCGAGATTATCCTGATTACACACTATTTAAGCTTCATGCATAATACATAACCTCTTCTACAATTGATCATCAATTTACTAGATATATCACCTTTCAAAGAAAGGATGGATCCAAAGGCTACCTGACCCACTTACTGACTCTGTCTACCGAAATAAATTGTAATAACTGTAATAGATCCAATGATCATTATCGCTCCGATACCATGTATAAATTTGAATAGTAGTTGAATTATTCACCGAGATTATCCTGATTACACACTATTTAAGCTTCATGCATAATACATAACCTCTTCTATAATTGATCATCAATTTACGGAAATAGAAGCAGTCGCATGCGCACATTAAAACATAATCAAGCACACATATAACACAGTATGTAATGGGGAAATATTACAGCTGAAAACCCCCAAATATATGTATATTATAATGATAGAGAACATGTAACAATACATAGCACAAAGCTCCTCACAGCTCTCAGCACTATCTCACATGCTACACACAAACTAGCTCAGATATGAACAAGTCACAAGTTCAAATCTCTTCCACCTGTCTGCCTGCCTCTACTGCGCAATCCAAGATGAATAATGATGAGATCGAAGTTTGAATCCCACTGGCTTTTACTGCGCAATCCTCATTTTTAATCTCAATCAATGTGTGTGCAAATCTCATGCACAGCTATAGTCACAACTGATAGTAGACTCACCCTTTCACCCACCTCTAACACTGGTCTCCACTGAACTGTCCATGCATTGCAGTTAATTGATGTATTCTTTAGTTTATTTATGAGTTAATAATTAGTGACTTAATTAATAATTAATTCACACCACTCATCACTAGTGTATTTATCAGTTAGACTAAATACAACTAGTTCAACTAAGTTAAACCGAACACAACTCCACCAAATGTCTCATCAACTCCACCAAACTCTGCCACATGAGTTCTAACATGAGTTCTAACTAATCTCAAGATCTCAACCATGCAATAGCTCAACTAACCCTTAGAAAAGTGTAATTCCTTCCGTCACCGCTTGTGCCACATCCATATACAGATCCGAAGTGCTCCAAGAGGATAAGATAATGTTTATAGTCCAAATATTATTAAGAGCTAATAATATTCGACTGATCTATTTTTAGACTGGCAGTCTAAAAATAGACTCCGCCCAGTATGTCGAAAAATAGAGGTCCATCTATTTTTACCAACTTGACCATCCATCCATAAATAGAATCCTGCAACTCATAGACCATGATCCATATGTCTAAAAATAGACATAGTCTAAAAATAGACTTTGCGCCAAAAGTAGCCTACGGGCCCACTTAGTGAAGGCGACTTCTTTTCACTAAGATCCATCATCTTGTTGCATTCTCAACACTCCCTCTCAACAAGATACGAATTATCTACAACCCCTATCATGCCTTTGTGGTATTCAAATTTTCTCCTGGTGAGCGCCTTCATCAAGATATCAGCATCCTGATCCTCCATGAGAATGTATGAAAGTAACATGATCCTCCGCTGCACACAATCTCTGATATGATGGTACCTGATGTCGATGTGTTTGGATCTATCATGAAATACTGGATTAGCCGAGAGTTTAATGTAACTATGGTTATCACAATAAATCACAGTAGGCTCCAAGTGTGACCCGAACAACTCGACCAAGATCTTCCTCATCCATATAGCCTCGCATGCAGCCAAGCTTGCTGCCATATACTCCGCCTCTAATCAACCGGAAAAGCCACGGATCTCTTTCTTCCTACCGTACCAAGAACCGATGTTGACTTTGATACCCAAGATCCCTCCGCATGTGCTCTTTTCCGTCCGTTCGGCCCTCGCCCACCCGCATCCGTGAAGCCACATAGCTTCACCTCATCCTCCCACCGTACCACAATCCATATCCCGATGTGCCTCTAAGATAACGTAATAATGCTTGCCCGCCTTCCGTAAGAGCTTGGTAGGCTTAACCATAGATTGTGACAAACTCGGTTAATAAAGATAGCACGTCGTGTATCACTCGTATACATAAGCGATAATTCGCCTACTAGAGACCTGTTGATAAACAGTGGCATCCACTACCTCCGCTAAAGTAGCATCCTCCTTCCTCTAACCTCCAGGAAGAGGAGTATCAACAGGCTTGCAGTCATGCATGTTGAACTTCTCTAGTATCTCCCGGGCATATTTACCCCGAGAAACAAATAGTCCATCACTGCGCTGCCAAATTTCCAATCCAAGGAAATAATGAAGGAGGCCCAAGTCCTTCATCTCAAACTCTCTAGCAAGATCCCATCCTTGCATGAGAGTATCAATAGTTCATCACCTGTCAAAATCAAATCATCTACATAAAGTACAATGATCAGCAACTTACCCTCCACCACAATCTAGTATAGGTTTGGATCCACCTCACTCTTGGAGAATCCAAGTCCGGTGAAATAACTATCTATCCATGTGTACCAAGCACGAGGTGCTTGTTTCAACCCATACATCGCTCTCTTGAGCCTGCACACATGCAACTCATTGCTGAAGATCTCGAAACCTTCGGGCTGCTATATGTACACCTCCTCCTCAATCACCCCATTGAGGAACGCAGTCTTCACATCCATCTGATGAATGTGCCACCCCATCTGCGCTGAGAGAGCAAGAATCATTCGTATGGAAGAATACCTTGCGGGACAGTGCAAAGGTCTCCTCATAATCGATCCCCTCTATCCGTGAGAAGCCTCGAGAAACAAATCTTTCCTTGTACTTCTCCACACTCCCATTAGCCGCCTGCTTCACTTTGTAGATCCATCGCGAACCCACCACTGATTTCCCCTCCGGTCGCGGGACACTCTCCCATGCACTGTTTCTGACAATAGAATCATAATCTTCCACCATGGCATCTACCCATGCGGGGTCCTCCACAACTTCCTCGAAAGAGGATGGCTCTGTCATGGCACATTTTCTCACAAGATCCATGTATCCAGTGTACCGGTCCGGTGACTGTCTCTGTTTGCGCTGTGCTGTAGGTGGTCCTACAACCTTCTCTGCATCTTGAGCCAATCGCTCAACTTCTGTAGTGCGCTTGCGCCCTCTGATGTTTGGCGCTGCATGAGTAGTCTCTTCCACTCCATGAACTTCCTCTTGTGGCTGATCCACATCCGGAAGCTCATCCTTAGGAACTATTAGCTCCTCATCTGCATGCAAGTGTGGCTCCCTCTCAAGCGAACACTTCATGGCTTTCTCCTCCCGAAATTTGATATCCCGTCGCACAACAAGCCTTTGCGATCAGTTCGTAAAATACATGACAACGATAGTCATGGGTTGTAATTGCAATTCTACAAATATCCCAACCTCTGCGGTCGGCTCCAGCTTCTTCCTGGTATCCTTCGTCACATGAATGTAAACAGGTGAACCAAAAATCCTCAAATGGGAAATATTAGGCTTCTTACCAGAAAATGCCTCCTCGGGTGTAATCATGCCAAGTATCTTGTGAGGACAATGGTTCTACACATATACTGCAGTATTGCATGCCTCCACCCACAAGTGAACAGGTAGGCCCTGATCATGCAACATTGCCCATGCAGCACCCACGATCGTTCTGTTCTTCTGCTTAGCAACCCCATTCTGCTGTGCGTTATGATATGCTATGAGCTCTCTTCGAATCCCTTCTGCGCTGCAAAAGTCCTTGAATTTTCCAGAGATGAATTCAACACCATTGTCACTCCTAAGAGCCTTCACCTGCTTCCCCGATTCCTTCTCAACCAGCGCCTTGAACTCACAGAACTTTGAGTATGTCTTACTCTTCTTATGCATGAAGGAGATCTAGCAATTCCGAGAATAATCATCAACAAAGATCACATAGTACCTGTGCTTTGCTGTCGAAGCTACTGAGAAAGGTCCACACACGTCTGTGTGAATTCTCTCAAGGATCGTCATGGCACAACTATCCTTCTCGTGAAAGGTGGCTTTCACAAATTTTCCTAAGGTACACCCCTTGCACTGATCTAACTGTACAAGAGTGCCTTTAGGAAGTCCAGTAGAAATCTACTGCAGTATCTTCAAAGATCCATGGTGAAGGTGGCCCAATCTCCGGTGCCACAGCTCGCCATCATCCTGGCTCACCACTCCTTCTGCCTTGCATGCCATTGCTGTGTAGCCATCTACTTGCAATTTATAAAGTTTCTTGACTCAAACCCCTATCTTCCAGGTTTCTCCAGTTGTCTTATTGCGCAGGAAAGCCTTTCCCTTACTGAAGACAACATCATATCCATTGTCTTCTAACATCGCCACAGAGATAAGATTCTTCTTCAATCTTGGAACATGTATCACTTCCTTCAATGCGAAGGGTTTACCAGACTCCCTCTCAAAGGAAATGGTACTAATACTGGTCGCACTATATCTACCATCATCGCCCATCTCGATGTGCACTCCAAGATATTTCTCATCCAGATCAGAAAACAAATCTCTATCTCCTGTCATGTGAAAAGATGAACCACTGTCTAAGAACCAAACTGAACCCATAAAAATTGATACCAAGCATGCGATCAGCGAAAAATCCAACTCAAAATATGAGGCTAAGGCCTCTCCAGCTGCAGATCCAGCAGCCTGCTTATTTTTCTTCTTCTGCGGACAATTTGTGGCATAATGTCCGTGCTGGTGACAGTGAAAGCACTTCACCTTGGACATGTCCTGCTTCTTGCCTTTCACACCAGAATGAGAAGATTTCTTACTCTTCCCCTTCTTTTCTTTGGCAGCCAAAGTGCAATTTTCTTCATCAGATGCCTTTGATAAAGATCCGTCCCTGGTACTCTACCTTATCTCCTCTTGCACAAGATCCGACCAAAGTCGCTCCCATCCTGGCAATTTCTCCCAACCATTGACAGAGTCCTGATAGGAGTGCCAAATCTTCGGAAGACCAAGGAGAGTAAAGCTCACCAATTCCTCATCATCTATAGTCACCCCCACACTTCCCAGCTCATCCCTGCATTGGATGAACTTCGTGAGGTACTTGGGCATACTGTCGCCTTTCTCCATCTTTATGTGTCTGAGTTTATCCTTGAGCGCCAACTTCCTCTGGTCGCTCTTGCTTTGGAATAAATCTGTCAATGCTTTCCACATCAAGTATGGAGAAGCTTTTCCATGCAGGATGGATACAATGTGATCCTTCACGCCCTCCAACAGAATCCTTCGACATTTTGCTGTCTTCTTTTGCCAAGCCTCAACTTGAGCAGCATCAGTAGGCTTTGGGACTTCAGCATCTATGAACTCCTTCAACCCGTTATCTTCTAACACCGCCTCCATCCTGTCCTTCCATGCAACATAATTCGAGCTGCCCTCAAGGGCATACTCCAATCGCAATCCGTTGAAAGACATTTTGACTTCAACACCAAGAAAACACTGCTGCAAATTCGAATTCCACCAGCTCAAAACTCAACTGCTTCTGATCTGTGAGAACAAATTATTTCTAGCACAGAGATCGACTGTAGGGGCATTTACTGGATATATCACCTTTCAAAGAAAGGATGGATCCAGAGGCTACCTGGCCCGCTTACAGACTCTGTCTACCGAAATAAATTGTAATCACTGTAATAGATCCAATGATCAATTTTCGCTCCGATACCATGTAGAAATTTGAATAATAGCTGAATTATTCACCGAGATTATCCTGATTACACACTATTTAAGCTTCATGCATAATACATAACCTCTTCTACAATTCATCATCAATATGCGGAAATAGAAGCAGTCGCATGCGCACATTAAAACATAATCAAGCACACATATAACACAGTATGTAATGGGGAAAGCATACAGCTGAAAAACCCCAACTATCTGTATATTATAATGATAGAGAACATGTAACAATACATAGCACAAAGCTCCTCACAACTCTCAGCACTATCTCACATGCTACACACAAACTAGCACGGAAGATGAACAAGTCACAGGTTCAAATCTCCTCCACAAGTCTGCCTGCCTCTACTGCGCAATCCAAGATGAATAATGATGAGATCCAAGTTCGAATCCCACTAGCTTGTACTGCGCAATCCTCATTGGAAATCTCAATCAATGTGTGTGAAAATCTCATGCACAGCCATAGTCACAACTGATAGTAGACTCACCCTTTCACCCACCTCTAACACTGGTCTCCACTGAACTGTCCATGCATTGCAGTTAACTGATGTGTTCTTTAGTTGATTTATGAGTTAATAATTAGTGAATTAATTAATAGTTAATTCACACCACTCATCACTAGTGTATTTGTCAGTTAGACTAAATACAACTAGTTCAACTAAGTTAAACCGAACACAACTCCACCAACTGTCTCATCAACTCCACCAAACTCTGCCACATGAGTTCTAACTGAAGTCAACCATGCAATAGCTCAACTAACCCTTAGAAAAAGCGTATTTCCTTCTGTCAGCTGCATGTGCCACATCCAAGCATCAAACTGAAGTGCTCCAAGAGGATAAGATAATGTTTATAGTCTAAATATTATTAAGGGTTAATAATATTTGACTGTTCTATTTTTAGCCCGGCAGTCTAAAAATAGAAACCGCCCAATGTCTAAAAATAGAGGTCCATCTATTTTTAACAACTCGACCAATCATCCATAAATAGCATCCTGCAACTCATAGACCATGATCCATATGTCTAAAAATAGACATAGTCTAAAAATAGACTTTGCGCCAAAAATAGCCTGCGGGCCCACTTAGTGAAGGAGACTTCTTTTCACTAAGCTCCATCATCTTGTTGCATTCTAAAAATTTGGTGTGAAAGTATTGGGTTATTAATGACTGGTTTGATGTGAAATAAGTGTGCACCAAGGAGTATCATGATGGATCAGATCTACTAGATCTAAAATGACTACATAATATTCTTATGGTTTGATCTGTCATGATAATGTTATGACATGTGTTTTCTACTATGTATGCTGAGATTTTTGTTTTACTAAATTTATATTGAGCATCAAAGGTATGAATCATTAATTACAAATATGTACGTAGGTTTGATTAAAAAATATCACGTACATACGTGGATCTACTTCTGGGTATTCGCAGATATATTCTGCAGTATGGAAAAATATGTACGTGGGTGTCAAGTATGAAAGGCACATACATATGCATAAGTTATTTATAAGGGTAGCGTACGTCTTATAGGGTTTTGCAGTATGAGCTGATGATAACGGTCAATTTGTTTTTTTATGTTTGCTACTATCCGTCAATGATGTCTCTTTCATGATAATATGTATATGATAGTTCTAGTTGAGTTGATTTTTTTATGGAATGATATGTTTATGAAAGATGGTACTGCCATGCCATGATCTATATGTGGTTTAGATATATGTGATGGGTTCATTATGTGTTTCGGTAGTGCAGTGATTCAGATTCAGGGTTTAGTATTTTGAGATCTATATGCAGGTTTACTTAAGGGAAAGCATGTATATATGAAGGAAGTCTTCAAAACAGTAGCATATATATTCTAACATGTGGTTAAAAAATGTTTCCAGTGACATGATCTAGTTTTAGTGATGAACCATATGTGGATTGGTATTCTGATGAATGTATTTATAGTGATATAAGTTGATATAACTACTTTGGTTGTTTGAGAATCAGTTGATTGATTTTGGCCTCAGTTGGTACAGTGATTAAGTGACTTGATATAGTGTTTGGTTTCAATATTTTTATTTGGTATTGGGATTAAATCATGGTAGTGGGTCTAGTATGAAAATATGATGAAAAGTGGCCTACAATTTTGATGATGTTATCGCTCTGTAAATTCCCTAGGCTGAGACGAGAAAATCCAACGGTAACCACAAACCACTTTTAGGCCAAAATCTAGCCCTTCTAGCCTTGGAGAGGGATCTCTCACTTTGATGGATTAAAATGATCTGATATTAGGCTAGGTATGATGGTCAATAAGGTCTGATTTTCAAAGGTATAGTGATGAGAAAAGAGATAGATCCATTGGGCATGGAGTCATGTCAAATCAATTTTTGTCCAGCGACATGATGAAGAAAGAAAAGGTTTCTCCACAAGGGCATGGTAGGTAGCCTTGGTGATGGAATTTAAGTTAAATAGTTGTAGATGGTGAGTGTATAAAAGTGAAAGACAACATATAGAGCATAAAAACCATAGATGAATTATAAAATGTTTCTTTTAAGATGAAAACATTGATCACTTGGAAAAAAGTAAATCAAAGCACCATTATGATGATTCGAAAATACAAATCTGGATTTTCCAAGTAATAAGACACACATTTAAGAGATTTAAACACATGAGACAACTTAAAATATAAAAGGAGCACAAAACCACTAAGATTATGACACATGAATCCCTACAGATAACCTTCTAACTTTTATTCATTCACCCGCAAAGTTTTCAGAAAAATACAGTGCACAAAAATTATGTTCTTCTCTAATCTAACGAAAAAAACCATTTCCCAAGTTTTTAATCCCTATATACATAATGAGGTTCGATATCCCACTCTAAGTGGTCAAAATTATTGACCAAAAAAAATTTCTAACTAGACACATCAAATTTTTAGTGCATATATTGAAAAATAGGGGTGGTTTTCCTTATAAACAATCTAATCCTAAAACATCACCAACTTGGAATATTTGTAAATAAACATTAACTGCACCTCCTAAGAAAATATGCCACCTATCCACATGTTAAAAACTACATTTAGAAGGAAAAAATTTGAAATTTTAAATGAAATGGTGTTGACTGTCCAGTTTTGCAACGCATCAGCGAGTTTCACAGAAAAATGAGGTAGACCTCCATGTTCTGTATGGTTGCAACCCTCCTATTTCAAAATGGAGAAAATGGGTATGCATAAAATACCTCTGTGATGGTACTGAACCTCTTAGGTAAGATTCAACGTGCTTTTAGACCTCCTTATGGACTATTCCCCACTTCGCAACAAAATTTCACCTTTCACAGTGCCTTCAAAAATATGAACATATGATGACTTCCTTCCGATATAAAGTGTTGGAATCATCAATTTAAATATTTTAAGCTTCATATAACTCCCCTGATGACAATCAAAATCTTCAAAACTTAACTATCTCATAATTACAAAATATTATATAAAAAGTGCAACATTCCCCTTCTTGTTTTTGCAAGCTTCTTCAAAGCTAACTTTTTTTTGTTTTCTTTAGAAAAAATACAAAAATTTAGAGATATGTGGCACGCTCCTGCTGAATATTTACTTTTTTACTGGCCTCTGCTAGTATATCATACCTGCCCATCTTCCTCTTCCTTCTAGATTCCTTGACTAAGTGAGCTTCTTCTTCACCAATTTGAGTCTTATTTTCAATACCAAGTTCTGTGTATATAAATTTCTCACCTGCCTATGCAGAGGTAGGGTCCACTTTAACTTGTATATGGCCTTATCAAAGACTGGCTCAAAATCTTTTAATTTCTTAAATAAACTCAATTTATCCCTATGATCCTTCTCTGCAACTTGATCTACCTGTTGTTGAACTCCTTTAAGTTGTTTCAACAGTTTCTAAAATTCCTTATGCTCATCAAAAACCATCCTCTTTTATGGATGAATAGTCTCCTTTACTTGCATTTTCACTTTGGACGTAGACCTAGTTCTAGGTCTCCTTGATTGTTCATCTTCCTCACTTAACTCTTCAAAATAAATGACCAGTTTTTTTTCCTTTGGCAACATCTTCCAATGTTTTTTTATGGCTCTCCTTCATTGGGCTGAACAAATTATTTTAATAATTTATGCCTAAGTTCCATATTTTCATTCTAAAAATATGCAATTGTTAGACGGGCATTGTCCAACTAATCTTGTAAATATTTAATTCTTTGGTCCCTTTCATCAATTTCCATTTCTTTCTGTGTAGTTTCTGATTCCAAAACTTGAATATGTGTATATGGAGAATCTACAGGCAATCTCTTGGCTGAGGATATTATTCTTGGTAACCATGCCACTATTTCTACATCAGGTGAGAAATGAAGCTTTATCAACTATTTAATTTTAATCACAGTGTTTTTAACTCAGCTTGCTTCTGTAGGTGAAGTTTCTTTGATTACAATTGATGGGTATCTTTCTTGGTCCTTTGGCTGTTTGAAGGTTATGCTATCCACCCTAAAGAAACCAAAGAGTCCTACCATGAATGTTCCTTCTTTTCAAGTACCTTTATCACCAACAATTTGAAATTTGTTAGCCATATTACATAGACTCCTAAAAAAATAATAAGGAATATTCAAATGTTTCTTGCTAGTAAAATGTAGTAGGAGCCTATTATGATAGTGATACACCTTACTGAACCTCCCTTCAAATGTGAAATACCTTTGAATCACTTCCAACAATCTATTATGATGGTCTTGTATATAGATTATTGTAACAATAAAACCATATCCTTTCCAATGTTTTGGTTTGAGAAAGTCTTTGCAATCAACCAAATCAAACTCCATACCTATCAACCATTCCAATCCATTCAAAATAATATCAGTGGCCTTAACTGTTGATTGAGCTGTGACTGGAAAATTTAGTGTTCCAACCTTTTACTGAAAACCATTAAAACCCCTAGTAAACTCCTTTGTCAATTGTAGATGATACCCTTGAATGTTTTCAAAAAACCTCATACATCCTACTTGTTCAAAAGCAATTCTGATGGCTAGATCTACATTGATGGTTGTGACATCTTGTGTCTCAAATTGAACAATGGCACCTCATTTGTGGTTCTTGTCTTAGGAGGTTGACATGATTTTTCTTTTGCAACAGTGAATAGTTTAGGGTTATTAGCAATTGGTTTTGTGTAATAATGGAGGTATTATGATATTTAAAACCTCTGATAATGACTTAAGAGACAACAAGAAATTACACAAAAATCTTCAACAATGCATACTTCCTCAGGAAAACCCTACAAAACTTGTAATTTCAGAATTGTTGACAAAAAATTTAAAAGGAACAGTCATAACGCAAAATCTTTAAACACAACATTTAAGGTATTTTACTTTTTAAACACTTTCAAGCGTAGGCAATTAAGGGAAGAAAAACAAATTGTGTTTTAAACCCAAGGCACATATTTCATGTAGAGGCTTACACAGGGAAAATGTGAATTGGTAGCGAAAAATGAGGAATATAACACACTGTGTGGAATTGTAGTGAATTAAGATAAAACACATCGAAAAATAAAAAAAACACGGTGATTTCAAAAGAGCAATGATGGTGAATTTATCTTTCTTGCAGGATTTTTATGGTTTTTCCTATCTTCTACAGGAAATTTGACGGTTCATCCAAGTTTGAGGAAAACATATAGACCTGCATTTTCACTTGTGAAGGAGGTTTGACCATCAAAATGCGATAATGGCAGCACTGTGTGAATTCGCAATGCCCATGCCTCCCTTTCACAGTGAACAAAGCAAGCAAACTGGAGCTTTTGATGAAAATGATGAAGAACCAAGTGATGTGGGATGAAGAGGAAAGTTCAAAATATCATGCAGAATGGACTGAAGCGGAAATGGGAGAGATGATCATGATAGGAAAATGAAATTATGAACGTGAAATACCTTCTGAAAATGCAGCACTTTGGGAAAAGGAAAGGACTATCCTTCTGACCATTATTTCGCACTGAGATCATGAGTTTTCCCTGAAATTACATTCAAACTGACTCCAAAGAGCTTCCAAATATGTGCCTAAATCATCTCATGATTGCGTTGATGTAGACATAGCCTCTAAACTTAGGTGACCCACTTATAAAGAATAAATATGGTGAGTAACTCATAATAACCAAGTTTTTGTATAGCATGATTTTTTATTTTTTTCCAAGGTGACCAAAGAATTCCTATGATTACCCTTTAATAAGGAAAACACATGACTTTAGACATTGGAATCTTAGAAAAGTAGGCACATTTACATGACACTACATGACACTTAATCTAAAACTATACCTCTTTAAAAATAATAGTTAGGTCATCATGACTAATATTTAAAAATTTCATCCTAGATATATATAAAGACTAACATGGCCAAGATTCCTAGATATAGGACCCTAACAGATGGTTTGGTTAATTTGTATCTAGTATGAAATATTATGAAACGTGGTTCATAGAGGTGCTGAGGGTTGGATCCTTTATTGAGGATGTTGAAGATTCCTTCTAGTGATAGCTATTAAATTTGATCAGGGGGTAGGAGCTCCCTTCCCATGGGTGTCAGTAAATGAGATCAGGGGGTTTGATCTCCCTTCCAATGGGCGCTAGAAAATGAGAGAATATTGTATCCTCATGCAGGTGGGTGCCTACGTGATGGTATGAGTCCGTTCCAGTACAAGATTGTAAGATGTTTTCTTTATAATCAAAGATAAAGACAAAGGCAATAACACCATTATTTTTCTCCCACATTGGGTTTCCACCTAAAAATATTCGTGTTCATGTTTGTGTGATGGTTTATAATGTTCTTACTACACACGGTTATTTTTTAATTAATTTATAAATAAGTATTGATGCACTAGTTCAAGTTAAACATATGATGAATTAATTGAAAGGTTAGTTAACTAGATATACACTACTTGTATTCATCACATTCGCATACATACGCATGTTTATTTCATAACTATAGCGTCCATAAATATGAATAAGAAATTGGAAGGTTTAAGTGAGTTTTAAAATACCAATTCACCCCCCCTCTAAGTATTTTTCCTAAAAATTGGTATCAGAGCAGGTCACTTCCATTGAAACTTAACCGCTTGGAGTGGATCAAGGATGATGGGAAAGAAGAAGATAGCTCAAAGGAAGGATTCAAAAATGGTGGTAGTAAAAGTGATATATCATATGTTGTGACAGTTGTAGATGTCAGCAAATATTTAGTTTTGGAACCACCCCTCTTTCTATTGATCAAGAATGAATAAGACGGTAATAAAGAATTATCAGGTATGGGTTTTTTTCTAACTACGATCCATTTCCTTGTCTATGCAATAATGATAGTGATGATGAAAATGAAACAACTATATAAACTACACCAATGGATTCAATCCGATCATGTGATGTACTAAAACAAGATATTGAATCCTTCTACAATATTTGTGGAATATATATTTTGATCACTCAATCACATGCAAGTAAGAGAATGAAGTAAAACAATCCATAGCACAAGATTTTCCTAGGGAAATAAATTGCTCAAAATCCCCTCCATATTTATTGTATAATCAACCAAGGGATCATGAAAAAATATAATGTATTTGTTATCACCACAACCATATACACTCTACCAATTACTTCACACTAATCTAGGAAAAATTTGACAAACACATAGCCAATTATCAGCCTACCCTCAACCTACCCTCCTTATGTAATCCTTAGAGAATTAAACCCCTATTAAATAGGAAATTAAGCTTTTCTTGATTGTGCAATCCCTATGGAGACTTACTCTGACTTTATAACTACACCTGGGTAGTTCACCAAAAATAAAAACTTCCCCTAATGGCGATTGGGGGTTTCCAATCACATGGAGGTATTGTAAAGGGAGTGAATGAGACTCCATCTTAGGGAAAAGTTAATTTGGCTCAGGGGATGGACATCTGGAGGAGTTGGGTTTCTCCTGGAGGGTCCTGAGGAACCCGAGGGAAGTCAGTAAGGTCTATTTTATTGGCTCCATTTCCTTAAGGTCACCTAGGAGGTTGAGTCTTGTCATAACATCCCCTCATCTCATGTTTACCATAGGTAATCCAGTGAAAGTGGGTAGATGTGAGGGGCGAGGTTGGTTACAAATAGAGTTCCAAACACCACGTTTCTCATTTCATTCATAGGGAGAATATTTGTAGTCTACCATCTTTCTAGTCATCCTAATCTCTTTATGCAAGGCGTTCTATGTCAGCTAAACCAAATCATAAACAAAATAGCATACCTTAGTATAACTAAGGAAGGATATCTCATCTGAGGGACCAAATAGATTATCACCATACATATATAAACATAATCATATCATCATTTAATCATTATCTCAACCATAATCCAGTTTCTTATGCATGATACTACAACCATAACACCAACTAGACAAAATTCATGTATAATAACATATGTGTGACACACACGCATACACATTACATACAAACATTGACATGCATATCTAGTGCATAACTGACATAAGCTCATGATAAACACATCCAAAAAAAGCTCCCTTAACTTTCACCTGACAAGGCCACTGCAACCATAACCAACACCACACATACACAAAAAGTGCATAGACCACAAATATGAGAACAAATATGCAACCGACTTGAATGCATGAATAGCATACCACCCATCTAGTACAAGGGGTGAACCGTGCTTTGATACCATTTTGTAAACCCTCCTCCCACATTTACCCAAGTTAACCAATTCGTTGGGGTAAACATGTGACAAGAGGCTACTATGATATGATTCAACCTACCAAGTCACCTTAAGGAAGTGTAACTGACAAAACACAGCCAAACGGATCACCCACACAACCAACAAAACCTTCAAGAGCCACCCCACCTTTCCAGGTGACCAACCCTTGAGGGAACTCAACAATTCAAGGATACCAAGAGAAAAGTAATTAAATTATTGGGATTTTAACATGCCTGGTTTTAGGTGTATATATGGCTAATGAATTATTTATCTATATGATATTAATATAACCAAATCATGCCCTATTTAGAGACCTATTAACGGTGAATTATTAACCAATAACATTAGGAAATAGTTCACTTAATTTCAATAGTAATTAAATTGAATTTAGATAGAAAATTTATGAGTAAATAGTTACTCAAAAATATGATTTGAGTATAAGAGAAAATGAGGAAATTAACAACATATTTACAAATATAATGAACTAGATAGCTAATTCAAAAGACCTTCATCTTCACATTAAACAATAATGCTCAAAATGAAAAAAAAAATTACACATATCTGTAATTAAAAAATATGAAATTTTCATTAAAATAATAGTATTTAAAATACAAAATTGATTAAAAACCAGTGTCTTTCTATGTTACTTGATTTTATTTCCAACAAATAGGATTCTAGAGTTAAGATGGATGGTGATTTATAATCGTATTTATAATCCTATTTGATTTCAATGTAGATGATTTCTAATCATATTTGATTATTTGCACTAAATGCATTGATTTCAGTGTAGATGGTGATTTCTAATCCTATTTGAGTTGTTTGAGTAAATGCATTGAATTCAGTGTAGATGTTGGTTTCTAGAGAGAAAGAGAAAGTGATAAGGAAGATGGAGAGAGATGGAGAGAGGACAAAAGGAGGAAAGAGAGACATTAGCAGGGGAGAGGGAAAGAAGGGGAAGATAGAGATATAGATGGAAGGTGAAGAGAGGGAAGAAGAGAGAGATGGGGAGAGGGGGTGATTGACAACAAGAATGATATATATGGAGTGTGAGAGCGTGTGTGCTTAGGGGGTGAGATAGAGAGACAAAAAACAAGATATGGAGGGGGATATAGATATGGATGGAGGGTGGAGAGAGGGAAGAATATTTCTTGCACTAGTTGGATTGATTTAAGTGGAGATGGTGATTTATAATCCTATTTGATTATTTTCACTAGATGCATCGATTTTAGTGTAGATATTTATTTCTAATGATATTTGATTGCTTGCACTAGATGCATTGATTTCAGTGTAGGTGGTGATTTCTAATACTATTTGATTGCTTGCACTGGATGTGTCGATTTCAATTTAGACGTCAATTTATAATTATATTTGATTGCTTTCACGAGATGCATTTATTTCAATGTAGATTATTTCTAATCCTATTTGATTTTTTGCACTAAATGCATTGATTTCAGTGTAGATGGCGATTTCTAATCCCATTTGATTGCTTTGAGTAAATGCATTGATTTCAGTGTAGATGTTGCTTTCTAATCTTATTTGAATGCTTGCATTAAGTGCATTGATTTCAATGTAGAAGTTATTTTCTAATCTTATTTGATTGCTTGCATTAAATGCATTGATTTCAATGTATATGTTGATTTATGATTTGATGTAATTGGATATATGACGATACATTAATTTTAAAGTGATTGGATTAACAATATGCATTTATTTTAGTGTAAGCACGAAAATTTATTGACAATGTACATTGATTTTTGTGCTATAGTAATTTAACCTATTAATATTGGAGAGCAAGAGAGACAAGGTATCATGTTTACTACAACAACTCGAGCTAAAGATTTAAATGGTTTAAGATTTAAATTTTCTTTTTCATATAATTGATATGAAAAGATAACAAAACTAATAAGGGTGGCAATAAGAATAGTAAAAGAAAATAGTTTGATATTGATCACAATGAAGACTATTTGTAACCTGAGTACATTATTATTATTCACATTTTCTATCTTCGAACACTATTATTGTCACTTTGCATTCAAAAAAAAAAATTCATCATTTTTCATCATTATAGTTATTAACAATATTTATCATCTCAAAAAACTGAGGTAACTAAGAAAATTTAAAATTGAAATGACCAAGTTAATCTCAGAAATATTTAGCATATTTAAAATGATTATATTAATATTTGATATATTTACATATTATTGATAAAATTAGTCATATCTTCCATAGATTTTCCTTGGCAGCACACGAATGAAACCAACCTAGATCCATCTTAACTCTGGATCTATCAAGCACCGAGAGGGATCAAATCTCTTGAGGTGCAAACGTTTCCTCAAGTTTTGCACTAAAAAAAGAGATTTGTACCTCGAAATATTTGATCCCTCTCGGCGCTTGATAGATCCAAAGTTAAGATGGATCTAGGCTATTAATAACCAAATCATGCTCTATTTAGATACCTATTAATGGTGAATGATTAACCAATAACATTAGGAAATAGTTCACTTAATTTCAATGGTAATTAATTTGAATTTAGATGGAAAATTTATGAGTAAATAGTTACTCAAAAATATGATTTGAGTATAAGAGAAAATGAGGAAATTAACAACATATCTACAAATATAATGAACTAGATAGCTAATTCAAAAGACCTTCATCTTCACATTCAACAATAATTCTCAACATGAAAAAATAATTTACACATATATGTCATTAAAAAAGATGAAATTTTCATTAAAATAATAGTATTTAAAATACAAAATTGATTAAAAACCAGTCTCTTGCTATGTTACTTGATTTTATTTACAACAATCTTTCTCAAATCATAAGCCTCGCCATTGAAAAAATGAGTTGCAATAGTGCAAGCTCTACTCCCAATACAAAGTCTAGAATTGAAAAGACAAATCCTAATATCCCAGACCTAAGTTTTCTCCCCTCATCTATAGTTAAAAATCCCTTACAATAGTGCTTCAGAATTCCATAGGTGCAGAGAAGAGGAACCCCTTTTAGCATTCTCTAAAATTCATATTTATAATTACAAATTAATATTAAAATAGGAGAAATATTTGGAGAATAAATTTTCTCCAAAAAAATTGAGTGACCACAATTATTTTTCCTCTCCTACTACAACAATTCCATTGATCCAAATCTTCTCTTCCTCATCCTTCCAACTGCTCTCCTACCAAAAACCAATCAAAAGTAATTTAAAATGCAAATCAAAATACATAAATACCAAATGTGGGAGAACAAACATCTCCAATCAAAATTCAATTAAATAAATAAATAAAAAGAAATATGTGCTTGCCATTAATCCTTGTAAATCTTTTCTTGATCAAAGATAACAAAATCGAATGAATGTGCAATCAACAGAGGCTTTGAGAAAATGAAAATGCAAAAACTAAACTTAGAAAATTAGTTTTGGTTACAAATTCAGAGCTTAATTTTATGCTATGTTTCATACTTATTTAATGACTGCATCTAGTCGTGTAACCACTTCAGAAATATTTTCCTTGATTGTATCTATCTAACGATCCATCTTGAGCCTCATTTGACCAAATAAAACTCAACTTATGAGAATCCAAAGTTAAAGTGTCAAAATTGTAATAGTTCTAGAAATGTGTGCTTGGGATAGAATTAATTAAAAATCTAATTCTAATTAAATACACAATTAAAATTATTTAATTACAATTATTAAACTAATTATATACAAATTAAAATTAACTAATTAAATTAAATTAAATTAATTAAAGTAATTATAAGCTAATTTATTTACAGTTATTATGTAATGTTCCCAATTTTTATGGAACATTAATTTTTTCCATTCTCACTTAGGAGATAAATAAAATGGGTAGGAGACTCATTAATTTCATGAATAAGGAGTAAAAATCCCCTTAGCATGAAGGGGAATCACTTTTGGAACTTGAATTCACACCTCCATCTGTGAAAGGGGGCTTTTGCAAGAAGGCTAGGTCAAGTTTGACCAAGTAAAACTACGCAATAGATGGAGGTGTGGCTTGTTTGGGAAGCCAACACAATTTCTTGAGGAGGAAGAAACCCTAATGTGTGGTGTCCATGGCCAAGCAGCCTTCATTGGCATAAAAGAAGGAAAGAACAACCATTTTCTCATTCATGGATATTTTGAATTGCTTGCTCTCTTCAGTTTCTTAACTGAGAAAGTTGTGCTGTTTAGCACAAGGGAACTCCTTTTTAGGATTCCCTCCTTCTTGAGAAGCCTATTGAAGGTTTTTTCTTCAGCTCCTCCACATTCTGGTTCAAGGCCAAAGAATTTCCCTTCAGTGCAACATTTTTAGCAGTGTAGGAAACATTGTGTTGCTGGGTTGCAGTGGAGATTTCCATAGCATCACTTCCGGAACTTTGATTTTAGAGAAGAGAGCTTCTTTGCATCCAAGAGACCACTAGAGGAGATATATTTAGAATATATGGCATCTTCAACCATATCCATCCATTTTCTGAGTTGCAGTGCTATTCCAGTTCAGAGGCAGCAACTCCGGCATTTTTCTCTTTTGTACATTTTAGCTAATCCTTCCAAGGATTGATGTATTATTAATTTTAGGGGTTGAGATATTGCTTCCCCATATTTATTTGAGCATTTTACTTCCATATTCTTGTGTTGACATTATATATACAATAGTGCCTCCTAGTGACTGTGCAGTTTTATTCACAAGCATTCTTGTGTAGCAGTGTTATGATATATTTCCATATGCATGCCATTGAGGGTTCCTTTGCTCAGCCTGAGTGAGTGATTCCTCAAGTATTTGTGTATTTTCTTTGCTGATATATACATTTTGTGACTATTCATAGTTTCATGTACATTGGTTCCCTAAAATAACGCTGCTATGCTAGCATATTTTCATGTGTTGATGCAGCCCTCTTCATTGGGCATTTTCTGAAGATAATCATGCAAAGGAGACTTGTCCTAAGCTCCTAGATACATTTTTTTTGAGCCCAATATTCGATTTCAGCTCTAGATAGATATATTCAAAGGATCCCAGACCAGGGATCAAATCCTGCTACCTCCATTCCTAGGAAATGCATTTTCCAGGCTTGGGTTGCTAGTCATTCCTACTAGGAAATTTCACATATCTGTAGACAGAGTCTGCAAAGGGAAAACAAGCCTCTAGATCTCACCCTTATTTAGAAGGTGACATATTTGGTTAATGCCCATACAGTCCATCTCTGGCACATACTTGTGATATTTTTGAAAAAAATAATATTACAGTGGTATCAGAGCATCTTTCTTGGCTCAGCCTGTGGCCTTCAGGCCCAGGAAAGAAGAAGAAGATGATGATGAAAAAGATGATTTTGATCTCATATATTTTTAGAACAAAGGAGAGCCTCCCTGAGGAGAAGAAGCAAAGAGGAGAAGAGGAAGGTCCATGCACTTCCTATTATCAGAAGGAAAGAAAGCATGAGAGATGCTTGGATCATCTGGTTCTAAATCAATACCTGAATGAGTATAGATCCCATTCTACAGCATTCATGGGAGATATAGTGTTCCCACAGTTTATTCCATAGAATGAGGAGAGAAGGTCCTATGGAAAAATAGAAATCAGAGGCAATAGGTTCCTATTGTCTACATTTGATGGGGACACTTTAGCTAGAGCTTGGGTGAAAAAGCTAGAAGCCTTTTTCTTGCTACATCCAATGGCAGAGGAAGAAGCAGTGGAGATTGTAGCACTGCACATGGAGGGTGAAGCCTCTATTTGGTGGTTCAAACCCTTGGTCCATTCAAGGGTAATATCTTTTGAATACTTTTCTCAAAGGTTGATCCAAACCTTTGATGGAGAAAGGACTAAGGAAGAGAAGTCTTTTTCAGCTATGGAGGAGGCAGCTATGGCATTAAAGGAGGAAAATACTGCAGCCACACAAGAAGACCCCAGGATCCATCAAGGTATGAGTGAAGTTCCACTTTTCATTTCAGCAAACAACTTAAAGAATTGTGGAAATTCATCTTTAAAGGTCCCAGGATCTACATCTTTTGCTATTCTAGAGCACCAAGATTGCACTGTTTTGTGCAAAGGGTTTAAGGAAGAGATAAACCCTCATCCTCAGGAACTTTTGATGAGTCTCATTCAACCCTTGAGGTTGGGATGTGAACCATTGGAGGATGAAATAAACCATGGCACCTCCATGATAAATCAGGGAACAAACCTTGAACCGGAGGATGAAACAACTAATACACTATTGGGGGAGTTAGCAGTGTTGTAAAACACAGGTGGAGAGGAGATATTACCTCCATCACATTTGGATCCCCATGGATCCAACATATTCATGGGTGAGAGATCTTTCCTAAAAGATCTCCAAGAAGCTGCATTTAAAACTCTCATGAAATGCAAAGAGAGTGATTTGGTTTGGGAGGATGGTAGCCCTCATGGGAGGAGTACCAAAGGAGGAAGAAGGAGAAGACATCCACAAGGATCTGAGAGGATGTGGATGAGGAGCAAGAGGCTGATTCTCCACTTGCATATCTATGACACCTGGCAGCAAGAGGCTTGGCTACATTGGCTCCTCTTGAAGGAGTTTGGCCATCACTTGGTGCACCCTTTTTCTAGGAGGATAGGAGTGGAGAAGAGGTGGCAGGATGTTTGCACCATTGAGTAGCAGAGAGTATGGATACATGGAGCTGGTATGGCATATATATCAGTAATGCCACCTTCATCACATGAGTTACATGATGTGAGCATGAGGAGACAACAAGCACTTGGGTTGCTTGAACTATTTTGGAGAGAGCACAAGAATATTTTCTCTCAAATGATGTATGATGTTGCAGGAGTAGAGGAGGGCACTCTCATAGTGCAAAAGGATTACTCCTTAGCTTGGATTGATTGGAAGGCATTTCCATCTTGGGAAAAGCTTCACATCTACAGTAGCATCATCAAAAATGTTCTTGATAAGGAGCATGTCAAGAACAGGAGATTGGAATGGGCAAGAGCCTTTTTGCACGAGCTCATAGCGCTATCACTTGGGAGCAGGGTCACATGCATAGATCCATATATCATTCTACTTTCAGCCTATGGTAAGAGCATGGTATTTTCATTTTCTGATTTGCATCCTCTTATCATTATGTTGCAATGCATGGCTCCTCAAAGGGGCAGATTTTTCATGTTGCTCCATAAGCAGAGTTGGGCCAACCCATATGATGGAGACAACCATATTTTTCATGGCCTTTGGAAAAAAAATTTCCATTCTATTCATGTTCAGTTAATTCCTATGATTAGCATTGTATCTCAAAACATTTTTCCTTGTACATTTCTTGAGCAGCAGTTTGCAAAATTGCATTATGCACTCTTGGGAGACTGTTGGTACTTTCCGGTGGCACCATATAAAACCATCATTACTTCCTCTAATTTTATGATGAGCATGTTTTCCTTTGCTGATATTTTCCATATTATTATTGGGAGCATGATTTATGGATTGACACATGAGCTGAATGTGTCTTTGAGGGGAGATGATTCCCACAGTTTATGCATGGCATGTTATAATGTGAACATGAGGAGAGACATGGTCACCACATCTACTTATTTGCTTTCTTTGGAGGTGGACCATGAGTCTAATGATGATATCCATCCATTGTATGTATATGGGCATGTACTATATTTTGTATTGCTGATCCACTCATCTATTTACTATCCAGTAGTAGAGGTGAAATTTTTTGTACAATGCTTGCCATGTTATTTTCTGCAACTGCAATGGATGAGGTTGTGTTGTAGCCCTATGGGACATTTTTTGTACCTTTCTGCACATAGTATAACCTACAAAAAACATTTCATTGGGGTATTATATGATGATCATGTCCTACTCATCATGGATGACATATCTTGGGCCAGCTGGATTATCATTGATGAAGGAGAGATCCTTGGAGGATTGTTCTTCATGTTGCCACTTGGAGGCAATAAATTTGCAGCCCTTGATCAGCACACACTCCACACTAATCATAAGTGGAGGGGAGGATAGCATGGGGTAAGCTATGGAGCTTTCCATATTTAGATTTTCAGCCCACCTTCTTTTCCGGAGCTCAAGTTGGAGAGAGTTTTCTATGAGTTTCCATGCTTGGAGGTATCTCATGTTGTATGGATGAATGCTTGGGGATGAGAGATTCATATGGGGATGAGTCTCATTATACATCAGATATCATTCCTCAAGGAGGCCGTTAGAGAGCCCATTGTTTCCCTCATGGATATTTGTTTCTACATGACAACTATTTGGGGATGCTCACCAAAGGCTAGATTTCATATACTGGAGGGACAACTTCGACACTTGATTGATGATATGGCATAATTTTATTGGAGGATTTTACCATGCATGGATGCTACAGGGAAAGTGAGGGGAAATAAATCAGTCTATCCTTGTACTTGCTTGAGGACAAGCAATCTTTGAGAGGGGAGGACTGTAATGTTCCCAATTTTTATGGAACATTAATTTTTTCCATTCTCACTTACGAGATAAATAAAATGGGTTGGAGACCCATTAATTTCATGAATAAGGAATAAAAATCCCCTTATCATGAAGGGTAATCACTTTTGGAACTTTATTTCACACCTCCATGTGTGAAAGGGGTCTTTTGCAAGAAGGCTAGGTCAAGTTTGACCAAGTAAAACTACGTAATTGATGGAGGTGTGGCTTGTTTTGGAAGCCAACACAATTTATTGAGGAGGAAGAAGCCCTAATGTGTGGGTTCCATGGCCAAGGAGCCTTCATTGGCATAAAATAAATAAAGAACAACCATTTTCTCATTCATGGATATTTCGAATTTCTTGCTCTCTTCAGTTGCTTAACTGAGAAAGCTGTGTTTTTTAGCACAAGGGAACTCCTGTTTAGGATTCCCTCCTTCTTAATAAGCCTCTTGAAGGTTAGTTCTTCAGCTCCTCCACATTCTGTTTCAAAGCCAAAGCATTTCCCTTCAGTTCAACATTTTTAGCAGTGCGGGAAACATTGTGTTGCTGGGTTGTAGTGGATATTTCCATAGCATCACTTTCAGAGCTCTGATTTTAGAGAAGAGAGATTATTTGCATCCGGGAGACCACTAGAGGAGATATATTCATAATATACAACATATTCATCCATCTTCATCCATTTTTTGAGTTGTCGTGCTATTCTAGTTCAGAGGTAGCAACTTTGGCATTTTTCTCTTTTGTACATTTCAGCCAATCCTTCGAAGGATTGATGTATTATTAATTTCAGGGGTTGAGATCTTTCTCCCCCGTATTTCTTTGAGAAATTTACTTCCATATTATTGTGTTGACACTATATATACAATAGTACCTCCTAGTGACTACACATTTTTAGTCACAAGCATTCTTCTGTAGCAGAGTTATGATATATTTCCATATGCATGCCATTGAGGATTCCTTTGATCAGCTTGAGTCAGTGATTCCTCAAGTATTTGTGTATTTTATTTGCTGCTATATACATTTGGTCACTATTCATAGCTTCATGTACATTGTTTCTCTGAAATAATGCTGCTATTCTAGCATATGTTCATGTGTTGATGCAACCCTCTTCATTGGGCATTTTCTGAAGATAAACAGGAAAATGAGACTTGTCCTAATCTCCTAAAGACATTTTTTTTGAGCCCACTCTTGGATTTCAGCTCTAGATAGATATATTCAAAGGATCCCAGACTAGGGATCAAATCTTGCTGCCTCCATTCTTGGGAAATGCATTTTCCAGGCTTGGGTTGCTAGTCATTCCTACTAGGAAATTTCACATATCTGTAGACAGAGTCTGCAAAGGGCCAGCAATCCTTCGGATCTCAACCTTCTTTAGAAGGTGACATATCTGGTAAATGCCCCCGCAATCCATCTTTGGCATAGACTTGTGATATTTCTGAAAAAGGAATATTACATATTAATTAATTAACTAAAACTATATTATAATATAAAAATTAAATTAATTTAAAATATAAATTATTTTAAATTAAAATGAATTAATTTGATATTAAAATCAATATGGAACACATGTAAAGCTATTATTGGTTATTGGTTCATGTACATGAGCCTTTGTGAATGGAGGGAGGCCTTTGTATTAAACTTATTGGTCCAAAATTAACATAACCAACCTTTTATACAAGCTCATTGGAGGCATGAGAAACCTCGGGCATCGGGGGTATAAGATATTAGAGTTTCTTTTGAAGGAGCTCCAAAAACATTTTCGAGGTTCCGATGTCATAAACTAAGAGAGCTTAATATTTTGAACCATCATAATTTTCTTATATAAGAGTATCAGAGAGTTTCAATATCATAGGTTTTTGTAATAAGTTCCGATATGATGTGGAGTATGGTGAAAACAAGTTCTGAGGTTTAAAAATGTTTTGATATTTTGAGGTGTAATGGAGGTAAAGTGAAGTGGGTCCAAGTGGAGCGGTAGGTGGAGCGGTAGTTTTAAGGGCTATGAAAGAACTACAACCACTTAATTAAAGAGTCTTGATGATAAATTACAAATAATTGGTAAATTAAAAATTTGAAAAAATAAATTAGAATCACTTTTTAATTTCAGGGTTTCAGATCCTCTAATTTTTTTGAAATTGAGATTTAGAATAGAATTCTGATATCTTGAAAACACATATTTTAATTGTTTTACAATTTGGATGCAGTGATTTTTTAGGATATGTAGAAAAAATTAATTAATTAGTAAAAATTAACTAAAAATAATTTACAACAATTATAACAATATCCATTTTGTACATCTTTTAACCCTAGTGGTAAAAATTATCGAAATTAACACGAGCACAATCTGCAAATCGTGCATCCAAACAAGAAAAAAAGAGAACCAATGGAAAGCTTGCGAAAAGTTGAAGGGAAATACGAAAAAAAAAAAAAAATCGAAAAAATTGTAGGAAACCTATCCAAATGAAAATATTAAAAGGTGATTTAGCCAAAATTTATGTAAAGGGTCCCAATTATTTGAAATAAATAAGTAAAAAATAGGGGGATGGGAGTGGACAGGGGGCCAAGGTGGCTGGAGGTTGAGTTTTCATGTCAACAATAGTGACGCACAAGGAAGAACCAATTATCTCGGGTCAAATATGATGAAATTTACTTTACCCAATGATTAAAAATGAGGAATTTTAGTAAGCCGTAAAATATTAAAAAAATTTGCATGGATTCCACACTAATGAATTAAGAAATATAAGCTCAGAAAGATAAGTACTCAAATTAACTGAGTATAAAATCATGAATCTGGAATTTCGTAAATATTTTATTTTAAGATTACCTTGTATGAGAAATAGAAGAAGGTATAGATAGGAGATTTTTTGATAAATCATATATCCATCGATAGAAATGGTCTCTGACATTGCTTTGATGCCAACGATACTGAACAATACCCTGACGAAGTTTTATTTTATGCCATACAAGCATAGCCCATTGCTAGTGAGCGTCCATAGCCCCAATGAGTTTACTTGTATTTCTCATTCTTCCTCTTTTAATCACTCTCTTGATAAGCACATTTGCGAGCTTTAGTTTATGATGTAATTGAGAGAAAGAGGTGGGATGTTAATAGAGAATTAATCAAATGGATATAATACTTCCATAATGTTGACTCTAAAATACTTCCCTCGACTATTCATTCAGAGGATTTTATATGAAGTGGAGGGATGGGAGGGTACCATTGAGTTAAACTCAGGTCAGTTATTTCCTTGAAAAAGGTGAACCATATCACTTAGAAAGAATGAGTGTTCCTCCATTAAAAATATTTAAAGCAAGAGGGATTTAAGATTCCATAAAAATATACTTTTCATAGTAAATTAAACTCATTGAGATATACAGAGTAAATATTTTCCATGTCTGACAACCAACGTTGGGTGAGAAAAATGTCTTCCACATAAATATTGATAGAGTCACTAAAAAAAAATCATAATAAATGGAAAAAGGGAAGGAAATCGAAACTAAAGTAAAAATAAATCACTGAACTCTAAACATGCCAAAATGAGGAAAGGAAAAGTTGAAAGAAAATACCAAAAATACAAACCTCTACAGATTGATTATAAAATGTTTCAACAAAAGAGTGCAATAAGAAAATTGCGAGTGTGTTCATCTTATTTTAAGATTTTAAATAAATTTCATCTTTACTAGTTATAAGCAATTAGGCTCCCAAAACTAAGGTAAATATCATTCATGTGGTGAAATTGAGCCCAAATGAGAAGTCTTGTCTTTTGAAAATTGTCTTGTTTCAACGCAAATGCTGCATAAAAGCATCTTAACAATATTTTGATAAAAGAAATGCTTATGAAACAATTAAAAAGTTCAGGGACTCCCCAATTTAGCTGATTTCATGAGAATCATTATTGCTTCTCAAAAAATTTGAAAACACAAAAAACAGAGGAGACTGAGTGCCAAATCTGAGCCAGCAATGGTGTGAAAAAAAATTCTCGAAGTCTTGAAAAACAGAGATATGTATAAGTAAAACTAAAAACTAAACTGAAAATAAATGTAAAGAAAAGGAAATGAATGAAAGTGAGCATATGAAACTTAACATTGGAAATTTTCGTTTAATATTACCTGAGAGATAGCATCTTCTCCAACAAAATATAACCTCTTTTTTTAATTGGAAGTAAAAGCATGAGGAAGTTATGTAAATTTCATTGTCCCAAAATCAAAATTAATTAATCTAAACTAAACGAAGCGGTAAACTAGAAGAAAAAAAAGTTTCATGTTCAAGGAATCTGAAGTAAATAAAATTCATCATAAATGAGAATGATGATGTGCTTTTGCAACTATGATTGTTTTTTATGTATTTTAGATTTCATATCCACTCCAAGATTTTCATAAAATGTCAAGAATCAAGACCAAGTCCCAAACAATATAAAACATATGTGTATATGGAGAGGTTTTCAAATTTTGCATGCTAAATATGGAGTGATATATCAAAAATTTAAACAAAAGAGAATTTAAACATGAATTAACCATGATCCATTACCTTTACCTGTTCTCAATTTGGTTACCAATTGGTTGCATCATCATAGTGGTTGCTCAAGAGTGTCTTTGAAAAGAAAAATATGATGTATATTATAAATGATCAAGATGAAAACATGAGCATCCAATGGAAACATAGAGATTAAAATATAAACGAGTCAGAAGTTACGATCTTTTCATTACACAAAAAGATTGTTGTGAAAAGTAAAAAGAGGACCAACCATATATGTCAAGATGTATGTTCAATGAAGGCCCAACGATAAAATATATATTCATACACCATGAAGAATAGATATCTTTGAAGCCAAAAAATCATCTTGAGAAATTAATTCTCGAGTTTTGTTGAAATTAAAATGCATCCAAGCTCTCAATCACAATGATACCATGAAAGTTATCCTAAACATACAAAGAAAATCAAATAATACTCCATGTGAACATAGTGATGAGTCGGATTCTCAAATAATGGATAAATTTTCCAAAGGCTAATAAGATTACATTAGTCTAATATCTCACTAATATAAGAAATTAAGAGGCTCAGTATAGAGGGAAATGGAAATCTCAGAAAGGAAATATTGTATTGTATGTAAAATAAAATTTCTATAAAAGGAATCTGAGATCAATAAATATGAATGAGTGAGATGTATCAAAAATCTCAGAAACATTTTTTACATCAAATCATTATAGGATACTCTAATATTAGAAGACCTAAGAGAAGATAATGATGTAATCGTAATGGCCATGACAATTGAGTAAAAGGCCATGTGGATCTCAGGCTAGAAATCTCATAATATATTTTAAAATGATTCTGATAAAATAATTTTTTGAGATTCTCAGGTATTCATTCCTCAGATAATAAATTTCGAAGTGTATTCTAAAATAATTCTGATATAATATACACTCGAGAGTTAAATGAGCCTTGAATTTTGAAGTCTCGAGGGAAATGGTCTTGGAAGTTTTTTTTTTTTAATGAGACAAGAAGCATAGGTCCGAGATTCTGGGATTTGTAAATAAGAAGATATGAATCATATCAGAGGATGGAAATGTGACTTAATTTGGTGTAAGATAAATGAGTGTAATAAAGAGATTCAACTTATCCTAACAAATGTAAGATTTGAAACAGGTAGAGATAAAATCATGGATAAGATCATTTGCTACAATATTTCTACAATTTCCTTTGATTTTAGCAAACCTAAATAAGAAAGAGTCTAACATTTGGTTTTAGCTGCATTAATGATTATTGACTCATCTCATGTATTTATGAAGTAACGAAATATTAAAAGAAGCAACAATATAGAATACCAAGATTCTGATGAAAAATAAATACTTCCCTAAACATATCAATGGTATGGAAAGGGCTGACTACTTGCTTTAATCTAGAGTTAATTAAATTTTCTTGTGAAACTCAAGTTTCAAAATCAGGTCAACGAAGACCTGCAAAACAAGAAAAACATAAATAAGAAACAAACTAATGGAAAAGATAAATTGACAATATATGAAGATGAACATGTCAATGCATACTGTTGGAGAGGTAAATCCCCTCTGCGGACAGAGGCAATCCCTACTAGCCCAGATCGGGTCTAGCAACAATCAAACACGCAGTGACGCAGGTCTCTAGTTACAGAAATGACAAAACATGATGAGTTGCCTACCTCAGGTCCTACGCCATGGTCGCCGAAGAAAGGATTACGCTTCCCATCCTCCGCTTTGGCAGATCATGATCCTTCCACTTAACATGTCCGAACACCTGCACACATGTGAAGAAACACGACGATACACAACATAGAATCTAAATCTTGTAAACATACATCAGTCAGAGAGGATGTAATTCATTGCATCAAAGATAAGATACATGAATGAAACCATAATCAAAGTTGCTTATCATTAATCATAATAAAAGAAAGATACAACCCAAAGATCTGACACTGGATCTTCCTTCGGTGGGGTCAACAGCGGAGCACATCTCAATGAAGCTTGTCATAAATGGGACAAAGCACTCCCTTCGGCTTGGCTCTCAAAGGTTGTCTGGCGATAGTGTCCTTGATACAAATTCAGCTCTTGCTTCTAGCTTGCTAAGGGAAAATGGCAAGCTTATATAGATGGTGGAAGGGGAGTTGGGATCCCTAAAATTGCGGGATTGGCCCTATCCTCAAAGAAGCTTCCATGATAGGTGGAAAGCCACCTCCCATACATGGAGATCCAGAGCCAAACTTCCCAACTCATTTTAGAGACTCGTTCAGGAGTTTTTTGGAATCAAACTTCCACCACTTATTTTTTAAAAACAATCCTTATTAAGCTTGGCACGAGCAATACACTGGGACGGAGTGCCAGTTGGCACAGCCTCTTTGGTGGATTTTCACCATTGGCGCGACGGTTGAAGTGGCTAGTTGCGCCAAGGCCAAAAGATCAATTTTTAGAGTTTTTCAAAGGAAACTTTCTTTAGAGGAATGATTTTCATTGTCAAGGGGGATGCCATGAAAGTGTTTTCAGGTTATGTCACTGCTCACAGGTCACAAAAAAGGCCCTCCAGTGTGCAAGACGGGGGATTGCAGGGACGATGACAAATTACTATGTAACAAATGCCCCCAAAAGCATTAGGCCCGAGAGAGAGAGGGGTGAAATGCTTTATGATAACATGCCCAAATGAAAATACTACCGTCGGAAAACCTGCGTATACAAATACAACTGATATCTCAAATACATGATATGTGGTATGGGTGCAGCCATCCATAATAGAGTATACAATAATTAGGATCCAAGGTATGGATGCAGCCATCCAGAAAGGATCAATAAGAAAACTCAGATATGTTCGCAGCCATCTAATCAATGTCTCACGTAACCAATCATGATAATCCACAAAATCCACAGCCTGGATACCATCAGAGAAAACCCAGGGTCTTGCGCTCCATCTCTACCCATATAGAGTACAAGTCCTAGCATGTGAATATGTGAGCTGAATTTGAACATACAAGAACATTGTTTGATTACTAGCCAATGATGAAAGCCGTTAACAGACGCAAGAGGAACCGCCAATGATGAGGATGGCCCTAACGGTACTATAGGTACAATCCATGGAATGTGAACAATGAGATGGCGTTGAACACCCATAGAATCATTCGATCGAAGGCCAATGATGAAAACCTTGCGTCGAATGCAAAGAACCTGCCATTGAGGCATGCAGGCTCTAAGGTACTTAAAGGGAGTCTCTAGATCATCTTCTTGGATAATGAGCTGAAGTCGACAGGAAGTGACCTTGATCGAAGGTGGGCCATAGTGTTTCCCACATCATCGACACGAGATAGAGGAACATAATGTTTGTGAATCAGGATCAATAGAGAATCAGAGGAGGGTCGAAAAACTGCAGAGGTCAACTTATCTTGAACATATTTGCGACATGACACTGGATTTGACAGTATTTGACATCAAAATATTTTAGGTCATGATGATGAGGCAGAGAGCAGATGAGTGGTCAAAAAAGGATAACCCAAACCCATGGAGGCAAACAGATAGCAAGATGAGATGTCCCCAACCCGACACGAATGTAGACAAGTGCCATGTTCAATATTGACTAACCCAAACCCATGGAGGCAAACAGATAGCGAGATGAGATGTCCCCAACCTGACACGAATGCAGACAAGTGCCATGTTCAAGAGCGACATACTACCGACATGACGATGATACTAGTTTCATTTTTCCCCACCATTTCTGGTGAGTACCCCAATTATTTTTGAGAACAAGCTTGAAGGGGATAGCATATGCTTGGGATATAATTTTTTCCTTCGGAAAAATCCAACCTAGTACATTTAACGAGCCCTAGGGAGGAGGAGCTTGAGTATCGCCATTATGACAGAGTCCGATGTGATCAGGTTTTAACGATTTTGAAAAAATAAGAACTCGACATCTTTTCATGTTTAGAGAGTTTGAAAAGATAGCAGAAAAGTAAAGTCAAATATTCCCATTTCGTAGATAGTTCCTCATATCCGAAAAGGTAGAAAAATTTGTCCGAGAAAACCTCCTACTCGCGATAGGCTAGGGTATTCCTTTGTCGTAAATAATCTATCCTAGTCCAAAAAAGCGGTAAATGTATACCGGGTAGATGTCTTTTTGCAGCCAATTTAATGAGATCAAAATGAAAAGCGACTCGACAATATTTTCATGTTTAGAGAGTCAGAAAAGAGCTGAAAGATGACTCCAGTAGTGAATTTTTTGTGTTTTTACCGAGTCCGAAAAATTATAAAATACAACTTGTATCGTCATCCTAGTCATGTGAAAACCTGTTGATGCACAAGAAAGCAAGCGTAAAACCCATTTTTTGACAAAATATAATAAAATAATAGAAAATTAAGCTTCAAAACCTAATTTGATCTTAAAAAGTTATAAATATGCCAAAAATAGTAAAAACATATTTACTTTTACTTTTTACCTCTTGTGGAGAGCAACAGTGAGTTTTTCCTGTGCAAACTTGCGGCGATGATTGTGGACAATCGAGTGCATCATTTTAGTTCTCATTTTTTCCAGGTAAGAGGCACTCCCCTTAGCTATGTTTCAATCCATTTTTTTATAGAATTCCACTGTGATTTTGGATCCCTGAGGGGATATTTGAAAATTTAGGGCTCGCCCAATTGGCGCAGATATCGGGCATGGCGCCAGTTGGCGCGATTGTCAGCAAAATAGTCGCGCCAGTTGGCGCAACCTAAATTTCCACTCAATTTTTATGAAAAATGAATCAATCATCCGAATTTTTTAGAGTTCAAGGGATCTAATAAAGTGTTTGTGACCATTTTGGTGCAGATACACAGTCACAATGGTGATAGAATGGAAAGAAAGGGACCATGGTGAAGAAGACGAAATGGCCATGGAGAATGATGCATGTATGAATGCTCTTCGGGATTGCGGCTTAAAAAATTTCTTCTTGACACCATATCTCAGAGCACAACCCAAATTACTGCAATACTTAATCAGCATTTGGGACGAGAATGAAGAGAAGCTTCGGCTTCGGGACCAAGTATTGGAGCTCGAAGTATTCGATGTTTACTTCATAACTGGATTGTCTCGGAGAGGTCTAGTCCCAATCATGATAAGTATTAGGCCCTCAAGGGAGAAAATTTCAATGGTAATGGAGAGAGTGTGCCCAGGGGCACAGACAGGATCAGGAAGCGGGAAAGTTGACATCCACACAATTCCCGATCTAGCACTTAGGATGGTGCTCCATACCATTATGCAGGCTGCAGGGTCGCAGGCACCACATGAGGCTAATAAAACACAGATTTTCTTAGAATCTGAATGCATGAAACCGACATTATTCGATTGGGCGACTGCCGTAACAATGAACATCAAACGGCAATTGACAAAGTGTAAGAAGGCCAAACTGAAGCAGTTTGGGTATGGATCTATCTTGGTGTCATTCATCCTTGAATGGTTACCAATCTTCTAGGGCTAGGGGGCGATAGTTGCTGAGCCACCATTGAGGGAGCCACCGATGGCTCGATGGGTAGCACTCATGCCCAGATCAGGAGGGGGCCAGCAAATGTCATGGACGCTTGAGTTCTTTGTACGGCTTCGGTGACAGCTGATCGTCATAGAGGACTGGACCTATGCTGGTACTGACTTCATGGGAGACCCAAATCTTCCACTCCCAGAGGGATAAGACTGGGACGAGGAGCTGGGTAAGACTCTTTTTGATTTTGAGTATTTTATGATTTTTTTTGGATATACATGCATGTCTTAAAAAATAATCCTATGTGTATGTAGATGTTGGTCTAGAGAGGCTCGTCGGCATGTCGCCGATCGTACGGAGGACCTCGCTTGCCTATGACCCTCAAGGTGAGGGTGGCAAGGGGAGTGAGCTAGTGCAGAACTTGGAGGGAATCGCCCGTGGGATCCCAAATTATGCTCGTCTAGCAGATGTCCCATTGGCTTATCAGAGGCACACCGTGGGGGTTCCTAGTCGTCGTCATCATTTATTGAGGTGATTGTTGTGGGCAGTGACATGCTACCATGAGCACCATGCTGATTAGTCATCTAGGCTTTTTATTTGCAAATTTTTGAGAGACATGTTGTCTCTCGCTGTTAAAACAGGCATGTCTATTTTTTGAATTTTATGTGATGCACACAAACTACAAACATTTCAACCAATATATATATATTTTTGGATGGATCTTTTTTACATATGATGATGTTTTTTACAAGTTGCGTAAATGTCTATCTAAAAAAATGTTAGCTACTGCATCCGTTAATGCATTCATGTGTCTGGGTATATGTTGATATGTAATGTAATCAAAATTTCTTTCCAATAAATGAATAAATAGATACAGTTGTAAAATGGATGGGTTTCTAACTAAGTAATGACCATTGAGTTGTAACACTACAAGTTGTCAATCCAGATATATAAGTAATGCATGAATACTGAGGTTAACAACCTTGCTTAATAATTCCAAAATGACACTATACTCCGCGACATCATTTGTGGTAGACCCTAGACAAACACCTTGCAAATTAACTAACTCACCAGTAGGATTTTAGATTACCCAGGCTGTTGAGGAAAGATTCCTGGCACTGCGGGAGGCACCATCCGTGAAACTGAAAAAAGGAGTAATAGATATCTACACAATTAGGAAGATCCAATTAGCAGAAAGATGCTTACAAATCACACCACACCACACATGCACAAAAATGAAATCACTCACTTATGTACACACACCACACAAGAATAATTCAAGCGTAGTACCTCTTGAGGTATAACCCATTTCTAGGCTGTGCTAGAGGAATACCTTCATAGTGGATTAGCTCATAGGCCCCATTTCTTAATACTTATTTGACAATATAGGGTCCATGCCACATGGTCTGGAATTTTCCCACTCCAATTTTATCATGTGCTTGGTAGTATAAGAGGATGAGGTCCCCTTCAATGAAAGAACATGGAGAAACCGATTGATCAAAATGGGCTTTAACCTGCTTTTTTTGTGCCTCAATAATCAAAGCAGCTAAGTAGAAGGTTTCTTCTAGTTGTTCCAGATACAGGAGACATTATTCCTCCAGGGAAGTGTCGGGAAATAATTCCACAGCTAACCTCAGTGAATGGATCTCACATTCAACCAGGAGAGTCGCTTGCAGACCATACACCAGCTGGAAAGGTGTGAATCCGGTTACGCTCTTTACAGACATTCGATAGGCCCAGAGAGCTGAGAACAATTAGAGATGCCAATTGGATTTGTGAATACCAATATTTTGTTGAAGCATCGTGACCAGTACCTTGTTCACGGCCTCAACCTAGCCATTCGCCTGGGGGTAGTATGGCGTTGAGCTGTCAAGACGTAAGCCCAAATTCGATGTCAGTTCTGCCATCATGTAATCCCAAAAATGAGTGTCATGATCAGTCACAATGGCTTGAGGAACTCTGAAACATGTAATTACATGGTTTAAAATGAATTGAGCAGTTGTCTTACCGTCGGCAGCTAATGTAGGCATCGCCTCGGCCCACTTAGTGAATTAGTCCACGGCAATTATTATATAAGCATGCCCCTCGTCCAAGTGAGGGTTACATGTCATAAAATATATGCCCCATTTAGAAAAGGGGCCTACGGTAATGACAGGATGCAAAGGTAGGGGTGGCGCACACATCTTGCATAGAAAGACCTGGCACGCATGACATTTTCGAACTGCAACAATACAGTATTTGAATATAGATGGCCAAAAGTAACCCGCACGCATAATATTCTGGGAGGTAGCATATCCGGACATGTGACTGCCACAGGCGCCACTGTGACAGTCATTCAGGACTTTCTCAACCTCTTCCAAGGTCAAGCATCAGTGGAGCACAGAATCAACTCCGACACGATACAATGTATCTCCGACAATGCGATATGGTTAAGATTGATGCCGAATGCGACATCGAGCATCCTTCATCAACTCAAACCGGAAAGTGGATGTCTAAAGGGACACGATGATGCCACCGTACCATGGATCATGAGTATTGATAGAAAGATCATTTCATCTGAGATTTTATCCTCGGACTATGATGGAATGAAGTCTATCAGGAGAGAGCAGATAAGATTGGAAAAAATCAATGATTTCATCGATTTGGCGGTGGTGAACTCCAAATTTAACTCCTGAAGGATTACAATCCATTTGGAGTACTTGCCCCCCAGAAATTTTCGAGACAAGATATATGTCATGGGGTTACATTCAGAAATCACGATTACCATACACAACAGGATGTAATGGTGGAAATGCTGAATGACCTAGACCATGGAAAGTGCCAACTTCTCGGCGTGGGCATATCGTGTTTCAGTGTTGAGAAGATTCTGAGACAGATAGTAAACTACATGTTCATTCCCATCATCGTCATCCTGTACTAGAACCATGGCTATCATGCTAAAAGCGGTAGCCAAATAAAGGGTGAAATCACGATGATAGTCAGGAGGGCATATTAACGGAGCATTGACGAGAAACGTTTTAAGTTTATCGAAGGATTGCTGAGAAATCTCGTCCCAATGGAAGGGAACGTCCTATTTCAAAAGTCACGTAAACCCCTTGGCCACTTCTGCATAGTTTGGAATAAAGCGACGTAAGAAGTTATCTTTTCCCTGAAGACTCTGAAGTTGATGCAACGAGGATGGGGATGGGAGGTTAATGATGGAATCGACCTTAAGGGGGTCAAGGCAAATTGATTCTTTGGAGACAATGAATCCCAAAAGATGACCAGAATCTACACAGAAGACACACTTGTGAGGATTGAACCTAATATTGTAACGTCTGTTGCAGAGAAAAATCTGGCGGAGGTGTTCAGGATGGTCCTCACGCTGAGCTGAATGGGCCAGCAAATCGTCCAGATACAGCTGAAAAATATGACTTATGTCATGGAAAGCATAGGACATAGCGTGTTGGAAGATGTCTCCAGCATTTTTTAAACTGAACGAGAGCTTCTTGTAAGTGAAAGTACCCCACAGACAAATAAAGGCAGTCTTATGTTGATTAGCGGGTAAAATATTAATTTGATTATAACCAGAGAAGCCATCCATGAGGGAATATATCTCACTCCCCACACAGTCATAGATGGTCTGATCTATAAAGGGAGTGGGATAATTGTCCTTAGGATAGGCCCAATTGATGTCTCGGTAGTCAACACAGACCCGTATAGTGCCCTGCTTCTTATCTACAGGGACAATATTAGAAACCCATTCTGTGAGGGGAATTGGATATATAAAGCCCGTGTTAAGAAGTTTTTCGACTTCTGCCTTTATAGCTACAGCCTTTTGGGGATGCACTGGGCGCAGATGCTGATGCATGGGCTTCGCACCTGGATAGGTGGGAATTTCATGCATGACTATACTGGGATCAATCCTAGGCATCTCTTCATAGGACCATGCGAAAACATCTCTAAATTTGTGAAAAAGGTTCGTGTATACTTGAATCTCTTTAGGAAAACAAGTAACTCCCACGTGAATGTTCTCAACTACCCCCGATTTAACAGAGATGTTGATAGGCATGGTTTGCATGATGTTACTCAGATTTCCCTCTAAAAGAGCCTCGCGAGTCAATATTGGTGTTTAAATAGGTGGAGTGGGAACCTGAGATGCAAAGCGCTCTAGACAATCAGACATTGCCCCCAAGCCGGGCATTAACGAGGAACGATGATGATAATCGCTCCACAACAAATCTTCAAGAGACATCATTTCAATGATAGCTTCATCAGAGGGGAAGAATTATCTTAAAGGATTGGGCGAATCTGCATCGCTGAGACAAGGGGATTGAAAATATACATCTAGAGCCATGCTCAAAGGAGCATGTTCAGGAGTAGGAGGATCTGATGCAGCAACAATCTTGCAATAATTGATCTCAACTAGAGTCAAAGGCATCGATTCTCCAAAATAGGTCACCTGTTCAGGCGAAGGGATGATCCAAGGGTCTTCTGACCGAGAGATCATGTTAACTTGAATGGTGTGTGGTGGTGGTGCAGGAAAAATACCGATGAGGACGGGGTCCTTGAAAAGACCGGGTCCTACACTGTCGGAGGGATTGGGGATCTGATCCATGTAAGGTATGTTGTTCTCGGAGGATGAGGTGAAGAAAGACAACTGATCAACAGTGATGATCTTGCCCTCATGAGAAAACTTCAGAAGCAGGAAGAGGGTGGATGGAATGCATAGCATGGCGTGAGTCCAGCTACGACCAAGAAGAAGATTGTAGTTGACCTTGGCGTCAACCACTTATACTTCTACATTGACTATCTTACCCTGTAACGTGATCAGTAAACTCTCGAGAACACCCAGGAGTTTTGATTCCCGACCATCAAATGCCTCTAGGGCATTGGGGGATGAAGTAAGAGCTGGAGAGCCAATGGCCTTCCAGCAGGCAGATGACATAACACAAATGGAATCACCTTCATCCACAAAAGCTCTGTGGATGTTGAGGCCATTGATACCAACTTGTATAATGAGAGCAATTTGATGCAGAAGTCGGGGGAAAAAATTTTCCAGGCCGAAGGTGAGAAGACTAGAATCGGCGGGATCAATTCCACCGATTACGGACAACAGATCTTTCCGTTGTGATGGGAAAATTTGAAGCACTTCCAACGCGAACATGGTGGAAGGTGCTTGTGCTAAATCCTCAACAATGTTGTAGTGCTGAGTGGCACGAGCGTTTGGTTTATAGGAAGATTTTCGCAGAACATTTTTAGAAGGTGGACTTACAACTAGTTCAGCGCTGGGCTTCTCAATTTCTAAGGGACCAGAGACAGGTGGGGGAGGTGGGCCATCAACTAATTCTTTCCCAACTACCTAGCATGGTACAGCATAATCCTTCGAGCACGTGGCAATTGAAACAAGTGCAGCACCATTCATCATAAAAACTTTGGACCCAAATGGTGCAGATGGTGAAGGTTGTTCGACCATCTGGGTCTGCTGAGATGGAAATGGTTCTTTGAGAACTACCGGAGTCCCTTTGGAGCCTTTTAGAAGTTGAATAACCTCAGATCGTTGGAGAAAATATTTGGTATAATGATCTCCTTCACAGATCAGGAAGGGTACTTCGGTTTGTGTTGGGAACCATCGTCAGCACGAGGTTTAGAAGACTCTAGTTTTGGGGCATCGGGTTTGGATTTGACTTTGCCCTTCTTCTTCCCTTTGGAGGTATTTTCCACAGGATTGGCCTGAACGGCATTGACCTATGCAGTCTTACCAGAATTTGGAGAGGCGGGAAGGGAAGAAATATTGGAAGAATTTGACTTCTACTTTCCATTAGAGGACTTCCGAGAAGTTTGAGAAACAAAACCAATAACACTGTCCACTGATGGTGTAGTTGGTGCTTTAGAGGTCCTTGGCCACAGGGAATCATTCAAGATATCATATAGCGTGCCGGACTGAGAGTACACCAAATCAAGGTACTGGGCACGAGCAATGGCTTGTTCTTCGGTCAGACATGCCCCCATAGCAATATCTTGAGTGATCTTGTTAACGAAGGAGGTAGTGAAACAATGAGTTAGAAGCTGATAAGGTATATCAAACTTGATCAGTCTACGATGACATCACCACTCATGAATATGATTAGATATGTGGGTGGCTTTATCATGCTTGAGAGAAGTCAGGAGATGTGTCCCGGCTTCGTAACGAACTGGTAACTGGAAATGTGTCAGAAAATCCATAGCTAACATATTAAAGTCTTGAAAGATATCACGGGGTATTTCTATATACCACTTAGTAGCAGCACCGGTAAGAGTACGCTGGAAAAGATGTAGACGAATTGAATCATCCACCCAAGAGTTCGAAGAACACCATAGATGGTAGGTCATGCCATGAGCTTGGGAGGCTTCTCCAGCGTTACCTTCAAATTTAGGACAGTCACCAGGCACCTTGGTTGGAACTGGAGGCCAATAAGGATTGTGAAGAATCAGATCATTGGTCAACTTAGATACATCTGGAAATTACAACGTGGCAAGGAAAGGTAACTGAGGATTGAAAGGCATACCAGGCCCTCGATAAGGACCTGTAGTTGTACTCCACCCTGGTTGAGCATAACTTTTCCCCCATTGGTTCTGTCCTAGAGGATTCTGACCATAAGGGGTATAAGCCATATAATTGGGTTGATACGGTTGCTGATAACCAGTGTAAGGGGGTTGATAACTAGGATACTGACCCTGATTATATGTAGGCCCCGTTTGAGCAGTGTATGGATTTGACTGCTGAGTATAGGTATAGCTTGGTTGTTGAAGGTAATAACTAGAACCTTGGGGTGGGTTGTAAATCAGTCGAGATTGACCTTGAAGGTAATAACCACCTTAGGGTCGAGAAGATTGTTAGTAAGTGGGGCCTTGCTGAGCCTGATAAGTTGGGCGCATAGGCGGATTCAACAGCAGCATAGAATAAATCAGCTATTGAGCAAGGTTGACTGGATGTGCAGGTTGGCCTGGTTGAACAGGTTGACCTGGCTGAGCGAGCTACCCTGGTTGAACAGGTTGACCCGGGTGTACAGGTTGTCCTAGTTGAACAGGTTGACCTGGCTAGTGAAAGACACCAGGTTGGCCCGGCTGAGCCAGTTGACCTGATGGCGGGATAGGGCTAGGTTGTGCCTAATAAATAGGTTGACATGTGGCAGGACCATAATATGGCCTTGGATGTGCAACATTCAGACCGATGGGAAATTGAGGTTGCTGAGGTTGCACCATAGGTTGGGAAGGGTGGATTTTACCCCCAGGACTGTACAACGGTCCAGGTTGATACCCCGGTTGGCCTATGGGTCCTTGATGTTGCCCTGGTTGGACCACAAAGTGAGGCTGTAAAGGTTGACCTTGAGGGTTTTAGGATTTCCCTTACAGACCATACAACAACCCCTGCTGACCCGAAGGTTGGCCCTATAAGGGTTGTCCTTGAGGGTCATATAGATCACCAGGCTAGCCCAAAGGTTGACCTTGGAAGGGTTGTCCTTGCGGGTTGGAAGATTTCCCAGCCTAGGCAGATAGAAAACCTTGGACATACTGATAAGCCTCTAGAGAAGGAAAACGTAGAGGGTTTCCTTGCTCATCAAGTTGATATGGAAAACCATAAATAGGGTTACCATTCGGTCCATAATGGAAAAAATAAGGATAGTTAGGATCTTTGGAGGACTGAACAACCTCGGAGTTCGATGGCTATAAAGAAAACTGATACTCCTCAAGAGATATATTCTTTGGAATAGCAGATGCTATGTAGATGTATTCAGGAAGTGACGAGGTCCTGATGGACTGAGTAGTAACAGTGGGTGTAGATGCGGCTACGCAGGAAGTAGGCCTAACAGGTACTGATGTGACCTGGGGAGATGACATGAGAGGTGTCGATGGCGACATCCCTAACGAAGGTATAACCGGCCTCATGGACGGAGTCGATACTCCCATGGAAGCCACAATGACCACTATCTGACTTAAGGATCTATATCCTGCTGGAAGTGAAGGACCAGGCGAAGACATGATGGAAGACTCAGGGTTGTTTTCTGGAAAAAGCTGGTAATATTCACCAGATGTAGGAATTTCCTCACTAGGAGAAGGACTGGGTGAGTCCATATCTGACCCTGCCACAAGATATTCCAAAAGACGTCGAGGACTAGGAGGTATAACAGCAGCTAAAAAAGGTGAACCCGATTTAAGAGGAGGGAAATATTCCCCTACTCCAAACCAAGCGTTGGATAAGGGCCAATTGAACTCAATTGGTCCTCCAAAGGGAAGTTCAGATAGAACTGGGCCCCCGTCAGGAAACTCAGAGACAATAGGCTGCTGAGGTTTAGCAGAGGATTGAGAGACCTCTAACGAATCGTCTGTGTAAGGACTACCAGTAGACGAAACTGAGGGTTCCTCCACTGTGATAGTAACGAAAAGATGAAGAGATAAAAAGAAAAGCACACAGGCTAAAACCAATGAAAACAATCAAACGACCAACAAACAATCTCTAAAAGGGCATGTGATAATAGGTTATTAATTTTACCACATTGAAACTTGAGAATTTTACCGTTGCATGTTTTAAGAGTCGAGAAATGAGTAAAAGGCGACTCTATCTCTTTCAATTTGGAAACAAGCATGAAAGGACAAGCACTTGATGATCCTTTCAGATTTAATGAGTCAGAAAAGATCGAAATGGCTACTCTGGAACTCTAGGCAAGAGGGTGTACCAGATATCCATGAACTGCAATATACACCCTGGTTAAAAAATGAAAGAAAAATCAACAACCAAGGACTTGACGTACACGCAGGCAATCTCCCCGAATGTTGTGTCTGATGTATCACGGGTATAAGGCGGCAGACTCGGCTTCCTATGTATAAAGGATAGAAAAATAGTAAGGTCTCCCTTTATATATGTGATGGTACGGGGAGCACAAGTCTGTAATAGTGCTGTCTAAAGCCAAGAGGCGAACGACAACTACTAGGTTTAATGATGTTGGAACACGTCACTAGCCTAGACCTCTAAATATTTCATTAATGTTTCAATGCTTCCTTAAGGTAAATTGAATAAGTTTTAGAGTTGATCTTCAATTATGTTTCAATTTCAGGCCCTATCGAATGTTATGTCTCAAAAATCCTCTAAATGCACACTACATGCCACTACAAATCACTTTGTTCGATGAATAGCTAACTACGAGAAGGTTGAGAGCTTTTCAAACAATAACAAAATGATCACAAAACAACCACTAGTGTCTCTAATGCACGCTAATGAAACTAAAATCTTTTCCTTTTAGAGTTATATAACACTAAAAATGCAGAAAAGTTTTCAATTTACACTAACTAATCAAAAGCAAAAAGTTACTTTTTTTGTATTTTTCAATGTTTTGAGAGAAAAAAGCACTAAACGAAATGTAAACCTAATAAGAGACCAATTTGAGAAATGATAACGAAAGAGTAAAGACAAGCAAGTTCACTCAACACACAATCAGACCTCAAACTGATGGAGAAATCCTTCAAATCAAAGAGGAATCCCAAAAAAAAATCAAACGAACCGAATTATCTAGGCTCGAAATGAGACAAATCGAAACTTGAATGAGAAAGAGATCAATCACTCAAATAACAAAATGATACGATAGAAACCAACCAAACGAATGCAAGGAAGCAGAAACGAAGTTGACTGAACAAGCGAAAACCAAAAACTCCTATAGGAGGCTCAACGCACAATAACACCTAGATGTCCTTGGGCTAGAATGTAAAACTGAAGGTAGAGAGCAAAGAACCAGAGGATGGAGGTCAAACACGGTCAACAAGGACTTCAAGGCACTCAAACAGTCGAAAAAACAACACCAAAACCAAAAATTAGACTCAGAGGGCTCAAAAACAAGTAAAGCCTAGCACCACACAGGGTTGGCGTGACTGTTTGGCTACATCAAGTGCCAAAACAGGGTTGGCGCAGATGCCTAACTAGCAAAAAGCGCCAGCTGGCGTGACTGTTAGGCTAAAAAGTGCCCTAATCAAATTTACTAATGACAGAAATGAAAAAGATCAAGCAAAGAGTAGATAAGGTATGGTGGGAGCTAAACATAGATTCTATACCAGAAAGAGACAGACCAGAAGAGCAAATCAAGCAGATAGAAGCCAAAAGAAATCGAAAGAGACAAGACAAACTCCAATCATCTCCCTAGTAGAGTCGCTAGTTTGTTGGACAGGTAAATCCCCGCTGCAGATAGAGGCGATCCCTACTATCCCAAATCGGGTCTAGCAATAATCAGACACGCAGTGACGCAGGTATCTAGTTACAAAAATGACAAAACATGATGACTTGCCTACCTCAAGTCCTACACCATGGTCATCGAAGAAAGGATGACGCTTCCCATCCTCTGCTTTGGCAGATCACGATCCTTCCGCTTAACACGTCTGAACACCTGCACACATGCGAAGAAACACGACAATACACAACACAGAATCTAAATCTTGTAACCATACATCAGTCAGAGAGGATGTAATTCATTGCATCAAAGACAAGATACATGAATGAAACCATAAACAAAGTCACTTATCATTAATCATAATAAAAGAAAGATACAACCCAAAGCTCTAACGTTGGATCTTCCTTCAGCGAGGTCAACATTGGAGCACGTCTCAATGAAGCTCGTCGGAAATGGGACAAAGCTCTCTCTCTTTGGCTTGTCTCTCAAAGGATGTCTGGCGATAGTCTCCTTACTATAGATTCAGCTCTTGCTTCTAGCTTGCTAAGGGAAAATGGAAAGCCTATATAAATGGTGGAAGGGGAGTTGGGATCCCTAAAATTTTGGGATTGGCCCTATCCTCAAGGAAGCTTCCATGATAGGTGGAAAACCACCTCCCATACATGGAGATCCGGAGCCAAACTTCCCAACTCATTTTAGAGACTCATTCAGGAGTTTGTTGGAATCAAACTTCCACCACTTATTTTTAAAAAACAATCCTTATTAAGCTTGGTGTGAGAAATACACTGGGACAAAGCGCCAGTTGGCACACCCTCTTTGGTAGATTTTCCCCATTGGCGCGAGGGCTGAATTGGCTAGTCGCGCCAAGGCCAAAAGATCAGTCTTTAGGGTTTTTCAAAGGAAACTTTCTTCAGAGGAATGATTGCCCTTATCAAGGGGGATGCCATGAAAGTGGTTTCAGGTTATTTCACTGCTCACAGGTCATGGAAAATGTCCTCCAATGTGTGAGATGGGGGATTACAGGGACGGTGACAAATTACTATGTAATACATACCTAGAATAATTGTGACTATAAATTTATCTTATTGATTTTAGAATTCTCCCTGTATTATCTACGATTTTGCATATGTTCAAAATCATCTCATTATTTAGTCTAAATAAACTATGAAGCAATGAAAAATTTACATTTGTTTCACATTTAAATTGAGAAAAATGTGGTAAAATTGACCATAAAAATGTTTGTGAGTTTGATAAAATTGGTATGTTCAGTTGTAAATATTATTTGAAATTCATCATTCATGATTTTGTTTGAGAAAATGAATTTTAATATTATGATGAAATTTTGTTAAAAGGGATAATCAAGAGAATCACACATGTGTATAATCCAAAGTGCATGTTACGATAAAAGCTACCCTAAGGTCTGGGTTGAGGTACCTAACAAAGCGGATGTCATATCATCACAAGAAGCACTCTAATTATCAATTTTTACGCTTGAACTAGAAAATTGATGATAGATGACCTTACTCGTTTGTCCTTCATTTGAGGTTGATCCCGTAGGGTGCAAGCCCTCTACTACTCCTCATGCTCCAAAACCTGCAAATAAATCAAGTAAAAGCACAAAAACTAGTTGCACAACATATATGTCCTAGATGTCAGCATGTCCAATATATAATCTCATAAAAATAACATGAAATAAACCATTCAAGATCATTCGACATGTGTATGAGACATATAGCACAAAGACATCAGGAACATGACAATACTTCTTTTATTGATAATATGTGAAGATAAAGTGGAGAAATCACTTGAGATCTGCCATGGCTCCAAGCAAAACCATCCTCTGGATCCGTCCAGCCCTAGCCTCACAAAGCTTCTTCCATAAATGGTTCACAAAGGATGTCACATAAAGTGGGGGTGATCATCACAAGGAAACAAGGGTTTCCTGAACCTGTGAAGTGCAGAAGGCACAGGGAAATATCAGACTTGATCAGGGCTATAAAATTCTATAATATCAATAGCATTATCTCTCTCCTCTCTTAGGCCATTCCCTTGAAGTGTATTTATACTTCCTCAAATTAGTTTTTTTAGTTGGGGAATAGTTAGGCCATAGCCTGGGGTAGTTAAGTTATAGGAAAAAACCATAAACCCTGCCTCATTAGTAGGATTTTTATATATTTTTTAATATTTTAAATAGCATACGTGGGTTAGCTATGGATGGACCCGCATCTGCACGTGGAAAAAACTGGATAGAGTCACGTATGGATTTTAAAATACTATTTTTTAAGAAGTGTGATCAAGTCTAAATGGAAGGGCTACCCTAGGCCAATGCATAATTCATCAAGTATATAGAGGTGATAAATGATGCTATAACATATTCCCCCTAATATATGAGGCCAGAAGGGATACATGATGACTCAAATGTATTATGTGCATAAGAAAGAATCTTGTGAGGACTAGAGAGGACTTCACCAGATTTCAGCCAGCCAAAAACCAGTGATAGAAATCATAAATATAGCTGATGTTTGAGGTGGGCATACCCATGCTCAATGAAAGAAAATAATTTCCACATATCAAGTATGGAGCAGATCCAATATGTATACAAGTATAGTTGAACTGTAAAGTACATAGTGAATCATCTGCTCACTGCCCGGAAGTACAAGTCAAAATCATGTGCAAGTATCACATATAAAAGAATGATCAATGATGCTACAAAGATATCTGATCACTAAAGTCACAACTGAATCTCCAAGTACCAAATCATAAGTGGTGTAATAATTGGTACAACATGTAACTCGGGTGCCAACATATAAGCAAGGAAAATTTTAGGGGCTAATATTTGTAGATGGGAAAATTTTTCATGCTTTCTCTAAAATATAGATTCGACAATTCCCCTTTTGTCTAGAAATGATAAGCCCAAAATTTATAAGAAAAAAATACTTTACCTTAAAAATTGTCAAAATTTTATAGATACTATATAAAATCATTATAAGTATCAATATTTTTACTAAAATATCACCAATCATTTTATAGCATGCATATTATGGAATAGTAAGATTCGCCAAGGTTTCTAATCTTTAAGATAAATTTCCATACTTAAAATTTCCCCTGCATATAAGATGTTGTTTTGATGAAAATGCAACATATAAGGGTGGATGGTGTCACTAGCAGAAAACTAGAGCTATCAAAGTGAAACAAAACATGCTGATGCAAACCCGAGATCTTCACCAATCAGCATGGAACAATTCTACACAATGGGAATAAATGAGCTGAGGTTGACCATGTGAGAAATCATTTGATTATTGTTCATTGATGTATATCGTTAACAAACGCGAGACAACTCACTGATAATGATGATCAGAGTCAAGATGCCCCAGTGAAATCTAACAAGTGCGAATAAATGAGTTGAAGCTGAAAACTTGAGAGAATCTACCAATCAAGAGACATTGGTGTACTCTCATTTTCATATAGCAAAGATGTCTTCCACTGATGACTGCAAACCATAAGGTAATGAAAAAAGGACTCTAGAACATATTCCCAGAGCAATGAGTTGGAGTCGATGGGAAAAGATCAGCTGGAAGGAAGGCATTAAGGCATCCCACATCAATCCAACACGAGTGTAACCCGCAGGCCAATATATGGAATGAATCATACAAGAAAAGTGAAGTAACCAACCTGAAGTATGTTTCCAACATGCACAAAATGTTTCTAGTGCATGACAGAAACCCTCTCAACCAAACAATAATGAAAGTTGACAAATAGGTGAGATATCCATCGATAGTGTCAAATGGAAATCAAGGTACTGCATGAATCCCATGTGTGATAATGTAAGCTGAAGTCAAACACAAGGGAAACCACTCAGTCAAATACCCATGATGTTGATCAAATTTTGAGCACAAGGTCACCTATCAATTATGTAAATAGGGCCAGGGTGTCGGTCTAGGTTTTCTCTTAGAGAAATATCTCGAAGTCAATAAGAGACAAACCCGATAGCAAGAAGTCAATAGAGACCTTCTCAAACCAGCAAGAGAAAAGGAACAAATACCTAATGTGATAGAACAAGACTCAAACAGACTGGGATTTCTGACTGAAAAATGAGTCAAGAGACACCACAAAAAGGCTGACTCAGGTTAACTTCCATTGAACAAAAGCACAAATCATTTTGACTGTGGAAACTAATAATAACTTTGTATAAGTTTGTCATGCAGGAGGCATAAACAAACCCTCCATATAATTGGAAGAGATAACCAACCAGGGGAGTACTAACTCAATAAAAAGGTTATGGCTTCTCCTAAGTCAAAAAATAAAACCATCCCAAATGGAGAAAATAATTAGATTTTTTTTCTTTGTTCAAGGGAAACACAATTTACTCTTTAGCTGCTATCAAATATGGAAGTAATGTCTCATTCTCGCTCTTTTTCAATTTTTTTTTGTCTTTTTCATATTTCAAAGCCTGAAAAAGAATAAAATAATTCCTATAGTACAATGAATAGAACGAGTGTCAGTAAATAGATGCACTAGTTCCTCGGATAGGGACAATCCTATGCTCAATGTAATGTGGTGAAAACTGGCAAGTGACACTGAGAGGAATGCTCCATCCATGGGTAAATGTTGCAAGTTGTGAAGGCTAAGTGATTGCACAGTTTACTTTGCAGAAAGACATGGTCAAAATATGGCTTAAACATGAGTCCAAATAAATCTAGATAAAGGACAATATATACAAGTGGTCAATATGCAATGCAACAATACAACTCAACAACAAAATGGGAGCCTCTAAGGTATATGGAGAGAATAAAGATAGTGAAGAAGAAGAATAATTAAGCTTCAACAGATAAGTCATGGCGTGACTAAAGAGGACTCTTGAGCCTACACAAATTTCAGCATGGGTGACAACTGATAGCGAGGAAATAACTACGAAGCCCATGTAAAGGATGTCTCTACCATCATATCATGATTTAAAAATCGGCAAGTGAATTTGGTTAAATAGTCATAATATGAGGGGGTCGACCTTATGGCAAGATTTCAGAATGGAGGCTAGTATGCATAAGTGTAATGGAAAGTGAATTCCCTAACTTATATGCTAGTTCAAAATCAAATACCTACCATCACAGGTTAGCAGTCATGGATCCGAAGAAAAAATTGGAATTATCTCAAAATCACTAGAACGGACCTGAAAATAACTTTTCCCAAAAGTTACAAGACAAAAGGTTAAACAATCGTGAACAAATTATAAAAGTAAACACAAGCAAAATTTGTGAAATTTTTTTGAATTATGGGCATTAATAAGCCTTTTGGACTCACATTTGGTCATTTGTGTTGTGAAAAAATTGAGAAAGTGCTTTGGAGAAAAAAATCCCTTCCTTGCAAAGGGAGCAATCGTCCACCGAATCGATCCAATCAGTGAGGTAAGCCTCATACTCAGCTTGTTCATCAAATTTTTTATCATTTCAAGAAATATTTTACGATTTTCACCATAGAAATATATGTTTTTTCTGAAACCCTCAGCATATACGCGGGTTCGTTACGAGGAACTTGCGTATAGACATGGCTGTGTCCGAATGAAGTCACGTATGCGCAGAGAGGAATTTTAAAATTGATTTCTAATTTTTTAATGGATGATATGATTCAGGATAGAAATCATCTAGAGGGAAATAGATCATAGTACCATTGATAATGAGGTTATGCAGGACCAGGTATCCTTGGATATCCTTTTGGTATTCAGATTATTAAAATTCTTCAAAACGCTGAATATGAAAACTAACACAAGATTTCTCAAGATGTTAGTGAATTATTGGGATCTGAATGAATATTGCTTCATGATAAGATCAAATGGCATTAAGAATTGAATTTGAAGACATCTATGTCATAACTAGACTCTCTCGGAGAGGGGAACCAGTTAAATTGCATGGTAAGCTCACAGGAGGGCTTAATGTCGAATACTATATTCAGGTTTACTTTGTTGAGGTTACTAAGAAGGTCGCGACATAGATCCCAATTAGAGATGTGCGAGAAATGCACATGAAAATCCTCCTTTTCACCATTGTTAGGGTAGTAGGATCAACATATTTACACCAAGCCTCACGAGGAAACATGAGTCTAGCAGTGGAATTTTTTACCGTGCTATATGATTGGTTAACAACCTTATTGGAAAATCTGAAGAAATAATTGACTTCTATCCAGAAGATCAAAACAAAGCATTTTGTCTATGGTACCATTCTCTGTACATTCTTCTTTGAGAGAGTTCCAAGGATTCATCCCAAGATCATCTCTACCATTAGTAGCCCTCGTGATCCATAGATAGATAGATGAGCAAACTTGATGAAGAGACTGGGGGGTAGTGAGGTTCCCCAGACTACTTGGGATAATGAGTTCTTCCTGTGGTGGGGAGAACAAGTCATCTCAGTAGAGTACTATCCCTATGCTAGGATGGATTTAAGAGCAGATCCATATTTGGTTCTTCCACCCGGTGCAGCATGGGAGGCGATTGGTAAGATAACACAAATGATTTTTGATTATATGATTTTTTTTAATTTTTCAAATTATTTGAAAATGAAAAATGTTTTTATTAGGAAAATATGACTTTCAAATTTTTATGATCATGATGTAGACGTGGGACCAGTGAGGCTTGAGGGTTTCCCTAGGCATAGGTGTCGTGGAAGAGAGGCTAATGATGCTGTAGAATACCCGGGGATAAACCTCCATGATATTTAAAGAAACTTCGATAGTTTGACTCGCCAAGTACCTATGGTGGCCAGAGAGCATCTCCTAGAGGCTATCCAGAGACGAGTGGTTGGAGTACCACGTGATTGGGTGTGGTTTTTCTGCTGTGTGGAAACAGCTATAGTGTTCTTCCAGAACAGCTCTCATGGACAAGGCCCTCATGGATATATTTTATTTGATCGGATGACTGTAATATTTTTTTATGATAGACATGATTAGGCATAAGCCCTAATTTTGTAGGACATGATGGTCTGATTTTTGTATATTTTGAACACATTCTGATATACATACATACATACATATATATATATATATATATAGCGATTTTATATCATGTGATTGTCCCAAATGTATAATGATGAATGATTTTTTTGATATTTTTAAAGTATTGAATGATTAATATGCCAATCAAGTGCTTGATTAGGAAATGAGTCTGCCAAACAATTATCTGAACGAGGGATGTGAATGAATGTAATATATGGAAATGAACGTTGTAACAAACACACTCTCAGAAATAATCGATGAAAAAATGGGTCTCTCACACGATAGGTGTTGTTTAATTGCAAAACCACTAGTTGCGAATCCAAGTATACTACTAACGAATCAAGACCGAGAGATATTTCCTCTGAGAGTATCTTGACAACTGCAGTGTACTCTGCCACATTTTTCGAAGTAGGACCAATACATACACCCCTTAAGACTAAAAACTGACCATATGGATAGTGAATTACCCAAGCCGCAGAATCAAGATTCTGGGTATGTCTACTAGCACCATCAGCAAATCCAAAATGACTCATCTCATACAAAAACACCTACCAAAGCAGATCAAAATCATAAAAGTCACATCAAAAATCGATAAATAGACATGTACAAAAATAAAATATATACAACAAAGAAAATTCTAGGTCGAAGCCTAGGCATAATACTTCTTCAAAAACAGCCCCTTTCTGGGCTCTTCCAACTTGTTTATGTCAAAATAAACCAAGGCATAAGCTCCCCTTTTCAGGAACTTGTTAACAATAAAAGGGCCATACCACATGAATTTGAACTTACCTACCCCCAAGGCATCCTTGTCTTGGGCATAAACCAAAACAAGGTCACCTTTATAAAAAACCCTAGGTTTGACCACCTTATTGTACTGAACCTTAACTCATTTCTTATGAGCCTCATTCATCGTAGTTGCATCTCGTCATTGCTCATCGAGATTTTCTAGATGGACAAGGCATTCTTTGAGACTAGAAGTGTCAGGAAGAAACTCAACCTCTAGCTTAAGGGAAGGAATTTTGCATTCAATAGGAAATATAGATTCCAACCCATAAACTAGTTGAAATAGAGTGAAACCGATTGTAGTCTTCATAGACATTCGGTATGCCCAAATTCCAGGGTACAAAATTATGTGCCAATTGGATTTGGATTTATCAATTGTCCGTTGAAGGATAGTATTCAAGGACTTGTTTACGACTTCAACCTACCCATTGGGTTGAGGATAATATAGAGATGAATGATCCTTCTAAAAACCCAATTTGAGAGCCAATTCAACCATCATATTGTTCTGAAAATGACTGCCATGGTTAGTGACAATCTCTTTGGGGATACCAAAGTGAGAAATGACTTGGTTGAAGAGAAACAGGCTTGTTTTCATACCATCATTCGCAAAATTAGGCATAGCCTCAGCCCACTTCGTAAAGTAGTCTACTGATACGATAATATAGTTATGACCCTTTGTCAAAGGCGGTTTACAAGTAGTATAATCAATACCCCACTTTGTGAACGGACTAACATTGACAATAGGAAAGAGCGAAGCTAGATGAGCACGTATCTTTCGAGCATAGAATTGACAAGGATGACACTTTTTGACCGCCTTAACAAAATCTTTGAAAATCGAGGGCCAAAAATATCTTGCACGCAAGATCTTTTAGGCTGTAACAAGCCCAAATAAATGACCACTACAAGCTCCATTATGGAAATCATTCGACACAACCTTAGCTTCTTCGAGATTCAAGAAGCGTCTAAGGATCGAATTGACCCCACTATGATATAGAGTGTCACCGATAATAAGATAAATTTTAGCTAAGTGACACAACTTTTGATGCTCGTATTCTGAAAAAGCTAAGGTAAACTTCACAGTCTGGAGATAAACAATGAGATCTCCATACCAAGGATCCTGTGAAGAAATGATTAAAAGATGTTCATCAGGGAACAAATCTTCACAAAAAATCTCTTATCCACCACGAAAATTAGGGATCAACTCTTCAAATACCAAATATTTCTTGGATTCGAAAGTCAGGAATTCAAGATCAAACTCTTGCAAAATGATAATCCGTCGATTGTATTTTCCCCCAATCATTCGCCTACTGAGAAAAAATTGAAGTAGATTAACTACTGCCAAAACATAAGTTTTGCAAAGAAGGATATAATTCCTAAGACACTGGAAAACATGGACATTTTCCAAAGCTAATTTCTCAATTTGAGAATATCGGACTAGTTCAGGACCCACCAAGCCTCGACTATGGTAGTAAACAACATGCTCACAAAGAGCATCATCTTCCTGAATCAGAACCATATCGATGGTAGATTATGTTTCAGCGAGATACAAAAGGAAGTCTCTGCTATAATCATATGGAATCAGTAATGGAGAAGAGTTCAATGCCTTTTTCAAAGCATCGAACAAGCATTGATAAAATTCATCCCATAAGAACAAAACTCCTTTCTTTAACAACTTCATAAATCCTTTCGTCACCTCAGCATAATTCACTATAAATCTCCTTAAGAAAATGGCCTTACCTTGTAGACTTTGAAGCTAACGAACTGAATATGGGTGAGGCAATTTAAGTATTACCTCAACCTTGAAGGGATCTACCTGAATCCCTTCTGTATACAAAATGAATCCTAACAACCGACCAGATGTGATGGAGAAAACACACTTATAAGGGTTCAACCAAATTTTTAATAACGACATCGTTCAAAAACTTGATGAAGGTTTGAAGGATGATCAATTCTATTTCCAGAACGAGTAGCTAAATCATCCAAATATTCTTTGATAATATGTTTGATGTCGTGGAAGGCATAGGACATAGCCTTTTGGAAAGTAGCTCTAGCATTTTTAAGGCCAAAAGGCATATTTTTGTAAGAAAATGTACCCTAGGGGAAAATAAATGCAGTCTTATGCGTATCTTTAGGACGTATAGTAATCCAATTGTATCTTGAGAAACTGCCTATGAAGGAAATAATCTAATTTCCCACACACTCATCAATAATTTGATCAATAAACAGTTTGGGGTAATTATCTTTAGGAAATTCCTTATTCATATCCCTGAAATAAATGTAAACTCTGATCTTTCCTTGTTTCGTGTCCACAAGAACTAGATTCGAAACCGACTCAGTTAATGGAACGATGTATATGAAACCCGCCTTTAGCAGCTTCTCAACCTTGGCCTTGATAGCTGTATCCTTCCTAGGGTTGAACAGATGAAGCTTCTGTCATATAGGCTTAGGATTTTTGTAATTCTTGATCTCATGCTGGATAATAGATGGATATATACTAGAGATTTCCTCATAATACCAAGCAAACACATCCCAAAATTCTTGAAAGAGATCGATGTAAGTCTGAATCTCTTCAAGGGAAAAATTAGCTGCAATGAAGACATTCTCAATAACGTTGGGATCTCTGGAGATGTTCATTGTGTTAGTAGAAACAATTACAGCCATGTTCCCTTTAGCAAAAAACTATTCTAGTGCTAAGGGGTTCAAGACTAGGTGAACAAGAGCAGAAGACTGAGGGCTAGACAAAATTGTTTCAAATTCTTGCAAGTCTGGTAAAAAGTAGGACTGATGATGCAAATCATCCCACAATGTTTCTACACAAGTCATTTCTTCAAGGATGGCCTATTCATATGGAAGAGTGGTATCAAGGCAATCCTAAGCAGAATATGAACTAAGAGTCCAATCCAGGGTGACATCTCCATCCAAATCCTCTGTTGAAAGAGAAACTGGAATGGATTCTTGGATTTTGTAGAGTCAACAATAGATTGATAGGAAATCTCAGTTGCAGGCATAGGAATTCCATTCCACCCACTTGACCTTCCTCTAATGTGGAGGTAGGAGAAGGCAAGGTCCAAAGGTCCGAAAAATAATGAGTTCGAAAGAAATATATTTGAGTATGAACCCTGGAGGATGAAATAGCATGAATATGAACCGAAGGAGGTAGAAGATCAAAAGTAACCATCAATGATGTATATATTCCAACCCCCAAATTCTTAATAGGTTACTTGGTATCATTCACCAAGGGTATAGTCGAGTCAATAGAAGCATCTGGATCTATAGGAGAATATTCCATCTGGTCAACAGTGACAATCCTCCCTTTGTGGGGAAAACAAAAGATGTGAAATAATGAGGAAGCAATATCATCCATCTCATAAATCCAATTTCGCCCCAACAGAAATTTTTAGTCTAAATTTTTATCAAATATTTCATCCTCAATATTAACATGTTTACCCCCAACACAAATGGGTAAAGTTGGAACAATATCATGTGGCCTATGAGAATGACCATCAAATGCAGTCAGAAGAGTAGCTGAAGGGACATTTGAAGGAGATCCAATAGCCTTCCAACATGAGATAGACATCACACACGCGGAAGCACCCTCATCGACTACTATTCGAAATATGTTGATCTTTTGATATGTAGACTTAATCTGAAAATCCATATGATAAGGAAGTCTCTTCTTAAAAGCTGACATATCAAATGTGATCATAAGAGAATTTTTTGGATCAAAAACCCCAATGGCAGTGAGAAATGCACTCCTTTGTGTTGGGCACGACTATAGTACCTATAACGCAGACATGACACAAGGGCTTTGAGCCAAATCTTCTACAATCAAATAGTTCTGGGCAACCTTGGCACTAGGATTAATCATCGTATGCTTTGTAGACCCTTTTTACATCTGAGGTATAGGCTCAACTGCAGGCCTCTCGATATGGAGTGGCTCAAAATTACTAGGAGCACCTTTTACTTTCGAAGACTTAGCTTCGCCAAAGTCACGAGATCTCGTAGTGATATCAACATGAGCACTCATCATATATACATTCAATGAATATTCCCCTTACTGTTTCCCCCCTGCAGGAGTTCTAGTATTCACATTCGCACTAGCAAGCAGTTTCTTCCCTTGGGGAAAAGGGTTTGTCAATACAGCCTGAGAGTTGGAAGAAACCTATTGAGCCAACAAGCACTGAGCATCCTAAATTTTTGGGTAGAGGTTAGTAAGATGATCTCTGGTGCATAACTTGCATGGAAGCTTGACCTTCCTCTTATTGTCCCTCTTACCCTCTCCAACACCGTCGTTGGATCTATTCGCATTTCCCTTCCCATCTTTGTCTTTATTCTTACTATTTTGTCCCTTATTTTTCCCATTGGATTGTTTATTTCCTTTGGGGTTAGAAGCCTGAACAACATTAATATTCAAGGGATGAGAAGTAGTCAACACTTACGGTGTAGCCTGACTAGAAGGAGAACAATGTAAAGAAAACTGTTGCAATTGATTTAGCAGGTTAGTCGTACCACTATCAATCATACCGATAAGTCCGTTAGCATGAGGACCTGGCTTCATTTTGGCTAAATCTAACTTGGAATGAAGAGCATCCAGAAAAATCTTATTAAGGACCCTATTATGAGAATAGATCATTTCTAACTGTTGAGCCTTAAAGATAGCATATTCCTGAGAAAATAACCCTGAAAGAGATACATCCTTTGATATTTCTAGCTGTAAGGATTTAATAAACCATTCGAGAAAGAACTCAATCAGAATTTGGGCTTTGATGAGCCTCTTCCTTCTCCTCCATTCCTGAATATGATCAGAAATGTGAGTTGCCTTGTCCTGCTGAAAATGGCCAGGAGATTAGTCCTGACGTCATAATAGATAGGAAACTAGAAATGGTTCAGAAACATAATAGCCAACTCACGAAAAGTAGCAAAGCTACCCCCTGTCAGCTCAATGTAACATTTTTTAGCATTCCCAGTTAGGGTGCATTGAAATAGCCTCAACATAATTGAATCATCAAAAAGGGATTTTGATGAACACTATAAGTAGAAAGTGGTAACATAGTCAGCTGGATCCTCACTGTTCTTCCCTTCAAATTTTGGAATATCTGAGGGAAGTTTAGTAGCGACGAGAAGCCGACCCCACCTATACCGAATAGGATCATTCGTCAATTTTGATAGATCTGGAAAGTTTAAATTTTCCAGGAAAGGTGAGTGCAGAGGAGCTTGAGAATTCCATCCCCCATAGGAAGGATTCCCAATATTTGAAATGAATACCCTTGATTTTTTGAGGCACCAGGCTGTTAGAGATTGTTCATAGAAAATGTTGAGCCATAAGAGAAACCTTGTGACCCACCATTTAGAGAGGGACCCCCTCGCATCATAGGGTTACTATAAACAAGGATATTTCCTCCAATTAAAGTTTTAAATGAAGATTAATCCCCTTGATAAGGGTTACAAGCATTAGAGAATGGAGAGAAACCCTGAAAATCACCTATAAAGGGGAAATGTACATTCCCTTTTTGACCAGACAAAAGCTTACCCCCAGCTCTCAACCCTGTAAAATTAGGGTTCCAGCCTGAAATATCATTGAAGCTTTGACCTCCGTTGAAAGGATTGGATCCTTGATTTTGAGAGGTGAAAGGAAAAGATCCTAAGGAAGGGTTTGAATGAGGAATGTGCCCACTTCTGAAGGGGAACCCCTGAAAATAAGATGACCCACTAGCCATTGAAGGAATCAACACAGATACAACAGAAGAAACAATGAAGGATACATAAGCAATCACACTAGATGGAATTCCAAAAGAAAAGGGACCAGAATGAGAAGAAAATTATTGGGTGCCCCCACTCATAGATGGAATAGAGGTAGATATAAACATAGCAACACTAGAATTTATTGTTGAAATAACAATATTACCTACTTCTTCAAATGAAAGAGGAGTATGCACACTTTCAATGCTCATATCCGAAGCTATGTTCCCAGTCATGGCCATCGAAATAAAGGGATAAGGATGGGGGTTAGTTGGTCTCTGAGATGCAGGTCCAACATACAAAAGAACATCTGGAAAATTTTAAGGAAGAGGAGATGAAGGAGTACCTAGAGGTTGAGGAACCTCTTCCACTTCAACTTCTTCCACCGAAAACAAGACTCTAGAGATGAGTGGAGTACTCCTCTCTACAATACCACTAGTACTAGGACCACCTGCAGAAACAAAAATCCCAGAGGGAGGATCACTCTCCATTGCATTAGAAACTATTGGATGAAAATCACCCACTGAATTGCACCTATGCCTTCTTGAAGAAGGCTTGACACTCGCAAGAGAAAGCCCACAAAGCCTCCTCAATCGAAGAGGTGATCAGTCAACCACTTTTAATAATTATGAGATTAATTAGACTCAAAAAAATTACGAATCTATGGAAATCTAGGAGAAAAGAGCACACTCTATCAAAATTACTTAAGATACAACAATCAAGAAGCCTTCAAGTATTTCAACTCTGAGTGATTACGACTAGACACAAAAATACAAGAAAGAGAGTAAAAGGACCTTTCAAAAATAGTCTAGGGTAAGTATGCCCCAGGCCTACTAGCGAAGGTAAAAAGAGCATTTACGTTGACCTCCTGACACAAGCCTTTACTGGTGCAAGTACCCGAGCTTCGCAAGGGCACCCTCTAGAAGTACTAATGAAAGTGATACAATGTTTGCCTCAGGTACCATAGGTATTCCCCCCCGCAGTCACCTACGTGGTCCCTAGGAAATAACTAAGGGCACCAATCTGTATCCGCAGTCAGGCGGAATGGTCTTAGGTCAAGATTCAAAAAATAGGAGAGAGGGTGTCTCTCTTCTCTTCCTTCACTATCCCTTGCACTTAACTCTCTGGAGGTATAGCTTTCCCGGTCCACTTAACAGAATTGGATTTCACTCATTAATCAACTTTATATGTTTGACAGTTTTGAGTGGCCTTGGAGATTTAACTCTCAACTCACCTATTCCAAGGCCCTATGACCTAGACTAGTTGGTGTATAATTAATGACAACGCAAAAATGTCTACTTCATTTCAGTTAATCTCTTGATTTTAAATGGTTGTTACTTAAGTCACGGGTAAATGGAGATGAAACTTATGATGTTTTTCGACACAAAATAAATCAATAGAAAACCTATTACATGAAGATGCAATTTTTTCCTTTCGATGAAAATAGATATCTAATTGGGTTCTATGAAACTATTAATAAAAAAAAAAGACTTTTTTTCTTTTCAAATATCACTCTTCGCACACTTTAGAAAACTATCAAAAAGACTAAAATTCTCAATGGGGCAACTAATTTGAAAACTACCAATGATATGCAAATCTTAGGACTACTCACAAAGGAAGCAAAAGAGAGTTTCTAAACAAGATTGGTTCAATCACTTTGACAGTCAAGTAGAGACAAACCCCAACAATAACTCCTTTGCACACAAAAATGACAAAACGAACTTGATATAAAAACAAGAGAAATCCAAACAAGGACTCCTTTCGAAACCAAGCAAATGAACCAAAAAATGAGAAACTAGCAAATTTCTTCAAAATGGATGAAAAATGTGAAAAGAAAACCAAAGAAAAAGTAACAGAAAACAAATATGTTTTTTGGCCTTTCACTTTTAAGGAAACACTAAAATTTCAATGAGACAAGCAGAAAACTACCAAAGGTAAAAAATCAAGAAAATGAGCCAACAAGGAAACTTCCAAATGCACAAGCCAACTATGCTACTTTCATAATAGGACTCAAATGAAAAAGAAGAAGTAACGACTTAAGAAACTGAATTAGAATAGTAGCACAAGCTTCCAGCAAACAAAAAATTCAAGAAACCAAAGAAAGACGACTTTAAGATTCACTAGAGAGATGATACCAAGAAACAAGAAAACCAAGAAAGTTAAGAAGGCAGAAACAAAAAAGTAAAGCAATGCATAAGGCAAAGACGAGAAAACTGACAAAGGCTCACTATTCTGAATGGTCACCAAGAACTCCAAAAAGAATTCCTAGTGCTACAACCGCAATTGAGACTTCACCAAATAATCAAAACCCTAGAATGACTAGGTCTTCACTTGAAAAAAAGAGGAACTGACATACAGCCACAAGAATCACAGTCCAAACACCTAAGAGGTCCCACAAGGATGACCAACCATATAAAGGAAAGACTTAGAGGGCCTTAAAATTCAAAAATTCAAAATTATTGGGCATACGTGGATCCAGTGTGTGCAACACGCATGTATACACAACTATACCAAAAGAAAATTGTGTATACATGAGTTCTTTTGGAAAAAACAGAAGGTATACGTGACTGTGTACAAACAAAGTAGTGTATATGAAATGAAATAAGGAAAAAATAAAAATCCAAGCCTAATCCAGAAGATCGGGACTTCTGCATGGCTGGGAAAGGAACCTACTAGATTGAAAAAGTGATTAAAATATCAGGGAACCCACTAGGAAGATAAAAACAACCCAAACTACGAATTACATGGATGTAATACCCAATGAAGTCGCTAATTCTATTACGGGAAAGAATACCCTAAGGTTTGGGTTGACGTACCTAACAGAGAGGATGGCATATCATCACAAGAAGCACTCTAATTATCAGTTTTTATGCTTGAACTAGAAAATTGAGGATAGCTGACCTTACCCATTTTTCCTTCGTTTGAGGTCGATCTCGTAGGATGCAAACTCTCTACTACAATTCGTGCTCGAGAACTAACAAAAAAATCAAGACAAAGCACACAAAATAGTTGCACAACATATATGTCCTAGATGTCAGCATGTTAGCACATATAATATCATAAAAATAACATGAAATAAACCATTCAAGATCATTCAACATGTGTAGGAGAAATATATCACAAATACATCAGGAACATGAAAATACTTGTTTTATTGATAATATGTAAAAATAAAGTGGAGAAATCACCTGAGATCTGCCATGACTGAGATCTTCCACAGCTCTAAGCAAAACCATCCTCTGGATCCATCCATCCCTAGCCTCACAAAGCTTCTTCCATAAATGGTGCACAAAGGATGTCACATAAAGTGGGGGTGATCATCATAGGGAACAAAGGGTTTCCCGAACTTGGAAAATGTAGGAGGCATAGGGAAATATCAGACTTGGTCAGGCCTATAACATGCTATAATATCAATAGCATTATCTCTCTCCTCTCTTAGGCCATTCCCTTGAGGTGTATTTGTACTTCCTCAAATTAGTTTTTCCAGTTGGGGAATAGTTAGGCCACGGGATGGGGTAGTTAAGTTACAGGAAAAAAATTTAAGCCTCGCCTCATTAATAGGAGTTTTATATATGTTTTAATATTTTAAACAACATATGCAGGTCAGCTATGGATGGACCCACGTCTACACGCGGAAAAAACTGGGCGGATTTTAAAATATCGTTTTTTAAGAAGTGTGATCAAATCTAAATGGAAGGGCTACCCAATGCAAATGCATATGCCATCAAGTATACATAGGTGATAAATGATGCTATAAAATCACTCTAAGTCATGTTTTTCCAAAACTGAAATGGGTAACAGAGGAAACATTTGATCTCATTACTTGTTTATTAAAAATTAACAAATTAAACTAAAAAAAGGAAAGAGAAAAATAACTAAACTAATTATATTCCTAATATATATAACCGAGAAAGCATATGACTAAGTATAATCATACTTCCAGTGAAACCCCTCTCTCAGTTTTATTTTTTCACTCATGAAAAGGTAAAAAAACAGCAAAAATAAAACTTTAGCTAAATTATAAAAATAAAAATTGAACCTACTATGTAGATCTAACAAGTTTTGAAAAATATATATTTTTTTAAATTATTACCTTGAAATTATTCCAACCATATGCCTACAGGTTAATAAAAATCATCATGTATTTCAGTGAATGATTGGAAGAAAGTCGAAGAAAAAGGAAAAATCAAGTCTGATTTGCATGATATATTTTTAAATATTGAAGCCTGGTGAACACTTGCAGAGTCAAAAATATTCCTGAGTAGTGGAACTTCCATATTTTTTTCAAATGGATCAATAAAGTATGGGTGAATATTTAAAATATTTCAAGAAGTGTTCCATTGCTGGCTAGAATGTAATGATGCACTCTCAAGTGAAAAAAAATTGTGAAGAACTAATTTGAAAATCAATTATAAATTGGTCAAGCATGAAAAAATAAAATTTCAAAATAAAAAGTAGTTGATGTCATTTCCTGAAATTATGGAATTTATTTTAATATACTCTAATCAATGTGCCTGATGAGTGTTGAGAGCTTGAATGCTCAAAATGGCAGTACAACGTATTGAGAAATTCAAAATTGACATTTGAGAGAAAATCAAATTGAAACTGAGGGAAATGTAAATTAAGAAAATTACAATTTCCATTAATGTTACAAATAATGGTAAGACATGGTTGGGATACATTTGCAAATATTTATCTCACACAAGTATCAACAAAAATTATAAATTTAAACTCGTTGTTTGCATTTTTTTACAGGAATGGGATGATTTCAAGATTATGATCCAAAAATGGAATTGCATATTCATAGGAATAAAAAATTGGGATAGGTTCTTGAATACCAAAAATCACTATGATGATTGCATGTTTGAAAACTAGATTGGAATTGAATCATTCCTTGATTAAATTTCTCTTTATCTTCAAAAATATATCCATCTAAGGAATTGGGAATATGAGAGTCAGACAAAACGATTTCTGAAGAGGAAAGAGGTTGAGTATTTTCATTTTCCAAGTCATCATCATAAATAACTTCATTAATGTTATTTTCCTCTGAATTAAATAAATCAGAACCAGGAAAGTAATTGAATACCAAATTAAGAGAATCTTCAGGATTATTGATTGAATTATTGATTAAATTTTTTCTACCAATATCAGAAATTATTAATTCATTATTAATATCAGTTCCTATGTTCTCTGAAATTAAATTTGTATTTAAAATAATTGTTGATTGATTATGAATTAAATTACTATTGTTAAAGGTATCAGGGTAGAGAGAAAAATAGGAAGTTGAAGATGTGTACCTGAAGGTTTCCTCATGCATAGGCAATTCAAACAATTAAATATATACAATTCATATTATTCATATATTTGATTGATCTGCAAATTGTTGTTGAGTTTCTCCATTATTTGCAATTTATTATCAACAAATTTTGAATTAATTTCAACAGTAGACTATGGGTTGTTTACATTCTCAGGTTGATTAAATTTCTACCAATTTAATAGTTGTTGATTGTTGCTAATAGATTGTGCATTTTGTTGAATTTTCTACTTGATCAACATTATGTAATTTTAGAGTAGTTCTGGCATAATTCTTAACATTTTTAATTTCAATTTGTGAAAAAAAGTTGTCATTTTGAGCAATTTAATCATTATCAACAATGGATATACTTTCTGGTTCTTGATATGTATTATAGAATAGAGACACTAAATGTTTGAACCATCCAATTAATTGGAATCAATGAGGAAATATTTGGACTGAAATTGCATTAAAATTAATTTAAATCTAATATAAAACATATCCAAAGTATCACCTTCCATCCTACACAATTATTCTAACTAATCACACACCTTTTTTTAATCATATTCCTAAAATGCATGAAGAAAAATCTTTGAAAACTCATCCCAACTACGTACGAAGGCAACTAGAAGTGATATTCACCAGTATTTGGATTTTCCTATCAAAGTAAGAGTGAATATCATGAAAATAATATCTTCATAGATACTAAAATTATCACAACTTAAAATAAATTGCAGATAACTAAAATAAGATGTCTTACCATTATAACTTACTTGAGATAGTATCTGGACTACCTTTATTGGAGTGGTTTTCAGATGAGGTTCAATAAAGATACTCCAAGGAATTATTTTAAGTGGAGCCATAGTAATAAGATAAAATATTGAAGCACAAAATCTTCAAAGAAATAGATTTACTGTGACCCTCCTTCTAGCACCAAAAATGTTAATGGTTTAAAATGACTATGTCAACATTCTAAGGGATACCACCTTGTCGGGAACTTAAAACAACTCCTTTCCCATTTGGAATGGTGGTTCTAACTAGTCAAACTGGGTCCAATTGCCCTCTCTCTATCTTTGTTGGCTTAATTTATGTCTTTTATTTACTAATAGAGAAGAGACATCATATCAACCCTCTTGTTGAGCTCAGGAAAGGAGGTGATCCTTAAGTTGATATAGGGCTCAACCAAGCCACAACTAAATTTTTTCACTTTAATAAGAGGACTTCTTAGAAATGTAATGATTAATATAAATGCAAAATAATTCTAATATGCAAGAAAAAGGAAAGATATTTTAATCCTATCTTGATTATTAATATGTAAAGCTAACCTAACTGAGAGGAAATTAATTAAATGATTGGGATTTTAGCATGCCTAGTTTTAAGTGAATACATGGTTAATGAAATAGTTCTACTAGCTGATACTATAATTACCAAAACATGCTCTATTAATAAACCTATTAACGGTGAATGATTAACCAATAACATTAACAAATAGTTTACTTAATGTCAATGGTAATTAAATCAAATTTAGATAGCATGTTTATGAGTAAATAGTTACTCAGAAATATTATTTGAGTATAACAGAAAAAGAGAAAATTAACAACATATCTATGAAGCTAATGAACTATGTAGCTAATTCAAAAGAACTCCATCTTCACATTAAACAATAGTGCTCAACATGAGTTTTTTATACACAGATCTTCCATTAAAAAAAATGAAATTTGCATTAAAAAATAATAGTATTTCAAATGAAAATTTATAAAACCTGGTCTATTGATCTATTCCTTGATTTGAACTCCAACAATATTTCTCAAATCATAAACATGACCATTAAAAGAAAGAGTTGAAATAGTGCAATTGTTGCTCCCAATATAAAGCCTAGAATTGAAAAGATAAATCCCGATAACCCAGAACTTAGTTTTCTCCCCTCATCTACAACTAAAAATCCCTTACAATAGTGCTTCAGAATTCATTAGGTGAAGAGAAGAGGAACCCCCTTTAGCATTCTCTAAAATTCATATTTATAATTACAAACGAAAATCAAAATAGGGGAATTGTTTGGAGAATAAATTTTCTCCCACAATTGACCATAATTATTTTTCCTCTCTTACTGGAGAAATTCCATTGATCCAAATCTTCTCTTCCTTAGCCTTCCCACTGCTCTCCTACCAAAAAAGAATACAAGTAAATTAAAATGCAAATAAAAATCCAAAAATACCAAATCTAGGAAAACAAACATCTCCAATCAAAATTTGACTAAATAAATAAATCAATAATTGTGCTTCCCGTTGACCCTTTTAAATATCATGTTGATCAATTAGAACATAATCGAATGGATTTGAAATCAACAAAGGCTTTGAGGAAATGAAAATGCAAAAACTAAACTCAAAAAATTAGATTTGGTTACAAATTCATAGTTTAATTTTTTTTCCTAAATTTTAGACTTATTTAGTGATCGAATCTGGTCATGAAACCACTTCATAAATATTTTCCATAATTATATATATCTAAAGAGTCATCCCAGGCTTCATTTGGGCAAGTAAAATACAACTTATGAGCCTCCAAAGTTGAAGTGTCAAAATTATCATAGTTCTAGAAAATCTCTACCTCAAATAAAATTAATTAAAAATCTAACTCTCATTAAATGTACAATTAAAATTGATTAATTTGTAATTAATTATAATTATTAAATTAATTATATAAAAATTACAATTTTAACTAAATAAAATAAATCAAAGTAATTATAAGCTAATTTATTCATGGTTATTAAATTAATTAACTAAAGTTATATTATAATATAAAAATTAAATTAATCAAAATGGTTAAAAATATAAATTGTTTTAAATTAAAATGAATTAATTTAATATTAAAATCAGTATGGGACACAGGTCAAGATATTAGTGGCTATTTATTTATGAACATGAGCCTTTGTAAATGGAGGGAGACATTTCTGTTAAACGTATTGGTCCAACCTTTTTGGGGATTATATGTGATAATCCCCATGCAACAAAATTATCATAACAAACCTTTTATACAAGCCCATTGGAGGCATGACCTCAGGCTGTAACCTTTCAATCCATTAACAAACAAAACAAAACATTAACAAAAAATTTCTAGCTTTAACCTTTTATTTCAACAAATAAACTCATTTTCCTTTGATAGCAGTAGTTGAATTATTTCCAAATGTTACATTATTTTCTTTCTTTATTTCATTAAAAGACATTAAATTATATTTATCGCTTGTCATATAATTTGATCATTCACTGTCAATGTACCACATATTTTCTTAATATCCTACATACAAATCGAAACCACAACTTTCATTTTCTATGGTTTTCTTTTTCCATACCTTGGATGTTGTTGCCTCTTGTTCATTCTTAAGAGTTTGTCTCATTTTTCTTCTACATCCAGTCTCTCTATGCCCAAATTTATTGCAAAAGGAACATTTTGTTTCATCTTTAAGAGTTTTTTTTTTTTTTTTTTTTTTTTTTTTTGTAAATTGGGAAGTTCTATTCACATTAAGTATAAAAATACAGTGTACAAAAAATCCTCAGAGGCTGAAGGCCGGAGTCAAACACAATCGCTGTGTCGAGCCCACACTCAGGGAGTGGGATACAGGGGAGAGATACTGAGTGGGGGAGATAGAAAAAATAGTATATCTGAAAAATACTAAAGCATTCAAGGAACTGGAAAAAATATCTTTTGATCTTAAGAGCTGAGTGAGCCTCATACATACAGAAAACACAAAAAACCAAGAGAAGCTGAGAAATTTATGGACCCGAGGGGAGTTGCACATATTCTCCGTCATTGAGATAGTCCTCCACGCTTATAGGGTGATCCAGGGTTCCCTCCTCTAGGTCGAGAAGATTGCGATGGGATGGACCAGCCTCTTGTGGGTTACCCTTTGCTTGAATTTCTTCCTTGATTCTAGGCTTCGTCTAGTGCTGCTTGACCGAGCTACGTTTCAGCAAATTGTAGTGAGGGGAGGAGTTGTCTATGAAGCAGAGGTGGTGAAACGCCCTCACATAAGCTTTCAATTTTTTAGACAATGCATCCATTTTCCTTTCTAGCTTCTTACTCACATTATTTTTCTCCTGGATCGCAATTGCCAGTAAATTTTTGGTGTGCCAATGCAGATCAATGGCATGGATGTAGAGATTTTCACAGCTCCTAGTAAGATCGGGGTCTAGAATCCATCAGAATGCATTGTCCATTGTTTCCAAGGGGGTGGACCTGTGACGGGAAGAGGCTTATGCTTCCATGCTAGACAAAAGCTCCCGCACCAGCTCCGTTGTGTTCTCCGCGAAGATGCAAGAAGCATTATGAGCAGAGGTCTCCGCCCTTGTGACCAGATGATGGGATGGATTCTACCAGTAAGTGTGGCGACCGCGGCGAGGCTGGGGAGGAGGGTGGCAAAAACAGGGGGCCATGGAAGACTGCTTTCTTAGAGAGGTGGAGGGAGGTGGCAGGAGCAGGAAGCTGTGACTACTACGCGAGGAGAGAGGAGATCCCAACAGAGGGAAGTAATGAGGGATGAAGGCTAGGTGAGGGGAATTTAAGGGGATGGGCCAAGGGGAAGGTGGAGCGAATGAATAGTTATTTCGCATGCGGGCAAGGGTGATGAAGGCTGGCTTGGAGTAATGGGCTTGTGTGGAGATGTACCAGGGAGAGCCACCAAATCGGTCAATCGTGAGAAGGAGCACTGTATGCAAGGTCATCATGAATGATAGGTGAAGATGGTACTGACAAGACCAAAGACTTTTGAAAATCCTTTTTGTTAATGTTTTTGCAAGCGGTTTTTACCATTGGTGAATCAATTGAGTTCTAGGCATGAGAGACAAGTCTTTCCGAGGCCTTGACCCCTTGGTTGGCAGGGTAATCCGCCAACTTGTTTGCCTCACTTCTGACTATCATGAAAGAAACCCCTGTCACCTCCACTATACTGGCTTTGATTTTATGAAGGATTTTGTTGATACGCTAGTAGTCAGAAACATAATCGACGCTACGCCCTTGCTGAAGCTTCTTTCAATCTTGGGTAGCAACGTTGGAGTCACCGTCTACAAGAAGGGGCCAGTAGTTGTTGTGTCTGGCAGTTTCCAATCCGTGAGCCAGCGCGTGGAGCTCCGTTGCATTATTAGTGGTGTGCCCCAAATTTCCATAGTGAATCTAGAGGGTGGAGCCCTGAGAGTTACGAAAGACTCCTCCGAAACCGACCATTCCTGGGTTGTTCTTGGATGCTCCATCATAATTGAGCTTGGTGAAATTATGATCGGGAGGTTGCCAAATGGACAGAGGAAGGGAGGGGTTAGGGTCAATAGGGGAAAGGGTGCAAGATGGGGAGGGGAGGTTGAGAAGGGATAGGATTTTGTGTTCATCCACCGAGGGAGGGTGAGAAGATTTCGACAGGTTGGTAGTGGAGGTAGATTCACGCAGAGTGCATTTAATTCTGTAGAGAAGTTATTCTTCCTTTGAGGCCTTACTTTTGAAAATGCGGGAGTTCCTTTCCTTCCAGAGGGCCCAGCAGATGATGTTAGGGAGGAGGTTCCAAGCTAAATTGATTAGGGGCTGATTAGAGAAGGCAGGTCGCCAGTTCTCCAGAGAGGAGTGAATGGAATCATGAATGAGATCGGAGGCTTTGAAGACATGAAGGAACCGGGACCAAATGTTGGAAGCAAAAGGACAAGTGTTGAGGATGTGGTTGGTTTTTTCTGAGTTGGAGTGACACAGCGTGCACTCGGAGGGTCCTATGAAACCTTTCTTCAAAAGATTATCCCATGTTAGAATTTTCCTGTGCATGACTAACCATAGAAAGAGTGTGATTTTTGACCAGTGGTTCTTGCTCCAGAGTCTCTACCACTTGCGGTATTGTGGGTCTGGGGTGGGACTCTGCAGGATGTTGTAAGCTTCTTTGTTATTGAATCTCCCTGTTGCATTTGAGCCCCATTGCAGAATGTCCAATCCTTCTTCCTTTTGAATTTTCCTGCTTTTTAGTTCCTCTGCAAGAATGTTCATCAGTTGGTGGAAAGGGATAGGGATAATGTCTTTGATGTCCACCCATTCCCTCCACTTGGAGACTTCCGAGAGTTTCCAATAGTCTTTGAATTTGTGTTTATTTTGAGCTTCCAGCTGCCTTCTGGCCGGCATGTAAATATCTGAGTCAAGTTTAGGACATTGCTCCCATGCATCCACCCATAACAGGGCATTCTCACCATTAAATATCTCCCAGAAGTTGTAATTTTGAATGAGTGATCTATTGTCCCATGCCTAATTCCAAATAGGATAGCCTCTAAGATTACCTCAGAGCCTAATAAGAGATTCCTAGGGGTGCATGGGGGCGTATTTGGCTTTCGAAAGCAAGGCCCAAGGGGTGGAAGGATTAGTGAGCCAGGGCCACCAAGTCTTGGTGCCCAGAGCCTTGCCCAGGATGCCTGGATCTCGAAATCCAAGACCGCCCTTTTTCTTGGGCAAGAAAAATTTGTCCCAAGCCACCAAGGTCCATTTTCCATTGCTGGATTTTCCTTTCTAGAGTAAATCTCTTTGAATAGCTCTAATCTGGTTCAAGATGGAATGGGGAGCAGCGATGGCAGAGAGCTAGTACAAGGGCATGGCTTGAAGAACAAAGCAAACAAGGACTAATCTACTCACGAAATTGAGGGAGTGAAAGGTCCAATTGGAGATCTTTTTCTTGAGCTTAGAAATGAGGGGTTCCCAGTTCGAGCAGGCTAGAGGTTTTTCCATTAGGGGGACACCCAGGTATTTTGAGGGGAAGCTACTTTTCTGGAATCCCAAGATTCTAGTGATGTGGCTTTGGATGGCAGTGGGAATGTTGAGAAAGAATATTTTAGACATGAATTCATTGACAGAGGATCTAGAGGCTAAGGTGAAGTCATCAAGAATTTTGTGAAAAGCATGGGCTTCCTTGGCTGTGGGGCTTCCCATGAGGAGCATATCCTTCACAAACTGCTAGTGGGAGATGGGAGGGAGGGGGGGTAGAGATTGAGGCCTGAGATAATATTGCTGGAGGAGGCTGCAGAGATGGACCTGCCTAGACCCTCAGTCATGATGACAAAGAGGAATGGAGAGGGAGGATCTCCTTGTTTGATGCCCCGCGTCGGGTTGATGATGGATGTGGGGGAACTATTGAGGAGAATGGAGAAAAAATCCCCTGAGGCCAAAGCCATAATCCATTTGATGCAATCAGAGCTAAAACCGAAGGTAGCCAACATATGTCTGATGTATTTCCAATTAATCTTGTCAAAAGCTTTGGACATGTCGAGTTGAATTATCATACCTTGTTTTCCTTGGTCTTTGAGGGAGTGGATAACTTCATGAGAGAGAATGATGATTTCCATGATTTGCATGCCTTCAACATACCCCATTTTATTAGCCAAGATGAGGAGAGGCAAGAGAGGTTTGATGCAGTTGGTGAGAACCTTGGAGATAATCTTGTATATTACATTACAGAGAGAAATGGGTCTGAAGTGATCAGGAAAGTCTGCCCCGTCTAATTTAGGTATGAGCACCAGAAAAGTGGTGTTAAGGGAAGAAAAGATGGATTTATTCATCCTTGATTCCTCTACAATGTCATAGACATCTTCCTTAATAGTACTCTAGAAAGCTTTGTAGAAGTCGATGGTGAAGCCATCAGGCCCAGGGGCCTTGGCATTGGGCATAGACTGTATAGTAGCTTCCACTTCTTCCATGGTTATTTTTTCTTAAAGCATATGATTGTGTTCTATGGTTAATATGTAGGGGATGATGTTGGTGATCTTTTTGATGTGTTCCTCGTTGCGTTGATTTCTTTCTTTGAGGATGCTCAAGAAGTGCTGGTGTAGTTCTTCCTCAATTTCCTGATGAGTATTAAGTAAGAGACCTTGCTTATATTTGAGGTTGAGAATCCTGTTGTGATTTCTATGCTGGATCATTGATTTGTGGAAGAATGCAGTGTTTTTTTCCCCATCTTTGAGCTAGCTGATCCGAGATTTTTTCCTCCATAAGGTTTCTTATTGAGAGGCCCTTTCTTCCCATTGTTTCTGAAGTTTAGTTTCTGCCTATTTGATTTCCTTTGTCATTCCATTATGAATGATTCTTTGTTGAAGTGCTCTCATTTTTAGTTCTATCACTTTTTTCTCCATTGTTATCTCTCCGAAGGTTTTCTGGCTCCATTTTTTAATTCTTGTTTGATGATTTTTAGTCTTTGTTGGAAGCCTTCCATCTTGCTACCATGCTGAGGAAGTGATATAGTCCACCATTCCTTGATTCTTTCTTGGAAATCTGGGTGGGAGAGCCAGAACACCTCAAACCTAAAGGGTGAATTATTCAGTCTTTCAGAGATTTTGATGGTTAAAACAATCGGCTAGTGATCTGAGCCAACTTGCAGAGAAATGATGGCTTCTGTTTCCAGAGAGGAGAGGAATAACTCTTCAGAGAGAAGAAAGTAGTCAAGTCTGGAGGCAATTTGACGCTCACCTCCTCTTCTGTTATTCCAGGTGTAAATGCCATTTTTAATAGGGGTATCTATAAATCCCAAGTCATCTATCATGCTTTGAAAGGCCAGAGAGTCCGAGTCCATTCTGTGGAGCCCGCCCCTTTTTTCTCGCAGATTTAGGATCATGTTGAAGTCTCCAGCCAGGAGCTGGTATTGATGACTAATAGGCTGGAGAAGGCTTTTGAGATGATTGAGCCAAACAGAGCGTTCATAAACCGTATGACGGCTATAAACATTGGTTATGCATAACTTTTCTTTTGTTCCCATGATTTGGAGAACAATAGTAAGGGCATGCTTGGAAGCAAAGGAGTGAATCAGATGAAACTTTGAGTCTTTCTAGAACGTTGCTATGCCTCCTGCAATGCCAGAGGCAGCAATAGCTAAATGAATGTATTGTTTTATAAAGTAGGCTTGTTGAATGGCCATCATTTAGAATAGTCCACTTTTTGTCTCTTGTAACAATAGAATATCAGTTTTTCCTGAGGTAACTTTGGATTTGAGTATCATTTTTTTTGTAGGACTGTTGAGTCTTCTGATGTTCCAAGATGTGCATATCATAGTAAAATATTGGGAGTAAGAGAGAGAACCTTTACCTTGCCCACATTGATAAGGCTACTGCTGAGCTCTTGGAGATGTTGACTATTGGTTTTCTGACCCCTTCTCTTTGGTTGCCCCTTTTTGATTTGGTTGTTGGCTTTAAGGTTCACTTTGATTCTATCGGCTTGGTTCTTCCCCTTGTTTTGGTGTTCCCTTTGCATTTGAAAGCTTTGTTGTAGAGTATATGCCTCCTCAATTCTTTGTATGTAATCTTCTAGTATTCCCTTGAAACCTTTTGGAGTCCATTCCTTTGAGATATTCTGTAGGTCCATGCCCATCAGGATGTCCTCTATCTCTTTTTCCTCTAACGATGGTAGGTCCTGTGTGAAATACATATCATTTTCCTCCTGTGTTGCCTATTCTTCTTGAGAGAGAGTGGTTTTGTTCTCCATATATGTATACATGTCCTTTTCCTGTTCTTTATTCTGCTCTTTGCTATTGTTGTGTTGTCCTGTTTCCTCTGTTATGAAAGAGAGGATGTCATATTTTTTTTGCTGTGCTGTCTTTGGAGTTTCTCTTCCTGTGTTGCTCCTCTTTCCTTGCCTATTTTTTTGGCTCACTTTGATGAAGTCTTGCTTGTTCTTCTTGCCTACTTGATTTTCTTTTGGGGTTGGCTGGTTCTGTAGGAAATCCATGAAGAGATGTCCATGCTCGTGGCACTTCTGACAATGGAAAGGTATGTGTTCATAGTCCACCTTTTGATTCCATGTTTCATCTCTGAAGTTCAGATTGATGGCATCTGGGAGGGTGCTAGAGACATCAATATAGGCACAGATTCGAGCGTATGAAATATAATGTCCATTATTTGTGCCTTATGACATCTTAATATATTCTCCGAGTCCATTTCCAATGGATTTGAGAACCGAAGTTGCCCAGTAGTCCGTAGGGAGAGAATAAAGTATAACCCAGACTGGGACATGAGTGAAGTCTTCTTTCTCAGGAGTGAATTTCTCCTTCCAAAATCTCATATAGAGACCAGCAGAGTTGAAAAAATACGGCCCCCCTTCAAAAATTTTGTCCTTGTCATCCAGGAGAGAGAAGACCATGGTGAAGAATCCTTTTGAACCAAGCTGGAGTTCTATCGCACCTTTGGGGTTCCATTTGGCTTGGATCCATCCTTTAAGGGCTCTTTCAAATGGCCAGATGCCCATAAATTTGAAAATCATGGCTTGTTCTCTCATGTATTATTTGTAGACCTCAATGTTAGGATCCTGAATAACTATTTCCTGGATATTTGCAGCTTTTGGGTGGCATAGGTTAGATTTTTTATGCTTATCCCAATCCTTCTCTACAGTCGCAAAGTTTCTACTGTCAGGGTTATTTATCTAGTGTGTCATCTGCTCAGATTTTCCTGCCTTATCTTTAGGCCCATTGGCAAAGCCATCTGGCTTTTGGGCGGGAACTGATTTTTATTTTTCCTGAAGAGGGGAGCTAGGACAGAGCTCTATATTGGAGTGGGGAGAGGCCGATGAGTTGATTAGGCATGTGAAAAAATAAAGTTCTGGAGAAAGAGAGGAGCCCACAACTTGATCTCTGAATGAAGGCACTGTTTGGTAGACATTATGCTCCATAGATGGAGCCCAAAGAGAGAAGCTTTGGACTGCTATGGCAGGACTGTAGGAGCAGAGCTTGCAGCAGCCAGAGGTAGAGGCCATAGAGGAACCCAAGTGGTAGGGCATGAGCTAGGGTTTTCTTGCAGAGCACTTTCTGAATACCATCCCACCTCTGTTGCAGTATTTTTCTTATTTTAACTGTTGTTCATGTACTCTATTTTCTTTTATTATTGCTCTTGGTTTCCGTATATTTTTTTGTAACACTCCATTGATTTTTCCTTCAACATTTGTTATAGTCCGTTTCATCTTTAAGAGTTGAGAAGGTGTTGTAGGAGCATTTCTTTGATCCAATATCATTATTTAATTTTATTTCTTTTCTGGTCATGATAGTTATATAACCAACATTCTTAGCATCCTTATGACCAAAATTGTGACAACTGAAACATTAACCATTGAATTAGAAATTTTTGGGAGTATAGTACCTTTTTTTGTAGTTTCTATTTTGATTATGGTACAAAGGATTAACCTTAGAGAAATTTGATCCCTTATTCCTTTGCTCAGATCTGGAACTTTGTTGAATTCTTCCCTTTATTTCATTGAGATAGCTTCTTGTACCTGTTTCTAAGGATTTTGATGATTCTTCATTATATCCAAGGCTAATTTTTATTAAAGGAGAGCATTGTAATTTGATGATTTTTTCTAGGGTCTTAGATCCTATAGTAAATTTAAGATTTATACCTTTTGTTTTCTCAAGTTCCTTTCTTAGACTTACTATTTCTAATTATAACTTTTCATTATGTCTCTCCATTTCTAGAATATGTTTCTTTAGTGCTTCTTCTGTTAATTCACCTTCTTTTAGACAAGTTTTAAGCTGAGTTATTTCTTCAATGAGATTATCCTTTTCTTATAGGGAATCCATAAAGAAATAATTGGACTCATCAATACATTTATCTATAAATTCCATAATTAATTGATATTCTTGATCGGAATCACCTTCTTCACCAATTGAAAGACCATCATTATCTTCATGTGTGTAGAAACTTTTCTTGTTTTCAAACCTTATTCTAACATTCATTTTTGTAGCACCCTTTCATTCCTCATGGTTTCCTTTATAAATTCATTTAGTAGCATAATGAAGAACTCTTCCACAAGAAAAAAATTTGAAAGGAATATTACCCCTAAATATGCCATTACCTACTTGAAATTTTGTTTACAAAGTTTTCCTCTTCTTCATTTGATACATAACATGATTCCTTGAGCTCCTCCTTTTCCTTTCCTTTGGAAGTAGCTTTAAATCCAACTTCTATAATATCTAAGGGACCCCCTTTCCTCATTTCATAGGCTTTTAAAATACCATGAAGTTTTTCAATAGTAAGGTTCTTCAAATAGTGCATTTCTTCAATGGAAGATACTTTTGAATTGAATTTTGTGGTTAGAGATCTTAGTATTTTCTCAATTAATGATGATTCTTTTACTTCTCCACCAAGATTTATCATTGAATTAATGATCTCATCTACCCTAAGAAAGAAAATTGCAATAATTTCATCATTATGCATTCTGAGAGTTTGATATTGAATTTTAAGTGTTTGAAGTTTGTCACTCTTTACCTTGGTGCCACCTTCATAACTTTTGATGATCTTGTCCCATAGGGAATTTGTGGTATTAGGCTGAATGAATTTGACAAATTTTTATTCTGCCAAGCTTCCTAACATAGAATTGATATCCTTTGCATTGGTATAATATTTTTTCTTTTTTTCTTCATCTATGGGAATGGAGAATGGATATTGATAGCCTCCTTCAATGATTCCCCAAACATCAAATCCATGTGTATGTAGGTAATCTCTTGTTCTAACTTTCTAGAAAACTATATTGGGTCCCTTAAAAAATGGTGGTATGATAGATTTCTCTCCCTCTTGGTTGCTCATCTTGATGAATCTTCCCTAAAGTGATCAAGATTTTTCTAAATTTTACTCTAATAACAATTGTTGGGAAAAATACTGCAGGGGGTGTTGGGGGGAGGGGGGGGGGTTTGTGTAATCAGTATTTAAAATTAGTTAAACCTTTCAATTTATTATTCATATTTCTATACATCAGTGTAGTGAGGTAAACCAACATATGTACACGAATTTTATGAAGACAAGTAGCATATATTAAGTTGACTATATTTGCATTCAATATGTTTATCTTGAATTAATGCATCAATACTTCATTGGTAATTAATTGAAAAATAACCATGAGTAGTAAGAATAGAATAAACTACACATCAACACCAATATTTTTAGGTGGAAAACTAATGAGGGAGTAAACCACCTTTGTTGTGATATTGTCTTCTTTTATTATAAAGAGAATTTTCTTACAATATTGTACTAGTGCAGATTCATACCAATACACAGGCATCCACCTGTAGAAGGCTACAAACTTCTCTTGTTCTCCAACCACTACTAGAAGGGAGCTACAACTGCCTTAGTTATTTGTGGATCACTTTTCATAATTTTTAAAATTGGATCAATTCCAAATATCAGATAACAATACTGAAATTAACACTGCATCAAGTCACTTAATCACTGAATCAACTGTATCACAAAGTCAAATATAGAAATAACTTATTCAAACAACCATATCAACTTATATCATTGTACACTCATTCATCAGAATACCAGACCACATAATGTTCATCACAAAAACCAAATTCAATCACAAAAAACCATGATTAAACACATGTCAGAATATATACGCTACTATTCAAAAGCATACCTATGTATATATGTTCTTTCCCTTAGTATGACTTTCATACATATCCCAAAACACAAAAAACTAAATTTGAATTAATGCATTATTGAAAAAATTGCCGAAACACATACTGACCTCATCACATATCTTTGAAACAAATTCATATCATCATATATCAACATCATTACTATTCAACATTTCATACCAAAATTAGTTCAACCCAACCAACACTGTCAAACATAGATTATCGTGAAAGGCCTCATCGAAAGAAAACAACAAACATAATGAAGTTGATTAAGCATCATCACCAACCCATACTACAAACCCTAGCATGTGTATGTAGCTTTTATGAAGTACTTCCACGTATGTACACGCTTTTCATGAATAGCACCCACGTACATATCTTTCCATACTGCAGAATTTATACGTGACTATTCTGAATGACATTCACATATGTACGCGATGTATTAGAAGAGAAACAATGTATATATCTGTAATTACTGATTCAAGCCTTTGCTACACAACAAAACATATTTCAAACTAAAATCATGGCATACATTGTAATAAACACAGGTCATAACATTATCATCACAGATCGATTAAACCATAAGAATATTATGTAGTCATTTCAAAAATAATAGATCTGATCCATCATCATATGCTTTGGTGCACACTTATTTCATATGAAACCAATGATTAACAACCCAATACTTTCACACCTAACACTTTGATCTCCATCTCCTTATATTTCTTACACCTTAGCCAATACCTTTGGTCAAACCCTTAGTAATTTCGCTGGTATTATTTGATGGGATCAAATATCCATTGTCACACTCATTACTATGGGCCAATTTCATAGTAAAGACACCTGATATTTTCAATACCATGGTGCGTAAACTGTATGTGGATTTTCTTCACCATAACCATGTATGTACGTGTTTTTTGTTCCCAAGATCCATGTAAAATTCTCAAAATGTCACCTTTATCGTTCCTTTGTCTTTTAACTGATATTCCTTTGTCCAATTTCGTTGTCACATTTATATTGGATTTCCATAATTTTGACATATTCATCAACATTGGGTGTGTGTTGTCATATGTATCAATGCAGGGGGGCATAGCCCCCCCTGTCAGGGGGTTTGTATGGGGGTAGTATCCCCCTTGTACGGGCTCTAGGGAAGTGCCCTAGGAAAAAAAAAATTGGACCCTTTATTAGGTGGGTGAACCTGCCTATGGTTTTGTGCATGGGTTTGCACATGGTTTTGGGAATCACGGTTTTCTGCTCATGGTATTTGGTAGATTCAGTCAAGGGAACTACGGTTATGTTCTAATCCAGGGTTAATGGGTTGGGTTTATGAATTCTTCAGCATGTATATATATAAATATGTCTGTGTGTGTGTGTGTGTGTGTGTGTGTGTGTGTTTTACCATTGAAAGTAATAAAATTAAAAATCAAGTTGGTAGTCTCGGTTTTGGGATCCAAGGGAAATTCTCTATGTATATATGTTTTATCTGTTATGCTCTCGCTATTATTTTATTTCTCAATTTTAAGAGTCCGTTTGCAGACAGTTTCTCTACAGGTTTAAAACCTACAATCAAGTAGGTTTCCATCAAGGAAAATACATTATTCATAATGTCAATAAAGACACCAATCCTATGCTCCTATGGAATATCATTTACCCCTATATTAAATTTTTGAAAGCCCTCAATGTGCTTCACAATTGAACCCTTTTCTTTGAGATTTATAAATTGGCTAAAGAAGGTGTTGCTATTTGTATCATCACAATGTGCTATCGTTTCCTCCATAAAAAATTACCAAGTGATAAGCAGTTTACGAAAACAAATCCCTCCATACCGTAAAAACTGATTGGGTTCTAAATATAAAGTTGCAATGCATACCTTTTGTTTATGTTGCACATTATGGAGGTTAAAATATTCTCCATCTATAGCATCCATTTTACCAGATCCTTGCCATCAAACTTCCTCATGTATATCTTTGGAATATGGTGCATCTTCAATCCAACGTTAGATTCTATGAAATCGTGATTAACATTTCTTTTTTTCTCATCATGAGTTTCATCTAATACATTTTCACCATTAGGAAGCATTTCTTGTAGTAACTTTGTCAAACCTTCCATGTCAGCTTTTAAACCATTCTTCAAATATTCCATCTTACCTTTAATTTTTTCTTATATGCCATACATCTTAGCTTTCATTCCGTCCTTCAAACATTCAATGTATGATTTTAAACCATTCTTCAAACCATCTGTTATCACTCCACCGAATCTCCAAAGGCTGAGAAGGAGACCCGCAATGGTAGCCATAGACCACTTTGACCTAGTAGCTAGCCCTACAAGGCTGACAAGGCGGGCTCTCTCAATATGATCATAGTCAAATTTATTGGATAATGAATATTTTAGGCTAGGAATCATAGGCTATAGGGTTTCATTGACTTGGATTTCATGTTGGATAGTGAATTAGGTCTAGGAAAGACTAGGCCAGGGCACTGAAAATCATACTTGCAGATATGTGATGGGGCAAGGTAGGCACACACTTTATAAATTTAAGGTATCCTTGGTGAAAATCATCAACTAGAATCCTGATGACTAGGGAGGTCCACAAACTCTCCCTTTTTTGGTGAAACTGATTCACTTGAACCAAAAATACAAAGTTTTCTTGATGTATCTACCTTTAGCAACCATAATAGACATAATTACATTTGATTTACACATTTACATCAGTAAAATTTCATGAAATTCATCAACCAAATTAGAAAAAATCGAAATTATGAAGATAATAGGAAAACTTGAAAGGGTGCAGCGTGAGTGCAAAAAGCACACCATGTCATTGAGAAAAACACAGTGTGACCTTCAAGCTGATTTTTGACTACCTTTATGAAGTTAAAATTGAGCTCATGATATCTCATTGGAAATTTTTTCCTGTGTAGTTGTCGAAAATTTCCTTAAGCAGTGAAAATTGTGAAGTTAAGCCCCTTAACAACCAATTTTTCCAAAATTCATCAAAAAGCACAGCATGTGGCTGAAAAAATGGTAGAAAGGTGTTTTTTATGGTGTTCTTTTTAGCTTTTCCACCTGTCAAAAGTTGAAATTTGTGATTATCAGGAGTCAAAATGTGATGTAGAAGCTAATATATATCCATCCCAACTGAGTTTGCATTATTTGGAGGCCTCCAGGAAAAGCGCGATGTGGCCCACGTCGTGCTTTTTGAAGTCATATTGTGCAAAAAGCTAGTGAAATTTGGCCAAAGCATGAAATTTGTCAAAATCTCCTCCAAAATTTCCCAAAATTGATGTGTGAGATCCTGATAAAGTGCGTTATGCAACAAAGGAGACATCAACAAGAAAATGGAGTTTTCCCCTCTTCTTCTTGGTGATTAGGGTCTCTTTCAGCTTGTTTTTCATTTTCTTGTATTTGATATTGCAGACCTTGCTTCTAGTGTATTAGTGGTGGCCCATGTACCTCATCATCTTATTATCCCTGTTAGCTTTGTGAAGGAGCTTCTCTAGGTGTTCATTTACTCTATCAAGCCAAACTTCCCTATCTTCATTGATTTCCATGGCAATCCTTTCCTCAAAAGTGAGTTCCTCTACAAGAAATGCCTGTTGTTGTTTTTCTAGCTCCAATGCTCTTTTTAGGCCCCTTGTTCTTGGTATTTTCCTTGCTATCTATTCTTCATGCTCATCAGACTTATCATGCTCAATCGTTACTTTTCCTTTCAATTCTTACCTTGTAGCCTTAACCAAGTCTTTTTCCAAGAGTATCTACTTTTCCTTTAACTGTTTGTTCTCATGCTCAAGGAAGGAGGTAACAAACTTGGACCTTGCTAAATTATCTTGTAGCTCTCTGATTTTGGCATCTTCTTATTTGATGACTAGGTTTAGGGTTTCTTGTTCATACTGGGACTCTAAGTCCACCATCTCAATGTCATGGTGAATAGCTTATTTCCCTTGGAAAATTGTCTCCTGCTGCTTATAATATCCCCGCTTTGCTGATGTAGAAGGCAAGGCTCCTTCCACAATTTGTGCAGAAAAAACTTGCATATTTTCTCTGTGATAAGTTCTGACATCTTTTTCCTTTTTTCTCTTCTTAAATGCAACCTTGCTAGATTACCCAACCTCTGTTTGTGTAACTGGTGTTGATGGTGGAATAGATCTAGCAGACTGGTTGGATGATGATGTGAAGACCTCTACCTCAATAAAATTTTCCCATGCAATGTTCAGCTATTTGAGATGGTGAAGAACAATAATTTTGATGAGTGATGGAAAATAGTTTTCATTTAGAGCTCATATTCTTTGTGTTGTACCTTGTAGGGCATCTTGTCAATACTCCTATACAAATAATAGGGAATGTTGAGAAGCTTTACCCTACTGAAATGCATGAGTAATCTGATATGGTAGCTGTATGGCCCAGAGAATCTTCCCTCATAAGTGAAATACTTCACTATGATTTTCATCATGGGAGAAAACCTATCAAGTATCTGACCAAAAGGAAATATTTTCTTAATTCTATATTTGTATGATGCTTTGAGGTAAGGTTGATATAGTTGGGCATCCAATTCCTGAGTTTTGAACCAATTTTCAGCTACATTAGGTATCCCTATTGCTGCTGCAATAATGTTTATTGAAATGGTGAATGTTACCCCTGCAATGGTGACTTGGTATTTCTAGAGGTTTGTGATGAATATTATATTCAAATCTAGGTAGCTCTGCACTCTTTAGACCATTTCAAAAAACTCATAACAACCCATATGTCAGAAGCATTTGGCTGCTAGGGGTGATGACATCAACTCACTAGTGTCTGATGGCTCAAACCTTGAGATTCTCCCTCCTTTGTTGTAGGTATTTCTCTCTTCCTCCATGGTGTTTATTTTTATAGAAACCCTATGGGAGAAGAGGAAGGGAAAATGAAATGAGATGATGGGGTTAGGGAGTTCGAATATGTGTGGGGAAATTTAGGCAAGTGTGTAGTGGAGTTAGGAACCTTAGGGAGGTGGATGGGAGTTAAAATGACAAGGGAAATGGGCTAGAGAATTTAATTATAGGGGTATAGTTTAGCTTCCTAGAAAAGCACAATGTAGGGGTAGGGTTTTAGGGAATAGGATTTAGGAGTGGGGAATGAAGGGATGTGAGGGGTGTGGGGGATGATTAAGAGTGTGAGGGAGGTAAAAAAGTCTAGGGGAAATTGAATTTACCTTGCAAACTTGAAAAATAGATCGAACCACTAAAACGTAGCATGGAGTTCAATGGAGGGTTTTCACACTAAAATTATGAGATTGAGCTGCAAGGAGGGGTTTGTTGAATGTAACTTACTTGTCCACAGTTACTTGATACATTGAAAACCTTTAGAAGCCTTCAAACTTCATTTTATGCCTCCAGGAGAGAAAATACAACTTCATTGGACAAAGCACAATGAGAAGAAGAAAAGCGCAAGGAGCTAAGGAAAAGCGCAACGTTCTCTAGAAAAGCATAGCGCTTTAAGGAAAAGCGCAATGTTGCACCAGAAATTCGATTTCTTGAAGTAAAAATTTTATTTTTGAATTTGGAAAGTTGAGAGCTCAATGCTAAAGAGTAAGAATGAATGTATCTTGGTCCTTTAGGGCCTTTTAAACTTGGATTAAGATCATTAAATGATCATGGACCCACATTTTCCTTTTCAAAATTATTATTTCATTTGCTTTTTGCTAGAATCTTGAAACTTGATCATTTGAACTTTGAAATTTTGGTGGCTTTGGAGCATTGAAATTCTTCCTAGAACCTTGAACATTTGTTGGGGGAACTTCAGAATTTGCAGCTACTTGGAACTCTGAAGTAATTATTAAAAATTAAGAACATAAAATTACTTTTTTTCTTTGAAATCAATTGATGAAATTACTTTATTGTCACTCCACTTGTTGTACTTTATGCATGGAATGATGATTTTATGACCTTGGAACCCTAAATACCTAATGGAGACTCTAGAGTGAATGAAACCATGATAAAGATGATTTTAATGATGATGACATCTTTTGAATAATGGCACACTCAGCTGAAAGGTGAAATGAACCAGTAATTAGTAAAACTTCAAAAGGAGCAAAAATAGACCTAGATCTACATCTAGTGACCAATTGTTTGCATGATGACCTAATGAAATGACAAAATTTTGACTTAAGGACGCTATAGAACATGATAAGATTCCATTTGATCACTGGTGATAGGATGAAAAAACTGACACTAACATTGGCTCTAGCTGGGGATGGTAACTCCTTGGAGGTGTCAAGAACATCATAGACCAAGTAGCCTAACCATTGGGCATGGGGTCAAAATCTAAAAACTAAACTGAATATTGAAAATTTTATATAATAAACTGACTCAAAACTGGACTAAGTTGACTATGACTAAACTTTGAAAACACCAAAAAACTAGTGAAACTTTATGGCCTTCACCTCCGGCTCCAAGCTCCGATGATTCTCCGCTTCACACTTTACAAAAAAATTAAACTGATATATACAATGGAATTGGGAAATTTTTAAAAATATACATCATAAAAGATAATGATTAAGGATCCTACCATTGACTGGTCCTCCTAATAAATCTTCTCCCTTCATCTCTTCCAATAGGAAAGCATACTATCCATGAGAGGTTGAAATATTGTATGGTCCTTTCCATAGGTTCTCAAATTTTTCGTGATTCCATTTTTCCTTGTTTCTAGCATCCCAATGGAGGACCACATCTCCAAGCTTGAAATCATCCTCCTTTGTCTTGCATTCATATACCTTCTTTATCTTTTAATGACGGTTTTGATGTGTTCTGAAAGACCTCATCTCTTGTTTTCTGAAGATGGATCATTTGATTGATCCGACGTTGCACATAATTCTCTTCACTTCCTGCTTCTTGTAAAAAATTGATAACCAGGACTGAAAGTGATGTAGGAAAAATAATATCTACTCCATATACCAATTGAAAAGGAGACATTCCTATTGATTTTTTACTACTCACCCTGTCCTCCCATAAAGAATTAACAAGATTTATGTGCTAGTTATTTTTTCTTGCCTCCAACATCTTATTTATAATATTGATCAAGAATTTGTTAGAATATTATACCAATCCATAACTTTGCAGATAATACGCGGTTGATGTTGGCATGTGTTGTCCTTGATGGCAACCTACTTGATGAAATGAGATTGTTGGCTATATGATGCAATGTGTTGTCCTTGATGGAAACCTACTTGATGAGTTAAGGGGGAGATTGTTGGCAATGTGATACAATGTGTTGACTTTGATGGAACCTGCCTGATGAAGTTGTCCTTGATGAAAACTGACTTGATGAGTTGTTAATGATGTAAATCTGATGTATCTACAGATCAGTTCAGAAGTAGCTCAGAAAGTGCCAGAATAATGTTGAACAAGGTATGTCACAAGGCATACGCGGGTTTGTTAATGATAAGTCGCGTATGAATGCAGAAATGTACGTGACAAGTAGTATATTCCCATTTGCGCTCTAAATTTAGGAAACCAGGGGAAATTACCATGGTATTGACCCAAAGTATTGAGCGCTTGATTTTCTATTTGATCCCGTCCAGGAATACCATCAGCGGTTGAGTGGTTTTGACTCATGGTATTGACAAAGGCTAAATCTATATAAGGAGAAGAAGATCATAGTGCAAGTGTGTGCATGGGTCTGGGTTTTAATGAATACTTCACTCTGAAGTATATCTGCATGGAATGGGTAACAGTTTGCTGATAGATCTGAATTCATAATGCACCTATGAAGAAAATGATGAAGAGGGATCTCTAGATCTGAAATGTCTATGTATTTTCTAGATTTGTTTATGGAATGTTTAGATCTGTGATCTGGCAAATCTTTGCTAAAGTAAAGGGTAAGATCTGAGCTGTTTATCTGGTCTGAAGAATTGCGCTGCCCTATAATGTCTGTAGATCTATACGCAGGTTCGTGGTATAGAAAGCGCGTATATACGCGGGTTTTCTTCAGAAAAAGCGCGTATGGAAGATGAATTCAACTCTGAAATGTGTGCAGATGTATACGCAGGTTTTTCTTTATTAAAGTGCGTATATACGCAGGTTCAGTGAAGTAAAAGTGTGTATGGAATCTAGGTTTTTGCTCAAGTATGTGGAATGAAATGTTTGATCTGTTTTGCTGCTATTTGTCAATGATGTATTCATACAGATTTGAGTTGTTTGAATAATGATTATGTTGCTGATTAAGTTGATGAAATATCAATTTGTTGGTTGTTGGTTGATGATTCAATGATGTCTTTCTAAACAGTTATGCATGATTGATAGATTGTCTGAACAAAAATCTGATTTCAGATCTGAACCTGAGTCTAATCTCGTTCTGAAAAATCAGTGTTCTCAGAAGTATACGCAGGTTGCTACACATACAAGTTCATACACACGCGACTTCAGCGAAGAGAAGTAGCGTATGCACTCCATGTTATGCACAGAGGCATACACAGGTTGGTAAGAAGGGAAACGCGTATAGACAAGGTTTCAGTAAACAGAAGTAGCGTATGATATTTGATTAATGAATGTTCTGGGTTGAGTTTACATCTGCATATCTATTATGAAGTCTAGGTTATCTCTGATATTCTGGCTATAGCGGTCTCATTGTTCTGTTTGAACTTCTGGGCAAAATATGTTTGTTGATTAATGAAGGGTTGTGTTGAAGCTGTTTGATCCAGTTTGAAAATTGATGAAATGTGGTCTACAGTGGATCTGAGGGTTGAAGCCTTCAGTATGAAAGTGGAAGCTTTCTGCCAGTAGAGGCTGGTGCTAATATCAGGGGGTAGTAGCTCCCTTCCGGGAGAGGGTAGTAAATGAGAGCAGGGGGTTGTAGCTCCCTTCCAGAAGAGGCTAGTAAACGATAGAAGGTTGTAGCCTTCTGCAGGAGGGTGCCGACGTGCTGGTATGAGTTTGCGCCAGTACATGGTTGTACGATGTTTTATTTATAATAAATATTGAAGACTGAGAGGACGGCAGTGGTGGTTTTCTCCCAACTTGGGTTTCCACCTTAAATCCTGGTGTTCATGTGTGTTGCTTATGTGTGATGGTTTATTCTATTTTTACTGCACATGCTTACTACTTAACATCTGATGAATAAATGATGCAGTGATTTAAGAATCAAATTCATAATAGGAGCTCTGAGCATACGCGAGTTTCCTTAAGGATATCTGTGTATATACGCTAGTTTCTTTCTATAAAGTAGCGTATGGGTTTTGAGAAAAGAAAAGTAAAAAATTTATCAGTTAGCTCTAAATACTGATTCACCCCCCCCCCCCCCCCGCTCAGTATTTTTCTCAACAATTAGATCGCTACCCTCTCAGTATTTTTCCGTTAGCGGTCTTAAAATTTTCTCAACCAAAGTAGATTTGGTTATTGTTTCTCCCAGATTTCTCATATGATTTACAACATCATCAAGACATAAAAAGAAACTAGCAATATTCTCATCACTATGCATCTTTAAATTTTCATATTCAATTCTGAGAGTTTGAAGTTTTTCACTTTTTACCTTTGCATCACCTTCATAACTTAGAATGATTTTGTCCCATATCTCCTTTGCTGTATTCAGCTGCATAACTTTGACAAATTCTGATTCAGTTAGACTTCCCGTTAGAGCATTGATTGCCTTTGCATTTGTTTCATAATTCTTCTTTTCAGTCAGATCTGTTGGTACTACAGCTGGATATTGGTATCCTCATTCAACAATGGCCCATACATCTTCTCCCATAGACTGAAGATAGGTTCTCATCCTTATTTTCTAGAAGATTAAATTGCTTCCATTAAAGAGCGGAGGCTTGATAGATGTTGTTCCATCTTGATTGCTCATCTTGCTTGATATTCCTTCTAGCGGCTAAGATTTTTCAGAAGGACCTGCTCTGATTCCACTTATTGGGAATCACGATTGCCATTAGACCAAAACCTGCAGGTGTTAGTCAAAGATCGCATCGCCAGAGATAAGGATCCATGAAAGGCGGTTAGTCCATGTTGCGAAACACACAGGGAGCGTTGGTTTATCCAATGTCCAACAATCTCCCCCCCGATGCGAGCTGGGTGTGTATCAAACTCATGACCTACGCTATGATACCACTTATTGGGAATCACGATTGCCGTTAGACCAAAACCCGCAGGTGTTAGTCAACGATCGCATTGCTAGAGATAAGGCGGTTAGTCCATGTCGCGAAACACATGGGGAGCATTGGTTTATCCAATGTCCAACAGTTGATTGCCCCAATTTGATATTATAATTTTCAAAAAACTCAACCATTTTATTCGACATGAATGAAGCCACATTGTCTACAATTATATTGTGAGGATAGCTGAAAGGAGACAAAATTTTAGTTTCCAAAAGCTGAATAACTACTAAATCTATTGCTTTCCTTGTTGGGATTGTTTCGATCCATTTGGTGAATTATTCGGTGGCTGTTAAAATCCATTTATGTTGTGCAGATGATGCGGGGTGAATCTATCTGATAAATTCAAGGCCCCACTGCTGAAAAGGTGCTTTCATAGAAATAGGTTGCAAAGGTAATGGAAAAAGTTTTCTTTTACCTTGAAATACCTTACACTCATGGAAACTCATCACTTTTTTATATAAATATGCGAAAATAGTTGGCCAATAATATCCAACCCTCAACACCTTATTAGTCGTGGTTTTCCAAAACAGGTGACCTCCACAATCTCCCTTATGGAAATCATTCATTACCTCTTTGGCTTCATCTTCTACTAAAAAGTTCAGCAAGACACCTCCTGAGTCTTTCCAATAAAGAGCATTGTCCAAAATGAAATATTTGGAAGCCTTCATCTTCAATGACCTACCCTTAATTTTAGGCATGCATGGAGGAGGATTTAGATGTTGAAGAGCATATATGATATCAGAATACGAAGGAGAAGAAAGAAAATTATCATATACCTGTATGAGAGCACCTTCTTCTATTCATCGGACAAAACTAAAATGAGGTTGATATCTAGAGAATGTAAATTTGATTCATCCATGAGCTTGGATAATCCCTGACCTTTTATCAGCTTTGTGGGTGTTGGCTTGAGGGGTCCTGACCCAGGTTCATTTCTAAGGTTTTCCAAAAAAACCCTGTACAACTGGCCCTTTCAAAAATGGCCTTCTTGTGTAGGTCAAGGTCTCACCCGAAGTAGTATGGGAGGGTGCTGGAATGAGGTTTCCGCACCTTAAGAGAGAGAGAGAGTTAACTGAAGGGTGTCCCTTTGGATCTAATAGACCTACACCGAAGAAACCTTAATACAAAAACCCTTAACATTGTATTGGTGGAATATCTTCAGCAAAGCTCATAAATCATTCAATAGCATGTTAACAGAAGCAAAACATCCAAATCTAACCAAATCTATGCATTCATCTTCCTATATAGTATCACATCCACGTGCGAATCAATAATCATCAATATGAAACAGACAGACATAAATAACATAGAGTGCAGCCAATAATCATAACATAGAACACTTTAGTTATCCCAAATAGTCTTCTCACTCATTAACATCTAGATCCATCTTACAAACTCTATCTACTAGCCCACACACACAGCCAACGGGGTCTACACACAGCAGGACTCAGTGTCTCCATGCACACATCCAGTAGAATCCCTTACCGAGACAATTTACACAAGATCCACATGTTCATATCAGAGCTTAGTTACCTCTTTTTCCCTCCTCTAGACTTGATTTATCCATCTATTTATATCATGCTATCCTACGCTATCCTATGGTTCGAAAATCATGGTTTGCAGACCCTTGGTCTACCCTTTGACCAATTACAATTAATTGGGGGTTTGGACTGACCCTAAACCCCCTGTGCTAGACTAAATATTACAAAAATGGACAAAATTGTGGTTAGGGAACCCCGTTCTAATAGTCTCCCAACACAATATTGTGACTCGTCCTGAGTCACAGTGCCGACGGGGTCTTCATCATGTCCTTGAGATGTTCAATCACGACAGTGAACAAAGGTAGAAAATGAAGGGTCTACGTAGCAATAGATTGCACAATGTCCACCATCTTCTGTGGAGTTGGTCCTTCTGTTGCAGTGGTGACACTATCTAAAGTCTGGTTCAACTGTCGCACCACCCCTTCTAAGTCTTATGAAATCTTGAGAGCTTCGTCAGCCCAGGGTGTCAAATGGTCGCTGAGTATCATATTCTTTTGCCGGAGCCTCGCAATTTCACTGCGAAGCACGTGGATGGTTCGAAGATAGGCTAATCACTAGGCTGGAACAACGGTGGTCATCGTGGCTTCCATCTGTTCAAAGTCTTTTTCCTTTTGGTGCAGCTCCTGATCGATTTGTCAAAAGAGAGGGTCGTGCTGTACTTGGGACCATAGTTCCATAGCAGTTTCAAACAGTGTGATTCCCTAACTGATCTATGTCATAATAGTGGTCGTGGCTTCTATAACCAATGTTGCTCTCCAGGCATGCACTTCTGGAGGGGTCTCAGGCTGGAGCTTGGCCTGTAACGATGTGATATGAAGTTCGAAATCAACCTTGACAACATGTACCTCAGTCTGAGATTCCTTCAAAGTAGCGACCAATCCTTTAACCTTGGCTTGTGGCTTAGCGGAGGCAGGAATTACTTCTATCATCTCTTCACAAAGCCGATTAATCAACTACTCTAAGGCATCTTGTTGTGCGATGGTGGTGATGTGCGCGGACTGGACCTAGGCAGCTTTGACGGCTTGAGTCATAATAGTCTACTCAGCCTTTCTGAGGTGCTGCTGTGCGTGGAGTTCTCAGTGCTGAAGTTCGCTGGTGGTGGTGGTAAATAACTCATGCAGTTGCGTACCTACCATTCGACCAACATCAAGATCGACGAATGAGCATGTCCAAATTTTTTTGCATAATTCAGGAAGCTCCATTGTAAGAGCAACTCTGGGGAGAGGGCAGATTTGAATGTTCATGACGGTGGTCAGGGCAGTAACCAGAGTTGGTTGGCCCATGTTAATCCACCTCGCCTAATCCTCACTCGCTTGAATCTACCACGCTTGATCCATGCTTGCCTAGAGGGTGTCCGCTTTGAGCTGGAGTGCCTATAGCTCTGCTTACAAGACTTCTACAACGGCCTTATGTTGTTCTTCCCAAGTAGTCTACCAATCGGTAGATGCAGTGGTGATAGCATCAGCAATCTGGTCAAGGTCATCCTCTGTCAAAATAACATTTGTGTTGGTGTCAGGCTTACTAACCTTATGTTTGTTCCTAGATACCTTAGGTAGCCCACGGGTACGTTTGAGTCTATGTGGAACTGACGTACCTATGCCATCAATATCATTAGTGTTCTGATTCGGCGGTGATTCTGGTTATGGATGCGTGGTATTGCTTTTGGGGGTTTCCTATTGCGTGGAGGCAGGAATCAGCGAATCCGTTATTGGGCTGGGTGGAGTAGTAGATTTTGACACCATGTTGTGGCCAGATGTGCTTGTAGCATCAAGGCCGGTTAGCTAGGCTACAACCTTCCACTCCAGCAACCATGTCACAATTATCCATTTGATCTCAGCTTCAGTGTTCATATATGGAAGGTTATGCGAGGTGTGATATTTATGGGCCTGAATTTTCACATTGTGCATGGTCACTTGAAACACTACAATATTCTTATATTTTTTGTAGACTGTTGGGGACAGGCGTGGTTTGGAGTGAATGGCCATAGATATGGCTCCATCATAGACTATCCAAAAGGACTTATTCTCCTCAATCCGCTTGGGGTCCTTTGATTCCCATAGGTTGGAAAATTGCGCCCCCTCGCACAAGTCGGGCTCAAGACGGGTGAAGATCGCTTCTTCCAGCATCTCCCATGCAACTAAGATGATTAGCAACATCAGCCAAGAGTAGTAGAAAGCTTTTCCTTGATCCTGAGCCTCACACAAATTTTTGATAAATTCTTCAACCAGGTACTGGAACCAATTAAAATAGACTCCCTTTTCATATTTTCCAATGAGTTGAATTACATGGGCGGGGGCAGTCGTCGCCTGGAATTTTCGCATCAACTTGAAGGCAAGAATTAATGTACCCATGAGTGTCCCTTCATCGCTGATTGTATCAATCTAAAATCCCTATTTTTTGTGTGTGATATGGTACCTTCCCCGAATATATTCAGCAATATGGTGCTCAAATTTCATGCTAGTACCTTCCCTTGGACCGAGTTCGTGCATAAGAACGCTGATGATGCGGTGAATTAGAGAAGCATATATTGGTATGCGGACTTGGAGCCATAAGAATCCATCATGAATGAGTACTAGCAGCTGGCGAACAACTAGGATGGTGATGTTGTATCAACCAAAGTGGGGGAGGCGCAGAAGGTTCAATATTCCCGCTCCGGCTAATCCTCAGACCCAAGCCATTGGCTCTACCTTTTGTACACCGTCTTCAAGGACCCATTCTAGGTATATTTGTGGGGCTAATGAAGGGAAGGCATCCAGGTTCCCCAGGTCGTGTTAATTTAATTTTATATGGTTGAGGTGGCCAAGCATTCCTCCCAACTGGGCCACTTCTTTTGGGACTAGTGGCATCTAAAGGTAGGCGGAGATGATATCAACGTTGGGCATGCGTGCTGCTATCTTGCATGGCCTAACATAATGTGGTAACCATGTTAGCATATTTTCCTACATTCCTTCTTCTATGGGCACCATTGGGCACTGGGATGCATTAGGAAATCGCCCCTTAGGCGCTTTCTAAGGTAAACGCCTAATCGGAGGGGAAGTATGAGGCTTCCCGCCAACCCACTTTTCCTACTTTACTTTTTCTTTTCCCTTTCTCTTTGTCGGGGTAGAGACAATATCCTTTGGTTCAGGGGTTACTTCAAGGACCTCATCAGATCTGATTTACCTGGAAGTTGTGGCAAGCAGAGCCTCATTAGAGTTTGTAGCGATCATCCTGGCTCCGAATATAAACTCGGCGTTGCTATTGCCAGATGGCGTAGCTCACTCAGTCATGTGGATGGCAAGGAGATAGATGAGATGATATATATCGAAGTGGCCAAGGTGTGAGAATCTTGAATAGTAATTTAATCCCATAAAACTAACAGTCCTCATCTTATATCCTTTGCGAGGGGAGAATAAATTATTGATCCTTAATTTCCTTTCATCATTACAGGAATGGTAAAAAATCCTCGTAAATTGCCACATTAATTTCCAATTACCAGCTTCGTCGAATGAGAGGCATGGTTTTCCATGCTCCTGCTCCATTTCAACGACTAGTTTTTTCCATTTCACACAACAACTATGCCTGCATCGCACCCACCCGCACCTCCAGTCCTTCACATCATCCCTGCACATCCATTTCTTCTGTCTAGGTGGTCATGACTAAGTGTGCGTGGTATCCATTATATAGCTACTTTGGATATATATTCATTTGATTGGCACTAAGGAGTCCCTATAGGGCTTCAATCGACTCCCATTAACATATCCCGGCAGAGAATCACTATGCAACATAGCCAATATGACCGCATTGCCATTGGTAATTTCCTTTACTACATACGAGCCTAACTAGTGTTGTAGGAACTTCCCCAGGTGTCTCGCAAACTAGATATCATAAAGTAGTACCAATTCTTCCTCTAAAAATACCTTCTACCAAATATATCGATCATGCCAGGATTTTTCTTGCACTTTCTGAACCTATTGGTGCAATTGAGCAAAGAACTGGTCTTCTTCCAGGACCACCATCTATGCCAAGCATTCCTCCATGATGTCTGGGTCTGCCATATTTGTGAAGGCCAAGATGTGCAGGCTGGGAATGATGTATTCCATATGCATGATAGCCTCCTTACCGTAGACCATTCGGAAGGGTGCCTTCCCCGTGGGATTCTTACATGTAGTCCTATAGGCCTAGAGTACAGAGGGGATGTGTGCATCCCAATGGCTCTGTTGTGCGTTACATACCTTGGTGAGCGCACATTCCAAAATTTTATTAAATTCTTATATGGTCCCATTTTCTTGTGGGTGATATGGGGTACTCTTTGCATGGTGAATCAGGAATTCCTCAGTCAGAGCCTTAATATTTTCATTAATGAAATGCGTACCTCTGTCACTCATCAGGATCTTTGGGCACCCAAACCTGTTCAGGATATTTTCAAAAATGAAGTGCGTTGTTGTTTCTGCAGTAAAATCCTTGATAGTTTTTGCTTTTGCTAACCTTGTAACGTAATCTATGGTAGTAATGATATACCGAGCACCAGTATTCTTTCCTTGGGTTTAATGGGTCCTACAAAGTTGATGGATGGTTTTTCAAATGCATTCAGGTCCATCTGTGGTTGCAAGGGCATCTCATCTCATCATGAGGGCTTCTTGGTCCTTTTGCATGCATCGTGAGCCTAACAATACATATGAGAATCCCTGTGTAGTGAGGGCCACCAGTGCCTAGCATGTAATATCTTTTTCATAGTAGCCTTACCCGTGTAATTTCCCCCTGCAATTCCTCCGTGGGCTTTATCTAGGATAGATGGTCTTTCATGTTCAAGGACGTACCTTCACAACACCTCATTTGCCCCCAACTTGTAGAGTTGTCCTGTAATGATAGTGAAGTTGGCTGCGCAGGTCACCAGTTCCTTTTTCCGTGGTACTAAATAACCAACGGGGGCTTTACCTATAGTCAAGAAGTGGAGGATATTAGCAAAGTGCTCATCAATTAACTTGATAGAAAATAGCTACGCATCAGGCAACCTGTCGTCCAAGTTATTTGGCTCTTCCCCATTCTCGATCCTTGAAAAATGGTTAGGTCCAGCATTCAACCTCCCTGGTTTCATGATGATTTCAAAATCATATTCCTAAAATAGTGGCAGCCACCGACAGATTCCCCCCCCCCCCCAACACAAGCTTATTAACTAGGTATTTCAAAGCCGAGTGATTTGTGAACATCTTGAAGTGCCCTCCGAGTAAATAATGCCTATACTTTTTTTGGGAATATACCATTTCCAACCCACCCCCCCAATTCGTGGTAGAATAGTTACGATCTGTGCTCAAAATCTTCCTATTAGCAAAGGCCACCGAGTGATAAATATCCCCTTCTCTAGGCTGCGCCAAGACAGCTCCCAAGGTGATCCCTGATGCATCTACGTGGACATGGAAGATATTTTCCTAGTCAGGGAATATTAGGATAGGTGTAGTCACCATATTCTCTTCTAGTAGCTCAAATATTTTTTGGCATTCTTCATCCTAGAATAATGACACATCCTTTTTCAACAATTTTCCATCAGAGCGATAAAAGCATAACCCTGTATGAACTTTCTGTAGTAACATGTGTGGCCGAGGATGGAGTGCAACTGTTCTTTAGTGGTTGGAACTGCCAAGTTGATGATAATCGTGATCTTGGCTATGTAAACCATCAATCCATGTTGGCATACTACGTGTCCTAATAGAATCCCGAATGGGACACAAAAGATGCATTTCTTGATGTTTAACGAAATTTGGTGTTTCCTTCAGGCGTCCAACATCATGCACAGGTTCGATACATGATTCTTTACTAATCTGAACACCGTCCAATCATCAAAATAGACTTATAAGAGTTTGTGAATGAATTTTTTGAATATGGCTACAACAACGTGTGAAAATATGGTAGGGGCATTTTTAAAGAAAAATGGCATGACAGTTTACTGAAATGAGCCCCACTCTGTCGTGAAAGTTGTCTTTCTATGATCTTCAGGTGCGATGGGTATCTAATGGTACCTCAAAAACCCATCAGTAAATGAATAAGCTTCCTGTCCCCCCACATTATCTAGGATTTCATCAAATAATGGCGTGGGGAATGGATAATGTACACAAACGTCATTTAACTTAGGTAGGTTGATGCAGATCCTTATCTCTCCTTTAGTCTTCTTCTCCTGGACCACCATGGGGATTAACCAATCTAATTGTTATATTGGTTCGATGATACCAACGCCCACCATTTTCTTTATTTCCTCCTTAACTTTTTGTTTGTATTTCGAGTTCCGGTGATAGGGGCATTGTTTGAGTGGTTGTGCATCTGGCTTCAACGTAATCATTATAAATCCATTGTCCCCTATGATCCCCTTAAGTTCAGAGAATTGGTTTGGGAATAGATCCTGATGTTCAATTAGCAGCTCTACGACCTTTCCCACCATGCCATCATCCCAATAATCTCCAGTCTTAGCCATCTTGGGCTGCTATTCCATGCCAATATTGATTTCCTTTAGTTTCAAAGGTTTGGTGAAATCAACTACTTGTAGCAACAAACCTGCAACAATTGGTTCTCCTTTTGAATCTTTGATCATAATATTCTGAGGATCTTCATCACAAGCTTTTATTGACATATTTATACAAGTTATGATATCCTGTAACTACGCATCCCAGGCTAGCGCAACACGTTTCTGCTCATGGCAGGACTCACTGAAGACTAGAGAATCTATATCCTATAGCACTTCATAAAGTTGCTCAGTGCCTCCTGTCAGTTGAAAAGTCATTACAAAGTCTTCATCCATTGTACTTCAATTCCTGGTACAGTGATGTAGTTCTGCGTCTAAAAACCAGGTGGTAGGGATTGGTCCTAATGTGTGAATAAATTTATGGACCCATTCATTCCCTGTGCTTTCATTCCATAATTCTAGCTAGAGAGCCACATGTCGGCATGGATCCCCTCGCCCTGAGAAGAGTTATATTTGCACTCTAACTAGTACATGGAATCATAAGGTTATCATCCTTCGGCATTCCCTCCAATCTTGGAAAGCTCCTTTATGACTTTCCCACCAACGTGCAGGGGTTGCGCACATGGCCAAGTCTAGGGCCCAAATCTCCACTCCTCGGGGACGTTTTCTTCTATTCATTCAAGTAAATTTTCAACATTACTAGAGCCATCAAAGTAGGGTAGTTCTCTTACCTCTGAAGAAATACATCGGAAGCTTTTCGTGATCTTAAGACACCTTAGTGGAGATACATCATGTAGCCGGTTTTTCCAGTTTTCTATCTCTTCATCTGAATCGGATAAGCACTTGCTATATTTTTCCCAACATAACATTCCATCAGCCATGGGGTTTATCTATTCATCATCTTGGGCAGTTAATTTGTATATTTGATCGACATATTATTCCTCCCATATTCATTCAGTGTACCGCTCTCCTTCTGCAGGGTCCAACGGGACTATCACCCTTGTGCCTTCATTTTCAAAAATCATGCTCCTCCTTTTTAGATTAAAGATACCTCCCATGTCAATATCCCAATAAAGACCCAAGAGATTAGGATAAGGGTCTGCATCATCTACTATCTAGATTACCTCAAAATCAGTGTAAAATTTAATACCTGCAATATCTACCACCACCTTCAGCAATCTTCCTAATGGGATAATCTTCTATTGATTATCCATCCATAGTTGAATATTTGACCATTCTAGTTTAGGTTCTTCCATTTTTTGGAAGGTTTGCTTGGGTAGGACGTTATCATCTAAGCCAAAGTCAAGGATAACTTGGCCCATTTCGTAGTCCCCAATCTGCGCAGTCATGCTCATTTCTCGTCTTGTCCTTTTTTGTTTTTGTATATCTTGTTCAAAGTTTTAACCTCGGGTTGTAGAGAAATATTTTTTGCACAGTTATCTATTAGGGCTTGGATATTTTCTATGGCCTTTTGGTTATGCAATAGCTTCATACATTCCTGGAGTAATGGTTTAACTGCTTCGTTTGCTTGTGGATCTATCGCACCCTTCGCAGTGGGTATTTTGTTTTTGGTCACCTCCCTGCGGGCTTCGATGAAGGATTCTTTTTCCTTTTTCAAATATAAACCTTATACTCTATCCTTAGCCTTCTAGATTGATGATTCAGTTTCAACCTTCTCTTCAGCTCCTCTGGTGGAAATTCTGTTGCATGTGATTACATTGATACATGGCCCATCGTCCCATGGTTCTTCCTTAACCCTTTGCACATTATGCATAGGTGTCTGCTTCTTCTCTTTCATTTTCACTATTAATACTGGGCCATCTTCAATGACGTGATCAAACCACCAGAAATATTTGTAAGATTGGTGTACTATGTTTGGGCATTCTCATGCGAAATGTCCTACATTGCCATAGTTGTAACATATCAGTTGTCCATGTCCTCTACCAATACTCCCCCCTCTCCCTCCTCCCCTTCCTCTTGCGGGGGATCCCCCCATCCCGAAGGAGACAGTGGTGATGAGGGGTCTACCTACATGCTGTGTAAAATTCCCCTATCTACCCTGAGGTTGAGTGTTCAATAGTTTTTCTCGTCATGACCCATAGACAAGAAGAATCTTCACCATTGTTGTTTCAATTCTGGAACATAAGCACCCAACCATGGGAAGTGATATGTATCATTTCTTCCAGCCACCCGATAGTTAGCACACCATATCATAGGACTGCTAGGGCCAGCAATTTCCATAGGTCATAGAGGGCTTCATTTCCCAGCATGCATGTAGTCTGATAAAAACGAGCATTGATCCTTAGTGTGACCCGATACCTTATAGCGTATGCACTAGAAATCTGGGTTGGCTTCCTTACTGTGATCATTTTGCAAGCTCTGAATTTCTAAGTGCATTTCCTCTAGCTGGTTCTAGATCTGTAGGGCTATGAACTGTGTATCATCCCTTGGCACAACTTCTAATTTCATGGCTATCTCCAGAGCTTCCTCTTGGGAGTCGATCTTTTGATGTCCCATGGGCCCATGCAAGTGTGGAAATAGCATAGCGATAAACCATTCCTTGTGCTTCTTATCTTTTTAGACAAATCCCCCATCGTTGATAACCTTTTTCAATCATTTTTTGGCTTCCTATATGGACTCTGTAGGTCCCTGCTTAAAATCCTTCAATTCGACTACACATTGAGAATATGACTTAAGCTTTCATAATTGCTGCTTTAGGGTGTTTTTAATGTCTTGAATTGATGCATTCGTGTGTTGACCAACATATCCCATAAACCAATCTAGGGCCCATCCCTTGAATGCTATGGATAGCTACAGTTGTTTAATAGCATCATTGTTAATGTTCTACGTAGTTCACACAGATTCGACTACGAACCAAAATCGATCCATGTCTTTGCCCCCTATGCCCTTAAAGGTAGGAAGCTTCATGTGTGTAGCCATGTCGTCCTCTAGGGATGGCAGAGGAGGTGTAGGGGAGTTCTTTCCCTTATGTGGGTTCGATGCAAGTGTGGTCGGGGGGCTGGTTCCAACTTGTGCAACCCCTCCTTGGTTAAGATGGATAGATTCCCTTAAGGGACTTATACCAATATGTATCCTTCCTGGTTAACCCAATAGTATTTATTGCTTCGTGTCATGCTCCCAATATAATCGGAGGTCATTCACTCGATGTGGCCACACAACACACCCTTTTCACTCAATAACATCTTAATCAAGAATGGAAAGGTTTTTAAGAACTTACCTCTAAATCCCTTGAAGAACCTTCGTTCTGCTTCCGAATATGACACAAATTGATCAACAACAAACTCTATCACGAATCCACCCAATATACTTTCAACCCAATGATTCACAGTTCTGGTAATATTATTATTAGTCTTTTCCAATTACCGGATTAATTCGAGGGTCCACTGTGTGACCTGATAATCCTTTTAGCAAGTCTAAAATTTCATTAATCAAGCCATCCACTCTTGCAGCTCGTGTGCGAAGGACATGAAGAATATTTTGTGTACTTCCATAAAAAGATATTTATTTTTCCACTCTTCCACAGACAACTTTTCACTCCTATTTTCTTTTAGGAAAAAATTTTGAATCTTCTTTTCGAACAAATATTCTAACTTAGGTTCTAATGGCTGCCAATGACCCTGTGGTATTACCCAATCCCTCTCTCAAAATTCTCTTGGTCCTGGCAACAGAACCATTTGTTGGCTTGAGGGGTCCTAACCCAGGTTTAGTTCTAAGGTTTGCCAACAAACCCCTGTACTACTGGCCCTTTCGGCAATGGCCTACTTATGCAGGTCAAGGTCTCACTAGAAGTAGTATGGGAGGGTGTTGGAACCAGGTTTCCACACCCTGAGATAGAGAAAGTTAACTAAATGAGGTCCCTTTGGATCTAACAGACCTACGCTGGAGAAACCCTAATAGAGAAACCCTTAACAGTGTATTGGCGGAATATCTTCAGTGAAGCTCATAAATCATTAAATAGCATGTTAACATAAGCAATACATCCAAATCTAACCAGATCTATGCATTCATCTTCTTATACACTATCGCATCCACGTGCACATCAATAATCATCAATATGCAACAAAAAGATATAAATAACACAGAGCGCAGCCAATAATCATAACACCAAACAATTCAGTTATCCCAAATAGTCTTCTCATTCATTAAAATATATATCTAGCTTACATATTCTATCTACTAGCCCGCGCACACAGCCAGCGGGGTCTGCACACAACATGACTCAGGGTCTCCATGCACACAAGCAGCAAGATCCCTTACCCAAACAATCGACACAAAAGATCCAAGTTCATACCAAGGCTTAGTAACCTCTTTTTCCCTCCTCTAGACTCGGTTTATCCATCTATACTATGGTCTACAAACTGTATTTTGTGGACCCTTGGTCTACCCTTTGACCCATTACAATTCATTGAGGAGTTTGACCCACCCCAAACCCCCTGCGCTAGACTAAATATTACAAAATATTACAAAACTGAAAAAAATTGTGGTTAGGGAACCCCATTCCATTAGGGGAATTTTGAGGTCTAAAATGGGCCTCCTAAGGAAATTATAAAATAATAGTGGAAATAATAAAATAATATTTGATTACATCATCAAATTTTAGAGGGAAAATAGAAAAAAACTACTTTTTCAACACGTATTTTGAACTTATCTCCCTAAGGTTTTACTCAAACTTCTAGTAGGAATACTCGTTGGATGCAAAATTTAATTACCCATCCAAGGACTACCCATGTTGCATACTTTTTATGGACTCTACTAAACTAAAAATGAGAAATACATGAAAAATGTGATTGCAATCACGTTTTTTCATGTATTTATGATTTTTCATTTAGCAGGTTCCATCAAAAGTATGCAACATGGGTACTCCTTGGATGAGGAATTAAATTTTTCATCCAACGAGTACTTCTGCTCGAAATTTGAGTAAATCCTTAGGGAGATAAGTTGAAAATACAAGTTGAAAAAGTAGTTTTATTACTTTATTATTTTTTAATATTTTTAATTTTTTACTCTAAAAATGGTGAATCATCCCCCATGGTTGACATCATCATCTTGAATCCTATTGGTTCTCATAAAGTTTATTTTGGTTGTACATTTTCCTTAGGAAGCCCATTTTAGACCTCAAAATTCCCCTAATGCAACAATGGGCTTGATCTCGAGGTCATACTCTAGAATTTCTGATATCCACTTTCCTCTTCTACCTTCCGGATCAATATGCATAATGACATCCTTTACTGCTGCATTAGGGAAATAAGCTATAATATGTGAATGAATGATATATACACGGAATTCCTTCAATGCCTTTACCAGGGCCAAGGATTTTTTCTTAATAATGTTATATCTAAGGGTTGCATCCCTGATTGTACGATTGAAGAATGCAATGGGCTTCTCGGTATTATCCTTCTTTTGCATCAAAACCGGAGTCAAGGTATGTTCAGAGGCAAATGAAAATATGATGAAATCAATTGAATAATTTGGGTTGATTAGAATAGGATATGTAGTTAAGGAAAACTTCATTGAATTAAAATAATTTTTGGTATCCTCGGACCACTTAACCTCATTGTCCTTCTTTAACATGTTGGTCATTTCTCGAAGATGCTCGACCAAATTTGGAATAAATCTCCTTAAGAAGTTCATCATACCATTGAAAGCTTGAATCTATTTTTTGATGCATGGAAAGTCAATTTTCTTAATAGCCTCAACCCAAGAAGGATCAATCCAGATACCATCTTTGGAGATGATATGACCAAGAATCTTGCCTTCATCCATGGAAAAAATACTCTTTTTTGGATTAATAGAAATCCTGAATTTCCTGCATTTCTGAAATACAATTCTCAAATGATACAAATGATCATCATCGAAATGAGAGAAAACTTTCAAATAATCAAGATATAAAACTAATAAAACATCCTTATCATCTACAAAGGCTATTTCCATCACCCGCTAAAAGGTGGCTCCTGCAATTCTCGAGTCTGAATGGCATCTTAGCATACTTGAATGTGCCCCAAGGTGAAGTGAAGGCAGTATTGTCTTAATCATCCTTGTGCACTAAAATCTGACTGTATCCCTAATATACATCAAGTAGCAACATTCGGGAAGTCCCAACCACTCTCTATAGGATATGATCCATCTTGTGAAGGGGATAATTATCCTTTAGAGACACCTTATTTAAGTTTCTAAAATCAATGCAATGCATGTTTTCTCAAGTTTTCTTCCTTACCAGAACTATATTTGATATCTAGTCATAAAATATAATGGGAACAATAATGGAAGCCTTAAAAATTCTGTTCACCTCCTTCTCTATCGACGGAAACAACCTCGGGTTGATTCTTCTTAGATTTTGTCTGAAGGGATTTTGGTCAAGCGTGATTGGAATGGTATTCTGAATGATATTCTTATCATAAACTTTCAAGTCTGCATAATCCCAAGAAAAAACATAAGAAAATAAAGAAAATAAAGAAATCTACTTGTCTTTTACCTCAAGAGATAAATACTTGGAAAATTTGACCATCTTAGGCTTGCATGTTGTTCCGATGTTCACATCCTCAACACATATCTCGGTAGGAACCAAGGTCGGCTTCCTAGCAACATAATCCTAATCAAACAATTCTTACAAAGGTATAATACCTCTTGGAACATTCTTCTCCTTCAATTGTAATATATCAACTTGAGTGGCTTTGATGACTTTATCATATTTGTCATAAACTTCATCAACAAAATAATTCTTAAATTCACCTTCATTTTGCAGAATTTTTTTTACTTGTTTGTCATCCCAGAAAAATTGCCAATACCGCAAGGTGTCAGGCATAGTTGGCCAATGTTTGACATGAATTTCAAATTTCTTAATTGAATATATGGGAATCTTGAAATTACTTGTTGTTGTAGCAAGAGAATCTTCCATAATATTATGACTTCTCGATACTATTGACAATGCATATTTAGGAAACTTCTTTAGGATATCCAATACATCATTTCTATATGCTCTTATTCATGGATGATTGGCCTGGTATTCCCATTTTACCTATTTAATCACAAGCTCGGAGTCACCATAAACTGAAACTCTTCTTGCACCCAAATTTTTCAGTATTTTGAGGCCAGTGATCAATGCCTCATACTCAGCCTCATTGTTAGAAAAATTGAAATCCAACTTATATGAACATAATCTTAGAATTTTTGGAACTTTACCTAGATGATGAAGAGGACTACGAATCCAAATTCTAATTCCTACCGCATATTTCCCTAAGGCAACATAAAAATCCATGGTCCAAATACCATTCTCATCATCCAGATGTTGGAAATCTATATTATGTTTTGCCTCATATTTTCGGGCCATTTCTTCAATCTATTCTGAACCTTTTTCTGACTTATCTGATGATTTCTCTAAAGAACTAGGTTGATTTCCTTTTCCCTCATCTAAAACTGCTCTGACATTGTTGGAAATTTCTGGAATTTCTCCTACATCTATGAGCTGACTATCTACGTCATTCAAACCACTATCATCAAACAAAATAAATGATTCAAGATCTTTATGTACAACATTAATAAGATGATTGTTTGGTTTCTCTTTGCTGGTAATCATGTATTTCTTCTTTGTTTTCGAGTACAAATTTATCAATTGTTTGAAAACTGGGATGGTGGCATAAGAGAAATCCATTTTCAAAGTACCTCTCAACTTCACTCCCCAAGATCTTAACAACAACATACCAAAACGTGGAAGTATATCAACTACCACCACATCCATCAATACATTCTTTTTTTGGATTTTTTCAAGGGAAACTACCAAATCCTTTCTGAGATCAAGACAAAAAAATCTACTAGAATCAAAGGAATACAGATCATGGTAAGGATGGGTTATATCTATGCCCAGTTTCTCCATAATGGCCTTTGACATCAGGTTATGGGAAGCTCCAGAGTCGAGCATGGAATTGTGAAGGATACATTGATGAATTCTCAGACTCAGATAGAATGGGGGAACTTCATTATCTTCTAACTGGCCATCTATGGCTGGAAAAAAAATGAGTCCAGGTTGGTCATCTTCAACATTTACCATATTAGATAAAGGATCTACTTTCAACATTTTGGCCACGTGAGTTTTATATTGATTTTTTTTTACAAGTTAAATTAAATGGATAGAGACTTTTAACTTATATATTTTATTTTCTAAGCTAAAAGGAATGGACTTATCTACCTATTTAATGGTGGTGTCTCTTTTTTCGGGCTAATCCTTTCTTGTAGTTTCCTTCTTCTGAATTTCTTTTTTATTTTCTTGGTGTTCTTGTATATGGTTGATTGATCTTGTTCTAACTTGCAATTGCATGCTCCTTTCTTTTGTTCTGATTACCTTAAGGATTTTGCATAGGTTGAGTATATTTTTGTTGGCCCGATGCCCACTTATGAATAGGATTGATAGGGACATCTCTACTTCTCAATGAGTATTTCATGTGATGTGAGTTTAGTGCATTTAAATAACCCCATTGATAATCATCGGACGCAACCTCCAACTCATGATCATTGGTAAGTATGTAATATTCATCCTTAGGAAAGTATGTCCTCTCAAGACATTTTTCATCCTATGTAAAAAATATAGGCTGGACATATGTTTTAAAGAAGTGATTTTCCTCCACAATCTAACCTTATTCTTCTTCTTCAACTCCTTGAGCATAATTTTATTGCAAGGGTGTCCAAATTTGTTGTTGTGGTGGCTGCTCAGGAGCCATTTTTTCTCTTTTTTTGATACTAAACTGAGGCTATTGTTGTCCTTTGAAGTTATGATTTATAACTTGTGATTCCGACTGTCTTTCTGTAATGGAAATTCTATCAACCATTCTTTCCACTGTCCTTATCAAAGTATCCAATTTTAACTCAGAGGATGAGGATGTTTCTTCTTTGATTGTTACCTTTATATCATTCTTTTTATTTTTATTTTTTAATTGAAAAGTTTCTTCTACACTGACTGCATTTATTTGCATATCTTCTAGTGTTGCAAGATTTCTCTCTTGAAGCTAGTATGCCATGTCCATATCAAAAGCATCTAGTTAATGCAAGAGAGCTGAACCTAGAGGAGGTTTGATCTCATTTGGAATGGAATTGTACACTCAGTTGAAACAATCAATGAAATCCTAATCCAATTCATTTGGATTCCTTTTCAGGTTGTCATACTTAGAAAGAATCTGAAAGGGGTTCTTCTTCACCTCCCATCGGGCTATGAATGCATCAATCAACTAGTCTAGAGTGGCTATATAATTTGTAGCCAAAGATCTAAACCAATTTTTAACATCTTCGGAAAAGCTTTGGGAAATTATTCTCATCTTGGCATTGTTAGCATCTATTTCTTCTAGGTCAATGAATTCATTGACTTTGAATAAGTGTTGTTTTTCACTAATTTCATAATTCTCATCAAAGAGAGGTAGTATCTAGCCATAGCCTTGTGGTAAGGCATTGAGTTGAGCAGGTAGAATCAGGGGTGAAAATCTGGCCATGAATCCTGTTGAGTGAAGTGCAGGAGTAACAATGGAATGGGTTGACTGAGAAGATAATGAAGTATAAGGTGTAGATGAGGAGCCAAAATTTTTTTGGGATTGTGTTGGAATGAACAATGAATCTTGTTGGTATAGGATTATGGCTTTTTCTGATGTGTATTGAAGTTGATTAGCTGACTTTTCAAGCCTATCAAATTGACTCCATACTTTTCCGTCAAAGTCTGATTCAGATTTAGATTCTTTAGAAAGTAAACTATATTCAAGTTTCAACAAATCGAAAACTACATCAGACAATGATTTTACTTTAGATAGTCTTAATCAGTCAAATACTATGTCAGGCAGTGAATTTTCATACTTTTATTGAAATTGAGGCAACTCAAACATCAAATCAAAAGGTATGTCTTTGAGAGATAAAAATTTTGCAGGTAACGAGGAAGATCTTACCAATGGAGAAGGATTTGACTAATTATGAGTGTTGGGATATTTTATTACAAACAAGTTTCTCTGGATCTTCAACTGGATCAGTTGGATGAGGATCTGGATTCGATATAGTGTATCTTCTCGAAGCCAGAATGTTCTTTGTTTCCACAAATTGGTCTTTTACAACTTTCAGATCAACCTTTACGAATACTAAGACCTATCAACCATAGGCCTAGAATTAGATGAAATTATGGTACAACCAGGGAGGATCTTTCGCTTCTTTCCCTAGTATGGGCGCTAAGATGTTATATCTCCACCAGATCTCCAAAGGCTGATAAGGAGACCAAAAATGGTAACCACAGACCACTTTAACCTAGTAGCTAGCCCTAGTAGTCTGAGAGGGATATCTTAATAGGATCATTGTTAAATTGACTGGATAATTAATATTTTAGGCTAGGTATAGTAGGCTCTAGGGTTTTCTTGATTTTGATTTGGTGTTGGATGGTAAATTAGGTCTAGGAAAGACTAGATCAGGGCACTGAAAATCAAACATGCAGAGATGTGATGGTGTAAGGTAGGCACACACTTTAGCACTTTAAGATATCCTTGGTGAGTGTGATAGACTGATAGGGTTTCAAAATGAGCATATGAATTATTAATTCATTTACATCAAAAGAAAGCGAACATAACTGAGATAATTTCTCCAAAACAGAGCATCAAAATAATGAATTATGTTTATCATACTTAGAAATCAATCACATAAGAGATGGAAATGAAATATGGAAAGCACAATACTTTCAAACATATGAAAACATAAGTGGTAACACTACTAAAACACATACCACATGAATCCCACCACAATAGTTGCAAGCTCTGTCTATTAGTTCCTGCCAAGATCACTGAATACACTAGTTTTCCAAAGCTCAGTTACATAGCATCCAACCCTTGCAATGACAAAGAAAATGAAAGATATAGACCAAAATATACTTCTCCCCACTCTCATGGGTCGAATCCATGACTTGTGGAGCTATTCCCCAAATCCTAAACCATAATCCTGATGACTAGGAAGGTCAACAAACTCTCTGTTTTTTGGTGAAAATTATTCAATTGACCCAAAAAGACAAATTTTACTTGATTTATCTATCTTTAGTAACCATAATATACATAATTACATTTGATTTACACATTTACATGAGTACAATTTCATGTTATTCATCAACCAACTGAGAAAAAGTTGAAATTCTGAAGATAACAGGCAAACTAGAAAAAGCACAGTGTGAGTGAAAAAAGCGTAACATGTCCCTGAGAGAAGCATAGCATGACGTTCAAGCTGATTTTTGGATACCTTACTGAAGTCAAAATTGAGCTCAAGATAGCTCATTGGAAATTTTTTCATGTCTAGCTATCCCAAATTCCCTTAAGTAATGAACATGATGAAGTTAAGCCCCTGAAAACCATTTTTTTCCAAAACTGGTCAAAAAGCACAGCGTGTGGTTGAAAAAACTAGCAAAAAGGAATTTTTTATGATGTTTTTTAGCTTTTCCACCTGTCAAAAGCTGATATTTTTTTACTTACATGATTTAAGATCTGATATAGAAGCCAATATCTATCCATCCCAACTGATTTTGCATCAAATGGAGGCCTCCAGAAAAAGAGCAGTGTGGCCCACACTGCGCTTTTTACAGTCAGACTGTACAAAAAGCTAGTGAAATTTGGCCAAAATATGAAATTTGTCAAAATATCCACCAAAATTTCCCAAAATTGATGTGTGAGGTCCTGATAAAGTATGTTATGCAACCAAGGAGGAATCAATAAGGAAATGGAGTTTTCCCCTCTTCTTCTTGGTGATTAGGGTTTCTTTTAGCTTGTTTTGCATTTGCTTGTATTTGATATTCGAGACCTTGCTTCTAATGTAGTAGTGGTGGGCCATGTGCCTCATCATCTTATTATCCATGTTAGATTTATGAAGGAGCTTCTCTAGGTGTTCATTTACTCTATCAAGCCAAACTTCCCTATCTTCATTGATTTCCATGGCAATCCTTTCCTAAAAAGTGAATTTCTCTAAAAGAAGTGCCTCTTGTTGTTTTTCTAGATCCAATGCTCTTTTTAGGCCCCTTGTTCTTGTTCTTTTCCTTGTTATATGTTCATCATGCTCATCAGACTTATCATTCTCAATCACTACTTTTCCTTTCAATTCTTGTCTAGTAGCCTTAAACAAGTCCTTTTCCATGTGTATTTTCTTTTCCTTTAATTGTTTGTTCTCTTTATCATGGAAGGAGATAGAAAACTTGGACCTTGCCAAATTGTCTTGTAGATCTATTATTTGGGAATCTTTTTCCTTAATGACTAGGTTTAGGGTTTCATGTTCATCTTGGGACTCTAAGTCCACCATCTCAATGTCATGGTGAATGTCTTCTTTCTCTTGGACAACTGTCTCCTGCAACTTATAATATCCCTTCTTCTCTTATGTAGAAGGCAATTCCCCTTCCACAATTTGTGGAGTAAACACTTGCCTATTTCCTATCTGATAAATTATGACCTCTTTTTCCTTTTCACTCTTCTTAACTCCAACCCTGCTAGATGACCTAACCTCTATTTTTGTAACTGGTGCTGAAGGTGGAATAGGTCTAGTAGGCTAGTTGGATGAAGATGTGAAGACCTCTACCTCAATAAAATATTCCCATGAAAGATTCAGTTCTTTGATATGGTGAAGAACAATAATTTTGATAAGTGAGTGATGGAAAAGACTTTTCATTTGGAGCTCATATTCTCTGTGTTGCACCTTTTAGGCCATCTTGTCAATATTCCTATACAAATAATAGGGAATGTTGAGAAGCCTTACCCTAGTGAAATGCATGAGCAATCTGATGTGGTAGTTGTATAGCCTGGAGAATCTTCCCTCGCAAGTGAAATAATTCAATATGATTTTCATAATGAGAGAAAAATCTATCAAGTAGCTGACCAAAAGGGAATATTTTCTTGATGTTATCTTTGCATGATGCTTTTTAGGTAAGGTTGATACAACTGGGCATCCAATTCCTAATTTTGGAACCACTTTTCACCTACATTAGGTATCCTTGTTGCTACTATGATAATGTCTATTAAAATGGTGAATGTCACCCCTGCAATAATGACTTGGTCTTTCTAGAGATTTGTGATGAATATTCTAGTCAAATTTGAGTAACTCTGCACCCTTTAAACCATTTCAAAAAACTCATAAAAACCCACATGTTGGAGGCATTTGACTTCTAGGGGTGATGACATCAACTCACTGGTGGCTAATGGCTCAAACCTTGAGATTATCCCTCCTTTGTTGTAGGTCTTTCTCTCTTCTCCATGGTGTTTAGTTTGCTAGAAACCATAGGGGAGAAGGGGAAGGGAAAAGGGAATGAGATTATGGGGTTAGGGAGTTGGGATAGGTGTGGGGAAATTTAGGGAAGGGAGTAGTGGATTTAGGAACCTTAGGGAGGTGGAGGGGAGTTAAAACGACAAGGGAAATGGGCTAGAGAATTTAATTATAGGGGTATAGTTTAGCTGCCTATAAAAGCGTAGTGTAGGGGTAGGGTTTTAGGGAATAGGATTTAGGAGTTGGGAATGAAGGGATGTAAGGGTTGTGGGGGATGATTAAGAGTGTGAGGGATGTAAAAAAGTCTAGGGGAAAGTGAATTTACCTTGCAAGATTGAAAAATAGGGCTATCCACTAAAACACATCATGGAGGTCAATGGATGGTTTTCACATTAAAATTATGAGATTGAGCTTCAAGAAGGGGTTTGTTGAATGTAACTTACTTTTCCACATATGCTTGTCACATTTACAACCTTCAGAAGCCTTCAAAACTTGGTTTTATTCCTCCAGGAGAGAAAATGCAGCTTCACTAGACAAAGCAAAACAAGCAGAAGAAAAGAGCAGTGAGCTAAGGAAAAGTGCAACATGCAAACCACAAAATTCTCCAAAATTTAAAGTGCGAGGCTTTAAGGAAAAGTGCAGTGATGCACCAGAAATTTGATTTCTTGAAGTAAAATTTTGATTTCTGAATTTGGCAAGTTGGGAGCTCGATGTTGAAGAGTAATAATTTATGCCTTTTGGTTCTTTAGGGCCTTTTAAACTTGGATTAAAATCATTAAATTATCATGGACCCACATTTTCCTTTTCAAAATTAACCTTTCATTTTAATTTTGTTGGAACCTTGAAACTTGATTATTTTAACTTTGAACTTTTTGTGGCTTTGGAACATTGAACATCTTCTTGGAACCTTGAACATTTTCTGGTGGAACTTGAGCATTTGCAGCTACTTGGAACTCTGAAGTACTTATTACAAATTGAGAACATAAAATTACAATTTTTCTTTGAAATCAAAAATATAGATGAAATTACTTTATTGTCACTCCTCCACTTGCTGGACTTTATGCATGGAATGATGATTTGATGACCTTGGAACCCTAAAGACCTAATGGAGACTCTATAATGAATGAAACCATGATAAATATGACTGTAACAATGATGAAAACTTTTGAATGATGGTACACTCAGTTGAGAGGTGAAATGAAACAAAAATTAGTAAAAATTTGGAAGGAGTAAAAATTTGGGAATAAAAACATACCGGGAAGCTCTTCAATAAGTAAAAACATACCTAGATCTACATCCAGTGACCAAATTTTTGCATTATGACCTAATGAAAAAAAAAAATTGACCTAAGGACTTGTTGTGGCCAGGAACAACCCCCCTTCTTATTTAGTACTAGTAATAATACTAAATAAGTGGGGACCCTTAGTCAAAAAATCCAAAAAAATTAATTAGTATTTATTTCCTTTCTCAAATAAAACTTACTATCATAACTTAGGGAAATTCCTTTGAAAATATTTAAAATAAACCTAAGTTTATGATAGATCAAAACATAATCTTTCTTTGAATAAAAATATTGCATGGATCGCAAAAAATGGATATCCTTTGTGAAAGAAAAATCTTTTAAAATTGCGATTCCATGATATTGCGATAGCGTGATCCCAAAGAACTATACATTAAAGTATTTATCACAAACCACATATCGCATAAAATTTGTTTAATAAGTTATATTTTGTGAAATTGTGATTCCGCGATTTTGCGATATTGTGATTTCGCGATAATAATAGACTATGATTTATAGATGTTGCGATTTGCGATCCGCGATATTGCAATTTTGCGATATTGCATAGCAAATCGCAGATCGCATTATCGCAGATTCTTATAGCGCGGTGTCCAAAGTAAATCTTTTCATAAAGAAATATCCGTTATGCGCTTTGATGTCAAAATTAATGAATGGATTGTTAATCATTGATGGAAAGGATTTTGTTTTGATTGAAAGGTTGTTTCATGTTTTTATCTGCCTTTAGCATTTAAAACCATCCCGTCACCTTTCTCATCTCATTACTCTCACTTAATTCGTAAACACCGCAGGCGCGAAGGAGCAGAAGACTATACAAAGCATTCACAGAGCATTATGGGTAAGAAAGAGAAAGTTCCGAGTGCTGAAAACAAAGAGATGGCTTCCCTGTATCCGGATACTGCTTGCAATAAGGACGCCGATATCACTACCTGGGAGGGCATGCATAATCTGCTCGAAGAAGAAAATCCCAGGGTAATGGAAGTTGTGACTACTGCTGGATCAAGTAATTCCTCTGAAGCATCTCTTACGGAATTGGCTTGTTCATTTCTTCACAGAATAGCAGCAAGACCGAGAATTCTTCCATATACAGATATGGTAAAATGGGTGCTGGATAACACCGATATTTCAGATAGGCAATTTAGAACTCCAGGACAAGAACTCATTGGGTCATTCACTACAGAATATTTGAGGCTTATGTATCACTTATCGAAACCTCAGGCGACTTACAACAAACAATTTATGGAGAAATTTGCCAAAGAAAATGAAAATTTGGCGAAATGCACCAAGGAATGGACCAAAAGAGAGGAACCATTGAAGAAAAACAAACACGGTATGTACAGTACTGGTTCGCTCATCTCTCCATATTGTTTTGCTGCTGCTATGTTATGCAGGATTTTTGGAAAGCTTGACATAAATATGGTCTTGCCTGAATGGCTCCCTTTGTTGAATGCTGTTGTTAACGCTACAATTGTAGACTGGGCCAAAATATTATGTGATAATTTAGCTACTACCATTTTCAATTATCGGTCCGAACGGACTGTTTCTCAGAGGATTTATCCTCCTTTTTATCTATCTACCTATGTTATGGATTCAATTTGTTTTGTTTCTAAATTCCCTTTGATGGGTTGGCAATGGACAATTCATGATCCCTTGCCTATTCATGTCTATCACAAAGAGTTGCAGGAATCAAAGTTTGTTCCTCATTTTTACAAAATTTGCCATGGCATAATGCTGCCTCTATATAGAATATTGTATAATAAGGATGCTCCAAAGTTATCCCCGGAAGCAGAAGTCGACATTCTCCCTGTCGCAAGATGGTTTGGGGAAGAGTTGTTTACTTATGTGAGGTTTTTTGGAAGTTCTGCTTCCCCCATGTTTTACCCCTGTATGTTCCGGATAAACTTGTAGCTCGGGAGATTGCTTATCAAACCTGTGGTGAATGAGGTTTGAAAAAGGAATTAAAGGAGAAGAAGAAGGGCATTTGGCCACAATTTCCCGTAGCTTGTGGAGCATTTTCATTGTTTGATGTTGGTCATGCATTCAAAGAGGTAAGCAATATTACATTCTTACAACTGTTCAAGTTTTCGAGAAGGTTATTTTATCCAATTGATGTTGTTAAAAATTTCACCATTGCAATCAAAGTAAGAGTGTTTTTTGGAGAAGAAGATCCTTTTGATGATATGTTTCAAACAAAAGGTTCATTTAAATAATTTTTGCATTTAGCTCAAACACAATTATCCCCAGAAGACTTTCAGGAATTTAAAGTTTATAGAGAGAGAAGACTAACTACTATCCCTTTGGAAAATTTATGCTTGGAACCCGCAAGCGAACCAACTCCTAGTGTCAGTCTTAGTGGCAGCTCAAATACAGAAAAGTCTAAGTCGAAGTCTGACAAAGAGACTTCTGAGCATTATAAAAATATTGATAATGATGAAATATCAGTAAAAGATACGGCTCAATCAAAAGAGCTTTCACAACAAAAGACTTTTACCACTCCACAGTTGAATCTTCCACCTCTCAATGTACAGCAACCGACAGTCAGGACTGAATTGGACAAAGAATGGGAAACTTTTAATCAATTGCTTAATGTAGAAGGACAGAATATACAGACCCCTGTATAGACAATAAAATTTTTGAGCACAGGAATAAGTAGTAACGTCACAGAAACTGAGCATATACCTATCACTCCCTCTTCTGAAATTGTACTCAATATAGAGGACATTCCTCCTCTAGATGTATTTGTTGGAAAAAATACTGAGAGGGGGTGGTGAATCAGTATTTACTGCATAATCAAATCTTTTTACTTTTTCATACCTTAAAACCCATACGCTACTTTCCTTCAGTAAACTAGCGTATATACGTGGATCCCCTTTATGAAACTAGCGTATACACAGAGATCTAGATCTGTCATTAAATATTCACTTATATTATTCCATCATGCATTCATCAGATGTTCAATAAACAGTAAACATGTGTAGTAAGAACAGAATAAACCATCACACAAAGCATCACACATGAACACCAGGATTTTTAGGTGGAAACCCAAATCGGGAGAAAACCACCGCTGCAGTTGCTCAGCCTTCAATATTTTATTATAGAGAAAACATCTTACAACATGTGTGCTGGCGCAGACTTGACCAGCACGCAGGCACCCACCTGCGCTCGTTTACCAGCCTCTCCTGGAAGGGAGCTCCAACCCCCTGACTCGTTTACCGGCCTCTCCTGGAAGGGAGCTACGACCCCCCGATCTCGTTTACCAGCCTCACCTGGAAGGGAGCTACGACCCCCTGACTGAAGGCTACAACCCTCAGCACCAATATGGACCACGTTTCATCAATTTTCACACTGGATCCAACAACTTCAATAGAACACTACTTGCAGGCCACGTTTCATCATATTTTCAGACTAAACCCTTTTCATCCTTTCAAGCTCAACCATACATCACCAATAGATACATACCAATTCAGACAACCCAGATCAGATAGCAGTAATACAGCAGAACAGATCAGATGTTCCATACCCCATGCTTCAGCAAGCCCTAGTTTGCATACGCGCCTTTATTTCACTGATGTCGCGTATATACGCGCTTCCGTCCACACAAACCAGCATATACCTCTGTACATATTACAAAATCAATTTAGTTGCGCATACGCGCTTTTACTTCAGAGAAGCCGCGTATATACGCGCTTCCTCTACAACGAAGTAGCGTATAGATCTTCAATCATTATAGAGCAGAATACTTTTTCAGATCAGATATTCATTTCAGATTTACCCTTTCACTTCAGACAGATGTTCGCCTCATTTCAGATCTAAGTCTTCCATAAAAAAATCTAGCAGATACAAGTACCTTTTAGATCTATATCCCCTTCTTCATCATTTGTGCATCATACATTTAGATTTATCTTCAAGTGTAACCCTTTCCATTCAGATCTACTTCACAGAGAAGTATTCATCCAAGCTCAGACATCTTGCCCCTACACTTATGATTTGCATAATGAATTTCTTCTCCTTATATAGGTTTATCCTTTTTCAATACCACGGGCCCCTTTTTCAATACCATAAGCCTTTAATACCACGGGCCCCTTTTTCAATACCATGAGCCAAACCAATACCACGGGCCCCTGGATTTGCACTTTTTGAGCGCTTTTTCCCATACGCGACTTGGCACGTTCTTTTCCGCATGCATACGCGACTTCTCTTAGACAGATCCGCGTATACATAGAGACATACTCTTTTCATCATACTTTGAGCACATTCTGAATTCATTTCTTCATTCCCTTGTGTTCACACTGTAGATACATCAGATTTCCTTCATCAAACCATATTCTATCAAGCACAACTTCATCAAGTAAGTTGTCATCATCTTCATCAAGTGGGTTGCCTTTCAAGGACAACACTCAGCATCGTATTGTCAACAAACATCATATCACATCAGATTTACATCATTTACCAAGTCCATCAAGTCAAGAATAACTTCATCAGGTGGTTTGCCATCAAGGACAACACATGTCAACAGCCGCATGTCTTCATCTTCATTTAGTGGGTTGCCATCAAGGACAACACTCTACATCATATTTCCAACAGTATTCTACAACCCGTAGTATAAAGCAGTAGTGAGGAAGCAGAGGAAAAAGAGAAAGTTAGAGAGCTCAATTTCTACTGAGGAAGAACAATTAGATGTCTTATGGAAGGATCCTACTACGGATCTAACTGATAATCTTACCAAGTTATCTCAGATTATAGGAGATTATGCCTCTGCAACTATTGACAAAGCATCCGAGGTAAGGCTATTATTAAATGAAAAAGAATATGAGATACAAGTTCTGCAACAACAATTGCAACAGGCTCATGCCAACAATGAAGCACAAATAAAACTTGAAAAGTTACAGCAAGAGCTTCAAGAGATGCAAATTGGATATCAGAAAAGTTTGGCAGATAAAGAGAAACAAATACAGATTATTCAAGAGGAGCACAAAGATGACCCTAAGCTTCTAGAGTTTATTTCAGAATCTGTTTCTTTGAACAAACAACTACTGCAACAGCAAGACATATTATGCCAGAAAATCTCGCAATACAACTCTTTTTGTCAAGAAAGTGAAAAAATCACTATTCATGTCATAGAATTACGACATGATTATGATTTAACTAATGAAAGAGTTACTAATTATATGGCATGGAAAAAGACAGAGGAAGGAAGAAGAGCAGGAGCACCAATTATCAATGATAGTCATAAAGAACTGCTCTTCAACAATTGGGATGTACATATCAGAGAAGAAGAAAAAGCAGCAGAGGAAGCAGCTACAGCAGTAGGAAATATTACTGATTGTGTAAATGAAAATTTGCACAAAGTTAATTTAATTTCAGAAATTATTCCGGGACACCTTCCACAAGCACAGCAATTGCAAACAGAATGGAGGCAAAAGGTTGATGAAAAGGAAAATTCAATTCAAGCACTGACAAGATTAAACTGGGATTCTTACTGGACATATCCAGTGAAACCACATAGTCAATGCAGTGCGCTTAATTGCATGATTAATTCTGCTGAGAAGATTTCTCCTACACTTGTCGATTCTGTCTTTTCGGGGCAGTTGAAATCTGAAGGCGGCCAACCACCTCTTCTCAAAACAATGCTGGATGCTTGCAAGATCAAAGATCAAATTCATAAGTAGATAGTTCATAGTCTTTATTTTTAGATTTAGTTTTAGTTTTACCATATTTTTGCCTAGGAAAAGGACGGTCATTTAAACCGAATCCTAAATTTTTGTAATAAACTATTTTTAGATTTTAGTTATTAGTATTTAAACCCTTCTCATGCATTTAGAGAAGGGTCCTAAAATTTGTCAAAAACTTATCCTCGGAACATGCACTTCTGCACCCTTAGAGGAGGTTTTGATAAATGAATGGAACGAGATTTATTGATATCTGTGTCTAATATCTGTTACTGATGTTGCATTTCTGTAATCTTGATAGATGTTGGATTAAGAAAGAGATAAATCATTATTTCTTCTAGCTCATGAGTAGAACCAGTTATAAAGGGTATTTTTATCTCTTAACTATTTCTGTTTCTGTGTTAAAAGTGATATTTAGTTTTAGTTGTTTATATGTTAATGTTTGAATATTTGAGTTATCATTTGGCATTTTTGTATGGTGATAATTATTTATTTGTGCTTGATATATGAATAGCTTAATATGCGATATGTTTTCCACAACTGTTTCATCTAACTTTTTATGTGAAATAGTTTATCCTTATTGAATTCTCTTCTCATAATAATTGAATGATATTTATTATCAATTGTTATCTGAAATCCTTTTAGATCGCATATATTGAAAGATTACATCCCGGGTTAGTTTAGAGTTAGATATTTCTTAGAATATAGTTTGCATATGAATAGATTAGAAATAGATTAAAATCATTTACTTAGGAATTTTAGAAAAGAAATATCAAATCTCAAACACACACACACATATTGGGAAATTGGTCCCATTATCCCCAGTCGGACCCACTACACCAAACGGAAAAGGAGCTGCTAACCAAGGTCCGGACTGGGTGGGTATCCCCCTTGTTGTAGACCCGATTTTTGGGGCTGCAATAGGACCCCATTAGAACATGATAAGAGTCCATTTGATCACTCCTAACAGGATGAAAAAACTGACACTAACACCATCCATGTTAGCCTCCATTTCATTTTTGGTTACACTTTGTAAGAGCGAAATTTGTTGCACTTGGTCTCGTAATTTTGATATATCATGTTACATTTATTTCTCTTCTTCATGCATTATAGTAGATATTTCTAGTTTCTTACTAGTTGTTTCCATTTTCTTTCTTCGAGTTATTTTAGAATCAAACAATGATATTTATGCTTCACTATTCCCCTTGAATCACTTCAAACAGATTTTTCAAACAAAACTTACGCAAATTTTATAAACAATACACACATTTTTCTTGCTTTGTACAAGCTCGATATTGAATCTTGTATATCTGTAATTTCAGATATCCAAGGTCTAAAATTTCATCCTGTGGTATCTCTCTGAGTATTCTTTCCAACCCCACAAGTCATACCTAGATTGGAGTCTTAAATAAGAGTTATGCTTGATCTCCCACGATGTCCTGATTATAGACTATTTTAGTAGATCAAAATTTTATGACATCCCACGTGTCACTATTTCTACCTTAGGCCCTAAAGTGTCTAAAAAAAACACTATATTTTGTTCCCTTTCATCCAATGTTTACAGAATTCAAATATGATTCCTGAAATCAACGTTATGACGATTTTACCTAGGTCACCTCTTTTGAGACTGAATTTTGGAGCCTACAACAACACTAACTTCCCTAGATCATATCTTAGAAAATGTACCAAAAAAATATTTGAAATTTTTACACGAAGTTCACCAATATTTTGGCTTCATGTGGTCGAAATACCACAACAATAATAATAGTGTGCTTCTATGTGGAAAAATAATAACAATATGGGGAATACATGGTCACAACAATAACAATAAGGGGGTTACACTAACAATAACAATAAGAGGATACTGTAGTATTATAGGGACCTAACAACACCTCTTTCCTGCACAAAAATACATATTGAATGATTAATGAGAAGTTTTGGTTTATTAAATTTTGGGGCATGGAAAGTTTGGTTTACACATATATTAGGTGTGAAATAAGTTTGGGAAATTAACTAACTACATTAATATGTTCAAAGGGTTTGATTATTTAAAAATGATATCAATGTAGAAAGAGCCAATCTTGGTATTCATCACCTTCAAATTGTGTGTGAATTTGTGATCTTACATTTATGAATTAAATACTTATTATTGAATATTAAATGAAGTGTATTTTTAATGCATGTGAGGAAGATATGTTGTACAATAGAATGGGTAATCAAAGTAAGGAATACAAACTTTTTCCCCATAATGTTCAGAGCTATGAATCTATTTTGAATAAAGGATGTGTGGAAGAGGGGGGATGTGTAGGACAACAAGATTTCAGGGGAAAATTCATTTTATAGATACAAAATTCTTTTAACTTTAAATATAAACTTAGTATCTAATATAAAATGAAGTCTATTTTTAATGCCTATGAGAAAGGAGTGTTGTGCTAGAAAATGGGAGTGTGTATAAGGGAACATGAAAATTTAATTCCTAATGTTCTACATCTCCAGATACATTTCCTCTTAAGGGTGGATTGATGTGGGCTCATTTTATTTGATATTAGATGTGTGGTTTTCAAAACTATGTTCAATGACTTTGATCATTTAAAGACTACAAAAAACGAATCTTACTATGTTCATTTGTGATTTCACATTTCTAGATTAAATTAAGTGTATATTTAATACATGTGAAGAAGTGTTGTGCTAGAGAATGAGTGTGCAGAGAAAGGAACAAAAGATTTATTTCACAATGTTTTAGTCCTCCTTTAGCACACTTTCCTCCTGCACGATAGTACATATTAATCAATCAATGATAAACGAGGTTTCATAGGGAAATTTATTCTATAGACATGAAATTATTTTAACTTTAAGTTGAACCTTAGTATCCAATATTAAATTAAGTCTCTTTTTGATGCATGTGAAAAAGGATTGTTGATGAGGTGCTCAGTGTTAAGCTCAAAAGTGGATGTGCTCAGAATCGTTTGAAACCTAAACAAACGTGAAGTTCTTATCGTCAGGAATCTGATGCACTTTGTTTCATCAAAAACCGACTTCGTATGTGAAAGTTAGATCCTCAGTGTTGTTCGTTTTCACAAACAACTACAATTTCTGCATAATTGATAGAACAATGTCTAAGCAGCCTAGTTAGAAAAAAAAAAAAATCCCCGAATATTCCTTCAATTTATCCAATGACACTATGAAAAGTGTCACTTTGAGATTAGTTTCTAAGTTGGGTGATTTGTTACATTTATATTGGTTGTTGGAATGAGCCAATGGGAAGAGGACACGTGGTGCAGCGAAGGGCTGCCACATGCCCCCTCCCCAAGGCCGAAATATGGCTATGTCAAAGGTCGAATGTCATATATACATAGTGGAAAAATTTATATTGGAGGGTGGGAAAAGGTCGGGGTCGACCCTGTGTAATATTCCAAAATGGAAAATACAGGAATATAAAACATATGCACAATTCCAACTACGGTAAAATAAGAATTAAACATGTAGAACTGGAAAAATGCTAGAATACATCAAAACATCATATATATGGGCATAAAATAATTAAACCATATAATTAAGGATCAAAGGCAAGGTAAGTACACAATGATACAAAAGGAATGCAATCAAGCCAGAAGATGGATAAAATACACTAAAGAAAACTAGCGTTGGAAATGTTGTGCTGCTACTGCTGCTGCTGCTAGAAACTACTGCTACTGTGAAGAATAACCATGTGCGAGAGGCTGCTAGAGTGCTTATAAATATCTAGGATTATATCCATGGACTCTACTGAAAAAACCAAAAATAACCCTGAAATGGTTTGGCCATATTTTAACTTTGGATTTTCGGCCCTTTTTGGGTGGCACACTGCACCCCTGTTGGCTAAGTTACTCACTCTCTGAAGAAAATTGCTGATATGGGGCTGAAATAATGATCTATCAGCTACAATATTTCCCACTCATCTCACTAACTGAAGGGATTATCCGTTCTTCTGATCTCCAAGATAGAAGCTTGAGGTCTAGCTCCTCCTTTCTCTGCTAAAGTTGTAGCTGCAAGCTACACAACTGTTGGAATATACTGTGCTGTCAAGGAGGCTGGAGATATATCCTACTACTGGATGATGAAATAATGCTCACAGGTCATGTAAATTATCTCTCCAAGGTGAGGGAAAGACCCGTCATAGGATTCCAAGCTAAAATACTTTGAACTTCCTTCCTCCCTTAGATCTATGAAATTCGTGAAGGAACTGATGCTGCATGGAGGTGTAATACTAATGGCCTAATGGTGGATATAAAAAATTTTCTACTGGAAGACTAAAATGGAAGCACAATATTAAAGGATGAACCCTCCATCGGTTTCTTAACTGAAATGCTAAGAACTACCTTCCTTCTCTCAAACCCTAAGATAGGAATGCATAATTCCCGAAGTTGTGTATGCAAAAGAGAGGGGTTGAATGTGGCAAAAATGCTAGATGATGAATAGCTGCTCAAAATAACCTTCTTAGAGAAGGCACTCGAAGTCCCCCATGGGTAAGGGTGGGATTCCCGCTTGAGAACACATATGTTCTAAACAACACAACATACTTAGCTAAAAATCTGAAGCATGCAAAGAATGTCAAACGACAATACAATATCAAATTCTAGACTGATTTGATTTGTTGCCGTCATCTTCCTTATATGGTTGTGAACCTTCCCTAGCCTTGGCACACCTCATAACTAAGCTACACATGTGGCCACTAGTCTCCATGAATATTGCGTTGTCTCTCCATAATCTCCATGATCTCTGCAATTAATATCCACTCCATGCATCATGTGTGCATTTAATTCACCACTTCCTCCATCACTACATCATTAATTCTCTATGATCTTACTTTTATTCCTCCACTATCTCCATCATCTTCGTCATTATCTCTCCATAATATCCACTCTTCCTTCATTAATGAGATGCTCCACTACTCTATGATGTTGATCTACTATCGACTAACACACATTCACACAAAAAAGTCAATTTTATTCATCTATGGGGTTTATGGGTCCCTCCACCCTTTTATTTACTTAATTAATTAATAAGAGTAAGAACTGTAATATTCCAATTAATAGATGGAAAAATGGTAATATTATAGTCCTCCCCGCCAAAATGTTGTTTGTCCTCAAACAACTACAAAAGTGAATGCTACAACAATCCTCCTCCCTCCAAATGGCATCCTCATATGGAAGGTCTCCCCATCTCCTCCAATGTGTAATGTATTCCCAACTCCATATCTGCCTCTCTAGAATGTCTAGAATGGCTTCCAACTGTATAGCTAGATGCCTCTCCTCATCATTGAACATCAAAATGGAAATCATCTACTGTTTCGGAGCCTCTTCTCTGCATGAGACATATGAAGTGAAGTGGTTCCTCCCCCCAAAGTAAAGTCCCAACTCATGAACTATCTCTCTTACCCATGCTACATAGAGTAGGATGTACCTCTCCATGCTCCCATCATTGGCCCTATTGGCCCTTCTTTCTCCAAGCATCATCTCAACACTGTGAAAAATAGGAAACAAATACATATTTGTTGACATGTGAAATTACGAACCATACTCTCTCAATAACAACCACCGCAGCAATGCCTCTTGTTGCCATAACACCCCATCATCATACCAAGTATGGTGGCCATACTATCCTAACATAAGCCAATGTAGTAAGGCTTCATGTTTCCATCCATCCTCCTCATCATGCAAGGTATGGGAGAAATTCAGTCCATACTCTCCCAAGAGTAACCAAAGCAACAATGACTCTTGCTGCGACCTCACATCATCATCATGTAAGCCATGGAGCAACAACATACTAAATGACATGTAGAATGTAACATCAAACCATCATAATCAAGCTCCCTCCTACCACATCATGTGAGTGACATGTAATGTCCCAAACAATAACACACCCATTAACATAGGATATGTCATTTGATGGCCAAACTAGCGCAGCGATGCCTCCTGCTGTTGCATCACACCAGTAATATATAAGGCATGGATCATACAAATGTGAGATGTTGGTTAGTAACCATACTCACCCAAAAGCAACCAGCATAGCCATGCTTCCTGCTTCCCCATGTCATACATCTAAAAGTATCTCACCAACCACTTGCTCATCATCCTCACCCATCTACCCAACTATGGGTGATGACTCACCTCATGATCCAACTTGGTATCCACTGAACGGAGAATACCATCCTCCCCAATCTAATGATATTTACACTCCATGATATGTTGAAGTGCATCCTCCTTGAGGTTACTCCATGAGAACCTCTCATTGATGACCCGGTAGAATCCATAAGATTTTGAATATGTTGTAGTTAGAAACTTCTCTTTAAGCTGTGAAATGCTCATCAAGAAGGCTTCATACTGATAGTGGAAAATTATATCCATCATAAGGTGTCTATGAACTATCATATGTCTCTCTAATGCTTCATGAGTGAAGTGGTCATCAGAATGTTCCAAGAATAGTTGGGCCCCCAACTCATCACTACACCTCAGTGACAATGTTGTTGATCTCCATGATGGTGCATCTGCTGTCTCATGACCATGCATAATGATGAACTCATAGCCCATCATTGTACCGATTAGGACTATGCTCATCCTATCTTCTAAAACTCCACACTTCAACAAAAAGTGTTGTGTGTAGCTCAACACTGAACAACTAGGATGGCTATACATCTCCTCCTTAAGCAAGTCAAGGGTCCTCTGCACAGTGATAGTTTTGTTGGCAATATGATGCAGAGTGTTGTCCTTGATGGAAACCTACTTGATAAATTTGATGGCAACCTATTTGATGAAGTTGTTCTTGATGAAAACCTATTGAACTTGATGGAAACCTACTTGATGAGTTAAGGGGGAGATTGTTGGCAATGTGATACAATGTACTGACTTTGATGGAACCTACTTGATGAAGTTTTCCTTGACGGAAATGATGTAAATCTAATGTATCTACAGATCCGTTCAGAAGTAGCAGAAGAAAGGAATTCAGAAAGTGCTAGAATAATTTTGAACAAGGTATGTCACAAGGCATACACAGTTTTATTAAGGAGAAGCCGTGTATATACGTGGAAATGAACGTACCAAGTCGCGTATGCCAATTTGCGCTCTATTTTTATAAAACTAGGGAGCATTACCATGGTATTGGCCCAAAGTATTGAGTGCTTGATTATCTATTTGATCCCATCCAAGAATACCATTAGTGGTTGAGTGGTTTTGATTCATGGTATTGATAAAGGCCAAATCTATTTAAGGAGAAGAAAATCATAGTGCAAAAGAGTGGGCAAGTGTCTGGGCATTAATGAATACTTCACTCTAAATTATATCTGCATGGTTGAACTCTGTTCTTAATTGATAGATCTGAATCTATGATGCACCTATGAATATGATGAAGGTTCAAGATCTCTAGATCTAGAAATGTTGAATCTCTAGGATGATCTGAAAAGAAGTGATGAAGACCTGGCACAAATCTCATGAAGAAATTGAAGAAATCTGGGTAAGTTCATAGATCTGATCTGTTCTGCAAAGTTTATCTTATATAGATCTATACGCAGGTTTGTTTCATAAAAAGCGCGTGTATACGCAGATCTGATTCAATAAAAGTGTGTATGGGCAGTTAGGGTTTTCTGAAAAATGCACAGATGTATATGCGGGTTCGTTTCATGAAAAGCACGTGTATATGTGGGTCTGATTAAATAAAAGGGCATATGGTGTCTGAACTAATGATTGCTCAAGGTTGAATGTGTTTCTGCATATCTATTCTAAAGTATGGGTTATCTCTGATATTCTGGTTACAGTGGTTTCACTGTTCTGTTTGAAGCATTGGGCGAAGCATATTTGTTGATAAGTGAAGGGTTGTGTTGAAGCTGTTTGATCCAGTTTGAAAATTGATGAAACATGGTTGGCAGTAGTGCTGAGGGTTGAAGCCTTCAGTAAGGGGGTAGTAGCTCCCTTCCAGTGGTAGCTGGTAAACGAGAGCAGGGGTAGTAGCTACCTTCCAGGAGAGGCTGGTAAACGAGAGCAGGGGGTTGTAGCTCCCTTCCAGGAGAGGCTGGTAAATGAGAGAAGGTTGTAGCCTTCTACAGGTGGGTGCCTGCGTGCTGGTATGAGTCTGCGCCAATACATGATTGTAAGAAGTTTTCTTTATATAATAAATATTGAAGACTAAGACGACGGCAACGATGGTTTTCTCCCGAATTGGGTTTCCACCTTAAATCCTGGTGTTCATGTGTGTTGCTTATGTGTGGTGATTTATTCTGTTCTTATTGCACCTGTTTACTGCTTACTAAACATCTGATGAATTAATGATGCAATGATCTAACTTAAGAATTAAATGCATATTTAGATCTCTGAGCATACACGAGTTTACTTAAGGATATCCGCGTGTATACGCAAGTTGTGTTCATTAAAGTAGCGTATGGGTTTAAAAGAAAGAAAAAGTTAAAAAAGTTTTCAGTCAACACTAAATACTGATTCACCCCCCCATCTCAGTATTTTTCCCAGCAATTGGTATCAGAGCAGGTCCTTCTGAAAAAGCTTAGCCGCTAGAAGGAAGATCAAGCAAGATGGAACAACATCTATCAAGCCTCCGATCTTTAATGGAAGAAATTTAATCTTTTGGAAAATAAGGATGAGATCCTATCTTCAGTCTATGGGAGCAGATGTATGGGCCATTGTTGAACAAGGATATCAATATCCAACTGTAGTACCAACAGATCCAACTGAAAAGAAGAATTATGAAACAAATGCAAAGACAGTCAATGCTCTAACAGGAAGTCTAACTGATTCTGAATTTGTTAAAGTTATGCAGCTGAATACAGCAAAGGAGATATGGGAAAAAATCATTCTAAGTTATGAAGGTGATGCAAAGGTAAAAAGTGCAAAACTTCAAACTCTCAGAATTGAATATGAAAATTTAAGAATTCATAATGATGAGAATATTGTCAGTTTCTTTCTACTTGTTGATGATGTTGTAAATCGTATGAAAAATCTAGGAGAAACAATAACCAAATCTATTTTGGTTGAGAAAATTTTAAGATCGCTAACAACAAAATTTGAGTCAAAAGTTTCTGCTCTTGAAGAAAAATAGGATCTTCAAAATCTTACTGTGGTACAACTTCATGTCATACTAACCGCATATGAAATGAGAAGAGGAGGACCATCTGAAGTCAAAGAGGTTGTCTTCAGAGCTTCTACAAAAGGGAAAGAAGTACAAGAAGCAGAAGGATCAGGATATATCTCAGAAGAAGACGAGGCAAATTTTGTAAAGAAACTCCAACTTGGCACAGGACGGTTCAGAGGTAAGCTTCCTTTCAAATGTTTTGAGTGTGGAAGAGTTGGTCATTATGTTGCTAAGTGTCCTAAGAAAGAAGCACCTACAAAAGGGAAGGAAGTAGCAGGAAGGAATAAGAATCGGTTTAACACTAGAAAAAGTTACTATACTCATGAAGACAGTGATGGGTTATCTGATAGTGAGGAAGAATGTGAACAAGATCTTAGACTTTTCATGGCATTTGAATCTAGAGAAGAAAAGGATACTTTTGTGGATGCTCTAGAGGACAATGATTTTCTTGAAGAAAACAATCAACTCAAAATACACTTAGAAGAAAGTAAAATACTCTTAGAAGAAAGGAAAATAACCATAGAGACTCTGGAAAAGCAGGTTGAAGAAGTAAAGAAACACATTAAGAAATTACAATGTGAAGTGGTAAGTCTAAGAAAAGATTTTGAGAAAGTAAAAACTTTGAATATTAGATTTGCTAAAGGATCTGAAACCCTAGATGAGATTATCAAGGTACAACATTCTCCTCTTATAGAGACAGGTCTTGGATATACCATAGAATCTTCTCATGCTTCAGCACCAAATTATCTAAAAGCAACTATGGCTTGTTTACAAAATTCTACCACTTAGCAAGGGAATAAAGAATCATTACAGGTAAAGCATGATCATCTCAATTCAAAGAACACTAACAGGAATATCTCTCAAAGAAACACCAATCAACACGTAAATTCAAGTAGAATATTTCATGATCGTAGAAATTTCTTCTTCAATGGACAATGTTTCTCATGTCACAATTTTGGTCATAAAGTTGTTCAATGTGTTGCATATAAAACCATCATGACTAAAGAAGCAAGAAAGAAAAGGATTGAATTTGAGAATAATACCTATAACAACTTTTCTCCTCTTCTAAATGAAGTTGAATGTGCTTATTGCAATAACTTTGGGCATTAAGAATCTGAATGCAGGAGCAAAGTTCAGCCAAAAGAGCATTTTCCTTCAAGTTCCAAAGTATGGAAAAAGAAGGAATTACAGGTTGAAAATTGTGGCATAGCGTTATTTGTAGAAGGTGAAGAAAATCAATGTTGCATTGATAGTGGATGCTCAAGACACATGACAGGTGACAAAAACAAACTTCTTGCATATAGTGCTCTAGAAAAGGAAAAGAAAGTTGCACTTGGAAATGATACTCCTGCTGTAATTAAATGAAAAGGGTATGTGTTTCTAAAATAACAGGTGAAGGCTAATGATGTCATGTATGTGGATGGATTAAGGCATAACCTGTTAAGTGTAAGTCAAATGTGTGATCAAGGAACTGAAGTTGTCTTTAGTTCAAAATAATGTGTGGTTCGTGATCTTGATACAGGTAAAACAATTATAAAAGGAAAAAGAACTCCAAGCAACCTATATGTATTGAAGAATTGCAAAGAAAAATGTTACTTGAGTAAATCTTCAGAAAACTGGCTATGGCATAGAACGTTGGGGCATCTAATCTTCTCTCAAATCAACAAATCAAGCAGACTTAATGTTGTTCGTGGTCTTCCATATATTACTCTACCTGAAAGTATCATATGCAAATCTTTCCAATTCGGCAAGCAGACCAGAGTGCAATTTAATGCCAAGGAAGGATCATCAAGTAGGCCTCTTGAACTCATTCATACTCACATATGTGGACCTATGAGGAAAAAGTCACCTCATGGTGAAAAATACTATATCTTATTTATTGATGATTTCTCTAGAATGTGTTGGATTGGGTTGCTTAAACACAAAGATGAAGCATTTGAGAAATTTCAGATCTTCAAGGCTCTGGTTGAAAATGAATTAGATCTAAAACTCAAATGTCTTAGATCTGATCGAGGAGGAGAATATACTTCAGATGAATTCCTTGAATTTTGTGAACAACATGGCATAAAAAGACAGTTCTTTGTAGCTGGCACTCCACAAAAAAATGGCGTAGTAGAAAGAATGAATAGAACAGTTCAACAAATGGCTAGAGCTATGCTTGATGATTTTGGAACACCTGACACATTTTGGGGAGAAGCAACACATACAGCAGTAAAAATTCTCAACAAGGCACATGTTCGTGTAAATAGTGACAAAACTCCATATGAACTCTGGTATGGTAATTCTCCCTCTGTGAAGCATTTTAGAGTTTTTGGAAGTAAATGCTTTATCAAAAATAATGATGAAAAACTTGGCAAGTTTGAACCTAGAGTAGATGAAGGAATACTTCTTGGTTACACCTATACGAGTAGAGCATATAAATGTTACAATAAAAGACTTCGGAAGATTGTTGAATTTATTGATGTTGTTATTGATGAGTCTCCTACAGCCCCAAAAGAAGAAAAACAAACAACAAATGAAGACAATGGTGACTTATGTCCTTTTACATCAAATAGAAATGATATAGACAGTGAACCCAATGAAGAACCTGAAGATGATTTATCTGAAAAAGCTCCATCCAGATATGTTCAAAAGAATCATCCAGAATCTCAAATTTTGGGAGATAAGGGATTAGGTGTACAAACAAGAAGGACTCTTGTGGGATCTTCTAGCTATCTAGCATTTCTATCCACTATTGAACCACACAATGTCAATCAAGCTAGCAAAGATGTATGTTGGGTTCAAGCCATGAATGAAGAGCTTGATCAAATTGAAAAGAATCACACTTGGGAATTAGTACCAAGACCTCATAACAAAAATGTCATTGGAACTAAATGGATATTCAAAAACAAGTTAAATGAGAATGGGGATGTTGTAAGAAACAAAGCTAGACTTGTTTGCAAGGGGTATACTCAATAAGAAGGTATAGACTTTGAAGAAACTTTTGCTCCTGTAGCTAGACTTGAATCCATAAGAATGTTTCTTGCTTTTTCAAGTTTTCAACAAATCAAAGTTTATCAAAAGGATGTTAAATCTGCATTTCTCAATGGTGATCTAGAAGAAGAAGTTTATATAGAACAACCAGAAGGCTTCATTTTTGGAAATGATGAAAATATTGTTTGTAGACTTAAAAAGGCTCTATATGGTCTCAAACAAGCTCCAAGGGCATGGTATTATCGTCTTGACAAATATATTCATCAACAAGGATTTTCAAAGGGATCTGCTGATAGCAACTTATACACAAAAATTGAAAATGATAAAATATTGATTGTGGTTGTATATGTTGATGATATCATTTTTGGAAGTAATGAATAATCTATGAGTCAGAAATTTTCTTCTGTTATGCAGCAAGAATTTGAAATGTCTTTACTTGGGGAACTAACATTATTTCTTGGCTTACAAGTGCATCAAACTACAGATGGCATATTCTTATCACAAGAAAAATACCTTAAGAAAATTCTAAAGAAGTATGGCATGGAAGAGTGCAAACCTGTAAGTACACCAATGATAACCAGATGTAATCTCAGTTCTCATGATGATTCTCCCACGGTGAATCAACCAAAATATAGATCTATGATAGGAAGTCTACTTTATCTCACTGGGACTAGACCAGACATTATGCATGCAGTTGGGATTGTTGGACGATTCCAAGCTAATCCAAAAGAGTCTCACCTTTAGGCTGTCAAAAGAATATTCAAATATCTACAAGGAACTCTAGAATTTGGACTATGGTATCCAAAGAATTCTAATCTCACTCTTCATGCTTACACCGATGCAGATTGGGCTAGAAATGTTGATGATCGGAAAAGCACTAGTGGTGGTGCATTCTATATGGGGCCTCAGTTAGTATCTTGGTTCAGCAAGAAGCAAAAATCTATTGCCTTATCTACAGCAGAAGCAGAATATGTGGCTGCCACATCATGTTTCACTCAACTTCTTTGGATGATGTAAACCTTACAAGAATTTCAAATCAAATTTTCACCTCCTATCTCCATTATGTGTGATAATACAAGTGCCATCAGTATCTCAAAGAATCCTGTTATGCACTCCAAGACCAAGCACATTCCCATCAATTATCACTTCTTACGTGAACAAGTGCTTGAACAAAAGGTGAATTTGGAGTATGTTCCCTCCAAAGAACAAGTTGTTGATATACTGACCAAACCTCTACCCAGAGACGCGTTCGAATATCTCAGATAGAAGTTGGCAGTAGTCTCTGCCATGCAGAAAATCAGAACTGCTTAAATTCAGAAGATTTAATTGGATACGCGGGTTTCCTGAAAGACAGTCATGTATATACGCGAGTTTATACAAAGAAAACTGCGTATGGTTAGTTGCTGACACATTTTACTTGGGGTCAGCATTCTTCAGCAAAGCTGCAGTGCTGTTTGGTATCTCTGATGTTGTATGGTATCTTTGATGATGTTTCATCTCTTATATTTCTGTTTCATTCTCTGATATTGGGTAAAGATGCCTTGATGATTGGCTGTTGAAAGTGTTCAGGTTGCACAAGCTAAGGAGGAGTTTTGGTCATATGGAAAAGATGCATTGGATGCACGGTTTCAGGGGGAGAATTAGCCTTGCTGAATGTAATGCATTGTTGGAATTATGATGATTCTGAATTATGATCTCTCTTGAGGTCTTTTTTATATTGGTTATAAAAATTCATATGTGTAATTTGATGAAAAGGCTATGACCTATGATGTAAATTGTAATATTCAATCATGTAAAGGGCTCGGTCAAATTTGTAAACCCACTTGGTTGGGTAGTTGAGTCAAATTGTGTAAACCCACTAGGTTGGGTACATGAGTCATATATGTAAATCCACTTGGTTGGATCTTTGATGTAAGTATGAGTCCTTGGTTATAGATTCATGTACTTCATTGAAAAATATGTTTGAAGATTCAACATGAACTTAGGGGGAGCATGGTAACTTCAGTGCACATTAGCTCTACAGAGCTCTTCTTTCTACATGAGAAGAAAAACCTTGTTTTAGTTTTGATCTGCCCTTTGCCCTTGATTTCAAAGGGGGAGAGTAGTAACATGGTGTTTATCATGGTGTTTGAATTGTTTATCATGGTGTTTGAATAGGGGGAGAATATCATGGTGCTTTCATAATGATTATAATCAATGTATCTATCTGTTGCGATGATCAAACACCATCATGGTTGCCATCAAGTCCAAAGGGGGAGATTGTTGGCAATATGATGCAGAGTGTTTTCCTTGATGGCAACCTACTTGATAAAGTTGATGGAAACCTATTTGATGAAGTTGTTCTTGATGGAAACCTATTGAACTTGATGGAAACCTACTTGATGAGTTAAGGGGGAGATTGTTGGCAATGTGATACAATGTATTGACTTTGATGGAACCTGCTTGATGAAGTTGTCCTTGATGGAAATGATGTGAATCTGATGTATCTACAGATCCGTTCAGAAGTAGCAGAAGAAAGGAATTCAGAAAGTGCCAAAATAATGTTGAACAAGTTATGTCACAAGGCATATGTGGTTTTATAAGGAGAAGTCGCGTATGTACGCGGAAATGAACGTGCCAAGTCACGTATGCCAATTTGCGCTCTATTTTTATAAAACAAGGGGGAATTACCATGGTATTGGCCCAAAGTATTGAGCGCTTGATTATCTATTTGATCTCGTCCAGGAACACCATCAGTGGTTGAGTGGTTTTGACTCATGGTATTGATAAAGGCCAAATCTATTTAAGGAGAAGAAAATCATAGTGCAAAAGAGTGGGCAAGTGTTTGGGCATTAATGAATACTTCACTCTGAAGTATATCTACATGGTTGAACTCTGTTCTTAATTGATAGATCTGAATCTATGATGCACCTATGAATATGATGAAGGTTCAAGATCTCTAGATCTAGAAATGATGAATCTCTAGGATGATCTGAAAAGAAGTGATGAAGACCTGGCAAAAATCTGATGAAGAAAATGAAGAAATCTGGGTAAGTTCATAGATCTGATCTATTATGAAAATTTTATCTTGTATAGATCGATACACAGGTTCGTTTCATAAAAAGCACGTGTATATGCGGATCTGATTCAATAAAAGTGCATATGGGCAGTTAGGGTTTTCTGAAAAAGGCACAGATGTATACGCGGCTTCGTTTCATGAAAAGCGCGTGTATACGTGGGTCTGATTAAATAAAAGCGCGTATGGTGTCTGAACTAATGATTTCTCAAGGTTGAATGTGTTTCTGCATATCTGTTCTGAAGTCTGGGTTATCTCTAATATTCTAGTTACAATGGTTTCACTGATCTGTTTGAAGCATTGGGCGAAGTATATTTGTTGATAAGTGAAGGGTTGTGTTGAAGCTGTTTGATCCAGTTTGAAAATTGATGAAACGTGATCGGCAGTAGTGCTGAGGGTTGAAGCCTTCAGTAAGGGGGTAGTAGCTCCCTTCCATTGGTAGCTGGTAAACAAGAGCAGGGGGTAGTGGCTCCCTTCCAGGAGAGGCTGGTAAACGAGAGCAGGGGGTTGTAGCTCCCTTCCAAGAGAGGCTGGTAAACGAGGGAAGGTTGTAGCCTTCTGTAGGTGGGTGCCTGCGTGCTAGTATGAGTCTGCGCCAGTACATGATTGTAAGAAGTTTTCTTTATGTAATAAATATTGAAGACTGAGACGACGACAGTAGTGGTTTTCTCCCGAATTGGGTTTCCACCTTAAATCCTGGTGTTCATGTGTGTTTCTTATGTGTGGTGATTTATTCTGTTCTTACTGCACCTGTTTACTGCTTACTAAACATCTAATGAATGAATGATGTAATGATCTAAGTTAAGAATTAAATGCATATTTAGATCTCTGAGCATACGCGAGTTTACTTAAGGATATCTGCGTGTATACGTGAGTTGTGTTCATTAAAGTAGCGTATGGGTTTAAAAGCAATAAAAAGTTAAATATTTTTCAATCAGCACTAAATACTGATTCAACCCGCCTCTCAGTATTTTTCCCAACAAGTTTGATGCTCCCAATAAGCAAGGTGCTCTAAACCTTGATTATGTAATTGCCCTGATGGCATGAACCCACAAATATCAAACTGAGGTACTGAAATAATATGGGATGGAAATGTTTTCAAACCTTGGATAAGCTGATACTTGGGGACATCTTGTAAGACTACAAGAGTTCCTCCAACCGATGCAATGGATTCTCCAACTACTAGTGATGGTGATGGTTGCTCCAATACTGCTGCACCAGTTCCGGTATCTGCCTCTTCTTCCTCATGCATCTCCTGAATCATGCATGGGACTCCCAATGTCAAGAGCTCAAGACCATATTGAAAATATGCAAGTGCTCTTTCTCTTGATGCAAGTACTTCTGCAACTAGTGGTGGTGGTAGTTGCTCCTTTTTTAGAGTGATAATGCTAACATCTTCCTTTTTCTCCTCATGTACTATCTCATCAATGACAGGAAATGTATCTATGGAAAGTGTCTCCAGTTTTCTTCTATCAAACTTCTTTACCAGCCTTTGACTGAAGTCTGAATAAGAAATCACTCTTGCATGTTTCATATGGCTGAACCACTGATCCTTTGCTCCACCCTCAAGGTGCGTCACTGCAATCTCAGTAGCCTCTCTTTCTGTTACTGGGTGTAGCTGGAAAAAATCATCTAACTCCTTCATCCAAGCCTTTGTTGTGCTTTTGGATGACCTGTCAAATGTAGGCAAGAAGGATCTATTATGTATGTGCCCTTTTCTTCTATTACCATGGCAGGGTCTCTGGTTCTCTTTGATTTGAAAGAACCATTGGAGAGTTAGCTTTTCCTTGAATGCTCTAGATTGATATTTGTACTCTGCAAGATAATTACTCAGAGTCTCATGCTCTAAGTATCCTCCATCTCCATGCCATTCATATCCTTCTACAAGGAAATTGGACATATAAAAGTGTTATGGAGCTCTTTTCATTACCAATTATTTATGTTTTTGATAGGAAGTGCTTGGACCTTTCTCATTCTGAAACCCTCTTGAGGTTTCTTTTTGTCTTCCCCTTCTTGTGGAGAGATCCTGCATAGATCCCAAGAGAACTGTGGAAAAAATTAATCCTTCTGCCATTGAAGGATTCTTCTTTTTCTATTTCTTCTTCTTATTCTTCTGGTGTCATGAAGTGCCCACAAGCTGAGCTAAATATCATGCTCTGATACCACTGTAATATTCCAAAACAGAAAATACAGGAATATAGAACATATGCAAAATTCCAACTATGGAAAATTTTAGGGGCTAATATTCGCAAGTGGGCTAATTTTCCATGGTTTAAAAAAAAAAAGATTTGCCAATTTCCATTTTTTTTATAAAAATGATTCGCCCAAATTTTACAATATAAAATTATTTTATGTTAAAAATCACCAAAATTATATAGAAAATATATATAATATCATTATAAATTTGAATAATTTTACAAATACATCAATAAATTTTTTATAGTTTTCATATTAGGGACGAGTGAGATTCGCCAATTTTTTAAACTTCAAGATAATTTTCCATCCTTAAAATTATCCCTGATTCCAACTACTGTAAAATAAGAATTAAACATGTAGAACTGGAAAAATGTCGGAATACATCAAAAAATCATACATATGGGCATAAAATAGTTGAACCATACATTAAGGATCAACAACAAGGTAAGTACATAGTGCTCCAAAAGGAATGCACTGAAGCCACAAAATGGCTGAAATACACTAAAGAAAACTAGCACTGGAAATGTTGTGCTGCTACTATTGTTGCTACTGGAAACTATTACTACTGTGAAGAGGAACCATGTTTGGGAGGTTTCTATAATTCTTAGAAATATTTGGGACTTGAAAAATGGACTCTACTAAAACAACCCAGAAAAACCCAGAAATGGTTTGGCCATATTTTAACTTTGGATTTTCGACCCTTTTTGGGTGGCACACTACACCCCTATTGGCTTAGCTACGCACTCCCTGGAGACAAATTCTAATATGGGGATGAAATACTTATCTATAAGCTACAATAGAACCCACTCACCCAACTAACTGAAGGGATGATCCCTTCTCTTGATCTCCAAGCTAGAAGCTTGAGATCTAGGTCCTCCTTTCTCTGCTAAAGTTACAGCTACAAACTGCACAACTGCTGGACTAGAATGTACTGTCAAGGATGCTCGAGTTGTAGCCTTCCATTGGATGATAAAATAATGCTCACATCTCATGTAAATTATCTCTCCAAAGTGAGGGAAATACCCCTCATAGGATTCCAGGCTGAAATAATTGGAACTTCCTTCCTCCCTTAGATCTTCCTTGCTGGACTGCGTAATTCTTGAAGGAACTACTATTGCATGGAGGTATAATATTGATGGCCTGATTCCAGATACCACAATGCTACTCCTAGAAGACTGAAATGGAAGAAAAATATGAAAGGATGAATCCTCCACCAGTTTCTTAGTTGAAATGATAAGAAGTAACTTCCTCCTATCAAAGCCTAAGACAAGAATGCGTAATTCTTGAAGCTGTGTATGCAGAAGAGAGGGGTTGAATGTGGCACCAATGTTGAATGATGAATAGCTTCTCAAAAAATCCTTCCCATAGTAGGGACTCGAATTCCCCCATGGGTAAGGGTGGGATTCCCGCTCGGGAACACATGTGTGCTAAACAACACCACAGACTTAGCTAAAAAAATGAAGTGTGCAACTAATGTCAAACGGCAATACAATATCAAATTCTAGACTAATTTTATTTGCTACCCTCATCTTCTTGATATGGCTGTGAGCCTTCCCTAGCCTTGGCCCACCTCATAACTTTGCTGCACATGTGGCCACTAGTCTCCATGAAGACTGTGTTGTCTCTCCATGATCTCCATTATCTCTGCAATTAATCTCCACTCCCTACATCATGTGTGAATTTAATGCACCACTTCCTCCATCACTGCATCATTAATGCTCTATGATCTTACTTTTATTCCTCCACTATCTCCATCATCTTCCTCATTATCTCTCCATAGTCTCCACACTTCCTTCATTAATGAGCTTCTCCACTACTCCATGACGCAAATCTACTATCTACTAACGTAAATTCACACAAAAAAGGTGGATTTTATTCATCTATGGGGTTTATGGGTCTGTTAGGTCCTTATATTACTAGTATAGTCCCTTATTTTTGCCAGTGTAACCCCCTTATTGTTATTTTTGTACCACTGTAACCCCCATATTGTTAATATTGTGCCCTTACATTATTATTTTTAGGTCGGCTAGGATTACATTGTGGCCCCATGGACTCCTATATATAGAGAGGAGGTTTTTTCATTTGTATCATCCAAGAATTTTTCATTTATGTAATGTATTGGAGGTTACCCCCTTGAAGTGGCTATTTATAAGGCATTGATCTCTCTTTTATTCTATTTTTGGAGCTGGTTTCATAGCATTTGGTATCAGAGCTTTGGATTCTAGGGTTTTGTTGCTCCAAACAGGTCATCGTGGAATTTTCGCTATAAATTTTTTTCTACAAAGGTTTAGAAGCTGAAATTTTTAGAGTGCGAAGCCAAACTCCTGAGGAACATGGTCAAAAAATCTCAGAGCTTGGTTCACAATATTTTTGGAGATATGATCTATGGAATTTAGGGATTTGTTTAGGCTCATCAATTTAACCTAAACAGATCATCGCAAAATTTTCACTATAAAGTTTTTTATACGAGGGTTCAAAAGTTAAAATTTTCACATAGCGAAGCTGAAAGCCTGAGGAATCTCCTGCAGCCATTTCAGATGTTGGTTCACAATATTTTTTGAGATATGATCTGTGAAAGTTAGGATTGTTTCAAGCTCTCGAATTTCATCTCAAAGAGGTGACCATGGGAAAAACATCATAACCCTCTCTTTGAGGATCAGATTGGGATTCTATAAAAAGTGGCCACAAGTACATGGAATTTAGTTTTCTATATATTAATTTCAGAGCCAAAGGAGGAAACAGTGACACATGACAAGTCATACAAGTTCACCCTACTGAACTAGTCCATAATTAGGTCATCGTAGGAGACTGGGCATAACTTTGTCTTCAAGAATCCAAATAAGGTTAGACCTGTGGCATTCAAAATTGGATTCAGAGGGTTACTTTAGGGCCAAATTTTAAATATTTAAGATCTGAAATCACAGACATAATTTTGTTTCAATATCTAGCTCCTCAAAATCAAGAAAAAGGTGTGTATTTTTTTCAAATTGCATAAGTCTTGTTTTAAAAATCAGTTCTAGGTGATTCCAAAGGCCTATTGAGCATAGATATCAGTATTGGGTTCTAAAATGCCTCCTAAAAATAATTCAACACCCATTAATTCCTCATATTACTCTATTATGACTCATGAAGATTAATAATTGTAACATGATCTATCAAAATTACAAGAGCAAGTGCACCAAAATTCGTTCTCGCAAAGAGCAAAAAAAAATGAAATGGATGTTTTGAAGAAAAGCGTGGAAGCTAAGATAAATGGTTTGAAGAATGGTATGGAAGAAAAAATGGATAGTATGGAAGAAAAAATGGAAGTTTTTAAGGAAGGTTTGTCAAAGTTGATACAAGAAATTATTCCTAATGGTGAAAATATAGTAGAGGAAACTCATGATGAGAACAAAATAAATGTTAATCATGATTTCATAAACTCTAATTTTGGATTAAAGAACCACCATATTCCAAAGATGGATATGAGGAAGTTTGATGGCAAGGATCTTGTAACATTGATACTACAGATGGAGCAATATTTTGATCTCAATAATGTGCAAAACACACAAAAGGTACGCATTAAAACTTTACATTTAGAACAAAATACATTTGTATGGTATCGATGGCTTTTCTCCCGTAAAAAAAAAATTACTTGGTAAATTTTTATGGAGGAAATGATAGCACACTATGAGGATACAAATAGCAACACCTACTTTAGCCAATTGATAAATCGCAAACAAAAGGGTTCAGTGGCGGAGCAAATTGAGGACTTCCAAAAATTGAATATAAGGGTAACTGATATTCCAGAGGAACACATAATTGATGTCTTCATAGGGAATTTAAATGATAACATCCAATAATAATTTCGTGTTTGGGAACCAGATTCATTAGAGAAGGAGTTTAGGTTGGCAAGAAAAATTGAATGTAAAAATATGGCGATAATGAAACCTACCGCTCACATCTATAAAGATGGAAGTGTTGCTACTCCTAGACTTCCACAACCTACAAGGTTGAGACCACAAAAATTGGAAGAAAAAAGAGAAAAAGGGCTTTGCTATAGTTGTGATAGCAAATACACTAAAGGTCATAAGTGTGCTGAGAAGAAATTATTTTACATAGATTGTGAAGAGGAGGAAGAAAATGAACAAGAAACTTCAAAAGAAGAGGATATACTCCAGGAAGAAACCCTAGAAGAAGAAGAAATGAGTCTGACCATATCATGTAATGCATTGGAAGAAATTACCGCTCCTCAAACTCTCAAGATAGAAGTACATATCAAGAAGAAAAAGGTAATATTGTTGATTGATTCGGGTAGTACCCATAATTTTATTCATTGTAAGGTAGCCAAGGAATTGAATTGTTTCCTATACCCAGCACCAGAATGTCAAGTGATGGTTGCAAATGGAGGAAATATAAATTTCTTTGGAAAATGCCATAATATCAAGCTATCCATGGGGGAATATGTATTGAATAGTCCAATGCTTTCCATCCCAATGGGAGGTGTTGATGTTGTACTAGGAGTATAATGGTTACAATATTTGGGGACGGTAGCTTTAAAGTTTCAAGAACTTTTCTTAAAAATAATTTCTGAAGGAAAGGAAATTGAATTATGGGGTATCACAGGGAAGCCAGGAAAGATAATAAGCTCTAATGTCATGACAAAGCTTCTGAAGAAAGAACAATGAGGCATAATTGCACAATTATGTTCACTAGAATTTCCAACATCAAAATCATCTATTTCTCCCGATCTCCAAAAAGTCTTGGACAATCATTTCAAGGTGTTTGATACTCCCAAAGGACTCCCACCTATTCGTGATCATGATCATGCTATTCATTTGATTCCAGGAATTTTTCCTCCAAACATTCAGCCTTACAGATATCCTTATGTCCAAAAGAGTGAAATTGAACGTATGATTGCAGAAATGTTAGAGGATGGTATAATTCAACCTATTCAAAGTTCTTTCTCTGCTCCAGTAGTATTGGTGCACAAGAAGGATGGATCATGGCGCATGCGTCCGGATTATAGGGAGCTCAATAAGCTCACTATTAAATATAAATTTCCCATTCCTGTGATTGATGAATTATTGGATGAATTACATGGAGAAATTTGTTTTACCAAGTTGGATCTTCGGTCAGGATATCATCAAATTAGAATGAAGACTGAAGATATTCCGAAAATAACATTTCAAACTCATGAGGGTCATTATAAAATTTTGGTCATGCATTTTGGCCTTACCAATGCACCTTCTACATTTCAAGTGTTGATGAATTCCATTTTCAAAACCTTCCTTAGAAAATTTGTCATAGTATTTTTTGATGACATACTAATCGAAAATAGGTCTTGGAAGGATCGTGTTCAACATGTTGTTGGCAATATGATGCAATGTGTTGTCCTTGATGGCAACCTACTTGATGAAGTTGTCCTTGATGGAAACTGACTTGATGAGTTGTCTTTGGATAGCAACCTATTTGTTAATGATGTAAATCTGATGTATCTACAGAGCAGCTTAGAAGTAACAGAGAAATAAATTCCAGTAAGTGCCAGAGTAATGATGAATAAGATATGTCACAAAGCATACGCGGGTTTGTAACGGCAAAGTAGCGTATGTACGCGTAAAATTACATACCAAGTAGCATATGCCTATTTGCGCTCTAAATTTATAAAACTAGGGGACATGACCATGGTATTGGCCCACAGTATTGAGCGCTGGATTATCTATTTGATCCCATCCAGGAATACCATCAGCGGTTGAGTGGTTTTGAATCATGGTATTGACAAAGGATAAATCTTTATAAGGAGAAGAAGATCATAGTGCAAGAGTGTGCATAGGTCTGGGTTTAATGAATACTTCACTTCGAAGTATATCTGGATGGAATGGGTAACATCTTATTGATTGATCTAAATTAATAATGCACCTATGAAGAAAATGATGAAGAGGGATCTCTAGATCTGAAATGACTATGTATTTTCTAGATCTATTTATGGAATGTTTAGATCTGTGACCTGGCGAATCTTCGCTGAAGTAAAGGGTGAGATCTGAGTTATCTGTTCTAAAGAGCTGCATAGTTCTGAAAAGTTACAGATCTATACACATCTTCATCTCATCGAAAGAATGTCTATATGTAGGTTCACTTCAACAAAAGCGCGTATGAAATCAAATTTCAGTTCTGAAATAGTTGCAGATCCATACGCAGGTTTTTCTCTGTGAAATCGCGTATATACGCAGGTTCAGTGAAGTAAAAGCGGGTATGGAATCTAGGGTTTTGCTAAAGTGTGTGGAATGAAATCTCTGATCTGTTTAGTTGTTTTACTATTATCTGTCAATGACGTATTCATAAAGATCTGGGTTGTTTGAATGTTGATTATGCTACTGATTATGTTGATTAAAGATCAAATTATTGGTTGAATGGTTGATGATTCAATGAATGAATTTATGGGGTTATAAGTTTCAATTTGATGTATGTTGAGCTTAAATGTGTGGAGTGGGTCCATTCTGAAAATCTGATAAAAAGTGGCCTACAAGGTATGTTGTGTGGAAGCTGTTGGATCCAGTATGAAAATTGATGAAACGTGGTCCACAGTGGTGCTGAGGGTCGAGGCCTTCAGTGAGGGGGTTGTAGCTCCCTTCCAGTGGTAGCTGGTAAACAAGAGCAGGGAGTAGTAGCTCCCTTACAGGAGAGGCTGGTAAACGAGAGCAGGGGGTAGTAGCTCCCTTCCAGGAGAGGTTGGTAAACGATAGCAGGGGGTAGTAGCTCCCTTCCAAGAGAGGCTGGTAATCGAGAGTAGGGGGTAGTAGCTCCCTTCCAAGAGAGGCTATTAAATGAGATCAGGGGGTTGGAGCTCCCTTACAGTAGTGGCTGGAGAATGAGAGAAGGTTACAGCCTTCTATAGGTGAGTGCCTACATGCTGGTATGAGTCTGCGCCAGTACAAAATTGTAAGAAGTTTTCTTTATAATAAATATTGAAGACAGAGACGACAGCAGCGGTGGTTTTCTCCCGAATTAGGTTTCCACCTTAAATACTGGTGTTCATGTGTGTTGCTTATGTGTGATGGTTTATTCTGTTATTACTGTACATGCTTACTTCTTACTAAAAATCTGATGAATGAATGTTGCAATGATCCAAGTAAATAATAAATGCATAATAAGATCTCTGGACATACGCAAGTTTTCTTAAGGATATCCGTGTGTATACGCGAGTTGGGTTCAGTAAAGTAGCGTATGGTTTTAAGAGAAAGAAAAAGTGAAAAAATTTCAGTCAACTCTAAATATTTATTCACCCCCCCCCCCCTCTCAGTATTTTTCCCAACAATTGGAATCAGAGCAGGCCCTTCTGTAGAAGCTTGATCGCTTGAAGGAGATCCATTGCAATGGGAAGTCATGAAGGAGTATTTTCTATAAGGCCACCTCTATTCAATGGAAGTAATCTGTTATTCTGGAAGATACGAACAAAAGCATATTTGCAAAGTCTTGGTGCAGAAGTATGGGCAATCGTGGAAGAAGGTTATCAGTATCCGGCAATTATTCCTACTGATGCAACAGAAAGGAAGAAATATGAAATCAATGCCAAAGAATTCAATTTTTTATTAGGAAGCATGTCTGAATCAGAATTTGTTATAGTGATGTAGCTAAATTCAGCAAAAGAAATATGGGACAAAATCATTCAAAGCTATGAAGGAAATACAAAGGTAAAAAGTGAAAAACTCCAAACTCTCAGAATTGAATATGAAAATTTAAGGATGCATAGTGATGAGAGTATTTCCAGTTTCTTTTTACGTCTAGATGATATTGTAAATCATATGAGAAATTTGGGTGAAACCATAACTGATACTACTTTGGTGGAAAAAGTCTTAAGATCTTTGACTTTAAAATTTGAGTCAAAAGTATCAGCTATTGAAGAAAAGCAAGATCTGCAAACTCTTACTATTGTTCAACTACATGGTATCCTGACTGCTTTTGAAATGAGAAAATGAGGTCCCTCTCAAATCAGAGAAGTTGCCTTTAAGGCATGTTCAAAAGGAAAAGAAAAGGAAGTTGTCAAGGAATCAAGTTATATATCAGAAGAATAAGAAGCAAATTTTGTGAGAAGACTCCAACCAGGTACTGGAAGATTCAGAGGTAAGCTTCCCTTCAAGTGTTTTGCTTGTGGAAGAGTTGGTCATTATGCTACTAAATGTCCTTATGAAAAAAATCATGATAAAGGGAAACAATTTGAAAAGGGAAAGAGTTATTATACAAATGAAGATAATGATGAAGTGTCAAATGAGGATGAAGAAGATTCTGACCAAGATCTACAAGTGCTCATGGCATCTACCATGGATGATGATAATTTCACAAATGGAAGGAAGAAAAAGAAGAGGGCTACTCAAGGAAAGAAGATATCTCAGAAATCATGTACGGAAGAAAATGAAGATGATGCAAAAGGCATTAATCCTTGTTCTTGTGATTCACTTCCTTGTGCAAGCAATGGTGAAGATAGTGAAAATGATAGTGAAAGTAGCAGTATGGGTCTAAAAGAAAACCTCAAGATTAATGTTGAAGATTAATTTAAAAAGAAGGAATATATCTAAAAAGATATGATCTCTAGAATGAATGGATAGATAGAAATGTATCAAAGACTGCAGGATAAAGTAACCAATCGAAGTGAAAGACTTGAAGCAGAAATCATCTCTCTCAAAACAGATCTAGAAAAATCAAATAAGAAGAATGAAGAACTTTTACAAACTTTTGAAGAACAAGAAAATGGGTTGAAAGAAGAGATTTTAAAATTGAATGATCAAGTAAAAGAAGGAATAAGGGTTGAAGAGAGTATGAAGAAGAAATGCCAAAGATTGGAGGTTGAGGTAAACATTTTAAAAGGTAAATTAGAAGAAAAATATAAACTCTTGAGGTTTCAAGATAGTACTAATATTATAGACAATATTTTTAGTAGTCAAAGGTCTCCTTCTGTTAAATTTGGTCTTGGTTTTCATGAAACTGTTAAAGGAGAATCTAGTTCACAAGAAAGTGCTAAATATTCAAAGGATATCCATGCAAAACCTGAAGTGTTGAAAGAAACAAAAGGTCAACCGACAATCATGAACTCTCAAAAGAAATCATTCCCTCCTAACTATAGAAGCATCAATCAATTCTCTCCTTTGATCAATAATTTTGAATGCTCTAAATGTAATAATTATGGTCATGTTGCAGCCAATTGCAGAAGTAGATTGTTTCAGTCACAAACAAACAGATTCTACACAGAAAGGTACTCAAGTTTCTTTAAGGGATATTTTTTTTCATGCAGCAAGTTTGGTCATAAATCAGTTGATTGCAATAGAAGAAAGAATAGAAAAACACATTATGATCCCTATGCTTACTTTTCTGGTCACACAAGATGTTATGCTTGTAACAGGTATGGACATGTAGAAAAATAATGCAGGATGAATAGATCTGAGAAATTGGATAATTTCCAGCACACAATAAGAAATTTCAAGCAAAGATAGAAAAATAAGGAGGACCGGTCAAAAACGTAGGGGATAATAATCCTACTGCAGTCTTCCGCTTCTAAATCTTACTTCTCATAATGACTGCAGGAGTGATGTGAGATACATTATAGGAATCAGTAATGTATCATCACAAGGGGAGCAATATATGGTGATTCCCATGGTTGGTTTGGTAATTCTAGTTGTGTTTATTTCTAACAGTGCATCTAATGTGACAACAGAAGATAGGTACAAAATGTATAAATCCAGGAGAAAATGGAGCTATGAAATTTTCAGTATTTCACTTTTCATACGCGGGTTTCATGAACTAAAGCCGTGTATACACGCGATTTCCATTGGAGACAGAAGCATATGTTTTTTCTGATAAGAAAAACAGTGAGTCAACTCAAGGACAGGAGCACAGTTTCAGGGGGAGCATTAGCCTTGCTGAGAGTAATGAATTGTTGGCATTATGATGGTTCTGAAATATGATCTCTCTCTCTTGAGGTATTTTTGGTATTGGTTATAAAAAGTCATATTTGTAATCTGATGAAAACGTTATGTTGAGACCTATGATGTAAATTGTTATATTCAGTCATGTAAGGACTTCTTCAAATTTGTAAACCCACTTGGTTGGGTACTTGAGTCACATATGTAAATCCACTTGGTTGGATCATTGATGTAAGTATGAGTCCTTGGTTATAGGAAATTTCATAGATTCAAGTACTTCATTGAAAAATATGTTTGAAGATTCAATGTGAACTTAGGGGGAGCATGGTAACATCAGTGCACATCAGATCTATAGAGCTCTTCTTTCTACAAGAGAAGAATAACCTTGTTTTGGTTTTGATCTGCCCTTTTCCCTTGATGTCAAAGGGGGAGAGTATCATGGTGTTTGAATAATGGTTATAATCAATGTATCTATCTTTTGTGGTATCAAACACCATCATGGTTGCCATCAAGTTCAAAGGTGGAGATTGTTGGAAATATGATGCAATGTGTTGTCCTTGATGGCAACCTACTTGATGAATTTGTCCTTGATGGAAACTGACTTGATGAGTTGTCTTTGGATAGCAACCTATTTTTTAATGATGTAAATCTGATGTATCTACAGAGCAGCTCAGAAGTAACAAAGAAATAAATTCCAGTAAGTGCCAGAGTAACGATGAATAAGATATGTCACAAAGCATACGTGGGTTTGTAACAACAAAGTAGCGTATGTACGCGTAAAAGTACATACCAAGTAGCATATGCCTATTTGCACTCTAAATTTATAAAAACAGGGGACATGACCATGGTATTGGCCCACAGTATTGAGCGCTGGATTATCTATTTGATCCCATCCAAGAATACCATCAGCGGTTGAGTGGTTTTGACTCATGGTATTGACAAAGGCTAAATCTATATAAGGAGAAGAAGATCATAGTGGAAGAGTGTGCATAGGTCTAGGTTTAATGAATACTTCACTCTGAAGTATATCTGGATGGAATGGGTAACAACTTATTGATTGATCTGAATTAATAATGCACCTATGAAGAAAATGATGAAGAGGGATCTCTAGATATGAAATGACTATGTATTTACTAGATCTGTTTATGGAATGTTTAGATCTGTGATCTGGCGAATCTTTGCTGAAGTAAAGGGTGAGATCTGATTTATTTGTTCTGAAGAGCTGCATATTTCTGAAAAGTTACAGATCTATACGCATGTTCATCTCAGTGAAAGCGCGTCTATACGCAGGTTTTCTTCAGCAAAAGCGCGTATGAAATCAAAGGTCAGTTATGAAATAGTTGCAGATCCATACACAGGTTTGTCTCTATGAAAGCACGTATATACGCAGGTTCAGTGAAGTAAAAGTGCGTATGGAATCTAGGATTTTGCTGAAGTGTGTGGAATGAAATGTCTGATCTGTTTAGATATTTTACTGTTATCTGTCAATGATGTATTCATACAGATCTGGGTTGTTTGAATGTTGATTATGCTGCTGATTATGTTGATTAAAGATCAAATTGTTGGTTGATTGGTTGATGATCCAATGAATGAATTGATGGGGTTATAAGTTTTATTTTGATGTATGTTGAGCTTAAATGTGTGGAGTGGGTCCAGTCTGAAAATCTAATGAAAAGTGGCCTACAAGGTATGTTGTGTGGAAGTTGTTGGATCCAGTATGAAAATTGATGAAACGTGGTCTGCAGTGGTGCTGAGGGTCGAAGCCTTCAGTGAGGGGGTTGTAGCTCCCTTCCAATGGTAGCTGGTAAATGAGATCAGGGGGTAGTAGCTCCCTTCCAGGAGAGGCTGGTAAACGAGAGCAGGGGGTAGTAGCTCCCTTCCAGGAGAGGTTGGTAAACTAGATCAGGATGTTGGAGCTCCCTTCCAGTAGTGGCTGGAGAACGAGAGAAGGTTGCAGCCTTCTGCAGGTGGGTGCCTACATGCTGGTATGAGTCTGCGCCAGTACAAAATTGTAAGAAATTTTCTTTATAATAAATATCGAAGACAGAGACGACAGCAGCGGTGGTTTTCTCCCGAATTGGGTTTCCACCTTAAATAATGGTGTTCATGTGTGTTGCTTATGCGTGATGGTTTATTCTGTTATTACTGCACATGCTTACTACATACTAAACATATGATGAATGAATGATGCAATGATCTAAGTAAATAATTAAATGCATAATAAGATCTCTGGACATACACAAGTTTTCTTAAGTATATCCGTGTGTATACACGAGTTGGGTTCATTAAAGTAGCGTATGGTTTTAAGAGAAAGAAAAAGTAAAATTTTTTTAGTCAACTCTAAATACTGATTCACCTCTTCCCCCCCCCCCCCTCTCAGTATTTTTCCCAACACATGTTGACAGGGTGCTCAAACTATTGTAGGAGAAACAATTATATGCAAAAACATCGAAATGTTTCTTTGGAGTACAAGAAGTGGAATATCTGGGTCATATTGTATCTCACGAGGGTGTTAAGGTAGACCATAACAAAGGAATGGAAAGTCCTCATAACCATAAAGTTGTTGAGCGGATTCCTCGGGTTAACAGGGTATTATCGCAAGTTTGTTAAGAATTATGGGAGAATAGCAACACCTCTAACAACATTATTGAAGAAAGATGCATTTTCATGGACTCCTAAAGCAACTAAGGCCTTTGAACATCTTAAAGAGGCAATGTGCCTAACACCAGTCTTAGCTATGCCAGACTTCACAAAAACCTTTATTGTGGAATGCGATGCCTTAGGAAATGGAATTGGTGCCATTTTAATGCAAGAAGGAAAACCCATTTCTTTTGAAAGTCGTTCAATCAAAGGAAGGTATTTACAAAAGGCTATTTATGAGAAGGAAATGTTGGAAATACTACATGCACTAAAGAAATGGAGACCTTACCTAATGGGAAGACACTTCAAGGTAAAAAATGATCATGATAGTCTTAAACACTTTTTGGAACAAAGACTATCTTTGGAAGAGCAGCAAAAATGGATCACAAAGATGTTGGGTTATGAGTTTGAAATCATCTACAAAAAAGGGAAGCTAAATGTTGTTGCAGATGCACTCTCAAGAAAGGATGAAGAGGTGGAAGCATTTCTTTGTGCCATTTCTATTATCCAAATAGATTGGATAACCGAAGCAAGGGATGAATGGAATAAGGACAAAGAATTTTGGACACTCATCCAAAAATTGCAGCAAGACCCTAGTACATATGATACATTTAGTTGGAAAAATGTTTCGGAATGAGGGCAAAGAAGTTTGGACACTCATTAAAAAGTTGCAACAAGACCCTAGTACATATGATACATTTAGTTGGAAAAATGATTCCTTATGGTACAAAGATCGCTTATATATTTGCAAGAATTCCCTACTAAAACAAAATATTATTTTGGAATTTTGCACTTCTCCTTTAGGAGGACACTCGAGATTTTTACAAACTTACCATAGGGTGAAGAAATAATTTTTTTGGGATGGCCTTAAATATGATATTCAAAATTTTGTGGCGGAGTGTTTGGTTTTCCAGCAAAATAAAGTTGAGACAATTAAGACCTTGAGTCTTCTACAACCTTTATCCATTCCAAGTCAATGATGGGAGGAGATTTCAATGGATTTTATCACAGGTTTACCTAATTATGAAGGAAGGAGTTTCATCATGGTGGTAGTTGATAGAATTACCAAGTATGCACACTTTTGTGCATTCTCATCCATTTAAAGAAAGTGTAGTTGCTACTGCATTTATGGAAACAATTCAAAAGCTACATGGAAACCCGAAGATTATTGTAAGTGATAGAGATCCCATTTTTACAGGAAATTTTTGGACGGAATTATTTTCTTGTTTAGGTACTCAAATAGCTCATAGCTCATCTTATCATCCTCAATCCGATGGTCAAACAGAGATAGTGAATAAATGTTTGTAAGGATATCTTCATTGTTTTTTATTTGATAATCAAGAAAAATGGTTCAAGTGGTTACCTCTCGTTGAATGGTGGTATAAAAATTCCTTCCATACTGCAGCAAAAATGACCCCATTTATGGCACTTTATGGATATCATCCACCATCCATCACATCTTCTTTAAGGGAAAATTCTAGGGTTCAAGCAGTGGAGGATCACATCGAGCATCAACAAGAAGTTCTCCAACTCTTAAAGGATAACCTAAATTTGACACAAAATTGAATGGAACAACAGGCAGATCAACATCGCAGTGAGAGAAGTTTTGATGTGGGAGACTATGTATTTTTATGGCTACAACCATACAAAAAAATGTCCCTCAAGCAAGATAAGAAGGATAATAAATTATCAGCAAAGTACTATGGTCCTTACAAGGTGTTGCAAAAGATTGGTACTATGGCATACAAATTGGATCTTCCTGCTTCTTCACGAGTGCATCCAGTTTTCCATGTTTCATGCTTAAAAAAGGTTATAGGGGACAAACTTCCAGTTGAAACAATATTTCCAGAACTTGATGAGGAAGGAAAAACCATATTGGAACTTGAAGAATTGATGGAAACAAGAACTCGATAGCTACGAAATCGATCAATTTCAGAGTATCTCATTAAATGGAAGAACTTACCCACTGAAGATTCTACATGGGAGGATGAGAATTTTATACAGAAGCACCTAGAGCTACTCAAGCGTTGAGGGAAACACCTTTTTGAAGGAGAGGAGCATGTTAGGTCTTTATATTAATAGTATAGTCGCTTATTGTTGTCAGTGTAACCCCCTTATTGTTATTGTTGTACCCATGTAACCCCCATATTGTTATTTTTCTGCCCTTACATTATTATTGTTAGGTCGGCTAGGATTACATTGTGGCCCCATGGACTCCTATATATAGAGAGGAGGTTTTTTCATTTGTATCATCCAAGAATTGTTCATTTATGTAATGTATTGGAGGTTTCCCCCTCGAAGTGGCTATTTCTGAGGCATTGATTTCTCTTTTATTCTATTTTTGGAGCTGGTTTCATAACAGGGTCCCTCCACCCTTTTATTTACTTAGTTAATAGAGAAGAGTAATAACTCTATTATTCCAATTAACAGATGGAAAATTGGGAATATTACACCTTGCAACCTCCCCCACACAAAAAACACAACTTACCACTATATCACACCAATTTTTTTAGCTAACATATGTTTCAAGTTATATTTAAGTTTCATATTATTGTATGGCAAGGGTAAAAGCCCCAAAGTGCCCGCTCCTAGGCTATGTGACTTTGAGGCGAAGACCACTGGCAAAGCGCTCAAATAAACTGTGCCATCACAATGCTAAACCACCACTTAATTAGATTAAATGGTGCTTATCTGATAATTAACTCGAGCTTACCTTGGTGGCCATTTTGGTGGAATCTACCATTTTAAGTAGAACTCCAAATTTGTCAGAGTTAACTGGAGTTCTCTCCATTTTTGAAGGGTTTTCCTTGGCCAAAATTGAAGGAACCATTACTTTTACAAAATTCAACCATTTTTGGCTCAGAAAGAGTCTATCCTAGCATATTTGGATATTATGACCATGTTGGAGTAGGTTTTAGGAACAATAGAGGATTGTAAACAGAAATTTTTTCCATTTTGAGCTAATAAAGAGGCCCAAGCCATAGAAGCTGGACCAAGGAGATGTAGCCCAGGAGGGGTGAACTCCTTCAACAAAAAACTATCTTAATGGACCATTTGATGTTTTTTTGTACATTTTATTGTTGTTGTTTAACACTCGAAAACACCACAAGGAAACCTATGCACATGAAGAAAATGAGCAATAATTGTTTATAAATCTGAAGATAAAATTAGCAAGACAAAAATAACATTCAGATTTAGATCAAGATGTTATTAGGGCAAGGTTATTTTCTTGATATTTTCTTGAATTTTGAGAAAATATGGTTTTAATGGTTGAAAATTTGTGATGCTTACAAGGATAAAGTTGCAAAGAGGAGAAGGGAAATTATTGGTTGCTAGTCCTGAAGTTATGAATAGAAGATGGAGAGCCACAAGGCAACCATCTCCACCCAAATTTTCACTACCAGTTGCACTTGAAGCACCTCAAGTTATAACTCTAGTTGATATTGAGGAGGTACAAGCAGTACTAGAAGTTTAATTTGAATCCATAGTCATCATGTCAGGTGCAGGATATACTGAAGGTATTTCATAAGAGGAAGCATTCAAGAAGGATTTCTATGACCTAACTGACATGGTTAGCATCCTCTATGAAGAGAGGAGCACCAAGATGGTTGGAAAGAATTCTAAGTCTCCACATGGAGAGGGAACCTCAGAAGACAAAAAGGATGAAGAGAAGGATTCAAAGGGTAGTGGAGGAAAGCCTCCTCCATCTCCACCATCTTCATAATCATCCTCATCATCACCATCAACATCATCTTCCAGTTCCACAACAAAAACCACCCATACTCACTCAAAAAACCCAAAAGGAAAAAATCCCTTATGCAAATTGGACATTAAGTTTGAACTTCCATTGTATAATGGTGAGGTAAATGCATAAAATTTGGACAATTGGACTCATCAATTGGAGGTTTATTGCAGAATTAAAAGCCTACAAGATGATGAAACGAAGATCCAGTTCGCTTCATTGAGGCTAGAAGAAATAACACTAGTCTGGTGGGAAGCAATGACTCAAGAGGAAATGAAAATCCATGGTAAGATATCCATTTCTTGGGTTGATTTTATTTCTTCAATTAAGATACAATTTTATCCCTTAGCTTACATGCAAAACGCCATTATGAGTTTGTAAAACTTTAGGAAAATCAAGGGTAAAACAACTCAAGATTATACCCAGGAGTTTAGGAAAAGGGATTTGTTGTTAGGTATAAACTTGAATTCCCAAGACACTCTATTGAAATACATTGGGTGTTTACATTCTTATTTAAAACACACTATCCTTATGTTCAATCCAAGAAATTTAAATGAGGTTTGTGTGCAAGCCACACACCTTGAAGCAAGGGGAAAGAATATTCAGGAAGAGGGTAGTAACAGGAATCCATTCAAGAGTAAGGAGAAATATAAGGGAGGAAAATGGAAGGGAAAAAGGAATGCAACTATTAAGAAAGAACAGGATAAAAATACATGCAAAAATTGTTCGAAAGAGGGGCATGATGAAGCCCATTGTTGGAAACTACATCCTGAACTAAGGCCTAAGAAACAATAAGGGGAAACAAAAAATGATCACTACCACACAACATGATCTTGGATCCAATTTCGGTGATGAGACCAAGATTACTAGCATGGTCACAAAGGGAAAAGAAGCCATAGCAAGTACTAGTTCATCAAATTGTCACAACAACACTCCAAATGAAGAAACAAGGATAGATTTATTCCATGTAAGGGTGATCTCAAACCATACAAAGATTGAAACATTATTTGATAGTGGGTCACAAGTGAACTTAATTTCAGTAGACTTGGTCAAAAATATTAACCTTGAAACTATACCTCATCATAATCCATATCATTTGGGTTGGATAGTCAAGAATGCAAACTTACAGGTTACAAGGAAATGTATATTCATGTTTGCCATTACTGCAAATTTTATTGATGAAGTTGAGTTAGATGTGGTTCCACTTGAAATTCATGAATTATCCTGGGAAGCCCATATTATTATGACAGGAAAGAAATATTTTATTACCATGAGAAAAAATATCATTTTCTCAAGGATGGGGTGTAATATATTGCAAGGGCCCATCGCAAAAAGTTGAATATTTCTTTGGTTAATGCAGGGAATATGAAGAGACTAGTAAATGCAAGTAAAAATTATGCGCTTCTCATGATCAAGAAAAAGAATGATATGGATTATGAATATTTTGAAGCTTGTGATGACAAATTAAAATATGATTTGTCTGATGTGGTAAGTCAGTATGGCGAGATGTTTCAGGAACCAAATGAGTTACCTCCCAAGAGGGGAATTTAACATGAGATATAGCTGTAGCAAGATGTTCCACTTCCAAACATAGGCATGTATCACATGGAAATCAAGAATAAAATTAAATAATTTTTGAACAAAGGTATCATATGCCCATCTACTTCGCCATGTGGTTCACCGATTGTCTTGGTGCCAAAGAAGTATGAGACTTGGCAAATGTGTGTGGGTTGTCGTGCACTAAACAAAATCACGATAAATAATTGTTATCCATTCCCAAGAATTGATGATTTTCTTGATCAATGTAGGCATGCAAAGTATTTCACTAAGTTAGACTTACGAAGTGGTTGTCATCAAGTTAGAATAGCTGAAGAGGACATTTGGAAAACCACATTTAAAACTAAACAAGGATTGTTTGAGTGGCTTGTTATTCCTTTCTGTCTTACCAATGCTCCAGCTACTTTCATGAGAGTTATGAATGATGTATTTGGGCCATTTCTTGATGATTGTTTCATTGTATACTTAGATGATATTTTTATATTTAGCAAATCAATAGATAAACATGTCATGCATGTGAACAAATTACTTGATGTCTTGAGAAAATAACAGTGGTTTTTAAAGATATCAAAGTGTGAATTTGGAAAGACTTATTTAGTGTATTTGGGACACATTTTTGGAGAAGGTGAGCTGAATATAGACCCCTATAAGGTTTAGGTCATTGTGAATTGGCCCAAGCCCAATATAGTTACAAAGGTAAGAAGCTTTCTAGGGGCATCACAATATTGGAGGAAATTCATTGCTAATTTTTCTTCCATTACAACTCCATTACATGCATTGACCAATGTCAAGAAAGTCTTCCATTGGGGAGACATGAAACACAAATAATTTGATTCTTTGAAACAAAATATCATTTCAGCACTAGTATTGGTCCTTATAGATCTTAGACAACCATTTTAGATTCAAACATATGCTAGTGATTACACCATGGGAGCAATTATCATGCAGCATGGTAAGCCCATTTCATTTCATTCTGAAATTTGTAATGGTGTTGTGAGTAACTATCCAACTTATGAAAAAGAGTTATATGCATTAATACAAAGTGTAAAGAAATGGAAACACTAATTTATGGGAAAAGAGACCATTATCCATACTGACCATCAAGCATTGCAGTACTTACAGTCACAATAAAATTTGCAGCAATCAAGACACTTTAGATGGATGGGATTTATATAATAATTTCATTTGGTTATCAGGTATTAAAATGGAATCTACAATAAGGTAGTTGATATGCTTTCTAGGCCTATTGTAAATTCCTCTATTATACTCAACCACAATTTCGTTTTGCATGAAAGTTACATTGAGAAAGATGCATATGATAATGAATTTCAAGATGTGTATGCAAGCTTGAGTCAAGGAAACCAAATTGAAGAGTTATATTACCATGTACATAAAAAAAAATTGTATCACTTGGGAAATTTATGTATTCCACGGGGAGAAAGAAACAATATCATAAGTGAGGCGCACACTTCATTAATTGTTGGACATTTTGATGTAGGAAAGACACTAGTGATTCTCTAATGATATTGTTATTGCTCATGCATGTTTGATAACATATCTCATTTCATTAGAGGATTTTATTTGTGTGAAATAATAAAGCCTAGCAATAGGAAACTAGGATTGTACACTCCACTTCTGGTACCTTCAAGTCCATGGGAGAGTATCTCAATGGATTTTGTAGGAGGTCTTCCATTGTCAAGGAAAGGTTATGATTACTTCTATGTAGTTGTGGATAGGTTTAGAAAAATGTGTATATTGATGCCATGGAAAAGAAAATTACATTTGAACACACAACTCATCTTTTATTTAGAAATGGTTTGGTTCATTTTGGTCTTCCTACTTCTATTGTAAGTGATCAATATTCTCGATTTGTTGGGAATTTTTGGTCAAACTTGTGGGACATGATGGACACTATGTTGAAGAAGAGTACAACCTTTCATCCACAAATAGATGTTCAAACCAGGGTGGTCAATAGGAAATTCATTCATCTTCTTAGAGGATATTGAAGAAAACATCCCAAGTTATGGGATGACCAGTTGCATTACATTCAACATGCATATATCAGGGCAAAGCATTCTTCCAAAAACACATTGCCATCTGAGGCATGTCTTGGATACTTGCCAAGATTGCCGTTGGAATTCATGTTTGGGAAATATGTTTCTATTGATGGATATAGTGAAATAGATAAAGAAAATAAGTTCACTGAGAAAATTTAGTTGATACATCACACAATGCAATAACAGCTTGAAAAGAGTCAAAGTAGCTACAAGGAGAGGCATGATAAACATCATGTTGATCATAAATTCCATGTTGGTGATGAAGTTTGGTTATATATTAGCAAAGAGATACTTCAAGGGGAAGGTAAAAATATTAATCCAATCTGTTATGGTCCTTTTAAAATTCTGGAAAATATTGGTAACAATGTATTTAAGCTAGATTTTCCTCCTTATATGCAAATATACTCAGTTGTTATTCTTGAGAATTTGAGATTGTTGGAGCCTCTATTGATTAATGATCAAGGAGAGAATGTTCAGTTTCCATCAATAGATGACTTCTCGCTAGAATATATTGATGAAATTTAGAAAGATATCATACTTGACAGAAGAACCAAAACTTCAAGGAGAGGGAATGTTGAATACCTTCGAGTGGGACTCAAGGGACAAAATCCTTCCAAGGCCAAATGGATGGAGATTGAGAAGGTGAGGGAACCGTACCCTCACCTACTAAAAAATTGATCTTATCTTTCGGGGTCCAAAAGGCTTCTAGTGGGGAGTAATGATCAGATGCTAAGTGTTAATCTCAAAAATGGAAGTGCTCAAAATCATTCAGAACTTGAAGGATCATGAAGTGCTCATTGCCAAGAATCTGACACACTTTGTTTCATAAAAAACTGAATCTGTATGTTTAGAGCCTACTGTTTGTTTTAAAAAAAAGCTAAAATTTATGCATAATTGACAGAATGATGACTGGGCAACCTAGTCAGCAAAAAAAAAAGAATATTCCCAAAAAATTCCTTCAATTTGTCAAATGAAACTATGACAAGTGTCACTTCAGGATTGGTTGTTGATTTGGGTGATTTGTTTCATTTATATTAGTTGTTGGAATGAGACAAATGGAAGAGAACAAGTGGTGTAGCTAGGGGCCGCCATGTTCCCCCTCCCAAAGGTAGAAATATGGCTATGTCAAAGGTCAAATATCATATATACATAGTGGAAAAATTTATATCGAAGGGTGGGCAGAGGTCGGGGTCGACCCTGTGACCTCCCCCACACAAACAACACAACTTACCACTATAGTGCACCAATTTTTCTTAACTAACATAGGTTTCAAGCTATATTTAAGTTTCATAAAATTGTATGGCATGGGTAAGGTGGGGGCCCACCCCTAACCCAAGTGACTTCGAGGTAGAGACCACCGATGGAATGCTCAACTAAATCGCGCCATTAGTGCGCTAAACTATGACTTAATTACATTAAACTTCCTTATCCAATAATTAACCCAAGCTTATATTGGTGGCCATTTTGGCGGAGTCCACCATTTTCAGCAGAACTCCAAATTTGTCGGAGTTAACTAGAGTTCTCTCCAGTTTTGGAGGGTTTTCCTAGGCCAAATTGAAGGAATCATAAATTTTGCAAAATTTGACCATTTTTCACTTAGAAAGAGTCTATCTTAGTAGATTTGGACATTCTAAGCATGTTGGAGCGGGTTTGAGGAGCAGTAGATGATTGTAAACATCACTTTTTTCCATTTTGAGCTAATACAAAGGCCCATACCATGGAATCTGGACCAAGGAGATGTAGCCCAGGAGGGGTGAACTCCTTCATCAAAAAAATGTGTTAATGGATCATTTGATGGTTTATTGTACATTTTATTGTTCTTGTTCAGTACTTTGTTTTAATGTTAAAATGATCATGAATTTAACATAAAACTTGACACAATTACCTATGTAACACTCACAAGCAACACAAGGAAACCTATGCACATGAAGCAAATGATCAAAAATTGTTTATAATTCCGAAGATGAAATTAGCACAAAAAAACTAACATTCAGATTTAGATCAAGTGTTGTGCAAGATAACAGGTGTGAAAATAAAAGAACATAAACTCTAATTCATATTGTTTTACACCTTCGCATATATTTCCACTTAAGGGTGGATCAATGTGAGCTCATTTTATTTGATATTAGGATGGTAATGTGTGGTTTTCAAAACTATGTTAAATGGCTTTGATCATTTAGAAATTAGAAACAACTAATGTTGGTATGTAAGGTTTCCGATTATTATGTGCATTTCTGATTTCACATTTGTGAATTAAATACCTATTATGCAATATTAGATGAAGTGCATTTTTAATGTGTGTGAAGAAGAACTATTGTACAGGAGAATGGGTGTGTGAAGCAAGGAACAAAAACTCTCTTTTGCAATGCTTTAGTCCTCTACATAAATTTTTTTTTTGAAAATTTTTTCTGCACACCTCACTCTTGCACGATAGTACATACTAATTCATTAATGAGCGATTTTTTTTTATTAAATTTTTGGGAATAGAAAGTTTGGTTTACGTGTATATCGGGTGTGAAATAAGGGCGGGTGATTAACTATTCACATTACTATGTTTGAAGACTTTGATAATTTAAAAACAATATCAAAGTAGAAAGATCCAATCTTGGTATTCACGACTTTCAAATGCTATGTGCATTTGTGTATTAAATAATTATTATCGAATAATAAATGAAGTCTCTTTTTAATGTGTGTGAGGATGAGGTGGTGTGTAGGAGAATGGGTGTGTGAAGAAACAATCATAAACTTTTCCCCCACAATGTTTTGTATCTATTGCATTTCTAGAGATATTTTTCTTTCACAATAGCACTTATTAATGAATTAATTAACATTTTCTAATTTTAGTTAGTGTTTAAGTTTAAGCTAGTATTAATACTGAATTTCATAGCAAGACGTTGTTATAGGTAAAGATGAGAAAACTAGAAGCATTACCTTTTTTAACTAATATGTAAACATTTCATCTGATGCATTTTGTATTTAAAGTCCATTTTTTATCATGACCATGCACAAACTGTAATGGTAAATTTAGAGGAATATTAATTTAATGAAGTTTTCTAGTTATTGTATATGCCTACAAATTTTTTCCATTACCTCTTTCCATTGAACCACAATTGTGAACATCCATACATGATGTAGATGATGTTGATTGGCCTCTAAATGGTAATATTTATTTCAAATAACTAAAAATTGATTTCCTAGGAAAGTTTGTGGGGCTGGAAGCATGAATAGAGATAAAATGAAATAAGACAATTAGGAAGCTAGCTTACAACTACAAGGCTTATTGATAGTTTCACATAACAACCATCATTTCATAAAATTTAAGAGTAAATGAAATTTAATTCTCATACAATATAAACAATATGAAAGGATATGACATATACACATCTATATTTGGTGAATTGAATGCTAAAAAGCTAATATGTACTCACATATATGTTTTATATTAATTATATATGCTAGTTAACTTTAATCACAGGTTATTGGCACTATTTATATGACAATTTATGAATCTGTTGTGGAAATATGGGAATTATATTTGACAATGAACAAGAAAATTGATGCTATGAACCTATTAACATGAAACATACATGTGACCACAAAATTGGTCAATGAGGACAGACATTGGGACAACAAAAAACCTCAATGCCAGAGTGATCTTTGATACAAAGATTTTGTGTTTATTTCATTTTGTACATTTCTATGACTTAGGGTGCATATGTTTATATGATATGTCCCATGTAACATGTTCCACACACAAAATGGTACTAGGTGGTGATTATATAGTGAAACGAGAAATCTACAATTAAAACACATTGAGAACATCATTGATTATTCAAGATTTTTTAAGTACAAAACGAAAATGGATAGTTGGGTGAGGAAAGGAGCTATTTGTAGCGATAAAATTAACTCATTTGTTCATATCAATAGGAATTTTCACTGGTTGATTGTGTATCGGTTGTGTTTGGAAGAGCTTTGGTGATGATGTTTGTTTTCTCTTTGTAGGATGTGTTTAAGAGACGGGAGTATTTTTGGAGATTTTTTTTCCTTACATAAAATGTTATCTCCAAAGCCGACATCGTATAAGATCACATATTTGACTTTCAATTATGTGTTAATCACATGTATAACTATTGTATGAAAAATATTAAATGTTGAACATAAGGCTATTGGAATACAATATTAATTCACTATTGATGACAAATTAGAGTTCAGGAAGTGGCCTGTCATGGCAAGGGAATAATTCTATCTCAAAACAATGTATTATGATGTTTCTTATTATCGATATATAATACAAATTCAAGATGTTGTTTCGGCTCAATTAGAAATTTTGATGTTATTTTATGCGATTTTTATAAGAAATCATGAATGTGATAGATAATCGATGCTTCAAAAACCGTGATTAGTTCTTTCGTATGTTGTGAGTAATTTTAAATATTTATTCATTTTCCATTATTCAATCTAATTTGTGGTTACATTTTATCAAATTCAAATTCTTTTCATTATTCTTCCAATGGGAGACATGAGAGATGCATATGTGAATTGCGAAAGGTGTAGAAATGCAAATTGAAACATGTAAACTAAAATTTTCATGCTCCAAACTTTAACAATACAAGACTGTTAATTAATTGATTTATATGTATTGTTGTGTGGGAGGGAGTTGTGTGTGGGGGCGGGGGGGGGATTTTGGCACAGGTACATTTCTCGTAACAATTTTTCTTTACATTCATGAATTATTTTTAAATTGGTTTATTTCTTCAACTTTCTCAAGTTTCTTTAGAACACTTTGATTTCAAGTAACACTTTTCCTATATATTTATTTTGGGGTAAGTAGTGGGTTCACAAGTTTCTTTCGCACACTTCCATTTCATGCAAATATTTTTCCATATATTCAAGAATTATTTTTAAATGGGATTAATTTTACAACTAAAATTTTTTTAGGCATAAGTAGCATCGAACATGTCAATTTTACATTGTGTAATTATGAGGAAAGATGAAATATGGTTGAAAGATAAGTGAGAGAAGAAATTTCCAATGATCAGTGCCAATTCTTATCCATATTCAAAGATTCATGTTTTCAGTTACATTGTATATGATGTTTCATGTTATCGACAAATAACATAGGTTGGAGATGCCACTTAGGATGAATTTCAAATCAATAATGTACTTTAAAATAAATTGTGAATGCAAAAGATAGTTGTCACTTCAACATTGTAATTCTTGATTTTGTATGTTGTGAGCATTCACATCTAATATACACGTAAACCAAAATTTTCATTGCACAAACTTTAATAAGTGAAAACAACTAACTAATTGATTAATATGTATTGTTGCATACAAGAAATGTGTAGGAGGAATGTATGTGGAGGTACAAAATGTTCCAGAAGAAATTTTTTGTTGCTTGATCCACGCATCCGACTTGAACGCATTGTGATAGTCAGCTTTGCACCATAGTTTTCAACATCATGTGTCAATATATTTGTAAATCAAATTTGGTTTAATTTTTTTTTGTAGTTTGATATCAAATAGATGGAATCAACATTGACATAGTGGTGGGGACCAACTCAACCACAAGTCAATTCGTGGTAGAGGTACTTGAGCACATCCTTGCATAATACTTATTTGTTGTTGTCCTTGCACAATTTTCTATTTACAATTATTATTGAAAATATCTAAGCTAGTTTTCATGATCACAAATAATTCATATTTATTTTATATCTTAAATTCATGTCTCTTATGAAATGTATATCGATGATATTAAAGTAGGAGCAATGTGTTGAGTAAATGGAAAATATGGTTTTGGAATTTCAAATTTATTTCCATTACTTCGCGTAGACATTATTTTTGGTATATTCAATACTATTTATTGAGAGTGTTGTATGTAATAGTTTTCACACGAGAAATATTAATAGTTAGTGTTATTCGGGATTTACGATTGCGAACAAAATTATCTACCCTAGGGTTGGTGGCTAACCTAGAACAACAAAGAGAGAAGGAACCCAATGCTTTTCCTTAATGTAAATATATGACAGAATGAAGCCTAAATGGAATCTTTCACATGTTTCTCTCCTTATTTAACTTGAATGCTCCAATTCTAGTTCTGATTTCCAAAATTAGAACCTGTACAGTAAGATAACACAAATCAAGAAACTACATGATCTATGTACTATCATCTAAATACTTTATTCAGTTGATCAACATGGTATTGAAATATAAGAAATAATGAAATCACATATAGGAAAACAAATAAATATTTGCATTAATATAAATGGAAAGAGTTTACAACCATAAATAGGTGTTGATCTTGTAGAATATCTCCCCTAAGTTGTATTGTCCTTTCGTTTTCACAATCTGCACCTCCAATCACCCTAAACGCATGAAATGATACCTCTCACAATGACAACATAAGGGTAGAATCACTCTCCAATATCCAAACCCTTGCATATGCAAGGATGTAAATATATAGAGGAGCGGGGTAATTTGGTAGTCCTTATCCAATTACCAATCTAAGGTTTTAGATCTACCTCTGATGGGAGGATGGGATCAAAGGATAATGGATGGAAACTCCAAATAAGGATAGGATAGGATCTGAATGTTGTATCTGAGGTAAATGGTTGTAAAAAATTCAGGAAGCTTCAAAAAATTCTCTCTTTTTATTGAATTTATAGAACCAAAGAAGGTGCAAAGGAGAGAAAATTGTAGGTGATCAACATGGGCCAGAGTGGAGCAACTTGTAGGCGAATGCTGTCCAACAAGAAGTCAGGGAGTGTTGGTATTAAAAATAGCTCAGATGATGCAATTTCAGGAAGAAATTATGGGTAATGAAAGAGGCATGCTTAGGGCTTTGTGAAATTATGATTAAAAGGGGGAAAACAATGTTGATTGATCCCATTAGGAGGTATATTGAATGGATGTGAAAAAATGGCTTATAAAAAATTTCCCCCTAAATTGCTAAGTCATAAATGATGACTTATGACTGAAGTGTTTTACCTCGTGACAAGTCAGTATTGATAAAAACTAGTGAGATTCACCTGTTACAATACATTTATACCATGAAATCTTGTTGTTGAGGTAGGAATACCCATACTCAACACATAAGCCAACATAACATGTACAACGATGAAAAGACACGTCCATAGATGAAAATTGGGGGACCAATGACTAGATGATCATGGCCATAATACATTGTGATCTCTGTATAACTCCTGAAATTGAAATCCAGATGGATGAAACTAGATCTGAGGTCTTCTATCTCATTCACACGACCAAACCAACATATGATTCTATCCATTTGAATCAATGAGTTGGGGTCGAACATGGTAGACACCATCTGATTACCGTTCAATGATGTAAGATGTTAACAAATGTGAGAGAAACCATCAATTTTAATGGCTCTCAAGGTATGGCATTACAATCCATATGGTGTGAGTAAATTAAATGATGTCGAACACCACATAGAGTATTTTGGTCAAAGGCTAATGATGTAAGCCCGTTGCTGAGAGTGAGGAAATTTTCCATTGACGTATGCAATCACCAAGGTACCAAAGAGTTGTTTCTAAGTCTACTTCCTAGATAATTTGATGACATGAATAGGAAATGAACCGTTACAGGAGGGATTTTATGTATCTCCCATCAACGATACAAAATTGGTATCATGATTAAGAAATAATGATGATGATACATAACTGGATCAAGAAAAGGAAAACATGGAATCAAGGCTTGATAGTATTGTAATGGATATCAACTAAATGAATTCTATTGAACATACCGATGAAACTAAATGGAGTTGGAAGCATTGACCCAAAACCTGTTCTTGAAAAGGTATGATGTGTTAGTGTGTGTCAATCACCAGTGATCAAATGTACTCTTTCAAGGTTAGTTGATAGGTTCCTAGGTCGAATTTTATAGTTTCAAATAAGTTTTCAAATAAAATTTGATCATTGGTTGTTGTATAGTTCTTGCTACTCCCTCCATTCACTCCTGGTCATCATCACTCAACCCAGTTAAGTCTTCATTTAAGTGTCTAGGGTCATGAATCAGTTAATATACCATCATCTAGGTCATGGTCTAGGATTACATTTGACTTGCCATCATAATGAAAACCATCAATAAAAAAGTCATAAAGAGTCATGTCATCACTTAGGTCACCATCATCGGAGTTGGTAATTAGGTAAAAAGTGTTATAAATGATTTCTAAGGTACATTTTACTCCTGATGAATATGTAACTTTGAATAACAAAGTGATAAAGTTGGTGTACACTATCCTATCATTCAGTATTTCAAAAAGAAAAGTGATGTCACTTCATGACCAAAGAAACAAATCGACCTCTAGATTATAGGAGACCATCCAAGCATTCCAATTTCTCATTTCACTTTCATTGAGCATCATCCTAGCCACCAGAGCATCAAAATTCATCCTTAAAGCACAAGTTTACTTCCTACTCTATGATTCTAGCTCACTTGATGTTATTTTGAAATTGGAGACCAATCAAGCATCACACCGATTCATTTCAGCATTTTAGAGTTTTCAGGATCTCCTTGACAAGTAAATAGCATTTGGCACTCTTCTTATGCATCATTCTTCTTAGAAAATTCAATGAAAATCCCTCTCCAAGGGTTTTGTTGCACTTTTGATTTCCACGTGATTTTTCTTCATTGAAGTGGTAAAACCCTTAGTTTATTGCTCTCCTACACTCACCTACACCTAACATACTCCCCCAAAGCATTTCCCTCACCTATTCCCTTAATTTCTTCCATTTTTCCTACAAACCCTAGCCTATGCTGCTCCATTGACAATTTCCTATGGTAGGACTATGTTTTCCAAATTTTCACACCTTCCCCTAACTATTTTAAAGAAATTCCACTTGTAATGTGTTCCTAAAACACTACCGTATCTCCCATAATTTTTAGGATTTTTTACCCCTAACTCCTATCCCCTTCATTTCCTTCCCTAAAATTGTTGCCCCATTTTCCCTCTTTTCCTAAATTTCACTCTTTCCTTCCTTCTTATCAAGATAGAGTTTATATCATACAAAAAAACACAATAAAAAATGGAAATAAAACATACAACAAAGGAGGAAAAGTTTTGAAGTTTGAGAAAAATTAGACCCATGGCATCATTTTTAGATTTTTATTGTCATTTTCTAGGGTTTACATTGCACACATGGATAGTCCTAGTTCAAATTTACTTTCTGAAGTAATGACAATGAATTTGACAAAAGTGAAAGTGTTTTTTTTCAATCGTAGACAAAAGAACGAAAACCTCCTTTAGTTTATGCAGAGGTTTTATTCTTTGAGAGAAATTCCCAAAATGCAGTTGCTCTGGGTCATTTGCTGCACTTTTGGACATGTTGTCTTCAAGTCCAATTTTCAAAGGTTTGGAGCAGGTTTTTGCAATTCTTGATAACTCCATTGTATAAAATATTTCATATGCTTTCCAACCAAACCACATACACCCCAAACCTCCTCTAGGAAGGCCTCCAAACACCCTCTCAGATACTGTGCTATGCTTCTACTGAGACCACACTGTGCTTTTTCAGTTTTTAGTGATCAACTTCAAACCTGGATTGTGAACAACTGGAAAATTGTTTCTGAAAACTAGAGGAGTTTTTTCTTCATAACATAGAAAATAACAAAAACATCTCTCAGTTTTGAAAAATAATTATTTTTAGAGATATATTTCTACACCTATGAGCCCAATTTTTTTAAATATTTTTAGAAAATTTTAAAGTTTTTGGAAATTTAGGGAATTTTGGATGTAGAGAAGCATATCGTGTCCATGCTATGCCTTTTATCAAGGACTCCAATGGAGATAAGCCTTGCATTGATGGATGAATTTTGATGTGTACATCCCAGATATGCCTTTGGTTTTTCATGAAAGTTCTTAATTTTAGAGGAAAACTCATAAAACACCCCAGATTTCATGTTTCTGCCATTGTTTTTCAACACACACTACGCTATTGGAGTAACCTTAGGGCAATGAAATTTGAGTGTCTTATAGGTGGTTTTTTGAAAGTTTCAAGGTTCAGTTGGCTAGAGGACATCTAGGACTACCTTATCCAACCTTCATATTAGCAAAAGGATATATAAAAGGCACCTCAAAAGCCCCTCCAAGTGCATGCTACATTTCTATCAAAACATGCTACGTTTCTACCGTACATGTTATGTCTCTATGTAGAAGGTTTTATCGATAGGTGTGTTGGCTCGAGGGGTCTTGACCCAAGTTTGGAGTTCAAGGTTTGCCAACAAACCCCTATACTACTGGCCCTTTCGGCAGTGACCTGCTTGCGTAGGTCAAAGTCTCACCCGAAGTAGTATGGGTGGGTGATGGAACCAGGCTTCTGCACCCTAAGAAAGGATAGGTAAGGCAAGAAGAGTTGTGTCTGGCCCTGTGATGCCCAAATCTCCTCTTTCTATGCAGGGTTGATAGGTCTCTTTTCGTAGCCATGTGTGCTAGATCTATAATTATATACTTCTATGAAAGTAGCACAATATTGAATAAAATAGAACAGAACAGATCCAGATATAGCAAACACACTTACATAGATCTTTCGTAGCTTGAATACAGAATGCACATAATGCAGTAATTACCAATGATTCGCACAACCAATACACATAAATTCAGTTTTCAAGCAACCTTTCTTATTCATCAATTCATAAATTCCTTCTTACAATACCCATCCCAGCCTGCGCACACAGTAGTAGGGTCCGCACTCAGCTAGACTCTGGATCTCTGCGCACACAGCCAGCAGGATTCCTTTCCCCAAGAACCCAAATAGATATCTTAAACCACAGTTTGCATCAATAGCTCTTCATTTCCTACCTTACAATACAAAATGTTCCTCTATTTATAATAATCTAGCCTAAACTTTCCTATGGTCTACAACCCATGGTTTTCGGACCCCTAGTTTACCCTTTTGCCCATTATAATGCTTCCGGGGCTTTGACCCACCCCAAAACCCCTGCACTAGACTAAATATAATCAAAATTTTTCAAAATTGGACCAGTTTTGTAGCTCGTAGGAGACCCTCTTCCAACAGTCCCCCAACACAATCTTGTGACTCGTCTCGAGTCACTATGGTGGTGCGGTCGCTATCTATGCATGCAATGTATTGAAAGTGATGATGAGTGGAGGGAGCATTTCCTGACTTTGGGCAGAAGCTCATTGTGTGATATTGACAAGCTTTAGGGAGGCAGGGTCTTCTGAAGTCATGGTAACCTGCTCCAATATCCGGTGGAGGCGTGCGATGGCATTATGAGCACCCTGAGATATCTGGAAGGCAGTATCGTCCCATGGTTTCAAGTGCTTCCTGATGACGTGCTTGGTGCAGAGGAGGTTTGTAATTGTGTCTATGAAGGTGTTGTAGGTTTTCAAGAGGGCTAGACGCTGCATAAGGGCGAGGGAAGGAAAGGTAGCTTCGACCTGATCTAAAGCAACCTCTATCTATCGTAAGTCTTCCTAGACACGTTGAAGCATGAGGTTGAACTAGACTGTTGTCCAGAGCTGCATAGCTACCTAGACCAACTGAGTGCCCAGAGTAAGTTTTTCCTTTATAATATTCATTGCTTCTGTGATCAATGCAACCCTTTCTGCCCAAAATTCCAGGGTTATTTCATGTTGCTACCATGCAGTCTAATCACGGTTACGAATCTCTTGCAACACAATGGTGTATAAATCCTATAACGCTTCATGGGGTAGCTACGCCAAGTCTATTTGTAGGTCCGTAGCTATCGGGGCATGGTCACCAACCATGATAGTGCAAGGTAGTGAACAAATATGTCTTTCGTTGGTCGGTAGTCTGGAACTGTGGAGAAGTCGCAGTGTATCCCTATATCACTTCATCCCTTCCATGCGCAGGACTAGTTGTGACTTGACTGCATCAGTGTCGGTGGTGAACTATGGCAATTGCATACCCTCCTTCGTGGTATCATCTAAGGCCATCCAGTTGGGTCTTCCAATCATTCCAGGGTTGTAAAGGTCGGGAACTCCCATCGTGCAGCTGCGGTGCCTCTCTGCATGGGGTTCAAAGTCAATTCTCCCTGCAGGGAGCCAGAGGCCAATCATTTTATCAATCTCGATATTCCCAGACCCTCTCAAAAAGATGTCTACAGGCACTGAACTAGTAGGTGCAGAAGCATTCGGTGGGTTAGGGACTTCCATAGCAACACAAGGACAAACTTCCCAGAAAACGTTAAAGATCCTAATAAGCAAGCAGGAGAATAACAGAGGCAAGGTACAAAGACAATATGGAGCCCTGAGCAAAGTTATCCTATTGAACTTATACTATCTAGCGCTATCCAATGGTAGAGTAAACCTTACTTGAAACTTACCATCGATCGTCCGAAACAAAATCACCATAAATTTCCATATTGATGGCCAGCCCCCCATTTTTTGTAACGGTAAGGTTCCCTTCTCACTAAAGTGAAATGGTATGATGGTCATTATTCGTACTTGAGGGATTTCCCATAGATTTACAGATTTTGGATGATGCCTGTGTGCTTCTCACGTACCCCGAATTAAAGCCGATGCCAGGTGTTTTGTAATACGGTCCAGGTACCACTCCAGCAACTTGGCCACTGTACCTCTTGACAAGCGTGCTTTTCCCTTGGTCAGGGCGTTTGTGTGTGGTAGAGCTACATCGAGCATTCTTGTGCCATCTGCCACCGTAAATGTTCGCAGAAACTTAGCCCGCAAATTCTCTCAATTGTGCATGTACTGGTGCAGCTCTGCATCTAAATACCACGCAATTAGACGCAAGCCTAGGTCATGGATAACCAGGTGAACTTGTTCATTTGGGGTCCTATCACACCATTGTGTTTTCCATGCCAGCAAATATCTGCATGGGTCCTCTAACCCAAGGAACCTCTGGATCTGTCTTCCAATTGGGGCTCCAAATTGCAGGATCATCTTATCCCGACACTCCTCCCAAGTGTGGAATACCAGCCCATGCGTATCCCACCAACACGTAGGCACTCCATGCAGGGCTAGCAGAAGTTCCCCTAGCCTACATTCCTTCAGAATTTTAGCTTCAAATTCATGTCAAAAATCGTTAATTTCACCCACATCCTCAAGGTAGGGCAGGTCTCTTACCTCGGTGGAGATGCAACGGAAGTTCCTTGTGACCCGAAGACATCATAGCGCCGAAACCTCATGCTACCATCCTTGCCAATTCTCTAGTTCCCCATTAGAGTCAGAAAATCATTCATTTTCCTTTTCCCAGCAAATTACTCCGTCCTCTGTGGGGTTAATCTAGTCTCCGTCCTCCGTAGTCAATTTGTAAATGTGATCTATTTCTTCCTCTTTGCATGCTAGCTCTATATACCGCGCACCTTCCGCGGGATCCAGTGGTACTATTACACATGTACCATTACTTTCAAACACCATGTTGTGCTTTTTGAGATTGATGACACCCCCCATATCTATAGCCTAGTCTAGTCCTAGGAGTGCAGGGTAGGGATCCACATATTCCACAATTTCTATTACTTCAAAGTCAACTAGGACTTTTACCCCTGCGATATCTACCATGACTTTTGGCAGCCTTCCCAGAGGGATGATATTTTTTTGATTTTCCATGCACAGCTAGATGGTGGACCATTCTAATTTAGGCTCTCCCATTCATTGCCATGTTTTCTTTGGTAATAAATTTGCATATGATCCAAGATCTAAAATAACTTGATCCATCTCGTAGTCACCAATCTGCGTAGTCAAACACATTTCTCTTCTGGTGCATTTTTTATATTTGTATAGATTGTGTATATCCTTGGTGCATTAATGCTTGAAGGTTCTCTACAGCATGTGGGTTATGTAGCAATTTTAGACATGCATGTAGAAAGGGCTCAACCCCCTCCTCTATCTTGAGGTGTGTCGGCATCTGCGCAGTAGCTTCTATTGTTTCTTTTCCCTTGCTTATGTTTGATCCTTCCTGAGAGGTCGTAGGATACCTGGCAGGCACTTCCTTTGCTCCCTGGGTGACCATCCTGCTACATGTTATGAATTTCACACTCGGGTCTATGTTTCTTAGCTTGGCTTTAACTTTTTGCACATTCTACGTAGGGGTGGGTTGTTTTTCCTGCATCTTGGCTATTAAAATGGGGCAATATTCAACCAAATGGTCTAGCTATCTAAAATATTTTCATGATTGCCTGGTGGGAATTGGGTAGTCCCTGGCGAAGTGTCCTACCTCCTCGTAGTTATAATAGATTAGCTACCCACGTCCTCGTCCTGTGCTTCCTCCCCGACCTCCTATGCCCCTTGGTGGAGAGCCTCTGAAGCTCAGGGAAATTCTTGGCAATGCAGGGTCTGATTGTACCCTATACAACTTCCCACGATCTATCTTCAAGTCGTAAGTGTGATAGTTCTACTCATCGTGTCCCACCGACCAGTAGAACCTGCACCACTGTTGCTTTATTTTTGGGACATATGCACCTAGCCAGGGCAATGGTTCGTATCATGCAGCCCTGCTACACAGTATTTGTCGCACCACAGTGCAGGTTTGCTTGAGCCTGGTCGTGAAAGGATGGGTTCCCAACTTGCTCTTGGGCGTACTGGACTAGGTCCTCCTACTTGCATGTAATATGCCAATAGAGGGAATTAATCCTTCATATGGCCAGATACCCAACATCGTATGCACCATAGATCTACATGGGCTTCCTTTCCTCGCTCCTTTCATAGGTTCTGAATTTCCATGTGCATAGCTCCAAGCTGCACCTGAATTTTCTGTACCCCTACCGAAGTATCTTCTTTGGGTGCATCTTCTATTTTCATAGCAAATTCCACAGCTTTTTCCTGTGACTGAAAGGTTTGGTGACTCATTGGCATTAATAGGTGGGGTAGCAGCATAGCAATGAATCATTCCGTATGTTTTCTATCATCATACTCAAACCCTCCTTCCCTGATTGCTTTCTTTAATCGCTGATCAGCCTCCCACACAGATTCGGATGCACCTTTCTTGAAGTCCTTTACTTCTGCTACCAATTGAGAGTAAGATTTTGGCTTCCGGAACTGTTGCTTCAGAGCGTCTTTGATATCTTGAATAGATGCACTCCCGTTCTGGGAAATGTATTGCATATACCAGTCCAATGCTATGTCCTCGAATGCCAGGGACAATTGTGCCCTCTTCACTGTATCATTTGTCACATTTTGCACAGTCTAGACAGAGTCTACAAAAAACAAAAATTGGTCCATATCCTCATCCCCTACCCCCTTGAAGGTAGGTAGTCGCAGGTGCGCAGCCATATCACTGTCTGGTGGGGGTGGTGGTATGGGTGAGTTCTTACCTTTGTGCGGCCTAGGCGGTGGTGGAGCTGGGGGTTCTTGCATAGCCGGGTCTCGCAAAAGTTTATAGGAAGATCTCCCCCCATCGAGGTTGGTTCGATCACGCTCTCGTCTAGATCCGAGGTCATTCAGTCAGTATGACTACACAGAATGTTCTTTTCACATAGTAATATCTTAATCAGCAATGGTAATGTCTTCAAAAATTTACCCTGGAACCCTTTAAAGAATTGTCGTTTGGACTCTGAGTAGGAGATAAACTGATCAATGGAAAATTATGTCACAAATCCTCCTAGCACATTGTCCACCTAGTGATCTACTGTGCGTGTAATAGTATTATCAGTCCTCTCCAACTGCTGGATCAACTTTGGGTTCCACTGAGTGACTCGCTCATCCTTCCAACACTTATGGAATTATATGAGCCTAGCCAGCCACTCCTAAAGCTTAATTGAAAATTTTACAAAGAATATTTCGTAGCATTCTGTAAGAATGTACCTATTTTTCCTCCTTTCTGCTGTTAACTTCTCACTGTGATTTTCTTTTACCACAAATTCCTGGATCTTCTTTTCGAACCACTCCTCAATTTCCTTCCTTTTAGGCTTCCAATACTCTCTTGTCATTACCCGATCCCTTTCTCAAAATGCTCCAGGTCCTAGAAATGGAACCATTTGTTGGGTCGAGGGGTCCTGACACAGGTTTGGAGTTCAAGGTTTTCCAACAAACCCCTATACTATTGGCCCTTTCAGTAGTGACCTACTTGCGCAGGTCAAAGTCTCACCCGAAGTAGTATGGGTGGGTGCTAGAACCAAGCTTCTGCACCCTGAGAAAGGATAGGTAAGGCAAGCAGAGTTGCATCCAGCCCTGTGATGCCCAAATCGCCTCTTTCTGTATAGGTTCGATAGGTCTCTTCTTGCATCCACATGCGTTAGATCTATAATTATATACTTCTATGGTCATAGCACAATATTGCATAAAATAGAACAAAACAGATCCAGATAAAGCAAACACACTTATACAAATATTTTGCATCTTGAATACAGAATGTGCATAATGCAGTAATTACCAATTATTCACACAAATAGACACATAGATTCAATTCTCAAGAAACCTTTCTTATTCATCAATTCATCAATTCCTTCTTACAATACCCATCCCAGCCTGCACACACAGCAGCAGGGTCCTCACACAGCTGGACTCTGGATCTCCGCGCGCACAACCAGCAGGATTCCTTCCCCAAAAACCCAAACAGATATCTTAAAACACAGTTCACATCAATAGCTCTTCATTGCCTACCTTACAATACAAAATGTTCCTCTATTTATAATAATCTATCCTAAAATTTCCTATGGTCCAAAAACTATGGTTTTCGGACCCCTGATTTACCCTTTTTCCCATTACAATGTTTTCGGGGCTTTGACCCACCCCAAAACCCCCGCGCTAGACTAAATATAATCAAAAGTATTCAAAATTGGACCAGTTTCACAGCTCATAGGAGACCTTGTTCCAACAAGGTGTTAGTCATTAAAGGTCAAATATTTGAGGTAACAACTATCTCATGAGATTTTTCATGATTAATTAAGTCTATTTATGCTCCTCATTGTTGAGGGGTCTTGTAATTAATTAAGGAGACAAAGGCTCCTACTTGTTAGCTAAATTAGGGGGGACTATTTCTAACTTCCCTAAAAACTAGGTAATGAATAATTGGGTGCATTAATGAAATGTTTTGGATAAGTTTTAGACCCATACTAATAGAATATTCTCTACTTTATCTATGTACTCCAACTGAAGTGATTTTATAGGTTGGATAGTTGATATTGCAGTGTGGAGATTATGTACATTTTTTTTACAATGAAATCAAAGACATGTTGTAACTAAAATTTTGGGAATCCACTGATATGGTTATTGGCATTACTTTTTCTCATTGTTACCATAAAATTGAATGTTTATTCTTTCTTGCAATCACATATATGCTTTCATATGATGATATTATGATTCTTTAAGCCGAATTCTTACTTTTGTGCTCTGTTTAATGAGATTTTCATAAATTTGTTCTACTTCCTCTGATGAATGAACTCATATGTTATATGCTCATTCCGATTCTCCCTTTTTCAAACCCTATACCAAAATGAAAATCTACATATCTTTCTAAGTATACCTACCTGGCCTCATTTTCATCTCTGCAGTTGTTCATTTGAAATCTGACCTTGAAACCTAGACCTACTTCCTAGACTAACACTTCCTATCTAGAAAAATCCAAAACAAAACCATAATCAAAATCACTGAGCTTATATCTAGCCTAAGATATTTTCCTTTCCAGTCACCTCACTAACTATTAAATTTACATCAAGAGAGCCCTCTCTGGTTTGGTAGGGCTAGCTACCAAATCTAAAGATTGGTTTGAGGTTACCTCCTTCAATATCCTTTCTTAACCTTGGGAAATGGAGGGAGTGATAACATTTTTGGCACCATTGTCGGGGAGGGAAGGTTAAATATTTCCTGAGAAAGAATGAAAAATATTATCTCTGATTTCTTATGGTGAACAGTGGTAAGGAAAAAGAAAGTTGTGCATCTTTCACCTGGCGACTCCAAAGTCGAAGAATCCAAAAGTTCAAAGTTTTCATGGTGACTCCACTGTTCAAAAACCAATAGCTTGAAAAACTTATTAGAGACTTCATTATTTTCAAGATGGATTCAACTGCTAGAAGGTATGCTCCTATCGATATATCTTATATCTCTATTTTTCCAAACTCGATTCCTCATGTTGATTGGTTAACCTATCTGCCTAAATTTAAATATCAAGAAGGAGATGTTGCTGCTTTGCATTCCATTAAGTTTCATATGCACATACATAGGCTAGGGTTTGAAATTCATGAATATTACTTGATGAAGATATTTATGGCGACTTTAGAAGAAAGAAAAATGTTTTGGTATGAGAAGTTTCCATCTTCTAGTATGTGTTCTCTTAAATATTTCTACGCCACATTTTGTAAAAATTATAAACAAAATTATCCTTCTATAGTGCTGATAGAAAGTTTTTGTGGAAATCTTGATGAGCTTTTTCAACGTATGGGAATTGACATCTATGATCAAGATTTAATGTCTTATGAGATTTAAGAAGCCTGGTTTGATTTATTTTCTCATCAAGAGGAAGTAGAAGAGGTTTATTGCCATGATATTCAAGTGGATTCCCAACAGACAACAATTTCTATAGTTAGAAATGAAACTGATCAGATTGTCAAGGATCAAGAAGAGAACAGTTAAAGAGAAGAGTTTGTTCTAAATAATCTTGCAAAACAAGATTGTATTCAAGAAAATTTCCAGAAAACGAGGTATTCTTTGATTGAATATAATATTAATCATCAATCAATTGATGAAGATCACGATCATTCCCTTCAATTATATGAAGGTATTCATCAGTGTTCATGAGACGAAGACATTGATAAGGAGTGTCATTCATATTTTTCTTCAAATATTTCATTTCTTGGATTTTTGTTTCAAGAGGAAAAATTTCCATCTATATGTTCATAATTTTTTGAAGACCAAGAGCACACTCTTGCTGAAATTCATCATGAAGAATAACCAATTTCAATAGAAGGATATTTATTGATTCCTCCAAATCACCAAGAATTATTTTTTCATGATTTTCACGATCCTGTGGAAAATTTATTACAACCATTAATGAAGGTCAATGTTGCAACATTCATTGATGAAGGTGATCAGTTTAAGAACATAGAAAAACCAACAATTTTGAATGAAGTTTGTTTTCCTATTTTAAATCATCCAGAAAAGCTTATGTTGCATATTCTCCATGATAATTTCGTCAGTTTGTTGCAGCCATATAGGAAAATGAATTTTATTGTGTTTCTTAATCATGAGAACATTTTTAGTGGAAACTTGGAGTTTCCTAGCTTTTGTTTATTTTTCCTGCTCAAGGAAAGTGTGAGCATGATTCATGTAAGTAGCCATTTGCTAGATTGGTTACACTGGAGGGATCATATTGCATGATTGTATATATATTTGTGTGTGTGTGTGTGTGTGTGTGTGTCTTTAGTAAGTGGGTAGTTATCATCAGGATTTGAAGTTTGAGGTGAATGCCCTAAGATCCCGATGATTTTTTGCCATATGTAAGTCAAGTCAGTTTCATTTTTTCTTAAGTTTGTCAGTCATTCATTCCAGTGTCGAGCTTTGTTTTTATTTTTGACTCAATTGCCCAAATTATTAGTATACCTGCTCTACGGTGTTCTTGAAACCTCCTAAAGGAGTTTTCATCCCCAGCTAGAGCCAATGTTAGTGTCTATCAGTCACTAGTGATCAAATGTACACTTTCAACATTAGTTAATAGGGTCCTAGGTCAAATTTTATAGTTTCAAATAATTTTTAAAATAAAATTTGATCATTGGTTGTTGTATAGGTCATGCTACTCCCTCCATTCACTCATGGTCATCATCACTCATCCTGGACAAGTCTTCATTTAAATGTCTAGGGTCATGAATCAATTAATATGCCATAATTTAGGTCATGGTCTAGGATTATATTTGACTTTACATCATAGTGCCAATCATCAATAAAAAAGTCATAAAGAGTCATGTCATCACCTAGGTCACCATCATGGGAGTTAGTAATTAGGGAAAACGTGTTCTAAATGATTTCTAAGGTACATTTTACTCCTTATAAATATGCAACTTTGCATAATAAAGTGATAAAGTTGTTGTACACTATCTTATCATTCAATATTTCAAAAAGACAAGTGATGTCACTTCATGACCAAAGAAAACAATCACCCTCCAACTTATAAGAAGACAATCCAAGCATTCCAATTGCTCATTTCAATACCATTGAGAACCTCTCCATCAATGAGCATCATCCCATCCACCAAAACATCAAATTCATCGTCAAAGCACAATTTTACTTCCTACGTTGCGCTTCTAACTCACTAGTTGCGCTTTTGAAATTGGAGGCCAATCAAGCATCATAGGGGTTCATTTCAACATTTGAGAGTTTCCAACATCTCCTTGACAATTAAATAGAATTTTTCAATCTTCTCATGTATCATTCTTCTTAGAAAATTCAGTGAAAATCCCTCTACTAGGGTTTCGCTGCACTTTTGATTTCCATGTGATTTTACTTCATTTTAATCGTAAAGCCCTCATTTTCCTACTCTCCTACACTCACCTACACCTTACATACTCCCCCAAATCATTCCCCTCATCTATTCCCCTAATTTATTCCATTTTTCCTACAAACCCTAGCCTATGATTCTCCATTGACAATTTCCTAGGCTAGGACTGTGTTTTCCAAATTTTCACACCTTCCCCTCACTATTTTCAATAAATTCAACTTGTAATGTGTTGCTAACATACTACCCTATCTCCTCTAATTTTTTAGGATTCTTTTCCCTAACTCCTATCCCCTTCATTTCCCTCCCTAAAATTGGTCCCCAATTTTCCCTTGTTTTCCTAAGTTTCACCCTTTCCTTCCTTCCTATCAAGCTAGGGTTGCTATCATACAAAGAAGAACCATGGAAAATTAGAAGAAAAAAGTACAAAAAAGGAGGGAAATTTTCTAGTTTTGAGCTAACTCAGACCTAATGCATCATTTTTATAGTTTTTTGATCATTTGATAGGGTTTACATTGCACAGAGGGACAATCCTACTTACAATTTACTTTCTGAAGTAATGAAGATTAATTTGAAAAACGTGAAAGAGGTTTTTGTCAATCATAGAACAAAGAAAAAATAACTCCTTCATTTTATGCATAGGTGTTATGATTTTAGATAAATTCCCAAAATACAGTTGTTCCAGGTCATTTTTTGCACTTTTGGATAGGTTATCTTCAAGTACCATTTTCAGAGGTTGGGAGAAGGGGTTTACAGTGTTTGATGACTCCATTGTGTAGCAGAAATCATAAGATTTCAAACCATACTACTTACAACCTAAAAATACTCTAGGAAGGCCTCCAAAATCCCTCTCAAATACCACACTATGCTTCTGCTGAGAGCATGCTGTGCTTCTGCAATTTTTAGTGATCAACTTAGAACTTGGATTGTGAATACATGGGAAATTATTTTTAACAAATGGAGGAATTTTTTTTCACAACATACCAAATAAAAAATCCTCTCTCAGTTTTACAAAAACAATTATGGTTAGAGATATAATGCTCCACCATTGAGCCCTTTTGCAGAACATTTTGGCAAATTTTGAAGTTTTTGGAAATTTTGGCAATTTTGGGTGTACAGAAACATTGTGTGGCCATGCTATGCTTTTTCTCAGGGGCTCCAATGAAGGTAAGCCTTGTATGGATGAATGAATATTGATGTGTACATCCCATATATTCCTTTGGTTTTTCATGAAATTTCCTAATTTTGGAGGAAAACTCAGAAAACATCCCAAATTTCATGTTTCTGCCACTGTTTTTCAACCCACGTTATGATTCTAGAGTAACCTTGGGAAATGAAGTTTTGAGTATCTTACAGGTGGTATTTTGAAATTTTCAAGGTTTAGTTGGCTAAAGGACATCTAGGGCTACCTTATCCAACCTTTAGATCAGAAAAAGGGTGCATAAAAGCCACCTCAAAATATTTTCCAAGTGCACACTACGTTTCTATCGAAACACATTGTGTTTCTTCCAGGCACAGTACGTTTATATGTAGATGGTTTTATGGACAGGTGTCAGTCATTAAAGGTCAAGGATTCAAGGTAACGATTGTCTCATGAGCTATCTCATGATTAATGAAGTCTATTTATTCTCCTCGTTGTTGAGGGATATTGTAATTAATCAAGGAGAGAAAGACTCATACTTGTTAGCTAAATTAGGGGGGATTGTTTCTAACTTCCCTAAAAATTAGGTAATGACTCATTAGGTGCATTAATGAAGTGTTTTGGATTAGGTTTCAACCCATAGTGATAGAATATTCTCCATTTTCTATATGTACTCCAACTCAAGTCATTTTAGAGGTTAGATAGTGTATATTGCAACGTGGAACTTATGTACATTTTTTCTTACAGTGTAATTAATCTGGATTTATGCAAGAACGCAAAAAATACACATATAACCATAAACAGAGAGATGCAGCAGAAATAATGCTTTATTTTATTAATAAAATAATGACTGAAATAGGCTTACAGACATAATAGAAACTAGCTAGGGTGCTGGTAGCGTATCTTTGAGAAGAGATATGGTGGCTATAGGCCTCTGAATTGTGTTACGTTGAGGCTCCAAGGTCTATTATAGACATAACAGAAATAGATGATCTAGGGCACTGGCAGCGTATCCCTAGGAAGTGATGTGATGACTACCAACCCCTAAACTGTGTTACAATGAGGATCGAAGGCCTATTTATTGTTAAGAAACAATGTAAAACATGAAACGTCCAAAAAACTAACCCTAGGAGATGAAGCACCAAAAATCTGGGCCCCATTTGGGTAAATTGGTGTTTCAACTTCCCGGGGACGTAAATTTGGCATTTGATCTCCGTTTGACTCGCTCAATAGGTTGTTAGAAATATCTATCCGAGGACTAAAAATTTTGTTGACCATTGACCCATGTTGCTCCCGGTTTTCCCAAAAAACGTCATTTAGGGCCTCAAAACGGCTCTGGAAGTTCAAAACTTGAAAAACTGCTAAATATAGTAAGTTGTGCTGCAACTTGAAAACGGAAAGAACTGATGGTGGGGGTTAAAATGGAATAGGTGGTTGGCCACCAATATCCACCTGGATCATTAAGGCCCTAAAACGGCTCCAGGAGTGCAGGACCCGAAAACCTACTAAAAATAGTAAGCTGCTAGAAGTGAAAAGCTGTAAGAACTGATGGTGCAGGTCCAAATGGAATAGGTGGGTGGACACCGATATCCACCTGGATCAGAAACCAAAGACATGTTGGAGCTATAATTTTGGGACTCTATTGGTATGCTTATTGGCATTGTTTTTTCTCAGTGGTACCATCAAATTGAATGTTTATGCTTTCCTTCAATCATATATATGCTTCCATATGATGATCTTATGAGTCTTTAACCAGAGTTCTTATTTTTGTGCTTTGTTTAATAATATTTTCATAAATTTGTTCTCCTTCCTCTGATGAATGAACTCATATGTTATATTCTCATTCTGATTCTCCCTTTTTCAAACCCTGTACCACAATGAAAATCTAAATTTGTTTCTAAGTATATCTATCTAGCCTCATTTTCATCTTTGTAATTGTTCATTTGAAATCTAACCTTGAAACCTAGACCTAGTTCCTAGAATGAAACTTCCTATCCAACAAAATTTAAAAGAAAAACCTAATAGAAATCACTTAGCTTATATCTAGCATAATTTCTTATCCTTTTGAGTCACCTCATTGACTGTAAAGTTGACATTGAGAGAGCCCTCTCTAGTTTGGTAGGGATAGCTACCAAAAATAAATATTGGTTTGAGGGTACCTCCTTGAGTCTCCTTTCTCTGAATTGGGAAACAAAGTGAGTAATAACATGATGAAACAAATGAAAAGTAGATTACCCAACCCAATAGCCACATAAATGAAGTGGAAGGGTGTCATGTTCAAGAGTGACTCACTGCCATTAGAAAATGGAGTACCTGGGTTTTCCCATTTTCCCCAACCATACTAGTCTATACCTCTTTATTTTTTAACAAGCTTGAGGAGGATAACATATGCTTGATTTGTAAGTTCACCATTCATGAAAATCCTTCTGAGTATATTTAACAAACTCTATGAAGGAGTGGTTCGTCCTTTTCATGTTCGACAAGTCTATCGTTGTTTGATGTTTTAGCGAGTCTAGAAAAGGTAAAACTTGACATCTTTTTCATGTTTAGAGAGTTTGAAAAAGAGCAAAAAATAAAACTCCAAATGTCCATTTTCGTACATAACTCTCGAGTCTGAAAAGGTAGAAAAAAATACTCAAGATAACCTCTTATCCATGTTTGACTAAGGTATTCATTTTTTTTAAATAGTCTATCTTATTCAGGAAAATGTTTGAACTTATACTAACTAGAAATATTTTCATTTATTGTACGAGTTCGAATAGATAAGTGGTCAAAAATATTTTCATATTTTGGGAGTCAGGAAAGAGATGAAAGAGGACTCCAAGGGTTTCCTTTTTTGTAGGTTTACAGAGCCCGAAAAAGAGATAAAAGTATACTCCTTGGTAAAAATAACATGTTTAAAGCATGTTAGAAATATGTTAACAGTTGTCGACCTACTCAAAACATCACAAAAAGGATTAAACATACTTGTTTCATAGTAAAAGTGAAGAATATCTAGGTAAAAACAATATGTATTAATAAAATAATGCAAGAAATTACCATAAATACTCAAAATGACTATTCATTTTCATAATTTCACATTTATCTTCAACAATGAGAATTTTGATCACTTTTGCACTCGATATTTTGTAGCTAATTGCAGCCAATCCAACAGGCCATTTTGAGTACCTTCACTTCTATGTAGGAAATAAAACCCTTATCTTTATTTTCGAGATTAACTTTTGTGAATTCATGCAAGTTTTTTAATGTTTTGAGGGCCTTGGGGTTCCAAAACAGCTCCCTAGGACCAACACACCCCCAAAGAATCGAAATATGTGTTGCACCTAGGTAGACTGCCACTGGTGGGAGAGGTGGAATGCTCTTTCATGCACTATTGGGGTGCATTAGGAGAAAATGCTAAGTTTTTAATCAGTTTTCTCTCAATTTTTGCCAATATTTCTTCATGAGAATGAGCCTAATGAATCTCTTGTTGATGTTTTAGGTGTTCATTAGCACAAAATGAAATTAATTTGGATAGAAAGAGAACATGAGGAACATGATTTAAATGCATAAAATTATCCTGCTACCATCCAGGCACTGAAAAATTGTGGATTGCTAAAATACTTTTAGATTCCTAGTATGAAGCAGCATATGGAATTGTTGAAATATCTTGTTCATTCATGGGATGTTCAGGCACAAGAATTAAGTTTTGGGGAACATATGCTTGAGATAAATGTAGAAGATATCTACTTTATGACATTTTTATCTAAGAGGGGTGCCCCCATATCTCTCTTAGGTGGGAGAAGTGGTGGGGATATAGTGAAATATTATATCACTACCTATTGCAGACCTTGAGCCCAACTAACTAGAGATGAAAATATCAATATAAATATGTAACCCAACTTCCTTTCGGAATGATCTTATTCATTATCGTGAGATTGGAAGGTAGATCAACACTTTATGTGGAAAGTAGATCATACATGCAATATGGGGTGGAGTGTCTAGAACCAACATTATTCAAATGGAGCAAGGGAGTTTTGGTCAATATGAAGGAACAACTGGCTAAAGCAAGAGAGATAAAGTTAAAGAACTTTTGATATGGCTCTATATTGGTCTCTTTTTCTCTAGAGCGGGTACCACTAATTCAAACTCAACATATTATACTTGAGTCTATCAATTCGAGGGCCCCACGAATGATGAGGTGGATAGATCATATGGCCTGACATGCAAGTCCATTAGCAATCAATTTCTCATCAACCTTCGTTAGATGGTTGCATAAATAGTTCATTATGATCAATGATTATCCTTACACAGAAATGTATTTCCATGATTATCATGAGCTCGTGCTTCATGAGGGTAAAATATTTTGACCATTTGAGTTTATGAAATTTTTACAATTTTTTTTTGTTTTTTTTTATGATTCCGAGACTAAAGTATTGATGTTTTCATGTAGATATTGGAGCAGTTCAACTAGTAGGTGCTTCATATCTCTGTCATGTAAAGGGGCAACCACATGAGGAGGCACTGGAACCAATACAGGTCATTGTGGTAGGATGAGATGTGCTACGTTATCTTGAGGTAGCTCATATCCTATCAAAGGTGGAGTGCCCCATGGAGGGAATGACACACGAGATTGAAGAGACTGTGCTGGACCATATTCTGATGCGACTTCAGTGACATAGTATCAAAGTGCCTATCTGTATTGGTCCATTACTGCGCAAGATAGCTTGTGTATTTTCATTTTATAATGAACACCATTGATTTGTGTACTTAGATATTTGCATGTAGTTTTCTATATGGGTGATGTAGCCATATGTTTCTCAGGGAACAAATTTTTGTAAAAGAAAACTTAATATATATACATATTTTTAGTGTTTCCTAGTTCCTATTATGCTTTCAATATGATGTGATGTGAATCGAAACTTATTTACATTTGTTGCAAATGTCTATCTAAAACTTAATTAGCTAGGGAATCTGCTAATGTGTTTATATTTCTATAAATATGTTAGTATCTTATGAAATCAAAATGTATTTCTAGAAGACATACTCTCAAAACCATGCGAAGGATGGTGGGACCTCTAACTAAATATATGCTAGTAAATTATATTACCACGTGTTTTGAGTTAATATCAATGGATAAATGGTGGATACCATGTGATATAGCATCAGATAGTAGCTCAACCACTTTGATGTACTCAACAATGTTGTTATTATATAGACAATGAAAATCCCTTGCATACTCACTAGCTCACCATTTGGAGAAAATATAGCCCATGTTGTGGAAGATGGGTTCTGAGTACTACGAATAGCACCATCGTCATAACCAATATACAGTTCGAGAGAGGTTGACATCTGCAAACCAAACGTAAATAGGATCAATATAAACCACAAGAAACTCTGAAAAGACACACTACAAACAAACTCAACACACTTATATACATTATGTACACAATTTACTATGCATGAGGTCAAGCACAATATTTTTTGAGGTACAACCCATTCCTAGGTTGTGTCAGTGGAACTCCATGAAAGTCTAATAAATCATAGGTCCCTTTTGCAAGGACTCACTTGACAATGTATGAACCCAACCACATAGGTGGGAACTTTCCTAGACCTAACTTATCAGCCTCCTGGTCATATAAGAGAACTAAGTCTCCTTTCGAGAAGACACAAGGCTAAACATTTTTTCATATCGCGTCAAGTTTCATCCAAATGAGTTAGATGTAAAAGATGCTCCTCCTCTATGGAAGTGGTAGGAAGAAGTTTTACAACTAGTTTTAATGATGAAATTTCACTTTCGATGGGGAGGATCAAAATTCATACCATATACCAACTGAAAGGGTGCAAATTTGGTAGCAGTTGTTGGATCTGGTGGACTTGACCTAGATTTGGCTTCTAATTTTCACCAATAAAACCATCAGACATTGGCCTTTTCAGAAAATACCTGCAAGGATATCATAGTATCACCCAATTTTGCTATGGGTGATCGCAGAACTAGGTTTCTACAGCCTTGAGGGACTTCACAAGGTGGAGTTTACTTCATTTTTCTTATTCTACTTAGTCTTATGGGATACATATCACTATTTCGTTGTATAAATTAACTACTTACTTCGTCACATTCAGTTCAACAAAAGCATATCACAGAACAATATAATTATGTTATCATAACATTTACTGGCAATCAGTACTTCGGATCCACCGATAGAAAGAAACATAACAATGCACATAAATACATAATATTTCCCAAAACTTCTTATTTTTTTATTAAGATGAATATTTTCAGTACATTCAACTTCTCGACCTGCACACACAGCTGCAATTCGTCTGCGCACTTATTTTTAGAGCCTTCCAAGGTCTTTGTGCACTAAGCTACAGATTCCTCCACCATCTCTGTGAACTTAGCTACAGATCCTTTTATTAAGGCCCAAAACACATAACAAAATATTCAATGACTTGCTTTCTTTTATGTCTATTATTTTTTTTTCCTATATCTTCAACAAAGCATTAAATTTCTTTATATATATAACATAACTACAAAACCATGGTCCACATACCATGGGATCTACAAAACCATCAAATAAAACCTCAATACCTATTACAAAATGAGGGGCTTCGACCCATTGTGAAGCCCTTAGAACACCACGTGGTAAATATAACTTCATAGTACCATGCACTTCGCTCCTCAAAATGTGGATTATTGGACTGAAATTGGACCAAGTTGGGTTGATTCTAACACTCACATGTGATTCATGCCGAGTCACTCAGTATTTGCGTCATGAATATTTTTTGTGATGCTCATGTAGTTGGAATTATACTGCTAAATTATTTTTGCTACCTACTTTTACTCTCAGTGCACTTCTTCCAGTAGTGCCTTTGTTGTTGGTCCAATAGTCTTCTACAACACTTATTGCTCCCTCTGTCGTAACTCCTTGAGCCTGTCCGCTAATGTTTGTGAAAGTTGGAGGGCCTCATCCTACCATGGTTGAGTCCTCTCTATCAAAATATGTTCTTTTCTCCAAAGGTCTTCAATCTAATTTTGAAGATTCTTTCCTTCAATGATGTTGGTGAGCCTCTACAAAAATGGTAATGTCTTCACAGTTTCTTGAATTTCTTCTAGTTGTTTTTTCTTTTCTTTGATATCCTTGTCAATCCTCTGAATATTTGGATCCTTCTACAGTGAGGTCCAAATTTGCATAGTGTCATCTAGTAGTTTGTCACACTCCCCCATTGTGTTGTAGATGACTTATACTCCATATTTTAGATCCATGTCCCTCTCCTCATGTACTTGCAGTGGTGTAACTGGTTGGAACCTCATCTGTGGCTCAATAATCTTCACTTCATACTCAAACTTCATCGTTGCTAACTTATTCTTTGAATCCTTTTTTGCGAGGTTGAGCTTCACGACATTCTCTACTGGTGAATATTCTTTGCGGAAATTTATGTCTAAAACTTCACCAAAAGTTTTTGTGATGACGTCCTCTAGCTTTTGTTGTTGTTGGTATGCTCCATCCATTTCTTTGATCAACTGGTCGAGCTCCTTCTTTAGCAAATCTCTTTCCTTCTCCATCTAAATGTTTAATAGTGAAGTGTGTTTCTCTCGCTCCTTCCGTTCAGTTGTTATACCTTTGTGGAGATCGTGCAATATCTGAGTTGGAAGTGAAACGATGTTCATATTGACACGGTCCCACCCCTTTTCTCACTCTTTTTCTTTGTGGGATTCGAACTGTAACACTCTAACTACTATCTAATCCAAATGTTGTTTCTATCCATTGCTTTGGATGTAGTAGTTGTCCCATTTGTTCTAGTTGTCTGGACGTCTGTGCCAGTACCTTTAATTCCACAATGCCTTGCCAGAAACCTGTCAATATCATTTTGTAGTGATCATCGACCTTGTTCCATGTCTCTATTTTTACTTCTTGGACTTTTTCTCCAATCTCGTCGATGTCCCCATCAGTAAGGACAAGTGGTATTAAGCCCTTGTATTTTTCTGATTTCTGTTACTTCATTGTGTTTGTGGCAGTTGCTGTAGGCCTCCTATTTTTTATGATGAATGATGAATCCTCTACTGGCTCTATGTCGCTAAGATGGTCCTAGGTACCTTGTTCCTGCTCTAGCTCTATCTCTTCTATTTCTTTTCCTTTGTCCTTTCCACTTGGACCCTCATGCTACGAGGTGTCCTCCTCTGTCTCACTATCTTATGTGGTTGGATTCATCCACTCTAATGACCAATGTTGTATTATCCCAAGAAGGTCATCTTCAGTGACCAGATAGGGCAAAGAATATCATGTCTCCATCGGATCCTTTGAACCTTCATATATATCATGTGAAATTATGCCTTAAACTATAGTATATTGCTATACTGGGTGAAAACAATTGGTGATAGCTTGGGATGATGGTTCACCATGATGTTCAAGTCTATTTTCAATATTAAAATTGAAATCCCATTCTCCTATGCGTGTGATGGCTCCTTGATATGCCAGATTGAGGCATACTGTTGGCCCTCAATTTTGGTCAATTTTTCTTATTAAAAATCCACCTAATTTCCATAATTTTCCACCTTATATCATCCAAATATGCCTTATTTTGACCTTATTATGCATATTCAAGTAATAAATTATGTTTTTCAATTTTTAAATATTTTTGTAAAAATTGGGTTTTAAGATTATGTTTTGGCAAAACTGAAAATTCTCGTAATAGCTCATGGAAGTCATATGTGCAAGACACTTGTGCATGATATGAGCATAGATTTGGAAATATTGGGAGCCAAAAATGGAAAATAATATATTGTTTCAGTCAAACTGAGCTAAAACAGGTCCGGTCAATGCTAGTCAAACATGACCTGTTTTTCAGAAATCCCTAGGAAAAATGGCAGAATTAGTATTTTTTGGGATTTTCCAGATTTTGTGTAACTGAATGGATGAGTTTGACCTAGATGGATGGGATTATTATGGATACAACTTTTATAGACATTATATCTTATTTTGGTTATCATTTGTCTATTGAAACCAAGCTTATGAACCATTCAAGTGTGGAGAATTTGTATAAGTTCATATTGAGACTTCTGAATATTTTGAGATAATTTGAGGAATGAGTTCCACCTTATATTTTTTATTGATGCTATGGATTATTGATTGAATTTTTTGTATCTGAGAAGTTCTTCAAGTGTTCAAGGCAAGGGTGGAGGGCCCCCACACCAAGCTAAGTACACTTTTTGGTTAATTTAGCATAATTTTCATGAACTAGTTTTGCTTCAGATTTATTCAGTCATTTAGATGTGTGAAGATTTCTTATTTTTTCTGATGATTCTTGGTTTAATTATAATCTACATATGGAGGTAAAAAAAAGATTTTAAGTTAAATTCTCCTTCTATTTGATCAAGAACAACAACTAAAAATCATCTTCTTTCTTTGCATAAGTTATTTTCTGAATTTCTAGGGTTAAGTGCAAAGGTAAAAATGATGGAATAGAATTGTAAAGAAGGAAAACCTGGACCTCCTAAGTTAGGAACCTCTTCTCATACCTTTTATACATCATAAAATATTGTCAATCAATTATTTGGTTTCTCTTCATGAAAGTAATACTGTGGGGAAGGGAAATCAGGATCTACTAAGTTAGGAGCCCCTTCCCCCACTTAGTACATATTGAATTAGAAATTTCTTAGTTAGATTTTATATTTGTAATATGAATTTCCATAAATATTAGAATGTAGAATATATTTTTAATATGAATTTCTTTCAATTTCTAAATTATGTCTTCTAAAATTGACTACATCTGAAATCCATATATTTTGGACATGCTTCCCAAGTTTACAAACCCAGATTAATAAGTATATACTTGTATTAGTTTACCCAGTAAATTGACCCAACATTTTTGGCGCCATTTACGGGGAAGAATACATCAATATAGTCAATTAGGAGGATTAAAAATAAATAAATAGTAAATTTTAGTTTTTCTTTAAGTTATGTTTCTTTATGCCTAGAGAAAGAGATCAGAAAGGTAGATTTACTAAACAAAAGCCCCCAAAAATTCAACCACCAATAGGAGCACGACCATCAATACTAATTGCACTATTTGATGGGATATCAACTCTAGAGGAATTAGAAGAAAAACAAATATCGGGACAACTATTGACTGTTATTGAAAGAAAAACCTTGTTAGCCTATGAAGTGTAAAGAAAAAAAACACCAAAATAAACCACTTTCATAGAAAAATAAAAGAAGACAAAGAGACCAATTGTTGAACAATTAGAGAAACCAGTTCTTGAAAAAATTAATATAGTTGAGGAAACACCAATTCAACCTCTTACTGAAACATTAAAAACAACTAAAGATAAAATGAAAGAGGAAGGAGAAGAATCTAATATACCAATTATGACTCCAGAACAAAAACTTCAGTATGAGAGGCAACAAAAATAATGGTAGAGAAAAAGAGAGGAAGACGGGAGAATAGAAACAGAGAGAAAAAGAGAAGATGCAAAAAGAGAATATGATAACAATATATAGAACTTTATAGAACCAAAAAATTATGAGGAAGCTACCTCTGGCTTCCCAATACTAGACACAAGAGTAATCCTAAGAGAAGTGAAAATGAAAAACATTCCACCTTCTATTTTTCTCAATTTTTATGGAATATCAACTGAAGATCTTGATTGATTTATGTTTGAATTTGACATCTTATGTTGTATTAGGAATTTGGCTTCTGTGATCCATAAAATGGTGTAAAAATTATTCGGTGAAAGTCACATAAAAGAAATTTTTGTCGACGCGTTTCGAACCAGCCAGTGTGGTTCATCATCAGGACAAGATGACGAACCACACTGGCTGGTTTGAAACGCGTCGAAAAAAATTTCTTTTATGTGACTTTCACCAAAAAAAAATTACACCGTCTTATGTTGTACTTATGGCTACAAAAATCACACATATAAACTTCATCTCTTTCCTGCTACTATGAACACAACATCACTAAAATTGTTTAGGGGATTAAGAGAACCCACCATTTCCTCTTGGGATGACATGGAGAGAATTTTTCTTAAAAATTATCAAGCCTATCGTAGGCCTAGAGACTCAAAAGATGATATTTTAAGAATGAATCAAAAATAATATGAAATTTTGGAAGAGTACTTGGAAAGATTCCTTTACAATCTACAAAAATCCAAACAAGACTCTATGAATCCTGACACCATCCGCACAATTTTTCTTAAGGGTATAAGAGATGAATACCTTGATATTCTCAATGTGATTGGCAAAGGAGACATCTCAAACATCCCATTTGATGATATTGCTGGACTATGTAAAAAATATTCTATGGAAGAGAAAAAAGTGGAAAAAGAGATGTTACATCAAGAGCTTCCAAATCTGCAACAGGAGGAGTAAAAAGAGCAGAAATAGGAAGTTTGCTAGAAAATTTTAAAACTAATATTTTGAGAACTTTAGGAGCACAAGTTGATGTTTTGAAAGAAAAGAAAAATAAATATGAAAAAATGTAAAATCTTATCAATATTTTTCCATAAGTGTAGAAATAAACATCCACTACGAGAATTTCCTTTGGATAGTATTCAGGTGTGTGGACTTTGTACAGAAAATCATTCAACTAGAAAATTTCCAAAGCTTAAAGAATTGTAAATGGAAGAAGTACAAGGGATAGATTCTCTTTACTATATGGCACTAAGGAGACCTTGGAAACCAAGAATTCCTCATCAATTCCATCAACAAATCCCCCAAAATTATCAGTATCCTCCTAAAAAATCATGGAATATTCCAATGCCATGGCATGCTTTGCCTCCACAACAATACCAAAACCAACCCACACAAGGTTGGAGAGGATATAGATATGGAACCCAACCACCTCAACAAATGTATCCTCAATAATACCAATGACCATATCAATAGCCATATCAACAACCATATCCTAAACAACCATTTCAATATCAACAATTCCAACAACATCCTCAACCAATGCCATTTCCACAAAAAAATCATGCACCCTTATTAACTCAACCACCGTAGCTTCAGTTCGCTTCTAACCAACCCCCACCTAGACCAACTCAATTACCAGCTCAAGAAGCAGAAAATCCAAGTAACAAGGTGGAGATACCAGCATATAATGTGGAAGAAGCAACATAGTTTCCTACATATTCTATTCATCCTTTGCAAGATGTCCACTTAAGGTCTGGGAAATTATTGGTGAGCCCTGGTATTGCACCAAGAGTGCCGCAACTCCTAGGGGCTACCCTACTTTACTTTATCAACCCGAGGTTCGTACAAACTTGGAGGTGATAGTGATATATACATAGGAGATGAATTATGTTCATGTCATCCTCTTCTGCTTTACGAAAGGTTTCTACCTCTAAGGGTTCTCAGTGAAGTCTATCACACCTCAATGAAACTAAACTAAATTGCAGAAAGGAAATGAATGAAATGAAACTAATTTAATCTACAGAAAAGAAATGACATAAAAGAAACTAAATTGATTTTCTGAAATGAAATAACAGGAATGAAACTAATTTAATTTGCAGAAAAGGAAATGAATGAAAAGAAACTAAACTGTATTGCTAAAAACAAATGGCAGAAAGGAAACTAACTAAGTTGTAGAAAGGAAACTAATTTAAACCACGCTTAACTTGGCCAATTGGCTAAACACACCCTACTTATCTTATGCTCAATATACTATGCTTCTATCCATGCAACTAAGATATCCATGAATTAATTCTAATTAAGAAAATGTTGATTTGCAGTTTGGAGAATAAAAGCGTTAAAAGGTGCTAATGGAGGGCTTAACACATGAAACAGGGCTTAGAAGTGGAAAGCGAGGGTTTAAACCTTATAAAAGCTTTATTATGTTGCAAACATGGCTTTGGAGTAGAATGAATTAAAAAGTGTGATGGCCGAGACACGATGGAGGAAAGAGTTTCAATATGAGATATCATAATCAGCGAAAACAAGCGGTAAGTGTAATGAAAACCAACTAAATGGTGCGAAGTGCAATGTGCGATGGGTGACATGATGGTTGGATCGATTATGAAGCACGATCACAATATTGAAATCAGCGGATTAGAGAGGTAAGTATTAAAAGAAGAGGGTAAATGTTGCGACACGTGATTTACAATGGGTGATGTGGTGGTGGGACCGGCGGCAGAGCACGTTCGCAATATCACAATTGGTAGATCGTAGCAGTAATGTCTTAAAAGAAAAAGGGAAAATGGTGCGATTTACGATTTCGTAATATCGCAATCGATGAGGAAAAGAGGTAAGTGTAAAGGAAAAAAGGTAAAAGGCTCGATTTGTGATTTTCGATTTGGTAAGAACTAAGGTCTATGATATGTGATATCGCAATATTACAATTGGAAAAGGGGAGAGGCAAGTCCACAAGGAAAAAGGTGAAACTTGTGAAGTACGATTTGCGATTTCACAATATCGCAAACAGTGAAAGAAAGTGGTAAGTGTTAAAGGAAAATGGTAAACAATGCGAAATGTGATTGCGATGTATGGTGGCGAGAGATTTGAGGAGCAAAGGCGGAGGTCGAATTTCAAATTTTTTCAAGCAGTTTGTGAATAAAAAGGGGCAGTAGCTACGATAAGAGAAAAGATAGGAATAGAATGTAACAAAGGTGTTTGGGAGAAGATACAAATATGGAAAATGAAGCAGAGAAGCACCACGGAGCTCAGGGTTTTTAACAATAAAACCTGCAATCAACTTGTTATCTTATGCACAAAGAAACATGAAAATGCATAAAAATACATTGCAAAGGAAGACTGAAAAATGGTAATGCAAATCTACTTTTAATCTCAGAAATAGTGAAGAGAAATCAGTTTTTGGGCCTGTGGGAAGGTTCACCCTCCTAGAGCTCTATTGACAGAGATGAGAATGGCGTCTTGATCCACAAATTTTCTTGGTTTTTCTCCTCTATTCTATCACTCACAAGAAAATGAAAAAACTACAACAACACATTAAAAGAAAAAACTAAGCAGCAACTTGAAACATAAATGAAAATATCATAATCAGAGTTAATGAAATGAAAGAAAGGAAAGAAAAAATACAATAGAGAGGCTGAGGCACATGGAGTGGGCCCTAACCCAAAATATTAACTCTATGAAACTTAAATCGGTAAATGAAATCTGTCTGCTCATTTCATAAAAGAATAGCCTCATACATCTCTGAAAGTTTGATCACTAAGTAAAATAAAAAGCTTAATAGCTTACAACAAAGTTCCAACTATAATCGACTCACTGACTAGTATTGACTAACTCTTCCTAGCTCTAGATCTACTCTATTTATTCTACAGGGAAGCTACTACCAGCTCCCTAGAAAATGGTGATTGAGTCCACTTGAATCCCAGTAAACAAAGATTGAGTGCACTCCTATTTGAGTTGCTTGGCTGCCTCTGAAATTTGAATTTCTGGAGAGAATCCTCAGGGATCCTTTGGATGCCTTCGGAATTCGAATTGCTGGAGAGAATATTTTGGATCCTTTGACTGCCTTTGAGAGTTAAGGAGGGTGGACAATCCTCCTATTTTTTCTCTTTGTTGTCTCCTCCAAGTATTTATGATAAAATCCTTATAAAAATGATAATAATTCATGATTTAATGCACTCAACCTCATATTAGGCACTCAGAGTATGTTAGCATTAATCACTGCCTATACTAGCATCATAAAACCAAATGATAATAAAAATGCAAGAAAAAGAGATCTAAGAAGGCAAAAAGGTGACCATTAACCCCACAAATATGTCTAATGATGGAGCTCGTCATCACCCCCCTACTGAATGGTTGCTCATCCTCTGAGAAACCAATCCTCCTTCTCCATTTCCTTCAAGGATTTAATATCTCCCCTGACTTCCTAAGGAAGAAGTGCGGGATTCTCCCCAAGGGGGTAAAAACCATTATTCTTTTCTTCATTATCCCATTCTTTATCTTGTGCATCTGTGTCATTTTCATCATTTAGCCCCAACAACAAAGGTGGGCTGAGCTTTAGTCCCAACCATTGGATATTTTTGGCCTGCATGGCCCTCTTGTATAATGGTGCTCCTTCCAATGCACCCCTCAGTCTTTCTAGAGTATGGTACTCCCTGTTCTTGAGGTTGTGAGGGAGGTTGTTCCATCTCTTATGGCTGGCCATAATGCAATCATATTTTATCTGCCTAGAAACATCATTAAAGTGGCTTATTACCCGTGTTTGAGTCTGAAGGTAGATTTCAACCAGGGAAAAGTCCCTTTCAATATCTCGGTAGTTAAGGATGACTCCTCTAATTGGGCTGAACAATTCGAGTCTAATATATAGGGGTTATCTATTTCTTCTTCCCATGACCCTCCATATCTCTTTTGCTCTAGTGTACTCATCCCTCATCCAAGATAATAGAGCCATCAAATGTATATCCCCCATTGTAGGATTAGGGTCCCAAGTATCTAGGTTTGTTAGCACAAGGTTATGCACATAAAACTCTGCCATTTTTGGCTCATCAACCATCTTAGCTTGCTTGTAGAAATCCATGAATTGCCTACAATCTTGGAAAGGTAGTGATCCATGGGAGGCTAGAGTCTTGATTTGAAATAGGATCCATTACTCCTTGAGGTACATAGTATATGATTCAGAAGGGAATTTTTGTTGAAGGGCTTCTATGCATAAGTCTGCAATGGTGGCTACTTGCTACCCTTTTTGCTGCAATTGCTGCTTCAATGCTACATTCTCTACCTGTGCCTTCTGCAACTGCTCCTTTAGAACTGTTTCTTCAATTATTTTCTCCTCCCTTGGTGATCATTAAATGATAATTGGGTTTGTGGGAGGATTTTTTCTCTCTCTATGACTTATCCTTTAACTCTTTTCATCTCTGAAACACATAAAGGTCTGCCTTTTTCTCTTTGCACTGAGAAGAGCTAAGGTGGAAACTACCTCTTTGTATTGAGGGGATGTGGTGATGTGTTGTGAGTCTACTTCTTGCCCACTTTCTGCTATCTCTATGACTTCTATGGCCATCTCTTATGTTTTTCCTTGGCCTTTTGGCTCTTCCTCTTCTTCTTCTTGTTCCACTTCTGGTTCTTCTTCTAGTTATTCTTCTTCTTCTTCTCCAAGGCTAGAAGTAGAATTTGGCCTTGTTTGGGTTGCTATAAAATATATCCTGTTCATGTTTACAAAAGAGGACCAAGCCATGGGTAGTGTAACGCTATTATTCTATTGTCGCTACATGTTGTACCAAAATAAATGGATGAGGCTCACCATTGCTGCGCTGCGGGATTTCATCGGTCACTCTCCCTTTATTTTATTTTTAATTTACTAGTTTGGATGAGACAAGCCCTTTTTATTATTAGACTACGCAACTACTTCTAGAGTGCTTATGTAACTTGGACTTAGCTCCATCTTTCGTTAGAGACTGTTGTTTCCTTCTCCCCATTAATTCATGATGGACTACATGTTTCCTCCCCTCATTCTCCTCAAATCCACTTGATTTAAATTATTTTCTTTCACATGCCCAGGTGGCATGACTTTGCAGCTCTCCCTAGTCATACTTCACAATGGTGGCCAAGCTAACCGGCCACATTTCTGCCCCTTAAAATCTAAGTCTGCAAATTTAATTATTTATGAATATTATGGATGCATATCGAGGGGTGAGAAGCTATACCTGAGTTTACCTATCATTTCCAAGGATTTTGCAGGAGCTGGATTGAGGAGACAATAATTTTAGATGTTTCATTCTTCACTATTTTCTACTCTCTAAGTGAGTAGCTTGCTGAATGAGCAGCTCTCTGAGTGAGCTTCGGATCTTTCCTTTATGTTCCTTCCAATTTTAGATGTTGTGTGGTGGGTGCTCTAGATGCCATGGGTGGCACTCTTGTCTTTCCTGGGGTCTCCTTCATGAGATCCTCCCTTGATTTCCTTGCTACATTGTGCTTGTGAATGGAGGAATGTGGTTTATGGAGGTGATAGAGGAAGTTGTGAAAATGAATAGAGTGAATGATGGGATGGATGGTAAAATAGAAGAAGGGAGAAGAAGATGAATGCTTCCCTGCGTTTACGAAAACCATTAATGACCTGCAAAACAACAAACACAAAAAACAAAGAGATGTTGATGCAATTTGTTTTTTTTTGTTTTTTTTTCTTCTTTTTTGTTTTGAAAGAAACTAGGCGCTGACTCCATGGAGGTTTTCAACCCACAGACTTTCCTTGGATGCCTCATAGAGGTTTTCACCCATGGATATTTATTCTCTCTTTTTCTCTTTATTTTTAGAAAGTGAGCTGCCTCCATTGAGGTTTTAAACCCACAAGCTTGCCTTGGGTGCCTCAGAGAGGTTTTCACCCATGGATATTTTTTTTTCTTAGGAGGTGTGGGAAACTATGGAGTTTCCCATCACATACACCTCTCTTCTTATTGAATTTATGAACTCTACCTTTGACAAAGGTTTTTTTTTTTAATTTTAATTTTGTGACCATTAACAAGCAAGGGGATTCATTCCTCATCTATGGTTTTGATTTGAACTGTGCCATTATCAAAACTTTTTTCCACTGTGTAAGGTCCTAACCATATTTTCATCAACTTGGATTTAAAATATTTAAACCTTGAATCATATAACAACACCAAAACTCCTTATTGAAAGGTATTTTCTTTGATGTTATTGTCATGCTAGACCTTTCTTTGTAGCTAAACTACCTCTGTGTGCTAAACTACCTCCGTGTGAAGAAGTGATTGCATTCTGAAGTCATCCAATCCATTTAGTTGCAACAACCTCTCTTTTTGGGCATTTGATAGATCTATATTTAATTCAGCTACCATTCTTAAAGTATTGAATTCAAACTCAAGTGAAAGTAGAGCTTTCTTACCATAGACTAGTTCATAAGGAGTGAATCCTGTTGTTGTCTTCCAAGTGGTGTTGTAGTCCCAAGTAGCTTCTACCAATCTGTCTTCACAATATTTTCTATTGCTGCTCACAACCTTGTTGAGGATGCTCTTCAAAGCTCTATTATTTACTTCTACTTGTCCATTCACCTGAGGGTGATAGGCAATAGAAGTTGTATACTTAATCTTGTGCTTCCTCAACATTTCTCAATGAGGTGGGAGGTGAATTGTGCTCTCTGATTAATGACTATTTCTCTGGGGTGTCCAAACTTGTAAAACACATTCTCCCTCAGAATTTCTCCTTGGTTGCTACCTTCACTACTTTTGTTTCAGCCCACTTTGTTAGGTAATGAATGCAGACTATGATATACTTCTTTTGTCTGGATGGTGGATTGATAGGTCCAACAAAGTCCATGCCCCACTTTTCAAATGGCTCAAGATCCAAATGAGGGTGCAAAGGCATCTCATACCTTTGTGTGGGTATCCCCATCCTTTGGCACTAGTCACACCTGCTGGTGTATCTTCTAGAATCTTGGTGAAGGGTAGGTCAATAGTATCATGCCTACAAAAATTTGTAAGCAGTTATATTTGCATCAAAGTGGCCTCCACTTGGGCTTTCATGACACGCATAGAGGATATCAAAAAATTATTCCTCCCTCCCACATCTCCTTAGGATTTGATCAGGGCCTAATTTGAAAAGGTTTCCCCCAATGCATGTGAAAGGGGCATTTTTTTCTGATGATTCTACTCCTCTCCCTGAATGAAATATTAGGAGGGAGTCTCCCAGTAACTAGGTAGTTGGATATATCAACAAACCATGGTGAGAGTGCTGATATAGCAAATATATGATCATCTAGCAGCTGGTCATCCACCATTACTTATTCATTTACAGGGAGAGCTAACCTGGACAAAAAATCTGCAAAAAAAATCTCCTTTCTAGGTTTATCAATAATAGTCAAATCAAATTGCTGCAAAAGTAACAACCATCTAATTATCATAGCATTAACATCTAGTTTTCTCATTAAATACTTGATGGTTGCATGGTCAGTGTGAAAAAAGGTCTGGTATCTAGTTATGTAATTCCTAAACTTGTTTAATGCATGGACAATGTCCAACATCTTCTTCTTAGTAATAATATAATTGAGCTCGACCTTGGAAAAATTATTTCTAATGAAATAAATGGCATAAGGGATTTTTTCCTCTAATTTCCCTAATGTTTCCCCTACATCTTTTTCAGATGCATCAGTGTGGATGTGGAAAGGCAAAGTCCAATTTGGACCTTGGAGGATGGGGGTAGTAGTCAACTATTCCTTAATGAGCTTGAAAGCCTCTTCACAAGGACCGAACCAAATAAACTCAAAATCCTTGGCCACTAAGCCAAATAATGGCGAAGCTATCTTGCTGAAATATTTGATGAACCTTCTATAGTAACCATATAATCCTAAGATACTCTTGACATCTTTCTGATTTTGAGGAGCAGGTACCCTTTTGATGATAGTGATTTTGTTTGGGTCTACTTGTATTCCTGCTTGGGATGTGGAGTGTCCTAATACAACCCCTTCTTTCTTCAGGAATTCACACTTTTCTTGGCTCAAGGAGAGATGCATCTCAATAAAACTTCTTAATACTTTACCCCAATTGGAGCGAGCTTCCTAGAATTCATCCCCATATGGTGTGAAATCATCCATGTAGATTTTGACAGAGTCATGGAATAACTCAGAAAAGATGCTCAGGACAACTCTTTGCAAGGTAGTTGGGGCATTGCACAATCCAAAGGGTAGGACTATATACGAAAAGGTACCCTAAGGGTAGGTGAAAGTATTCTTATCCTAGTCTCCAGGGCTGATTTGAATCTGATTGTACCCACTGAACCAATCTAAGAAGGAAAATAAATTCTTCCCCGCAAGGCCATCCATGACTTGCTCTATAAAGGGAAAAACGAAATGGTCTTTCTTGGTGGCTTTGTTAAGTTCTTGATAATCAACACAAATTCGCCACTTCCCATTCTTCTTCAGGACTAGGACAAGAGGAGATACCCACTCACTACTGGATATAGGATAGATGAATCGTGCATCCAATAGTTTCTGTAGCTCTTTTTTTACTTTTCCCTTCAGAGCTGGGTTCATCATTCTTTGGGGTTGTCTCAGAGGCTTGCATCCCTCTTTGATGTAAATGTGATTTCTGCATACTGAAGGATGTACCCCTTTCATTTCCTTGTAATCACAAGAAAATGCTTCAAGATTTTCTTTCAAAAGATGGCATAGCTACTTCTCTTCTTCATTTGAGAGGTTTGGGTTGATTTTCAGAGATCTGGATGGGCCAAACTCAATAGCCTTGGTGGTTTTAGAGGTCGAATCAACTGAGTGAACTTCCATCAAAGGTTGGCTTTTAGACTCTTTGACTAAGGTTTTAAGAGGAATGTTAGTGGAGGACTGGCTTTGAATGACATGCTCGATGAGTTCATCTTCATCAAGCTTCCCCCCTCTAAGAATAGCATCTACGGTACACATAGGGACAATGCTATATAACTAATCTTCTTAATTCTCCAACTATATAGGGATATCAAGATCAATGGAAGGCTGGGATGGAGGATATAACGCTAGTTTTTTAGACAAAGGCCCATTTTTTATAGTCATGTTTCTGGCCTGACAACTAATATAAGCATCTGCGGTGCCTAACCAAGGTCTCCCTAATATGAGAGGATAACCATTAAACTTGGTTTTTGGTTTCAGGACAAGGATATATGTATGATACTCCCAAGAGTCATTGGTAACCATACCATCGTCAAAAATCCTTCCAAAGTTACTGCTGACTGATTTGCATGTTGCATAATTGTTATGTTTTTCCTCAAAGTACCTTGGAGATTAAGTTTCAACATAGCTTCATTGGTCATGGTATTGATGGAAGCCCCTAGGTCAATCAAAGTGTTGGGGACGATGACACCATCTATATGCACATAAAAAATTGGACTACTAGGGTCCAAGTACTTTGGAAATATCTCCTTCCCCAGCATCAGGTGAGATAGTTGTCCTACCACATTGATGGTGGCAATATCTCTCTTCCTTCTCCCAGGTTTCTTGAAGAAAATTTCTTTGATGAGACTATTGTAGATAGGGACATCCTTAATGGCCTAGAGAAGTGGTATCTTTACACAAAAAATTTCCAATTCTCCCAGGATTTCAGTCTCCTCTAGGGTTTGCTGACTAGGGTGGATCAAGCGCTCAGGAAAAAGGAGGTTGTTGGATCTGAGTGTTACTTTCTTCCTTTTCCTCCTCAACCTCTACAGGTGGAGATGGATGATGGTTGTCTAGTAGTACTATTCCCAACTTGAGATTAACCTCATGTATCTCCATAACATAACCTGGATAGGATGTTTCTCCACTGGGAGCCTGTTGTGCCGGTCTGTTGTTCAGGTTCAGATTTGGCTGTGCAGGTATTTGTGCTAGTCTAGGTGGAGGAGCATGAGTAATATGAGGTTGATGTTGGGGTGGAGGAATTAGAGTAGGTGGTTGATTTTTTGAGGCCTCCAATCTTGGGATGGATTTTTCCACTGAGGTTTTTGTGGAAGATACTGCTGGAAAGGTTGGTTTACTGGCTGAGGATGATATGAAGGGTTGTAAGGCCAAGCAGGAGTTGTAAACCAGGATGGAGGAGTGGGGGTGTATCAAGGTTGCAAGGGTGTGCTCTGATTGTTGTGATAGTAAGAGTAAGGTGCACTTTTCATACCTTGTTAATATGACTGAGGGCCTTGAGGCGTTCTCTAGTTGATGAAACAAAGTTGCTCTGGCATTGCTTCCCCACCTTGATATACAACTTTAAGTCTAGGTAAGGAGGGGCAATTTTTTTTGGCATGATTCTCCTCACAGACTAAGCAAATGTCTATGACATTCAATGGACATTCATTTCTTGGGTGCTTCCTGGTACATCTAGGATAAAATATGGCTAGGGATCTCTCTTATTCCTCTTGTTTCCTATTGACCTGCATTGTGTCCATTTGAAAAGCAAAGGTGTGCATCATGTCACTTTTGAAGCCCTCTAGCATGTTTCTAATCTCATGTTTTATGAATGTGGAAGAGGAAGGGGTATTGGATGTACTTTGGCTAGCTCTTCCCTTCTTCCTTAATTCCCTAGAATGGTTTCGAAAGACAGTTTTGATTGTTTCATAGGGTTGTTGGTAGATATCTCCTCTCGTTAAAATATTCAAGGTTTCTATCATCTCTTCACTAATCCCTCAAAGAATTACAATTTTAAGTGATGTAGGATCAAGAGTACAGTTGGATCTCTTATATTTTAATTGAAACCTCTATTCATAGTCCTCTAGGGATTCATCAGGTCCTAGAGCCATCCTAAATATTTCATCCTTAGTTTCCTTGGACCTACAGTAGTCTCAGTATTTTTTGTTGAATGCATCTTCCATCTATGCTCAGGTAGTGATGTTATCCCCAAGCAGACTATGAACCAGCGCAAGGCTGTATCCTTAAGGACGGATGGGAATATATTCATCTTTTGATCATTAGAAGTGTAGTCATAAGACCTACAAATAACAACAAATTCAAACATGAAGGTGTCAAGGTCCTTAGAGGTAAGTCCATGAAATTGTGGAAGAGATGAGGGGCTAATATTTTTCATCTTAGTTTCCCCATTAGCTTCTCTTATGGGAAAGGCTCTTTCGATCCTAGCCATGGTTAAGATAGGTGAAGCAGGCCCCTCAGTTGAAACAAGGTCTTCCTCTTCTTATTCCCCAATAGGATCCTCAAAATATTCAGAAGGCTCTCCTATAGGGGGTTCAATCTCACTACCACTGAAGAAGAGTGAAGGGTGGCTAGGAGGTGATGTGGGGGTTTTAGGTAAAATTTGTCTTTGAGTATTCCTAGTCCTATGAGGCATGTAATTAATTTTTTTTGTAATTTTTTCAATATTTCTAAAATTACATGAAGAGAAAAGAAAGCAAAAAATAATGCTAAAAACAAAATCAAAGCATCTACTAGACACCTCCCCAACAATGGTGCCAAAAAGTGGTGAGCCTTGGTATTGCACCAAGAGTGCTGCAAATCCCAGGGGCTGCCCTACTTTACTTTATCAACCCAGGGTTCGTACAAACTTGGAGGTGACAGTGCTATATACACAAAAGATGCATTATGTTCATGTCATCCTCTTCTGCTTTACGAAAGGGTGCTACCTCTAAGGGTTCTAAATGAAGTTTGTCACACTACAATGAAACTAAACTAAATTTCAGAAAGGAAATGACTGAAATGAAACTAATTTAATATGAAGAAAGGAAATGATAGAAACTAAAGTAAATTAATTTTCTGAAAAGAAATGACATGAATGAAACTAATTTAATTTTCAGAAAAGGAAATGACTGAAAATAAACTAAACTATATTTTTGAAAAGAAATGGCAAAAAGGAAACTAACTAAGTTGCAGAAACGAAACTAATTTAAACCATGCTTAACTTGACCAATTGACTAAACACACCATACTTATCTTATGCTATATCTACCATGCTTCTATCCATTTAGCTAAGCTATCCATGACTTAATTCTGATTGAGAAAATTTTGATTTGCAGTTTGGAGAAGAAAAGGGGTGAAAGGTTCTAATGGAGGACTTAACACATTAAATAGGGCTTAGAAGTGGAAAGCGTGGGTTTAAACCTTTAAAAATATTTATTATGGCACAAACATGGCTTTGGAGCTGAATGAATTGAAAAGTGCGATGGTGGAGACGCGATGGAGGCAAGAGTTGCGATATGCGATATCTCAATCGACCGAAACAAGTGATAGGTGTAAAAAAAACAAACTAAATGGTGCGATGTGCGACGGGTGACATGGTGGTGGGACCGACGACGGAGCGCGATCGCAATATCACAATTGGCAGATCAGAGTGGTAAGTCTTAAAGGAAGAGGGTAAATTTTGCAACTCACTATTTGTGATGGGTGATGTGGTGGTGGGATTGGTGGTAGAGTGTGATCACAATATTGATGGATCATAGTGGTAATGTATTAAATTAAAAATGGAAAATGGTGCGATTTGCGATTTTCAATTTCACAATATCGCAATCGGCGAGGACAAGCGGTAAGTGTAAAGGAAAAAAGGTAAAAGGTTTGATTTTCGATTTGAAATTTGGTAAGAACTATGGTTTGTGATATGCAATATTGCAATATTGCAATCAGTAAAGGGGAGTAGTAAGTCTTGAAGGAAAAAGGTGAAAGTTGTGAAGTGCAATTTGTGATTTCGCAATATCGCAAATGACGAAAGCGAGTTGTAAAAGTTAAAGGAAAAGGGTAAACAATGCAAAATGTGATTGCGATGTATGGTGGCGAGAGATTCGAGGAGCAAAGGTGGAGGTCAAATTTTAAAATTTTTCAAGCGGTTTGTGAATAAAAAGGGGCGGTAGTTGCAATAAGAGAAAAGCTAGGAATAGAACCTAATAGAGGTGTTTGGGAGTAGATACAGATATGGAAAATGAAGCGGAGAAGCACCATAGAGCTAAGGGTTTTAAACCATAAGTCTTGCAATCAGCTTGCTAACTTATGCACAAAGAAACAGGAAAATGTGTAAAAATACACTGCAAAGGAAGACTGAAAAATGGTAATGAAACTCTACTTTTAATCTCAGAAATAGGGAACATAAATCATTTTTTGGGCCTATGGGAAGGTTTGCCCTCCTCGATCTCTATTGATAGAGATGAGAAGGGGGTCTTGATCCACAACTTTTCTTGGTTTTTATCCTCTATTCTATCACTCACAAGAAAATGAAAAAACTACAACAACACACTGAAAGAAAAAACTAAGCATAAATTTGAAACATAAATGAAATTATCAATAGTAGAGCTAATGAAATGATAGGAAGCAAAGAAAAAATACAATAGAGAGGCTGAGGCACGTGGATTTGGCCCTAACCCACAAGCCTAGCTCTCTAAAAACTAAATTAGTAAAATTCAATCAGTATGCTCATTTATTAAAATAATAACCTTATACGTCTCTAAAAGTTTTATCACTGAGTAAAATAAAAATCTCAATAGCTTGCAAAAAAGTTCCAACTAGAATCGACTCACTAACTAGTATTGACTAACTCTTCCTAGCACTATCTCTCCTTTATTTATTCTATAGGGCAGCTACCAATGGCTTCCTAAAAAATGGTGATTGAGTCCACTTGACTCCCAGTAAGCAAAGATTGAGTGCACTCCTATTTGATTTGCTTGGCTTCCTCTGGAATTCAAATTTCTAGAGAGAATCCTTGGGGATCCTTTGGATTCCTTTGGAATTCAAATTGTTGGAGAGAATATTTTGGGTCCTTCGGCTGCCTTTGAGAGTTGAGGGTGGACAATCCTCCTATATTTTCTCTTTGCTGTCTCCTCCAAGCATTTATGATAAAATCTTTATAAAAATAGTAATAATTCATGAATCTATGCACTCAACCTCATATTAGGCACTCAGAGTATGTTAGCCTTAATCACCACCTATACTAGCATCATAAAACCAAATAATAATAAAAAAGCAGGAAAAAAGAGATCTAAGAAGGCAAAAAGGTGACCATCAAACCCTCCAAGTATGTCTAATGATGGATCTCATAAAGTATTAAACAAATGTTATCCACCAAGCATAGAAGAACAAGCTGAACAAGGAGAAAAATCTGAAAAATATCATCAAGGAAATCAATTTCAGAAAGGAAAATTTATTATGACTCAAACACCACCTTATCCAGAAAGGTTAGTAAGGCAGAAATTTCCAATTTCTCTTCCTGAATTTGATATTTTGGATTAATTAAAAAAATATTATGTTAAAATTCCCTTGTTTCAAGCTATCAAATATATTAAAATTTATGAAAAAACAATAAAGGAGTTATGTATTAAGAAAGTTGACAGAAAAAAATAGATCCACCCACAATCCATGTCATTGGAAAATTAGCTAGTCTCATGTCTAAAAAAATAAACAATTGAAAAATATATTGATCCTGGGATACCTATGGTTACCATTTCATTCAATGATTTTTCAGTTACAAACACTTTAATATGTTTGGGATCATCTATAAATGTCATGACAATAGAAACTATGAAATATTTGAAGTTGCCCAATATTCGACCTACTACTACAACTTTGGAGCTAGAAGATAGATCTAAAGTTGTACCAGAGGGAATATTAGAAGATATCAAATTTTCTTTGGATTCATGGGAATATCCTATATACTTTATAATCTTGCAACCAAAAACAAATCTAGGAGGCCATGCTTTAATTATAGGCAGACCATGGTTATCCACAGCAAATGCCTTCATTGGATGCATATCAGGAAGTATGATCATAGCACATGGGGATGAAAGGAATCATGTTACACTCTATAATCCAACACAATATCCTTATTTATTATCATGGCTTGATGAAAAACAACAACAAGAATCTCAATCTGTTCTAAGTATTAATCAAGTCTTTAATTTTAGAAAAGAGGAAGAAAATGAGCATCTAATAGACCTTTTCATCTCAGAACCTCATATTTCAGAGCTACTAAGAATAACACAATATGAAGCTGCAAATAATCTTTTAAAAAAATGTTTTCAGGAAAATTGTACTATTCAATCATTGCAAAATTCATTTGATAATATTTTTCCTGTGAACTCAATTACCAATTCACAAAGAAAAATCATTGAAATTAATCCTGGAAAGAGTTTAAATATTGACAATAATTTACAATCAACACAAGAACAATAGGTAATTGCATTATTACAGAAATATTCAAAATATTTTTCCTGGGAATATACAAACATGCATGGAATTCATCCAAATACATGTATTCACCATATGTAAACTGATGAGAAGATCAAACCAGTGAGACAACCACAAATAAGAATGAATCCTATGATGAAAGAAATAGTGAAAGAGGAACTGCAAAATTTGTCATAAGTAGGATTCATTTATCCTATTTCAGATAGTTAATGGGTCTCTCCCTTAGTTGTGGTGCCAAAGAAAATTGGAAAATGGAGAATATGTGTAGACTATAGGGAATTGAATAAAGCCACATTGAAAGATCATTTCCCATTACCATTTATTGACCAAGTACTAGATTCATTAGCTAGAAAAAAAATATTTTCTTTTCTTGATGGATTTAGTGGATACAATCAGATTAAGATAGTTTTAGATGACCAAGATAAAACCACATTTACTTGTCCATGGGGAACATATGCATATAATGTTTTTCCTTTTGGGTTATGTAATGCACCTGCTACTTTTCAAAGAGAAGTCCTTGCAATATTTGTTGATCTAATTCATGAATGTGTAGAGGTCTACATAGATGATTTCACTGTATATGGAGGTACATTTCATGATTGTTTGCATAATCTTGAAAAAGTTTTAAAAATATGCATAGAGACAAACCTATCCTTCAGAAATGAAAATTACTTTATTATGTTAATTGAAGGGATATTGTTGGGACACCACATTTCTTCTTTGGGATGTTGAATTCTTAGTTAAACTGAGAGGGGGGGGGGGGTGAATCAGTTTAGCACATACATGGACTTTTGAAACTTTTCTCTTAAAACTTATTTACACCTTCACTTCATGATCAACTTAATATGTGAGCAATCTTTATTAGTGAGCAGCAAGTATCAAAGAGATTTTTTAATGTAACAACAGTCTTAATATGTGAACAACAAGTATTAATCAGATTAGATAAACCACATCAAGACATAGACATCATGCACAGAGACACCAGATATAAGTGGAAACCCATAAAGGGAGAAAACCACATTTTATTATTGTTGTGATGCAAAGGCAAGCTCCAACTCCCTCTCACCACAGATTTCTATAGGCACCAACCTACAGGAGGCTCCTACCTCAATTCTGCAAGCTACAACTTGCAAGGAAGCTCCAACTCCCTTCAATTTTCTGTAGGCACCAACCTATAGGAGGCTCCAACCTCAGTCAGCTACAACTGATAGCTATTAAGCTTCAACTTGATAGGGAAGCTCCAACTTCCTCAATTTATCAACTGGAATGTTTGCTGATTTACCTCAGATATCAACTTTGTTCTGTAGCATCTCTTTCTGCTCTTCTTTTCTTTATCTTCTCTACCTCAATCTTCTATACTTTGCATTCTCTATATTTACTCTCTCTCTCACCTCTTGCAGCTTTCTTATTTTCTTCAACTCTTTTCAATGCTGTTGCACACTCTCTTCTTCTCTCATTCTCCTTTTCATAACTTTTTCCCTTTGGATATTATCCCATTTTATACAAAATAGCTTCATGGCTGTTTGTATTCTACTGGGAATTCGAAATGGACAGCCATGTCTCTTTTCCTTCTGCCTCCTCAACTCTTTTATCCGCTCATTCAGAAAATATAACTGTAGGTACCAATTTATCATTACATTGGGATATTTGTTCTCTTCCGGAGACTTGCCAATGCATCACAACAATATAAATTAAAATCATTTACATTCAATTGCAATGCAAAATCCAGCTCACTCATTCAGCCTCTTGGCTCGCTGCGCATTTGTCTTTTCATTGACTGTGTCTTTATCCCTTTCGGCTCTTTTTGTTTCCTTATTCACTGTCACAGGGTAGCGGCCATATGCCATACATATGTAACTATGCTTTTTATATCAAGTTAATTGATTCTCGGCACAATAATAAAAATTCATTTTGATATGTGCATTGTCGTGGTGTAACGACTATGTATCTGTAACAGTGCCTTTTATATATAACACAACTTAAGCTCTCGGCATAATTATAATAAGTTTTAACATACAAACTGCCTTTTTAATACAACTTAAATCAACTCTCAGCGTAATATTAAAATCCTGTTTAACATATAAAATGCCCTTTCGGGCCCACCATCCGAACTTTGTTTTGTGCTCCGATGCGATGAGTCTCCTCCAGATATTTCCGATTGCGATTGATCGCAATCGCAAACTTCATTAACCTATTCCACTGTGCTGCCTTGCTCTGATGCGATGAGTCTCCTCCAGATATTTCCGATTGTGATTGATCGCAATCGCAAACTTCATTAACCTCTTCCACTGTGCCGGCTTGTTCTGATGCGATGAGTCTCCTCCAAAGATTTCCGATTGCGATTGATCACAATCGCAAGCTTTATTAACCTGTTCCGCTATGTCAGCTTGTTCCGATTGCGATTACTCTGATCCTGCTCTGATTGCAATTACTCTGATGTGATGATATTATTCCGATTGCGATTAATCGCAATCGCAAATTTTAGTTACAAGTCCCGCTGCCCTACTTTCACTCCGATGTGATTTACCACTGTTCGTTTAAATGTGTCGATGTGATTGGACCAGAACTTAAACATATAAAATCATAATTTATAGACCCATTGGGTCCGGGCTTTAATCGCAATCGCAACTTCCATTGAGATGTTTCGATGCTCCGCTTTAACTCCGATGCGATTGGTCACTGTTCATTAAAATGTGCCGATGCTATTAGACTAGAACTCAAACCCATATTGATCATATTTTATACGCACATCGGGTTTGGGCTTCAATCGCAATCACAACTTTCTGTTCATATGATCCGCTGCCAACCTTTTTCCGATGCGATTGAGGAGGGTCCCACCATATGGTACTTTGGTTCTTTGTTTAAAAGGCGCTACACTTATATAAAGCACTGCATATATATATGCTTCCACTTTCGCCTTTAGTGTAACCTCCAGCTGGGTAATGATTCTCGGAATAAGATTTATATATGTATACATTGCCACTTGGGTTAAGATTCCTGGAATTATGTTTATTTATCCTCCCGCCTGGGTTACGATTCCCGGAATGAGGTTTATATATATATAATTTGCCACTTGGTTCACGATTCTTAGAATTTTATATATATTTATCCTCCGGCTTGGGTAACGGTTCCCGGAATTTATGTTTAGTGTATCTACCAGCTGGGGTAGTGATTCTTGGAATAACGGCTCTGCCTCTGCTTCTGCCTTTCTGTGATAACGGCTCTGCCTCTGCCTCTACCTTTCTATGATAATGGCTCTGCCTCTGCCTCTGCCTTTGCCTTTCTGCTTCTGCCTTCGTTGCTTCTGCCTCTGCTTTCTCTATACCTCTGCTGCTTGACCTCTGCCTTTGCCTTCGTTGTACCTCTGCTGCTCAACCTCTGCCTTTACCTTCGTTGTACCTCTGCTGCTCGACCTCTGCCTCAACTGCTCTCTGTATATTTTACCTTCTATCTTATGTTGCTGTTCTTTTCCTATCTCTGCATCTTCTGCCTTCTTTTCCATCAATGACAATATTTCCAACAGTCTCCCCCTTTAGCATTGATGGCAATACACTTTCTCTGTGGCAATACACTTTCTCTGTTTGCCTGCTCTTCCTCCCCCTTTTACATCAATGGCAAGGGGTTGCACATCTCGTAGTGTAGATTCTATCCTTTTTCAACATTTCTTGCATTTCCTCTCTCTGAGATCTTCTGAATTTGTATCGTGCTGCTCCAAACTTTGGATTAGATCCATGTCGGGTTCACCACTGACCCTTTGGCCTTTTTATTGATTCTTTTGCGCTGGATGTATTCTTGCCATAATCCTTTTGATCCTGAGGACTTGTTTCATGCTTCCCTTGCTGGCTGATATCCCCCTGGAATGATATTCTCATTTCTGTTCTCCCCCTGAAACTATACTTTCTCTTCATATTAGAGAGTAGCATCTACAAATACTACCCCTAGTCTATTTCTCAAATATTCAAATGGTTCTCTAGCAAGCGGTTTGGTAAATATATCTTCTTTATGTTCTTTTATTGGTACATACTCCAGTTTTACTATCTTCTGAGCCACTTTTTCTCGGAGAAAATGATACTTGATTGGGATATGTTTTTTTTTTGAGTGAAGCACAGGATTTTTAGATATACTTATAGCACTTGTATTATCACATTTGATTGAGATAGGTTCATCAATGCTTACCTTCATGTCTTGGAGGGTTTGCTTCATCCACATGACTTGTGTACAACATGTTGTTGCTATATATGTGCCTACTTTGACAGACGAGAGATAGATGATTGTATCTTGTAACCATGCCACCAACCTTTCTCCTAAATAGAAAGCACCTCCACTTGTGCTTTTCCTATCATCTACACAGCTGGCCCAATCTGCATCTGTGTATGCTGTCAAAGTGAAGTTTTTGCCTTTAGGGTACCAAAGCCCATACATTTTTTTTCCTTGTAGATATCTGAATATTCTTTTTACTGCAAGAAGGTGATTTTGTTTTGAAGTCTTTTGCTTGATATATCTAGCCACACTAGGACTACGCACAACGCAGTGTACGTGTCTTCGATCTTTATCGGATACGACGGACTTCCCCCTCATGGATCTGTAGAGTTTTTGATCTATATCAGCAGATCCATCATCAGCACACAACTTGCATCCCGTGATCATGGGAGTTGACACAGGTTTGCAGTCCTCCATTTTGAATTTTTTCAACATTTCTTTTAAGTATTTTTCCTGTGAGATGAATGTGCCTGTGTTCTTTTGCTGAATTTGAAGTCCTAAGTAGAAACTGAGTTCTCCAATCACGGACATATCAAACTCTGATTTCATCTTCTCAGCAAACCCTTTTGCTAGTTCATCTCTGTTGCTTCCAAACATAATGTCATCAACATATACTACAAAAATCAGGAGTTCATTTTCATGGGCTTTTATGTACATATTGATGTCTACTCCACCTCTCTTAAAGTCTTGTTTTTGCAAACATTTATCTAGTCTTGAGTACCAAGCACGAGGAGCTAGCTTCAGTCCATATAGAGCCTTCTTCAGTCTGCACACATAGTCTTCTTTGTCTGTTAAAGAGAAACCTTCTGGTTGTTCCATGTAGACTTATTCTTCTAGATCTCCATTCAGAAAAGCAAATTTTACATCCATTTGATATACCTTGAAGTCTTGGTAGCATGAAAAGGCCAGAAACATTTTTATGGCTTCCATTCTGGCTACAGGGGCAAATGTTTCATCGAAATCAAGTCCTTCGATTTGTGAATATCCTTTGCAAACAAGTCTGGCTTTATTTCTGATTACCTGTCCTTCCTCATTCATTTTATTTTTGAATACCCATTTTGAGCCTATGAAATTTTTCTCAGTGGGTCTAGGAACTAGTTCCCAGGTATTTTTTTTCTCAATTTGGTCCAATTCTTCATTCATTTCATTCACCCAATACTTGTCCTTTCTAGCTTCTTCAAATCTCTTTGGCTCTATCTGTGATAACATGGCTATGTATACCTCTTCTTTTTGTTCAGTTAGCTGCCTTCTTTTCTAGACCCCTACATTCTTGTCTCCTATGATTTGATCTTCAAGATGAGTCTTCTAAGTGTATCTTGAGGGGGCTTTCGAGCTCAGCTCTGCATCTTCTATTGTGTTTCTTGTTTCATTATCATTTTGGTTTTCTTCTTCATGGTTGTCTGATGGACTGCAGCAGTCTGTATCTTTTGTATTGTTTGGAATTTCTTCATCAAACCTCACGTCAATACTTTCTACTATTTTTTGATGAGTCTTGTTGTAGCACCTATACCCTTTACTTTTGGAAGAATATCCTAGAAAAATCCCTTCATCTGCTCTTGCATAAAATTTCCCAAAACTTTCATCATTATTATTTATGTAACACTTGCTTCCAAAGATTCTGAAATGTTTGATTGAAGCTGGCTTTCCATGCCATAGTTCATAGGGAGTCTTGTCCCTGCTTGGCCTTAAGTGAGCTTTATTAAGGATATGCACTGTTGTGTGTACCACTTCTGCCCAGAAGGTTTGAGGAATATTATTCTCTTGCATCATGGCTCTGGAAATTTGTTGAACATATCTGTTTTGTCTCTCTGCTACTCCATTCTGCTGAGGTGTCCCTGCAATAGTAAATTGTTGTTTTATGCCATATTCATTACATAGATCTACAAAGTCATAATCTATGAATTCACCTCCTCTATCCGATTTGATGCATTTTAGCTTGCATCCTATCTGATTTTCTTCCAATGCTTTGAATATTTTGAATTTGTCCATAGCTTCCGATTTATTCTTGAGAAAAGAAACCCATGTCATTATGGAGAAATCATCGATTATTAGCATGAAGTAGGATTCTCCACTTGGTGTTTTAGTTCTTGCAGGTCCACACAGATCCATGTGCACAACCTAGAGTGGTATATTTGTTGATAACTCATCTTTGGCCTTAAATGATGTACGAGTTTGTTTACCCAAGTGACAAGATTTGCATATGGTATTAGAAGGCCTTTTTATTTCTGGCATGTCTCTGACCGCTTTCTTTTTGCTCAGTCTGATGATATGATCGAAGCTGAGATGTCCCAATCTCCTATGCCATAACCATGACTCCTCAAGTTTTCTAGGATGGCATGCTTCATCTTCCTCTTTCATGATGTAAACATTGCTCTCTGTTTGAACACCTTTGAGCAGAGTCTTACCTGTGGTGCTTGATCTGACTTCACAGTCTTGTGCTCTAAAAAGAACTTCACAGCCTTTATCACACATTTGACTGACACTCAGCAAATTTTCTTTCAGCCCATCTACAAATAGTACATCTTGGGCCTTACCTCTACCATTATCTAAGCTGACTGAGCCCTTTCCCTTGATTTTTCCTGATTTATCATTATCAAAAGTAACATTACCAGGTTTATTTTCATCAAAAGCTATAAATTTTATCCTGTCTCCAGTCATATGCTTTGAGCAGCGACTATCCTAATACCATTGGATTTTCAGATCTTGAGCAGTTAGAGCCAGGTCACACTTATTCTCCTTCTTTTTCCATTGGAGGCATCCTTTTGTTTGGCATATTTTGTGAGATGATGAATCACATCCTTTCAGAGGACATTTGGAAGGCATATGTCCAAATTGATTTCATATACAGCATTTGATCATAGTTTTTGCAGAATTGTGAGTATGAACAAAATTTCTTTGATTCATAAACCTCCTTGAGGTGTTGAACATGAATCTTTGTCCATACTTTCTACATTCAATAATTTTATGGCCAAATTCCTTACAATAAAAACAATAACCATAGAAATTATTTGCATACCTGATGTAAGGTTGTTTTCTCCATTTGTTTGTTTGAGACAGTCTCTTCACTGTTTGCATCTTTTGCTGGTTTAAATTACTCCTCCTTGCATGACAATATGTAGTAATGTGTCCTTGCTTGTGGTAGACATAACAAGTGGCATTATTCATAGGAGGGAAGAATATCCTATGATGGCTTTCAAATTTGACATACTTAGGGGCATATAAATCTTTTCTTGTTGTTTGAGTATTTCTTTCATTCTTTGTTATTAGAGGATTTTTCTGGGTTATGTCTCCTTCCTTACAAGTTTCTTCTTTTGTAGGCACTATTTGAGCTGCTTCATCATCCTTCTTTTCTTTTACAAAAATAATCTCTCTGTTTTCCTTTTCTTTGTTTTTACTTGATTCTCCTTCATAGCCTATTCCAGTTTTTATCATAGGCAATCTTTGAGCAACCAGAATTTCATTCAAATTACTAGAGCTTGTCGTTTGAGAAGAGTTTATAACCACTTTCCTTTGAGCATTTTCTAATTTCTTCCTGAGACATACTACTTCTTCTTCCAACTTTTCTTGTTCCTGAGTTTTTTCCTTGATTTGCTTAAGTAATATGTCCTCTATCTTCTTGGCTTCTTCAAGCTCTATCTTTAGCTGCATCAAGACTTCTTAATTCTGTTCTTCTCGTACATACTTGAGGAGAATTTCCTTTTTTTTCTGCATTTCAGCTTGAGTCTATCAATCTCTTCCAGAGCACTTCTTAGCTCCCCCTCAAGGTCGACTTCACCTTCTTCTTCTTCATCTTCTAGCAGGAGACCTTCAAGTTCTTCTATAGCCATCAATAAAAATTCAGAGGTTCCATATTCACTTGAGATTTCATTTGGATCTTCAGATGTACTGCTGTCTTGTTGAGCATAGAAGGATTTTCTGCTAAACTTATTTCCTTTCTGCCAATTCTTTGATGTATTTTTCTCTGACTCTTGAGCCTGATTCCTTACTTTCTTGTGAGGACACTTAGCAGCATAGTGTCCAACTCTTCCACAGTTAAAGCATTTGAAAGGAAGTTTACCTTTGTATTTACCTGAGCCTCTATCCAATTTCTTGACAAATTTTGCCTCTTCTTCATCCGAGCAAGAGCATATGTCTTCCTCTTCTTCTTTCTTCTTTTCTGTTTTAAAGGCTGCCTCCCTCGTACTTGGCTTCTTCTGTGGGAGCCTCATCTCATATGCTATTAAATTTCCAAGTAGCCGGTTCATGGTCAAGGTCTCCCAATCAGCTGTTTCTTCTATTGTAGACACCTTGGGATTAAACTTGGATGGAAGAGATCTTAGAATCTTTTGCACAATTATACTTTCTGGAATGGTTTCTTCAAGAGCCTTCATATTGTTAACAATTTCTGCAAATTTTAGGAAGAAACTGCCAATGTCTTCATCATAATTCATTTTTAAGTTCTCAAACTGGGCTCTATAGACTTGAATTTTGGCAGTCTTTACTTTCTTGTCTCCCTCATGGATGTTCTCCAGAGTGTCCCACATCTCTTTGGCAGTGTCTTTGTGCATTACTTTGATAAAATATGCTTCACACAATCCATTCAAGATGGCATTCATGGATTTTGCGTTAGCTACAATATCTTGTTTGGATTCTTTCTCTCAGTCAGTTGCCTTTGGGGCATATCCTAATTCCACAGCACCCCAAAATTCTATTCCTAGAGACATTATGTATGTCCTCATCCTGATTTTCCAGAAGGCATAATTTACACCTATAAAGAAAGGGGCTTTATTGGTTTAGCATCCTTCTTTACTAGCCATCCTGAGAACCTAGAATCTCCTTTCAGTTGTTAAACTAGTACAAAGGAACCTGCTCTGATACCAATTGTTGAATTCTTAGTTAAACTAAGAGGAGGGGGATGAATCAGTTTAACACATACATGGACTCTTGAAACTTTTCTCTTAAAAATTATTTACACTTTCACTTCATGATAAACTTAATATGTGAGCAATATTTATTAGTGAGTAGCAAGTATCAAATAGATTTTTTAATGTAACAACAGTCTTAATATGTGAGCAACAAGTATTAAGCAAATTAGATAAACCACATCAACACATAGACATCATGCACAGAGACACCGGATATAAATGGAAACCCATAAAGGTAGAAGACCACATTTTATTATTGTTGTGATGCAAAGGCAAGCTCCAACTCCCTCTCACCACTGATTTTCTGTAGGCACCAACCTACAAGAGGCTCCTACCTCAATTCTGCAAGCTACAACTTGCAAGGAAGCTCCAACTCCCTTCAATTTTCTGCAGGCACCAACCTACAGGAGGCTCCAACCTCAGTTAGCTACAACTGACAACTATCAATCTTCAACTTGATAGGGAAGCTCCAGCTTCCTCAATTTATCAACTGGAATTTTTGCTGATTTACCTTAGATATCAGCTTTGTTCTGTAGCATATCTTTCTGCTCTTCTTTTCTTTATCTTCTCTACCTCAATCTTCTATACTATGCATTCTATATATTTACTCTCTCTCTCACCTCTTGCAGCTTTCTTATTTTCTTCAACTGTTTTCAATTCTGCTGCACACTCTCTTCTTCTCTCATTCTCCTTTTTCATAACTTTTTCCCTTTGGATATTATCCCATTTTATACAAACTAGCTTCATGGTTGTTTGAATTCTACTGGGAATTTGAAATGGATAGCCATGTCTCTTTTCCTTCTGCCTTCTCAACTATTTTATCCGCTCATTCAGAAAATATAACTGTAGGTACCAATTTATCATTATAGTGGGATATTTGTTCTCTTCCGGAGACTTGCCAATGCATCACAACAATATAAATTAAAATCATTTACATTGAATTATAATGCAGACTCCAGCTCACTCATTCAGCCTCTTGGTTCGCTGCACATTTGTCTTTTCTTTGACTGTGTCTTTGTCCCTTTCAGCTCTGTTTTTTTCCTTATTCACTGTCACAGGGTAGCGGCCATATGCCATACATATGTAACTGTGCTTTTTATATCAAGTTAATTGATTCTCGGCACAATAGTAATAAGTCGTTTTGATATGTGCACTTTCGTGGTGTAAAGACTATGTATCTGTAACAGTGGCTTTTATATATAACACAACTTCAGCTCTTGGCATAGTTATCATAAGTTTTAACATACAAAATGCATTTTTAATACAACTTAAATCAACTCTCGACATAATAGTAAAAGCCTATTTAACATATAAAATGCCCTTTTGAGCCCACCATCCAAACTTTGTTTTGTGCTCCGATGCGATGAGTCTCCCCCAGAGATTTCCGATTGCGATTGATCACAATCGCAATCGTCATTAACCTGTTCCACTGTGCTACCTTGATCTGATGCAATGAGTCTCCTCTAGAGATTTCCGATTGTGATTGATCGCAATCACAAACTTCATTAACCTGTTCCGCTGTGCTGGCTTGTTCCGATGCGATGAGTCTCCTCCAGATATTTCCGATTGCGATTGATCGCGATCGCAAGCTTTATTAACATGTTATGCGATGTTGGCTTGTTCCGATTGCGATTACTCCAATCTTGCTCCGATTGCGATTACTCTGATGCGATGCGATTAATCGCAATCACAACTTTTAGTTGCAAGTCCTGCTACCCTATTTTCACTCTGATGTGATTGAACACTGTTCATTTAAATGTGCCGATGCGATTGGACTGGAACTTAAACATATAAAATCATTATTTATAGACCCATCGGGTCCGGGCTTCAATTGCAATCGCAACTTCCATTGAGATGTTCTGATGATCCACTTTAACTCCGATGCGATTGGTCACTGTTCATTAAAATGTGTCGATGCGATTAGACTGGAATTCAAACCCATATTGATCATAGTTTATACGCCCATCAGTTCTGGGCTTCAATCGCAATCACAACTTTCTGTTCACATGATCCACTGCCAACCTTTTTCCGATGCGATTGATGAGGGTCCCACCATATGGTACTTTGGTTCTATGTTTAAAAGGCGCTACACTTATATAAAGCACTACATATATATATGCTTCCACTTCCGCCTTTAGTGTAACCTCTAGCTGGGTAATGATTCTCGGAATAAGATTTATATATGTATACATTGTCGCTTGGGTTAAGATTTCCAGAATTATGTTTATGTATCCTCCGACCTAGGTTACGATTCCCAGAATGAGGTTTATATATATATACTTTGCCTCTTGTTTCACGATTCTCGGAATTTTATATTTATATCCTCCAGCTTGGGTAACAGTTCTCGGAATTTATGTTTAGTGTATCTACCAGCTGGGGTAGTGATTCTTGGAATAACGGCTCTGCCTCTACTTTTTCCTTTCTGTGATAACGGATTTGCCTCTGCCTCTGCCTTTCTGCGACAACGGCTCTGCCTCTGCCTCTGCCTTTTCCTTTCTGCTTCTGCCTTCGCTTCTTCTACCTCTGCTTTCATTGTACCTCTACTACTCAACCTTTGCCTCTACCTTTGTTTTACCTCTGCTGCTCGACCTCTGCCTCTGCCTTCACTGTACCTCTGCTGCTCGACCTTTGCCTCTGCCATTGTTGTACCTCTGCTGCTCGACCTCTGCCTCAAATGCTCTCTATAAATTTTACCTATTATCTTCTATTGCTGTTCTTTGCCTATCTCTGCATCTGCTGCCTTATTTTCCATCAATGACAATATTTCCAACACGAGAATCAAGGTGGACCCATAAAAAATACAAGTCATTGTGAAATTAATGCCACCAACAACACAGAAATAAGTAAAAAATTTCTTGGTATATGCGGGCTATTATAGAAAATTCAATTAAAATTCCACTAAAATAGCTCTACCTATATTCAAGTTACTTGCAAAAGATGTTGATTTTCAATGGACAAAAAATTGTCAAAATGCATTTGAAATATTGAAAGAAAAATTGTCAGTAGCACCCATTCTTCAAGGACCAAACTGGTCATTTCCATTTCACATATCTACTAATGCATCTAATACAACTATAGGAGCATCACTTGGACAAAAAGAAAATCAGTTTAATTATGTCATATACTTCATAAGAAAAAATTTAACTCTTGCAGAATTGAACTATACAGTCATAGAAAATGAAATGTTAGTTGTCGTGCATGCAATTAATATGTTTAGGAATTATATATCATGTTATCAAGTGTTCATTCATATAGACCATTCAACCATTAAATATTTAATTAACAAAGAAATTACAAATGGCATATTTACTAGATGGTTGTTATTAATGCAATAATTTAATATCACTATTCTAGATCGACCAGGTAAAGATAATCAAGTAGCATATTTTTTGTCAAGACTTCGTTCACTTGGTGATCCAATTCCTGTTTCAGATAATTTTCCAGATGAACATTTATTTGCTATAATATCTAAAATCCCATGGTTTGCAGATGTAGCCAACTATTTATCATCTAGAATATTACCATTCCATTTCAAAAATAAATAGAAAAGAAAAATAATGAAAGTGCTAGATATGGTTGGGTCAATGGTGACCTATTTTATACTAGTTCTGATCTATTAATAAGAAAATGCATTAGATAAGATGAAATTATAGATATTTTGAAAGCATGTCATGATGAGGGATGTGGTGGCCATTTTGCAGACAAGCCGACATCATACAAGGTGCTAAAACTTGCCTACTACTGGCCAGCAATCTTCAAGGAATAAAAAGCCTATGTTAAAATATGTGACAACTGCCAAATACTGGAAGACCTGTAATATCAGATGAAATTCCATTAAAACCACAAGTACTCATAGAGCCATTTGAAAAATGGGCTCTGGACTTTGTGTGACCAATTAACCCACCTTCAAATGGAAATAAGTACATCTTAGTATGTATATATTATGTTACAAAGTGGGTAGAAGCAAAGGCAGTGGCAATGCAACAGAATAAAAAGTGGTTTCATTCCTCTTTGAGTAAATCCTGGTTATATTTGGAGTTCCGAGGAAGATTTTTATAGACCAGGGAGCACAATTCACCTCCAAACTTGTCTGGGATATTACGAAAAAGTAAAAAATCAAACACATAAAATAAACTCTGTATCATCCCCAAGCAAATGGACAAGTAGAATCCACTAAGAAAGTCTTGGAAAATATCATGAAGAAAATAGTGAAAATTGTTATAGGTCAATTTGGGCACCATTCCCAATGACATGGTTAACTGGACATCATTTATAGGACCAATGATCAAGGGTCTATCATTCCCTATCATTTTAGTTGCCACATGCCCTAAGACAAGAAACAAGACAAATCAAGAAAGACTTTCATCAAGCAAAGGTTTCCAAGGTTTTAAGCTTATTATATAGCATATGAGAGCTCACCAACACAGGCTCTAAGGGGCCTAAGTGTATTGCATATGCAGGTAGCCCCATGCAAGGTTGCTCTACAAAGCACTTCTCAACATTCATAGGTGCGTTGGTCACTTGGGAGTGAAATTCTCATTGTTCCAGAATCTCCACTTGGCCAGTGCCTTCTAGAAGAGTTCACATGTGTCAAGCTTTGGATCCAAATGTCCGTTTGACATCTACATGACTAGAAAAATGTCTTGCCTATTATTGGAAATTCATTGATTATAAAAAAATCTACAGTTCATCTATAACTTGAGCACATATCTAAGTGCTGGAGAAGGAAGAATTTGAGTAGAGAAATGCTGGAGAATTTTCAAATGAGATCCAGATTTGTGTAGCTGCTGCTGGAGAGATTTATACTGTGATGAGGCTTGGGAACATTGTTGGAATAGTCACCTCAAATCAGTCATTTGGTTCTAACCTCTCCTTCTATCATCAATAAAGAATATTTCTTATTTTTCCCTATATGCATTTGTATTGGCTTTGATTTTCCATATTGTAAGATCTTAGTTGATGTGTATGGTTTATGCTTTACTTATTTAGAAAAATAACTTGAATATATATATATATATATATATATATATATATATATATATATATATATATATATTATTGCATCTTCTATTGTTTCAGTGTTCTATCTTGCAGGAAGAATTTCGCACACACTGCTTGAATTTGAAGCTGCAATGGAAGCGATAGAAGGAGCCATTTAGAAGTGCTTGGATCACAAGTAACCTTCTAATCCTCTCTATGTATATGTTATGAGTTTGGAAAAGTATTTGTATACTCTTTCATCTATTGTTCTAGACTAGCACATGTCTAGGGAAGCATGATTTATCCGTAATTCACAATTCTGGCCCAACAAATTGGTGACTCCATTGGGGAGAATTTATCTTAGTTCTAGGTGTTTAAGCCTCTGATTTGATTTTTTTATCCACCCAGTAGTTTTTATTCATAAAGATTAAACTTTTTCAAAGTCAAATTTTCAAATACAATGAGTTAAATAGTAGTATTTTTCTTTTTATACTGCGCCCAACGCACCCTTAGACTGGACACAGTGCTTTGCAGAGAACTTTCTCCCATCATAGCATGCGTTGCAGAGCACTCTCTCCCCTTAGTGACTGTGTTGACTCCTAAAAACACCCAAATTCCCTTGAATTTTTCTTTGCAATTTACTTCATTTTTATTTGTTGCTGTGTTTTGAAAAGTTTGATCCTCAATTGACCAGTGACTCTATATACTTCTCCCTCATTTGAATGAAAAATTGTCCAATGTTGGTTTAAAAAAAAAATTTCTTTATCATTGACAAGTTGATTTCAAAGTAATTTTTATGGTCGCATTAAGAGTCATTTGCTTTCGAAATAGGAAATTGTCATAAAATATTCATTTCCTTGATAGGAGAAATTGTTGTTTGTATTCTTCATTTCTCGAAAGTAAAAAGCGTTTGAATTGTTGATTTAGTGCACCTAGTTTCTTTTCTGCATTTATAATATAAGGAATCTGAAAAGAAAAACTTGCATTTGCATGTAGAATAATGTGTGTTTTGCAAAAGGAACATTAGGAAATCTGCATTTAGTTTGAGATCATTGATTTCTTTTGTTCATTGATTTGTTTGCTCACAAATTATTTGCTCTCTTCCCTTAGTAGCTAGGATTTTCATTGAAAAAGCTGAAAGTGAAAGACTGTTTATCATTCTTAGCTTGCATTTTAGGAATTTCATACACATCATTGCGGTGAACCTTTGGAAGGAGAATTGTTAAGCAACGTCAACATAAAATTAACCTCAATTTACCTAACAAAGAATTGGAACCATAACAATAACATTTAGAAGGTCTAGGCTAGAGACGTGTTTCGGCGTCGTAAAACATAGTATTTTTCGTTAACTTGTCTGTGATACATTCCAAGTGTGATACCTCAATTCACGTATGTAAGTATATCGTAGCTCTTCCATGTAATTTTGGGTATATCGAGCCTTGTTATAGTATGATAAGTATAAAGGGGTGCTCTCACTGTGCGGTTTCACATCAGACAATGCTAATATGGTCCATGTACCTTCGGGTATATTTTGGAGGACAAATTTTAGGTTTTATCCATCCATAGTGAACCGAGTCGACCACCTTGAAATTGTGATACACCGAACACAGCATTCGGGGAGATTTACTACCCAAAATTCTTGGTTCACCAAGAGGTATTCTACAGTTCACAGTTTCTTGGTAAACCCTTTTGCCTAGCATTACCCTCTTTTTGTTTATTTATTTTTTGGTTAAAATAAATCAGTAATCATGGAATAAGAAAATAGTATCCCCTGTCGTTCGTGTAGATTAGCTTTAAAACCACCTTTACCACCAGAAGTTACTTCTGGTAGGTGAAGGTGATCACGATTCGCCAAATCAATTACAATCCGTACCTATGGTGAAACATCATATTTTAAACCAGAGTGAGCACAAATTTTTTCCACACATCTCGATTTGTCTACTGTTGTCAAAACGGAGTCTTCACAGCTACCCGTGGTCACGATCCATTCAATCAGTGAGACCATACCTCCTAGACCCGACGTTTTTCAATCAAAAATTGATCCAGATCCTATCTCTTCTTTGGCAGAACATCTGAATCCTAAAGCCGAACAGCCGGAATTTGTTCCTACCTTGGTCATCCCACAAAGTTCTGTAGCTATTGAATCTACCATATCACACAGTCAACCATCTGAAATATATTTTGGGCCTGATAGTGAAGTTCTTCCTCCTGGTTTAATTGCGATTGAAGAAATACCACAAGACAGTACACCTTTAACTCCAACCCATTTTTGGGGGGGCCTTTACCTGTACGATTCATTTCCTCAATCGTTTCCATATGCTTTTGTTGATCCTGTTCCCATTAAATCTCTCGTCGATTTTCAGGGGTATACATTTGGTCAAACAACCATATCTGAACCAACATCTTCATTTGGTTCTGCTGTTCCAATTATGTAATCTCCAATCCTTGATACTCCATCGATGTTCACAACCTCACCAGAGTCGTATTTGCATGGGGTCCCTTCAGTCCTAATAGGTTACAAATAATTATCTGGAACTTTCTCTGGTGCATCTTCAAGGTCATGGTCTTTGCCAATGTCATCATCCAGTATTTTAATTGTTAGTCCTATCGTTAGTATTTAATGACTTGATTAATTACATACATCGTTAGGGCAATATCAAGTTGGTCCTTTTGGGTCAATTCCTTTAAATACCATATCAACTGGACTCCCAGCATTCGGGGAACAATATTTTCCGTCTTATTATCCTCCTTATGCTAGGGGGCAACATTTGGTCACCCAATATGATATTACTCCATCACTTTTTGGTCAAACTAATGTTGAAATGAATGTTTGTTAATGGTAGCCCACTCTGCCTATCCAACCACAAACGGTTGTACATTCGTATCAATCGGTTCAACCTGTTACACCCACTTCATTACCACTTGTAAATGCATCTATATCCTTCTTACAGAATCAAAATATTGTACATCAACCTTATCAGGCAGGTTCTTCAACTCAATATCATCAAATTTTGGGTCCACAAACTCAAAATCCTTTAGTTAATTTACAACCACCTGTATCAGGGATTATTTATTCACAAGCAAGTGTACCATTTTATGGGATGTCACAAATGAAACCTGGTTATACATATCAACTGAATCCAAGTTATGCTAATTTGGGTTATAACATTGGTGGAAATATCCCGTGGTAGCCACAGGTGCAAATGCCTCAAAATTCATTTCAAAAAGTAACATATCTAGGTTTTGGTCAACAGAATCCTTAAGCATTTGCTATGAAAAACAACCCCTATTTGGGTTACCAGAAATAGATTCCATATGCTGGTGCTCAAAGGCCTGTTGCTCAAACAATTCCATCTTACTCTGGCTATGCTCAACCTGACCTTAATCGACAGTTACCTTTTGTTGCAACCTTGGAATTACCATATTTAAACCAGTTAAACAATGATTCTATAAATTATGCTCCTTGGTGGTCAGTGATACCTCATAAATTACCCTCCGATATTCCTAAATTCAATGGAAACCATGGAGAGGACCTGTCGACTCATGTCATGACTTATCATTTATGGTGTTCATCAAATTCCCTAAACGATGATTCTGTTCGAGTACGTCTTTTCCAGTGTACGCTTACAGGTCTGGCTGCTAAATGGTACATTGAGTTACCTAGAGCTTCTTTTGAAAATTTCACTTCCCTAGCTACTGTCTTTTTTACCCATTTCTAGTTACCAATCAAATATGAAACTGGAACGAAACTCTTGAAAAACTTCAAACATACTAATGCTACTCATATTTCTGATCATATTCATGAATGGCATCACTGCTGACGAATGGTTAAGACGTTTGTTCCAGATCAGCTCCTTGTTGAATGGTTCATTAAGTCCCTATTACCATCTATAACTGAGGATGTGGCTAAAGGTGGCGTCATTATAGAAGAGAAAGTTATCGCTCGTGCTCAATATTTAGACTTGATTTATACTCAGTCTGGCACGCTCTATGAAAAAATTCCTAATGCGCCATGATCTAACTTCAATGTTCCTCCTCAAATAAAGGACTCTCATGCTAGAGACAGCTTGATAGGAACTACAAACACACACCACACTACTACATCTGATCCTGCTCCTACTTCCGAAATTAACGCCATGTCATTTGACAAAGGAAAAAGTGACAAGCAACTAGGAAGTAAGAAAAAATGGAAATCAAAGAAAAAGAAAACTTCTAACCCATAGGAAAGATCATCTGATCAACCGTCTGGACCATGGAAACCTCGTTATCCATTCATAATCTGTAACAAGGAACATTTTGTTAGGGATTTTCGTCACCATGCTAAAGTCTCAAAAATCATTAAGACTTCTCATGTATCAGCTGTGTTGACAGACCCATTTCCAAATCCAGACACTAATTTGGTTGCTACAGATCCAACTCCTAGCTCCCATTTGTTAATGTTATCTACCACAAAACCTTCACAAGGTATTTTGGTGTCGATGTGGAATAAAGACTATGGTATTCTAGCCACTGATCAACCTACTACTCGATAACAAATCCATCTACTGAATCAATACAGCCTACTATTATTCTTGAATTGAAAATTAAGCCACCGAAGGAAGTAATTCATAAATCGACATATAATCCTCGAGCAAGAGCTGCACAAAATTATAATATAGTTGAAGATTTGGCTCAATCCCCTTAAACTATCTCTTCTCTTGAGGTATTACAAAATTTTCCCTCCCAGAAGTAGGATTTATTGTTGGCCATTGGTGGAATTGATCCAACTGATTCTAATCTTGTCATCGTTAATCATACGGGGTATGCACTACAACTACCAGCAGAATTGGCATTCTCCATACAAGTAAATGTTCTCAATCACCTTGCTCATCGCACTATTATTGATGAGGGAGAATCTACATGCATTATGTCTCTAAAATGTTGGAAGTCACTTGGCTCACCGTGATTATCACAATCATCAACAAATTTGAAGGCTTTTGATGGAAGAACATATAAACCTTGTGGTATTAGCAATAACCTGTCTGTTGAACTAGGGGGAAAAACAATGAATATTGATGTCGAGGTTGTTGACGGACCCCTTGACTATAATATTTTACTTGGAAGACCATGGGTATATTCAATGACTGCCATTGTTTCTACATACTTTAGAATGATTTCCTTTCCACATAAAGGTACAATAACAGTAATTAATCAATTATCCTTTCTTTCCTCCGCTTCATAGGTAACTTGAAGCATTTCATTTTTTCACTTACCCAAATAGGAATTCATAACATTGGTGTAGGACTCTTAAAGGATTCCACTCTCATGGGTGTAGGTTTTAACCATGTACAAAAATTATCTGCAAACAAATCTTAAATACATAAAATAAACAGTAGTGAGAGCATAAAACATAAAACAGATAAACACAGAGATATTCCCTTGGATCCCAAATCGAGACGACCAACTTGATTTCTCGTTATATTCCTTTTAGTGTTACATCACATATATATACATGTTGAAGAATACATCAACCCCAATCCATTAACCCTGGATTAGAACATAACCCTAGTTCTCTTGACCGGATCTAAAAAATACTAGGGGCCAAAAACCATTGTACCCAAAAACCATGTGCAAACCCATGCACAAAACCATGGGTGGATCTGCCCACCAGAAAATAAGGACCAAATTTTTTTTTCAGGGTGCTGCCCCGGACCCCGATAAGGGGGGCTACTAAACCCCCTGTCACCCCCTCACACTTGATTATTTGTGGAAAGAATATAACACATACCCAACATTCTCCCACTTGTTGTTTTCTTTCCACAGGGGGCCAGAGGAAAGCTTAGTAATTAGCCCAGTTCTGCAACACCCATTGTGTTGTGGAGGTAAATCCCCTCTGCGGACAGAGGCGATCCCTACTAGCCCAGACCGAGTCTAGCAAAAATCTTTCACGCTATAGTGCAGGTTCCTAATTGCAGATAAACCAACTAGTGATGAAGGCTTACCTGGAATCCAACGCTGTCGCTCATAGAGAAGGTAGCGCTCCCATTCCTTAGCTCTGGCAGATCACAATCCTCACAATCTCCGTGATCGGACACCTGTACACGCAAGAAAAAAAACAAATGCAAGCGTAAAATCTAGTGCATACAACTATATGTCAGTCAGAGAAGACATAACTCATGATAATTATCAAGAACAAGAGTGGAACCATAACCAATAGTCGCTTATCATTAATTAATCAAAAGAAGAATACAACCATAGCTCTGACGCTAAATTATCCTTCAGAGGGTCATCAGTAGAACGCGTCTCGATAAAGCCTATCAGGGATGGGACAAACCTCTCTCTTCCGATGTCTCGAAAATGATCTCCTTGCTTGGATTTGGCCTTAAGGGAATGGATCAAAGCTCTTGCAGCATTAGGCTCTTAGGAACTTGGAGACTCAGCCATTCAGCCTCTTCATCAATGGATGAAGGCTATATTTATAGAGGAGAGGAGGAGGTTGGGATCCCTACAATAGTGGAAGGGAGGCCTTATCCCTTGGGAGGTTCCCCATAAGGTGGAAACAAGAGGCCAAAGGAGGAAGGCCATGGTTATTCAGTCGAAACCACTCCTGATGACTCATCCACGAAGTTGTTGTAATCGAAACTTCGCCTCTTTTTTTAAAAAACTTTCCAAAAGAAGATTGGAGCAGGTGCTTAATAGGGATAGAGAGCCAATTGGCATGGGCTTAGTGTTAATTTTACCCCATTGGTGTGAGGACATAATGGGCTACCAGCGCCAAGGCAAAAATAGGTGTTTTTAGGGGTCTTCTCAGGAAATGATCGACAGAAGAAATGTTGTCCTCATGGAAAGGGATGCAATGATGGTATTTGCAAGGCATGACACTGCTTATTGGTCACAGAAACGACCCTCCAATGGGTGAGATGGGGATTTCAGGGACGGTGACAAATTACTGTGTAACAGATGCCCCCTAAAGCATGAGGCTCGAAAGAGAGAGAGGGGTGAAATGCTTTACGAGAACGTGTCCAACTGAAAACACCGCCTTTGGAAAACCTGCATAGAGAAGTGCAACTGATATCTCAATATACATGATATATGTGGTATGGGTGCAGCCATCCATAATAGAGTATGTAATAATCCAGATCCGAGGCATAGACGCAGCCATCCAGTGAGGATCGGTAAATAGACTTGGGTATGGTCGCAGCCATCCAATCAGTGAGTCATGTAACTAATAATAAGAATCCACAAAATCGCAGCCTAGATTATAACAGATAGGAATCCAGGGTCTTGCGCTACATCTCGACCCGAAAAAAGTACAATTTCAATCATGTGAATATGTGAGCTGAAGTCGAACATGCAAGAACATCGCCTGATTACTAGCCAATGTTGAAAGTTGTTAACAGCTGTGAGAGGTACCACCAATAATGAAAATGTTCCTCAAGGTACTATAGGTACAATCCACAGCACGTGAATCAATGAGATGGCTTCGAACACCCGTAGAATCACTCGATCGGAGGCCAATGATAAAATCCTGACGTCAAACGCGAAGAACCTGCCATTGAGGCATGTAGGCTCCAAGGTACCGGAAGGGAGTCTCTAGCTTAGCTTCCTGGATAATGAGCTAAAGTTGACAGGAAGTGACCTTGATCAAAGGTGGGCCATAGTGTTTCCCACATCATCGACACGAGGCAGAGGAACATAATGTATTTGTGAATCAAGATCAAATGAGAATCAGAGGAAGGTTGAAATTTGCAGAGGTCAACTTCTCTTGACAATATCGGCAGCACAAAAGTGGATTTGGAATTATTTGACATCAAAAGATAAAGGGTCATGGTGACAAGGAAAAGAGCAGATGAGAGGTCAAAAAGGATCACCCAAACCCACAGAGGCAAGTGGAAAATGAGATGAGATGTCCCCAACCTGACACGAATGCAGACAAGTGCCATGTTCAAGAGCGACATACTGCCGACACGACAATGATGTTGGTTCCATTTTCCCCACCATTTCGGTGAGTACCTCTTTATTTTTACACAATCTTGAAGAGGATACCATATGCTTGTCATATAAGTCCGTCCTTCGGACGAACCCATCCTAGTACATTTAACGAGCCATAGGAAGGAGCAACTCAAATAACATCATTATGACTGAATCTGATGTCATCAGGATTTAACGAGTCTGACAAAGGAAGAAATCGACATCTTTTCATGTTTAGAGAGTTTTAAAATACAGTAGAAAAGTAAAATCCAAAGGTCCCTTTTCGTAAATAATTCCTCATATCTGAAAAGGTAGAAAAATATGTCTGAGAAAACCTCCTAGTCACAATAGGCTAGGGTATTCCTTTTTCATAAATAATATATCCCAGCCCGAGAAAGGGGTAAACGTATACTGGGTAGATTTCGTTTCGTGGCCACTTTAACGAGATCGAAACGACAAGGGCCTTGGCAATCTTTTCATGTTTAGAGAGTTAGAAAAGAGCTGAAAGATGACTCCTCCTAGAGGAACGAGTGGTATAAAAGGTAGCAACCGGTTCTGGTAATGGTGGAACTGCTCAGAACATGATAAAAGTCAAGAGGTTGGGTAACAAGACCACTCATTGTAGCGGTTCCTCAGGAATGGTTAAAACAACCAAGTGAAGGCATATGATCGGCCAAGCAGATAGTGACGATGGAATGAGAAAACCAAGGCTCATCTGGAAAAAACAGGCTGATAAAATGGCAATCACAAGAGGTAAACTAGGAAAGGTTTCATTTTTACACAAGCTTGAAATCAGGAAACTCTGCTTGAAGTTGGTTTCATTTTTACACAAACTTGAAACAAAAATAAACTATGCTTGAAATCGGTTTCATTTTTACACAAGCTTGAAACGGAAAGAAACTATGCTTGAAAAAGTAAGCATGCCCCCATCATGGTGACTCAATTCGAGGTTCATGCCCCCCAAGCTTCAATCCATATGAAAGGTAGATGGAGTGAAGGTTCAAGTTACGAGATCAAGAGAAAGACTCGACTAGTATTTTACGAGATCTTATCAAAGACTCGAATTGAACAAGAACATGTTTCATTATTTTAACGAGGTTGACACATTAAAAGAACTATCCTCAGGACACCTTGTTTCATGGTTTAAGGGGCTTGGCACAAGACAAGGAACTCTTCTCCGACGACCTTGTTTCATTTTTTAAGGAGCTTGACATAGGAAAACGAACTCTGCTCCGACAACCTTGTTTCATTTTTTAAGGAGCTTGACACAAGGAAACGAACTCTGCTCTGATGATCTTGTTTCATTTTTTAAGGAGCTTGACACAAGAGAACTGTGCTCCGACGACCTTGTTTTATTTTTTAAGGAGCTTGACACAAGAAAACGAACTCTGCTCTGACAACCTGGTTTCATTTTTTAAAGAGCTTGACACAGGAAAACGAACTCTACTCCGACAAACTTGTTTCATTTTTTAAGGAGCTTGACACAAGGAAACAAACTCTGATCCGATGGCCTTGTTTCATTTTTTAAGGAGATTGACACAAGAAAACGAACTGTGCTCGATGACCTCATCATAATGAAAAAGAAGTCATCGCTTCCAAGAGTTCCACTCCCTATGGAAGGAAAACATCCTGGAAGTCAGAACCCAATGCCCCCAGCACCTGATACACAATGGCACAATCACTGGGTACAAGCACGTGGTAGGTAGCCACATAGTTGACCTGCAGTGGGGCAGATAAAATGGGTGGATAAAAACCAGGAAGGGATGATGGCGGGCCAGCTGCCACATCAAGACCAAAGAATGAAAGTTGATCAATGGTCATGATCTGTCCTTCATGTGGGAAACAGACCACAAGAAAAAGGGAGGAGACAAGCGCCCCCATGGAATAGGTGTAATCACGCCCCAAGAGCAGATTGAAATCCAAGGGGCCTGGAACAACCATCACGTCTATATGGATAATTTTACCTCCCAAAGTAACAAGTAACCTTGGAAGGATCCCTAATGGTTGACTAGTTCTTCTGTTAAATGCCAACAGATTCTATGTAACAGGCGCAAGCGGCGGTGAACCGAAAGCTTGCCAAGTAGTCGAGGATAAAATACTAACAGACGCACCTTCGTCTATAATGGTGCTGGGTAAAACCAGACCAAATGCATGTACTGTTATCTCAAAAGGCACATAAGACAGAAGGCGATATCCTAAAAATCGATTCCAATCACAGGAAGCGACCAAATTACTCGGAGGGGCTACCATCGAACTGAGAAGGTCTTCCCCTAGTGTTACGGAAGAAGGAGCATCCTCCACAACCTCCATCTCGAAGGTGGGAGGGGGATCCTCCGGGACCTCCATCACGGGAGGCAGAGGAGCAACTTCTTGAGATATAGGGACAGGAGAATCTCTCTCCAAATCTGAAGAATCTGAAGAAACCAGCAGAACATGAGGGGTATGGGATCCACTCTCCACAGAAAAGACCTGGTGCACCGTAGATGGGGCCAGCTCAACCGAGCCCATGACCAATGGTTGGTTGGGGATGGATTCCTGAATTTGAATTTCCGAGGGAGCGAGATCGACCAAGGAAGACTCTTGACCAATCGTGGCATCAGCTGGTGGAGGACTCAAAGAAAGTCAATTATAACCAGCTAGAAGGCATGGTGTAGAACTGGTTAAGCTGTCCAAAACTTGTTTGGCTTCATCCATATACGGACAAAGGTGAATGGCATGGTGCCCTTCACACAACTTATAGGGATTGGTGAGCTTACCCTGCTTCTTAGGAGCCTTACTAGTACCAGTTGAAGATGTGCCCCCAACCTGGCTCTTGGAAGCCAAAGGCAACGACGAGAGACCGTTGGACCATACTTCGAGTACCTTGGGAATGCCAGGGTAGTCTCAGAGAAGATGGTCTCCTGTACACAACATGTAAGGGAACTTGACTTTCCGTCGAGGGTTGGAAGGTTTATCAAGAGGAGACTTCTTAGGCGCAATAGCCATAGAGATAGCCTCTCCTTTATTGGATTTCTTCTTCTTTTTCTTCTTCTTCTTCTTCTTAGCCACCTAGTTACTCGAATCCAGACTTTCACCAAGCGAAGTAGAAGAGGAGGGTGTAGAAACAGAAAAAAAATGGGAGAGATTCACCTTAGAATCAACATGATGTTGTTCAGGCGGAGGAGACGGTTGAACAAAAGCCGAGACATTCGGAACCACAGAGGTTGAAAACAACCAAACAGGTAACCCAACAGTTAACCCAGGAAGGGACAACGTTGCCATGTAAGGAGCACCAACATTCCCAAAAGGAGGAAAATGACTCGGATTCCCATCAGAGGGGATTCCTTGGTTGGTGAACTCTGGAAAAGTTGCCATCAGAAACGATCTTTAAAACAACACCCTAAGGAAACTAACTCTAACCAAGAATATTTCGTGGGCAGTTAATTTTAAAACATTGAAACAAAACTTTACCGTTTCATCTTTTAAGAGTCGAGAAACAGGAAAAAGGTGACTCTATCACTTTCAGATTAGAAACAAGCGTGAAATTACAAGTGCTTGATGACCTTTTCAAATTTAAAGAGTCAGAAAAGATCGAAATGACTACTCAGGAATACTAGGCAAAGGGTGTACCAAATAACCGTGAACTGCAATATACACCTTGGTTTCAAAATGAAAAAGAAATCAACCAAGGACTTAACATACATGCAGGAAATCTCCCCAAATGCTGTGTCCGGTGTATCACGAGTGTAAGGTGGCAGACTCGGCTTCCTATTGATAAAGGATAGCAACCTAGTGGGGTCTCCCTTTATATACGCGACGGTACGGGGAGCACAAGTTCGTACTAGTGTTGTCTAAAGCCAAGAGGCGAAAGACAGCTACTAGGTTTAACGACGACGGAACATGTCTCTAACCTAGACCTCTAAATGTTTCGTTAATGTTTCAATGCTTCCTTAGGAAAATTGAGTAAATTTTATGGTTGATCTTCAATTATGTTTCGATTTCATGGCCCTACCATATGTCATATGAAAATCTCATGTATGCATATATATGAGAAAAGAAAACTTTCAATTCGATGAATACTATCTAGTAAAGGGAAGAGCTTCAAACAATGATGCAACAAACAACAACACCGTAAATGAAATTTTTCCAAACTAGATGACTTTCACTATCCAAAAGTAATTTCAAACATTCAACGATGCGAATAATGCAATGTAATCTATGCAATCCTCTTTTTCGAAAAATATGCAATTGTAATCTATGCACAATTTCCTTTTCTTTCAAATGATAAGGATGCACTCAATGCATTTTTCGATGAAATGAGAATCTACTTAATGCATGCTTTTAATGAAATAAAATGCACTCAAAGCGATTTCTAGTTTTCGATCATTAAACAATGTAATCTAAGTTCAATGATGGATCTCAAAAAACACTTTTCAATGCAATGTGATCTAATGCATTTTAACAAAAAAGAACACTTTGAGACGAAAAATAAATAAACAAAAATCTTCTTAATGAAGGATGAGTGCAAAAGAGATGTAAACAAACACTAAGAATGAAATCGTTGTTTCAAACACTTGTCACAAAATCCCTCAAAAGGCGACAAGACGTATGAGGTTAAACACAAAGAGGAGATTCAAAGCAAGAGATAAAAACAAGGCATTCATTCCCTTTTACATCAAACAATCATGGAAAGAAGACATTTCAAACAATGAGCAATGTAATCTATGCTCATACAATGGAAAGACCAGAAGGGAAAGACACATTGGTGAAGGATTTAGGGAAAAAATCTCAATTTTCACACACCCTGAAATTGGCCTGACTTTGTCATTGAAAACTAGCGCTAACTGGCACAAATTTCTCACTGAAAAATAGCACCAATGCCCAATTGGCGTGGGTTGCTAACTGACAACAAGCACCAACGCCTGAAAATGAAAAAACAAAAAATTTCTCCCAACCAAGACCGGACTCACCACTTCAAGTAGGATCTAAAACAAACCCAGAAGAAAAGTACTGACCAAAAGAAACTTCCGAACAAGGCTAAACCCTAGCACCTACAGGAGATGGCGTAAATATCTGGCTGTAATCCGTGCTAGACAGAGAATGGCACGAGTGATGAACTGGCAACCTACGCCAACTGGCGCGACTGTCAGGGATAAACTCGTGCCAATCAAGCCAACTATGAAAAGGTGAAAATTCAGAAAATTAGAGGTTAGATCTGATCCTCTGGGGCTGAACCAAAAGAAAAACACAAAAAGAGCCGATCAAGCAAGCAGAATCGAGAAACAACCGAAAAGACAAGACAATACTCCAAGTGTTCAGTTCATAAACTAAACCGGAGATTGACTGAAGCAACTTTGATCTACTTCACAATTTCAAAGCAAGAGCATTTCGAAGCCTATCTGGCTAACTTCAGGCTCCGTCTATAGCTTACAAAGTAGAAAAACAACAAGCTAGACGATCCCCAGCGGAGTCGCCAATTTGTTGTGGAGGTAAATCCCCTCTGCAGATAGAGGCGATCCCTACTAGCCCAGACTAGGTCTAGCAACAATCGTTCACACTATAGTGTAGGTTCCTAATTGCAGATAAACCAACTAGCGATGAAGGCTTACCTGGAATCCAACGTTGTCGCTCATAGAGAAGGTAGCACTCTCGTTCCTTAGCTCTGCCAGATCACAATCCTCATGATCTCCGTGATCGAACACCTGCACACGAAAGAAACAAAATAAACGCAAGCATAAAATCCAGTGCATACAACTATATGTCATTCAGAGAAGACATAAATCATGATCATTATCAAGAACAAGAGTGGAACCATAACCAATAGTCACTTATCATTAATTAATCAAAAGAAGAATACAACCATAGCTCTGACGCCGAATTCTCCTTCGGAGGGTCGTCAGCAGAACGCGTCTCGATAAAGCCTGTCAGGGATGGGAAAAACCTCTCTCTTCGGATGTCTTGACAATGATCTCCTTGCTTGGATTTTGCCTTAAGGGAATGGATCAAAGCTCTTGCAGCATTAGGCTCTTAGGAACTTGGAGACTCAGCCATTCAGCCATTTAGCCCCTTCAGCAATGGATGAAGGCTATATTTATAGAGGAGAGGAGGAGGTTGGGATCCCTACAATAGTGGAAGGGAGGCCTTATCCCTTGGGAGGTTCCCCATAAGGTGGAAACAAGAGGCCAAAGGAGGAAGGCCATGGTTATTCAATCGAAACCACTCCTAATGACTCATCCACGAAGTTGTTGTAATCGAAACTTCGCCTCTTTTTTTAAAAAACTTTCCAAAAGCAGATTGGTGCGGGTGCTTAACTAGGATAGAGCGCCAATTGGTGCGGGCTTAGTGTTAATTTTCCCCCATTGGCGCGAGGACATAACGGGCTACCAGCGCCAAGGCAAAAACAAGTGTTTTTAGGGGTCTGCTAGGGAAATGATCAACAAAAGAAATGTTTTCCTCATGGAAAGGGATGCAATGATGGTATTTTCAAGTCATGACACCGCTTATTGGTCACAAAAATGACCCTCCAATGGGCGAGATGGGGATTGCAGGGACAGTGAAAAATTACTGTGTAACACATTGTTTCTCTACACCAAGAGAATTTCTGAGTGCTTATAGACTTTTTCAATGCATCTGCAACATTCTTCAAAGTGCCCACCTTTACCAGCAACACCCTTTTAGCCTCAACCATATCTCTCAAAAAGTTATATTGAACATCAATGTGCTTTGTATTTGAATGGTAAGCAGGGTTCTTAGCCAAGAAAATTGCACTTTGGCTATCACAATCTATCCTTATAGTTTGCTGCACCAACCCCATACTTGAACACAATATCTGCAACAAAAATGCTTCCTTGCTTGCATGAGTGGCAACTATGTATTCATTCTCTATAGTTGAAAGAGCCACTACAGACTGTCTAGCTATGTATTCAGCCTCTGTAGTTGAAAGAGCCACTACAGACTATCTTTTACTCATCCAACTGACTACACCTCCAAATAGGCTAAACACATACCCACTTGTAGATCTTCTTGGGTCCAGATCTCTAGCCCATTCTGCATCAACAAAACCATTAATTTCCAACACTCTTTCCAATCCTGGTCTTCCTTGGTAGCACAAGCCATAATCACTAGTGCAATGTAAATATCTGAAAAATCGCTTCACTATTGTCCAATGCTCCTTCTTTGGGTTTTACATAAACCTTCTCAATACTCCCACTGCATGTGCAATGTCTGGTCTAGTATAGACCATTGCATACATCAGGCTACCCACTACACTTGCATATGGAACACAGGACATGTCCTCCTCTTCTTCTTGTGTCTTGGGACACTATTCAGCTGACAACTTTGTACCTACATGAATCAGAACATTCATTGGTTTACTATCCTACATATTGAACCTCTGCAATACAGTCTCGACATACTTCCTCTAGTTTAACCAGAGCTTCCTCTTTTCCCGATCTCTCTTAATTTCCATGCCCAAAATATATTTTGCAGCACTAAGATCCTTCATGTCGAATTTGGAGAACAATTTTGTCTTCAAATCTTGGATAATTTCTTTGTCATTTCCAATCAACAACATATAATCCACATACAAGACCAAATAAATAACACAATCACCAATTAATTTAAAATAAACAAAGTGATCCTCCTTGCTTTTGGTGAAGCCAAGTCCTCGTATGTAGGTATCAAATTTCTGATACCACATCCTTGGTGACCGTTTTAACCCATATAGAGACTACTTTAACCTGCATACTAGTTCTTTCTTCCCCTTCACCATAAATCATTCAAGTTGTTTCATGTAGATCTCCTCTTCCAGATCCTTGTGAAGAAATGTTGTCTTCACATCCATCTGTTCTACCTCAAAATCAAATGCAGTAGCAACAGATAAAAGTAATCCAAAAGAAGTAACTTTGGCAGCAAGAGAAAAAATATCACCCAAATCAATTCCTGTCACTTGGGAATAACCTTTTGCTACCAGCCAAGATTTGTGTTTCTCCACCTTGCCTTCTACATTCATCTTCTTCTTAAACACCCATTTGCTCCGGATGGGCTTCCTTCTAGACGGAAACTCCACCAGATCCCATGCCTCATTTTTATGCAAGGATGCCATTTCATCAACCATGGCCTCCTTCTAGAGTTTTCTATCCTCTGAATCTACTACCTCCCTGACAGTTATGGGATCATCATCAGTTATAGTTAAAGCAAAATTTGAATAGAATGTAGATGGACTATACCTTTCTGGTTGTCTTCTTTCCTGAGATGATCTTCTCATAGCTGGAGTTTGTGGCTCGTCATCTTCTGAGTCTTCTTCTGTTGCAGAGTCTGATTCATCCTCCTTTAGCTCAAACTCTATCTTCTCAAGTTCCTTTGGTAGGACTTCATGTTTAACAACATCTTTCAGCTCTCTAAACAACACATCTCAGTTGTACACAACCTTCCTTGTTTCTAGGTCCCAAGGCTTGTAACCCTTTAAACCATCCTTATACCCAATAAATATGCACCTTTCAGATTTATTATCGAACTTGGTCCTTTTCTCCTTTGGAACATGTACATATGCATCACATCCAAATACCCTCAGATGTGAAAGAGAGGGTTTCTTACTAGTCCATACCTCATGTTGAGTCTTATCCTCCAACATTGATGAAGGTGATCTGTTAACCAAGTAAGATGCAATCACCACTACCTCTGCCCAGAATTCTTGTCCTAACCCGGTACCACTGAGCATGCTTCTTGCTTTTCAATCAGCATTTTTTTCATCCCTTCTGCAACTCTTTTTTTCTAAGGTGTGTATGGAGTAGTCTTCTGCCGTGCTATACTGCACTTCTTACAGAACTCTTCAAATTCCTTCTTGCAGAACTCCCCACCATTATCTGTCCTCGACACCTTTATCTTATTCTCTGTCTGGTTTTCCACCTTTATCTTATTTTGAGAAGTCATCTATGAATGAAACATAGTACACAGACTTACCCAGTGATGCAACTGACACAGGTTCAAACACGTCACTGTGCACAAGCTCTAATATCTTGTTCGCCCTCTTAGCACCAGAAGGAAAACTCACCCAATTCTGCTTCCCATATACACAATTTTCACATAAATCAAAATCCAGAGAGCTATTAGAAATTCCTTCTACCATACCATTTCCATGCAGTATTCGAAGGCCCTTCCTTCCAATATGTCCAAGCCTTTGATGCCATAGCATGGTCTTTTCTCCAGAGACTGCTATGCTTTCCGCTCCACTTTCAGGAACCACAGAACTATTGCACCCAGCAATAACAATGCTTCCCTCAAGCTTGTACAGAGTTCCAATCCAAACTCCCCACATTAATACCAGTGCTCTCTAAATCATCTTACAGGTATCTTTCTCGAACACTATTTTTACACCTGCATCATCCATCTTGCTTACAGAAATTAGATTTTTGGCCAATGCAGGAATGTGAAGAATACCAGGAAGTGTTCTAATCCTTCCACCTTGTAGCTTTAGCTTGAATTTTCCACGTTCGATGATTTTTGCCTTCCTATCATCACCTAAGAAGACATCACCGCCATCATATTTCTCATACTCGCAGAACCACTCCCTATGGGGAGTAAAGTGAAAGGATGCACTTGAGTCAATCAACCATGACTCATGATGTACATGTGTATTTGAAGAAGAAGCAAAATACACATCCCCACCTTCATCTGAGGTGGTTTTTGACTCTGCAGAAGGAGCATCATCAGATCCCTTTCCTTTCTTAAGAGCTTTAGATCTGCAATCCTTTTTGTAGTGCCCTTCCTTTCTGCATTTCTAGCACACCTATACAAAATTTCTAGGAGATTTAGATCTCCCACTCGAAACCTTATTCTTGTTTCTATTCAGGGACCTTCCTTGTACAGATAAGGCATCTCCATTTTGACCCTCTGTATTTCTCTGTCTCATTTCCTCCAACAACAAGGCTAAGACAATGTCATCAAAATTCAAGGTAGTTGTATTTCTACCTATTGCAATAACCAGACTGTCCCATGAGTCTGGTAGAGAACACAACAAACTGATGCACTTATCTTCATATCATATTTTAATATCAATAGATGACAGCTGACTTACCACAGTATTGAAGGTGTTCAAATGCTTTGTCACTGAGTCTCCATCCTTCATCCTTAGGTTATACAAATTTTGCCGCAAGAACAATTTATTCACTAGAGACTTAGATTGGTACAAAGTCCCTAGCTTGTCCCACAAGGTCTTTGCCATAGCTTCCCCAGATACATTCAACAATACTAAATTTGAGACATGTAATCATATTGTGCTCTTTGCCTTCCGATCCACCTTCTTCCAGTCTTCATCTAACATTGTCATTGGTTTAGTACCCAGATCTACTGCGATCCACTGATCTTTATCCACCAGCAGATCCTCCATCTTGAGCTTCCACAACTCAAAACTCTAACCATGAAATTTCTCGATCTCTATCTTCCCATCGCTCACCATCTTCTTTCACCACAAGAATCGATCCCGTAGATCTCCCACTAAATAGGGTCTACCTCAGGCCTGAGCAAAAAACCCCTCAGCAGTAAAGGCATCCCCTTGAAGCCGAAACTACTCTGATACCAAATGTAGGTTTTAACCCTGTACAAAAATTATCTGTAAATGAATTTGAAAGATAGAAAATAAACATTAGTGAGAGCATAAAAAATAAAATAGATAAACACAGAGATATTCCCCCTAGATCCGAAATCGGGACGCCAAGCTTGATTTTTAATTATACTCCTTTTAGTGTTACAACACATATATATACATGCCGAAGCATACATAAAACCCAATCTATTAACCCTATATTATAACATAACCGTAGTTCCCTTAACCAGATCTACAAAATACCAAGGGCCGAAAACCATCGTACCCCAAAACCATGTGCAAACCCATGCACAAAACCATGGGTGGATCCGTCCACCAGAAAATAAGGACAAAATCTTTTTTCCAAGGCATTGCCCCGGACCCCGACAGGGAGGGCTACCGCCCCCCCTATTACGCCCCTGCGCATGATTAGTTGTGGAAAGAATATAACACATACCTAACAATGGAAACCTTTGCATTACTACCGCCTGTGACGTCGACATAAATTGTAAGTATAGAGACTTGCTACATGATATATTCCACTCTATCTGGCTTAAGGGAGAGTAAGTATAGAGACCTGCTACATGATATATTTTTGATATTTCTATGTTGGATAAATTTTTACTGCCCAGCCCTATTGAGCTAGCATAGTAATCAATCTATTTGGCTTGGGCGAAAAATCTGAAATCAGCATCGCCGAGTGTTTGGGTTGATCATTCCTTAGATTTTGGTACTCCATCTAATCCATTTTCCTCAAATTTTTTGACATATGAAAATATTTTGGAAGCTATGATTTCAGAAGGAGAACCATGGAAAGATTATCATCATTGTTCCCATCTTCCTAATTATGAAGAAAATAATTTCAGTGAACTATATTACCCATCCAGAAAAACTTTCTTTTAGAATTCTTTACCAATTAATGCAATCAATTCCAAGCAAAATTTATCAAATATTGAAGAAACCATTTCTATCTATATTTTGACCAAACCTGACGTTGTAGAAAATATTCATGTCCTTGTATGTTGTTCTCCATAAGAACTTGATTCATATCGCTCTTTATTTCATGAATTTCGTGACATATTCACTTGGTCTTACGAGGAAATGCCAGGCATAGATACTAGTATAGTTGAACACACTATTAATATGTATCCTGATGTCAAACCAGTGCACCAATGGCTTCATCCTGTTCATCCAAAGAAAGCCGATGCCATCAAAGTAGAAGTTGAAATTTTTTTTCGTGCTGGTTTCATTTACCCTGTTCTGCTAACTGAGTGGGTTTCCAATAACGTTCATGTTATGAAAAAACAAGGAACCATTAGAGTATGCATCGATTATCGGGATTTTAATCATGCTTGTCCAAAAGACAACTATCCTACTCCCTTTATTAACCAGATTATTGACGATTGTGCTAGATGCGAAATATTCTCAATCATGGATGGATTTTCCGGCTACAATCCAATCAATATATGCCCAGATGACCAATATAAGACAACATTCATCTGCCCCTGGAGCACATTTTCATATAGGAAACTTCCGTTTGGTTTAAAGAACGTTGGGGCAACTTTTCAGAGAGAAATGTATTATGATTTCAATGACATCAAGCACATTTTTCAACCATATGTAGATGATTTACTAGTGCATTCACGGAATCGGACTGATCACCCGATGCATTTGAGAGCCATTTTCTTACGCTGCCAACACTACAAAATATGCCTCAATCCACATAAATGTGTTTTTGTGTTGGTTCTAGTTGATTGCTCAGATTCGTAGTCTCTGTTGTGGATCATTATATCTGCATATCCTTTTTATTATGTCAAGTTTTGAAATTTTGGAAAAAGAAAATGTTTTTTGAAAAATATACATGAGGATCCGAAATATGCTATAGTATAAGGTTTTATACTTTAGTATAGGAAGAAGATGAAGAAAGAATACAATGTATTTTCATTTTCATTTTGGTTTACGGAGCGGATTAACTTTCGATTGTTATATTTATTAATGATAAAGTCCGAGCAACTTCCGGAGCGGAAGTCGCAATCATGCGCAGAAGCCTTTGGATAAGCAACTGTGGGGGGTCAACTAGCCCGTCGGTTATCAAAACCCGACCCCCCGCAGTTGACTAGTCAAATCTCTGAAAAATATTGATCGACGGCTCTGATTTATTGCGGGGGGTATGGGTTGGAGGTCTCCGCCGTACTCACAGACCCCCCGCATTACGTCATCCGCTGAAGTGGCAAACAGTTGTCATCCACTATACGTGTTTTTCCACGTCACCCTTGCATTGATTACGGTTTCGGTTGTTTATAAGTCGGGTTTTCCGTTCCGTTGTGGTTCAATTGTGATTGTTGCCCTGTTTTAAACCCCGTCCCGCCACCTTCGCACCAAATTGTTTTCGAAATTCTTGTCAGCCATGGCCAAACGAGCATCCTTGTCTGGTCTGTCCACTCTGAACCCTCTCCTAGATAGTGAGAAAGACGTCCGTGATACTGCCTCATACGTAAATCATCCTCTCTTTGCATTATCAAGTGATCTTGAACATGACAGGTCACTGTGTTTCCTTCTTAGTTCTCGGGAGTGTTGTCACTTTGTAGCCTGTATTCCTAAGACTCATGTCTTTCTTTGAATTCATTTCCTGGTTGGTTTTGGTCCATGTATCCCGGAAAATGTTTTGTCATGAACTCCCAGGGAGAAAATATTTTGCAGGTTTCAGCTCAATTAATGCGTCAGGCATTATGCTTTCCGGAGAATGATTCTCCTTTGCAATTCTCAGAAGATTCACTGGTTCAATATTTCGAGGAGCTCTCAAATGAGGAATTTAACCGCTGCATGTCGTTTTTGGTATCGAGTCCGGAGAAGACCCAGTTTGGATCGGGAAAGTTTAGTTTGGATGCATTCAATGTTCAATACAGGTCAGTTCTCAGCTGTATTATGGAGATTCTGGGGAGAGAAGATGATTGCGAAGTTGACAAGGCAGCTCTGGGGATGTTCACTCTCATGATGAAACCGGTGGTGTTAGATATTCCATCCTTTTCGCGAAGGGTGAATTCTCGGTTGATTGCTTTCCACTAACGAGTTATTTCAGATTTCCCTCATTAATAGTTTACTTGTTTTTATACCAGAATGTGGAAGAATTCATGGGTGTTGGTTTGAACATAATGGATAGTAACAAAAATAAACAGTCAGTTCTGCTTTGGACTGATATGGTCAGAAGAGAAGAGAATGAAGCTGGCTTATTTGAATTTGTGGAACATTTTATGACTACTGCTTATAAAATTCTCAATGGAACTCTGCCTCCCTGTTTCTTGCCAAAGGCCCAGGAGTTCTTGCAATTAGGACCTAATTGTAAATATGGAGACTGGTTTGTTTTTGAGGACTATTCTGAAATAAGGCTATATGGAGTCAGTGTTGAGCCTTATATGCTTCCAACATTTGTTCCCATGAGACTGTTTGCTTTGGAATTTATAAGGCAAAGTCTCAATGTGGATCAAGTTCATTTTCTTCCAATGAAGAAGGGGTTAATGTACAAGTTACCCATGAGTGTAGGTCCTTTTGTCGTTAACACAAGGCAAGCTTATGAGGAGGTATCAAGGATGTTAGAAGGAACACAGTTATTATTGGGAGAGAAATGGGCCTATGACCCACATGCGATTATTTCACAGAGAAGGGTCGAGAACGGTTATGCTGCTTTTACTCATGTGAGTAAACCGGATTTAGAAAAGTTGGCTAATCCAGGAGGGCCAAGTTCATCACGGATTAGTATTCAAACACCTGTAATATTGGAAAAGATGGGAAAGAGAGTGAGAGATGATGTTATTGAGATTGATGAGGAGGAACCCCGAGAGGAGAAAAGGACTAAATTAGCAGAAGATCACTCCTCCAATTCGCCTGGTTTTACTCTTTAGGTCAGTGAAGAACAGGGTACTTCATCTCCTAGCAGACCAGAACTTCATTTGGAGAAGGCTCCTTCCATGAAGCAGGTGTTCTCCCAAATTGAAGAAAAGAATCAAAAAATAAAGGCCAATATAGAGACACAAGCAGAACATCATATATCTGCTGACCAAACAAGACTATTGACTGTAATGGATTTGGAGAAAGATCAGTTCAAAATGGCGCTGTCACATCCGACAGGAATGTCTCTGGGACCCTCAGGCAGCTTTAAGGAATTGAATATTGTCATGGATGTGAAAAATATCCCCTTGTGGGACAAGATGAACCTACACATGCAAACAAGTCAGTTAATTGTTAATGATTTAGGCAAGACTCATGCTACATCAGTCAAGACAGAAAATATGCTTGCCAAGTTTGTTAAACAGTGAAAAATGGAGAAAGCCAATGCCAGAGCATTGACTACTCAAAATGAAGAACTGAAGAAAATCATAATGAAAATTGGCGTCGATCCAAATGATAAAAGCGCAATGCACAAGCTAGTGAAGGGCACCGAAGCAGAAATATCTTCATTAAGGAAGAAGCTGAAATTGCCAGCTGCAGAGCATTCGTTGGCAGTTGAAGTAGCAGAGGTAGAAAAGGAAAAAGAGGAGCTACGACAACAATTGATAAAGAAGGACGAGGAGCTTGATAAGGTAAAGCAAACTGCTATAACCTTACAAAATCAAATCTAGAACCACACTTGCACTTTTGATTTTTCTGCAGGTGTAGCTGATCCACAAGCCCAGGTTGTTCAGCTGAACACAGAATTAAAAATGGCAGAGAGAGATTGCAAACAGGCCCAGTCTGAATTGGACACAGCTCTTAGATTGATGCAGGGATGGGAAGGAAAGGCGAATGAAAACGAGCAGAAGCTACGAACAGCCGAGGAAGAAATCAAAGAACTCAAGAATAAATTGAAGGGAAATATTTCCCTTATCAAAGCCAAGGACCTCATCTGGAATGAGATCATTTCTAAAATGCAAGCAAAATGGGACTCCATAAAAGTAATTGCCAGAGAGAAGAACATTGTTGCAGATCACGAAAAAGAGCTGTTATCGGATAAGCAAGCCGCTATCAAAAGATCAAATTGGGCCAAGAAATTCATGAATTTTATTAATGCCAAGACGGATGAAGAGTTGAAAGATATGGGGATACTGGATAGGTATTTCTATGCTGAAGAGGTAAACAAAATGGTCATTAAAAATGACCTTCTGAAGGCATCAGAGAAGCGGCTACAGGTAATTAAAGAGATGGTTAAGAAATTTGATATTTCGTTTGATAAGTTGATAAGAACAGGTTTGCCCTCATGCTGGAGGGAGGGAGGTGAGTTTATGTCCTGGAAGTTTTATGAGGATCAATTGATATTTGCAAAAAGCAGAGCAGATGGCCGACATGAGAAGACGCAGATACTGAAGGGAGAAACAGTATTCAATTTCTTACAAAGGCATTTCCTTCTGCTGTGGATGGTGAAGACATTGTTCACAAGTAACCTCACTCACAGTCATGTTGTTGCCTTCACACTAGAATATCATCGTTATAAGAATGATCCAATAACTCAAGATAAGCTCTGGAAGGAATGTAAGAAATTTTCTATTGACACAGAAAAAGGATTTCCAGCCAAGCAGCCACAAGTAGCCGTTCAGCCACAAGTAGCCGTTCAGCCGCAAGTAGTCATTGAGTCAGCTGCTATTCCAGGAACATCAGTTCCTTTAGATTAGGAGTTATCATCTTTTATTTTGTTTTAAGTGAAGTTATGCAAATGTAATGAAATGTTTCCGAGGCATGTACCTCCGTTACAAAGAGTAGTTAAGCAGTTACAGTTAGTTACAATCAGTTTTATAACTGAAACCATCTTGGTTCAGATTGTATTTAAAGACATCTTAAGGAAGAAAGAAGGTTCCGAGTTTTGAACCCTTGAAGGCTAATTTTGTACTGAGCAATATTGAATGAATGAAAAAGTTTTGCAAGTTTCCAATATTCCATCTGTGTTGAAGAGTTTTCTTGGTTTTCATTTCATTTCCATATCTGTGAATAAAGTAGAGTGATTAGAGCTGCAGGTTTCTTGATATTTATATATCTAAGAATTAAACATCCTTAATGGGCGCTCCTCTTCTTTAGCTTATATGTTTTTTCAGTTCTTCAGGATTTTATGATGGCAGTTTCTATTTTAAGTAGCATGACAAGTTAAAATCCTTTTCTTTCTTCGTCTTCCATTCTCTCATTTCAATATATAAGGAATATGGCATTGCAGAGCTAATAAAGATTTGATATTTGGGAAATATATTACTAACGTTTAAAGGGTTAAGAAACAAAGACACATATATACATTTTGTGACATAATCTTTAATGTCTTGAGCACGGATTCTTGTACACAGCCAATAATTGTTTCTCAAGGAACAACATTAATTGGCGCCGTTGCCGGGGAACGAAGAGTCGAAGTTCTTCCCTGGGTTTTGTTCTACATTTCCTCTGGTTGTTCAGAGAGGAGGAAATAGTACGCTGTGATTTTCGAAAATAGCTCTGGCTCCCAAGAAACCTCACACGAGGTCAGACACCTCTCAGCAAAAAGCTCTCGTTTTGTCAAATCCTGAGAAGCTTGTTTCCAAGAAGGGCCAGAAACCAAAAATAGTTGTTACACCTGAACCCACACTGCTCGCACCTGGCAGCAGTTCACACATTTTTTCATCCAAGAAAGCTTCCAAGAAACTCATTTTCTCGGAAGAAGAATCATCACCGTCACCCATTCAAGAACCCACATTAGAAGAGCAATCTTTGGAGTTTGTGCCTTTCCTCTTTACAGAAACTCAGTCACATACAGTTGCCAGCTCTTCTGCTATTGTTCAAAGTCCCATTCCCATATCAGTTGTTTCACCTCATTCATCTTTTCCCACAACTGGTATTCATTTTACCCCCGCTCAAGGAGCAGTTAACCCGGGCGCAAACATGGCAGTTCCTGCAGCCCCTGCTTTCTTGATGAACAGATATGCACCTTTAAATCTACCACAACCATTACATGATTTTCCGCAGGAGTACCTCAAGTTACTCCCAATATTTACTAGTGAAGATGAAATAACTGCAGAACAGCACCTGCCCCTGTTTTGCACTTTTGCAGAGAATTTAAACGTTGAACATTTGGATGTTGTCATGAGACTTTTCGTTCATTCTCTGAGTGGAGAGGCAAGGAAGTGGTTCAAAGGATTACAGAATGGTTCCATTAATGATTGGGAGGCTCTGGAAAGACGTTTCATTGAGAGATGGGGCGAAAAAAGGGACCATGGTTATTCTTTGACAGAATTTAATGCAATTAAGAAAAAATCCGATGAAAATATGAACGATTTTGTTAAAAGATTTAACAAATTGTATAATAGTTTGCCTGTTGAAATGAAACCCCCTCCGATTGGAGCAAGGGTTGTTTTTGCTGGTGCTTTTGAACCAGATTTCAGTTTCACACTAAGGGAAAGAAGGTCTCCTACGCTGGAACAGATCCAAACTGATGCTCTGGAGATTGAAGCAAATATGTCTGCTGCTGGTAAAGTTTCAGATAAAGGAAAAGCTAAGGAGGAAGCCACAGTTCAGGATCAGAGAATCGAAGACATGACTAAGGTTATTAAAAATCTTTCAAATAAGTTGGTAAAGTTGGAAATAGATAGCAAGCCTGCCAGACAGAACAGAGGGGTTTTTAATCCCCAATTCAAAAAACAACCTTTGCAAATTCTACAAAGAGAAAGGAAGGATCAAGATCAGGTGCAAGCACCTTTGTACATAGAAGCAGCCCCGTCGCGCTCAGCAGACGAAGATGATGATAGAGAAGATGATGCTCGAATTTCTACTGTATATATGGAAGATGATGAAACAGAAGAAGAGATTGATGAAGAAGAGGAGAAGGATGAGGAAGAAGTTGAACCCTCATTTGATCAAGAAGAGATGGACGATTATTGTAAACAATTCACAGATTTTATGCAATCCGAGTTGCATAAAAAATACGACTTGAGGTCAAAAAAGAGGTTGAGGACACAAGAAAATGAAGAAAAAGAACCGGAAACAACACCTACTCCAAAGGCGACTCCACTGCAGAAAGGTAAGCAGCAAGCTGAAACATCCCAAATGAAAGAGAAAGATTCTAACATTTTGGAGAAGGTGGTCACAGTTTCTAACCAGAATTTAAATTCCAAAAAAGATCAAGAAGACCCTGAAAAGTTGACAAGATCAAATCAAACTTTCAGTCTGTCGAAAGAGTTAGAAAAAGTAAAGATACAAGTACCTCTTCTTGAACTCATGAAAACCCCCGGTTACAAAAAAGAAATCACTGAATTTATTAATCTGACTCAGCCTGACGAAGTGAGTGATACAGTGAATCTGCAAGAAGAAAAACCAGTGGTGACATTTGGACCTCATGTGGAAGAGGTAGATTCGTCTGTTCCTCCTTTTTATATATCTCTTCTCTTGCATGATTTCGTTTTGCACAATTGTATGCTGGATTCTGGTGCATCACACAATCTGATGCCATTGAGTGTGATGAAGGAGTTAAATTTACAAATTACCAAGCCATACAGAGATCTTTATTCTTTTGACTCGAAAAGAGTTAAGTGTGTAGGTCTCATTAAAGATATGGTTGTCTCATTGGCCCAAATCCCAGCCAAAAGCATTATGATGGACGTGGTAGTGGCAGATATTCCAGCCAGGTTTGGAATGTTATTATCTAGGTCATGGGGAGCAAAGCTGGGAGGAGTTTTGAAACTGGACTTTACGTATGCTATTATTCCCGTTTTCAATGGTGAAGAAAGAAGATTGTATAGAGAGACCAGATTCCAAAAGACTGCCACCAAGAAAGATGCCAGTAATTCACCAATTTATGGTCAAGAAAAGGACGATCTGTCATGTTTCATGTTGCAGGAGGTTGCAGAATTTGCTGAGGAATCTCAGGGAAAGCTTGATTCAGAAATTGTACATATGGAATTACAGTCAGAAAAGCCGTGGAAGTGTTATTTTGATGGAGCATTTTCCAAAGAAGGTACTGGAGCGGGTTTCATCTTTGTTTCTCCGGAAGGTAACTTGGTGCCTTTTTCTTTCAAATTGGAGTTCGAATCTACTAATAATGTTGCAGAATATGAGGCATTAATTATTAGTTTGCAGACAGCTAAGCAGATGGGGATTAAAGCTATGACTGTGTTTGGAGATTCAGAGTTAATTATAAGGCAGATCAAGAATTCCTGCCAAACCAAGCATCCCAGATTACGAGCATACCGGAATGAAGTATGGGATCTGATTGAAAACTATTTCGAAGCATTTAATTTGCATTTTGTGCCGAGAGAAGAAAACAGATTAGCAGATTCACTGGCGGTTGCAGCAAGTACGTTCAAGCCTCCTATCAGCGTGAAACTAAGGTATGAGATAGAAATGAGACATAGGCCGTCGATTCCCGATAATGTTAAACATTGGCAGGTCTTCGAAGATGATGAGCAGATTAAGCAGTTTTTGTTGATGACTGAGGATTTTGAAGTTCATCAAATTGATCTGGAAAGTGATGAAGACGAGTTGGCTGGAAAGACTTTTAAAAAGGAAATCGGTGGTCGGGAAATTATTCAGTTAAAAGATAACGTCTTACCCAGAGGCTTAGTACCGCTTGAAAGATTGTTTGGGGCTAATGATGTTGCTGTGGATCAAAAACAGAGGAACCAAGATGAGCCAGTGGAGGATTGCAATTTGGGTACTCCACAAGAGCCTAAGATGGTTAAACTGTTCAAGGGGCTTCCGAAGGAATATAAAGAAAGGTATGTAGAGTTGTTTAAACAGTTTAAAGATGTTTTTGCTTGGTCGTATGATGATTTGAAAACATATGATAAGAACATTATAAAGCACAAGATCCCACTCAAAGAGGGAGTTAAGGCACATAAACAGAAACTTAGGCAGATTAATCCATTGCTATTGGCTCCAATCGAGAAGGAAATTAAGAAATTGTTGCAAGCCAAGATAATTGTCCCACTCAGGTATTCAGATTGGGTTTCTAACCTTGTACCTGTTCGAAAGAAAAATGGAGAGATAAGGTTATGCGTGGATTTCAGGAACTTGAACAGGGCTTCATTAAAGGACAATTATCCTCTGCCGAAAATGGACTTTGTCTTGCAGAAAGTGACTGGCGCTTATAGACTGTCTATGGTGGACGGGTTCTCAGGTTATAATCAGGTAGCAGTGGAGAAGGAGGATCAGAAAAAAACCGCTTTCACTACGCCTTGGGGAACGTTCATGTACGCCAGGATGCCATTCGGCCTGATGAACGCAGGGGCCACATTCCAAAGGGCGATGGATATCGCATTTGTGGGAGACACGTTTGTAGTGGTTTACTTGGATGATGTCACAATTTTTTCGAAGTCTGATGAGGAGCATTTACAGCATTTACGGAAGGCCTTCATGAAGTGCAGAAAGTTTGGATTATCACTGAATCCGAAGAAGTCTTTATTTGCTCTGGAGGAGGGTAAATTGTTAGGCCACATTGTTTCGAAAGAAGGAGTGAAGATTGATCCTGCCAGAGTTGAAGCCATTCAGACAATCCCTCTGCCACGAAGTAAAAAGTATATCCAGCGTTTCCTCGGAAATATTAATTTCCTAAGGCGGTTCGTCCCAAATTATGCTGAAATTGTTAAAAAGATTACTGACATGTTAAAAAAGAATGCTGAGGTAAGGTGGGACAAGGAGGCGAGGGAATCGTTTCAGAGAATCAAAGAGGCTTTAAAAGAAGCCCCTGTTTTAGTCAGTCCAGACTATTTGAAGCCGTTTCAAATTTTTTCATTTGCTTCTCCCTCAACTATTGCAGTCGTTTTATTGCAGAGAAATGAAGAGAAGCAGGAACAGCCGGTTGCATATTTCAGTAAAGTTCTCCGTGATGCCGAATTGAATTATAACATATTAGAGAAACAGGTGTACGCTCTGGTAAAGGCATTGAAAGCTTTCAGAACTTATGTTCTTCATTCTCAGATTTTAGCGTATGTCCCCAATTCAGCCGTGAAAGATGTGCTAGTACAAAGCGATGTGGAAGGTAAAAGAGGAAAATGGATCGCAAAGATACAGGAGTATGATTTAGATATAAAGCCAACCAAGCTGGTTAAAGGATTGGGATTGGCTAAATTACTAACAGAATCCAATTTCCAAGCGCTGGGAATCAATTTGCTGGCCCCCGTAGAAGAAGCAAATCAAGAAACGCGCGACAGTCAGTCAAAAACAGCAGTTAAGTATAAATTTCTCTGTTCAGAATGGTATAAGGATGTTGTACATTATCTGTGCTTTCTGTCATGTCCACCTTCCATTAATAGAGCAAAATACAGAGCCCTGAAACTTAAGGCTCAGCCTTATGTTATAATCGAAGCAAAATTATATTGGAAGGATCCAACTGGTATGTTGTTGTTGTGTCTTACAGAGGAAGAAATTCTAGAAGTAATAAGAGAGTATCATGAATGCCTGTGTGGAGGGCATTACAGCTGGAAGGTAACGGCTCACAAAATATTCAAATCAGGTTTTTATTGGCCGAATGTGTTTTCAGATGTTTACAAGGCAGTCAGAAGCTGTCAAAAATGCCAATTATTTGCAGAGAAGAAAAAGCTGGCTCCTCTACCTCTTTTTCCTGTCTTCGTTGAAGAACCCTTTAGACAATGGGGATTGGACTTCATTGGAGAGATTAATCCACCATCCAGCGGGCAGTTTAAGTGGATTCTTACTGCTACGTATTATTTTACAAAGTGGGTGGAGGCAATTCCCACCAGGAAAGCTAACGACGTGGTAGTAATGAAGTTTTTGGAGGAGAAAATTTTTAGCAGGTTTGGATGCCCCGTGAAGATTGTGACAGATAATGCTCAGGTTTTCAGTTCACTCAGGTTTATTAATTTTTGCCAAACTTATAATGTGACATTGTCTCACTCCAAGGCTTATCATCCGCAGGGAAATGGATTAACAGAATCCTCTAACAAAACATTAGTTAGGATTTTGAAGAAAACAATCAGTGAGAATCAAAAGAATTGGGACACGAAGCTAGTCTTTTATTTGTGGGCAACAAGGATGACCACAAGAAGGTCTACTGGCAAGTCACCTTATGAGCTCGTGTACGGCACTCAAGCTTTATTTCCCACACAATTGGTAGAACCTGTGATTTCTTTTCTACAAGATGCCCAAGCAGAACCAAACCCCATGATACGAAGAATGAACAATGTGATGGAATTAAGTGAAAGCAGAAATCAGGTTCAGGACTGCTTGCTCACTTATCAGCAAAAGATGAAGGCAGTATTTGATAGAAAGGCAAAGGAAGTTTTGTTTCAGGAAGGAGATTTAGTTTTGAGATGGGATACACGAAGGGAAGATAAAGGCAAACACGGGAAATTTGATCCCTTGTGGTATGGCCCATTCAAAATTAATGAAGTTAGAGGAAATAACACCTTCGTGTTGGAAAATCTGGAAGGAGAAATGCTGGATATGCCTGTCAATGGGCAATATCTCAAGCATTATTTCCGACATTAAGCAGTTACTGATCCATCATTGTATATATCCGGAGTGTTCATTGTACATTTTCCATCAAGCAATTTTTGACTCCATGCCCGAGGTGAAGGCACTAATCTGCAGGTTCTTAGTGTTTCGTGGTAAAAACACTATCCCCAGGTGGAGCCATATGTTGTGGATCATTATATCTGCATATCCTTTTTATTATGTCAAGTTTTGAAATTTTGGAAAAAGAAAGTGTTTTTGAAAAAATATACATGAGGATCCGAAATGTGCTATAGTATAAGGTTTTATACTTTAGTATTAAAAAAAAGATGAAAAAGAATGCAACGTATTTCCATTTCCATTTTAATTTGCGGAGCGGACTGACTTTAGATTGTTATATTTAAATTAATGGTAAAGTCCGAGCAACTTCCGGAGCGGAAGTCGCAATCATGAGCAGAAGCTTTTGGATAAGCAACTGCGGGGGGTCAACTAGCCCGTCGGTTATCAAAACCCGACCCCCCGCAGTTGACTGGTCAGATCTCTGAAGAATGTCAATCGACGGCTTTGATCGATTGCGGGGGGTAGGGGTTGGAGGTCTCCGCCGTACTCACAGACCCCCCGCATTACGTCATCCGCCGAAGTGGCAAGCAGTTGTCATTCACTATGCGTGTCCTTCCACATCACCCTTGCATTAATTACGGTTTCCGTTGTCTATAAGTGGGGTTTTCCGTTCTAGTGGGGTTTAATTGTGACAATTTGCCCTGTTCTAAACTCCGTCCCGCCACCTTCGCACTGTGTCGTGTTTGAAATTCTTGTCAGCCATGGCCAAACGAGCATCCTTGTCTGGTTTATCCACTCTGAGCCCTCTCCTAGATAGTGAGAAAGATGTCCATGATACTGCGTCGTCCGTAAATCATCCTCATTTGCATTATCAAGTGACCTTGAACACCGACAAGTCACCTGTGTTTTCCGCCATGCAGAGTTCGGGAGTGTTGTCAGCCTGTATTCCTAAAACTCATGTCTTTCCTGAATTCATCTCTTGGTTGGTTTCGTCCATGTATCCCGGCAAATGTTTTGTCATGAACTCCCAGGGAGAAAGTATTTTGCAGGTTTCAGCCCAATTAATGCGTCAGGCATTATGCTTTCCGGAAAATGATTCCCCTTTGCAATTCTCAGAAGATTCGCTAGTTCAATATTTCGAGGAGATCTCAAATGAGGAGTTTAACCGCTGCATGTCATTTTTGGTATCGAGTCCGAAGAAGACCCAATTAGAATCGGGAAAGTTTAGTTTGGATGCATTTAATGTTCAATACAGGTCAGTTCTCAGCTGTATTATGGAGATTCTGGGAAGAGAAGATGATCGCGAAGTTGACAAGGCCGCCCTGGGAATGTTCACTCTCATGATGAAAACAGGAGTGGTGTTGGATATCCCATCCTTTTGGCAAGAAGTAGTGAATTCTCAGTTGATTGCTTTCCCATTAACAGGTTATTTCAGATTTCCCTCATTGATAGTTTACTTGTTTTTATATCAGAATGTGGAATAATTCATGGATATTGGTTTGAACATAGTGGATAACAACAAAAATAAACAGTCAGTTCTGCTCTGGACTGATATGGTCAGAAGGGAAGAGAACGAAGCCGGTTTATTTGAATTTGTTGAACACTTCATGACCACCGCTTATAAAATTCTCAATGGAACTCTGCCTCCCTGCTTCTTGCCAAAGGCCCAGGAGTTCTTGCAATTAGGACCTAATTGTAAATATGGACTGGTTTGTTTTTGATGATTATTCTGAAATAAGGCTATATGGAGTCAGTATTGAGCCTTATAGGCTTCCAACATTTGTTCCCATGAGACTGTTTGCTTTGGAATTCATAAGGCAAAGTCTCAATGTGGATCAAGTTCATTTTCTTCTGATGAAGAAGGGATTAATGTACAAGTTTCCCATGAGTGTGGGACCTTTTGTCGTTAACACAAGGCAAGCTTATGAGGAGGTATCAAGGATACTGGAAGGAACACAGTTATTATTGGGAGAGAAATGGGCCTATGATCCACATGCGATTATTTCACAAAGAAGGGTCGAGAACGGTTATGCTGCTTTTACTCATGTGAGTAAACCGGATTTAGAGAAGTTGGCTAATCCAGGAGGGCCAAGTTTATCACGGATTAGTATTCAAACCCTTGTAATAGTGGAAAAGATGGGCAAGAGAGTAAGAGATGATGTTATTGAGATTGATGAGGAAGAGCCCCGAGAGGAGAAAAGGACTAAATTTGCAGAAGATCACTCCTCCAATTCACCTGGTTTCACTCTCCAGATCAGTGAAGAACAGGGTGCTTCATCTCCTAGCAGATCAGAATTTCAGTTGGAGAAGGCTCCTTTCATGAAGCAGGTGTTCTCCCGAATTGAAGAAAAGAATCAAAGAATAAAGGCCAATATAGAGACACAAGCAGAACATCATATATCTGCTGACCAAACAAGACTATTGACTGTAATGGACTTGGAGAAGGATCAGTTCAAAATGGCGTTGTCGCATCCGACAGGAATGTCTCTGGGACCCTCAGGCAGTTTTAAGGAGTTGAATATTGTTATGGATGTGAAAAAGATTCCCTTGTGGGACAAGATGAATCTCCACATGCAAACAGGTCAGTTAATTGTTAATGATTTAGGCAAGACTCATGCTACATCAGTCAAGACAGAGAATATGCTTGCTAAGGTTGTCAAACAGTGCAAGATGGAGAAAGCCAATGCCAGAGCATTGACTATTCAAAATGAAGAACTTAAGAAAATCATAATGAAGATTGGCGTTGATCCAAATGATAAAAGCGCAATGCACAAACTGATAAAGGGCGTAGAAGCAGAAATATCTTCATTAAGGAAGAAGCTGAAATTGCCAGCTGCAGAGCATTCGTTGGCAACTGAAGTAGCAGAGGTAGAAAAGGAAAAAGAGGAGCTGCGACAACAATTGATAAAGAAGGACGAAGAGCTTGATAAGGTAAAGCAAACTGCTATAACCTTACAAAATCAAATTCAGAACCACACTTGTACTTTTGATTTTTCTGCAGGTGTGGCCGATCCACAAGTCCAAGTTGCTCAATTGAATACAGAGTTAAAAATGGCGGAGAGAGATTACAAACAGGCCCAGTCTGAAAAGGACACAGCTCTTAGATTGATGCAGGGATGGGAAGAAAAGGCAAGTGAAAATGAGCAGAAGCTACATAAAACTGAAGAAGAAATTAAGGAACTCAAGGAGAAATTGAAGGGAAATATTTCCCTTATTAAAGCTAAGGATCTCATCTGGAATGAGATCATTTCTGAAATACAAGCAAAATGGGATTCCATAAAAGTAATTGCCAGAGAGAAAAATATTGTTGCCGATCACGAAAAAGAACTGTCATCGGATAAGCCAGCTGCAATTAAAAGATCAAATTGGGCCAAAAGATTCATGAATTTTATTAATTCCAAAACAGATGAAGAGTTGCAAGAGATGGGAATACAAGACAGGTATTTTTATGCTGAAGAAATAAACAAAATGATCATTAAAAACAACCTTCTGAAAGCATCAGAGAAGCGGCTACAGGTAATCAAAGAGGTGATTAAGAAATTTGACATTTCGTTTGATAAATTGATAAGAACTGGTTTGCCCTCATGCTGGAAGGAGGGAGGTGAATTTATGTCCTGGAAGTTGTATGAAGATCAACTGGTGTTTGCAAAAAGCAGAGCGGATGGCCGACATGAGAAGACGCAGATACTAAAGGGAGAAACAGTATTCAATTTCTTACAAAGACATTTCCTTCTGCTGTGGATGGTGAAAACATTGTTCACAAGTAACCTCACTCACAGTCATATTGTTGCCTTCACAGTAGAATATCATCGTTATAAAAATGCTCCAATAACTCAAGACAAGCTCTGGAAGGAATGTAAGAAATTCACTATTGATACAGAAAAAGGATTTCCCGCCAAGCAGCCACAAGTAACCGTACAGCCGCAAGAAATCATTGAGTCAGCTGCAGTTCCAGGAACATCAGTTCCTTTAGATTAGGATTTGTCATCTTTTATTTTGTTTCAAGTCAAATGATGCAATGTAATGAAATTTTTCCGAGGCATATACCTCCGTTAAAGAAAGTAGTTAAGTAGTTACAGTTAGTTAGAATCAGTTTTAATACTGAAACCATTTTGGTTCAGATTGTATTTAAAGACATCTTAAGGAAGGAAGAAGGTTCCGAGTTTTGAACCTTTGAAGGCTAATTTTGTACTGAGCAATATCGAATGAATAAAGAAGTTTTGCAAGTTTCCAATATTCCATTTATGTTGAAGAGTTTTCTTGGTTTCCATTTCATTTGCATATCTGTGAATAAAGTAGAGTGATTAGAGCTGCAGGTCTCTTGATATTTATATGTCTAAGAGTTAAATATCCTTAATGGGCGCTCCTCTTCTTTAACTTATCTGTTTTTCACTTCTTCTGGATTTTATAATGGCAGTTTCTGTGTAAAGCAGCATGACAAGTTAAAATCCTTTTCTTTCTCTGTCTTTCATCTGTTCACTTCAGTATAAAGGGAATATGGCATTGCATGACTACTAAAGATTTGATATTTGGGAAATATATTACTAACATTTAAAGGGTTAAGAAACAGAGACACATATATACATTTTTGTGACATAATCTTTAATGTCTTGAGCACGGATTCTTGCACACAGCCAAGAATTGTTTCTCAAGGAACAACAGTCTCAAAATAAGGAATTTGAATAGATCCACTAAAGTTACAGGCCATTCTTGATTTTCCTACACCATCAAATTTACTTTAGATACAGAAACTTCAAGGAAAGGCTAACTTCCTGAGAAGGTTCATTCCAAACTATGCCGAAATGGCTAAAGGATTTACTCGATTATTGAAAAAGGGGGTTCCCTTCCATTGTGATCAAGTTGTGCAAGTTTCTTTTGATTCTGTCAAGGACACTCTTGTCTGAGCATCATTAATGTATCCTCCTAATTATCAAAATGATTATTTCCTATATATCGTCGCGGCTGAAACAATCATCACTATGGTTTTGGTCCATGTAGAAGATGGAATTGAACATCCGATCTATTATTTGATTCATAATCTCAATGATACAGAAGTTAAGTACTCATACGTGGAAAAGCTTACCTTGGCAGCTATTCAAGCTGTCCAAAGATTTCACCATTATATCCTACTCTGAAAAACAACAATAGTTTCAGATTGCAACCCCATGACTTATATCTTATCACGTCAATTTCTGGGGGGGAATATTCAAAATGGATTGTCATTTTGTAGGACTTTTATTTGGAATTTATCAAATCCAACTCAAAGAAGTCTTTAGTTTTGGCTGAGCTTCTCTGTGACCTTCCCTCTGATAGCACTAAAACTAATTCAGAACCATCAATTCCTGACAAGTCTTTATTTATTATCGGATCATGTAATCCTTGGTATGGGGATTTCATCATTTATCTCCAAACCTAAACTTTTCTACCTAATACCTCTTGCTCTGAACAATGACGTATTCGATACCAAGCTAAAGATTATCTGATTGTCAGTGATACACTTTATCGTCGTGGTGTCGATAACATTTTAAAGAGGGGCCTCACTCATGAGGAGGCCGAAAAAGTATAAAATTATTGTCATGCTGGGGCTTGTGGCTGACATTTATCTGGATATGCTACAGCATAGAAGATACTCCATGATGGTTACTTTTGGCCTAATATTTTTCGAGACCACATACTCACGGTTAGAAGTTGTCATGCATGCTAGATTTTCGATCGTAAAATCTGCAAACCACAAGCGCCAATGCATCATGTTGTCTCTGCTGGACCATTTAAAAAATGGGATATTGAATTCATGACCTATAACCCTCCTGTGTTTGGGGGGCATGGTTATATTATTGTCATAGTCAACTATTTTACCAAATGGGCCGAAGTGATTCCTACATTCAACAACACAGGATAAACAGTTGCATTGTTTTTCTTCAACCACGTTATTGCATGGTTTGGGGTTCCACATGCTATAGTTACGGATCATGGGAAGCATTTTCGCAACCATATGATGCCTGAATTGACTACCAAGTTAGGATTTTCACATGATAATTCTACTCCTTATTATCCAAAATCAAATGGATAAGTTGAGGCTATTAACAAAATTCTTAAACGAATGCTTCAACGAATGATAGCAGTCCGTAAAAGGAACTGGCATTTGATCCTGTACTCTTCTTTGTAGACGTATCGTTCATCAACGAGAAACACAACCGTATTTAATCCTTTTCAATTGCTGTATGGTCTGGAAGCTATCTTACCAATCCAATGTGAAATATCATCGTTAAAACTCACGATATACTTGTTACCTGACACCTCAGAAGAAGAAGCGTGTCTCCTTAACCTTGTCCATCTTGATGAAATGTGTCATGAAGCCAAATTAGCCAATGAAGCACATAAGAGATGTATAAAGGTGCAATATGACAAAAATGTCCAGCCTCGCATCTACTCAGAGGGCGACTTGGTCCTTCTTTATGATCAAGAAGCTGATGTAATAGGTACAGGGAAATTAGAGCCATTGTTGCATGGCCCCTATATTGTAAAAATAGTTCTTGCTAAGGGTGCCTATGAGTTAGTTGATTATGATGGGATTCCATTGGGACAACCTATAAATGGGTTGTATCTTAGATGTTACTATGCTTAATCATGAGTGTAGTATTTTTTGTATTATATTGTATATATGTTGTTTATTTGCATTCAATATATTAATTTGTTTTTATAGTTTTCTTGACGTTAGTAATCCACTTTACATTTTATTGCAGATGTCTGAATTTTCGGAACCATTTGTTGGATATGCTGATGGTGCTATTCATAGTACACAAAATCTATCCTCTGCAGCGTGGGCCATTTTCACTCTGAACGATGAGTTAGTGAGTTTTCAGGGGATTTGTATTGGTATATCGACAAACAATATCGCTGAGTATAGCACGTTGATCGAACTTCTCTCTGATGCTATTTCATTTTGTATTAACTGCATAATCATAAGGTTAGACTCACAACTTGTGGCATTACAACTTACTAGTGTTTATACTGTTAGAAATCCAACACTTCTTAGATTGTTCTTAAGAGTTTGATTTTTGGAAAGACATTTTGATTTTGTTCAAGATCAACACATTTCCAGAAATTTGAACACATTGACTGATTCATTAGCTAATCAAGTTTTAGACAGAAATTTTCAACACAGGTAAAGAAAATATTCACATCATTAAATATGATTGCACAATAAACATAGGAAAAAATTTGAAATCATATAGATATATCGATATATGTTTTTACAAAATTTGTGCCCAAGACACATTGGTCATCTGACCTCAAATTGTATGCAAAATGTCACAAGTAAACTAATGGTGCTCATGGTAACATGCTATAGATATAGCAATCCTACAAAGCAACTGCATCCAACAGTTAGGAACCCCAATATTTTGTCACTACAGTTGCATGGGTAACTCTTCAACCCAGAAATATGGAATTCCAAAGGTCAAACCCTCTATGTTTTGTTGAAGCTCAGCCAGAGTCTCAGCCATATCAAGGTCCTGAAAGACTTCTCTCCCAACAACCCTCTCTGCTGGCGCATCTACTTTGCGCTCTGTTTCCTCTACTGGTTGAACACGGCCAATATCTGTATTACATAAAACATTTAGTTTAGTATTGGAAAGAAATAAAAAAACAAAAGCATTGTATAAACCTTAGAAAAATAAAAAAACATGGTCAAATCATTCTTACCTCTTGCACCCCACTGAGTGCCTTCTAGTAATACTAGATATGGATCTCCTTGAAAATTGATGCCTGCATATGCGTACTCATCGATGTCGATGATCTACCATCGAAACCAGGAAAAGAATGAAATAGAGAACACAATGGTCGATTTTCCTGCATTCCGACCCATGAGTTCTACCCATCTTTGCACTCAAGGATCTCTAGGACTAGATATATCTAGTGTTACATGTTGTGGCTGCATCAATGGAATTTGTTCTAAAGCGAAGGAGATAAGGATTGAACCATAACTAAAATTTTTCTTCCTTCCTCCCTTTGCTTTGTTCAGTTTTTCCTTTATCTGAGATAGAACAGCTTTAGACCAGTTGAAGACTGTTGGCTCTAAGCACTCTAGCGCATACTGCATATACAATCTGTTCGCTACATGTAGTGTAACGGTGCCAGCAAGTTTAGTGATCATGAAAAGGATGGTTCTAAAAGGCAAATCCATGATGTTTCAGATGTTTATTTTTCCATATTTTCTAGGTTCTGCCCCTAGATAGCAATACTGCGTAACATAATCCCTCACTATCTCTCCTCCAACGATAGACCCTGTGAGAGAAATGGGAAAACCTCTCCTCGAAAAACCTGTGAGAAAATACATGTCCTCAACTGTTATGGGAACCACTTTGTTCTTAATTTCAAATTACTCTATCACCGGATCCCATGCTCGAACTAAGAACTCCAAGGGTTCTATTTGTTGCCTCATTCCCGACAATTTGAAGTACTTAAGTAGTCCACAATCTCTTAGGGCTCTTACAGTACTTGGATCATTCAAGGTAATCATATCTTGTTCTTCATGTTCTCTTTCCCTCCATGTAATTGTAATTTTAATCTGATGGAAAACTGAAATACAACCATAAGATCCATTAGATTCCATTCATTGCAAAAAACTAGGAAAATTTTGGGCACGACATGAAAACTAAAAACTTGAACTGCACCCAACGCACTCCTTGGGCTGAGATAGTGTGTTGCATATGCGAATAACCTTCACTGTACCTACTATGCAACATAGGTTTCAACATTCAGGGGTGCGTTGCCCTCATTTTTGGAAGCATACTTTTTCTCCTTATTTTTCGAGCTTTGTTAAAAATGAAAAAGGATTTGAAGCGCACTTTTATCTCTTTTTCGAGCTTCGATAACAAAGAAAAAGGAACCCCTAGAGTCTTCTTTGGGCTTTTTCAGACTCCAATAACATGAAAATATTTCCGAGCACTTGTCTTTTCGAGCTCGTTAAATTAAATGAATTGATATCTACTCAGTATAAGTTTAACCCTTTTTCTGGACTAACATAGATTATTGACCTTGATTAAACATGACCAAAGAGGTTCTCTTAGATATTATTTTACACTTTTTCGGATCTTAGTGACAAATTTACGAAAAAGTACTTTTGGATTTCTCTTTCGTCCTCTTTTTTAGACTCTCTAAATATGAAAAAGGACCAGGCTATCACTATCATTAAGCTCGTTAAAACATAAAATAGTGACGGGCTTGTCGATCACGGCAAGAATCGAGTTTCATTCATCGCTAGACTCATTAAATTATTAAATAGCGATACTTTATTTGCCTAAAGGGTTGAATTATAGAACAAGAAAATGCTATCCTCCTCAAGCTTGTTAAAAAATAAAGAGGTACTGGTCGATAAATGACGAAGGAAAATTTGGGAATTTGGTAGCAAGTCGCTCATGAACATGACACTTCTTTCACTCCATGTCTGTGACTGTTTAGGTTGGGTAATCATCTTGACGGTTCATTCACACCTATGGTTCATCATACCTTCACTTCAGTTTTAGGTCAATGCTACCAACTCATCATAGTGTCGCTGAAATGTTCAAGAGAAGTCATCCAGGGATTAAGAACTCATCCTTTTGCAATACTCATAAACCTTCATTTTCATGACCGTCATCCCTGAAAATTGATATATCAAGTCATACCCTTGTCTCTGAAATCAGTAACTCTAGTTTTGAAATAACTTGACTTCCTGTCAACGACAAATCAATATCCAGGAAGTTCACTTAGAAACATCAGATTCTAGTACCATGAGGCTTGTTACAGCATCGACAAGATCCTCGCTTCTGGACCATTGACCGAAAGATTTTGTTTGGCATTCGACATCAAATCATCTATTCATGCCTTATGAAATGTACTACAGTGCCTTGAGGTCCATTTACATTAATGGTGGTTCTCTCGCATTTGTTAACAGCTCACATCATTGGCTGGTAATCAAACAATGTCTTTACATGTTCGACTACAAATCATATATTCGCATGGCTAGACTTGTACCCGAATGATCGAGTGAACGAGATAAGAAGACCCTGGATCTAGTTTCAGACATCTGGGCCGCGATTTCAAGATTGTTGTACACATCATCTGTACGATGACCTTACATACATATTTTCATCCAAACATGGGCCTATATCTGTAGGCATGTCTGCATCTGGGAAACATTTCAATGAATACGACTTTCTGAATTATGTATGTTATTAGATTGTTTTATGTGTTGAACATGGGAATGCCTACCCTCAGCAATTATGATCAAAGAGGATATATCATGATGTTATGTATTATAATATTGATGTAGGTGACCACTCCGCTTCGTTTCTAGGCTCATCATAGTGTAAAGGATCTTAATCAAATGTTTTTATTATTTGGATCTCATGCTTTAGGGGGAAATTGTTATAGGTCAATTTCGGCACCATTCCCAATAAAATGGTTAACTGGAAATAATCTCCAGTACCAATGATCAATGGTCTATAATTCCCTATCATTTCAGTTCGTACATGCCCTAAGACAAGAAACAAGACAAATCAGGAAAGACTTTCATCAAGCAAAGGTTTCCAAGGTTTGAAGCTTATTATATAGCATATGAGATCTCACCAACACATGCTCTAAGGGGCCTAAGTGCATTGCATATGCAGGTAGCCCCATGCAAGGCTTCTCTGCAAAGCACTTCCCAAAATTCACAGGTGCGTTGGTCACATTGGGAGCGAAATTCTCATTGTTCCAGAATCTCCATTTGGCCAATGCCTTCTAGAAGAGTTCACATGTGTCAAGCTTCGAATCCAACTGTCCATTTGACATCTACATGACTGGAAACATGTCTTTCCTATTATTGGAAATTCATTGATTGCAAAACAACCTACAGTTCATCTATAAATTGAGCACAAATCTAAGTGCTAGAGAAGGAAGAATTTGAGTAGAGAAATGCTGGAGAATTTTCAATTGAGAGCTAGATTTGTGTAGATGCTGCTGGAGAAATTTATACTATGATGAGGCTTGGGAACGTTGCTGGAAGGGTCACTTCAAATCAGTCATTTGGTTGTAACCTCTCCTTATATCATCAATAAATAATACTGCTTATTTTTCCCTATATGCATATATATTGGCTTTGATTTTCCATATTGTAAGATCTTAGTTGATGTGTATGGTTTATGCTTTACTGATTTAGCAAACTAACTTAAATAGATATCTATATTGTTTCATATTTTTTTGTTTCAGTGTTCTTTCTTGTGGGAAGCATTTCACACAAAGCACTTTAATTTGAGGCTGCAACGGAAGCGATAGAAGGAGCCATTTAGAAGTGCTTGGATCATAAGTAACCTTCTAATCCTCTCTGTGTGTATGTTATGAGTTAGGAAAAATATTCGTAAAGTCTTTCACTTATTTTTCTAGACTAGCACCTATCCAGGGAAGCGTGATTTATCCTAAATTCACAATTCTGGCCCAACACAAATGAACATAAAGGATTGGTAAGAAAAGTTAAGAGATGAACTATGGGCATACAGAATTACATGGAAGAATACAATTGGATTTAGTCCATATAAGTTGGTATATGGTAATGAAGTTCTGTTACCCATTGAATTTCAAATTCATACATAAAGAATTGCAGTAGAATTGGGATTGGAACTGTTAGAAGCACAACAACAAAGAGTCATGCAGTTAAATGAACTAGATGAAATCAGATAGCAAGCAATGGAGCATATATCACTAGTGCAACAACAGAGAATCAAATGGCATGAAAGATTCATTAAAAATAAAATTTTCATAAAGGAGGTTGGGCATTAATTTTTTACTCCAAGTTCAAATATTTCAAAGAAAAGTTTACAACTCATTGGCTTGGGCCATATGAGATAGAATAATGTTTTTACAATGGAGCAGTTAAAATAAAAACAATTGATGAAGAAACAATTTCATTTTTAGTCAATGGACATAGGCTTAAGGTATATAATAAGCCCGTCAATAAAGAGGACCTTCGGAAAAGAGTCTCAACAGAAAATAATATGGAAATAATGGAACAACATAGTGATATGCCTTCCTTACTTCGAGAATAAAAAATAAAATAAAAAATAATAATAAAGGATTTTGGTTGTGAAAATCCAAGAAACTGGCACAATACAAACTCGAATTCATATAAAAAAACAAACTTGTTTGGCCAATATGAATTCTCTTTTTTGTTTTCCAAGACTTGAGGAAAAGTCTTAAAATAAGCAAGGGGGAAGACTCATAATAAAACTATGAAAATAGTTTAAGTAGTTGTATTGCAGAAGGGACGTGAAAAATCATTCAAAATATCATTGCAAAAGGGACATGAAACATCATTCAAAATATTATTTCAGAAGGGACCTATAAAATCATTCAAATATCATTATAGAAGGGACCTGAAAAAAATCAATATTCATTATAGGGGACCTGAATCAATATTAGATGCAAAAAGAACATGAAACAACATAATCTACATCAAGAGGTTCAAATAATCAGATACAAGAGTCTACATTCCATCAGAATCAATCTTTGAATAATTATCATCATTAAAAAGAGTCAAGTATGGATGAACTAGCAAAGGCCATCATCAACGAGCATTGACATTGAGCTATTATGTGAAAGGAGAAGTATTGTAAGCATAAAAAAATGTTCTTAGAACCTTTAATTTTGAAAAACAATTCTAGAATTGTTAAAAATAATTTAACGTGGATATGCATCATATTACATTTATCATCCTACATCCTACATTTATCATCCTACATTCTACATTTATCATCTTACATCCTACATTTATCCTACCTATATTCCACTAACCTCATCCTACCCTCATTATAATCATATTACATTCATCATAATCCTATTATATCCATTACCCTACCCTACATTCTACATTAAAAATTTCATCATAGTCGTACATTAACTGAAATAAATTTAATACATTAATCCCATATAACCCTACATTATCCTCCAAAATAAACATAATAAATTTTGATAAAAAATTGAGGCTCAAAATTTTTGCCCATAAGGAATTTTTTCTTGCCTACAAAACCACAAAGAGTTAGTGTCATTATAAGAAAATTTTTATTTTGAAATGACCTATCTTATGGTCATTTCAAAAACAAACTAATGATGAGCATATAAAATGACAAAGAAAAATGTATGAAATGCAACATAAGGATCGAAAGGCAAAATATAAGAAATGAAATATACAATATGCAAACATGTGGAAAGGAATGAAAATACATATGTATAATTGCAAATAAAAACAAAAGTGGACATGCAAAGAAATGAAAGAAGCCATGAATGAAGGATGAACATAGCAAAATGTGGGTAATGAAAACAATTACGGTGATAAGACATGCATATAAACCGTCGAAAGAGGAATTTACATGAAGCAGAAGAACCCAGTCAAAATTGTGACACATAGGCAAACACGGGTATACAAGTCAGAGTATGAGCTAGGATTTGTAAAATGAACAAAAAACATTCAAACAAATACACCAAACTCTATGTAATGATATCTTTCACTATCATAGCGCAAACTGAGCTCTGTGTAAGACTCTCTTCCACCATCATAGCAAGAATTAAGCTCAGATGGTGAGAGTAGTGTTGTGCACTCACACACACTCATACAACACCCTTGGGGAAGGAGAAAATAAGCAAGAAAAATGCAAGAACTAAAGAGATTTTTGCGTAAATCATAGAATCCCTAAACAGAGAAGAAGTTGCATAAGAAATAGGTGAGGAGATTAAGAGGCTTATGGAGAAATAAAGAAGGAATACATCGATTTTAATGAGGAGATTGAAGGTCAAGATCTTCTCTGCTCCAAGCTGATCGACCTTCCCAACAAAATCAAAAAAATCTGCAAAGAGAAGAGGTAAGAATCAATTCCATATTTCTATCTGCAATTTAACGGATTTCAAGGGTAGTTAAGCTTGAGAAGCTGGATCGGATGTGTCATTTTATGAGTTAAAATTCAGCTATGGATTTGAAAACCCTGCCACCATTAAAAAAACCTTTCCACCTATGTAATGAATGAATCTTCGGAGATGTTGAAGAGGAGTTCTAATTAAAATGATATTGTTTAAACACAGGAACATGAGTTATTAACTCAGAGACATCTACAATTTTTCTTCCAGATCAGGTATTCGAGCTTGAATCATGAATTCCTTCATGCATAGTTGTCAAATTGTTGCATATGAAAAATGAAGAGTCTCATTTTTCATACACATAGTGAGCAATTTTTTTCATTTTCATACACACAGTGAGCAAATTTGTCTAAACAGAGAAGGAATTTTCGTGAAAAACTTGGAGAAACAGAGATTGAAGCACAAATTTATGGAGCAGTAAAATATTGTTGAGCTGTTTTTATGGTCTTTTACACGGTGATAAATTTTTGTATCAGTCTTGAATAGCAGTGGACTCCTTTTTGCAGCAAAACGGAGGAGATTGAAGAACACTCAAGCAAGGAAATCATTTTAATTTTTTCAAAGAGGTTCAAATATCAGGTAAGTCTATTTTCCATGATAATTATCCATGAATGAAAATTACATGAATAAAATGATAGAGGTGTATATATACATGTACTTTTGTTTATGATGAGGATGTTAAATGTCCAAGGGTTCATTAATTGGTATACAGAGAACATGGCAAACCAAATTGAGCCAAAGGAATTCAAGATAGAGAACTGTGGGAAAGAAACCATAGAGAAATTGTATCAAGCAAGATTGATAGAGTTCCTTCATAAATTTAATGGGCAAAATGACAAGATTACACAAGAATTCATAAATCATTATGAAAAAGACAAGAAATAATGGGTGACCTCTCAATACCACTAAACCATGAATTTCTTTCCCAAGCTATAGATCTTCCCTTAGCAGGAGAAGAATACCACAAAGGTTTACATTTCAAAGAGAAACGTTGGAAATTATTCTTAGAAAAACATAGAAAAGGATCTTTTGACAGAGAAAAATGAATCCCAAGGGACTGGTTAAGTGAGCCATTGTCTGAACTAGTATTGATCATCCAAATATATTTCACATGTTACAAATGGTTTAGTGTAGTCTATATTTACCACATTAGGCTACTTCAACACATGAAAGGAGAATCCAAGATTAATCTACCCTATTTCTTCTCAAGGAGCTTGATCAAAATGATAGAGGGTGTTAAAGATAAAACTGAAGCAAAATAAGCACACATTTATCATCAAGGGCTCGTTAAAATACTTGTAGAACATCAGGTGAGAAGCAAGGGATTTATTTGGAGAGAATTTTTTTTTCAACATCATCTTGAGGGGAAAACTACAGAGGAAAATTTTCAGAAAATGCATTTAACTAGGAGCATTATGAATTCTCCAATGTATCCTAGGACTAGATCCAAGAAACAAGATAGTGTCATGATTTTGAAGGAAATATCCTGTTGGAAATATGATGCAGAGTGTTGTCCTTGATGGCAAACCACCTGATGAAGTTATTCTTGACATGATGGACTTGGTAAATGGACTTGGTAAATGATGTAAATCTGATGTGATATGGTGTCTGTTGGCAATATTATGCTGAGTGTTGTCCTTGATGAACAACCCACTTGATAGAGTGTTGTCCGTGAATGGCAACCCACTTGATGTAGATGATGGCAACCTACTTGATGAAGTTGTGCTTGATAGAATATGTCTTGATAAACTTGTTAAATGATGTAAATCTGATGTATCTACAGAAAGTACAGAAGGTAATGAAGAAAGGAATTCAATATGTGCTAGATCTACGATGAAAAGAGTATGTCTCAAGGAATACGCAGTTTTGTCTAGGAGAAGTCGCGTATGCACGCGGGTAATAACGTGCCAAGTCGTGTATGGGCAAAAGTGCTCATAAAGTGCAAAACCAGGGGTAACCACTGTGGTATTGACCCATTGTATTGGGTAATGATTCGTCTAAATGACCCCGTCCAGGAATACCATCGGAAGTAATGTGGTTTTGGCTCATGGTATTAAAAAAGGGTAAACCTATATAAAGAGAAGAAATTCATTGTGCACATCGTGTGTGTGGGTGCAAGATGTCTGAGCTTGAATGAATACTTCTCACTGAAGTATATCTGAATGGAAAGGGTTATAGTTGAGTGATAGATCGGAATGCATGATGCACCAATGAAGAAAATGATGAAGAAGGGTATCTAGATCTGAAATGTATTTGTATTTGCTAGATCTGTTTCTGGAATGATTAGATCTAAGAAGAGGCGAAAATCTATCTGAAGTAAAGGGTAAAATCTGAGTGATGTATCTGTTCTGAAGAATTGCATTGACCTAAATGTCTAAAGAACTATATGCTAGTTCGCCGCAGAAGAAGCGCGTATATACGCGGCTTCGCTGAAGAGAAAGCACGTATGCGCAATGAAATTAGCTCTGTAATATGTGCAGATGTATACACGGGTTGAAGTGATTGGAAGTGCGTATATACACGGCATCAGTGAAAGGAAAGCACGTATGAAAAGCTTGGGTTTGCTGAAGCCTAAAGTATAAAATGTCTGATCTGTTCTGCTGTGTTATTGCTATCTGTCTGGGTTATCTGAATTGACAAGTGTCTTTTGGTGATGTATGTTTGAGCGTAAAAGTATGGAGTGGGTCCAGTCTGAAAATATGATGAAACGCGGCCTGCAAGTTGTGTCCTAAAGGAAGCTTTTGATCCAGTGTGAAAATTGATGAAACATGGTCCATAGAGGCGCTGAGGGTCGTAGCCTTCAGTCAGGGGGTTGTAGCTCCCTTCCAGGTGAGGCTGGTAAACGAGATCAGGGGGTCGTAGCTCCCTTCCAGGAGAGGCTGGTAAACGAATCAGGGGGAGAGCTCCCTTCCAGGAGAGGCTAGTAAATGAGTGCAGATGGGTGCCTGCGTGCTGGTAGGAGTCTGCACCAGCACATATGTTGTAAAATGTTTTCTCTATAATAAAATATTGAAGGCTGAGAAACTGCAGCGGTGGTTTTCTCCCGACTTGGGTTTCCACCTAAAATCCTGGTGTTCATGTGTGATGCTTATGTGTGATGGTTTATTCTATTCTTACTGCACATGTTTACTATTTATTAAACATCTAATGAATGAATGAAGGAATGATATAAGTGAAGAATTAATGGCATAATTAGATCTTTGTGTATACACAAGTTTTATGAAGGATATCTGCGTATATACGCTAGTTTGGTTCAGCAAAGTAGCGTATGGGTTTTAGAGAGTGAAAAAATAAAAAGATCTGATAAATTCCTAAATATTGATTCACCCCCTCCCCCTCTCAGTATTTTTCCCAACAATTGGAATCAGAGCAGGTCCTTCTGCAGAAGCTTGATCGCTTGAAGGAGATTCGTCGCAATGGGAAGTCAAGAAGGAGTAATGTCTATAAAGCCACCTCTATTCAATGGAAGCAATCTAATATTCTGGAAGGTACGAACAAAAGCATATCTGCAAAGTCTTGGTGCAGATGTATGGGCAATCGTGTAAGAAGGCTATCAATATCCGGCAAGTATTCCTACTGATGCAGCTGAAAGGAAGAAGTATGAAATCAATGCCAAAGCAGTGAATGTATTATTAGGAAGCATGTTTGAACCAGAATTTGCTAAAGTGATGCAGCTAAATTCAGCAAAAGAAATATGGGACAAAATCATTCTGAGCTATGAAGGAGATAAAAAGGTAAAAAGTGCAAAACTCCAAACTCTCATAATTGAATATGAAAATTTAAGGATGCATAGTGATGAAAGTATTGCCAGTTTCTTTATTCATCTAGATGATATTGTAAATCGAATGAGAAATTTGGGTGAAACCATAACTGATACTACTCTGGTGGAAAAAGTCTTAAGATCTTTGACTTTGAAATTTGACTCTAAAGTTTCAGCTATTGAAGAAAGGCAAGATCTGCAAACTCTTACTGTTATTCAATTACATGGTATTCTGACTGCTTTTGAAATGAGACAAGGAGGTCCTTCTCAAATCATAGAAGCTTCTTTTAAGGTATCTGCAAAAGGAAAAGAAAAGGAAGTTGTCAAAGAATCCAGCTATATATCCGAATAAGAAGAAGTGAATTTCGTGAGAAAACTCCAATTAGGTACTGGAAGATTCAAAGGTAAGCTTCCCTTCAAATGTTTTGAGTGTGGAAAAGTTGGTCACTATGCTACTAAATGTCCTTATAGATAAAAACATGGTAAAGGGAAACAATTTGAAACGAGGAAGAGTTATTATGCAAATGAAGATGATGATGAAGTGTCCAGTGAAGATGAAGAAGATTCTAACCATGATCTGAAAGTGCTCATGGCAAAGAAGCAAAAGAAGAAGGCTACTCGAAGCAAGGAGATATCTCAGAAAACATGTATAGCAGAAATCAAAGAAGATGAATCAGATAGTGATTGGGGTCCTTGTAATATTCTTTGTGCAAGAAATGGTGTAGATAGTGAAAATAATGCTGTGGACCTAGAAGAAGTTATCAAAGATCAACAAATATTATTTAATGAGAAAGAATCTGCCTACAATGAAATAAATGGACAGATAGAAACAATGAAGGGACAGATAGAAATACATCAAAGACTGCAGGATGAAGTAACCAATCGAAGTGAAAGCCTAGAAGCTGAAATCATCTCTCTCAAAGAAGATCTGGAAAAATCAAATAAGAAAAATGAAGAACTTGAAGCAGAAATCATCTCCCTCAAAAAGGATCTGGATAAATCAAATAAGAAGAATGCAAGACTTGAAGCAGATATCGAAGCATCAAAGAAGAATAATGAAGAACTCTTACAAACTTTTGAAGAACAAGGAAATGGGTTGAAAGAAGAGATTCTAAATCTGAATGATCAAGTAGAAGATGGAAGAAGGAAAGAAGAAAGCATGACGAAGCAATGTCAAGCCTTGGAAGTTGAGGTAAACATTCTCAAAGGTAAATTAGAAGAAAAGGTTAAACTTTTGAGGTTTCAAGATAGTACTAATATTTTGGACAATATTCTGAGTAATCAAAGGTCTCCTGCTATCAAACTTGGTCTTGGTTTTCATGAAACTGTTAAAGGAGAATCTGGTTCACAAGGAAGTGCTAAAGATTCAAAGAAAGTCAATGCAAAACCTGAAGAGTTGAAAGAAACAAAAGGTCAACCAACAATCATGAATTCTCAAAGGAATTTATTCAAGAACGTTGAATGTTTTAAATGTCATAAATATGGGCATGTTGCAGCAAATTGCAGAAGCAGAACAATTCAGCCACAAACAAACAGATTCTACTCAGAAATGTACTCTGGTGGCTTCAAGGGATATTGTTTTTCATGCAACAAGTATGGTCACAAAGCAGCTGATTGCAATAGGAGGAAGAACAGAGAAACACACTATGATTCTTATGCTTATTTCTCTGGACACATGAGATGTTATTCTTGTAACAAGTACGGACATGTAGAAAAAGAATGCAGGTTGAACAGATCTGAGAAAGTGGATAATTTTCAGCACACAAATAGAAAGTTCAAACAAATCTGGAAAAATATGGAGGACCGGTCAGAAACGTAGGAAATATTGATCCTACTGCAGTCATCAGTTTCTGAAGCTTACTTCTTTTAATGACTGCAGAAATAATGTGAGATACATTATGGGGATGTATCATCATAGGGGGAGCAATGTATGATGACTCTCATGGTTGATTTGATTTCTCTGGTTATTTTTATTTCTGACAGCGCATCTGATGTGGAAAATACAGGTACAGGAAGTACAATTTCAGGGGGAGATGAAGGAATGTAAAAAAAAATTCTATGCTTCACTTTCCATACATGGGTTCGATGAACAAAAGTTGTGTATACACGCGAGTTCCAGCAGACATAGTTGCGTATGAATTTATGATAAGATAATTGGGATGACAACTGAAGATCAGGAGCAAAGGTTCAGGGGAAGCATCAATCTGACTATTAATAACTGTATTATTGACTTAGTATCAGCTTAGTTTCTCAGTTCTAAATAATGATGATATGATACTTGGTTTCTTATGTTGAAGATTATGGATGAGTCCTGTTTGCTTTTTGATGAAGAGTATTCGTTGCTGAGATGAAAGTCTTATAATTCGGATATAAGGACAGTTCATGCAGAGATTGTTGCTGATGACTTGCTGATGAATGTATTCAGGTTGCACAAGTTAAGGAGGAGCACTGGTTCAGGGGGAGCAGCAGGTTGAATACTAATGATTGCATTGTTGGCACTATGACTGCTTATTCTTTGATACTCATGCTCATATGATGATAACTTGGTATATGTTTTATTATGATGAGATTTTGAGCCCTGTTTGCTGAAAAGTATCTTTTGTGCTCACACATGGATGAGTTGGAAGTCATTTGATTCAGAAATAAGAATAGATCATGCAAAGTTTGTCACTATGGTTGAGATCTTTTTTCTACATATGTTACTTCATGTTAAATCTTAAAGATCATGGTGATATTGGACCACATGGATGATTGACACATATTTGGAGATGTTGTTCAGACACAACTACACTGTTCTATCTATCTGTATTCCAAGGAAGCATTCAAATATCTCATAAAGAAGCTGAACACTGTCTGTTCCTCACAAAGGATCAGATCTGGTTAAAATATAGAAGATGGTATTGGATACGCGGATTTCCTGAAACACAGTCGCGTATATACGCGAGTTCATGCACATAAAACCGCGTATGTCTGGTTGCTGACAAATTTCTGTTTGGGGTCAGCTTTATTCAGCACAGCTGCAGTGCTGTTTGGTATCTCTGATACTGTTTGGTATCTCTGGTGGTGTTTCAGTTCTCATAATTCTATTTCTAATGTTTTGATAAAGATGCCTTGATGATTTGTTGATGAAAGTGTTCAGGATGCACAAACTAAGGGGGAGCCTTAGTCATATGAAAAGGATGCATGGATGCACAGATTCAGGGGGAGCATTAGCTTTGCTGAGTATAATGCAGTGTTGGCATTATGATGGTTCTGAAATATGTTCTCTTTCTTGAGGACTTTTTGGTATTGGTTATGAAAAGTCATATTTGTATTTGTATGAAAAGGTCTGGTGGAGACCCATGTTGTAAAATTGTAATATTCAGTCATATAAGGACTTGTCATTTTTGTAAACCCACTTGGTTGGGTAGCTGAGTCAAATTTGTAAACCCACTTGGTTGGGTAGTTGAGTCTCATATGTAAATCCATTTGGATGGATAATTGATGTAAGTATGAGTCTTTGGTGATAGGAAGTTCATAGAGTCATGTACTTCATTGACAAATATGTTTGAAGATTCAGCATGAACTCGGGGGGAGCTTGGCCACTTCAGCACATATCAGATCTGCAGAATGTTTCTTCCACATGAGGAGAAAAGGGGGAGAGTGTTGGTTTTGATCCGCCCTTTGCCCTTGATGTCAAAGGGGGAGAGTAACATGGTGTTTGAATGATGCCAAAAATGGAGAGAGTGACATGGAAAATAGGGAGAATGACATGGTGTCATTGTACTCTTAATGTATCTATCTGTTGTGGTAACCAAACACCATCATGGTTGCCATCAAGTCCAAAGGGGGAGATTGTTGGAAATATGATGCAAAGTGTTGTCCTTGATGGCAACCCACTGAATGAAGATGAAGACATGCGACTGATGACATGTGTTGTCCTTGATGGCAAACCACCTGATGAAGTTATTCTTGACTTGATGGACTTGGTAAATGATGTAAATCTGATGTGATATGATGTCTGTTGGCAATATGATGCTGAGTGTTGTCCTTGATGAACAACCCACTTGATAGAGTGTTGTCCGTGAATGGCAACCCACTTGATGTAGATGATGGCAACCTTCTTGATGAAGTTGTGCTTGATAGAATATGTCTTGATAAACTTGTTAAATGATGTAAATCTGATGTATCTACAGAAAGTACAGAAGGTAATGAAGAAAGGAATTCAATATGTGCTAGATCTATGATGAAAAGAGTATGTCTCAAGGAATACGCGGTTTTGTCTAGGATAAGTCGCGTATGCACGCGGGTAATAACGTGCCAAGTTGCGTATGGGCAAAAGCGCTCATAAAGTGCAAAACCAGGGGTAACCACCATGGTATTGACCCATTGTATTGGGTAATGATTCGTCTAAATGACCCCGTCCAGGAATACCATCGGAAGTAATGTGGTTTTGGCTCATGGTATTAAAAAAGGGTAAACCTATATAAAGAGAAGAAATTCATTGTGCACATCATGTGTGTGGGTGCAAGATGTCTGAGCTTGAATGAATACTTGTCACTGAAGTATATCTGAATGGAAAGGGTTATAGTTGAGTGATAGATCTGAATGCATGATGCACCAATGAAGAAAATGATGAAGAAGGGTATCTAGATCTGAAATGTATTTGTATTTGCTAGATCTGTTTCTGGAATGATTAGATCTAAGAAGAGGCGAACATCTGTCTGAAGTAAAGGGTAAAATCTGAGTGATGTATCTACTCTGAAGAATTGCAATGACCTAAATGTCTGAAGAACTATACGCTAGTTCGCCGCAGAAGAAGTGCGTATATACGCGGCTTCGCTGAAGAGAAAGTGCGTATGCGCAATGAAATTAGCTCTGGAATATGTGCAGATGTATACGTGGGTTGAAGTGATTGGAAGCGCGTATATACGCGGCATCAGTGAAAGGAAAGCGTGTATGAAAAGCTAGGGTTTGCTGAAGCCTAAAGTATAAAATGTCTGATCTGTTCTGCTGTGTTACTGCTATCTGTCTGGGTTATCTGAATTGACAAGTGTCTGTTGGTGATGTATGTTTGAGTGTAAAAGTATGGAGTGGGTCCAGTCTGAAAATACGATGAAACGTGGCCTGCAAGTTGTGTCCTAAAGGAAGCTTTGGATCCAGTGTGAAAATTGATGAAACGTGGTCCATAGAGGTGCTGAGGGTCGTAGCCTTCAGTCAGGGGGTTGTAGCTCCCTTCCAGGTGAGGCTGGTAAACGAGATCGAGGGGTCGTAGCTCCCTTCCAGGAGAGGCTGGTAAACGAGTCAGGGGGTTGGAGCTCCCTTCCAGGAGAGGCTGGTAAACGAGTGCAGGTGGGTGCCTGCGTGCTGGTAGGAGTCTGCACCAGCACATATGCTGTAAGATGTTTTCTCTATAATAAAATATTGAAGGCTGAGCAACTGCAGCGGTGGTTTTCTCCCGACTTGGGTTTCCACCTAAAAATCCCGGTGTTCATGTGTGATGCTTATGTGTGATGGTTTATTCTGTTCTTACTGCACATGTTTACTATTTATTGAACATCTAATGAATGAATGAAGGAATGATATAAGTGAAGAATTAATGGCATAATTAGATCTTTGTGTATACGCGAGTTTTATGAAGGATATCTGCATATATACGCTAGTTTGGTTCAGAAAAGTAGCGTATGGGTTTTATAGAGTGAAAAAATAAAAAGATCTGATAAAGTCCTAAATACTGATTCACACCCCCCCCCCCCCCCCAACTTTCTTAGTATTTTTCCCAACATATCCTTCCTATATGTTCCTAGGAAGCCTAGGACATTAGGGGAATTTTGAGGTGTAAAATGGGCCTCCTAAGAAAAATGTACAACCAAAATAAAATTTATGAGAACCAATAGGATTCAAGATTATGATGTCAACCATGGGGGATGATTCACCATTTTTGGAGTAAAAAGGTAAAAATATTAAAAAATAACAAAATAATAAAACTATTTTTTCAAATAGTATTTTCAACTTATCTCCATAAGGTTTTACTCAATTTCCGAGCGAGATTACTCATTGGATGAAAAATTTAATTCCTCATCCAAGGATTACCCATGTTGCATACTTTTAATGGACCCTACTAAACGAAAAATGAGAAATACATGAAAAAACGTGATTCCAATCACGTTTTTCATGTATTTCTCTTTTTTTGTGTAGAAAATTCCATCAAAATTATGCAGCATGGGTACTCCTTGGATGAGAAATTAAATTTTTCATCCAACGAGTATTCCTGCTTGAAATTTGAGTAAAAGCTTAGGGAGATAAGTTCAAAATATGAGTTGAAAAAGTAGTTTTTTCTTTTTTCCCTCTAAAATTTGATGATGTAATAAAATCTTATTTTATTATTTCCACTATTATTTTATAATTTCCTTAAGTGGCCCATTTTAGACCTCAAAACTCCCCTAATGAAGAAAATACATGAAGAGCCAAGTGAAAAGAAAAAGACCTAGAGGTAGAAATTATTGAACTCCAACAACATAAAACAAAATTAATGAGATATTGCAAAGAGTTGAGAGAGATGCCCAAGAAGAGCCTTTAGAGGAAGATTCCTCATTTGAGCATGCATGGGTAGGAGCCAATTCATCACATTCATTTTCTAAGGAGATTGTAGGAGAAGAAAGAGAGCTGCATCCAGAAGAACACTTCAATAAAATAAAAGAGTTGACAAGGGAGTTGGAGGTCAAAAAGATTTTTAAAAATCACTTGAAGAAAGAAAATATGATTTACAAAGAAAAAAATAAAAATCTAATAAAAGAAAATGAGAAATTGACCAAAAATATTGGTAAGCTTGAAACAAAGAACACTCTCATTTCCAAACAGGCTTATAGCTGGCTCAAAGAGAAGAAGACATGGCAATACAAATATGAGAGACAAAAGTTAAAGGCCACCATATACAAGGAAGGAAGGTATGAGGGAATTGATTGTATTCTTCAGGCTATATAATAAGAGACTACAGGATCAAGGAGAGTGGGCACATCAGCACGCAGAAGATAAAAGAGGAGAAAGCAGCATGAGGACATTCTTAAAGATCAGCAAGGGGGAGATGTTGGCCCTCAATTTTGGTCAATTTTTCTTATTACCAATCCATCTAATTTCCATCATTTTCCACCTTATATCATCCAAATATGCCTTATTTTGACCTTATTATGGATATTTGGGTAAATAAATAATTTTTTTCAATTTTTAGATACTTTTGTAAAAATTGGGTTTTAAGAGTATTTTTGGATAGAATTGAAAATTCCTGTAATAGCTTCACGGAAGCCATATGTGTAGGATTCTTGTGCATGATATGAGAATAGATTTTGAAATATTGGGAACCAGGGATGGAAAATCATCTATTGGTTCGGTCAAACTGAGCTAAAACAGGCCCGATCAACGCTGGTCAAACATGACCTATTTTTCATAAATCCTTAGGAAAAATGGAAGAACTAGTATTTTTTGGATTTTCCATATTTTGTGTAACTAAATGGATGAGTTAGAACTAGATGGATGGGATTAGGATGGATAAGTATGTTATAGAAATTGTAGCTTAGTTTTTTTTATCATTTATTTATATAAACCAAGCTTATGAACCATTCAAGCATGGAGAATTTGTATAATTTCATATTGAAACTCCTAAATATTTTGAGATAATTTGAGGAACAGGTTACACCTTCTATTTTTTGTTCATGCTGTGGATGATTGATTGATTTTTTTGTAGCTGAGAATTTCTTCGAGTATGCAAGGAAAGGGTGGAGGGCCCCGACACCAAGCTAAGTACACTTTTTGCTTAATTTAGCTTAATTCTCATGAACTAGTTTTGCTTCAGATTTATTCAGTCATTTAAATGTGTGAATATTTATTATGTTTGCTGATGATTATTGGTTTAATTCTAATCTGCATATGAAGGGGAAAACAAGATTTTAAGTTAAATTATCCTTCTATATTATAAAAAACAACAACTAAAATTCATCTTCTTTTCCTTGCTTAAGTTATTTTATGAATTTCTAGCTTTTAATGAAATGGTAACAATGATGGAATATAATTGCAAAGAAGGAAAACCCAGACCTCCTAAGTTAGGAGCCCCTTCTCCTACTTTAAAAACATCATAAACTATTTTCAATAATTTATTTCGTTTCTCTTGTAGAAATTAGTATACAATAAGCATGCATACATCCAGATTCTCCTGATCTCACAATATTTAACTTCTTGCAAAATATAGATTCATTCCATTGTTAATATTTTATAGAAAATTAATTACAAACACATGTGAAGCATAAATAAAAACAACTGCACATAAAATAGTTGTTTAACGGGAAATCTTGAAGCTAAAAACCCCAACTATCATATATTATGTATCATGGAGATCATGTAACAATCTCATACAAAGCTTAGTACATCAAGCTCTTAGTACAATCAATCGTCACACACTAACATAGAAGAAAAATGCAAATCCATGCACCGATCTCTGCCCTCCTCCTAGCCTGCATCCATTGCACAATCCCTACTGAAGAATAGCTCTGAATGAATTTGAATTTCCCTTGCCTTGACTGCGCAATCCTCATCGGCAACTCCAATGTGTGTGTGGTGCAATAAATGCATCACTATAGTCACAACAAATAGTCCATCTTGCCTTTTCACCTATCTCTCTACTGGGTCTCCATTGGAACTGACATGCACTGTAGTTAACTATTGTATTGTTCAATTGATTAATGAGTTATTATTTATGAATTAATTAACTAATTAATTCACTCCACTCTCAGTAGTGTATCATTCAGTTAGACTAGATACAGCTAGCTCAACTGAGTCTAATTGAGTTAAAATTAATATAGCTCCATGAACTACTCTTCCAACTCTGTCATAACTTTTCCACTTTATTTCTAACTGAGTCCTCTATGCATGAACCACCAGTAAACCTTAGGAATTGCGTAATTCCTTCAGCCCACTAATTTTCCAAATTTGTGCACTGAAATTAAGTGCTCTAAGAGAATAATTTGTTGTTTATTGTCGGATTATTATTAAGAGCTAATAATAATCGACACTTTTATTTTTAGATCGACGATCTATAAATAGACTTCGCCCAATATTCCAAAAATATAATTTCATCTATTTTTCCAACTTGATCAACCATCCAAAAATAGCATCCTACAACTTCTGAAATATGATCACCATGTCTAAAAATAGAGATAGTCTAAAAATAGACTTGCACCAAAAATAGCCTGTGGGCCCACTTAGTGAAGGTGACTCTTTTCACTAAGCTCATAATCTTGTTGAATCTCAACACTCCCTCTCAACAAGATAGGGATTATCCTTCACCCCGATCCTGCCTCTATGGTATTCAAATTTTCTCTTGGTAAGCGCCTTCATCAGAATATCTGCATCCTAATCCTCTGTAGGAATGTACTGAAGCAACATGATCTTCCACAGCACAAAATATTTGATATTATGATACTGGATATCAATATGTTTAGATCTATCATGAAACACAAGATTAACTGAGAGTTTAATGCAACTCTGATTATCACAATGTATCACTGTAGGATCTAAATGTGAACCGAAAAAACCAACCAGGATCTTCCTCATCCAGATAGCCTCACATGTAGCTTGACTTGCTGCCATGTATTCTGCTTCCGCTGAACTGAGTGCCACAGATCTTTGTTTCCTGTTGTATCAAGAAACTTACATAGATCCGATACTGAAAATCCCTCCTGATGTGCTCTTTCTATCTATTGGGCTTCCTGCCCAATCTGCATCCATGAAACCATGCAACTTCACCTCATCCATCTGTCTATAACATAAACCATACTCAGATGTTCCCCTAAGACACCTCAGGACATTCTTTCCTGCCTTCCAAAAGAGCTTGGTAGGCTTAACCATCGCTTGTGAAAGTTGGTTCACTGCATAGCATATGTCTTGTCTTGTATTGACTAAATACATGAGCGAACGCACCAACTGTCAATAAACAGTGGCATCCACTACCTCTACCAATGTAGCATCCTCTTTCCTCCAATTTCCTGGAAGAGGAGTCTCGATAGGCTTGCATCCTTGCATGTGAAACTTCTCCAGTACCTCCTAGCCATACTTGCCTTGAGACACAAACAGTTCACCTTCCCACTTCCATATTTCCAATCCAAAGAAATAATGAAGGAGGCCCAGATCCTTCATCTCAAACTCCTTTGCAAGATCTACCTTGCATGAGTATATCAACTGCTCATCACCCGTTAGTATTAAATCATCAACATAAAGAACAATGATTAAAAGCTTACCCTCCACCACAATTTGGTACAGGTTTGCATCTGCCTCACTCTTCGTGAAGCCAAGTCTAGTGAAATAGTTGTCGATCCAAGTGTACCAAGCACGTGGTGCTTGCTTCAACCCATACATTGCTCTTTTGAGCTTGCACACATCCGACTCACTGCTATAGATCTCAAATCCTTCAGACTGCTCAATGTACACCTCTTCCTCAATGATCCCATTAAGGAACGCAGTCTTCACATCCATCTGATGAATGTGCCAACCCATTTGCACTGAGAGATAAATGATGGTCCTTACAGAATAATACCATGCAACAGGTGCAAAGGTTTCTTCATAATCAATCCCCTCAATATGTGAGAAGCCCCAGGAAAAAAAACTTGCCTTATACTTTTCGACACTCCAATCAGTAGCTTGCTTTATCTTGTAGATCCATCTTAATCCTACAAATGATTTTCTCACTGGCCTTGGAACAATCTCCCAAGCATTGTTTCTGAAAATGGATTCATACTCCTCCACCATGGAATCTACCCATGTGGGCTCCTGCACTGCTTCTTCAAAAGAAGATGGCTCTGTCACGATACACTTGCTCATAAGAGCCATGTATCCAGTAAATCGGTCAGGTAACTGTCTCTTTCTGCACTGTGATGTAGGGACTCCTACATTCTGTGCTGCATCAGCCTTTGTAGTACGCTTTCTGCCTTGTCTGATGTTTGGTTCTGCATGAGTGGACTCCTCCACTCCATGAATCTCCTCCTGTGGTTGATCCACATCCGGAGGTTCATCTTTCAGAACAAGCAGTTCCTTCACTGCATGCAAGTCTAGCTCCCTCTCAAGCATAGCTCGTGCATCACCCATGATCATTCTATTCTTCCTCTCTGCGACCCCATTCTACTATGGGTTATGAGGTGCTATGATTTCTCTTAGAATTTGTTATTTTATACAGAGGTCTTTGAATTCGTCCAAGATGTATTCACCACCATTATCGCTCCGTAGAGCTTTCACTTGCTTCCCTGACTCCTTCTCCACCAATGCTTTGAACTCATAGAACTTTGAGAACGTTTCACTCTTATTTTGCATGAAGAAGATCCAGCATCTACGAGAATAGTCATAAAAAAATATAACATAATACATGTGTTTTGTTGTTGAAGCAACTGAGAAAGGTCTAGACACATCTGTGTGAATTCTCTCCAAGATCACTGAACCACAGTTCTCCTTCTCATGAAAGGTGGTCTTCATAAACTTACCCATAGAAAATCCCTTGCACTGATATGACCGCGCAATAGTACCCTTGGGAAGTCCAGTAGAAATCTACTGCAAAATCTTCAAAGTGCCATGGTGAAGATGGCCCAATCTCCTGTGCCATAATTCGCCCTCATCCCGGCTCACCACTTCTTCTACTTTGCCCACCATTGCAGCGTAGCCATCTACCTCCAAATTGTAGAGATTCTTAATTTGAACCCCTATCTTCTTGGTTTGACCCGTTGTTTTATGTCGAAGGAAGGTTTTTCCCTCACTGAAAACAACATCATAACCTTTGTCTTCCAACATGGTGACTGAGACCAAGTTCTTCTTCAGACCTGGAACATGCATAACATCCTTCAACAAGAATGGATTACCGGACTCCCTCTCAAAGATAATGGTCCCAATGCTGGTCACACTGTATCGACCATCATCGCCCATCTCTATATGCATCTGTAGGTCCTTCTCCTCCAAGTCACTAAACAACTCTTTGTCTCCCGTCATATGAAAATATGCACCACTATCAAGATACCACGTTGATCCCATATAGCTTGAAACCAAGCATGCGATCAAAGAGAAATCAAGTTCAAATTGCGAGGCTAAGGCCTCTCCAGCTGCAGCTTCAACGACCTTCTTGTTCTTCTTCTTCTGTGGGCAGTTAGTGGCGAAATGCCTATGTTCGTGACAGTGAAAACACTTCACTTTGGACAAATCCTGCTTCTTTCCTTTAGCATCAGATTTTGAAGGAAATTTCTTCCCCTTCACTTTCCTTGCTTTGGAAGCCAAAGTGCAATTCTTTTCATATTCATTCTTTGATGAATAGCCATCCCTGGTACCCTGCCTTATCTCCTCCTGCACAAGATCCGACCAAAGTCACTCCCATCCTGGTAGTTTCTCCCATCCATTGAGAGAGTCTTTGTAGTTATGCCAACTCTTTGGAAGCCCAAGGAGAGCCAAGCTCACCAAGTCTTCTTCATCAACAGTAACCCCCACACTTCCCAGTTCATCCTTGCAATGGACAAACTTCATGAGGTATTTTGGAATATTGTCGCCCTTCTCCATTTTCATTTTTCTGAGCTTGTATTTAAGCGCCAACTTCCTCTGGTCGCTTCTGCTTTGGAAAAAATCTATCAAAGCCTTCCACATTAAGAATGGAGTTGTTTTCCCATGAATGCTAGACACAATATGGTCCTTCACACCTTCCAACAAAATTCTTCTTGTCTTTGCTATCTTCTTTTGCCATGCGTCAAGTAATGTAGCATCGCTAGATCCCGGTTTAGGAACATCACTATCGATGAATTCCTTCAGTCCATTATCCTCCAGCACCACCTCCATCCTATCCTTCCAGGTTATGTAATTCGAGCTCCCATCAAGGAAATACTCCAATCGAAACCCATTGAAAGACATTTCAATGTATACTCAACTTCTGCACCAAGAATATTTTGTAGCAAATTTGAATTGTCCACCAGCACAAACTCAACAATTATTCACAATTGCAATCTTCAAGATTTAACATTTCTCTAATACCATGTAGAAATTAGTATACAATAACCATGAATACATCCAGATTCCCCTAATCTCACAATATTTAACTTCCTGCAAAATACAGAATCATTCCACTGTTAATCTTTTGTGGAAAATCAATTGCAAACACATGTAAAGCATAAATAAAAACAATCGCACATAACACAGTTGTTTAACAGGAAAGCTTGAAGCTGAAAACCCAAAATATCATATATTACGTATCATGGAGATCATGTAACAATCTCATACAAATATTAGTACATCAAGCTCTCAGTACAATCAATCATCACACACTAACATAGAAAAAATTTGCAAATCCATGCACTGATCTCTGCCCTCCTACTAGCCTGCCTCCACTGCATAATCCCTGCTAAAGAATAGCTCTGAATGAATTCGAATTACCCTTGCCTTGACTGTGCAATCCTCATTGGAAACTCCAATGTGTGTGTGGTGAAATCAATACATCACTATAGTCACAACAGATAGTCCATCTTGCCCTTTCACCTATCTCTCCACTGGGTCTCCACTGGAACTGACATGCACTGTAGTTAACTTTGTATTGTTTAGTTGATTAATGAGTTATTATTTATGAATTAATTAATTAATTAATTAATTCACTCCACTCTCACTAGTGTATCATTCAGTTAGACTAGATACAACTAGCTCAACTGAGTCCAACTGAGTCTAACTGAGTTAAACTAAATACAACTCCATGAACTACTCTTCCAACTCTGTCATAACTTTGCCACTTCAGTTCTAACTGAGTCCTCCATGCATGAACCACCAGTAAACCCTAGGAATTGCGTAATTCCTTCAACCCACTGATTTTCCAAATCTGTGCACTGAAATTAAGTGCTCCAAGAGAATAAGTTGTTGTTTATTGTCGAATTATTATTAAGAGCTAATAATAATCGACACTTCTATTTTTAGATCGATGATCTATAAATAGACTTTACCCAATATTCTAAAAATAGAATTTCATCTATTTTTCCAACTTGATCAACCATCCACAAATAGCATCCTACAACTTCTGAAATATGATCACCATGTCTAAAAATAGACATAGTCTAAAAATAGACTTGCAACACTGTTACCGATGAAATAGGTAATCGCACTGTTACCTACTTTTTTTTGGTAGCATAAAAAGCACCCAATTTTGAAAAGTAGTGATGTAGAATCATCTTTTTTTTTTTTGGAGCACATTTTTGACACTCTAATATTTTTATTTATGAAGTATGAATATTTGTTTTAAAATGTTAGTGATTTTCATGCTAATTTTGAAACGTATTGAAGCAGCATCAACTTTTTTTTTTAGAGAGGTGATTTTCATGTTAATTTTGAAATGTATTGATGCAACATCAACCTTTTCTTTTTAGAGTGGTGATTTTCATGCTGGTAATAAAACACAAAACTTAGATAAAAAAATATATATAAAAACAATAAAAAAAACCAATAAAAATGTTTAAAAAAAAAACAAAATTAACTCGTAAAAATAAAAAATTTAAACAAAAATAAATTAAAAAAAAAAAAACAAAACAAAAATATTCAAAAATTATATCAAAAGAAATGACAAAATTTGAAAAAAAGACACATAATTTAAAGATAAAAAACAAATATTAACCAAACAAAATTTAAAAAAAAACATCAAAAACATTTTTTTCTAAGTTATTAAAAAAAACCATATAATTAAAAAAAATATTTAAATAGAAAACTTAAAAATAATTCAAATTACAAAATTAAAATTTAGATAAAAAAAATAAAATACCAAAAAGAAAAATTTAAATTTAAAAATTTAAATTAAAAAAAATTATAATTAGAAGAAAAAAATACAAATTTTAAAATTAACAAAAAAAAAAAAATTAAAAAAAAAAAAAAATTTAAAATTGAAAAAGAAAATTAAAATTAAAAAAACTATCATTAAAAAACAAAAAAATGAAAAAAACCACGTGCAAATAATTAGAAAACAAATATCCATAAATTTACTGTTTATTTTCTAAATGAAACAATCTATAAATTTAAAAAATGAAAAACTAAATAAACTAAAAGATTAAAAAACAAAAAAAAAAAAATTAAAATTTAATAAATTTAATAGATAAATTTTAAATTTTAAAAAATAATTAATCTAAAATATTAAATTTAAAATAAAATAAAAAAACAGAAAAAAATAAAACAAATTAAATTTAAAATAAAAAATTTGAATTTAAAAAAAAAAAAAATTGAATTTAAAAAAAAAAAAAAATCAAATTAAAAAAAAATATATTAAAAATAAAAAAAAATAAAGAAAAATAAAAATAAAAAAAATTTGATCGTGGTGGTGTCGTCAATTGGCCTCCCACCCAGGTGGCGGCGGAGGCCGGCCAGTGCAGCCCCCCGCCCACCCAGTGGCTAGCCTCCGCCGCCACCTGGGCAGGAGGCTGATTCTGGGAATCGCCCTCCTGTGGCGGAAGGCTGATTCCGGGAATCACCCTCCCACCATGGGAGGAAATTGTATGGGAATCGCCTCCCGCTACGGGAGGCCGATTCCGAGAATCGCCCTCCCACCATGGGAGGCCGATTCCGAGAATCGCCCTCCCACCATGGGAGGTCGATTCTGGGAATCGTCCTCCCGCCGCGGGAGGCCGATTCCAGGAATCGCCCTCCCGTGGCGGCATGCCGATTCCCAGAATCGGCCTCCCGTAGCGGGAGGGCGATTCTGCCCTCCCGTGGCGGCAGGCCGATTCCCAGAATCGGCCTCCTGCAGCGGGAGGGCGATTCTCGGAATCGGCCTCAAGGCGATTCTTGGAATCGGCCTCCCGCCCAGCAGCCAGCCTCCGCCGCGACCTGGTCGGGAGGTTGATTGGCAGCGCCACCACGATAAAAGAATTCTTTTTTTTTTTTTTTATATTTTTTTTTAATTTGATTTTTTTTTTTTTCAATTCAAAAATTCAAAATTATTTTTTTTTAATTTAATTTTTATATTTGAAATTTATTTATTTATTTATTAATATTTTATTCATTTTTTTTTGTTTCTAATTTTTTTTTCTAAATTTTGTTAATAATTTTTATTAAATTTTGTATTTTTTTATTTAATTGATTTTTTTATTCAATTTTTTCATTTTTTTTTATTATTAAATTTTATGTTTAGTTTTTTCATTTAATTTTTAAAAATTTAGTAAATTTTGTATTTTTTTTTAAATTTATTTGAATTTAATACTTTTTATTTATTTATTTATTTTTTATTATTTTTTTAATTACATAATTTTTTTTATATTTTTTTTATTTCAATTAAAATTGTGTATTTAAAATTAGAATTTTTTTTTTAATTAAACTTAATATTTTTAATAAATCGTTGGTTGAGTCAGATAGGAAGAAAATGACTCGCGCTCTGCTAGGGTTTTCGTTCTTTTCGATCTGCAGAAACCCTAGTCCTTGCTGCAACTCTGCCCTCACTGACGGCGCCCCTTTCTGATCGCTCTATTGTACTGCACACAGCAATGGAGACGGGAACGGGGGGAGGCGGTCAGCCTCCCCCTACCACGGATCACAAAATGACAAAAGACTCTGACCTCAACATGACAGATTCGGCCAACGCGCAGAAGAAGGAAGGCACTCAGAAAACGAACCCTGAACCACAAAAGGAAGCGCCGCAGGTTACCTCTTCGACCTGCAAGCCAATAGCTCCGGACAGACCCAAAATCGATCTACCCAGTCATCGAATCAACGCTAGGATTCAGTACATGAGAGATCATGCTCTCATTGGAAAATTTATGGGGCTATGGCCGACTGAAAAAGCTTTACAAGGCTGGATCGCGTCCAAATGGAAGCCAAAAGGACATGTCAGTCTGCAACTAGGTCCAAAGGGCTTCTTCACAGCTGACTTCAACTGCCTTGAGGACAGGAATAGGGCTATGGATGGCGGCCCCTATTTCTTTAACTCGGCAGGCTTATACTTGCGAAACTAGGTGGAAAGGTTCAATCCCGACCAAGAAAACTTCAACTGGGCTCCAGTCTGGATCCGGCTCTACTCTTTGCCTCTCGAATATTGGGATGAGGAATCTCTGCAAGCGATTGGTAGCGGACTTGGCGAGTTCATCAAAATAGCTGAAGAAACGAAGCTAAGAAGGTACACCTCCTACGCGCGAATCTGCGTCCAAATGCAGCTGGACAGAGCCCTCCCAGATGCGGTAAGCTTGTTTCATGATGATTATGAATGGATCCAACCTTTGTACTATGAACATGTCCCGTTTCGTTGTAGAAGATGTCATGCACATGGACATCTCTTCCGAGATTGCCCTCTTGTTGCCCAAAACAAGACTCAAAGTGCTGGAGACAAAGAAGATGCAGAGGGGTTCACCAAGGTCCCTTCCAGAAGAAGAAATAGCAAGAAAACTCCTCAGCCCAGCTCTAAACCTAGTCCCTCTTCGTCAACCCCTTCCACCAGCAACAGCTTTGCAGCCTTAGCCAGTACAGAGCCCCTGCTTGATGAAACCACAGCCACCCCTGAATCCACAGCTCCTTTAAACCCTCCCCCCCCCCAGAACAAATCCTCGACCCCCGGACCTTCTCAAGCTTCTCAGCATTCGGACGACCCTTCAAATCCTGACCCCCTCTCGAAATCGAAGCAGGTGTCTTGGAACCCCATCGTAATGGATCTAGATGGGAACTCTCCTAACCCTATTTCGGGTAGCAAGGAGCCTCAGGAAAGCCTGCAATCCACCCTAATGGAGGAAGACTCTGAAGGACTCGATCTGGGAGATTTGGATCTCATAGGCTTGGAGGATGCTTGTAAAAAGAAAGAGTTTGACAAGATCCTACCTCACCAGATCGAAACGTTGGAGGTTGTACTCTCCAAAGCTCATCAGCACAAAAAACTGGGGATTCAACCAGGCAGTCATTAGGATAGCTTGAAAGTCCTGAAGGAAAGTAAAAAGCAAGGCAGAAAGCCAGACTGGTAGCGAACCATGCAGATCAGGGAAATGTTGGTTGATTCAGGGAGATATCCCAAGTTGACCAGATTCTTCAAACCTCTTGAAAATTAGTTAGCCATGAAATTGATATCATGGAACGTAAGAGGGCTTAACGGTCCAGGAAAATACAGGATGATCAAATCCATGATACAAAAAGAAAAACCACAAATTCTCTTCCTTCAAGAGACGAAATGCAACAGTAATCTGCTTGGTGCCATCTTATCTAAAGCCTGGCCTAGCAGCAGTTCAGTAGCAGTCGACGCCTCAGGCTTCTCCGGACGCCTAGCAATAGCATGGGGCACCAGTTCCATGCGGCTTTCAGATTTTCATGCGGCTCACAATTTCATACAAGCCACCTTCCATCCCATCGGCACCAATATTCATGGACACTTGACTAATGTCTATTTCCCTCAAGATCAGAGCAGTAAGACCGCGCTCTTAGATACTATAACGCATCTCAATTCTCACAGACGCCATCCTCTTTGGATGATTGGGGGCGACTTCAACATGATCGTGAGAATGGAAGAACGAACTGGAGGGCGATCCAGACTGGAGTTGGATAGCAATCATTTCAAACGCTTCATCAATACCAATTGGCTCATTGACATGCCCTTCTCCAATGGTATCTTTACCTGGAACAACAGAAGATTAGGAGGTCACCAAATCGCCTCAAAATTGGATCGTTTTCTACTTTCTGACAATGCGATTCACATGGGAGGAGACATTACAAGTTCAATATTGCCCTATGCAGGATCGGATCACTGGCCTATCCTACTCCAATGGCAGAATATAGGGACACATTTAAAGAGGCCATTCCGGTTTGAAGCCTTTTGGTTGACTCATCCCTCCTTTAAAGAAATGGTACAGACAGCCTGGAGAAACTTTCAGCCGCCAAGGGGTTCCAAAATGTACCAATTTCAGCAAAAGCTCAAATACTTAAAAGGCCAAATCAAACATTGGAATCAAACTGTCTTTGGCAATATTTTCGAGGAAAAGAAGATCCTCAAGCAAAGTATGCATGCACTGCAACAGGACATCATTACTAAAGGCAGGACAGAAATGCTTGCAGAGAAGAAACGGGCTCTTCAAAAACAGCTGGAAGAGAGATACAAACAGGAAGAAATACTCTGGAGGCAGAAATCCAGAGTTCGTTGGCTACAAGAGGGCGAAAGAAATACCAAGTTCTTCCACGCCTCCACCATGCAGCGCAGGATGCAGAACCGAATCAGTCATATTCTCAATCCGCAGGGGGAAAGGAAGGAAATTCATGAAGAAATGCAACAGGAGTTGGTCGACTATTTCAAAGGCATTCAGCAAGAGCCTCAAACAAATCGACAACAAGATATTCACCAAGTAACGCAGCTCATTCCTAAGCTGATCACTGTTGAGCACAACAAAATGCTTCTCAGACCTGTCTCCCCTCAAGAAGTGGATGAAGCTGTGGCGCAGTTTAAAGATGGGAAAGCTCTAGGTCCTGATGGCTTTACCTCTAACTTCTTCCACCAATTCTGGGATCTTATAAAAACTGAAGTTTGGCAACTTGTTGAGGAGTCCAAGACAATGCATTGGCTTCTTCCCTCACTCAATGCCACCTTCATTGCGTTGGTACCCAAAGAGGATCAGCCCAGCAAACCGGACAAGTTCAGACCTATAGCCCTTTGTAATGTCATATACAAAATTATCTCCAAAGTTATCGCCAATCGTCTCAAGCCTCTCCTTCCTCTGCTTATCTCACCGGAGCAGACCGGCTATGTAGAAGGGCGCCAAATTCTGGATGGCATCATCTTAACTCACGAAATCATGCACTCTCTGAAGACTTGTAAAAAACCAGGTATGCTTCTCAAGCTTGATCTATCCAAGGCTTTTGACAAGTTGAATTGGAATTACATTCATCATACTTTAAATGCCTTTGGTTTTGATCAAATGTGGACCAGATGGGTTATGAGCCTCATCACCTCATCCTCCTTCTCTATTCTTGTCAATGGTGTTCCTTCCCCTCCTTTCCATCCTTCGCGAGGCATTAGGCAAGGGGATCCTCTCTCCCCTTTTCTCTTCATGCTCATGACCGAAGGTCTTAGCCGCTTAATCCATAAGGCTGTCCATTCCCAGCACTTGCGTGGTATCTCTCTTCATGGTGCCCCTGTCACCACCCATCAGCAATTCGTGGATGACAACATGCTCTTTGGCCATCCTTCAGTGCAGGAAGCTCGCTCCTTCAAAGCCATTCTTCGTCTCTTTTCCGCTGCTTCTGGTCTGACCATCAATGATACCAAGTCCCAGATTTTTTTCTTCAACACTCCCCCTCTCACCCAAGCCAACATTGCTCGCATCCTCGGCTTTTCTATCGCTTCTCTTCCAGACAAATACCTCGGTGCTCCCCTGGTGGACTCCTCTATCCGGAATTCCTCCTGGAACAAGCTCCTTGATAAACTGGAGAATAGGCTTTCTTCTTGGACTTTCAGGGCTCTGAATCTGGCCAGCAGACTTGTTCTTATCAAATCTGTGCTACAGTCAATGCCGATGTATCTTTTCTCTGTTCTAGCGGCGCCCAAGTGGGTCCTTAAACAAATAAAATCCTTGCAACACAACTTCCTTTGGGGCTCCTCTGGCAGAAATAGAAAATGGGCCTTAGTCAGTTGAGATACGGTATGCTCACCAAAAGACGCAGGGGGTCTAAATCTACGCGATCCCCAACATAGCAACGAAGTGATGGCTGCTCGCATCTGGTGGAACTGGACGTCCAAACCTTACACACCTTGGGCTAAATGGTGGAACGCTAAATATGCTAACAATAGACCCTCGGCTGAGCTAATCAGATTCACTCCGCAGCAATAGGGCTCTCTCATATGGAACTCAGCCAAACAGCATTATCTTCTCATACAACAACACAGCTTTTGGGAAATACGTAATGGTGTTTCAGCAATATTTTGGCAGGATTCGTGGCAGCAAAATCCTACCCTTATTGAGGCTTTCCCTAGCATCAATATGGATGACAACAACAATGTTCAAGATGTCCGGGTCTATCATCAATGGCAAGACACCAATAGTAACGGATTTAGACAGTGGAAGCCCCCTCAACTTATTGCGCCTCAAGCCAGCGGCCCAGATTTGGAAGCTCTCAATTCTAAACTTCGCAAAAGACATATCAGAAGCTCGGATGAACCTGACATCCTAAGATGGGGCAATACCACCAAAGGCATGTTCTCCACAAAAGAAGCCTACACCATTTTGCATCCTAAGCCCCTCCCTTGTGATCCTCTCTGGGATACCATTTGGAACAATTTCACCTGGCCTAAGGTATCCACTTTTCTTTGGCTTCTCAGCCACAAACGTATTCTCACCTGGGATAATATTATTAAACGAGGTTTCTCTGGTCCCTCCCAATGCCCCAACTGCCTTCAGTCAGAGGAAACCATCCAGCGTCTTTTATTGCTCTGCCCCTTAGCCAACACCTTCTGGGAGAAATGCAGTTTCAGGTGTCAGAAGGACAAACCCTTGGGAGATATCACCAACATCCTCCGCAGATGGCCTTCCCGCCCCTTCCTTTCTCCCCTCCTCAATGCTCTGTGGTCGCTTATTCCCGGTCTTGTATTATGGTCCTTATGGAAAGAAAGAAATAAACGGATCTTCAAAAAATCATGCATCCAATCTGGATCATTTATGGACCTCCTTCTGCAGCAATATTCAGGAATCTCTAGCTATCCGTTCATGGAATCAAGAGGACTATCCTAACAACCCCAAGGAAATCTCCATTTGGCAGAACTGGAATATCCGCATTGCTTTCACCCCTACACCTAATGTCCATCCTCTCCCTTCTCCCTCCCCTTGCTGGACCCCCCCCCCTGAAGGTGTTTTCAAGCTAAATTTCGATAGAGCCTCCAAGGGGAACCCTGGACCTGCGGGCTTTGGAGGCATCATTCAAAATTACAAAGGAGAAACTCAGATCATCTTTTATGGCGCTATTGGGTGGGACTCTAATAACTCGGCTGAATTAGAGGGACTGTGGCAAGGTCTCTGTCTGATTCATCTCCACAATTTCTTCCCCATTATCATTGAAGGAGATTCCCAAATTTTGATCAATATTGCCAAGAGGCTCCTCTGGGGCACCACTCCGGAAAAAGTGGCCCACAGTTGGCGTCTGGAGGCTAGAATCAAGCGTCTTAGTGATTGGTTAATGCAGCACAGAGCTGTCTCTTTCAACCACACCAAGAGGGAAAACAACAAAATCGCTGATCTTTTGGCTAATTTTGGAACTGAGAGTATTAGCACCCTCACCCAGGGTCCTTTACACAGCATTCCTGATGCAGCGCTGCTACAGCAATGTATCGCTCAGGTGCACAACGATAGCACCACGCCGGATGCGGCTGATTAAAAGCCATCAGGGAACGTGGCACTCAGTCCACTTCCCGATGGACCTCGCCGGTGCAGCCCATGTGGCTCCCGGTACTGCCATTAACTACTGTATTAATTCCTCACTCGGTGCGAATTCTTATTATCTTGGACGGCTCACTCGTCTCCTGGACATGGCGATTGTGTTTGGCATGGATAGTTTCCGCAGCGATTTGAATGGTAGAGTGGGCGGCCTCTGCTCTCCTCCGCCTCTGAATGTAAATTGTTCGCCTGCAAGCATTGAAGCATCCCTTAAAACCAATACAGGAAAGCGCTGCTGGATCGTGGCTTGTTTCGAACCGGCTCCAAATTGTCATTTCTCTCACAGTCCTTGGTGTAATCGGCGAGTTTGGTACTCTGCCTCCACTGCTCAGTCAGGTAATTCTGCTACCTCCTCTACTGTTTTGCTTCGTGGTCACAGTAGCTTCGCTCCGGCTTCTTCTGTTCAGGCAGGTGGTGTCCAGAATTCTCTTTCTCCCTCTGCCTGCTTGGGAAATCTTGTTGAGCCAGGTTCTGATTTGAACATCATGCCCCGCCTTCGCGAGCGCATGAGAGCACGAAGGGGCTCCACTCGTGGTCGGCTTTCTCATCAATGTGTGTCTCCCTCTCCCGTTTCTACGTCTGAGATCGCCTCTATCATTTCTCCCGATACCATCTCTGCCCCGCCAGCTCCCCATGTCCCTCCCGCCGGTGTTAGCTCTCTTCGGCCCTCCATTCGTCAAACTTCTCAACGCACTAAGCTGAGGTTTGACTGCACGTCTTGTGATGCCACTCTTACCACGTTTATTACTGTGACTTTGCGGGAAGAAGTCCCTAATTTCGCTCCACCTAGCTCCTCGACTATGCCAGCTCCCTCCTTCAGCAACAACTCCCCTCGTGATAGCCCTGGCCTCTTTGCTCCTCAGCACGGGCCCTCCATGGAGACAGAGTGCGCGGGTGGTGAAAATGTTCCAGGTGACAATCAGGAGAACAACAGCGAGATGTTCACCTGCAAAATTGTGGAAGAAAACCCCTCTCCTACTCATGGATCATAGTTGCTTTAGCTTCTAGGTTTATTTCAGTTCTAGTAGAAACTATATGCATCTTAGCTATATTGCTTTGCTGTACAGGCAGTTTACTTATTTTAGCTACAGTTTCATTTTGTTTTTTGTAAATCTAAAGCCAGTTTCCCTCTCATGGGCGGCTCAGACATTATGGGCTAATGGACTGGTTTCCCATTCTGGGCAGTCCCGATTATGCTTGTCTTGCTTGACTATCAAGCACAGCGTTCAGGCTTCCCTAGCTGACGCTGGTGCAGTTTTGTACTAGTACTCTTATACATAATAGAATTTAGACATACTTAGAAAAAAAAAAAAACTTAATATTTTTAAATTAATTTGTTTTTTATTTAATATATTTTTATTTTATTTATTTTTTTCAATTTTTCAATTTTAATTGATTTTTAAAGTTTTTTAACTTTTTACTTTAACAATGTTTTGTTTTTTTTTTTCTTTATATTTAAAATTTATTTGTTTATTCATTTATTTATTAAAATTTAATATTTTATTTTTTTTAATTTAATTTGTTATTTTAATATTAACATTTTTTTTTAAATTTAATAAAATCTAATATATATATATTTTTAATTTAAGTTCATATATATATATATATATATATATATATATATATATATATATATATAATTTAAATTTAATTTATTTTTTAATATATATTTTTTTAAATTTAATATTTTTATTGTATTTTATCTTTATTTTTTATTTTTAATTAATTTTTCATTTTTTTACTTTTAACTTCAATAATGGTTTTTTTTTTTTTTAAATTTTAAATTTATTAAAATTTAATATATTTCTTTAAATTTAATTTTTTTATTTTAAAATATAAATTATTTTTTTAATTTAATAAACATTTTCTTTTTCTTTTTTAAATTTAATTTCTATATTTTATTTTTTATAATTTCTTTCTTTTTTTAACCTTTTTTTTTAAATTTAATATTTTTTTTTTATTTCTGAAATTTTAATCTTTAAATATTTTTTTTTAATTTTTAATTTTTTTTTTTCTTAAATTTTAGGTTTTTTTAATGTTTGAATTAACATTTTTATTTTGTTTTCATTTTTATTTTTTTATTGCTATATATTTTTAAATTTTAAACTTTAAAATGTTTTTATTTTTAAAATTTTTTTTTTTCTTAAATTTTAGGTTTTTTTTTAATGTTTGAATTTTAAAAATTAAAAAATGTTATTTCTATTTTTAAAAATGTCAAAAATATGACACAATTTTTTTTTTTGTTATTCCAGCATCAACTGGTTTTGTTTTGAGGGTGCTTTTTCAATCCTTTTTTCAAGAAACAATTTTGTTTTTAGCATAATTTTATAGAATGTTGAAATTTGACCTTCAAAAAAAACCAAGTGCATTCTGGAATACATTTTTTTTGTTTTTGGGGTGTTTTTTCATGTTTTTTGAGTCTTTTTGGGCTAGAGTTCCCGTTTTGAGGTCAGGTTACCTATTTCATCAGTAACAATGTTTTGCACCAAAAATAGCCTGCGGGCGCACTTAGTGAAGGTGACTCTTTTCACTAAGCTCATCATCTTGTTGAATCTCAACATCTCTTCATGAAAGTAGTACTGTGGGGAAGGACAGTTAGGATCTCCTAAGTTAGGAGCCTCTTCCCTCACTTATTAAATATTGAATCATAAATTACTTAGTTATATTTTGTATTTGTAATATGAGTTTCCATAAATATTATAATCTAGAGTATATTTCTAATATGAATTTCTTTCAATTTCTACATTATGTCTTCTAAAATTGACTACATCTGAAATCCATATATTTTGGACATGCTTCCAAGTTTACAAACCCATATTAATAAGTAAATACTTGTGTTAGTTTACCCAGTAAATTGACCCAACACATACCATGCAACTTCGCATACATCTTCTTCGACTGGGGGACACTTTGATTCCTTTGGCTCCTTCCATGCTAACATCGTGATGATAAATATCAACCATGCATAATGAAATGTCTTACCTTCTTCTTGTTCCTCGTGGAAGTCCTCCAAAAAAATCCCTACATAAATATCCAGCCCAGTTGAATTGAACTACGATGTTGCACTGTGCGGCTAATGAAACCAAAACTGCGAGGACTTCGTTTGATCTACACTTTCTCATTATCTTTCCGAATAATATGTGTGCAACGAAGTGCAACTCTTGGTCGGTGATGGAATTAATATCATAACCTCATGACTTCTTGATTATCTTAAAATTTTCCTTCATAGTTTTTGCTACTGCCTTGTCTTGGTTTTTTCCGAAGAACTCTTCAGCAGGGTCTTTTCCTTGGTATGGTAGCCAGTTAATCCTCCTTATCAAAATTTCATCAATTGGGATCCTCTTCCCTATCCAGAGGCATCTATCATGCAGTAGTACAAGAACTTTTCGAATGCAAGCTATATTATACATGCTTCTACTGAAGTGTGTCATGTTTAACATGTTCAACAAGCCTGATATTTGCAATCCCTCAGCCCACTGTTGTGACTTTGACCTTGTAAATGCACTCTTTGGATAGTATACCTATTGTAGGTACCTATTTGGCTTGAACTGTGGGTACTTAATTTGGTCATTGAAGTCCCAATCCTCCATCTTCAATTGTGGGATTTCCCCAAGTAGTTATCCTTCAAATGACACTTTTTATGGCAGCAGCGTTGTCAAAGTGTTGAATTTCGTTTCTTTGGGGTATTTAATTGGCTTCAAACCTTGTTTCCTTGGTGGCAAGTTTGGTGGCAGCACATAGGGAATTGTTGTGCCCTCCATCTTTATCTGTTGCATCTCAGCTTCCTCCTCATTGTCATGGATTTGTTCTGGTTCTTTCTGTTGTACTGGTTTCTTCACTTTCTCCGTAGGTTTCATATCCTACTTATTCTTCATTAATTTTTTTTTCACCACCTTATTTCTTGGGGATATACTTACTCTATAGGCTTCAACTAGTCTCTTTTCTTGTCTTATTTTCAATTGTTCTTCTGTGACTACTTTTTTCGCAGAAACCTTGTGTGCCTTGGGGACATAGGTACACTCGATACTGCGGATTTACTATTTTGGGCTTCCATGATGTCTGCTAGCCCTTTCTTTACAAACTCTTTGGCAATTTTTTCAAAATTTCTCTCAGACATACAACAACACACAAGTCTCACACTTGGTCGCAAATTCTCAAATTGAATTCTCCATTTGGAAAAGTGTAAAATGTGGAGCTAGACATAGCTTTTATAGTGAATTTGAATTTCAGGCCTCATGATAGATCAGATATTTCTCATTGAATGCAGATATGGCACTAGATCCAACCAATTATGCTTCATAAATGTGTTTCTCCCACGCCTCTTAACGACAAATTTTTACTTTCAACAACCATAGTTACAGTTATCTTTGACACATCCCTTTCTATGTCGCAACAATCCTTACTTCGTCACAGTTCTTTCAGAATTTGACATACTCCTAAATATCTTCCAGTAATGATCCTTTAGAAAAGTCCCCTTCTGAAGAGTAGTTTATAGTCAAGTGCCCACTTTCAGCTATAGGTGGCACTAAGACTCTTCTCCATTTTTATTTTAGTGCGAGGCTCTAGGGGCATAATCATCCCTATATACCTTCCATCTGATACCATTCACTCATTCTAGAATCACTTGACCATTTAACTTCATGAGCTAAACTACACCACCATCAGAGACGTGCTTGATGCTATATGGTCCTAACCAATGTGTTTTAAATTTTTCTGGGAACTTTGCAAATTTTATATCATATAAAAGTACAATATCTCCTTCCTAGAATGTATTTTTATTTATGTGCATGTCATGCCAAGATTTCTCAATTTCTTTTTACACTTGCTGATGAAAACCTGCTATAAACATGTCTTCTTGTAGAGTGAGAAAATTGTGCCGTCCTTTTCTCCATTATATCGAAGTCTGCCATAAATTTGAAGGTTTTAATTCTCAAACTTGGCACAATGTACTCCATAGGAATGATTACTTCTTGTCCATATACCAACCTAAAAGTTGTCTGACCTATCAGTTTATTACATGTTCTCCTATATGCCCACGACACTACTAGAATCCTTAAATCCCAGTCATTTCTATTCACATTGCACACTTTTGTGAGTGCATTCTCAAGAATATTATTGAAGGCTTCGACTGTCCCCTTTGCTTGAGGATGATATGGGGTACTTTTTTTATGGTATACTTGAAACTCTTCAGTCGACGCCTCTATTGAAACCTCGATTTCTCATCAATATCTTTGGACACCCAAATCTGGAAAAAATATATTCAAATATGAACTTCATGGAAGTTTATGTACATCAATCCTTCACTAGTTGTGCCTCATCCCACCACATCAAATAATCATTTATAGTGATTATGTATCTTGTGTTGATCTTCTTTCCTGGTGGGTTAATAGGTCCAAAAAAGTCAATAGCCCATTTTTCAAATGCTTGCAACGTCACCCATGCACTTAGTGGCATTTCATCTCTTCTGGATGGCTTTCCTGTTCTTTTGCATACATCACATGCTCGACAAAAATATTTCTCTTCCTTATGTACGTGGGCCACCATAATCCAACTCTCAAGATATTCTGTGTAGTGGCCTTTCCTGCATAATGTCCACTTGCGACTCCTCCATGTGTTTCTGCTAGAATACTCTACCTTTCATGTTTAGGGAGTATCAGCGTAGTATTTCATCCGATCCTATTTTGTACAGATGTCCTACAATCAAAGATAAATCGGCTACTTTGACTACCATCTCCTTCTTTTGCTGCGTAGTCTACTCTGCAGGTGCCATTCCTGTGGAAAAATACTAAATAATATCCATGAAGTGATCATCTACGATTCTGATTGCGAATAATTGCAAGTCAGGTAGGTTATCTTCGATACTTGTGGGTTCTTCTCCTATCTACAACCTAAACAGATGATTAGGATCAACATTCAATATTCCTGGTTTGACTACAACCTTGAAGTCGTACTCCTGGAACAACAACAACCATTGACAAGCTTTTCCTCCTAAAACAATGTTATTCACCAAATATTTCAGTGTGGAGTGATTAGTGAACATCTTGAAATGTGCTCCCAACAAGTAGTTCCTAAACTTTTGTAATGCATAGGCCATAGATAACCCTTATTTTTTAGTCGTGGCATATTTCTTTTCTACCTTGTACAATTTTATGTTTGCAAAATATATTGTGTGATCAATTTCTCCTCTTCCTGGTTGTGCCAGTACTATACCCAACATTATGCAGGATGCATCAACATGTACATAAAATTCCTTATTCCAGTATGGGAAAACTAGAATAGACGTAGTCACCATTTTCTCTTTTAGTATGTAGAATCTCTTCTTTCATTATTCATTCCATTGAAAAGCAACATATTTCTTCAATAAATTCTCCATTGGCACAATTATCTGTGCATACCCCTTTTTAAACTTTCTGTAATAGCTAGTGTGTCCAAGTGTATTGCACAGCCGTCTCACTATTTTTCGCACTAGAAATTTCACAATATCTTCTATATTCATGGGATCCACCATTAATCGGTACTTACAAACCACATGGCCCAAAAATATGCCAAAAGGTATGAAAAAGATACGCTTCTTCAAATTTAATGGTATTTGGTATTGTCTACATGTATCCAACATCAACCTCAAGATTGCAACATGATTTTTCAATAGCCTAAAGATTGTCTAGTCATCAAAGTAAACTTCCAAAAATCTGTGTATATATTCTTTGAAAGTTGCAACTACAACACTATAAAATATGGCAAGAGAATTATTCAAGCCAAAAGGAATCACCGTGTACTGGTATGAGCCCCACTCTATAGAAAGTGTTTTCTTATCTCTATCTTCTATCACAATTCTCATTTGATGGTAGCCCAAAAAGCCATCTGTGAAAGAATGTGCTTCATGTCCTCCTACAATGGTCTAATACTTCATCGGTAAATGGTGTGGGGAAGGGGTCATGCAAAAATGCATCATTTAGTTTTATCAAGTCAACACAAATTTTGATCTCTCCTTTTGTCTTCTTTTCCCGAACTACCATGGGAATTACCCATTCAAATTCTTCGACAGGTTCGATGATCCCAACTTTGATCTTTTTATCTAGCTCCTCCATTTTTCCTTTTATTTTGGATTCAACTTATAGGGTTTTTTCTTTATTGTATTTGCTTTAGGTTTCAAGGGAATCCTCATAACTCCTAGATCCCCTATTATTCCCTTCAATTCAAAAAGTTTCATGGGGAAGAGCCCTTTATACTCGTGTAAAAACTCTATAATTTTTCTAACTATGTATTCATCTAAATAATCTCCAATCATTGGAATTTTTTGTTCATCTTATGATCCTATAATCACCTTCTTCGTTTTTGTGGGCTTCGTTATATCGAGTATTTCAGGTTCTGGTCCAAAAAAATTGCGACATCCTTCCAATTCTATAATATCAATATTGGGTGGATCCTCAACATTTTCTTCTGTAATCACATTATAGCACTCCAATGCTTGCTCTAACTGCGTGGTCAAATCGGTCAAATCTGGATGCTTCCATGTTAGTGAAGTTGTGTTTTCAAAAAAAAATTCTCTGACTTTCTGAAGGGCTGAATATATGCATGGGAAATCATCTTCAAAACTAAATGTTAGTATGAACCCTTCTTCCAGTTCATAGTTCCAATTGTAATTCTATCTCAAGATACAAGGTCATAGGAATCATTTATAGTGTGTGGATAAACCCATGTACCCAGTCTTGTTCTGGAACTTCTTTCAAAATTGAAGTGCAACGATGAATATGCTCCTAAGAATCAACCTTACCATCATAATTTACTTTGAATTTTGTATCTATTGGCCCAAATCTGACCCACATCAGTCATTGATACTCCTCCCAACTTCCTATATTCCTTTTATGAATACCCCACCATCTATCAAATGTATACTTCAGGGCTACATCCAAAGCTTGCAATCTCTGTTCTTCTAGTATTCATCTTTCATATTCATCAAGAAAATGGCTTACATCTCCTATCCCATCAGAATAAGGAAGACTGAATTCCTCTAAATGTATGCAACAAAGTCATTTTATGATTCTGGCACATCATCTTGTAGATACTTCATGTAACATTTTCTTCAAATTTTCCAGTTCTTCCTCAGAATATAAAGGACAGGAATTGTCCTATACCTAGTTTAGTTTACCTTCCATAGTGGGATTAATCCAATATTCCTACTTAACTATTATATGATAAATTTTTTCAACATCTGCGTCGCAATACTCATCCCAGACATGCTCTGTATAGAACACTCCTTCTAATGGGTATAAAGGAACAATGGCCCTCATATTGTCTTTTTAGAACACCACTTGTCTCTTATTCAAATTTATTAGCACCAAATTATCGAAGACTACAATTTCAATCACCTCGAAGACTACAACAACATGCAATCCTTTAATATCTACTATAATTCTAGGTAACCTTCCCATAGGGAGGATCTTCTGTTAGTTGGCCATCCTCAACTGGATCGGAAACCATTGCAACTTTGGTCTTCCCATTAACTCCCAAGTTTTCTTAGGTAACACATTGGCATCAGATCCTATGTCTAGGATTACATGATCCATATCATATTCCCTAATTTGTGCAGTAAGTCTCATTTCCTTCAACGTTCTCTTCTTATGTTGATGTAAATTTTTCACTGCGTGTAGATTGCTTCATGGTACTTCTTTATCAGGGTAGGAATCTATCAGCTCCTGGTGTCCTTCGACAGCCCTCTAGTTCCTCAACAACTTCATGAAATTATATAAGAATGACCTTAAAATACTCGGATCCATTTCTCACGTCAGATTAGATACTATGTCGCTGTCCTTATTTGTCATTAACTTTGGTTGCACACTAGATGTCGAAGCTCCGACATCCATGCAACTTCACTTCGCCTCCATTGAAATTTATTTTTCCTTTTGAATACTGAACCCAAGGGATTTTTCTTCGATATTTCTTACCAATTTATGTTCCATTTTCTTCTTACCTTATGCTTCATTGTCTATTGTCGCAGATTTACTCCTCGTTACGATGTTGATGCGTGGTTCATCCTTCCTCGATTCAACAGTCATCACATTCAGATTTTGTGTGGGCTTCTGGTTTCTTTTCTCCTACATCTTCTTCATAAGGACCAAACATTTTTCTATCACATGATAAAAGTATTTGCAGTACTTACAAGTTGTAGTAGGATTCTGACAGTCTCTTACAAAGTGTCCTATCTGTCCATGGTTGTAACAAATAAACTGGTCACATCTTGGACCACCTCCTCATCCTCGTCCTTATCCTTATAAACCTCCTCGGCCAACATGTTTTCCTTTATCCTTATTTTCGTATCCTTTAGCTTGCATTCTATAATAATCAACGTTGTGTTCCATCATCAAGTTATAACTTCAACAAATTTTCCCATCCTGTCCTACTAATTTAAAAAAGTTACAAAATAGCTGCCTTGGGGTCGGCACATATTTTTGTAATAAATAAAACTCTTCAGAGTGATGTTGGCCTCTATCTCTACATATCTCACACCACAGGCTTGATCTTGTATTTAATGGGTTAGGTGCTCCGCTAGCCAAGTAATTTCTAAACATAGAGCATTGTTCCTTAGAATGGACTTCTGCTTTGCACAATATACACCACACTTCCTGTCTAACTTCTTTGCCCTTATTGACATCTTACAGTTCCAAGATCAAATTTGCTAGCTGAATTTGAATCTGATTCACTCGTGCATGAGTATCTCCTATTGGCAAATCTTCTAACTTCATTGCAATTTCCAAAGCTTCGGCTTGAGTTGTTATTTTCTACTATGTCAAGGGTAGCCTAATATGTAGGAGAATTGTAGCTATAAACCATTCTTTATTCTCCTCTCAGGGTATGTTGAAGCTTAATTGTCCCATTAACATCTTGAATCTTTGATCCAACTAGCAAAAAAAGTCATTAGTCATCTGTTTTATTTCCTTCAACTCAGTAATGCACTGTGATTCAGACTTCGGCTTCTTAAATTCTAACACCAGAAATTTCTTTATATCATCCAATGAAGCACCCTGATTAGTCGAGGAATACTTCATGTACCATGTCAGTGCTATTTATTGTATCTTCGTGATGAGTTTCACATTCTTTACATCTTCATTAGTAACATGTATTTCTTTCCATATTGCATCAGCTACAACCAAAATTTCTCAGGATCCTCTAATCTCAGTCCTCTAAAAATAGGTAGCTTAATGTCATTAGCCATTTTTCTTCCTGATGGGTTAGGGGGAAGGGGAGTGAATGTAGAGAATTAGGGGGAGGGGGATGGGGTGTAGTGGAATTAGGGGGAGGGGGATTGGGGTAAGGGGAGTAGAGGGATGGGGAAACCCAAATATTCCCTAATCAATCTCAACTTATAACTTCGATGCACCTTCAGGTTGGGGGGCAGGAGAATATCGCGGGGTTGCAGGGTTACTTCCTTCTTCTTCACTCTCAAATTCTCCTAACAAGGGACTATAATCAGTCTCATTAAATTTCTTTGGTTCACAATCTATTTTGTATCTTTTTCCACTTCGCATATACCCAGTTCCTAGTTTAGCCTTATTTCCTCTTCATCCAAACATTAATGTGACTTTATTTGTAGCACACCCTTTTCACACAAAATAATTTTAATCCACGGCTTCAATAATTTAGATACTTACCTCGATGTCCCTTGAAGAACCTTCATTCATCTTCATTGTATGATATAGTCATGTCTATGGAGAATTTAGTGATAAATTCTCCTAGAATACTGTCAATCCAAAAATCAACAGCTCTTGAGATGTTGTTGTTGGTATCCTTGAGTCATTGTATCAATGGAGTGCTCCACAGGGTAGGCTCGACATTTTTAAAACAAGTCTTATTCTCGTTCAAACTTGATATCCATTCATATAGTTAATTAGAAAACGACGTGAAGAAAATATCATTATGTTCTATGAAAAGATACCTCTACAACCAGGCTTTAGTCATCAATTGCAGATTTATTTTTTCCTGAGTTGTGAATTTTTTTTCTTTCTTATTTGCCCAATATTGTATTTCCTTCTTTGATGGATTCCACATCAACGTGTCCCTCAAATAGATCTTGGTCCCAAAAAAAAAACCATTTGTTGGCTCTGGTGGGATTGACCTAGGTTCGGATTGTACTTTGAACCAATAAAACCGTCACACATCGTCCCTTTCAGCAACGTCCTACAAAAAAACTGCAGTCTCACCCGAGGTGGTTATGGGTGGTCATAGAACCAGGTTTCTACATCCTTGAGGGACTGTGCGAGGTGTCTTTTAATTCAATTTTCTGTATTTTACTTAGTCTTTTGGCATACATATCACTACTGAGTTTTATAACATAACTACTTACTTCGTCGCATTTAGTTTTACATAAGAATATCCCAAAAAAATATAACTTCCCTATCATAACATTTTCTAGCAATCAATAGTTCGCATCCACAGGTAAAAAGAAACATAAAAATACACACAAATACAAAATATTGCCCAAAACTTCTTATTTTTTATTAAGATGAATATTTTCAGTACATTCATCTTCTCAACCTATGCACATAGTTGTAGGTGGTATGTGCACTAAGTTGCAGACTCTTCCAAATTCTTCGCGTACTCAGCCACAGGGCCTTTCCTTAAGGACCAAAACACATAACAAATGATTCAATGCCTTGCACTCTTTTATGTCTATCATTTATTCTTCCATATCTTGAACAAAGCATTACATTTCTTTATATACATTACATATTTACAAAACCATGGTCCACATACCATGGGCTTGAAAAAACCATCATATAAAACCTCAATATACGTTACAAAATGAGGGTATTCGACCCATGACCCCGGTATCAACAATAAAGTAGCATAGAAATAAAAAGAGAACATGAAGAACGCTTGGGAAGGAAAGGTATTATTGACCTAGGAAGGTGAGGTGCGCAAGAAGACTCGAATATAAAGGATAGGATGCTACAACATGATTTGACCATCGGGAGAGGATGCTATAGCATGGCTCAACTATTAAGGAGAGGATGCTACAACATGACTTGACCACCAGAAGAGAATTCGCGATACCACACACTACACTCCTAAAAATGTAGATTCTTTGACCGAAATTGGACCAAGTTGGGTTGTGCCCAACATCGGTCCTAACTGAGGTTTGATATGCCCACAAGGCAACGTAAAGAAGCAAGTGTCAGTATGATTTGTGGACCCCTACCTTACGTTGAAGCCTAGTCTTAAGAAATTTGTTAACAACCTCAATTTTCCCATTAGCTTGAGGATAGTAGGGAGTGTAATTTTCATGTGAAAGTCCCAGCTTAGTATCTATTTTGGTAATCCTATGATTCTGGAAATTCTTTCCATAGTCCATTTAACTATTGTTTGCAGAATATGAAACCTAGAAATAATGTGTTTCAAGAAAAAGTATCCAACTATTTCGCCAGTGTTGTTGTATGTAGGCATCACCTTGGCCCACTTGATAATGTAGTCTACAACGACAATGATATAACCATTCCCCTCGGTCGAGTGATGGTTACATGTCATAAATTCAATAGCCCATTTTTCAAAGGGACCAACAACAACAATGTGATGTAATGGAGCAAGCAGGGTGTGGATCTTACAATCATAGATCTGGCATGCATGACACTTCTGGATGGCAAGGGTGCAGTCAAGAAAGATAGCACACCAAAAGTAACTAGAGCATAAGATATAGTATGCCAAAATTAACTAGTGAATAAGATATTTTGTGTGGTAGCATAACCAGATAGATGTCTGCCACATGCCACCGAGTGGCATTCATTAAGGAATTTCTCAGCCTCCTCAAGGGTGAGGCACCTCCTTAAAATTGTATCAATACCACGATGATAAAGGGTGTCACCGATAATAACATAATTTTGGTATTGGTATCGAATATTTCATTTCTCGGAGTGAGAGGTATTGGGCTAAAAATTCTAGGTCTAGAGATATATCTGAAAATATCCATACCACGAGTTAGAAGAAAAAATTAGAAACAATAAATCGTCAGGGATAAAATCTTCAGATGTAGATTTTGAATTAGGAGAAGGCCACACATTAGCTTGGCGAAAACAAGATACTTATTAGTCTTGGACTTGATGAACTCCAAGTCAAACTCTTGCAGAATAACAATCCACTTAGAGTATTTTCCCCCCAACAATTCATGTGACAATATATATTTCATAGGGTTGCAATCCAAAATGATTGTAGTTTTTCGAGGCAATATGTAATGGAAAAACCTTTGGACGACCTGAACGACCACAAAAGAAAATTTTTTCTACTTGAGTATACATAATTTTGGTATCATTAATGTTCTAACTCAAATAATAAATGGGATGTACAGTCCCTATATAATCTTCTTAGACCAATACCATTGCTATAGTAGCAACGACAACAACAAGATACAAGAAATAGTCATGCTGATAATCAGGGGGTATAAAAGAGATGCTCGAACCAGTACATATTTCATAGCATCCAATGCTTTTTGCGCATCATTATTCCAATGTGTTGAGATTCAACAAGGAAATTTCAGCACCAAGACTAGGGTGGGGCCCACAGTGCTATTTTTGGGTGCATGTCTATTTTGGTTATCCCTTAATTAAGAAGGACATTAAAATATAATCTACTCTCAATGTTGACTTGAAACAGTTAACTGAAAGTGATAAATTCAGTTAGCTAATGGATTTCCAGTTACAGGTAACTAGCGAGGCATGCAGATTAATTCTAGTTGTAACTAAGTTTGAAGTGCAGTGGTGCATTAGTTAATGTAAGTTGTAATCAGTTTAACTTAGTTAAGTGAGTTAAACTCAGTTGTGCTAGTTGTAGTTGAAGATAAACTAGTGAGAGATCAAGTGAATTAAATATTAATTAATTCATAATAAATGATCTCATATGCAACTGAGGATTTACTATTATTAGCTGCATGCATGTCAGATCCAGTGGAGACCCAGTTGAGTTCTAGGTGAAAGGGAATTTTACTATCAGTTGTACGATTATTGGGTTGCACACATGCAACCAAACACCCATTGAAGTGCCCATGATACTTATAGAGTCAAGGAAGGAAATAATTCATATCTTTTAGGGATCTATTCCATCAGGGATTGCGCAAGCAAGGCAAACTGTCTGGAGGATGAGAATTGGCTATGTGTTGGTCCATTTTGCATATGACATTGTGAGACAATTATTTGAGTACTGGAGGGCTCTTGTGAGAAGTGTTTTTTATGTAATTATTTCATGATCCATGTTTAATATAAAATATAATATAATGGACTTTTTAGCTTTAAGATTTCCCCAGGAAATTATTTGTGTTGTGTGTCATTGATCTTTCTTCATGTTCATGTGATTAACGATTGTGTTTTTAAATCCACAAAATATTTGTAGAATAAATTCAATATTTAAATTTATTACATTGTTAGATCAGGTGAATCCAATATATACATGCATGTTGTATAATTTCTACATGCTATCGGAGCACAGGAAATTGAAAAAGTGAAGCAAGAGCTGAGTTTGTGACTAGATAGAATTCAAATTTGCAGAAATACTTTCTTGATGGTACAGTTGATTCAAGATCGAAATGGATTTCAATGGCTTGAGGTTAGAGTATGCACTTGAGGGCAGATTGAACTATATTTCTTGGAAGGAAAGGATGGAGGTAGTACTCGAAGACAATGGCTTGAAGGAATTCAATGACAATGATGTTTCTAAACCCGTTGTGGCAGATGCTGCAAATCTCGATGCATGGCAAAATAAAGTTGCAAAGGCAAGGAGGATCCTATTGGAGGGAGTACGAGACCACACTGTCTCAAGCCTCCATGGGAAAGCCACAGCATATGCAATGTGGAATTATTTGACAGACCTATTCCAAAGTAGCCACGACCATAGGAAATTGGTGCTCAAAGATAAACTCAGGAAGATCAATATGGAAAAGGGTGACACCATTCCAAAATATCTAGCAAAGTTTGTCCAATGTTGGGATGAACTGGAGAACCTTGGAATAACAATCCCTGATGAAAATTTGGTGAGCTTAGATCTCCTATGACTTCCCAATAGTTGGCATAGTTATCAAGACTCTGTCAATGGAAGGGAAAAATTTCCAGATTGGGAACGATTGTGGTCAAATTTGGTGCAGGAGGAATTCAGACAGAACACCAGAGATGGATCTTCATCTAAGAATGAGGATGAAGAGAATTTTGCTTTGGATTCCAAGGAGAGGAAGGGGAAGGGGAATAAATTCCATTCTAAATCTAAGTCCAAGAATGGAATGAAGCAGGACATGTCCAGGGTGAAGTGTTTTCACTTTCACGAGCATGGGCATTTTGCTACTAACTGCCTACAAAAGAAGAAGAACAACAAGGCTACAAGATCTGTAGCTGTTGAGACCCTTGCTTATAAATTTGAACTTGAATTCTCATTGATCACATGCATGGTGTCCAGTGCATTAGGTTCTGTGTGGTATTTGGATAGTGTCACTTCCTTTCACATGAAGGGAAATAAGGAAATTTTGAGTGACTTGGAGGAGAAAGATCTCTAGATGCATATTGAAATGGGAAACGACGAATGTTACAATGCTACCGGGATTGTTACCATTAAATTTTAGAGGTATTCAGTTAAACCCTTTCAATTAAGAGATGTAATGCATGTACCAAGTCTGAATAAAAATTTGGTCTCAGTAACAATGTTGGAGGATAGAGGCTATGATGTTGTTTTTAGTGATGGAAAATCTTTCATGCGACATAAAAAAATAGTATAATCCAAGAGGATAAGGATTCAAAAAAGTAATCTCTACACGCTGGAGGTATATGGATCCGTAGCAATTATGGGTAAGGCATATCAAATGGTGAGCCGGGATGAGGGTGAATTATGGCAGAGGAGATTGGCCCATCTTCACCATTGAGCCTTGAGAGTCATGCAAAAGATTTATATTGATCTTCATAGGGGTACACTTGCACATTCAGTTACATGCAAGGGATGTACTATGGGAAAATATGTGAAGGCCACCTTCCATGAGAAGGAAAACCGAGCTTCAGGGATCCTTGAGAGAGTTCACACAGACGTGTGTGGTCCTTTCTCTATTGCTTCAAGATCAGAACATAAGTACTATGTAATATTTGTTGATGAATTTTCTTGTAATTGATGGATCTTCTTCATGCAAAAGAAAGACCAAAAATTCTATTAGTTCTGTGAGTTTAAGGTTTTGGTGGAGAAAGAGTCAGGGAAGCAAGTGAAGGCTCTTAGGAGCGATAATGGTGGAGAATACATCTCTAACGAATTCAAGAATTTCTGTAGCAAAGAAGGAATTCGAAGAGAACTCATAGCACCTCATAACCCACAACCGAATGGGGTTGCGGAGAGGAATAAAAAAAATATTATGGGTGCAGCACAAGCGATGTTGCATGATTAAGGCCTACCGATGCATCTGTGGGCAGAAGCATGCAACACAACAGTACATGTGCAGAACCATTTTCCTCATAGAGTACTTGGCATGAGTACACTTGAAGAGGCTTTCACTAGTAAGAAACCTAATGTTTCACACTTTAATATTTTTTGCTCATATGTTTATGTGCATGTGACCAAGGATGCCAGGAAGAAGCTGGAACCAAGAACCAAGGTTGGGATTTTTTTGAGGTACACTGAAACACCCCCTAATTATCGTGTGTATTTTCCAAGCAACAGAAAGATTGTTATGCAACGGGATATAAAATTTGATGAGGATAAATCCATGCGGTTTTCCCTTGAGATGGAGCTGGACTTGCATGTAGATGAGGAACTTCTGGTTCCCAAGGATGAGTCTCAAGATGTGGATCAACCACATGATGAGGTTCATGGAATTGAGGAAAACACTTATGCATAGCCATCCATAAAAAATGGCAGAAGGTGCACCACAAAAGATGATAGATCGAGACTTGATTTTGTAGAGAATGTAGGATCGCCTACTTCACAACGTAGACAACGACAGTCTCCTGACCTATTAACTGGATACATGGCTCTTATGAGAAAAATTATTTTGATTGAACCATCTTCCTTTCAGGAAGCAGTGCAGCAACCAAATTGGGTTGATGCAATGGTGGAGGAGTATGACTCCATTGTTAAGAACAGTGCATGGGAGATAGTCCCAATACTGGGAGATAGTCCCAATATAGTCCCAAGATATGATAAGACTTGATGCTACATAGAATGTAGGAGCCCCTACTTCACAGCGTAGACAGAGATAGTCTACTGACTGATTCACTGGATACATGGCTCTTATGAGCAAATGTATTGTGACTCAACCATCTTCCTTTCAGGAAGCAGTGTGGAAGCCTACTTGGGTTGATGTAATGGTGGAGGATTATGACTCCATTGTCAAGAAAAATGCATGGGAAATAGTCCCAAGGCTGGTCGAAAAATCAGTGGTTGGATCAAGATGTATCTATAAGGTAAAGAAAGCTATTTATGGGAGTGTGGAGAAATACAAGGCTAGATTTGTGGCTTGGGGATTCTCACAGATCGAGGGGATAGATTATGATGAGATTTTTGCACTTGTTTCAAGGTACTCTTCCATAACATCCATCCTTGCACTCTCAACATAGATGGGCTAGTGTATTCATCAGATGGATGTGAAAACTATGTTTTGCAATGGGATAATTGAGGAAGAGGTGTACATAGAGCAGCCTGAAGGTTTCAAGATCTTCAGCAGTGAGTCACATGTGTGCCGACACAAAAGAGCATTGTATGGGCTGAGGCAAGCACCCCGTGCTTGGTACACTCGAATAGACTTCTATTTCACCGGACTAGGCTTCACCAAAAGTGAAGCAGATGCAAAACTCTACCAGATTGTGGTTGAGGGTAAGATATTAATCATTCTTCTTTATGTTGATGATCTAATTTTGACTGGTGATGAGAAACTAATACACTTGTGCAAGGAGGATCTTGCAAAGGGGTTAGAAATGAAGGAAATGAGAGTCCTTCATTATTTCCTTGGATTTGAAATATGGAAGCGGGATGGTGAAATTTTTGTGTCTCAAGGAAAATATACAAAGGAGATATTGGGTAAATTTAACATGGAGAGATGAAAACCCATGGATACTCATCTTCCAAGAAATTGGAGGAAAGAGGATGCTACTTCTCCAAAGGTAGTGGATGCTACTATCTACAGAGAATTGATGTGTAGTTAACTAGCTGAGTCAAGCTATGGTTAAGCCTACCAAGCTCTTCTGGAAGGCGGGGAAGCATGTCCTGAGATACCTGAGGGGCACATCATAGTATGGTATATGGTACATGTGGATAGAGGGAGTGAAGCTGCATGGCTTCATAGATGCAGATTGGGTGTGCACTACAAGAAAAAATGACATTGGTGACGGTCATGCATGTGACAGACCTTTAAGGTCCGTCACCAATTTCACATATGGTGACGGTCCTTAAAAAAACGTTATTGTAAGTGCATATAGTGATGGTCCTTTAAGGTTTGTCACCAAATCCATTTTCAGTGACACTTTTGGTGAGGTTTGTTAAAGGTCTATCACTAATTCTCTCTTTGGTGACACTTCTAGTGACACTCTTTTATTGACCGTCACCAATGCTCTTTTTGGTTACTTTTGGTGACGGTCGAAAAATGTTCGTCATCATTGATCATGTTATCACCCAAAAAATTTCAAAACTTCATTGTGTCAACTATGTTTTTGATCATGGTCTCAAAATGGGTTTGAAAGTCATTTTAGGTTTTGGTTAAGGGTAGGTTAGAGTTTTTATAAGTTTAAAGGTCACCATTGAATTCAAATAAAGTATTTAGAGGCTCATTCCATGATCAAATACTTACATTTCCATTTAGGGGTCATTCCATAAGGTTTTGGGTTAAATTTTTGCAATTAGCCAAGAATCCTCCATTTCATAGTGATTCTAGTTCAAAAAAGAGGATTTGCGCTATGAAATCGCTAATACTTTAGTAGTGCAAACTGTGAAAAATACATTGTGAGCGCTATGAAAGTGCGGTTTCTTAACGGTCTTGTCAATTAACCCATAATCTGTCAGAATCCATTGGGGAATGATAGGATAGGGGTATGGTGAGTCCGTTAGTTATCAAATTCAATGTACTTACCTGTCTCACAATCATCATCGTCATGATAAGGCATGAATGAGGCATATTTCAGTTATGAAATGACATTTCAAATTCAAATATTTTCCTAATTTTGTCATTCTCGTTTTCATTTTCATCCATACGAGTGTCTAAGCTCTGAAGCATTCAAGCTAAGCCTATGTTTATTCTATACAAAGGCTATCTTCACCATAATCAAGCAAGGTTGTTTCATATCCTAATCAAGCGACGTTGTTTTACATATTCAATAGAAGCTGACAAGTTTTTCTAAGAAGCATGGAAGAGGAGAAGAAAGTCCAAAGAGGGGGATATTTCTTAATATATAAGCCTTAAAATGTGAAGGCTATAATTTAAGATCAAACAATGATGGAGGCTTTTAGCAAAGTAGGTTGTCTTTGGTTTTGTGAAAAGCTACAGGGTTTCCACACTCAGGGGTCTAAAGAATTTGACATACACTTCAGTGGAAAAACTACTAAGATTGGGATGTTAAATGTGCCAGTTACACCTGATATTATTTCTTCTATGACAGAAATACCAAGGGGGCAAGAGACATGGTTTAAAGGTCAAAGTGTCTCAAGAGAACAAAGAATCCTATGCCTAGAAAAAGGGTACAGTTTCCTAGTTTATTGGAAATCAACATTAAGGTCATAAAGTGTTGGAGATGATCATTTGGATTCAAAATTATGGGAATATAGTTGGAAAATGATGTAATCTAGTTTAGATAAGGTTGTTATGAGTAGAGTTAAGGAGTTTGAATCCTATTTGTAATAGGATTGTTCATTAGGTTTGCAGTTGACATTTTGTAAAAAATACCATGTCATATGGTTAGGAAAGGTGTCAATAAGTAGGAATTCAATGTATTTAGCTTAGGAAAAGACTATCCTATGTTGTAAATGATCTATAAAAGATGAAGAAGTTGAAATATTAAGGTTTGGACATTTTTTAGCAAAACAAATATGCTTATTGTAAGTGACTAGTTTCAGTTTAATACAGAGTTTTTTACTTAGCCAACTCAAGATTCATAAAGCGTTCTACTGTGTTCTTGTTCTCATGGCATATTTTTACTATCCTATTACAGTGGTGGTTGCTTCTGTTACTCAGAATTCATCATTGATGCTCTGACTTCCAACATAGACAAGCTGACTGTGTGTTTTATAGTTTCACATGTGTATCTCTGCACTAGAACTCTGATATGCCTTGACTTTGATGCTAAGTATATTGTTTGGTTTTACTAAAGCTATTATGACTCCATAATCCCAATGTGAACTTGCTATTGTGATTTACAAACAATATCCATTTTTATCTGCTTATTATCCCACATAGAGTTAGCCATCTATATTTCTATCAAAAATCATTAACCCTTGAGAGAGCCCTCTCAAGTTGAGGAGGCTAAGCCTCAATCAAAAGATTGGTTTGAAAAAATTACATGAGATTGATTTTATTGGTAGCCTATCAGGTCTGATTTTGTGATAACATTTTGGTGCGTCTGCCGGGAGTCGAAGATTATACTCTCCCGAGATTTTGAAGCTGAACATCTGAAGGTAGCAGGAGCTCAGAAAGCTTTTCGAGGCTGCATCTACCTCGGTGACTCCATTTAAATTTATATGATTAAAGGTGGCTTTGAGAATGAGATACATGAGGATTAATCCTAACCCATATCCACCTACCATCGTGGACAATATAAACACCATTTCCAGAGGCAGTAAAGTCATTTCTGAAATGTTGGTACTCCATCACATTTGAAATCCTTGTTCTCTAAAATTATAAGAAGTCCTGAAGGTAAAATAGTCGATGATAAAATTCAGGAGCTTTTGTTTAGATCAAAAAGTGAAAAAGAACTAATTGAAATTATCTTAGACTTGCATAAGAGAGGTATTGATACCTCCACTTTAGTAACATAAGAAGAAAAAGAAGAGTTTTGGGAATCTGTTACTTCTGAGCTATTGTTAGAAAAAGAGTCTTTATATAAATTCAAAGAGCTTGACCCTTTTGAAGTATTTTTGAAAAGTAAAGCTGGTTTTCCCCTTCCAAATTGGAGTTCAATTATCATTGAACAAAAAATACCAAATAGTCCTCTTCAGAGCATTTTTTCATCCTCTATTTCTACCATCCCTAAAGCTACTACAGTCCCTTTAACCAAGGTTAGAAATGTACCCCCTCCACGTGCATCACCTGCTAGATATGCCCCTCTTGTTCTTCCAGCTGTGTTACATAATCTCCCTAGCAAATATGCTGCTAGAATCAAAACTTGGGGAAGTAATGAAGACATTATAGCAGAAGAACATGTGGATAAATTTAATGATTTTATAGACAGGGAGGAGGTTGATGATGAAGATGTCAAGTTGAGGTTGTTTTCTCAAATTTTTACTGGTGAGGTTAGGAAGTGGTATAAATCCATTACTCCTAGAAGTATTCATAATTGGAATGAGTTTGAATATGTTTTTCAGAGAAAATGGGGAAATAGAAGTAATCCAGTACAAGCCCTCACCGAGTATAGTACTTTGAAAAGAGCTACATATTAGTCTAATCAAAACTTATAAAAAAGGTTTAATAAGGTATTAGACTCCATTCCTGCTCATTTGAAACCACCACAAGCCTTAGCTCAAATGTGGTATGTTGAAGCTTTTGAGTATGATTTTTCCATACTGTTGAGACAAAGAGAATCCCCTACACTTGCTGAAATGTGAAGTGATGCAGTGAAGGTGGAAGTTAACTTGATAGGAGCTAAAAATTAAAAAATGGGTAAGACTAAGATGAAAGAATAAGAGAATCCTTCCTCCTATACCTCTCAAGATAATCTATGTTCAATGATGAAAAAAATGGAAAAGTTGATGGATAGATTAGCCCTTCGGAATACCTCTGCTCCTCCTGCACAACATGAACCTCAATTCATAAACCCTTAGTTTAGGAGACCTCAGAATCAACAAAGGCCAAGGGAAAACAGAAAAACAAGACCTCCTTTCCAACAGAACTTAGTTGATGAAGAAGATGATCCTGAAATTCCTGAAGAGTCTATTCACTGTTTTGATGAGGAAATGTCTGGAATTTTCTTGACAAAAGAAGAACATGATCAATCAGACCAAAGCAATCATGAAGAGGAAACATCAACTTATCTAAAGGGGTATCAACATGCTATTTTCGAGATGCAGAAACAATACAATATCAGAAATAGAAATGTGCCTATCATTGCAAAAAAAGATCAGCCTAAGAAAGATATACCTAAGGTTGCTGATGGAAAGAAGGATGCTCCTAAGGTCACAGAAGGTAAGAAAGATACACTAGCTATTCCTCCTATGAAAGAAGCTGGAAAATCTGTTTCTATTTTCAACCTTGAGAATGAAATTTCAAAGATTAAAATATCATTCTCTTTTGGTGAGATTCTCAAGGTAGATGAATATAGAAGCAAGATTGTTAAAATATTAAATTCACAACCAGGAGCTGCTGATATCTTGAATGTATTAGAAGATCATCCAACCATAAATTTGGGTCAGAGACTAGAATATTAACAGAATGAGGAGGTCCCTCCTTTTTATGTGAGTCTTATCATTCAAGACATGACATTGTATAATGCTATGTTGGATTCAGGGGCCTCTCACAATCTTATGCCCAAAGTAGTCATGGAAAGAATGGAGTTAGAAATAACTAGGCCATATAAAGACTTTTTTTCTTTCGATTTGAAAAGAGTTCAATGCATTGGTTTAATTAAGGATGTTGTTGTTGGTCTAACACAAGTTCCTGCTAAGGCTATAGTCATGGACATTGTAGTAGCAGAAATTCCACCGAAATTTGGTATGATGTTGTCAAGGTCATGGGTAGCAAAAATTAAATGTGCAATGTAGATGGATCTTATTTATGCTACCATTCCTATTTTTGGGGAGCAAGAAGATTGTATTGAGAGACAAGAATGGCTTACATCGTGAGTATTAAAGACAAACCCCAAAATTTTCAAATTTATTCTCTTGATACTGAACTTGGTTTTTCTATTATTTTTAATGAGTTCGCTAATGAAGTAGAAGAGGAGAGGAAAGCAGAAAATGAGATTTCTGAAATTCAGCAGTTTGAAAATCAGCAAACAGAAAATCAACAAGTCAGCAATAAGGAGGTGGAAGGTTGGTGGTCATTGAATTTTGATGGATCAGCAGATAGAGAAGGAGCAAGAGATGAGATTTGGATTAAAAATATAAGTGACGAGAGTAATTTATTTTCCTGTAAACTGAAATCTGATTGCACGAACAACATGGCTGAATATGAATCCTTGATTTTGGGTCTAGAAGTTTTGAAAATAATGGATTATCAAAAAAAAATTGTTTTTGGAGACTCAGAATTAGTCATTAAATAGGTTTAAGATGTTTATCAAACAAAAGATACAAGGATGAGAGCATATAGGAACTTTTTTTTTGACATGTTAGAAAAATTTCAGTCCTATTCATTCATGGTCAAAACTAGAGAAAAAAACTCCATTGCTAATTCTCTTGCTGTCTCTGCAAGTCTTTTCATTATTCATATGCATTCCACATAAAAATATGAGGTTGAGATTCAACCAGCTATCCCTGATAATATTACTCATTGGCAAGTTTTTGAGGATGATCGAAAGGTCAAGAACTTTATTGAGCTGAAAGAAGAGTTTGAGAATATACAAGTAGATCAACAAAACATGCTGGCTGAATCTAAAGGGAATTCTGAAGTTTTTCAACTAAAGAAAAATTCCATACCAAAGGGAATCATACCTCTAGAATTTTTTTTTGATCAGAATGATGTTTTTAAATCCGCCAAGATACAAGATGATGATGAAGAAGTTGAGAGTTGTAACCTTGGTACAATAGATATGCCCAAAATGATTAAACTTTCAAAGTTTCTTTCAACTGATATGAAGTTTAAGTATGTTGAAATGATGAAGAGATTCATATATGTCTTTGCTTTGAACTATGATGATTTGAAATAATATGACCCCACCATTATTTAGAATACTATTCCCATAAAAGAAAATGAAGATCCCTTCAAGAAGAAGTTGAGGAGGATCAATCCACTTCTGATGCCATTGATTGCGAAGGAGGTCAAAAAACTCTTTGATGCCAAAATCATTGTTCCAATTATATTTTCAAATTGGCTTGCAAACTTGGTTCCAGTTATGAAAAAGAGTGGAGAAATAATAATATTTATTAACTTCAGAAATTTGAATAAAGCTTCCTTGAAAGACAATTATCCCCTCCCAAAGATGGTGTTAGAGTCGGTATCTTCATCCCTCCGTCAGAGATCAAATTTCTCTTGTTGCATTTCATTTTAAGTGTCTCATTCAGTTCAGTCAGGTGCATTCCATTAGGAGCATGGATCATCTGACGAAAGGGTCTTGTCATTCATATCCCTCATGTCTTGTACCTGTTGGCCTTGTTCTGTTCATTAAAATCATTTACAGTTATTTTTGGTCTCAACCTTGGAAAAGAGTCATTTTAGGGTTTTTTAGTCTCATTAGGTCTAGGGTTTTATCAATCCAGTCTCCAAATTCCTAATAATGGCCAGCAGGCACATGAGGAAGCTTCAAATAAGGTTTCAGTGCAAATATTTCGTCATCATAATGCTTAATAATGATTTTTCTTCAAAACTCTGTTTTGAAGAAAAATTGTCTATTTCATCTGTATGTAATAAATCCAATGTAATTTTCAAGTTTTTCAGTTGTAATAGTACTCCATTCGCAGCCCTGGTCACCTTTTCCAAAGTTTCATGCCATCCATTCCCTTCAGAACATAGAGAAAGGACATCATTCAGTTGCAAAAGTAAAAATGAGGCAAAACAGACTTTCTTGAAAACTGTCAAAGTTTGCACATTACAAAAGTGAGTTTTATGAAATGAAAATTAAAATTTTATGTATATAATTCATTGGTCATGTTCAAAATAAGCTTATTTGCACCCAAAGAGAAAGATTGAAACAAGAGAAAGTCATGTTGAAGGAAAAGAGCAAGTTTGAATAAAAACTGGGAAAATTTGGGTGCGCGGCGCATAGGCTGAGTGTCGCGATGCACTGGGCAGGTGCGGCGCATTGGGCCTGCCTCCGTAGTGTAAAAAATACACTGGTGCGGTGCATTGGAGGGGCACGGTGCATTGGGTAACTTGCGCGGTGCATTGGGCTGAAACATCAAAATTTTTCTATTCTTCTCCAAACATCAAATTTTCTCGGTTGCTCCATGCTCAAGCAATTCAAAGCCACTCCTCTATCACTCATAACTCATGCTTGGTGTTGATTATGAGACTAGTTATGAAAATTCGAGTGCAAAACTAAACCCTATTATCTTGATTGAGAAGTGCTTCCTTAGGGTTTTAAACTTGTTTTGGTGTCAATCATTCTATTCCCATCACCTTGTTTTTCTTCCCCCTCACTATTATCTCATCATTACAGTCATTCCTAAGCCTATCTCCCTATCCCTAAAGTCATTTCATTTCATATTATTCCCATTTCCCATTTCACTTGATTATAGCCCATCACTTTCATTACCCCATTCCTCCATATTCCCTCCCATTTTACATATATTTGGCAATCAAATCAAAACACCAAAGTTCTCATTATCATACAAGACAACACAGACCTTCCAAAGTCTCATGGAGACGGATACTTCTTATGACTGAGACAGTGACTCTACAACTGAATTGCATGCACCGAGAAGGCATTAAGGCAGCATAAAAGGCATGATAGACTCAAAATTCTGGCCAAAGCTTCTTTGGCTCAGCATAGCGCTTGATGGTGGACATTCAGCCCAAATTTCAAGAAATTTGGGAAAATTTTTGTCAATTTTGATTTTTTTTGGCCTTAACACAAAATTTTCTGCCCGACGCGTAGTGCCACTTGGCACACGCTTATAATTGGCAGCTCCTCTTGAAGAAAACTTTGCATTTCTAGATTTTTCATGAAAATTTATGCATGCCTACCCATTACCTAAAGATTTTGACAAGTTTTGGGTTGCCTAAAGGGTCAAAAAAACCCTAAAAATGACCTTTCTGCCACTTTTTGGACACACAGGAAGCAGTGTTGGGAGATTTGATTTTTGGAGGGAAAAATAGAAACCAAATTAAGAAATTCCACTTGGGTTGGAAAGTAGACAGGTGGAAATTTCCAAGGAGCTATACTGTGCTCAATTTGGACTTCGGGAAGGCCCTAAAAATCAGCCTCAAAGTGGCGCTACGCATAGAGATTTCAGGCGCGGCGCATTGGGAAATTTGGCCTATTTTTCACTCAGCAGCTCAGTTTTTTGCCTAGTTTTGGCTAGTTTGAATTTTTCATGTAACTATTAATGTAACTTGATGTAATTTTGGCACATTTTTACTCATCCTAGTATATTAATTCACCAAAAAGTGAAATGTAAGTGAATGAATCAGTTTCCTATCATATAGAGGAAAGTTGTTTCATTGCCTATTTTCCAGTTCTTAGTTTAGATATGGTTGAAATAGCTCCTATAATGGTGAGCTCGACCCCTAGAGGAATGGGGATGAGTTAGGCTTGACTATATCTTGTAATTCTTCAGTCATTTTTAGGGTTGGACACTTTGGATTGCTTGGCACTTTATTGTACATTTCATCTCTGCAATTTTGGCAAAGGAATAGACCAGGGTTTGCAGCACTCTTTGGGATCCATGTGGCTCTGTGTTCTGATGGTGTGTTTCTCTATGTGATTGTAAGTTCACTAATGTTTTATGTGTATCATTTCCCTTCTCCTTTCTTCTTAAGTTAAACAAAAAAGTGATAAAGGTGGAATCCATTAGATTTGCAGTGCTCTACCTTGAAGTTTTGTTTAATTTTCCATGTTTTCATCTGTTTGAAGAGGATTCTTGAAGGCCTATTTCCCTCTTCAGCTCCTCACCAGTCTCAACTATCCATTCATTCAATCTAAAGCATCAAAACAATTTCCTTCCTTTCCCCATTCAGAACTCTACAAAAAACTAGGCCTCATCCCCGAACCCAAAACTGCCTTTCCTTTTGATTCCAACAAAACCCCCCAAAATCAAATCAAATCCTTTCACCTATATACCTAGCCTAAAATCAGCCTTTATTTCAAGTCATCTCAAGCCTTATTGATTATCCTTGCTGAGATTGACCTGGAGAGAGCCCTCTCCTGATCCAGTAGGGCTAGCTACCAGACTGAGCGTGGTTTGATGTTATCCTAAACTCTACCTTCTTTCAGCCTGAGGTATATTTAGGTAATAACATAGAGGTGACCATACTGGGGAACAAAATGGTTTTCTTGTTAGTGTTATTCATTTTATAAGCTACAAACGGAGCTTGAAGTTATGCCAGGTAGCCTTCGAAGCGCTCTTGCTTTGCATTAGCGAAAGTAAATAAACGTTGCTTCAGTCAATCTCAGGTCTAGTTATAGTGGTTGTCAGTCGTTTTTCCCTCGATGCAAGATATGCTCCCGTTTAGATCTGATTGTTGATGTGGTGGAAAATGATCAAACACCGCAAGGCTAAAATATTCTTTTTACAACGTCGGTGTCTAGAATCCCAAAGGTTGAGATTTTTATGGCGACTCTGCTCTTCAGAATCGTGCTTTGTGAGGAATTTGTTGGTGAATTCATTCTTACACAAAAATGATTTCTCTCCGGATCAAGAGTATGCTCCCAGGCGAGATCACATTCCAGGTTTTCCAAATAAAATTCCTAAGGTAGATTGGAAAAGGAATTTGCCTACGTTTAAAGATGATGATAAGAAGGATGCTGCTTTACATTTGGTTAGATTTCACATACATATTCGCAAGTTGAAGGTTGATTTTCCTGAAGATTTCTTGATGAACATATTCATGGCCACTCTGGAAGGTGAAGCCTGATCTTGGTATGAAAGTTTGTCGCCTGCTTGTATTTACTGTTTAAAGAATTTTCATACCATGTTCTTTGAAAGGTATAAAGAATCTTATCCATCCTTAACTTTAGTTCAGAACTGTTGTAGCCATGTTCATAGTTTTATTGAAAATATTGAAAATGTTTATGAAGATGATGACTTCATGGATGACAGCAGCATAAAGAGAACTTAGAGGATACTCATCAAGATGCTCAGGAAACTTTGCGGCAGGATCAAGATCTTAGTACAATGGAAAATGATGAAAGAGAAGGTTTTGTTTCAGATCTGTCCATAGAAGAAGACAACATGCAGGAAAGTCAAGTTTCAATTTCAGAATGTGATAAAGTCAAATCAGCTATTTCAGATCTAGATTCAGATCGTGATGATCAAGAATGCCTTGTGCTGAATCCCATGAAGGAGAACTCTGCTGTTGAGATCATCTGGAATGAAGAAGACAGACTTGTTGATCCAAATGTTCTCATTTCATTAGAACAAAGCCTTCATGAGGATGTAATCCAGTCAGTTCATGAAAAACAAGATGAGATCTTTGCTCAAGTAAGTGAAAAATCTTCTTTCAATGACTCAGTGATAAATGATAATTTGATTGCCATGTCATATGATGATGATCAACAATGTTTCCAAATTTCAGAAGATCGAGGAATTAAGGACTGTCATTCAGGTTTTTCATGTTTTAAAATGTTATTTCATGAAGACAATCATTGTTTGAGCAAAATAAAACAAAAATTATTATCTCCTTTGTCCGAAGATGAGATAGATCAACTCCTGAAAGGTCATGTTACAGCCCAAGCTAAAGCAAATTTGCAGTGTCCACATGGTCAAGAAAGTGTTGGTGAAACTTCTTCCTCTTTTGAAAATGATGACGGTCTTGTAATTAGCTTTATAGATCAGCAAATAGATAATATTTTCTTTCATGAAGATGATAAGGCTGTCATGTTTGATAATCTTGAAGATTGTTTTTTGTTTAAGAATGACCTAGACCATGAAATTGAGGAATATGAGCTTGAGAGAGACAATATGCTAGAATGTCTCATGGTCAAGGAACTTACAACTAACACTCAGATGGCAGAAGCTTATACCTCTCTGTGCCTTCCTATCATTCGGAAATCAATTGTTCTTTCAGATCAGAATGAAGCGAGTAGTTGTATTTTTGTTGTTGGATCTCAAGACCAGCTAGTGCTTCAGGATTTTCAAGATCCCTTCGGCACTCTTTTGCAAGCATCAGAAAAGATAAATGTTGCCCAGTTCATTATGTCTTCAAGCCTATTTTATAAGTAGTTGACTGAGGAGTTTCACACTACATGTACATCATTCTACCGGCTCGAGAAAAAAAGTGGCCGGCCGAATTTGGAGGTATGTAGCCATCTATTGGATTGGTTACATTGGAAGGCTCATTACACATGATTGTACATATTTCATCGATTAATTGCAAACACAATTTGTCACCATCCCTACAATCCCCATCCCGCACATTGGAGGGCTCATTCTGTGACCTGTGGGAAGAGTTAAGACTTGAAAATAATTTCATTGCATCCCTCTGAAGATGAGATTTAATTTCCCTAAAGACATCTCCCTGCAAAAAAACCTAAAAATAACTCTTTTTTCATTGGCGCGGTTCCATAGTTCAGCCCTCGCGTCAAGAGGGAAATCCTCCAAAGCGGGCACGCCAATTGGTGCTCTGTCATAGAGCTGTACCCGCGCCAACCATATTAAGAGGTGTTTTTAAAAAATAAAAGGCGGAAGTTTCATCCTAACAGATTACTAGGCTGATTTCTATCTTGAGTTGGGAGGTTTGGCTACGGATTTCCATGGAGAGGAAGTGGTTTTCCACCCTCATGGGGCTTCCTTGATGATGGGGCCAATCATAATTATAGGGATCCCAACTCCCCTTCCTCATACATAAAAACTTGCCCATTTCATTACCAAGCTAGTTCAAAAGAGTGGCGAGAATTTCTAAAGTGATGTGGTCTTCAGCTACGGAAAAGCCTTCTTGATTCCCTAAGGCCAAATCCAAGCAAGGAGACTATTGCCAAGTATCCAGAGAGAGAGGCTTGTCCCATCACTAACAGGCTTTATCGAGACATGTTGTGCTGACGACCTGCTAAAAGGGAATGCTACGTCGAAGCTATGGTTGTATTCTTCTTTTGACTCTTTAATGATAAGTGACTATCGGTTATGGTTCCACTCTTGTTCTTAATCATGTTCATGAGTTATATCCTCTTCAACTGATATATAGTTGTATGTAATGGATTTTATTCTTGCGTTTGTGTTGTTTCTTGCATGTGCAGGTGTCTGATCATGGATATCGTGAGGGCTGTGATCTACTAGGGCGAAGGAACGAGAGCACCACCTCTTCTACAAACGACAGCGTCAGATTCTAGGTAAGCCTTCCTCGCAAGTTGGTTTATTTACAATTAGGAACCTGCACTGTAGCGTGTTTGATTGTTGCTAGACCTGATCTGGGCTAGTAGGGATCGCCTCTGTCTACAGAGGGGATTTACCTCCTCAACAATTTGGCGACTCCACTGGGGAATTAGCTTGTTGTTTGATTTGTAAACTATAGATGGAGTCTGAAGCACAACTAGATAGCCTTCAAAACGGTTTTGCTCTGCATTAGCAGAGTAGATCAATGTTGCTTCATTCAATCTCTGGTTTGGTTTATGGACTGGACAACTTGGAGTTTTGTCTTCTCTTTCCGGTCAACTTCTTGGTCTTGCTTGCTCGGTCAACTCTTTGGACTGGATTTTTCTGTTTGTTTGGCTTTGTTTTAGCCTTGTTTTCACTTGTTTGTGTCTGAGATTGCTTGTTTTTATTTTTTCCATGGTAAACTTGGCTAGCACGCTTTTTAGCATAATAGTCACGCCCATTGGCGCAGGTTGCCTGTGTATCACCCACGCCATTGCCTTTCTGGCGCTAATTTCAAGCTCATAGTCGCGCCAATCCTGTGAGCTGTTAGGGTTTGCTGTGTTTCAAGCTTTCTGAGGCTGACTTGTGATTTTGATCTTGTTTTTTCAGCTGTTTGAGTGCATTGGAGCCTGGTTTGACTGGTTGGAGCCTCCTTCCTTTGGTTGTTTGCCTATTTCTTTTGATTTTTCATACGAGCCCTAGGGCATCTAGGTGCCTTTGTGAGTCGAGCCTCCCTTGGGAGTTTTTGGTTTTCGTTCATTCAGTCGGTTGTGGGATTGCTTCCTTGCATTCATTTAACAGTTGTCTATCATATTGTTGCGTTTTTTGAGTGACTGATTTCGTTTTCATTCGAATTTCGCTTTACTTCGTTTTGGGCCTAGATCACACGGCTCATTGGTGTCTTTGGGACTTTTCTTGGTTTTGAGAGACTGTTTGTCGATTTGAGATCTGATTGTTTGTGCCATTGAGTGAAATTTGTTTGTTTTGCTCTCTTAATATCATTTCTCGAATTGCTTCTTCTTTTTTTTTGGTTTTTTTAGTGCATCTAGCTATCAAACATTGAAAAAAAAAAAAAAAATCTCTTTTGCTTTTGGTTGATTAGTGCAAAATGAAATTTTTTCGATTTTACTAGTATTTAGTGAATTTGAAAGAAAATTTTTTAGTTTCATTAGTTTCATTAGAGATATCATTGATTGTCTTCTGATCATTTTGTTTGTGTAAAAAACTCTCAACTCTTCTGTAGCTAGTTTTCATCGAACGAATGATGAACTGTGGCATGTAGTTTTTCATTTAAGAGATTTTTGAGACAGCACATTTGTTAGGGCCTGAAAACTGAAACGTAATTGAAGATCAACTTTAAAATTCACTCAATTTACACTAAGGCAGCATTGAAATCTAACGAAACACATTTATAGGTCTAGGCTAGAGACGTGTTCTGGCGTCTTTAAACCTAGTAGCTGTCGTTCGCCTCTTGGCTTTAGATAACACTAGTACGGACTTGTGCTCCCCGTACCGTCGAGTATATAAAGGGAGACCCCACTAGGTTTCTATCCTTTATCCATACAGTAATGAAGGTGGGCCCCGATGTACCGTGATACACCCACAACATCCTACGAGATTTCGCACGCATTTTAAAGTCCTTGGTTGATTTCTCTTTCATTTTTGAAACCAAGGTGTATATTGCAGTTCACGGTTATTTGGTACACCCTTTTTTCCTAGTATTCCTGAGCAGTCATTTGATCTTTTCTAACTCCCTAAATTTGAAAGGATCACCAAGCGCTTGTCCTTTCACGCTTGTGTCAAATCTGAAAGAGACAGAGTCACCTTTTTTACCGTTTCTCGACTCTTAAAACATGAAACGGTGAAGTTTATTATTTTTCAATGTGGTAAAAAAATTAATCACCCACGATTACACGCCCTGTTAGATTTTTCTTGTTGATCGTTTGATCGTGTGTCTTGACTCTTTTTCAGCCCGTGTGTGTGTTTGATCTTTTCTCTTGTCGTCTTTTTCACAGTGGCGGAACCCTCGGTTTCGTCTATTGGTAGTCCTTACACAGACAATTCATCAGAGGTTTCCCAATCCTCTGCTGAGCCACAACAGCCCTTTTCTTCCGAATTTCCTGACGGGGGACCAGTTCTTTCTGAGCAACCCTTTGGGGGACCAGTTGAGTTCAATTGGCCCTTTTCGGACCCTGTGTCTGAATTGAGATTAGGAGCTGATTTCCTTTCTCTTACATCGGGTTTGCCTTTTATAGCTGCTATTTTTCCTCCTAGTCCTCGCCGTCTATTGCAAGATCTAGCGGCAGGCTCAACCATGAGTGATTATGGTGAGGAAAGTCCAACATCTAGTGAAGACTATCAGCTCTTCCCACGAAGATTGTTTCCGGGAGACAACTCTGAATCAGCTGTTATGTCAACGACCAGTCCCTCATTACCACCGGGGTACAGGTCTTTAGGTTAGATCATTTTTGCTGCTACCTCTATGGGAGTGTCAGCTCCTTCTCCGAGGCCAGCTGCTCCTTCACCGGGGGTGTCTCCTCAGACGCTCATTACTTCTGTACCCGTTCGGCCCACTGTTTGTGTGGCCGCCTCCACACCCGTTTTCATGGCACCCTCTACTAGGGCTATGCCGTCTCCTGAAGACATTTATCTAGTAACTGCTATACCGAAGAATATCTCTCCGGAGGAGTATCGGTTGTCCCTGCAACAGCCGAACCCCGAGGTTGGACCATCCTCCCAAGATCCCAACCGCTCTTACTTTTCACACTATGCACAGGATGGTACGCCTGTGTATGCTTTTCTAGGTCAGTATGATGAGCACGGGGACATTTTGTCTCTACCTGCTCCTGAGGCTTACCTCCATGCTCAAGGTTTACCTTACAACCAGGCTTACAACCCGCAAGGGAAACCTTTCCAAGGCCAACCTTCGGGCCAACCTGGCTATCCTTATGACCCACAGGGGCAGCCTGTGCAGGGATATCCTGTGGGCCAGCAAGGGCCATCATACAGTCCGCAAGGATAGTATTATAGCCCTTCTAGTCAACCTGTACAGCCTCAGCCGGGGTACCAACCGGGACCGGTCTATGGTCCTGGGGGGCAGATCCAACCTTCTCAACCAATGCAACCGCAGTACCCTGTTGTTTCTAATGTTGCATATCAGCCGGGACCATCCTATGGTTCTGCTCCAGGTCAAACCGGTTACCAGCAAACACCTAGTCCTATTCCTCCACCAGGCCAACCGGCCCATTCGGTACAACCTGGTGTTCCGCCTCCAGGCCAACCGGCCCATCCGGCACAACCTGGGGCTCCTTTGCAGCCAGGTCAACCTGCGCAACTGGCACCGCCTATTTATCCGGGTCAACCTGTTCATTCAGGGCAGCCCTCTCAGTCGGGTCAACCTGTTCACTCAGGGCAACCCGCTCATTCCATTAACCCTGCCCAGCAACCGATTTATTCGACACCGCAACCAAATCAACAGATGTGCCCTAGTTATCAGGCTCTGCAGGGTTCCACCTATCAGCAGCTGACTCATCCTCAGGGCGGTTATTATCCTCATGGTCAATCTCAACCAAATTATAACCACCCCAGAGGTTCTCAGTATTATCCTCCTCCACCCGATTACACCTATACTCAGCAGCCAAATCCAAATGCTGCTTATACAGGGCTGAATCCTAACCAGTGTCCACACTCTGGTTATCAAGCCCCACACACTGGTTACCAGCATCCAAATCAGTCTGGTTATGCGACCTACACCCCCTACGGTCAGAATCCTATGAGACAGAACCCATGGGGGCAAGGATATTCACAACCATTTTGGAGTACAGGTACCAGTCCTCTTCCCGGGCCTGGCATGCCGGTCAATCCGCCATTTTCGTTCCTGGCCACATCGGAGTTGTCGGATGTTTCAAAATTGACCAATGATCTGATTTTACATAATCCATATTGGCCTCCGGTTCCTACCAAGATACCAGGTGATTGCCCCAAGTTTTAGGGGAAAGCTGGAGAGGACCCCCAGGCGCATGTGATGACGTATCATCTTTGGTGCTCGTCTAACTCTTGGGTTGACGATTCGATTCATCTGCGCCTCTTCCAGCGCACTTTAACTAGAGCTGCTACTAAGTGGTACATCGAGTTATCCCGTGGTATCTTCCAATATTTCAATTCCTTAGACATGGCTTTTTTCACGCACTTTCAGTTACCGATTCATTATGAATCCGGGACGCACCTACTGACTTCTCTAAAGTAGGATAAAACCACTCACATTTCTGATCACATTCATGAGTGGCGGCACCATCGTAGACTGATCAAGTTTCATATACATGATCAGATACAAACTCACTGTTTCACCACCTCCTTTGTGAATAAAATCACCCAAGATATTGCGATGGGAGTGTGTGTGACAGAGGAACAAGCCATTGCATGTGCCCAATATCTAGATCTTGTATATTCTCAGTCCAGCACGCTTTATGATATCTTGCCTGATGCCCCTTGGTCCGGAACCTCTAAGGCTCCACCTACCCCCAGAGTGGATGGTGTCATTGGATCTGTATCTCAGAATTCGAAGAAATCTTCGAATGGGAAGCATAAGTCTAATTCTTCCAAAAATACTCCTGCTAATCCCGCCCCATCAGATTCTGGAAAAACCACGGAGGTGAACGCCGTTCAGGCCAATCCTACGGAGAAAGCCTCCAAAGGGAAAAATAAGGGCAAAGGCAAATCCAAATCCGATGCCCCGAGGCCAAAATCCAAATCTCGTACTGAGGATGGTTCTCAGCGTAAACCGAAGTACCCCTGCCTCATTTGCGAAGGAGGCCATTATACTAAGGATTGTCCACGACGATCCGAAGTTAGTCAACTTCTCAAGGGCTCAAAAGGGACTCTAGCAGTTCTTAAAGAGCCATTCCCATCTCAGCAGACCCAGATGGTTGAAAAGTCATCACCATCTGCACCATTTGGGTCCCAAGTTTTCATGATGAAGGTTGCTGCACCTATTTCTGTCGCTATGCGTTCGAAGGACTACAACGAATTGCGGCAGGCACCTGGGAAGGCAGTTGCAGATGGACCGCCTCCCCCACCTGTCTTCGGTTCGTTGGAAATCGAGAAGCCTACTCCTGAACTTGTTGTGAAGCCACCTTCTAAAGGTGTTCTTCGAAGATCTTATTATAATCCGAATGCTCGTGCTGCTCAACACTACAACATTGTTGAGGATTTGGCACAGGCACCTTCTGCTATGTCTACACTAGAAGTTCTTCAAAGTTTTCCTTCGCAACGGAAGGCTTTATTGTCTACGATCAGTGGAATTGATCCCGCCGATTTGAGTCTTCTCACCTTCGATTTAGAGAATTTCTCCCCCCGACTTCCACATCAAATAGCTCTTGTTATTCATGTCGGGATTAACGGTTTTAACATCCATAGGGCCATTGTGGATGAAGGTGCTTCTACCTGCGTCATGTCATCTGCTTGCTGGAAGGCCAATGGCTCTCCAGCCCTTGCATCATCTCCCAATGCCCTAGAGCCATTTGATGGTCGGGAATCCAAACCCCCGGGTGTTCTCGAGAATTTAGCGATCACTTTACAGGGGAAGACTGTCAACGTAGAAGTAGAAGTAGTCGACGCTAGGCTCAACTACAATATACTTCTTGGCCGCAGCTGGACCCATGCCATGCTATGCATGCCATCCACCATCTTTCGACTTCTTAAGTTCCCTCACGAGGGAAAAATAGTCACGGTGGATCAGTTGTCCTTCTTCAACTCCACTTCTGAGAACAATGTACCATACGTGGATCAGATTCTGAATCCCCCTGATAGTGTAGGACCCAGTCTCTTCAAATACCCCGTCCTCATGGGTATATTTCCCGCACCACCACCACACACCACTCAAGTTAACATGATTTCCAGGTCCGATGACCCCTGGCTTATTCCTACGCCTGAGCAGGTGTTTGAGTTTGGAGAATCAATGCCATTGACTCTAGTAGAGATCAACTACTGTGAAATTGTTGCCGCATATGATCCTCCACCTCCTCAGCATGCTCCTTTGAGCATGACTCTAGATGTTTACTCTCAATCCGCCTGGCTTTCTCAGGCTGATTCACCTGATCCTCTCAAAGAGACTTTTCCTTCCGATGAACCCATTATTGAAACTATGTCTCTCGAGGAGCTGCCTTGGGGCGATGGAAATCATCGCTCCTCTTTTATGCCTAGCTTGGGGGCAATGTCTGATTGTCTGGAGCGTTATGAATCTCAGGTTCCTTCTCCTCCTCTCCAAATTCCCATCTTGACGCATGAGGTTTTTTCGAAGGGAAACCTGAGTAATATCACCCAAACCATCCCGATCAACATCTCCGTCAAACCGGGGATCGTTGATAATATTCACGTGGGAGTGACTTGTTCTCCTGATGAGATTCAATTCTATACTAATCTTTTCAAATAATTCAGAGATGTGTTCACCTGGTCCTACGAGGAAATGCCGGGGATTGATCCCAGTATCGTAGTGCATGAGATTCCAACCTATCCAGGTGCGAAGCCCGTATGCCAATGCTTACGCCCCATGCATCCTCAGAAAGCCACTGCAATTAAGGTAGAAGTTGAAAAAATTCTGAACGCGGGCTTTATTTATCCCATCCCCCTCACAGAATGGGTTTATAACATTGTTCCTGTTGATAAAAAGCAGGGTACTATTAGGGTCCATGTTGATTACCGCGACATCAATCGTGCTTGTCCAAAATATAACTATCCCACTCCGTTCATAGATCAGATTATCGACGAATGTGTCGGAAGTGAGATTTATTCCTTGATGGATGGTTTCTCAGGGTATAATCACATCAATATTGCACCTGAGGATCAACATAAGACTACATTCATCTGTCCGTGGGGTACTTTCGCGTATAAAAAGCTCCTATTCAGCTTGAAGAACACTGGAGCCACATTTCAGCGTGCAATGTCTTATGCTTTCCATGACATTTTCCATATCGTTCAGCCTTATCTGGACGACTTGCCAGCTCATTCAGCTGGGCGAGAGGATCACCCTGAACACCTCTGCGAGATTTTCCTCCGCTGTAGGCGCTACAATATTAGGCTCAATCCTCATAAGTTCATCTTCTGCATGGATTCTGGCTGTCTTTTGGGATTCAAAGTCTCCAAAGATGGAATTCGCCTTGACCCTTTAAAAGTCGAGGCTATCGTCAACCTCCCATCACCCTCCTCGTTATATCAGTTACAGAGTCTGCAGGGAAAAGTGAACTTCCTTCGACGCTTTATCCCAAACTACGCAGAGGTGGCTAAAGGATTCACGTGCCTATTAAAGTAGAATGTTCCCTTCCATTGGGATGAAATTGCTCAGCAATCCTTTGATAAGCTAAAGACGTTATTGGTTAATGCTCCTTTGCTTCGTCCGCCTGATTATCGCCGCGATTTCACTTTATATCTCGCCGTCGCGTTTAGCACCATTTCTATGGTTCTGGTGCAGGATGATGATGATGGTAATGAACATGTTGTTTATTATCTATCACGAAACCTTCTCGATACAGAAACGCATTATTCTCATGTGGAGAAGTTGGCGTTAGTCGCAGTACATGTTGTGCAACGTTTTCGCCATTACATCCTATTGCGTACAATAATAGTGGTTTCGGATTGCAACCCCATGACATATATTCTCTCTAGAGAATTTTTGGGGGGAAAATACTCCAAATGGATCGTTATCCTACAGGAGTTTGACTTAGAGTTCACTACCGCCAAGTTGAAGAAATCACTCATTTTCGCGGATCTTATATGCTCACTCCCGACAGACTCCGCTCCTTCACTTTTCGAGGATCATATCCCGGACGAAACTCTTTTCCTCATCAGTACTCATGACCATTGGTATGGCGACATAATCATGTATCTTCAGACCTCCACATTTCGGTGTGAGTTGACTAAAGATGCCTGACGTCGAATTCGGCATCAGTCTCAACCCTACCGCATCGTAGGAGATACCTTATACTGTGTTGGAGTAGATTCGGTGCTCCGTCGATGCCTAACCTTGGAAGAGGCTGAAAGGGTTCTAAATGACTGCCACAGTGGCACCTGTGGTGGACATATGTCTGGATATGCTACTGCCCAGAAGATTCTGCGAGTAGGTTATTTCTGGCCGTCAATATTCAAAGACTGTATCGTTGCAGTCCGTAAATGTCACGCGTGCCAGGTGTTTCAGCGCAAGATGCGTGCGCCGCATCTCCCTTTGCATCCTTTTATTACCATCGGCCCTTTTGCGAAATGGGGCATGGATTTTATGACGTGTAACCCTCACTCGGCCGGGGGACATGAGTATATCATTGTCGCTGTCGACTACTTCACCAAGTGGGCCGAAGCGATGCCTACACTAGTTGCCTACGGTAAGACAACTGCCCAATTCATATTCAACCATATCATTGCACGTTTTGGGGTCCCGCAAGCCATCGTTACTGACCACGGTACTCATTTCTGAGATTATATGATGGCTGAGCTTACTTCAAAGTTGGGCTTACATCACGATAGCTCAACGCCATATTACCGTCAGGCAAACGGCCAAGTTGAAGCAGTGAAAAAGATTCTGGTCACTTTTCTTCAACGAACAGTTGGTATCCACAAATCTAATTGGCACCTCCAACTGTTCTCAGCTCTATGGGCATACCAGACATCTGCAAAGAGTGCAACTAGATTCACACCATTTCAATTGGTGTATGGTCTGGAAGCAACTCTTCCGGTTGAATGCGAGATTCCTTCGTTGAAATTAGCTGTGGAACTTCTACCCGACACTTTTGTTGAGGAAGAGCATCTTTTGTATCTGGAACGGTTAGATGAAAACCGCTGCTTAGCTGCTTTAGTTATTGAAGCATAAAAGAAGTGGGTCAAAGCTCACTTCGATCAATTGGTTTCTCCTCATTCCTTTGTTGAAGGAGACCTCGTCCTCCTGTATGATCAAGCACATGACAAGCTTGGGGCCGATAAGTTCCAACCTATGTGGCATGGGCCCTACATAGTAAAATTTGTTTTGAAGAACGGGGCTTATGAGCTTATAGATTATGAAGGAGTTCCACTGGCGCAACCCAGAAATGGGCTGTACCTCAAAAAATACTATGCCTGAAGTGATTTGTGGTGTGGTGTGTGTACATAAGTGTGTGTTTTTCATTTGTGTGCATGTGTGGTGTGGTTTTCAATGTAAACATCTTTCTGCTGATCGGGTCTTCCTGATTGTGCAGATGTCCATTCATCCGTTTGTTGGTTTCGTGGATGGTGCCTCTCGCATTACCAGGAATCTATCTTCAGTAGCCTGGGTAATCTATGATCCTGCTGGTGATTTGGTCAACCTGCAAGGTGTGTGTCTGGGACGTACTACAAATAACATCGCGGAATATAGTGTTGTATTAGAATTATTAACCGAGGCTGTAAACCTTGGTATCCGTGAATTACTTGTGTATCTAGACTCGCAACTTGTAGTATTACAACTGAACTGCCATTATTCGGTCAGAAACCCATCCATCTTACGTATGTATCTGCATATTCATTTACTGGAAAGAAATTTTGACTATATTACATACCAACATATTCCCAGGCATATGAATGCGATAACTGATGCAATAGCTAATTTGGTTTTAGATAGACATTTGTGCAATTTGTAAATCAACATCATATGAAAAGAAAGATCCATCCAGAAATAGATATGTATATATATATCGAAATGTTTTCATAGTGTGCATCACATTAAATCAAAAAATATATATGTTCATCTTAATACATCCGGAGACAACATGTCTCTCAAAAAATATGCATGATAAAAGTCTTAGGAGTCTAATCTGCATGGTGCTCATGATAACAAGTAGCTGCACGCACTAAGCATCTCAAAATTTGATGGAGGCGACTGGGCACTCCCACCGTGTGTCTCTGGTACGCCATCAGTACATCCGCCAGCCGGGCATAGTTTGGGATCCCTCGGGCGATGCCCTCGAGATTCTGGATTAACTCCCCCCCCTCTGCACCCTCTGCCTAAGGATCAGGTGTAGGAAGAGTCCTCCGTGAGATAGGAGACATACCGGCTGGTCTCTCTGGACCCACGTCTGCATACATATAAAATGTGTCAGGAAGAACATGTATTAACAAAAAAAAATCATAAAATATAAAATCAAAAAGAGAAGGGGTCATACCCAACTCCTTGTCCCAATCATCTCCCTCCGACAGTGGGAGATCTGGATCACCAGTGAAATCGGTATCGGCATATGGCCAGTCTTCCACTATGATCAACTGACGCCGCAACCACCCAAAAAACTCCGGCCTCCAGGACATCTGTTGGCCCCCTCCAGCTCTGGGCATCAATTCTGCCTAGTGAGCCATTCTTGGCTCTCGTGGAATAGGCTCAACTACTATGGCCCCTTGGCCCTGAAAGATTGGTAATCGTTCCAAAATCAATGATACCAGGATAGAACCATATCCAAACTATTTCAGCTTGGATTGTTTGCATTTGGTCAGTTTCCTCTTTATGTTTATCGTCACTGCTATGGCCCAGTCGAATAATAGAGGAGTCATACACTCCGAGGCTAACAAAATTTGGGCCTTTGTGGCCTCGTGCGGTGCCTGCGACCCCGCAGCCCGCGTGATGGTATGCAACACCACTCTCAGTGCTAGATCAGGGATGGTATGGATGTCCACCATTCCACTTTCGGATCCCAGTTGTGCCCCTCGGCACACTCGTGCCATCACTTGCTCCATTTTATCACCAGATGATCTGCTCCATGTCAGTATGGGCACCAGATGTCTGCGCGATAATCTGGTTATGAAGTACACATCAACAACCTCCAGTTCTAACACTTGGTCTCGCAGTTTGAATACTTGTTCATCTACGTCCCACCTATTGATCAAGTACTGTAGAAGCTCGGGCTGAGCTCGTAAACAAGGTGTTAGAAAGAACTTTTTTAGCCCACAGTTCCTTAGGGTGTTCATGCAAACTTCATTTTCCATGGCTTGTTCATCCTCTTCACCGTGCTCCCTTTCTTTCCACTCAATCACCATTTTTCTCGGTTCACTGCATCAACATGGTCAAAACCCTTAATTAGATCTTTGATGAGCTTCAAATTTAATTCAATTTGATTAAAATATCGAATTTTTAGGTGAAAAATGAGGTTCTGCTGCTGGCGCGAGCCATTTTCATATAAAATCCCATTGGCGTGAGTCCGTGCCCGATACCCGCGCCAATGAGCGTAGCCCTAAAAATTTAAAAAGTGGCCTTAGAAGTCTAATGCATGATGGAAAACTATTAAAAAATGGATTGAAATGGAGTAAAAAGAAGTGCCTCTTACCTGGAACTGACGGAACTCTGAATGGTAGCCCGGATCGGTCGTAATCACTGTCAGAAGTTTGCACACCAAACTGGACCACTGCTGCTCTTTGGTGAGGTAAATAGTAAAAAGTAATTCTATTTTTACCATTTGACATATTTATAACTTTTTGAACTCAAGATAGGTTTTGAAAGTTATTTTTCTGAATATTTTAATGTATTTGTGTCGAAAATGGGTTTTACGCTTGCCTTTTTGTGCGGCAACAGGTCTTTTACGCAACTGAAATGGTGAAACGAGTTGTATTTTATACTTTTTCAGACTCGGTAAATACACGAAAAAGTCACTCTGGAGTCATCTTTCAGCTCTTTTCTGACTCTCTAAACATGAAAATATTGTCGAGTCCCTTGTCGTTTCGATCTCCTTAAAGTGGACACGAATCGACATCTACCCAATATACGTTTACCCCTTTTTCAGGCTGGGATGGATTATTTACGAAAAAGGAATACCCTATCCTATTGTGACTAGGAGGTTTTTTCGAATATTGTTTTCTACCTTTTCGGGTCCGGGGAACTATCTACGAAAAGGGACCGCTGGAGTTTACTTTTCTAGTGTCTTTTCAAACTCTCTAAATATGAAAAGATGTCGAGTTCTTCCTTTTTCAGACTCGTTAAACCCTGATGACATCGAATTTAGTCGAAATGACGTTATTCGAGTCACTCCTTCCTAGGGCTCGTTAAATGTACTAGGATGGATTCGCCCAAAGGGAAGACTTATATTACAAGCATATGCTATCCCCTTCAAGCTTGTTATCAAAAATAATTGGGGTACTCGCTAGAAATGGTGGTGGAAAATGGAACCAATATCGTTGTCGTGTCGGCAGTATGTCGCTCTTGAACATGGCACTTGTCTGCATTCGTGTCGGGTTGGGGACATCTCATCTCGTTCTTCACTTTGCCTCCGTGGGTTTGGATAATCCATTTTGACCTCTCATCTGTTCATTTCCTCGTCACCATGACCTCTGGTCCGTTGATTTCAAATACTGCCAAGTCCACTGTCGTGCCGTTTACATGTTCAAGAGAAGTTGACCTCTGCAAGTATCAACCTTCCTCTGATTCTCATATGATCCTGATTCACAAAAAAATTATGTTCCTCTGTCTCATGTCGATGATGTGGGAAAAATTATGGCCCACCTTCGATCAAGGTCACTTCCTATCGACTTCAGCTCATTATCCAGAAAGATGGTCTAGAGACTCTTTCATGGTACCTTAGAGCCTACATGCCTCAATGGCAGGTTCGTCGCATTCGACGTGAGGTTTTCATCATTGGCCTCCGATCAAGTGATTCTACGGGTGTTCGACACCAGCTCATTGATTCACACACCGTAGATTGTACCTATAGTACCTTGAGGGCCATTGTGATTATTGGTGGTTCCTCTCGCGTTTGTTAACAACTTTCATCATTGGCTGGTAATCAGATGATGTTCTTGCATGTTCGACTTCAGCTCACATATTCGCATGCTTGAACTTGTACTTTGTTCGGGTCGAGATGGAGCGCAAGACCTTGGATTGTGTCTGTTGTAATCCAGGCTACGGTATTGTGGATTATTATGATTATTTACATGACTCACTGATTGGATGGCTGTGACCATACCTGAGTCTATTTATCGATCTTCATTGGATGGCTGCGTCCATGCCTTGTATCTAGATTATTGTACACTCTGTTATGGATGGCTGCACCCATACCACGCATATATATCATGTATTTGAGACATCATTTGTACTTCGCTCCGCAGGTTTTCTGATGGCGGTGTTTTCGATCGGCATGTTCTCGTAAAGCATTTCACCCCTCTCTCTCTCTTTCAGGCCTCATGCTTTAGGGGGAATATATTACACAAAAATTTGTCACCATCCCTACAATCCCCATCCCACACATTGGAGGGCTCATTCCGTGACCTATGGGCAGAGCTAAGACTTGAAAATACTTTCATTGCATCCCTCTGAAGATGAGCTTTAATTTCCCTAAAGACATCTCCCTGCAAAAAACCCTAAAAATAGCTCTTTTTCCATTGGCGCGGTTCCATAGTTCAGCCCTCGTGCCAAGAGGGAAATCCTCCAAAGAGGGCATGCCAATTGGCGCTCTGTCATAGAGCCACACCCGCGCCAACCATATTAAGAGGTGTTTTTTAAAAATAAAAGGCAGAAGTTTCATCCTAACAAATTACTGGGCTGATTTCTATCTTGAGTTGGGAGGTTTGGCTACAGATTTCCACAGAGGGGAAGTGGTTTGCCACCTCTCATGGAAGCCTCCTTGATGATAGGGCCAATCCCATTATTTTAGGGATCCCAACTCCCCTTCCTCCTTCTATAAAAGCTTGCCCATTTCCATTGCAAGCTAGTTCAAAAGAGTGGCAGAATTTCTAAGTTCCCAAGAGCTTTCATGCTGCAAAAGCCTTCTTGATTCCCTAAGGCCAAATCTAAGCAAGGAGACTATTGCCAAGTATCCAGAGAGAGAGGCTTGTCCCATCCCTGATAGGCTTTATTGAGACATGTTGTGTTGACGACCCGCTAAAGGAGAGTGCTGCGTCGAAGCTATGGTTGTATTATTCTTTTGAATTTTTAATGATAAGCGACTATCAGTTATGGTTCCACTCTTGTTCTTGATCATGTTCATGATTTATATCCTCTTCGACTGATATATAGTTGTATTTAATGGATTTTATGCTTGCGTTTGTGTTGTTTCTTGCATGTGCAGGTGTCCGATCACGGAGATTGTGAGGGCTGTGATCTGCCAGGGCGAAGGAACGAGAGCACCACCTCTTCTACAAACGACATCATCAGATTCCAGGTAAGCCTTCCTTGCAAGTCAGTTTATTTACAATTAGGAACCTGCACTGTAGTGTGTTTGATTGTTGCTAGACCCGATCTGGGCTACTAGGGATCGCCTCTGTCCGCAGAGGGGATTTAACTCCTCAACAATCAGTATGTAGTTGGTTGTCATCATGATTTGAATCCCTCAAATCTCGATGGACTGCTGCCATTAAAAATATTTGTAAGTACTTGCTTCAGTTAAGTCATTCATGAGTCATTTTGGTTTGGTTTTTTAAGTCAAGTTTTTCGGTCATTTTTGGTTTCAAAATTGAGTCGGTTTGAGTCAATTCTCAGTCAATAAAATGAGTCAAAGGTATTTTGTTGGTTTGTAGAAGTTATTGAATCCATAGCCCAATGGACGAAGGCACTGCCTAGTCTCCTAGAAATCTGTAGTTCTTGGCACCTCCAAGGAGCTACCATCCCCATTGGAGCCAATGTTAGAGTCAATATCTTCATCCCTCCATCAGAGATCAAATTTCTCTTGTTGTATTTCATTTTAGGTGTCTCATTCAGTTAAGTCAGCTGCATTCCATTAGGAACATGGATCATCTTACAGAAGGGTCTTGTCATTCATATCCTTCATGTCTTGTACCTACTGGCCTTGTTCTGTTCATTAAAATAATTTACAGTTATTTTTGGTCTCAACCTTGGCAAAGAGTCATTTTAGGGTTTTTTAGTCTCATTAGGTCTAGGGTTTTATCAATCCGGTCTCAAAATTCCTAATAATGGCCAACAAGCACATGACGAAGCTTCAAATAAGGTTTCAGTGCAAATATTTCATCATCATAATGCTTAATAATGATTTTTCTTCAAAACTCTATTTTGAAGAAAAATTGTCTATTTCATCTGTATGTAATAAATCCAATGTAATTTTCAAGTTTTTCAGTTGTAATAGTATTCCATTCGCAGCCCTGGTCGCCTTTGCCAAAGTTTCATGCCATCCATTCCCTACATAACAGACAGAAAGGACATCATTCAATTGCAAAAGAAAAAATGAGGCAAAACAGACTCTCTTGAAAAGTGTCAAAGTTTGCACATTACAAAAGTGAGTTTTATGAAATGAAAATGAAAATTTTATTTATATAAGTCATTGGTAATGTTCAAAAGAAGCTTATTTTCACCCAAAGAGAAAGATTGAAACAATAGAAAGTCATGTTGAAGGAAAAGAGCAAGTTTGAATAAAAACTGGACAAAGTTGGGTGTGCGGTGCATAGGCTGAGTGTCGCGACGCACTGGGCAGGCGCGACACATTGGGCCTGCCTTCGCAGTGTAAAAAATACATTGGCGCAATGCATTGGAGGGGCGCGGCGCATTGGGTAACTTGCGCGGTGCATTGGGCTGAAACATCAAAATTTTGACATTCTTCTCCAAACATAAAATTTTCTCGGTTGTTCCATGCTCAAGCAATTCAAAGCCACTCCTCTATCGCTCATAACTCTTGCTTGGTGTTGATTATGAGATTGGTTATGAAAATTTGAGTACAAAACTAAACCCTATTATCTTGATTGAGAAGTGCTTCCTTAGGGTTTTAAACTTGTTTTGGTGTCAATAATTCTATTCCCATCACCTTGTTTTTCTTCCCCCTCACTATTATCTCATCATTAAAGTCATTCCTAAGCCTATCTCCCTATCCCTAAAGTCATTTCATTTCCTATTATTTCCATTTCCCATTTCACTTGATTATATCCCATCACTTTCATTACCCCATTCCTCCATATTCCCTCCCATTTGACATATATTTGGCAATCAAATAAAAACACCAAATTTCTCATTATCATACAAGACAACACAGACCTTTCAAATTCTCATGGAGACGGATACTTCTTATGACCGAGACAATGACTCTACAACTGAATTGCATGCACCAAGAAGGCATTAAGGCAGCATAAAAGGCATGATGGACTCCAAATTTTGGCTGAAGCTTCTTTGGCTCAGCATAGTGCTTGATGGTGGAAATTCAGCCCAAATTTCAATAAAGTTGGGAAAATTTTTGTCAATTTTGATTTTTTTTGGCCTTAACACAGATTTTTCCGCCCGACGAGTAGCGCCACTTGGCACATGCTTATAATTGGCAGTTCCTCTTGAAGAAAAATTTTCAATTCTAGATTTTTCATGAAAATTTATGCATTCCTACCCATTACCTAAAGATGTTGACAAGTTTTGGGTTGCCTAAAGGGTCAAAAACACCCTAAAAATGACCTTTCTGCCACTTTTTGGACACACAGGAAGCAGTGTTGGGAGATTTGATTTTTGGAGGGTTAAATTGAAATAAAATTCAGAAATTCCACTTGGGTTGGAAAGTAGACAGGTAGAGCTTTCCAACAAGCTATCCTGTGCTCAATTTGGACTTCGAGGAGGCCCTCAAAATTAGCCTCAAAGTGGTGCTATGCAAAGATATTTCAAGTACGGTGCATTGGGAAATTTGGCCTATTTTTCACTCAGTAGCTCAGTTTTTCGCCTAGTTTTGGCTAGTTTGAATTTTTCATGTAATTCTTGATGTAAATTGATGTAATTTCATGAATTTTATGTAATTTTGGCACATTTTTACTCATCCTAGTAGATTCATTCACCAAAAAGTGAAATGTAAGTGAATGAATAAATTTCCTATCATATAGAGGCAAGTTGTTTCATTGCCTATTTTCCAGTTCTTAGTTTAGATATGGTTGAAACAGCTCCTAGAATGGTGATATCGACCCCTAGAGGCATGGGGATGAGTTAGGCTTGTCTATATCTTGTAATTCTTCAGTCATTTTCAGGGTTGGACACTTGGGATTGCTTGGCACTTCATTGTACATTTCATCTCTGTAATTTTGGCAAAGGAATAGACCAGGGTTTGCAGCACTCTTTGGGATCCATGTGGCTTTGTGTTTTGATGGTGTGTTTCTCTATGTGATTGTAAGTTCACTGATGTTTTATGTGTATCATTTCCCTTCTCCTTTCTTCTCAAATTAAACAAATGAGTTATAAAGGTGGAATTCATTAGATAGCTTTGCTCTGCCTTCAGTTTTGTTTAATTTTCCTTGTTTTCATCTGTTTGAAGAGGATTCTTGAAAGCCTCTTGCCCTCTTCAGCTCCTCATTGGTCTGAAACTATCCATTCATTCAATTCAAAGCATCAAAACAATTGTCTTCCTTGCCCCATTCAGAACTCTGCAAAAACTAGGCCTCATCCTCGGACCCAAAACTGCCCTTCCCTTTGATCCAACAAAAACCCCGAAAATCAAATTGAATCCTTTTACTTATATACCTAGCCTAAAATTAGCTTTTATTTCAAGTCATCTCAAGACTTATTGATTATTTTTGTTTAGATTGACCCGGAGAGAGCCCTCTCCTAATCTGGTAGGGCTAGCTACTAGACTGAGTGTGGTTTGATGTTACCCTGAACTCTGCCTTCTTTCTACCGAGGTAGATTTTGCATAGGGCCATAAATGTATGCAAATTTTTCAAAATATTGTTGGTTATCAGAGAATGTCTATGCTTTATGGTTTTTCAAGTTATAATCAGATCCTTGTACATCCTGATGATCAGTAAAATATAGCCTTTACTACGCCATGGGGCACTTTCATGTATGCCAAGATGCCATTTGGTCTCATGAATGCAGGAGCTACCTTTTAGAGAGAAACAAACATTAATTTTTCTAAAGAAAATGACAATATGGTGGTTTTTTATCTTGATGACGTAACAATATTCTCAAGCAGGGAAGAAGATCACTTGAAACACCTTGAAAGAATTCTGCTGAAATGTAGAAGGTTTGGCATCTCTCTAAATCCCACCAAAAGTATTTTTTCTTTAGCTTCAAGCAAATTACTTGGACATATCATTTATAAAGATGGGATTAAGATTGATCCAAACAGGGTCAATGCAATTCAGAAGGTGCATTTTCCAAGAAGTAGGAAGGAGATTCAATCTTTCCTTAGAAAGGTAAATTTTGTAAGGCAATTTATTCCTAATTTTGCTGAGATTGTGAAGAACATAACAAGGATGCTGAAGAAGGGAGTTGATATTAAGTGGACAGCAGAAGCAAGACACTCATTTTAGGAAATCGAAAGGGCACTCACACAAGCACCGGTATTGATCAACCCATATTTCTCAAAGGAATTTCTAGTTTTTACTTTTGCATCACAGAATATTATCACTGGAGTTCTGCTACAAAAGGGACAACAAAGTATTGAGCATCTGATTTCTTTATTTAGTATGACATTATCCAACTCTGAGATGAAGTATAATCTCTTAGAGAAGCAGGCCTATGCCTTGGTGAAGGCTATCAAATATTTCAGAATTTATATTTTTCATTCTCATATTATGGCGTTTGTTCCTAATACTATTGTAAAATACATCCTCACTGAAGGCGACCCTGATGGTAAGAGGGGGAAATGGATTTCCAAATTGATAGAATATGATATAGAGATTAAGCCAACAAAATTGGTCAAAGGGCAAGGCTTAGAAAAGCTGATGGTGTAGTCAAATTTTGACTGTCTTGACATAAACTTGATTGTAGAAATATCAGAAATTTCAGATGATGAAGAAGAACTAGTCCCTATTGAAGAAAAATTCATCACTTCAGATTGGTACAAGGAGGTTTTTTTTGTCCTACAGCACCATAAAGCACCTGCTGATATAACAAATTCCAAAGCAATGTTTTTTAAGTTGAAATATTTAATATATTTTATTTTTGACAGAAATCTATTTTCGAAGGATACTATCATAATTTTGCTGAATTGTTTGCTGGAAGAGGAGGTTGATAATGTAATTGAATAATTCCACAAAGGAGATTATGGAGGTCACTATTATTGGAAGGTGATAGTGAACAAGATTATAAGAGTGGTTTATTATTGGCCTACAATGTTTAAGGATGTCTACAAGAGGGTTGTTGCCTGCCATGAATGCCAGATTTTTGAGGTTAAGAAGAACATTGTACCTTTACCTTTAATTCCTATCTATGCAGAAGCACCATTTCAGTAGTGGGGGATAGATTTTACTGGGGAGATTCATCCATCATCATCAGGTCAGCATCATTAGATTCTTATAGCGATTGATTACTCCACTAAATGGATTGAGGCAATCCCAACTAGGCAAGCAAATGATTCTGTGATTATTTCTTTCTTAGAAAATAATATCTTGTCTAGGTTTGGTTTCCCCATGAAGATTATAACTGATAATGCACAGGAATTTAATTCTAAGAATTGGATCTATTTCTGTCATCAATATCACATTACTCTTGGGCATTCTACTACATACTATCTGCAAGGAAATGGCCTTGTTTAATCTTCTAACAAGAGCATTGTAAGGATCATTAAAAAGGTGTTGCAGGAGAATAAAAAGGCTTGGCATTTGAAGCTGAAGTATGCCTTATGGGCTGATAGGATATGCACAAAGAGGTCAATTTGAACTTCACCATATGAATTGTTATATGGCACTAAGGATATTTTTCCTACATCACTAGGGGTACCTATCATGAAGCTGATTCAAGGGCTAGAAGAGGAACCAAATGCAGTCTAGAGGAGAATTAATCAGCTGATAGCTCTACAAGAGAAGAGGAATGAGATTTATAACATTAATAAAAAATCTCAAAACAGAATCAAGAGGACATTTGATAAGAAGATCAAGGAAGAAATTTTTCAAATTCAAGATGTACTGCTGAAATGGGAGGCCAGAATTGAAGAGAATGGAAAACATGGTAAGTTTGAGAACTTATGGAAAGGTCCTTTCAAGATAGCTGCTTTTCATGGAAACAATATTTACATACTGTAGGAAGTGGATGGAAAATCATATGCTGGAGGACCTGTCAATGGCAGGTTTTTGAAGCATTATTCTTCCTAAAATTTGATTGATTATTCATGTCATTGTACATATTATTTTATGAGTTTTTCTACTAATAATGACAAGCTAAAACAACAAGCTTGAGCCTGAGGTGAAGGCCATTAGAGTTTGAGGAGGAAGCTTGGCAATTTCAAAGTTTTTTATGGTTTGATCAAGAAAATGGATAGCAAGACTGGAGCTACTGGTTCTTAGTGTATGATAGGGGCACACTATCCCAAGTGGAGCCACTGTTATCACCCAAAATTTTTTAAAACATCATTGTGTCAACTGTGTTTTTTATCATGGTCTCAAAATAGGTTTGAAAGTCATTTTAGGTTTTGGTTAAGGGTAGGTTAGACTTTTTATAAGTTTAAAGGTCACCATTGAATTCAAATAAAGTCTTTAGAGGCTCATTCCATGATCAAATACTCACATTTTCCATTTAGGGTTCATTCCATAATGTTTCGAGTTAAATTTTTGTAATTAGCCAAGAATCCTCGATTTTGTAGCACCGCTAGTTCAAAAAAGAGGAATTTTTCTATGAAAGCACTGATACTTTCGGAGCGCAAACTGCGAAAAATACACTGAGCACTACGAAAGAGTGGTTTCTTAAGAGTCTTGTAAATTAAGCCAGAATCTGTCAGAATCTGTTGGGGAATGATAGGATAGAGGTATGGTGAGTCAGTTAGTTATCAAATTCAATTTATTTACCTGTCTCACAGTCATCATCATCATGATAAGGCATGAATGAGACATCTTTCAGTTATGAAATGACATTTCAAATTCAAATCTTTGCCTAATTTGGTCATTAACATTTTCATTTTCCTCCATATGAGTGTCTAAGCTCTGAAGCAATCAAGCTAAACCTATGGTTATTATATACAAAGGCTATATTCACCATAATCAAGCAAGGTTGTTCCATATTCTTAGGTGAGGCTATTCATAATCAAGTGAGGTTGTTTTACAGATTCAAGAGAGGCTGACAAGTTTTTCTAAGAAGCATGGCAAAGGAGAGGAAAGTCTATAGAGGGGGAAATTGCTTAAGATATGAGCCTGAAAATGTGAAGGCTATAATTGAATAGCAAATAGTGATGGAGGCTTTTAGCAAAGCAGGTTGTCTCTGGTTTTGTGAAAAGCTGCAGGGTTTCCACACTCAGGGGTCTAAATAATTTGACATACACTTCAGTGGAACAAATACTAAGATTGGGATGTTAAATGTGCCAGTCACACCTGAGATTATTGCTTCTATGATATAAATACCAAAGGGGAAAGAGACTTGGTTTAAATTTTTTAAGTTTGACATGGAACCATGCAAGGAATTCATGAAACCTGAGTATGCAGATATGGACTTGAATATTGCAATACCTAGAAGTTGTATCAAAGACACCTATGCCAAGTTGTTGTTCAACATTCAAATATACTTTACGTGTGCAGGCGGGCACCATAAAGTTTATACTTATCATTTCATGCTGCTTCTGCATTTCACAGGTATGATATCACTAGATTTTCCCTTTTATTTGCATAGGAGCCTTGCCAAAATGGCTGATAAAGTACAAGCCAAGTCTGATGGTTGTGAAACATCTTTGTTTCACCAAGGTTTAATAAAGTTATTGGTGTTGAATGAGCTTCATAAAATAAGCAGGGATTGGTATTCTTTTTTTATTATGAATGGTTTTGAGCTAGAAACCCTAAACCTAAAGGAACTCCTTCAACACCAGTATCAGAGTCTATTCAGCATGTGGTTGCAAAATCAAAGACGTTTTTAAAGTTCAAACCAAGGAAACAAGTTGAAAAAAGGACATAGAAGACACAATTTCTTGTTGCGGTAACTCCATCACTTGCAAAATAGAGGTCGAAAAGTGATAAAGAGGCAAAACAAAAGCAAATTGCCAGCAAGCAGGAAATCAAGAGAGTGACAAGAAGCCAAGCAGTGGCATCAAAGGGAAAAACAAGTGTTTCAGGTACGGAGGGCAACCCAGTGATAAAGGGAAATTTGTTGAGATTGAAACAAGATGATGAGCTTAGTGAAAAGAGTCGCCTTCACTAAGTGGGCCCGCATGCTATTTTAGGCGCAAGTCTATTTTTAGACTATGTCTATTTTTAGACATGTTGATCATATTCTATGAGTTGCAGGATGCTATTTGTGGATGGTTAGTAAAGTTGGAAAAATAGATGGACTTATATTTTTAGACATATTGGGCAGAATCTATTTTTAGATTTCCAGTCTAAAAATAGATATGTCGAATATTATTAGCTCTTAATAATATTTAGACTATTAACATTATCTTATTCTCTTGGATCACTTCAGTTAAGTGCACAGATGTGGCACAGGAGCTGACAGAGGGAATTATGCTATTCCTGAGGGTTATGTGGAGCTATTTCATGGAGACTTCAGTTAGAACTCATGTGACAGAGTTTGGTGGAGTTATTGAGGTAGTTGGTGGAGTTGTGTTCAGTTTAACTCAGTTAGACACAGTTGAGCTAATTGTATCTAGTCTAACTGATTGATACACTAGTGAGAGTGGTGTGAATTAATTATTAATTAATTCATTAATTATTAACTCATTAATCAACTGAAGAATACATCAATTAACTACAATGCATGGACAGTTTCAATGGAGACTAGTGGAGAGGTAGGTGAAAGAGCAGGTTGATTATCAGTTGTGACTATAGTGTTGCATGATTTGCAACACCCTGTGATTGGAGACGCCAATGAGGATTGTGTGAGCAAGGCTGGACCAATTCAAGTTCATTCAGAGCCAATATTCAATAGGGATTTCACAGTAGAGGCAGGCTAGCAGATGGAAAATATCAGTGCATGGATTTTCTAGATCGGGCCTGATTAGTGTGTAGAAATTGTATTGTACTGAGAGCTTGACATGATCATATTTGTATGGGGATTGTTACATGATCTCTATGACATATATTATATACATATAATTTGGGTTTTTAGCTTCAAGCTTTCCCATTAAAACACTGTGTTCATATGTGTGAATTTTTATGGCTTCAATGTGTCCATGCAATTGATTTAATTTCCATAAGTAATGATCAATACTAGAAGAGATTATGTATTATTCATGAAGTCAAATAGTGTGTGATCAGGAGAATATCAGATTTATAATGCATTAGTTATATAATTTCTACATGGTATCAAAGCGATATTGATCATTGGAGAAATTGCAAAGCATTGAAGCGGTTGAGTTTTGTGCTGGTGGAATTCGAATTTACAATAGCATTTTCTTGGTGTTGAAGTTGAGATTTCTTTCAATGGATTGTGATTGGAGTATGCCCTTGAGGGTAGCTCAAATTATATTGCATGGAATGACAGGATGGAGGTGGTGCTGGAGGACACTGGGTTGAAGGAGTTCATAGATACAAAAATTCCAAAACCTGCCTCTAGCGATGCTGCCGCACTTGACGCATGGAAAAAGAAGACAGAAAAATGTCGAAGGATTCTGTTGGAAGGTGTGAAGGATCAAATATTTTCCAGCCTTCATGGTAAATCTTCTCCATTATTTATGTGGAAAGCTTTGACAGACTTGTTCCAAAGCAAGAGCAACCAGAGGAAGTTGGCGCTCAAGGATAAACTCAGGAAGATAAAAATGGAGAAAGGCGACAGTATACCAAAGTACCTCACGAAGTTTTTCCAGTGCATGGATGAGTTGGGAAGTGTGGGGGTTACTGTAGATGAAGTGGTATTGGTGAGCTTGGCTCTCCTTGGGCTTCCAAAGAGTCTGCATTCCTATGAGGACTCTGTCAATGGTCGGGAGAAACTGCCAGGATGGTAGCGACTTTGGTTGGATCTTGTGCAGGAGGAGATAAGGCGAAGCACCAGGGATGGATCTTCATCGAAGAATGAAGGTGAATAAAATTGCACTTTGGCTACCAAAGAAAGGAAGGCGAAAGTGTGAAAGGCAAGAAGCAGGACATGTCCAAGGTGAAGTGCTTTCACTATCACCAACACAAACATTACGCCACTAATTGTCCACAGAAGAAGAAAAATAAGCAGGCTGCTGGATCTACAACTGGAGAGGCCTTAGCCTTGTATTTTGAGATGGATTTTTCACTGATCGCATGCTTGGTATCAATTATTATGGGTTTAGTGTGGTTTCTTGATAGTGGTGCATCTTTCCATATGACTGGAGACAAATATTTGTTTACTGATCTAGATGAGAAGGATCTTGGAGTGCACATCGAGATGGGCGATGATGGTAGATACAGTGAAACTGGTATTAGGACCATTTCCTTTGAGAGGGAGTCTGGAAAACCTTTCATCTTGAAGGATGTCATGCATGTTCTAGGATTGAAGAATAATTTGATCTCTGTGGTGATGTTGGAAGACAGGGGATATGATGTTGTCTTTAGCGAGGGAAAGGCTTTCCTGCGCAGTAAGGAAACTGGTGAAACCCACATGATAGGGGTTTGAGTTAATAACCTTTATCAGTTGCAGGTAGATGGCTGTACAGTAATGGCAGGCAAGGCAGAAGGAGTGGTGAGCCAGAATGAGGGCAAGATACGGCACAGGATATTGGGCCATCTTCACCATGGTGCTTCGAAAATTTTGCAGTAGATTTCTACCAGGCTTCACAATGGTACACTTGCACAGTCAAATAAGTGCAAGGGCTGTACTTTGGAAAATTTTTTGAAATCCACCTTTCATGAGAAGGATAGTCGCGCCACAACGATCCTTGAGATAATTCACACAGACGTGTGTGGACCTTTATCAGTAGCTTCGACATACTCAAAGTTTTGTGAGTTCAAGGCACTGGTTGAGAAATAATTGGGGAAGTAGGTGAAGGCTCTTAGGAACAATAATGGTGGTGAATTCATCTCTGGTGAATTCAAGGAATTTTGCAGCGCAGAAGGAATTCGAAGAGAGCTCATAGCGCCTCATAACCCACAACAGAATGGGGTCACTGAGCGAAAGAATAGAACGATCATCGGTGCTGCATGGGTGATGTTGCATGATCAGGGCCTTCCCATACACTTGTGGGCTGAAGCATGCAATACTATAGTTTATGTGCAAAACCGTTGTCCTCACAGAGTACTTGGCATGAGTACACCCGAGGAGGCGTTTTTTGGTAAGAAGCTTGATATTTCTCATTTGAAGATTTTTGGCTCACCTGTTTACATTCATGTGATGAAGGAAGCCAGGAAGAAGCTGGAGCCGACCGCAGAGGTTGGGATATTTGTGGGGTACACTGATACACCCCACAACTATCGTGTGTATTTTCCAGACAGTCGGAAGACTGTTGTGCGACGGGATATCAAATTTCATGAGGAGAAAGCCATGAAGTGTTCGCTTGAGAGGTAGCCACACTTGCATGCAGATGAGGAGATATTAGTTCCTAAGTATGAGCCTCATGATGTGGATCAGCCACAAGAGGAGGTTCATGGAGTGGAAGAAACCTCTCATGCATCGCCAACCATCAAAGGGCGGAAGTGCACTACAGAAGCTGAGCGACTGAATCTTGATGCAGAGAATATTGTAGGAGCACCTACATCACAGCGTAGACAGACACAGTCACCTGACTGATATACTAGATACATGGCTCTGATGAGCAAGTGTATCCTGACAGAGCCATCCTCTTTCGAGGAAGCTGTGGAGGACCCTGCATGGATAGATGCCATGGTGGAAGAGTATGATTCGATTGTCAGAAACAATGCATGGGATACTGTCCCAAGGCCAGAAGGGAAATCAATGGTAGGTTCGAGATGGATCTACAAAGTGAAGCAAGCGAATGACGGGAGTGTCGAGAAGTACAAGGCAAGATTTTTTTCCTGGGGCTTCTCACAGATTGAGGGGATCGACTATGAGGAAACCTTTGCACTTATCGCAAGGTATTCTTCCATACGGAGCATCCTAGCTCTCTCAGCACAAATGGGATGACACATTCAACAGATGGATATGAAGACTACGTTCCTCATTGGAGTCATTGAGGAGGAGGTGTACATAGAGAAACCTGAAGGTTTCGAGATCTTCAGCAGCGAGTCGCATGTGTGTAGGCTCAAAAGAGTGATGTATGGGTTGAAACAAGCACCTTGTGCTTGGTACACATGGATAGACAGTTATTTCACCAGTCTTGGATTCACCAAGAGTGAGGAAGATCTGAAACTATACCAGATTGTGGTGGAGGGTAAGTTTTTGATCATTTTACTTTATGTAGATGATTTTATTTTGACGAGTGATGAACAGTTGATACTCTCGAGCAAGGTTGATCTTGCAAAAGAGTTTGAGATGAAGGACTTGGGCCTCCTTCATTATTTCCTGGGATTGGAAATTTGGCAACACAATGATGGATTATTTGTGTCTCAAAGCAAGTATGCCCAGGGGATGCTGGAGAAGTTCAACATGCATGGCTGCAAGCCTATCAATACTCCTCTTGCTGGTGGTTGGAGGAAAGAGGATGCTACATCGACAGAGGTAGTGGATGCCACTGTTTACCGACAATTGGTGGGGTCGCTTATGTATCTAGTCAATACATGACCTGACATATGCTACACTGTTAACCATATTTCACAAGTTATGGTTAAGCCTACCAAGCTCTTTTGGAAGGTGGGGAAGCATGTATTGAGATATCTCAGAGGCACATTGGGATATGGATTATGGTACAGACAACTAGATGAGGTGAAGCTGCATGGCTTCACGGATGCAGATTGGGAAGGGAGCCCAATGGACAGAAAGAGCACACCTGGAGGGATTTTTAGTATCAAGTTGACAGCAGTTTCTTGGTATAGCAGGAAACAAATATCCATGGCACTCAGTTCAGCAGAGGCCGAGTACATGGCAGCAAGTTTGGTTGCACGCTAGGCTATATGGATGAGGAATATCCTGGTCGGGTTGTTCGGTTCACACTTAGATCCTACTGTGATATATTGTGATAATCAGAGTTGCATCAAATTCTCGGTTAATCCAGTATTTCATGATAGATATAAACACATTGACATCTGGTATCATCATATCAGAGATTGTGCGCAGCGGAAGATCATGTTACTTTCTTACATTCCTACGGAGGATCAGGATGCTGATATCTTGACGAAAGCGCTCACTAAGTGAAAATTTGAATACCACAGAGGTAGGATCAGGGTGGAAGATAATCCCTATATTGTTGAGAGGGAGTGTTGATATTGCAACAAGATGATGAGCTTAGTGAAAAGAGTCGCCTTCACTAAGTGGGCCCGCAAGCTATTTTTGGCGCAAGCCTATTTTTAGACTATGTCCTATTTTTAGACATGTCGATCATATTCTATGAGTTGCAGGATGTTATTTTTGGATGGTTGTTCAAGTTGGAAAAATAGATGGACTTATATTTTTAGACATATTGGACGGAATCTATTTTTATATTTCCAGTCTAAAAATAGATATGTCGAATATTATTAGCTCTTAATAATATTTGGACTATAAACATTTTCTTATTCTCTTGGAGCACTTCAGTTAAGTGCACAGGAGCTGACAGAAGGAATTACGCTATTCCTAAGGGTTAAGTGGAGCTATTGCATGGAGACTTCAGTTAGAACTCATGTGACAGAGTTTGGTGGAGTTATTGAGGTAGTTGGTGGAGTTGTGTTTAGTTTAACTCATTTAGACACAATTGAGCTAGTTGTATCTAGTCTGAATGATTGATACAATAGTGAGAGTGGCGTGAATTAATTATTAATTAATTAACTAATTACTAACACATTAATCAACTGAAGAATACATTAGTTAAATACAGTGCATGGACAATTTCAGTGGAGACCAGTGGAGAGGTAGGTGAAAGAGCAGGTTGACTATCATTTGTGACTATAGTGTTGCATGATTTGCAACACCCAGTGATTGGAGATGCCAATGATAATTGTGTGAGAAAGGCTGGACCAATTCGAGTTCATTCAAAGGCAATATTCAGTAGGGATTGCGCAGTAGAGGTAGGCTAGTAGGTGGCAATGATAGGTGCATGGATTTGCTAGATCGGGCCTAATTAATGTGTAGCGATTGTAATGTACTGAGAGCTTGACATGATCATCTTTGTATGAGGATTGTTACATGATCTGTATGACATATATTATATACATATATTTTGGTTTTTTAGCTTCAGGCTTTCTCGTTAAAACATTGTGTTCATATGTGTGAATTTTTATGGTTTCAATGTGTGCATGCAATTGATTTAATTTTCACAAGTAATGATCAATAGTAGAAGAGATTCTGTATTATGCATGAAGTAAAATAGTGTGTGATTAGGAGAATATTGGATGTATAATGCATTAGTGATATCATTTCTACAAAAATTAGATGACATCCTTCATGCAATTGGTATAGAATAGTCACCCATTATGCAAGCTGATTTCATTGGAGTTGATGAACACAAATAGAAAAAGGTTAAGTCAGCAAAGAAACTTTAATTTGAGGGAGAAAATGCAGCCTTTATCTTTCAAGCAAGGAAACCTCTAACTAGGCATGTTAAGAAGCTCAAGGAAGGCAGCAAGGAGGTCCAAGAAACTATTTAAATAGTTAGAGTCTTTGAAGAGGTGGTTGACCTCTCATCACCAACAGTGGAGCATGCACCCAGCAGAATAATGAAGGAAAAGGAAGAGATGACAGAGTGTCAACATCTTGAGGAGAAATTAAGGTTAGAAAATCAAGATATTTCTATGATGAGAAAGAGAGCCAGAAAGCATATTATTGAGAAAAAATAGTTCAAAATAATGAAGGTAGTATGGGAAGGCCGAACTGTTCCTCGGTCTGAAATTCCAAGCAGTGCAGAACAATTTTTCACATGGAAAGTTCCAGCCATTAAGGAAGAAAATTTTGTCAAAGTAATCAATACTCACTTGAGAGCCAGTAATAGAAGACTAAGAGATCAAGTGGAATATTTGGAGCTGCAGCTGAAACTGACTCGGGATGAGCTAAAAAACAAAGGTGCAAAATGACAAATTATTTAAAAATTCAAAAGCTAAATGAAATGGAAAATGAAGAATAAACCTCATGAAAATTGTGTTTTTAGTTCATATGACAATTTGTTCTGATGAAACCAGTGGTATTCTGAAATTTTGGCACATTTTTTGTTTTAATTTTGAAGAAATCCGGACAAACCTTCTCACACATCAGTTTCGTAGCGCAAATAGTTCAAAAAGATTGAAAAGCGCTACAAAACTGATGTAGCAGCTTTTTTGACCCTTTCTTATAAATTTTTGAAAGGAAAATATGTGTATTATGACCTGAAATTGCTAGGGAAGTTGTGTTAAGTGAATATAAAGATAAATCTAGAAGAAAGGAGACAAAGTTTTTAAGGTAAAAGGGTAAAAAGGCTGCGCTACGAAAAGCGTTACGAAACTGTGATGTTTTCGTAGCGTAGGTCTACTTCTATTATTTTGAAGTGTTTGATGGTGGTTTTGTATAGATGGGACTTGGTGAGGTTTTTGACAGGTGTTACTTCAATTCCAAACATCAAATAATCTCGAAGTAATGGGTTCATGACAGTCAAAGTGTCTCAAGAGAACAAAGAATCCTATGCCTAGAAAATAGGGGACAATTTCCTAGTTTAATGGAGATCAGCATCGAGGTCATAAAGTGTTGGAGCTTATCATCTAGATTCGACCTTATGGGAATATAGTTGGAAAATATAATCTAGTTTATATAAGGTTGTTATGAGTAGAGTTAAGGATTTTGAATCCTATTTGCAATAGGATTGTTCATTAGGTTGGCAGCTGCCATTTTGTAATGAATACCATGTCATATTGTTAGGAAAGGTGTCAAAAAGTAGGAATTCGACGTATTTAGCTCAAGGTAAGGTTATCCTATGTTGTAAATGATCTATAAAATATGAATAAGTCAAAATACTAAGGGTTGGACATTTTTTAGAAAAAATATTGTGCTTATTGTAAGTGACTGGTTTTCAGTTTAATACAGAGTTTTTTTACTGAGCCAACTCAAGATTCATAAACATTTCTAGTGTGTTCTTGTTCTAATGGCATATTTTTAATATCCTATTGTAGTGGTGTTTGCTTATGTCACTCAAAATTCATTATTAATGCTCTAACTTCCTTCATAGACAAACTGATTGTGTGTTTTACAGTTTCACATGTGTATCTTTGGACTAGAACTCTGATATGCCTTGACTTCCATGCTAAGTAGATTGTTTGGTTTTATTGAAGCTATTATGACTCCATAAGCTTAATGTGCACTTGCTAATATGATTTAAAACCAATATCCATTTTTATCTGCTTATTATCTCACATAGAGTTATCCATCTATATTTCTATCAAAAATCATTAACCCTTGAGAGATCCCTCTCAAGTTGAGGAGGCTAAGCCTCAATCATAAGATTGGTTTGAAACAGTTACTTGAGATTGATTTGATTGGAAGCCTATCAGGTCTGATTTTGTGATAATATTTTGGTGTGTCTGGCGGGAGTCGAAGATTATACTCTCCTGAGATTTTGAAGCTGAACTTCTGAAGGTAGCAGGATCTCAGAAAGCTTTTCCAGGTTGTATCTACCTTGGTGACTCCATTTAAATTTTATATGATTAAAGGTGGCTTCGAGAAGGAGATACATGAGGAGTAATCCTGACCCAAATCCACCTACCATCGTGGATAATCCAAACACAATTTCTAGAGGAAGTAAAGGAATTTCTAAAATATTAGGTACTCCATCACATTCGAAATCCTTGTTCTCTGAAATTCTAAGAAATCCTGAAGATAAAAGAGTTGATGATAAAATTCAGGAGCTTTTGTTTAGATCAGAAAGTGAAAAAGAACTAATTGAAATTATCTTAGACTTGCATAAGAGAGGTATTGACACCTTAGCTCTAGTAACACAGGAAGACAAAGAAGAGTTTTTGGAAGCTATTACTTCGGAGATATTGTTGGAAAAAGAGTCTTTAGATAAATTCAAAGAGCTTGACCCTTTTGAAGTATTGTTGAAAAGTAAATTGTTTTGCACCTTCCAAATTGGAGTTCAACTATCATTGAACCACAAAGACCAAATAGTCCTCTTCAAAGCAGTTTTTCATTGTCTATTTCTACCATCCCTAAAGCTAGTATAGTCCCTTTAACCATGGTTAGAAATGTACCCCCTCTACCTACTGCACTTGCTAGATATGCCCCTCTTGTTCTTCCAACTGTCTTACATGATATCCCTATCAAATATGATGTTAGAATCAAAACTTGGAGAAGTGATGAAGACATTACAGCAGAAGAACATGTGGATAAATTTAATGATTTTATAGACAGGGAGGAGGTTGATGATGAAGATGTTAATTTGAGGTTGTTTTCTCAGAGTTTTACTGGTGAGGTTAGGAAGTGGTATAAAGCCCTTACTCCTTGAAGTATTCATAATTGGAATGAGTTTGAAGATGTTTTTCTGAGAAAATGGGTAAATAGAACTAATCCAGTACAAGCCCTCACCGAGTATATTAATTTTAAAAGAGCTGCATATGAGTCTATTAAAAACTTTTCAAAAAGGTTTAATAAGGTATTAGACTCTATTCCTGCTCATTTTAAACCACCACAAGCCTTAGCTTAAATGAGGTATGCTAAAGCTTGTGACTATGATTTTTCCATACTGCTGAGAGAAAGGGAATCCCCTACACTTGTTGAAATGCAAAGTGATGTAGTGAAGGTGGAAGTTAACTTGATAGCAGCTAAAAATTCAAAAATGAGTAAGACTAAGATGAAATAATAAGAGAAGCCTTCCTCCTATACCTCTTAGTATAAGATAGATTCAATGATGAAAACAATGGAAAATTTGATGGATAGATTACCCCTTGGGAATACCTCTTCTCCTCCTGCACAACATGAACCTCAATTCATAAAACCTTAATTCAGAAAACCTGAGAATCAGCAAAGGCCAAGGGAAAATAGAAATCAGCAGCTTGATCCTCCACTAAGACCTCCTTTCCAACAGAACTTGGTTGATGAAGAAGATGATCTTGAAACTCCTGAAGAGTCTATTCACTATTTTGATGAGGAAATGTCTGGAATTTTATTGACAAAAGAAGAACATGATCAATCAAACCAAAGCAATCATGAAGAGGAAACATCAGATTATCTAAAGGGGTATCAACATGCTATTTTTGAGATGCAGAAACAATACAATCTCAAAAATAGAAATGTGCCTATCAGTGCAAAAAAAACTCAGCCTAAGAAGGATATACCTAAGTTTGTTGATGGCAAAAAGGATGCTCCTAAGGTCACAGAAGGTAAGAAAGATACACCAGCTATTCCTCCTATCAAAGAAGCTGAAAACATTGTTTTGTTTTCAACCTTGAGAATGAAATTTCAAAGATTAAAATATCAGTCCGTTTTGGTGAGATTCTCAAGGCAGATGAATATAGAAGCAAGATTGTTAAAATGTTAAGTTCACAACCAGGAGATGTTGATATCTTGAATGTATTAGAATATCATCCAACCATATATTTGGGTCCAAGACTAGAAGGTGAATAGAATGAGGAGGTCCCTCCTTTTTATGTGAGCCTTAGCATTCACGACATGACATTGCATAATGCTATGTTGGATTCAGGAGCCTCTCAAAATCTTATGCCCAAATTAATCATGGAAATAATGGGGTTAGAAATAACTAGGCCATATAAAGACTTTTTTTCTTTCGATTCGAAAAGAGTTCAATGCATTAGTTTAATCAAGGATGTTGTTGTTGGTCTAACACAAGTTCTTGCTAAGATTTTAGTCATGGACATCATAGTAGCAAACATTCCACCAAATTTTGGTATTTTTTTGTCAAGGTCATGGGCAGTGAAAATTAAAAGTACAATGTAGATGGATCTTACTTATGCTACCATTCCTATTTTTGGGGAGAAAAGAAGATTATATCGAGAGACAAGAATGGCCTACATGGTGAGTAGTAAAGACAAACCCCAAAATTTTCCAGTTTATGCTCTTGATACTGACCTTGGTTCTTCTATTCTTTTCAATGAGCTGATTAATGAAGCAGAAGAGGAGAGGAAAGCAGAAAATTAGAGTTCTAAAATTTAGCAGTCTGAAAATCAGCAAACAGAAAATCAGTAAGTCAGCGATAAGGAGATGGAAGGTTGGCGGTCATTGTATTTTGATGGATCAGTAGGCAGAGAAGGAGCAAGAGCAGGGATTTTGATTAAAAACCCAAGTGATGAGATTAATTTCTTTTCCTATAAACTAAACTTTGATTGCATGAACAACGTGGTTGAATATGAATCCTTGATTTTGGGTCTAGAAGTTTTTAAAAAAATGAATGCTCAAAACATTTTTATTTTTGGAGACTCAGAATTAGTCATTAAACAGGTCGAAGGTATTTATAAAACAAAATATACAAGGATGAGAGCATACAGGAAATTTGTTTTGGACATGTTAGAAAACTTTCAAGCCTATTCATTCATGGTCAAAACTAGAGAACAAAACTCCATTGTTGATTCTCTTGCTGTCTCTGCAAGTATTTTCATTATTCCTATGCATTGCACAGAAAAATATGAGGTTGAGATTCATCATAGACCAAATATCCCTGATAATATTACTCATTGGAAAGTTTTTGAGGATGGTCAACATGTGAAGAACTTTATTGAGCTGAAAGAAGAGTTTGAAAATATACAAGTAGAATAGCAAAACATGCTGGTTGAATCTAAAGGGAATTCAGAATTTTTGTAACTAAAGAACAATTCCATACTGTTATTGCCTAAATCTACCTCAGGCTGAAAAAGGAAGGATGTAGGGTAACATAAAACCACGCTCAGCCTTGTAGCTAGCCCTACAAGGAAAGGAGAGGGCTCTCTCCGTGAAAGAATATTCAATGGAACACAATAAATGAACTGATATTAGGCTAGGTAAAATGATGGGAAAAGAGTTTAATAAAATGAATGAATGAATTTCAGGGATGTGTGGGATAAAGGGATAGTTGAAACCGGGAATTAAATCAGGACACAGGGTATTTCATGGGGCAAGATAGGGAGGAAACTTAGCAAATAAAATTTAATGAGGATGGGATGGAAAGATTGGTGAGGAGCTAGAAAGGGCACAATAAATGGATCCTTTTCAAACAAAAGAAAAATACAGATGCATGAATGATTTCCCAAGGCAAAGCATATAAAATGGATTATACCTTTCTATCTTGAAAGCATTCAAAATGAAATGTTTATGGATGAATGGAACACATAAAAATTCACATATGAAACAAAGGAGAAAAACAAATGCTAATCTCATACCACATGGATCCCACAAATCAGAGCCGCATCTCTTATTAATTCCTGTCAAACTGGACAATAAGCGCAAGATGTTTCTTCCACACTATTTCCCCTACTTTCTGAGTTACTAACTTCAGACTCCAGACCTCTGAATCAGACTCAGACTGCTTACAAATGATTTACAATGACAATAAATAGGCTCAAATGTGGGAACATAGATCCATGAAATGGGAGCTGTTCTAATAGCTCAAAAACTGAAATACAATCATAGAAAAGAAATACAATGATCTGCCCCTGAAAATAAGGGACAACATTGCATTTGACCACTTGGAGAATTTTTTGTTAGGCTATATGAAAGAAAATAGGTAATGCAATGAACATATTTCCTATTTTGCTGCTGCTATATCAATCTTTGTTTTATATAAGCTTTCGGCCCTTTGACTGTTTCCTTTGCTTTTCGTTTGGGTAAAACCGACTTTTTAATAAACATTCCTTTGAAATGAAACTTCACCTTTAGTGAAGGGAAAAATAGTGAATAGGAGGGAAGGGAGAGGAGGCGGGACCCACATTATAATCACAATCAGAGTGAGCCAGGCGGAGGGATATCATATTAATAAAACAGTCGTAATGTAACAATCGGTGGTGCCATCGCAATCGGGAGTCGGAGGTCAGGTGAATTTGGAGAAGGCCATACAAAGCTCCGATGCGATTGGGGTAAGCCTGCTGGGGGATATAACTATAGATCAGGGAAATCATATAAAGGGGTGGAATGATTTTTATTGTAAGACGGAGGGCTAAAGGTGGGACCCACATAATCGCAATCGCAATATCGGAGGGGAGGAGGAATGCAACATATGTGAAACACCAATGCGATTGGCCCGATTGAATTTGAGTCATCGGATCAACGAGAAGAGATCAACGGTGGGGAAATTTATCAGAGGTTTTCCGTCGGGAGATCGGAAGAAGAGTTGCGATCGGAGGAGTTTTGCGATTGAAATGTTCCAATTGGCGGAGGACCGTCGGATCGGAAGGGGAAGATCAACGATTGTGGGTTAATCGGGAGTTGTTGTGATTAGGAGATCAAAAGAGGGACTGTGATTGGTCGCAATCAGATATTTGTGCGATTGGCTGATCAGAACGTTCGAATAAACTTTGTGATTTGCGATGGGAAGTTGGGGTTTATAACATAAAAATTTATTATAAAGTTTAATTATTAAAGTTTGAGTATGGCGGGGAAGTGGTTTTGGAATGAGGAGGGTATATATATTTATATATATATGAACTTTCGAAATTTTTATCATAAGGTTTCAACAAGAATGGAGGGGAAGTGGTTTATAACGGTGGGACTTTATAATATAAAACTTTTTATTATAAAGTTTTATGGTAAATGGAGGGGAAGTGGTTTTAATCGCACAAGTATTTTTGGATTTTAATCATGCGACTATGTATGTTGGAGCGGGGGAGGGGGGGGGGGTAAAGGGTTTTTTAAGGGAAATATTAAACTTCAAACATAAAGTTAAAGCGAAATATGGGAAATAGGGGAGGTTTAGGGCATTTTACTTGACTTAGGCATAAATTTCAATCCAAAAGTCATTTTTGAGAGTGTAGTATACCGTTGGAAAGCTCTTTCCGGGCTCTTTCTGATGTATTTGATTAGAAGATTATTTACTGCTGAACATGCTGCGAAAAACTTCTCTGAAGGCAGGGACATCACCTCAAGTTGAATAAAATGTCTCTTTGATCTTCCAGGTGCTGTGACTTTGGGCTTATTGGCTTCCTCATGACCTTGCTGATATTATTGAACTTTGACTCATTAATTCGACCATGGTGAGACCCTAGAAAATAATGAGACCCATCCTATGACCTACTAATATGATTTTAAGAATGAAAGTGAATAATGACTGAAGACCATAGAGAGGAAAATCAACAAGTTTCACATGAGGGAAAACTAATGAAGAAGTACTGCCATCAATGAATCCATGACCTAGCAGAACGGTGAAATTGATTATTATGAGGCTCCTAATATGCAAATGAAAAAGAGCAGTTTTGATCACTGATGGGAGTATGACTAGACTGACACTAACATTGGCTCCAATGGGGATGGTAGCTCCTTGGAGGTGCCAAGAACGGCAGATCTCTGAGAGAGTAGGCAGTGCCTTCGTCTATTGGGATATGGATTCAATAACTTCGAAAAACCAACACAACTCATACCAATCCAAAAACATATGCATACTGCAACCTGTACATAAACAAATGCCAAAAATTGAAATGTTGCATCAGGCAGCTCAGTTATGTACAAATCTAACCCACTCTGCCGCAAAATTGATAGATCAAGTAATGTTTTAATGCCATATCAACCAACCAAGTAACTGTGACAAGGATGCTGCTTGAAAGTGCTTCAACCAGGACACAAATGTAAATGCTGACAGCCATACATGCACATAACATGTCTAGTTATGTAAAAGACAATTTGATTTATCATTCAAACTAAAAAAAAATTCCATGTACGTTGCAATAGGATCGCAAAAACCAGACTCTGTTTGTTGCCCCAACTCCACAATACATGCTTCCAGCTGCAAACTATCAATGCAAATATCCACGGGCAACTCTATTGTTTCTTGTTTTGAAGGAGGGAGAGTTTCCAAGAACTTTTTTGGATCTCGTAATTCATATGATTGGATCTAATAATTTAAATAATGAATCTCCTTCTCAAATTTTTCAACAACTAACTCAAAGAAACCAGTTTTAGCTTTAGGAGGAAACTTCGGAGATCTCAAAAATTGAAGCACGACAATGAAAAAAAATTCATCAATTTCAAAATCCACTAACTGATCTTTAACTTCTTTTAAAACTTCACAAAGCGCAGGGTTTGCCACATACCCTACCATTTTATTTTAGTGCATGAATGGATCAGTGAGCACTGGAATCTCTGGATTGAGTTGGAGTTGCTAGGTGAATGTTTCGACATTCGTATGTGTCTGACTGCTGTCCACCACCAACAATTAGATCTGAACTTGATTAGATCTTACTGAGGAAACTAGATGTTCAGTTCATAAACTAGACCAGAGATTGACTGCAGCAACATTCATCTACTTTCGCTAATGCAAAGCAAGAGCGTTTTGAAGGCTACCTAGCTAACTTCAGGCTCCATCTGTAGTTTATAAAGCAAACAATAAATTTTTCTTCCCCAGTGTGGTCGCCACTATGTTATTGCCTAAATCTACCTCAGGTTGAAAAATGCAGAATCTAGGGTAACATCAAACCATGCTCAGCCTTGTAGCTAGCCCTACAAGGATAGGAGAGGGCTCTCTCCATGAAAGAATATTCAATAGAACACAATAAATGAACTGATATTAGGCTAGGTAAAATGATGGGAAAAGAGTTTAATAAAATGAATGAATGAATTTCAGGGATGTGTGGGATAAAGGGACAGTTCAAACCAGGAATTAAATCAGGACACAGGGTATTTCATGGGGCAAGATAGGCAGGAAAATTAGAAAATAAAAGTTAATGAGGATGGGATGGAAAGACTGGTGAGGAGCTGAAAAGGTCACAATAAATGGATCCTTTTCAAACAGAAGAAAAATACAAATGCATGAATGATTTCCCAAGGCAGAGCATATAAAATGGATTCTACCTTTCTATCTTGAAAGCATTCAAAAAGAAATGTTTATGGATGAATGGAACACATAACAATTCACATATGAAATAAAGGAGAAAAACAAATGCTAATATAATACCACATGGATCCCACAAATCAGAGCCGCATCTCTTATTAATTCATGTCAAACTGTACAATAAGCACAAGATGTTTCCTCCACACTATTTCCCCTACTTTCTGAGTTACTGACTTCAGACTCCAGACCTCTAAATCAGACTCAGACTGCTTACAAATTATTTACAATGACAATAAATAGGCTCAAATGTGGGAACATAGATCCATGAAAAGGGAGTTGTTCTAACAGCTCAAAAACTGAAATACAATCATAGAAAAGAAATAAAATGATCTGCCCCTGAAAATAAGGGACAACATTGCATTTGACCACTTGGAGATTTTGTTGTTAGGCTGTATGAAAGAAAATAGGTAATCTGATGAACAGATTTCCTATTTTCCTGCTGCTATAACAATATTTTTTTTATATAAGCTTTTGGCCCTTTGACTGTTTCCTTTTCTTTTCGTTTGCATAAAACCGACTTTTTAATAAACATGCCTTTGAAATGAAACTTTGCTTTTAGTGAAGGGAAAAATAGTGAATAGGAGGGAAGGGAGAGGAGGCAGGACCCACATTATAATCGCAATCAGAGTGAGCTGGGCAGAGGGATATCATATTAATAAAATAGTCGTAATATAACAATCAGCGGTGCCATCGCAATCAGGAGTCGGAGGTCAGGTGAATTTGGAGAAGGCCACACAAAGCTCCGATGCGATTGGGGTAAGCCTGATGGGGGATATAACTATAGAGCAGGGAAATAATATAAAGGGGTGGAATGATTTTTATTGTAAGATGGAGGGCTAAAGGTGGGACCCACATAATAGCAATCGAAATATCAGAGGGGAGGAGGAATGCAACATATGTGAAACACCAATGCGATTGGCCCGATTGAATTTCAGAATTCGGATCAGAAGGAAGAGATAAACAGTGGGGAAATCAATAAGAGGTTTACCATCAGGAGAGCGGATCGGGAGATCGGAAGAAGAGTTGTGATCGGAGGAGTGTTGCGATTGAAATGTTGCGATTGGCGGAGGACCGTCGGATCGGAAGGGGAATATCGACGGTTGTGGGTTAATCGAGAGTTGTTGTGATCGGGAGATCAAAAGAGGGATTGTGATTGATCGCAATCAGAGTTTTGTGTGATTGGCCGATCAGAACATTCAAATAAACTTTGCGATTTGTAATGGGAAGTGGGGGTTTATAACATAAAACTTTATTATAAAGTTTTATTATTAAAGTTTGAGTATGGCGGGGAAGTGGTTTGTGAACGACGGAGGGTATATATATTTATATATATATGAACTTTCGAAATTTTTATCATAAGGTTTCAACGAGAATGGAGGGGAAGTGGTTTATAACGATGGTACTTTATAATATAAAGCTTTTTATTATAAAGTTTTATGGGAAATGGAGGGGAAGTGGTTTTAATCGCACAAGTATTTTTGGATTTTAATCATGCGACTATGTATGTTGGAGCGGGGGGTGGGGGGGTAAAGGGTTTTTTAAGGGAAATATGGGAAATAGGGTAGGTTTAGGGCATTTTACTTGACTTAGGCATAAATTTCAATCCAAAAGTCAGTTTTGAGAGTGTAGTATACTGTTGGAAAGCTCTTTACGGGCTCTTTCTGATGTATTTGATTAGAAGATTATTTAGCGCTAAACATGCTGCAAAAAAATTCTCTGAAGGCGGGGACATCACCTCAAGTCGAATAAAATGTCTCTTTGATCTTCCAGGTGTTGTGACTTTGGGCTTATTGGCTTCCTCATGACCTTGCTAATATTATTGAAATTTGACTCATTAATTCGACCATGGTGAGACCCTAGCAACTAATGAGACCCATCCTATGACCTACTGATATGATTTTAAGAATGAAAGTGAATAATGACTGAGGCAAGATAGTGCGGAGGGGGGGGAAGCGGGGGCTGTGGTGGCTTCGTGGTGGCATGCAGGCAGGCAGCATGCAGGCAGTTTGTAGCCATGGTGGTGACTGGGCATGGCTTTTGGCAGAGCTGGTTGCAGAAAAAACGTTTCAATCAAAATGATGTTTTTAAATCCCCCAAGATACAAGCTGACGATGAAGAAGTTGAGAGTTGTAACCTTGGTACAATAGCTATGCCAAAAATTATTAAAATTTCAAAGTTTCTTTCAGATGATATGAATTTTAAGTATGTTGAAATGATGAAGAGATTCATAGATGTCTTTTCTTGGAACTATGATGATTTGAAAGAATATTATCCCACCATTATTCAACATACTATTCCCATAAAAGAAAATGAAAAGCCCTTCAAGCGGAAGTTGAGGAGGATCAATCCACTTCTCATGCCATTGATTGAGAAGGAGTTCAAAAAAATATTTTATGCCAAAATCATTGTCCCAATCGGATTTTCAAATTTGCTTGGAAACTTGGTTCCAGTAAGGAAAAAGAGTGGAGAAATCAGAATGTGTATTAACTTCAGAAATTTGAATAAAGCTTCCTTGAAGGACAATTATCCCCTCCCAAAGATGGATCAAATTTTTCAAACTATTGTTGGTTCTCAGAGAATGTCTATGCTTGATGGTTTTTCAGGTTATAATAAGATCTTTGTACATCCTAATGATCAGGAAAAAATAACCTTTACTATGCCATGGGGCACTTTCATGTATGCCAAGATGCCATTTGGTCTCATGAATGTTGGAGCTACCTTTCAGATAGCAATGGACACTGATTTTTCTAAAGAGAAGAACAAGATGGTGGTTGTTTATCTTGATGACATAACAATCTTCTCAAGGAGGGAAGAAGATCACTTGAAACACCTTGAAAGAATTCTGCTGAAATGTAGGAGGTTTGGCATCTCTCTAAATCCCACCAAAAGTGTTTTTTCTTTAACTTTAGGTAAATTAATTGGACATATCATTTCTAAGGATGGGATTAAGATTGATCCAAACAAGGTCAATGCAACTCAAAAGGTGGATTTGCTAATAAGTAGAAAGGAGATTCAATGTTTCCTTGGAAAGGTAAATTTTGTAAGGCGATTTATTCCTCATTTTGGTGAGATATTGAAGGACATAAGAAGGATGCTGAAGAAGGGATTTGATGTTAAGTGGATAGAAAAAGAGAGACACTCATTTGAGGAAATCAAAAGGGCACTCACACAAGCACCGGTATTGATCAACCCAGATTTCTTAAAGGATTTTTTGGTTTTTACTTTTGCATCAGAGAATACTATCACTGGTGTTCTGCTACAAAATGGACAGTAAGGTATTGAGCAGCCCATTTCTTTCTTTATTAGGACATTAGCCAACTCTGAGTTAAAGTATAATATCTTAGAGAAGTAGGCCTATGCATTGGTGAAGGCTATCAAGGATTTCATAATTTATAATCTGCATTCTCATATTGTGGCGTTTGTTCCTAATACTTTTGTGAAGGACATCCTCACTAAAGCTGACCCTGATAGTAAGAGGGGGAAATGGATTACCAAATTTCTAGAGTATGATATAGAGGTTAAGCCAATAAAATTGGTTAAAGGGAAAGGCTTAGAAAATCTGATGGTGCAGTCAAAATTTGACTGTCTCGACATAAAATTGATTACAGAAATATCAGAAATTTCAGATGATGAAGAAGAACTAGTCCCTATTGAAGAAAAATTCATCACTTCATATTGGTACAAGGAGGTTGTTTTTGTACTACAACACCATAAAGCACCTGCTAATTTAACAAAGTACAAAGAAAGGTTTGTTAAGCTGAAACCTTTAAGATATTTTACTTTTGACATAAATCTATTTTGGAAGCATACTGGCAGAATTTTGCTGAATTGTTTGCTGGAAGAGGAGGCTGATAAAGTAATTGAAGAATTCCACAAAGGAGATTGTGGATGTCACCATTATTGGAAGGCAACAGTGAACAATATTCTAAGAGTGGGGTATTATTGGCCTACAATGTTTAAGGATGTCTACAAGAGGGTTGTTTCTTGCCATGAATGTCATATTTTCGAGGGTAAGAAGAAGCTTGTACCTTTACCTTTGATGCCTACCTATGTAGAAGGCCATTTCAACAATGGGGGCTAGATTTTATTGGGGAGATTCATCCATCATCATCAGGTCAGCATCGCTGGATTCTTACAATGATTGATTACTTCACTAAATGGATTGAAGCAATCCCAACTGAGCAAGCAAATGATTCTGTGATTATTTATTTCTTAGAAAATAATATCTTGTCTAGGTTTGGTTGCCCCAAGAAGATTATAACTGATAATGCACAGGCATTTAATTTTAAGAAGCTAATAAATTTCTGTCATCAATATCACATTACTCTTGGGAATTCTACTGCATATTATCCACAAGGAAATGGCCTTGTTGAATCTTCTAACAAGAGCATTGTAAGGATGATTAAAAAGGTGTTGCAGGAGAATAAAAAGGCTTGGCATTTGAAGCTGAAGTATGCCTTATGGGTTGATATGATATGCACAAAGAGGTCAATTGGAACTTCACCATATGAATTGGTATATGGCGCTGAGGCTATTTTTCCTACATCATTAGGGGTACCTATCATGAAGCTGTTTCAAGGGCTAGAAGAGGAACCAAGTGCAGTCCAGAGGAGAATTAATTAGTTGATAGCTTTGCAAGAGAAGAGGAATGAGGTTTATAATAGCAATCAACAATCTCAAAACAGAATCAAGAGGACATTTGATAAGAAGATCAAGGAAGAAAGTTTTCAAATTCAAGATGTAGTGCTAAAATGGGAGGCTAGAATTAAAGAGAAAGGCAAACATGGTAAGTTTGAGAACTTATGGAAAGGTCCTTTCAGTACTAGCTTCTTTTCATGGAAATAATACTTACATACTGTAGGAAATGGATGGAAAATCATATGCTTGAGGACTTGTCAATGGCAGGTTTTTGAAGCATTATTCTTCCTAAAATACGATTTATTATTCATGTCATTGTAGATATTCCATTTTATGAGTTTTTCTACTAATAATGACAAGCTAAACTAGCAAGCTTGAGCCCGAGGTGAAGGCCATTAGAGTTTGAGGAGGAAGTTTGGCAATTCAAAGTTTTTTCTGTTTTGTTCAAGAAAATGGATAGCAACACTAGAACTACTGGTTCTTAGTGTACCACAGGGGCACACTATCCCAAGTGGAGCCACTCTTATCACCCAAAAATTTTCAAAACATCATTGTGTCAACTTTGTTTTTTATCATGGTCTCAAAATTGGTTTTAAAGTCATTTTAGGTTTTGGTTAAGGGTAGGTTAGAGTTTTTATAAGTTTAAAGGTCACCATTGAATTCAAATGAAGTCTTTAGAGGCTCATTCCATGATCAAATATTCAAATTTTCCATTTAGGGGTCATTCCATAAGGTTTCAGGTTAAATTTCTGCAATTAGCCAAGAATCCTCTGTTTTGTAGCACCTCTACTTCAAAAAAGAGGATTTGCACTATGAAAGCGCTAATACTTTCGTAGCACAAACTGTGAAAAATACACTTTGAGCACTACAAAAGCATGGTTTCTTAACAGTATTGTCAATTAAGCTAGAATCTGTCAGAATCCGTTGGGTAGTGATAGTATAGGGGTATGGTGGACAGTTAGTTATCAAATTCAATGTACTTACCTATCTCACATTCATCATCGTCATGATAGGGAATGAATGAGGCCTCTTTCAGTTATGAAATGACATTTCAAATTCAAGTCTTTACCTAATTTGGTCATTCTTGTTTTCATTTGCCTCCATACGAGTGTCTAAGCTCTAAATCAGTCAAACTAAGCCTGTGGTTATTCTATACAAAGGCTATATTGACCATAATCAAGTGAGGTTGTTCCATATTCTCAAGCGAGGAAGTTCATAATCAAGCGAGGCTATTTCATATCCAAATCAAGCAAGGTTTTTTTACAGATTAAAGAGAAGCTGACAAGTTTTTCTAAGATGCATGGCAGAGGAGAAGAAAGTCCACAGAGGGGGAAATTGCTTAAGATATGAGCCTAAAAATGTGAAGGCTATAATTGAAGATCAAACAGTGATGGAGGCTTTTAGCAAAGAAGGTTGTCTCCGGCTTTGTGAAAAGTTGCAGGGTTGTCACACTCATGTGTCTAAAGAATTTGCCTTACACTTCAGTGGAACAACTACTAAGATTGGGATGTTAAATGTGCTAATCACACCTAATATTATTGCTTCTATGACAGAAATACAAATGGGGCAAGAGACTTGGTTTAAAGGTTTTAAGTTTGACATGGAACCATATAAGGAATTCATGAAACTTGAGTATGCAGATATGGACCTTAATAATGCAATACCTAGAAGCTGTATCAAAGACACCTATGCCAAGCTACTGTTCAACATTCAAAGATACTTTACACGTGAATGCAGGTACCATAAATTTTATACTTATCATTTCAAGCTACTTCTGCATTTCACAGATATGATGTCACTAGATTTTCCCTTTTACTTGCATAGGAGCCTTGCCAAAATAGCTGATAAAGTACAAGCCAAGTCTGATGGTTGTGAAACATATTTGTTTCACCATGGTTTAATAAATTTATTGGCGTTGAATGAGCTTTAGAAAATAAACAGGGATTGGTCTTATTTTTTTTTATGAATGGTTTTGAACTAGAAACCCTAACCCCAGCTAGAAACCCTAAACCTAAAGGAACTCCTTCAACACCAGTATCAGAGTCTACTTAGCCTGTGGTTGCAAAATCAAAGAGGTTTTTAAAGTTGAAACCAAGGAAACAAGTTGAGAAAAGGACAGAGAAGACACAAGTTATTATTTCATCAACTCCATCACCTGCAAAACAGAGGTCGAAAAGTGGCAAAGAGGCAAAAAAAAAGCAAATTGCTAGCAAGCAGGAAGTCAAGAGAGTGACAAGAAGGCAAGCAGTGGCATCAAGGGGAAAAATAGTTGTTTTAGGTACAGAGGACAACCCAGTGATAGAGGGAAATTTAGATGGCATCCTTCATGCAATTGATATAGAAGAGTCACCCATTGTGCAAGCTGATTTTGTTGAAGTTGATGAACACAAACAGAAAAAAGTTAAGTCAACAAAGAAACTTGAATTTGAGGGGGGAAAATTCAACCTTTATCTTTCAAGCAAGGAAAACTTTAACTAGGCATGCTAAGAAGCTTAAGGAAGGCAGAAAGGAGGTCCAAGAAACTATTGATACAGTTAAAGTCCCTGAAGAGGTGGTTGACCTCTCATCACCAATAGTGGAGAATGCACCCAGCAGAATAATGAAGGAAAAGGAAGAAATGACAGAGTGTCAACATCTTGAGGAGAAATTAAGGTTAGAAAATCAAGAGATTTCTATGATGAGAAAGAGGGCCAGAAAGCATATTATTGAGAAAACAGAGTTCAAAAGAATGAAGGCAGGATGGGAAGCCCAAATTGGTCCTAGGTCTAAAATTCCAAGCAGTGCAGAACAGTTTTTCACATGGACAGTTCCAGCCATCAAGGAAGAAAATTTTGTCAAAGTAATCAATACTAACTTAAGAGCCTGTAATAGACGAATAAGAGATCAAGTGGAGGATTTGGAGTTGCAGTTGAAACTGACTCAGAATGAGCTAGAAAGCAAAGGTGCAGAATGACAAATTATTTGAAAAATCAAAAGCTAAATCAAATGGAAAATTAAGAATAAACCTCATGAAAATTGTGTTTTGAGTTCATATGACTATTTTTTTTTATGAAACCAGTGGTATTCTGAAATTTTGGCACATTTTTGGTTTGAATTTTGAAGAAATCTGGAAAAAGCTACTCATTCAGTAGTTTCGTAGTGCAAACAGGGTAAAAAGAGTGAAAAGCGCTACGAAACTGTTGTAGCAGCTTTTTTTCACCCTTTCTTATAAATGTTTGAAAGGAAAATGTGTGTATTATGACCTGAAAGTGCTAGGGAAGTTATTTTAAGTGAATATAAAGATAAATATGGAAGAAAGAAGCCAAATTTTTGAAGGTAAAAGGGTAAAAAGGTTGTGCTACGAAAAGCGCTACAAAACTGTGTTGTTTTCGTAGCGTAGGTCTATTTCTGCTATTTTGAAGATTTTTATGGTGGTTTTGGACAGCTGGGGCTTGGTGAGGTTTTTAAAAGGTGTTACCTAAGTTCCTAACATCAAATAAGGTTGAATTAATGGGTTCATGACAGTCAAAGTGTCTCAAGAGAACAAAGAATCCTATTCCTAGAAAACAGGGGACAGTTTCCTAGTTTATTGGCGATCAGCATTGAGGTCATAAAGTGTTGGAGCTTATCATCTGGATTTGACCTTATGGGAATATAGTTGGAAAATTATGTAATATAGTTTAGATAAGTTTGTTATGAGTAGAGTTAAGGAGTTTGAATCCTATTTGTAATAGGACTGTTCATTAGGTTTGCAACTGTCATTTTGTAATAAATACCATGTCATACGGTTTGGAAAGGTGTCAAAAAGTAGGAATTCGATGTATTTAGCTCAGGATAAGGTTATCCTATGTTGTAAATGATCCATAAAATATGACGAAGTCGAAATACTAAGGGTTGGACATTTTTTAGCAAAAAGACTGTGTTTATTGTAAGTGACTGGTTTTCAGTTTAATACAGATTTTTTTACTTAGCCAACTCAAGATTCATAAAGAGTTCTAGTGTGTTCTTGTTCTAATGGCATATTTTTACTATCCTATTGTAGTGATTTTTTCTTATGTTACTCAGAATTCATCATTGATGCTCTGACTTCCTTCATAGACAAACTGACTATGTGTCTTACAGTTTCACATGTGTATCTCTGGACTAGAACTCTGATATGCCTTGACTTCCATGCTAAGTATATTGTTTGGTTTTATTGAAGCTATTATGACTCCATAAGCCCATTGTGCACTTGCTAATGTGATTTACAACAAATATCCATTTTTATCTACTTATTATCCCACATAGAGTTAGCCATCTATATTTCTATCAAAAATCATTAACCCTTGAGAGAGCCCTCTCAGGTTGAGGAGGCTAAGCCTCAATCAAAATATTGGTTTGAAACAGTTACATGAGATTGATTTGATTGGCAGCCTATCAGGTCTGATTTTGTGATAACAGATCATTCCAATGAGTTTTTGATGACGCTATGTGCATGTTACTATATTTTTTGTCAAAGGATAACGATTTAAGATCATTGTTGTGGAGTCATTTCATTATTTTTCCAAGGCCATATAGTGTTAGAGTCAATAAATTTATTTCCAAATAATTAATGTGTATCATTTCCCTCGAGTAATGAAATTATAGTTTTCCTATGAGTTAATACATGATTCATCTCTATTAGGTTTATTATCTAACAAATTTCCTTTAGATAAATTTCCACTAGTATGTGTAGAAATATATTATTTAGTACATAATAAAGCTTTGTAAATTTGATTAAAGAGAGGGATCTAGCACTCCTTAACACTCTTGGTACATATTAACATGCTTTGGCACACACTAACATTCCTTGTCACCTCGCATGTCTTAGAACATATTTATACCTAGAACATATTCCCATGACTAGGACACCCAAGAACATGTTGGCAAGTCCTATCATAACATAACACTCTCCTAGCATGTGTTGGCATGCCTTCTAGTCCCTAGCATGCCCTATAACACTTTGGCATGCATTAACATACATGAGCACAGATTGGAACTTGGCATGTATTGGAACCTATTATTAGAGTGTGTAGCATGCCCCTTTTGAAAAAAGATAAAGTCTTGAATTATTAACCCTCTCATGTCTTCATTTCCTTGCATTTTAGCTTGGTTCTTCTTTTTGTTGCCTCGATACTCCTTGACACATGTTGGCATACCCTAGCACCCTACACATCCTAGGACGCCTTAGCATATTGCATGTCTTGGAACTCTTTGGCACATGTTAACACACACTATAACTCCCTAGCACACTGGCACTTCTTGACATTCCCTGATATTCCCTAGCATGCCTTAATACCTTGTCACTCCCTCCTTGGCATTCCAGCTAACACTCGTGGACACTCCTTGGCACACCCTCATATTCATTCACTTCCATGCATTTTGACCCAATTCTCCCTTATTTTTCCCTAATACTCCTTAACAATCCTCAACATGCATTAGCACACTCTGTCACACCTTAGCACTCTTTAACGTGCCCTTCCACTTCATAACATGTTTATCACTCCCTAACACATATTGGCACTTGGCACATGTTGGCACTTGGAAAGTATTAGCATGTCTATCATTCATTAAGATTCCTTGGTGTGCTTTGGCATGGTTTAATATTAAATTTATATGAGATCAATTATTGGAAAGTAGATGAGAAGTAAAAGAGGACAATTTGGCACTTAGAATGTGTTATTGCACTAACACTTGGCACCTATTGCCACCTAGTGTTGGTGTGCCTAGCATGCCCCTCATGGAAAAGGTAAATTGAAGACTTATTAACCATATGATGTGTTCATTTCCTTGTAGTTTAAATTTTTTCTCCTTTTTGTTGCCTCGATATTCCGTGGCAAGTATTTTCACACCCTTTCACTTTTTTGCATGCCTTATCACTTGACACACATTAGCATATTTGACATGTCTTCAAACTATCTGACACATGCTAGCATTCCCTAGAATTCCTTGCCACTCATGCCCTCATAACTAGCCTTACATTTTTTCATGACTTTGGAACCTAATCAAGTCCTTAGGTACTACAGTTCATGTGACATTGGCCTGCTTCAGCCACAATAATTTAACCAATTTCACCTACTACAAGTATATTGTGCCTTGTCCACTTAATAACTGCTTATACCTCATCTTATGCTACTCATGTCCAAGTTAAACTTGTCCCACTTAAGAACTTACAAGGACAAGGATCACATCTATCCATGTCCATAAAAAAACTAAGCAACATATCTTACATTGGAAATATTTCACATGTATGTCCAGTTCATATAAAAAATAGAGAATTAACTCAGAGTTTGCAAGAACCACAAGACACACAAGATATAAGTTGGCACAAGACGATAACCCCAAAACTTATACATAACAATGTACAATATGCAATTGTCAAAAATATTTTAAAACATTATCATTTGGCCAAAGTGTGCCACATATCATATAAAAATAATAGATAAAGTCAAAATAGTGTTGTGCCCAACACAAAGTATCCGTTTGTCTAAAAATGCTTTGTTGAGCCCATTATCACAATCGTAGGCTTGCCTCTGGAAAACCCTATTATGAAATTCTTCTAACACACTTCGTCCTTGGCACACTTGAATTCACTGACACTCCTTGTCACACACTCTTATTTATTCATTTCCATGCATTTTTGACCTAGTTCTCCCTTGTGATGCCTCGACACTCCTTAACACTCCTCAACATGGATTGAAATTTTCTGGCATGTGTTAGCACACCTTTTAATTCCTTGGCATGCCCTAACCTTCTCTAGCTATCATTCCCTCACAACTACCCTTACTTAATTTTCAACTTGGGAACCCAGCCAAGTCCTTACTTGACTACAGGAGCTTGACCAAGTTATGATTACTATAACTAGAATATGTTGTTGAACTATGTAGTTTGGGACATAATTCGCAAGCCTAGTGATATGGGTTTGTGTGATTTTGGTCACAAAAGGCTTTGCAGGAGAAGAACCCAAGTGAATGGGTTTTGGACCTAAGATGGGGTTTAAAATATAAAAGAAAATTAAAAGGGAAAAATAGTATTTCCTAAGGTATAAGTGGATAAATCCCGTAAGTTATAGAGGGTTCTTAATAGGCCTAGCTAGGAAAATATATTTAAGGAGGCCTTAGTATAAAGGCAAGAAAATCAAGTGAGAAGGATATCATTTGATCAGGGAGGTCAGGGGAGATGTATTCTTGAAGTAGGTCGAGTTAGAGGGTTGAGTAAGGGTTTCTAAAGGGAGGCCATGATCATCCACCAAGATCAAGATCATCATGTGAGGGTTCACAAGAATGTCACATACCTGAATGAGTTCGAGATAGGAAGTAGGATGGCATACTATTGGTTCTCTTATGGAAGATCGAGCTCAACAAAGACAACTCATCATAATTTTGGCATGTGATTTCAGTGGTTTTTCTGTGTGAAGGCCACATCAAATTTTGAAATACTAGAGAGGTTTGAGACCCTATCTTGTGGTGGTTAGTAGGTTGCAAGGTCTCTGATAAATACCAACACAATTGGAGGAGTGTTTGCACTACAATTTAGGCCAGAAAAAAAGTAACCACAGGTGTAATATTGACTGAGGTAACCATAGCTTGAGGGTCATAGAGATCTAAACTTCATGACAATATTTAGTCAAAGAAAATCCGAGAAGCTATGGATCCATATGAGCTAGGTAGAGTCCCTTATGGATGCAATAGTCATAATTTTTTATATGGGTGGATAGGGTTTGTTCTAAAGCAATTAGAATAGACGTATAACACCATAGTTAGGGAGGTTTCCTAAAATGTTCAATCCATAAGGTATGCCCTTAAGACCGTGACAAATTTGTGTAGAAGAAGAGGGGTCATGACCCTTAGAGAGAGGTTTATCTATACAATATATACCATGTATTTGGAATATGGTTTGTAGAAGTATGTGCGGAGATAGAAAATCCAAAGGAAGCTTGAACTTGAGTAGAATATTGAGCAGAAGAAATGTGCCATATGAGTAATGGATTGACATGAATAGGAGTTGATTTTGGTGGACTGTCCATAGATTTTTGGACAAAGATATGAAGTAGCCTATAAAAATTTATTCAATGGACTGTTAGAGGATGATCTATGACCCTATTTTATTCATCTACAAATTTCTATAAGGATGATAAGAGGAGTAGTTTGATTTTGTTCAGAGATTGGACAACAAAGAAATTGGTACACAAGAGTAGTGATTTTGAGAGGACTCAAATCACTATTAGGTGGTAGGTTTCAAGAGACCTAGATGAGGGTAGTTTTTTAGGCACTAGATCAATAAACGAATTGATTGTGGTTGGGAATTGATGGCAATCCAAGTATAGTTGGAGGGTTGTTAGGTGACCGTCACAGAGGAGCCCTAATTCTTGTACTTGTGAAGGTAAACAAGACTGGTAGAAGGGTGGGCGCATTGGGCCTAAGTATGTGTATACTTTTAATGACCAAAGTAGAAGAAAAGTGAGCTAGCCAACAACCCTAGTTCATTGTGTATAGGATTGAGTCAGTGAGAAGAATGGAAACCTTCATAGCACTAGAATTGTCATTTGGAGCAAAAATATGACAAAAGTGGGTAGACCAAACAGTTTTTCACAAATGGAGTTGTGAACAACTGATCGAAAACCCTAAGTGTTGTAGATATTAAAGGAAAAAAGAGCTAGATATAGGGAAAAAAATTTTGAGCCAGTTTCATTAACCTAAAAGAGTTGAGTTCATTAATAGAGGCAATTTGAGGAGCTTCATAATGGGAGGCAAGAGGAACTTCCAAATGTGTTCAAGACATGTGGACTGAAAGGGATATGTGTGGCCACCATAAAAAAGTGGGTCAAGTTTTGTCTTGTTCGAGGTAGATTGGTTGTCAAAATAATAACACCAAGCCCTAGTTGTATTCCTTGTATCAGTGTGATTGTAAAGTTCCATGATCCCTGGTACAAGAAATCTAGCCTATTCTATTATTTTTGGTAATTTAATGAAGAATGTCTTGAAAAATTTAAAATTTTTCATGTGCACTAGTTGATTCCCTAATTTTTGTAGATTTCGTTGTGCAAAGTAGATGTCTTATGGCACTTGAGTGTGTTTTCATCAAATATTCTAAGAACAAGCATAGATTCTCATATGTCATGGAAATTCAACATATGCCTTGTTCACCTAATAACTACTTATAGCTCATCTTAGGCTACTCATGTCCAATCTCAACTCATCCCACTTAAAAAATTACCAAGACAAGGCTCATCACATCCAAATGTGGTTGTAAAAAAACTAAGAAAAACAATTCACATCTTGACATGCCATAACACCTGGCATGTCTTAAATGCCTTGGCACTATGTGGCATGTGTTAGCACCCCCTACATTCCTTGGCATGATTTTACACACCCTAAAACACCCTATAAATTCCTAACATGCCTTAGTATTTTAGCATACCTTGGCACTACCTAGCATATAACCTTGTCACTCCCTCCTTAACACACCTAGAACTCATTGACACTCCCTATCACACACTCTTATTCGTTCATTTCCATGAATTTTGATCTATTCCTTCCTTGTGTTTCCTTGACACTTCCTTATACTCCCAGCACCCATTGGCACACCCTAACACCTAGCACTCTATAATTCCTTGGCACGACCTAGCATACCTTGTCACTCTCTCCTTAGCACACCTAGAGCTCATTGACACTCCCAATCACAAAAAATTATTCATTAATTTCCATGCATTTTTACCTAGTTCTCCCTTGACTTTTCATAACATTCCTTAACACTCCTTGGCATGTATTGGTACACCCTATCACCTAGGACAACTTGGCATGTCAAATTGGCCTCTATCATGCCTTAACACTGCCTAGCATACCTTGTCACTCCCTCCTTAGCACACCTGGAACTCACTCACATTTCAAATCAAAGACTCTTATTTGCTCATTTCCATGAATTTTGACATAGTTCTCCCTTGTGTTTCCCTAGCACTCTGAGTTAAAACTTCCTTTCATGCGCTGGCACATCATGGCCGCATGTCTCCCTAGAACTCTAGCATTCTTGAGCACTGCCAATAATGCCTTGTCACTCCTCCTTAGCAAACTTGGAACTCGTGCACACTCCCTGTCACACACTCTTATTCATTCATTTCCATGCATTATGACATAGTGCTCTCTTTTGTTTCTCTAGCGCTCCATAACACTCCTTGGAACACATTGGCACACCATGGAACTTGGAACATATTGGCATGCTTTCCTAGCACTCTATCATGAATTGGCACTGCATATCATACATTTTCACTCCCTCCCTAGCACACTTATAACTTGCTAAGAATCCCTATCACACACTTTTATTCATGCATTTCCATACAATTGAAACTATTCCTTCCTTTTGTTTCCTTGGGACTCCTTAGTATGCATTGGCACCACACCCTAGAACCTAGAACATCTTGGAATGCCTAACATGCATTGGAAATTTCTAGAATGTGTTATCACTTCTTGGGATTCCTTGCACACCTTGGAACTCCCTAGTTTCCGTGCCCTCATAGATAGCCTTAATTTTTTTATGACTTGGGAACCCAATCAAGTCATTGAAAAAAAAAGTGTTGTGTCTAGCCCAAAGTCTTCGTTTGTTTGAAACTATTTTTTCCATCCCTTATCACAATCATAGGATTTCCTCCTGCAAGTCCTATTATTAAATTCTCCTAACAAACTTCATCCATGGGACACCTCGAATTCATTGACACTCATTGACATACACTCTAGATATTCGTTCGTTTCCATGCACTTTGAACTAGTTCTCCCTTGTTATGCCCTGAAAGTACCCAAAACTTCTCAGAATGCATTGGAATTATCTGGAATGAATTAGCACACCTTTTAAATCATTGACATGCCTCAACACTCCTTAACTATCGTTCCTCATAGCTACCCTTATTTTCTTTGACTTGGGAACTCAACCTGCAAGTCCTCGCTCAACTACAATGACTTGGCCAGGTTTCAATTAGTATAGTGCCTTGGTCACATAATAATGGCTTATAAATCATCTTAGGCTACTCATATCCAATATTAACTCATCCCACTTAACAAGTTACTAATTCCAAGCTCACATCCAACCGTGGCCATAAAAAAACTAAGCAACATAGTTTACATATTGACATGCCATAACACCTGGAAAGTCTAACAATACCTTGGCAATATGTGGCATGTGTTAGCATCCTCTACATTCCTTGGCATGCTTTTGAACTCCCTAACACACCCTACCATTACCTGACATGCCCTGACACTCTAGCATGCCTTAGAATTTCCTAGCATATAACCTTGTCACTCCCTCCTTAGCACACTTGGAACTTGTAGGCACTCTGTATCACACACTCTTATCCATTCATTTCCATGCATTTTGAACTATTTATCCCTTTTGTTTCCATGGAACTCCCTAACACTCCCTATAAACATTGGAACACCCTGACACTTGGCACATCTTGGCATGTCGCCCTGCCACTCTAGCATTCCTTGGCACTACCTAACATACCTTATCACTTCCTCCTTATTGTTTTGTGGAAATCAAAACTATGGATAAGTATGCTTGCCCTAAGTGTGGTGGCCACACTTAGAACAATAGAAAGAAAGATATTTGAACTTTTCCTTAAAATGAATATATAAGGGAAGAATACCTACTTGTTATCTTTTGTTATCCCTCGCCTCCCTTTCATCGTTTCATCGCTCTCAATCGCACTGAACTCACTCGATTGATATCAGAAATGGAAAACAGAAGACATAAAATGATATCAAAGCATATGATCTACTAAAATTAAAAAAAATTAATCAATTATATTAGAAAATACACATATAACATAATTGACACATGTATTCAGAAAGACACAAATTCTTTATTATGAAGTAGAAGAGGAAGTTACAACTAGTTGGATCGATTCTATGTCAACTCACTCTAGCATTAGTCCTAGCCTCATCACATCAACAAAAACATCACACCAGCAACAAAACACTACATGAAACAACCTCCAAGAGTTGTGATATCACCAGCATAACTCTACTAATTCAAATTCTTTCTCTCTTGTGCATTATTCTCAGTGCTCAATTTATAAGTAGATGAAGGTAGTTTGACATTAATGAATCATTGAATGGATTTTCCAAAAATGGATGAAGAGGTTTCCTTGTTCATGGAAATAGGAGAATAAGAGGTTCAATGGCTCCATGATGTCCATATTCGAAGCTATCAAATGAGGTGATAGCTGGAACAAATTATAGAAGTCACTAGAGGGTGGGAAGATTCCCAGAATCCAAAGAAAAATTCACTCCCAGTCGACCAACACACTCTAAAGTGGGCCTAGATCCTCTACAATGCAGCCTTGCATGGGAGTAGATGCTCTGCAAAGTAGTTAGTGCAGACTAGGGGTGTGTTTATAGCTCAATTGAGCACTTTTAGTGGCATCTAAGCATGAAACTTTCAAGGAAGAAGACCATCAATGGGATGACCTATTTCAGGCATGTAGCAACTAATTTAGAGTATTATAGACCCTAATTAATAATGATATGAGTTTTGGGATGATGCCCAAGTTGACCTGTAACACTTAGCACACCTAGAACTCGCTAAGAATCCCTGTCACAAACTCTTATTCATTCATTTCCATAAACTTGAAAATAGTGCTCCCTTGGTTTTCCCTAGCACTGCATAACACTCACTAACATGCATTGGCACACCCAAATAGCACCTATGACATCTTGGCATGTTTCCCTGGCCCCTAACATGCTTGAGCACTGCCTAGCATACCTTGTCACTCCCTCCTTAGCACACATGGAACTCATTGAAACTAACTATCACAATCTCTTAATCGTTCATTTGCATGCATTATTTTCACCTAGTGATCACTTGTGTGTCCCTAAGACTTTGTAACACTTCCTAGCATGTGTTGGCACACCCTGGTACCTGACACATCTTGATATCATGTCAATTTGGCACACTAGCATGACTTAGCATTGCCTAGCATACCATATCACTCCCTCCTTAGTACACCTGGAACTTGCTGACACTCCCTGTCACACACTTTTATTCATTCATTTCCATGCATTTTGACATAGTGCTCCCATGCGTTTCCCTAACACTCATAATACTCAACACACATTGACACTTGGCACATATTGGTATTCTTCCCTAACACTCTAGCATGCCTTCGAACTATCTAGCATATATTGTCACTCCCTCCTTAGCAAACCTAGAACTTCATAACATGCCCTATAAATCCCAAGCACATATTGGCTCTTGGCACTTGGTGGCACTTAACAATTCTTGGCATGCGTTTGGATCTCTAGAATGCTTTGTCATGTTTTAAGATAAAATATATTTGAAATCAATTATTCACAATTAAGAGAGAAGAAATAGAGGATGATTTAGCACTTAAGGAAAATTAGCACTTGGCCCTTCGCATGTATTGGCACTAGCATTGGTATTCCTAGCATGCCCCTCTTGAAAAGTTAAGGTACTAAATTATTAACCCTCATATATGTTCATTTATTTTCATTTTAACTTAGTGTTCCATTTTGTCGCCTCACACTCCTTGACACACATTCGCATACCCTAACACTTGGCACATCTTCTCATTCCTTAACACATGTCATATCTTGGCATGGATAGCATGCACTGGCATTCCTTGGGAACTATCTGGCACATGTTACCACACCCTGACACTTGTTGAAATGCCCTATAATTCCCTAGCATGCATTTTCACTCCCCCCTTGGCACACCTAACACTCGCTGACACACCATATTATTCATTCATTTCCATTGATTTTGACTCGATGATTTATGTTTGATGGGGTGCATGTCTAGAAAAAATTCCTTTAAGATAATAAACAAATGATTGCACCATTAATGACATAAGTAATTGCGAGATTCTACTTGAATGAAAATAGGAAACTACACAAGAGATTTTAAGAATGACATTTTTAGGGTTTTTTTATGGTGTGGGAATGGTAAGAATTGAGTGGTCAATATCGTGATTTTATTTCTCATTAAAGTTATTATCCTTATGAGAGACTCATCTTGAGAAAATTACACCCTCGTCATGCTTACCCTCCAACTCCTAATCTTCTCAAAATAAAGGCCAACTTTCACAGTGAGGCAAGGCATTTTTTTCTATGGTGCACCGAGTGACTAGGTGAGAGTGTTAATGCAATATGAGAGGGGATACACCATTTAATCTGTGTCCTCTATGGATGACATGGTGTAGGTGTGTGTCATGGAACCATAGGGCCACTAAAAATATTGTGTAAGACATATCCCAACATAATCAATGCCTTGAGAGAAATCTATGGAGAGGGATCAAAATAATTTATATTGGTGAGTCCACCAAAAAATATTTACTAGAGAGTGACACCATGGTGATCAATTCCATGCATGGAGTCTTTTGTGCTAGGCATTTATTTTTCTAAAATTTTGTTTGGAGTGTCACTGAATTGGTGAAATTCTCAAATTCATGACATTGTAAATTATGTAGGAACTTTATTGCTTTTATTATAAAGTTTAAGGTTTGCAAGGAGAATATAGGGTTTTTAGGGTCTTAAGGGAAAATAAGCATTAATTTATAGCTCTTTGATATACTAAATCGTATGGATTATATGAGTAATTGATATGGACTATATGACATTGAATCCACCTTGAGATGGAGGTTGTTATGACTCCTACAACCTCATCCTTCTTCATTTTGATGAAAATTTTTTATTAGTTATCCCTTGGATAAGAACCATCATTTTCGTAAAGTACTATGACTCTTCACTCTTCAACATTGTTCCAATATAGTTGTGCCCAAATTCAACAATATTTTTCCATTAAAATTTATAATATCTATCTTGAAACTCATAATGTTGACCCACTAATTTGATCCTAGATTTAGTTTGCAATTAGAAACCTCGAACTAATCCATGAAACAAATCTGAATTTTTAAGAGCTTCTACAACTTGCATAAGACTTGTAGGCAACATGCTACATCTCAAACCATTATCTTTACTACCATGTTGGAGAATTGAGGGATATTTTATATTAGAAAACTCATATTCTAAAATAGAGGTGGTGTCTAAATACATTGTTACAACACCTAAGAACAACCAAACATAGTTCAACATACTAGGAAGTGTAAGAAACAAAATTATTTCCATACACAACACATATAATCTATTGTTCACCATATAATAAATACACCCATAAGACCATCTTTTGTAGCACAAATATGTAACCAACACAATCCATACTTTTCTTAACATAAAATGAATAATAACATAAAAATGATTTGAATGCAAAACATATTAGAAACGATTCATGGTAGAATGGAGGAATTCAAAGGGTTGAGTTGGAAATCCAAAAGATAATGCAAACCCTAAACAAGGAATAAAAACATCACAAGTAAGATTGACCTTAGACAATGAGGATAACAACTCCTCTTAACCACCCAAACTAAACCTAATTGACATCCTAATTTATTTTTGATCCTTTTCTAATGCTTCATAGATATGAAATTGAAATGGATATTTTTTTGTATTTATAAAAACTATACTTCAAGCTCCATTTAATCTTGGATAATGTGGGTTGTATTTAAAATATATAAATTGAATTGAAATTAAGCATAACCATAATGAAACCTAATCCAAAACATGTTTTGGCAATAAAGAATTCAATTTGGTGATAGTGTGGGTTTTCTTTAAAATAGATAAATTGAATTGAAAGTAAGCATAACCATATTGAAACCTCATGGAGAACATATTTTGGAAATAAAGAATTGAATTTGGTCATAGAATAAGATTTAAAATTGTTTCTCATTGACTAAAAACTTGTTTTCCTTATACACAAGGAAATATGTTAACTGAGCAATAAACAAAAGTAGCTTGCAATAGTGAAATTCCACCCCTTAATGGCCTGCCAATAAATCATTTCAAATAATATAATTTTCCTTAAATAACATTAATGAATTAGTTCTCACTCTATTTTGCTTATACACTAGAATAGAAATAAGTTGCTTAAAAAAGACCATTTTCAAATAACTTTCCATAAAATATGGTGGTGTAATAATAAAAATTATACACTAAATAGCCGAGTCCCTTCCATAGAATGAGAGACAAAGGCTGAGATTTTTTTAACAAAAATAAAACACTAAAATTTACCTTTTCCTGCCAGAGAGAGAAAAGGTTCCCTCCCCGCCTGCATCTACATTTTCCCTGAAGACGAAAACAAGGATAAAATCCTAGAGAAAGAAATAAAAGCAGGAGTGAATCAAATTGTTCACCGATATTTCCCAAAATCATTCAAATAGTCCATTCCTCCTATCCATCTCTTATTTCCTACTTAAGACTCCACTTCAAGTCAACATTTTCACTGCACAATTTCTTAGGGTTGATCACCTGATCAATACAATTCCTGTACACTTAATCTAGTGTATAATTAATTATGCAGTGCCTTGGAATCTCCACCACAGATGGGGAGCTCAAATTCTCTGCATCCACTAGATATTTTGGGTTGATTTATCAGCTAACTATAAGATCACTCAGTTAGACTGAAGTCCTACTACACAACTAATCTTCCACTAGTTCATCCAAAAGTTAGAACTATTTTAACTGAAAGCGACTTCAAATAACTGACCTTGATTGCTACAAATTAGCAATCACACATGCTTAACTAAACTCCAACTCCTCTAACTCGAATTTACCAAGCTAAATTGCTGACAAGATTCAAGTAGTTTGTTGATGTGGAAATTCGATTTCTCACAATTTGACCAAGGCAAAGTCAAATTGATATTTTCTTACTGCATTTTTCAACAGTAGGTATTTTCCTACTCTAGATAATGTTTTCTCTCAACCAACTATGAAAACAAATGTGTTTTTTGTTTTTTTTATCACTTTATTTGGATGGGAATTTTGGAACCCTATAAGAATATTTTTGAAACAAAATCCACTCATAAGCTCTTCTTCGAGCATATTTTTGCTCATTTTGGGTTTCCAAAGACCATATTTTTTGATGAGCATAGTAGGTTCCTCAGTATTTTCTATTTTAACCTCTGGTCCATGATGGACATCAAGCTTGACCAAATCCACTGCCTTCCATCCCTAGATTGATAAATAAAAAGTACTTGATATGATTATTGTAGATGTCCTTAGGGTATACAATTGTGAGGATCCACATACACATGTTGAAAGCCTTCCATATTTTCAACATAAATTTGACATAACTCATCATATTTATATTGCCAACAAGCATTTTAAGGTGTTCTTGGGGTCCCAAAAATTGACACAAATTCATGTAGCTATATTCATGGAATAACACATGAAGATACCTCCCAAACATGGAATGAGGTAAGCAACGAAACTGATTTTGAGGAATGTGTCTAACAAATTCAATAATGAGTTCATGATATTTTATATAAAGTTGTGAACTCAAAGTAAAATTAGATACACAATCCATTTAGTTCCACATAAGTTTCAAGTTGGTGATGAGTTATGGTTGGACTTGCCTAAAGAGAAATTGGCAAACTCCCAGAAGAAGCTCATACCATTTTGATACGAGCCTTACACCATCACCAGGGATATGGGTGAGAATTCTTTCGAGGATAGTCATCGGATGATTTATATTACTTCAAATGTATATGTTAGGATGATTTATTCTTGATGCAGTGCATGTCTATAAATATTTCCTTTAAGAGAATGAAAAATATGATCACAAGATTACTTACATAAGTAGTTGTGATATCTACCCGAATGACATGGGGTAACTACATAAGAGATTTTAAAAGTGACATTTTTAAGGATTTTTTTATATCAAGTTGTGTGGATCATTATGTTTTTTTTCCAAAGCATTTACATTCGACTAAATTTTTTAAATAATACATCACTCTAATATTATTTCTCTTACATTCTCCTAGGTTATAATTCAAAGCATCATAAGTACTAAAATTCATTAAACTCTTTTTCGCTCTAAATAGCTAAAACTCCCAAGTGTGCTACTCTTAATATTCAAACTTGCACTATTGTTAAGACTACTTCCTCTAATTTTTATTGTTCCTCCATAAGTAAGTTGAATACGAGGTGGACTTGAACCTTTATTAACATGCTAGTGTAGTGTTACCTATTTGTATTTAAGAAGCATAAGGGGCGGGATTTGTATAAGGAAAACTTTGCTATTGTCTAGTGCCATGCCTATTACTAGGTTCTCATCCTCTGTTGGCCTTGAGATATGGTTTCCCATTAGTTCATTTGATTATTTCTCATTCACAATATCATCCTACATTTCATCTGAACTTGTACTTTGGAATCACATATTTCTCGTAACCTCACTCCAGTGTGTTCATTAGACCTCATTGAGGTGCATTGACTACTACTCTTTATTGAGTTGTATTTTATCATCAACCCTTTGTTTCACAACCATTCGCTCACCAACTCACCTTTCCCATTTAAATTCTCCAACTCTCTCATCCTCACTTCACTACTCTCTTCCTAGTTAATATACTTTTGCAACTCCTTATTACCTTATTCATTTTCTCACATAAAGTTCAACCACCACTCATTAGTTATCTCTACTTCCTACAAACTTATTCAACTTTCTTCTTAGCTTTTGTGTCCTTCATGGCCATTTATTCCTTTGAGCTCTCATCTTTTCCAACCCCAGTGTAACCCATTAATTAATGAAAATTTTTACACCACCATGATCAAAAGGTTAGTAGGAAATAAATTTTCCTTCATGAACAATCCTTGTAGAGTTTGTTTTTAATAATCTCTCTCAAAACCCCTTCTCCTTAGCTTTATATTTTTAGTACAACTAGTACAATTCATGAGATTTTTGTTTTTCAAATATCAAATTTTTTCGTTTCCGTCGTCTATTTCCCTCATGTTGCAGGGTTTGTCCAACAAAGGAGGAGAAAGGGTGCATCCATGCTATCATAAATCTAATTTGATACACTTGGTTGAACTCAATAAATTGGATTCCTGGTGCCTCCAATCACGGTAATTTCATTTTATAGAAGGATTTTGTCATTTGAACTCAATAAATTAGATTCTCGATGCCTCCAATTATGGTGAATTCATTTTACAGAAGGAGTTTTTCTCTTCAAAACTCTTCTAGACCAGTGCAATGAGGCACTCAAGGGGTCGTATGTTCAATATTCCACAGAGGAAGATGAAGCTGAAGGCGTGGGTGATAACCTATTGAAGATTTTGTTGATTCTCCTCTATTCATGAGCAATTCCTACAAAAAAGAAGCCATATTGCAGCATGTCTACCATGCCCAGAATTGAAAATTTGATGCTAAGACAAAATAAATGGGAATTTTTCAACACATTTTAGTGATTTGTAAGAACCTTGGGATAACTATTACCAACCAGTGAATTGATATAGATTAGAAAGAATTTATGCACATTTTGAACCCTTTCGTTATTACAACCTCAAATTTCATGGATGTGGGTGCCTCTGCTACTTTGCTTGTCTTTAACAATGAATTGGGATTCACCAAATGCAACATAGAATCTCTCTGCAGCATTGAATGGTCTACCAAGAATGGCAAAAGACCAGGAGGCTACATTGGCGATAAAGGTATTCATTTCTTAAAACCTGTACTGATAAAACAAAAGGAAATTGGGGTGATAAGGAGGTTTTTAAATCCTTGACTATCTACTGTTTAGATAAAATGTAATATTTATTTCTAAATTTGTAGAAATTGAGTTTAAAAACTTCAGGGAATGGCTTCTCATATGCAACACATTATGCAAACAATATAAATTGGGGTGATTGGGATATTTTTCTAGCCCTGATTGTTAACATAAAATTTTCACTAGGTATCTAAATTTGAATATTTTTTCTTTAACTAATTTGGCTCATGGATTTTTAGATGAAATATGGTATAAAAACATAATAGAATTGCGATGATTGGGAGATTTTTGTAGCCCTGTATTTTTAGATAGAATTTGGTGTGCATTTTTAAATTTATGGAATTTTGGTTTAAGAGCTTTGGTCATGGTGTTTAGATGAAATATTTTTCGAAAACAGGATGGAATGGGGGAAATTGGGAACTTTTTTCTAAAACCAACTATTTAGGTAGAATTTGTAGTGCATCTCTCAGTTTTGAATTTTTTCTTTAACAGCTTTGGGCCATGGCTATTTAGATAAAATATTTAATGAGAATATACTAGAGCTCATGTTATTGGGATCTTTTCCTAGCCCTGGCTATTTATATAAAATTTGTAATGTATTTTTCAATTTGCATAGTTTGGGTTTAAGAGCTTTTGGTCATGGATGTTTAGACGAAATATGTACAAAAGAAAATAGAATTGGGATGAGGGGGGATACTTTCTAGTCCTAACTATTTAGATAAACTTCACTATACATTTCTAAATTAGAAGAGATTGACTATGAAAACTTTGGGTCATAGCTGTATAGCTTAAGTATGTTATGAAAATAAAATAAAATTGTGGTGATTAGGAATGTTTTCTAGCCTTGGCTGTTGATAAAATTTGTTTCATATTTCCCAAATATGCAAAGACTGGGTTTAAGAGATCTAGGCCATGGCTATTGAGATGATATGTGTTATACATTTCTATATGTTCAAGGATTGGGTTTAAGAGTGTTTTCTTGATAATAAAACAACCTTACATATTCAGCAATGGATATAAGATAAGGTTTAATGAGATACCTCCACCTGGAACCAAAATTGGATATATCATTCCAGAGTGGATAGATGAAAATTTGAGCATTAAAGACCTCCAAAAAGTGTATGGTTGTGAGCTTCCAAACACAATAATAATACTGCATTTGCGGCCTAAGAAGGTTCATGTTATGAAAGAGAAGCTAGCTAATATTCATCCTAAAGTAATTATGTTTATGTCTAAAATAAGAAAGCTATATGTTCATGATAATAATGAAGACTCCGCACTGAGCAAGGTTAATGCAATTTGTGTTTCACAAGAAACAAAATTTAGAACTACTAAGAATGAACACAGTCAATCATTTATTCATCACAATTAAAAAAAATAACAATAGAAATCACTTATGGAGATATTCACTTCAACTTGTCATGGAATTGAAACTCTAAGAATGAGTTCTTGGGATGGAGAAAATTTCATAAGGAGCAGGCACATATTTCTTCCTTCTCATCGCATATTAGAGTGAAAACCCTTGAACAGAAATAAGATTGAAGTAAATTGATTACTAAACCACTTTCACTGGAAAGATTTACTGTTTTCCCACATTTGCAAGGCTTGATACATCATATGAGGTACCCCATTCTATTGGCATGGGATTGAGAGGGCCATGATGGATGAATAAATTGATTAAATAGTCAATTAAATATTTATGATAGCATGATAACATTTTTTACTAATCCCTTTTATATTATTCTAGGTAGCTGAAATGACATTTTTGATGGATTGAAATATTGTCATGTATATACGCACGTAAAGAAATTTGTAGTAGACAAATTAATGGATCGTTAGTGAAGAAAATACATTGCACTGCTAGCATCAAAACATCCCTTTTGGATCTTTAGGAATGTTAGGGTGACAGATTTCATGGCTAGGCCTACATTCAAAGATGGATTTGTTCAAGTTCTTGAATATTTAGTATTATCTTTGCCAGGAGTTCCATTTTAGAAAATAAACAAAATTTAATTCCATGAATACTATTCATAGTTCAATCTCAAAATCAATACCCCAAGAAAACACATCACAACATGTGCCCATCAAGCAATCCTAGGCAATAACTTAAAGCTCCCTCTAGCCAATGGCTTCTTCTCTAATGCTTTTCTACTATCAATTGTGAGCATGTCCTACTGACTTCAATCCCAAGAAGTTAATCTATACCAAAAATGGGTTGAAATCTCCATTTCATATTATATAGACAGGTCTAACATTAATCTATAGTTGTTTCTATAAAAACAAGCCTAAAATTCAAGTATTTGTATTGTAAGGAGTTTGCAAACAACACAGAAGATTTCCATGCCCATGTTTTTTAGACATTTAGCAGGAAAATCTAAGGGCTCAAATGTAACTCCATGTTTCTTAGCTATGTATGTTTAGCTACGTGTGGCCTCACTATGGCCTAGTTGGTCCAAGCCAGTTTCACTCTAATTGAAAATTCTTAGTGGTAATGTTGAGTACACAAATAGTACAACCTCAACAACAAATCAGGAAGTAACTTAAAAGGGAATAATAATGTATCCATCATATTTATATACAAAGTTCAACCCTTTGAACCTCAATTATTTTCATGCCACAATGACTTATAAAAAACAAAATAGCACCTCTACACCAAATCTATCTATATTAGGAGAATTTTCCAAAACAATTTATCTATTTGCAAGAACTTTAGGATAAAAATCATTGACCATTGAATTGATACAGAGTAGAAATAACTAATGCACATTTTAAACCCTAGTGTACTTTTGAGACACATTCCTTTCTTGACAAATTCCTTTTTTTGACAAACTAAATATTATGATTTATAATCTTTAAACTTTCTTTGTACTAGTTGGCTTGGTTGTATTATTCCATTATTAGTCCCTGGAACTTTGTCCTATTCCATTACCTCTTAGCATCTAAGCAGGACTTGAATATGATTATTGTAGATGACATTTATAGATAGAGTACATTACTTCCCCTCCGGTGGGCCTTAGAACTATGATGTATTTGTAGAAGGAGCACTTCATGGATACATAGGGGTTGGATGCATGCTTGAGTTTTTCTTAGCCATTTTAAGGTCTTCCATGAGAGAAACAATAGCATAGTCAGCCCCAACCTTGCTAGCACGATGTGTTCACCTTATCTAAAGTTTCAGTTATCTGAAATTGTGGTTGTAAGGAATGACAAACTGGAATTGTGAGTTTTGGGAATTCTTCAAATCTATTAAATTTGCCTATGATATTTAGCAGAGGAGAATCCCAAAAGATAGAATTTGTATCTCCATCCATGATAGTCTTTTCTAGTTTGGCTGAATTGGGTATATCTTCACATATAAGCAGAATAACCATTTTCTGTATCTATTGGAAGAGGTAAAAACAATATTTCATTTGTTTTTTATGATTCTTTCTTGGTTCTTGTTTGGGTTTTATTGATTTTGTGAGTTTCTGTTTCCATTTTGTTACTATATGAGGTCATCAAAATATGATTTATATTGTCTTTAATTCTTCCCTTCATAAGATATGCTCTGCATCTTATACGGAAGATTTTTTTAAGTCGTTCAAGTGGAATCTAATGGATCTTCAAAACTAAGTTGATTGTGGCTATAGGTGTTGGGTCATAAAGGTGACTGTTATAGGAAACTTCAATGCTTCTCATTTAATTATCAACCCATGGAAAGTCTTGTTATTTCAAGAGTGTAAGAATAGTATATGCAAGTGATATCGAAGGACGACTGCTCCAAATTATCATAAGGAAGACTATATAATTTTTGAAGTTCAATCAAATCAAATTGGAAGGGAACTATTTTTTTCTAAGCATATGAAGAAATCACTATTCCGGCTGAAAAGAGCAAACTACGATTGAACAACATACTGCGATGAATTGAAAAACAATCCTTATAAATTGAACAACAACTCTAATAAAGTGAACATCAATTGTTTATCTAACTTCTGCAATGGAATTCTCTTTTAAATCAATAAATGACATCCTTCTGAATCAAATAGCAACCAGACGCTTCACAATGATAATGAAAGGATCAAATATTAACTATATGCAGAATTGAACAACATTCATGCTAAAACTAATCAAATGATTATAAAAGCATTGCAAAATGATGAAAGCATATAAAAAATTATGGAATATTGATTATAAGCAAGAAAGCATGAATGGTGAACTATTCTAATGAAAGAGGAAGCTATAGCATCTTATGTTCACAATTAATAAATTAAATGATATCCTATGAAATGCATTAGATGACTGGAAACGTAAGTTTTGTAATTAAACTATAGAACAGAAGTAGAAGAGAAACTCCCAGGGCTGGGCCCAAAGCCACCAGAAGTTTTCTGCTAAGGAAAACTCATAGATTGACTATTCCAAAAACACCAAACTATTTATTAAGCTAGAGATTAATACATTAATACAACTTGAAAATTTTGTCCTGATACGTCTATTACAAAGGAAAGTATCTATGTAGATTTGTCTATCTCGTTCATCTTCAGCCTTTTAAAGGCGAATTCAAAAGTAGTAACGGGTCCTTTCCATATGGGATCATGTTGCTCGTGGTCGTCATTTGAGTCCTCCAAGCATGGATGTGCCTTTCCATCTCCCACTGGTCCATAGGAGCCATCAGGTCCTGTTTTCCTCTCTTGTCAGTTGTCTTTCAGTTATTAGAAGTTCAACTGCTTTGCTTCCCTATCAATAAATATGAAACAAGTCAATTTTCCCTTGTTAGACATTCGTTTTATCATCAGTTAATTTTATCTTGACTTTACATTATTTCCCTTTACTTTATTTCTAATATGAGGGAAAAATTCATAGAAGTACATAATAAATCGTGGTAAATATAGGATGAAATATACCTTCTTCTCAGCCCAACATACTCCCCTGCTTACCTATTTGCATGTCATCGTGCAAACAAATGGTTGAGGTGTAACTAGGTTAGAGAATATGCAGGGTAGACCTCTTCTTTATAGAGTCTGAAGCCATGTATTTGTCAGATCTTTGCAAAGGCGGAGTTCGCGTGCCCCTCTGGTAGCTCATAATCATGATGATAATCCTTAGGGAGGTACCAGATGAGAGGGCACCTATATCTGCACCCTATCCATGTAGGGCCCATGTTTAATATTATATTGTTGTGTAGAAGGAATCTAGAAGTAGCTGCTTTGAAGTTCTTGTAACACAATGGCTCTCTATTTTTCACATTGTTTATGGAGGCTAGCCATCTCTGTTTGGTTGCTGCCAATGCTTCCACCTGAATGTCTTGGAAGTATTCTTGCCCATGCTGTACTATATCCCTATGAATAGGTCCCAGCTTGGATATCACTCCTTTCCTCTACATGAATTTCTTATGCTGGGTGAATAGGTATAAGGGTTTAGTAGGCTCCCCCCTAACCCATAGGTCTAGGCCATGCTCTCTCTTCTGGAAGGTGTTGTAGGCTTTAGCCCACCGATTCTAGCTCTTAGAAAAATATAGGAAAGCCTAGAACTAAATGTCCCCTATAAAGGGGCTAGGATTACTATCCCTATCCTCCTGTATAAAGAAATTATGTAAGTATAATTCACACAAAATATATTGGACCTGCTCATTCTGCTCATTGCAACATTGGATGAATTCCTCAATAGATTTAAAATTCGTGGGCTTCCCTACCCTGATAGCCTTGATTTTCAGTAGTAAATATTGTTCTACTAAGAATAGAGCATAGTTTGTGGCTGGTGCCCTGCATGTTAGTACATTAGAGTAAAGAGAGAAAACCATATTGGTTTTATTCTTAGCTTGTTCCACCTGATCCAGTGATTTCCTTAATTTTTATTTTTCTTTACTAAGTTGGGAAAATGTCTCATCCTTATTTGTAGAAAGGTCTTTGAATTTCTTCAATAGTGGCTGACGTTATTGTGCGGGTACTACTTCCTTTCTATACTGGGTTAATTTGTTCTGGGTTTGAATTAATTCGTTATGAAATTTTTGATTAGTAGCCTTTTCTATAGGGGAGTGTAAGCAGGTGTCTCCTCCGTTTGAGTTTCCTTTTCTTCTGTAATTTCCAGACTAGTCTACACAGAAGCTTTAGTAGTGTCCACTAGGTCAGTCTATACCTCAATATTAGCAGTTTCTATCAATTGGGTGACAAATTCTGTTTGGGTTTCTATGGTAGCCAATTCCTTCTTAGGCTTTTGAGCCTTTCTCACTTCCTTCAATAGTTTCTTCAGATGTTTTATCATCTTTCTTAACCTCCTGCAGGTCCTGCCCATTTTCCTTAGCTTCTTTTCAATTGATTTCTCTTCTAGCAAGGTTTTGGTAGGGGATGGAGGAGCAACAACTTCGATTTCAGGAATGTTGGTTCCATTTCTAAGGTTATCAATGATGATATTTCCTTCCTGCGCTCCAGGGTTTATTTCTGCATTAATGTCCTGGCTGGGTGAGATATTGTTCCCTTCAGGTGTTAGGGGGACTATCTCCATGCTTGCGTTTTTTTTCTAATGGGATGATGTCTCCCGATTAATTTTCAGATTCGGATATCCCTTCTGCCCGGTCTTCCCTATTCACCAAATAACTCTCAGGAGGTGATAAGACCCTAAAATCCTGTGATTCATCTTGGTGGAGTAATATTTAAGTGTGGCCAAATATACTAACAGTGGCATATTGATTCAACGGGTCCTATTTCTCCTCAGCTTGTCAAGATGGGCTTCTAATTTCACGGGATGCCCTCATTTTCTCTAGGACTCGATCCATTTCTTCTTCATAGTATTGTAAATGAATGTTTCGAGGGCTTTAAGGTGGTGTATGGGATGGCCCTACCTCATCTGGAAATTTTGAGGTGTCTTTTCGTAATTGCAGTCTTTCAGACCGTCTTCGTTTCCCTGGTTCTGAAGTTGAAGCACGTGCCCTTTTCCATCTTTCTCTCTTGGGTATGTTTATTCTAGGAAGCTCAATTTCTATTCTGACAGGGTTTTCCTCAGGGGCATGCAGTGCAGGATTAACAAAGTTGTCCCAAGATGTCTATTGTTTGCTTAATTCATAAATGATAATTAATTTGATTAATCCATGGTTGCTAACGAATTCTTGGGGGTTTTTGGCCTTTCTAATTTGAACAACAGTGTTGTGCAATACAAAACTCAAGAAAGAAGGAAGATTAACTGAAATTTTTCGTTCAAGAACAGCTAACAATTTAATTTGGTGGAGTTTTAACAGGTCTTGGCGTCCATTGCATGTGATGTATCTTTGAATGAATGCTACCAATTCTTGCCAAGGTTTTCATAGGGATGCAGGGTTAATCCCCTTTCCTTTCTGTTCCAATGGTTCTCCTGGGTCTCGGTATGCTAAGACTACTTCACGTAGGAGGATATGTTTTTTGTTCCATCTTTATCCCTCTACTAGTATTCCAAAGACCTCAACGATGATATCCTCTGTGACCGGTATAATCCTTCCTATGAGTCTGGTATGCCCCTCATGTAGGTTTTGCAGGAATTCAACTGCTATTTCTGTGTCAAACCCTTGCAATTTGTGTAGGTATTGCAACCAACCAAGTTTTTGGAGAAGGTTGTGGGTTCATTTCGGAGATAATTTCTTCCCAAGGATGATGTGTTATCTGAACTAATTTCTCACTCTGTCTATGTTTCTTCCGGACCTGTTGGTTATAACAAACATTGCATGCGAGAGAAAAAAGAAATTGCAACCTTATGTCGGAAATTTATGTAACTTCATATCGTAAATGCAATGATCTTTTGGTCCCATCAGCATATCCAAATGAAGTTGTGCAGGGAAATATCATGCTTATTATTTATGGAAATTTACACACCCTCTCTTGGAATAAGGGTGTCCATGTCCTTAAGTAGAAGAGAGATTGGAGCAATCATGAATGCATGCAGGGGAAAAGGTCAGAAATCAGTAATCACAGTTTTTACGAGAGAAGGGCGTCTGTGGCCTTAGAGCTCAAGAAAAGAGGAGAGATTTCAACAATAATGAATGCATGTGATGCAAATTTCAGAATTGGTAATTATCATCAGTTTATATCAGGTGGAAATGACCAAAGAAGGGGAGAAAGTGATAAAGTAATTATTATGATAGGATGTCCTTGTTTAATGGTATAGCATGACAGAAGCATGATAGTGATGATTAATGATTGCTATCGTCATCCCTTAATTCAAACATGAAAGGATAATTCATCCATAGTTAATTATGCGGTAAATAATATTATCACTTATTCAAGTAGTGCATGTATCTCGGAAATGGATGAAAATAGGAAATAAGGCACATATAAAATTAATTTCCTATTGTTAAAAAAATAATCTCATACCACAAGCAGAGCCACTACTACCAGCAAGTGTTCATAGCCTCGACAGGGTTGTTATTTTAACCCGAAAAATGAGGCAAAATCCTCTATGTAAAAGTAGATATTTTGCCAATTTTATGGAGAGGTCATTGTGTTGGTGTGGTGGCTAGATAGTCAAGGTGCCACTCACTGGGGTTGTAATGGAGTGATTAGGCTAACTCGTGATGAGACCTCATGTCCTTCAAGCAGTTTGAGCTGTCGAGAAGGTCACTACCCTGGTGTGTTGGCCATTGTGGGCATGTCACTTGTTAAACCCTTATGATCATGGTAGGTTGGCTCGTGATGCAACCCCCTATTTTGTCTTAAAAATTTGCATATAAACATAATATTTCTTTTTGAAAATTCAGCATTTTATTTATTTTATGAAGAGACCACTGTACTGGTGTGGTGATCAGATGGTCACAGTGCCATTCATTGGGATTGTAATGGAGTGATCAGGTCTGCTCGTTATGAGACATCCTGTCCTTCAAGCAGTTTGAGGTATCGAGAAGGTCATTGCCCTGGTATGTTGGCCATTGTGGGCATGTCACCTCTTAAATCCATATTATCATGGTAGGCTGGCTCATGATGAGATCCTCTATTCTCTCTTAAAAATTTTCATATAAACATAATATTTCTTATTCTTTATACGTGAAGGGAGGCTCATTAACTCCTTAATAGTTAGGGATGATGTGAGAAGTAAAAATAATGCCAATAAAATTAATACTCCTTATTCCTATATGTCAAGGGGAAATACTACTCAAGAGTGTAGAAATATATATTGTTATAAGACTATGAATTGTATGATAGCATGTTTAAGCAGGAGATGTCTTAGCCCTTCATTTCATAGATAAACCGTATCAGCTTCTGGAGTAGAGATTTCCATCAAAGTTCCAAAGGATCATCATATTAGTAACATTACTGCTTTTCTCCTTTTCAAGTGCCAATTCCTATTCAGAAATGTCTTTTATATCTAGGGTGTGAAATGAGGAGTGGATATTCAAGAGGAGATAATCAAAAATATAAATATCATGCTTAGAAAGGGGAAGAAAAAAAAATTAGTTGTTCAATCCGATTGAACAACAAAAACAACACACGGCTGTTCAATTTGATTGAACAACAATTGTTCAATTGGATTGAATAGCAATCGTTCAAAGATTTTAACAAAAAAAATAAACACGCAAAAGGACACGACTATTCAATCTGATTGAACAATAGTTGTCAATTGGATTGAGAAGTAGTCATTCAAATATTTGAATAGCAAAAATAAACAAAAAACGAACACAGTTTTTCAATCCGATTGAACATCAGTTGTTCAATTTGATTGAACAATAGTCGTTCAAATATTTGAACAACAAAAATGAACATGCAAAATGACACGGCTATTCAATCTGATTGAACAACAGTCGTTCAGTTGTTCAAATATTTGAACAACAAAAATAAACACGCAAAAGGGCATGATTGTTCAATTCGATTGAACAATAGTTGTTCAATTAGATTGAACAACAACCGTTCAAATATTTGAACAACATAAATAAACTCGCAAAATGACACAGCTATTCAATCTGATTGAACAACAACTGTTCAATTAGATTGAAGAGCATTCGTTCAAAGATTTGAAAAACAAAAATAAACACGCAAAAGGAAGGATGAAGGAAAAGAATAAAATTATGAGTATGAAGAATGTAGAGAAAAATGAGAAAACTATAAATTGCAGGGAAATTATATACAATATTTACAAGAGAAAGTAGCAAGCTTTCATGCATTTAAAGTTGTGGGGCTAGCACCCCCTGCTGCTAAAATATCGATGGTGGGATCGTTGTGTACCTGCTGGCAGAAAGACTCCCTTGTAAGTGGTTTGTGATAGAGGCACACACTATGCCCGTTGACTCAGAGCATAGAACCAGATCCATCTATGGTGGTCAAGGTGCAGGTACCATTGCTATGCACTTCCTGAATTTCGTATGGACCAAGCCACCTTATTTGTAACTTTCCCAGAAAGTCTTGGAATCTAGACTCCTAGAGATGTGCCTAATCTCATTTTTGGAATGTCTTATTTTTTATGAGGTTGTCATGCCACTTAGCTCATTTTTGTTGGATGATTGCGGTGTGTTGTAGAGATAGTAGTTGTATTTCATCTAATTCATTTATTTTCTGGAGTCCTCTAATCTGGGCCTCCATCAAGTCCAGCCCCACCTCTTGGGCTGTCCTTAGAGTCTTTATTTCGAATTCGATAGGAAAAATTGGTTCTCTTCTAAATTCCAGATGGTACGGATAACATCTAGTGGTGTTTTTCCATGCTGTGTGGTAACCCCACAAGGCCTCTGGTAGTCTAGTAGCTCAATCCTGGCTTTGCGTTGATACTGTTTTAGTGAGAATTGCCTCAAGAAATTTGTTGGTACTTTCAACCTGCCTGTTTTCTTGCTGGTGGTAGGGAGACGTGACTCTATAGATGATATTGTGGTTCTTTAGGGTGGCCGTAATTTTATTTCCCATAAACTATGGCCCCCCATCAGTTATCACTTCCCGTGGTAAGCCTTATCGCACAAATAGCTCAAAAATAAAATTAATCACAGATTATTCTGTAGCTCTTGATAAAGCCACTGTTTCTACCCACTTTGTTACATAATTTGTGGAAACCAGTATGTATATCTTCTAGTTTGATGGCGGGTTGAATGGTCCAACAAATTCCAGTGCCCACCATTCGAACGGTTCTACTACCAATTGTGTTTGTAATGGAATTTAATCAGCTTGGCCCAGGCAACCCATTCTTTGGCAACTATCACAGGCTTGGAAATATTTCTTGGCATCTTTAAAAATCATAGGCCAATAATAACCCATTTGCAATACTTTGTGCCCCATTCTACGATCTGCAAAATGGCCACAAAAAGATTCATCATGGCAGGCCCATAGGATGTCATAAATCCTGTCTTCTCGGATGCATCTGCGTATATGCATATCAACTCCTATATGGAAGAGGTATCCACCGATCTAGGAGAATCTAGCACTACACTGAACAATCAGCTTTCATTCCCTTGATGTCAAATGTCTGGGAAGCTTTCCTACTGCCATGTAGTTTTCTACATCTGCGTACCATGTTGTTTTTACTGCTACAGCGAACAAATGTTCGTCAGGAAATTGATCGTCCACTGCTAGTGTGTCATATGATCTAGGAACTCTTGATAAGAATTCTGCAACCATGTTCTCCTCCCCTGGAAGGTCTTCGATAGTTATGTCGAACTCCTGCAAAAGAAACAACAAAAAAGTTACTCACCCATTTGTAATTGGTTTATTGGCTAGATATCTAATGGAAGAGTGATCGGTATAAAGGAGTACTTGATATCCATTTATATAATGTCTAAATTTATTGATAGCATAAATGACAGCTAAGAACTCTTTTTCAGTCACTATATAGTTTAATTCGACAAGAGTGAGATTCTTGCTGATATAATAAATAGCATAGGGCTTTTTATCTTCTTCTTGACTGAGAACTGCCCCTATCGTTGTGTCGGATGCATCTAAAGAAATGTGAAAGGGCAGCTTCCAGTTAGGACCATGTAAGATCGGTGCTATCGAGACCAATTTCTTTAAATCTGTAAAATCAGTGTCACATTTATCAGACCAATGGAATTAAACATTTCCAGTTAATGCATACAAGGGCGTAGAAATTTGTGAGAAATTATTTATAAACCTGCGATAGTACCCTACATATCCAAGAAAATTGCGTACCTCTGTCTGCGTACAACGTGTGGCTAATAAAAGGATTACTTCTATTTTTTCCAGGTCTACTTGTATTCCAGCTATAGAGATGTAGTGTCTAGGATTACTCCTTCGGTCATCATCATGTGACATTTTTCATTGCTTAAACACAAACTAGTAGCAATACATCGTTCCAATACTTTTTCTAGTGTTTCTAGTGCTTGATCAAAATCATCTCCATATGGGGTGAATTCGTCCATGTAAATTTCAAGTCCTTCATTTATTAAATTAGAAAAAATGATAAGTATGGCTCTTTGGAAGGTTGTTGGGGCATTGCATAATCCAAATGGTAATATCCTATAGGAAAATCTACCCATGGGTAGGTAAAGGTTGTTTTATCTTGGTCTTCGGGGGTTATTTGGATTTGATTGCAACCGCTGAACCCATCAAGAAAGGAAAAGAACCACTTTCCTACTAATTTATCAAAGGCTTGGTCAATAAAAGGAAGGGGGAAGTGGCCCTTATGTGTTTCTTTGTTCAGTTCTCTGTAATCCATACAGATTCTCCAATTCCCATTCTTCGTAGGAACAAATACTAAAGGGGAGACCCATTTGCTGTCTGAGATAGGATAAATGAATTTTACATCTAGCAACTTTTGCAATTCATCTTTTGCAATGTCTTTTAGATGTGGGTTTAGCCTCTGTTGAGGCTGCCAAATAGGTAAATCTTTTTTTTCAGTATAAATGTGATGTGTGCATAGTTGAGGATCTATACCCTTCATGTCTAGGTAGTCCCAAGAAAATTATCCTTGATATTTCTATAAAATATTCATGAGATTTTTCTTTTGGTTATTGTCTAGACTTCCATTGATATTTATAATATTCCCTAGCTCAATTTCAATTGGTATTTTGTTGCGAAAAATAGTCATGGGTATATGTTGATTATAAATGTCTGCCAAGGGGTCTTCCTATGTTTCATCGTCAAGAACTATTCTTAACATTGGCATTTTAAGTTTCCAGACATAGATGGATGATTCATGAAGTTATTGATTACATCATCTTCAGTTTGATCTTTGAATTCAAGAGATTCAACTATTGTTAGTGGTGAACGGATATTTTGTTCCTAGTATGTATGTGGATGCATGTGAATATTTACCGTGGGTAGACTTGGTTTGGTAGGTGGGTAAATGATAATGATTTTTATGGAATCACCTCGAGCAATGGTCATGCTTCCTATCCAACAGCCTATGTAAGCATTGGTTGTTGCTAACCAAGGTCAACCCAGTATCAGGGGGTGTCCATCCATCCTACCCTTTGGGTTAATAACTAAAAGTTTAGCTGGATACTCCCATGAGTCCACATAAACCAATATGCCTTGTAATACTCCTTCTGGTCAGATAACATATCTGTTAGCAAGTTCCAACAAGGTAGCTGTGGGTTCTAACGCTATTATGCCTAACTTCTCACAGGTCTCTATAGTGAAGATGTTGATGGACACCCCTAAGTCAACCAGTGTGTTTGGAAAGGACTGGCCAGAGACTTGCACAATTACTATGGGGTTCCCTGGATCCTCATATTTCACGGGTGTTTCCTTACCCAAAAGTACGTCCGATAGTGCCCCTTCCACATGAACAGTGGGTAAAATTTTTCTTTCCTCACCTGTTTCTTTCTCCACAGGTCTTTGATTTTCTTGGCATAGATAAGAATGTCTTGTATAACCTGCAAAAGAGGAATTTTAATGCAAATATTCTTTAATTCCCCTAGGATATCTAAATGTGGAGAGACTACCAGTCTAGGCAGTGTTAATATTTTAGGGAATGGAGGGGGATAAATCATAAGGTTTTCAGGTTTCCCTTTGTCAGGCGTTTCCCTTCCCTGCTCTACCTCTGTTTCAGTCATAGTTTTTTGTCTAGGCTCTTTTGGAGTTCTAGACTCTAGTTGTGACAGGGCCATATCTTCTTTCAATGAGATAACACGTCTTGATCTCAGCCTTAGTTCATTGCATTTATTCTATTCAGTTTCAGGGTTTGGGTTCTCAACAGTCTGAATTAGCTGAACTGACCTATTGTTAGGATTAGGATTGGGTTAAGCAGGAAGTTGAGGCTATATGATAGGTTGAGGGTTGTGTTGGTCTGGGTATGGAGCTGGTAATGTAGGGTGATTCTGATCCCTTGTCCCCATCGATAGGTTGGTCATTCCCAGAGGTCGTTTCCTGTTTTGAGGCCAATTTTTGGTTTGTGAAGGGGAGGCAAGCCACTGGGACTAATAGGGATTGTTTTGCCAGTAAGGGGGAGGACAATGAAAAATTGGTAGATTATTACCTGAAGAGGGTTGTGTTGGCCAAGGAGGCATAGGAAATGATTGAGATGGCCAAGTAGAGAAAGGCGGTTTTTTCTTCCAACCTGTTGCATGGTTCTGTTGGTTAAATTGTGGAGAAGAAAATAACTAAGGCAAGTCTTGTGGCATACTTGGTCGTGCTTGCCACTGTAGACGCTAGTTCATTAGATAGACTAGTTCTGCCTCTTCTTCTACTTCTTTAAAAACTATTTCAACCCCGGAAGTGAAGGGCAATGGTCAGTGGCATGGTCCTTCGTACAAATAGTACATGTATGGACCATGTTTAATGGACATTCCCGTTGGTTGTGCTTCTTTGGACAGCGTGGGAAAAAGAAAACCAAGTTTTGTTCTGCAATAGCTTGCTTTTTCTTGGCTTGTAGGACATCCAGCTACGTTGTCAGGGTGCCCAAGATATTATGTTTGGAATCTTCTAAAATATTACCAAATTCTGCTCTGGTCATGTTTCCACCAAACTACTTAGGATTCCCTATAGCTGAGTCTCGCCTGGTTGGCCTACTTTGCATACTACCCTGAGAACACCTGATACACAGTGAAATAATATCATCATATTCTTCTTGATAGATGTCTCCTTTTCCGATTATGTTAATTGTTTCAACCCATTCTTATTTCATTCCCTTAATCATTGTTGCATTTAAGATATCTTTAGACAATGTAGTATATGGAGACCTTTGCAAGTTATATTGAAATCTTTCGACGTATTCTTCAATGTCTCATTGTCTTTTGCAACCATATTGAAGATTTCATCCTTTAGTTCTTGAGTCCAGCAGTAGTCTTGATATTTATTAAGAAAAGAATATTTCATTTGGTCCCAGCAATTAACGGCTCCTCCACCGAGCCCCATGAACCAACGTAATGTTGTTCCCTTCAAGGTAGAGGGGAATAATTTTAGTTTTTGAGGGTTAGTGGTATAGTCATATCCCCTACATAAGACATCGAATTCAAATAAGAATGCATCAGGATCTTCCAAGGTCAACCCATGGAAGTTGGGGATGTTTTTTAATAGAATGGATTTCAAAGGGTCGTTTGCAGTAGGATAAACAATGGGATACAATTTTGATGTCTCCCTTTGGTTTTGGTTCTAGCTGTTTTCCATTTAATCAAAGATATGCCAATAATCTTCGGGGATTTCTTGTTCTAGAGGAATAATCTCAGTGGAATTAGGGAGTGGATGCAGAGGAAGCCTTACAGCAATTCCCTGATCTAGGATGCTAGGTGTCTCTGTTTCAACCACTCTCTCAGGGGATCTAGACTCTAGAGTTTTTACCTGTAGTGAATTGTTGGTTTCTCCCTCTCCTTCCTTTAAATTGCAAGAACCACCCCCCCTCTCGAAGGGTCAGGACTAACGTGATCAACAGTCTGAAGGCTTTGTTCAGACCCTTTTGTTTCACCGTGAATCTCGGCATGGGCTGCAGATGGTGAGGTTGATGCCTCAGGGAGTGTAGTAGGACTCTGAGTATGAATGGTTCTGGGTCCTACAGATGCCTGGGATTCAACCTTGTTAATGATTTCATATATATATGTCATTCTACCAAGGATCACCGGTCCTTTGGGTTTTGTAGATTTAAGTTGGGGATTTAGATTTGTTTCTATATTTTTCTTCCTAGTCATAAAACAAGAGCACCTATCCTACTAACCTATACACAATTACTGAAAATCAGGCTGGAGAGAAAGTGTTTTTCTTTCTGGTACATAGGTTCTTACCTCTTGTTTTCAATACCCAATTCTTCACAGAAAAATGGAAAAGGAATAAAGGACATCACTCTCAAACACTCTCCCCAGCAACACCGCCAAACATGTTCGGTCATAAAGGTGACTATTGCTGGAAACTTCAATGCTTCTCATTTAATTATCAACCCAGGGAAATTCTTGTTATTTCAATATTGTAAGCACAATATATGCAAGTGATATCAAAGGAAAAATGCTCCAAATTATCATAAGGAAGACTGTCTAATTTTTGAAGTTCAATCAAATCAAATTGGAAGGGAACTATTATGTTCTAAGCATATGAAGAAATGACTATTCTAGCTGAAAAGAGAAAACTGTGATTGAACAACATACTGTGATGAATTGAACAATAATCCTAATAAATTGAACAACTCTAATAAATTGAACATCAATTGTTCATCTAAATTCTGCAATGGAATTCTCTTTTAAATCAATAAATGACATCCTTCTGAATCAAACAACCAGATGCTTCACAATGATAATGAAAAGATCCAATATTAACTATATGCAGAATTGAACAACAGTCATGCTAAAACTAATCAAACGATTATAAAATCATTGGAAAATGATGAAAGTATCTAAATAATTATGGAATATTGATTGTAAGCAAGAAAGCATGAATGATGAACTATTCTAATGAAAGAGGAAGCTGTAGCATCTTATGTTCACAATTAACCAATTAAATGATATCTTATGAAATGCATTAGATGTCTAGAAATGAAAGTTCTGCAATTAAACATATAGCATAGAAGTAGTAGAGAAACTCCCAGGGCTGGGCCCAAAGCCACCAGAATTTTGCTGCTAAGGAAAACTCAGAGATTGACTATTCCAAAAATGCCAAAATATTTATTAAGTTAGATATTAATACAATAATACAACTTGACAATTTTGTCCTGATATGTCTATTACAAGGGGAAATCTCTATGCATATCTGTCTATCTTGTTCATCTTTGGCCTTTTATAGGTGAATTCAAAAGTACTAATGGGTCCTTTCCATATGGGATCCTACTGCTCATGGTTGTTGTTTGAGTCCTCCAAGCATGGATGTGCCTTTCCATCTCTCACTGGTAAATAGGAGCCATCATGATCCCATTTGCATCTCTTGTCAACTATCTTTCGGTTATCAGCAGTTCAAATGCTTTGTTTCCCTATCAATAAATATACAAGTCAATTTTATGCTATTAAACATTCCTTTTTATCATCAGTTAATTATTTCTTGACTTTGTGTTATTTCCCTTTACTTTTTTGCTAATATAAGGGCAAAATTCATATAAGTACATAGAAAATCATGGTAAATATAGGATGAAACGTACCTTCTTATCAGCCCAACAATAGGCAAAATTCAATGTTGAGAGCAGCCATTGTTTTTGCATATGGATGGCACTACCACTGAATCAAGTCATAGTTAGCAAATATGGATATGGTTCCTCAACCTGTGCATAAATATCTTATTTTGAATCAAATTTGAATCCACTGGATACTGATCATTCCTCCCTTCCATGAGAATGGTGGTTTCCTAATAGTTGTATTCTGTTATTTTTCATGTTTCAAATTGTAAGATTCGGGGTTTGGGGTTTGGTTTCATTGTCATGTTTAAAATGTACCATTTTTTGTGAATTTGCAATTGGATCAGCATTGTTATGTAGGGTAGTCATCTGAGTATGTTTTTGTGTTCATAAGGGGCAAAGAATTTTTTGGGAACTAACAGAAAGAGTTCTGCAATATGCTGCATTTCTAGAATGATATTGTTGTTGGTATCTTTTTTCTTCTAGGCTTCTCTCAAATTGTTCTAGAAAAATATTGTTTGCAACAACTGGACATTGTACAGTGTGCATCTGAATAAATTTTGTTCTCTCAACAGAAAAATAATTTACTGAGAGCTAGTGCATTGAGTTTTGCAATATGCTCCATATAGGTTTCAGTGATATCATTGTTGGAGTTATCTCTATTCTAGGCTCCTATCACATCATTCCAGAAAATATGGGTTTGCATCTACTAGAAAAAATTGTATATGCATTTTTTCCATGTTTTGATGAACTAGCCTGAATAATTATTTGTTGCTTGATTTCTATGATATTGTTCAAAACCATACTCATGTACATCACAATATTGTTGAATTATCATTGTCTGTTTTCTCAACTATGAGATTTCTCTACTAGCATTGATGTTTATCATCATCATGTGCTACTGTTAAAGGTTTTCATGGGCTGATTTGTGCAGGAAGAGTTTAGTAATTTGGCATTAAACTTTCAAGAAATTTTGTCTCTGAGACTTTTAACCTTGAGAACCAGATGGCATACAAAGATGATTTGGAAATAGGAAATAGGGTTGACATTAGAGATGTGAAGAAGCATCTTTTAGAAAAAATAAGTATTCGATGTAGCAGATCAAAATCTAGTCGTCCTATTGCTAAAGTGACCAAAAGTGTATATGTTCACTCCTTCCAAGGGATTTCTCTTGTTGCAATACTTTGTACATATATGGTTGCCTTGCGGCCTATAAAATTTGGATTTTGTAAGTTCTTGCTCTTATTTCTTAGTTTTCTTCTCAACCATTATCATGAATACCTTTCAGTATTAAAAATAGGGAAGGGTTTATTAAATTTCTCACTATTCTGGCAAAGTAATGTTGTAACAAGTTGAATATTCATCGCCTACTCAAAATGGGATCATTGATGATCTTGGTTTAACATTGTCTCAGGTATGTTTTCATTGTTAGATGTTTTTTAAGGGCATGTGTTTCAGTCATAACTTTAGGATAAATACATAGACGATCATACATCTCTTAAGAAATTCATGGACCTATTTAATATCTATTTTGGTGCATTTACTATTGTCCAACGCAATCGAGTCCATAATTTCTAAATGCTACCACAAAAAATTTCAATTGTTCCCTTTTGGGTTAAAGCGATTAATCTTTCCCAACAAGACTACAGAAAGGCCCATTGTAATGTCCCAAATGGGGAAATTTCTGCAATGCCGGGAATATCTTGAGATATTCCTATTTTCCATCTCCGGGAGTATTAACAATCAACACTGAACTATCTCAAAGATTGAATACAGGGGAATTTACTAGAAATGTCATCTTCACAAGGAAGAATGAGATCCAGAGGCTACTTGGCCCACTAGCAGACTCTGACAATAGAACTTGTCAAGAGCTAATAATTCCCTTCAAGGAATTTCTGCACCAGCTGCCCATGAGGACGCTGTATAAGGAAGCCAATGTGAAAATAAGGAAATCAAATGCTAGGATTCCTTGAAATACATCTGATAGAAACTCCCTGTAGAATATAAGCTCAAAGAAATAAACCTAAGGGGGTTATTCAGATCTCCCACCAACATGTGCACTGAAATAATGCTCAATGAGAAATCCTTCAGCAGCATTAAAACTTCAACAAGTAGCAGCATTGAAATAATGTCTCACATAATACAAGAAGAGTAAAAATGTGATATAGAAAGTGTAGCAGCAAATGTTATATAAAATCCTTGAGGGAAAGACCTCTCAAGGTGAGTACAAATCAGCCTCAAAGGAAGATATACATGCAATGAAGGAAATACACTACTACATGATCCAACTACTCTATAACTGCACAGTCTATAGGAGAAAATGACTAAAAGCTGATATGTATGAGATTATATGACATTATATTCTCAAATAAAGATGGGGGAGTAAGATCTCAACCCCAGAAAACATTATTACATCAATCCTATAAGGGATTGGCTAAAATACATAAAACCGGAAAATGTCGGTGTTGTAGTGTAGCTGCTGCAACTCGATTATAATACAGCATAGGAGAAGAGAAATAGATTCTGCAATGACAATGAAACATCTTCCAATGACCTCCAAAGTGAAGGGGCTGATCCCCTTACTGAATATTTCACTCTCTAGTGCACAAAATGGGTTCCACCTGGAAACCCTCTCAGAAAATAACATTGTAGGAGAAAGGGACTACGTTGAACATGAGAAAAAACAATGGCCCAATGCCAAGATCTATAATAAAAGGCTCTATAATCTCCTTTGTTGATCTCCTAGAGGAAGAGATGGCCTCTCCTCTACAGAACAACTCCGGAAGTGAGATGGTGATGGTCCCTCACTGCAACACCAGGAACTCCACCGTTATTTTGCTACAAAAATAACGTAGTAGCTACAAATGAATGCTTTGGCCTCAAGCCATGATCTAAGGAAGATGAAGAAAAATATCTCCATGGCCTCCCATGGAAGAGAAGGGTATTCCTAAATAGGAATCTCTTTTGTGCTAAACAACAACAAGTTGAAGAGAGCTTCAACTTCAAATTCTATCTCCAAAAACTAATCTCCACAATGGCTCTCCTTCATCTTTTATGAAAAGCATGCATGGACCCCACTCACATTAGGGTTTCTCTCATTTCAAATTTCCCTCCACTCCAACTACGCAATATTTTTGTGCAAGCTTCCCCTCTTAGGGTACGTTGTTGACTTTGGTCAACCATGGTCTAACTCACTTTCTTTTGGCCCTTTTCACAGTTGGGGCTACTATCTTAAGCCACTTAAGTGACTTTTTCACCTTATGAGTGTTTGTTAGTATGAATTCTTTGTCGAAGCGTACGAAAAAGAACCACTTTAGCTATGCATAACTAATAGCCCTAACAACAATAATGGCTGCAAAACATCTTCAGATCTGCAATTAGTAGTTAAAGTGCTGCAACAAACAGATCTATAAATGGAAAGATATTAAGCAGTGAAGTAAAGAGTTTGCTCCATGCATCCAACAGACAAGAAAAGAACACGATTTTTGAATGAATTTTTATATTACAGGGCACCTGGGAGGAAACAAGAAGGTGTATCCAGATCTCCTCAATGGGATGGGTTCTTTGTAGTCCTCAGCACTTCAGATCTAAGCTTTCCCTCTCTTGTAGATGTAGAAAACCCAATGTAGAAGGTAGAGCTCAATGGGAGCAACAATGGCAGAAAATGAGACCGAGTGTATAGATCCAGAGTGATCTAGTATTCAACAAAAGGTGAAGAATGAAGGGGAAAACCCTCCTATTTATAACAAAATATTGGGTCATTCTAGATCTTGGTGCATGATTAAAATAATGTTAACCAAATCTAGATCCACCTCTATGGAATATTTTATTATTATTTGTTGGAGGGAAAGGGTGTTTGACTTGGGTCAAATCCCTTGATTAGTGAAAAATAAATAAATAAATGATTTATTTATCTTTTTAAGGAAGTGGTTGGGATATAATCAAATAAATAATGATTTAGTTGATTAATGGTGGTTGATTTGGTCATATTTAACAAGGAATATTATTTAAATAATTATTCCTAGAAAATAATAAGATAACTATGGGTTTATCTCATTAATTTCTTTGTTTTTGGGTTAAACATGACTGGGAATTAATTATTCCTTTTGGGGTTTCCTAATTAACATAGTGAAAGCAGTTTTACTTGGGGTAAAACTGGTCTTACATGGTGTACTTGGGTCCATCTAATGATGAAGAGTTAGATGACCAAAAAATGGTGTAACAGATTGCCCCCCAGCGTGCGAGTGTCGGGAGCAAATCGTATGACCGAAGTACGTTGTAAGAAGACAATCACTAGACAACAAAAGGGTATGTCAGAGAGAGAAATATGAGGTAGATAGTGTGCTGAAGGACTAGACACTGAGGAGACGAGACTCGCAGGTGCAACAAGTCTCTGTTATGAGAGGGTACCTGTGCTGAAGGCGGCGGGGGAGGCATACCTATGCCCGCCGTGACAAAGTACAAAGAATAGTGTGTCCAGTAAACAAGGGGCCGAACCATAGAGTACAGCTGGCATAATCAAGGGCCAGATAAAAATACAATGAAGAGTCTCACATACATGCTGTGCCTGGGATAACAGCCAGGACTAGTACAATAATATCTGAGTACATGAGATAAATACAACCCAAATGCCCTCTGTAAATGGGGAAGGGCTCACAAAATCTGACTGATACATGCAAATCATAGAGGTGCTGCAAGTGGCTAAGGCCAACATCATCAAAATCTGGAGCGGCATCAAAGGCTGCAATGAAGAGGTCATCCGGGCATGTGGGGGGCTACCTGCGGGGCCACCCCCTCATGAGGGCTGAGACATCTCACACACGCCCGGGAATCATCAAGAGCTGCTGCTGGGTCACTGGACTGTCCAGTATACGAATCTCGATCATGCTGAAAGGAGCGGGAGAAGCAATCAAGTCAAAGGGAGGTAAGAAATCCCCCTGCCTGATCCGAGGCACCGAACAAAAGTGGAAGCTGGAACCAAGGTACACCGCCCTCTAGACCTTGCTTCTGGAATAAGTGTGTTGAGGTCGACAGAAGGAGGCCCGCCTTAGGTGAGGCAATGAGAGATCCTCAACTAAGGCACGAGAGAAAAGCAATAGAGTGACGGAAAAACTGACACTAATGATGATGGCGGAAATGGGAAGGGTGGAGTGGCGAATGGACGACTTCCCTTGTTAGAGCATAAAGGGCATGAATGACATGGCAGCGACTGACACAATATCGAAAGGGACAGGGGACAGTGGGGCTGAAGGTCATGAGATGCGACACAAGAGAGGAACCAAGCAAAAATAATGGAGGGCTATAGTAGGGTGTAAAAGGATGCAGGATAGACTCCATGAATGCAATGATGACTCAACTCGGATGCTCTAAGCAAGGGCGACTAGATAGTGTTGCCACACAATAAAGGCCCCAATGGGGGGTCATAGAAGCATGAGTACAAGGTGGGTACTCATGACGAAAATCAACACGAACATGGACAAGTAAGGGGGCGATATGGTGCCCCAAGTACAAGTGTCGTAAGTGAGGAAATTCGATTTTGAGGAGCGGTGAAGTGACCCTTCGTGGAAAAATGTGTCCGGGTGAAGTAGAAAATCACCAAAAACTAAGTAAAACCCATTTGAGAGCTCGGTGAGATCTATCCAGCGGTGCTGACGGTTCGTCGAACGGGGCTACGGTGTGGTCGCAGCAGTCGAAAGAAGAAACGGGGGTTCTCTTTTAATGAGGCAGTTTTCCCTCCAAAATCATTCATTTGATATTGTTGCTGTGGTGAATGTGGAGAGGAGAGAAGGCCCTAAATCTTGCGGCGAACGTAGCGGACAAACCGACCGTTGGATTCGAGATCTGTCAGTTGGAGGTAAGAGGCTTAACCTTGCTCTTGCATTTTGATGGATTAGATTTTTAGTTTAGGGCCCAACACCCCAGAAACAGCCCCTCCCTCCTCTCTACGGCCGGGTCGCACCTTTTGGGGAAAAAGGTGCGACCCAGGATGCAGGTTTTGGGGCAAAAGGTGCGACCTGGTCCAGAAATGGGCAGAAAGCTGCGACCTGGGAGGGGAGGGGAGCTTGATGCTGTTTGATGGCTGGGAGTTGGGTGTTTGTGTGTGGTTATGGGTTGCCCGATCTGTACCCTGACAAAAAGAATGTGTTTTTGCAGGTATGGCAGAGTTACGAGTCAACTGGAGAGAGAGGGATCTGGGAACACTTCGGGCAGAGATCCAGGCGGATCAGGGCGTCCGTCGTGTATTGGCCATATTTGGGGTTCTCAAGTTTGTGGAGAACCCGTTGATGAGAGCAGGGGAATCATTACTGGCCCGGATTATCAGTTACTGGGATCCAGATCAGGAGATCTTTGTAGTGCAGGGGCACAGGATCGAACTGACGGTCCGGGATGTGTATTTCCTGACCGGCCTCCCACCATTGGGGATAGTGGGAGACACGCAGCCAGTGTTGCCGCGGGGGCGGCATATCATGGAGTTTGTGGAACGCCATTGTCGACCGGGTTTCCAAGTCAAGGGGACTCGGATATCGATCGGGGATCTAGAGAGGCTAGAAACCCGTGCGGTGGCCGCAGCTGTGCTGCGAATCCTGGGCACCCAGGCGTTCCATCACATCACCGGTGGGCAGATGATGATAGTGGAGAGTGTGTTGAGTGGGACCTACTTTGGGTGGGCCCAAATGATGTTGGTGTCGCTAAAGCGACAATTGTCGCTATGCAAGCGGCAGGTGAATCATGATTGCTCATATGGGACTTTGTTGTGCGCCTTCTTCTTTGAGAAGATCCCGACCTTGAGGCCTCGCGTGCGGCTTCCAGATGGGGGCCCGAGAGAGCCCAGGATGCGTCGTTGGGGACGACTACTCTGCAAAGGAGGAGGAGGGGCGGTCAGGCGAACATTTCGACCGGAGTTTTTTGCCCATTGGGATCAGATGCAGTTGTACATAGACGACTACCCTTATAGTGGGATGAGCTACTGTGGGGATCCGGATCTGCCACTTCCGCCTGGTCGAGTCTGGGGGCCCGATGGTAAGTGACAAATTGCTATTCTTATATGGGCATGTTTAAAGTTTTTTGAATAGTAAATAATGATATTGATTCATGGACTTTTGGTATGCAGATATAGCACCGGTAAAACCGGCCGGATATATGGGACGACCGGCAGCGTCTGGAGCTACGGGTCCGAGTGGATCGAGGGCAGCGCAAAATGATGGTGCAGCTGCCCTACTGGAGGACATCCGCCATAGATGTGAGCAGCTGTTGAGCGGAGTATCAGAGCGCGGGTGGCAGGATTTAGACGACCAGTACATAGAGCCATGTGTTGGTCTCCCCTCGAAGTGGCGAGGTATCATGCGGCGCATGGCGATGGCCGGTCAAACTATGCGTGATCTACATGCTGCAGGGGCAGAGCCATTGGCCCGGGAGCCTCCAGATAGTGATTAGGGACATATGGTGCCCCCTTTGATGTATGTAGGGGCAGGGGGTGCCGCCTATAGTGTAGGGAGGGGCATATGGTGCCCCCAGATTGTGTTTTTGGTTTGTAACATGCTATGGGCATGTCGGATGTATATGTGTGGGGGGGCGTATGGTGCCCCCAGTTTTTGGAACATGCTATGGGCATGTCGTATGTATCAGAGTAAATGGACTCATCAATATATGGTTTGCGACACATATTATGGATATGCATCGTCTTTTGATGGTTGATTTAATGTTATTGTTCTGTATGAATTGTGTGTGATAAATGCCAATCTAGAACATGGTTTGCAATACTATCTACGTAGTGATTCTGGTCTCTGGGTACATGGTTGAAAGTGATGGTTTCAAACGCACGTATTAATACTTTCACTCGTAAGTAGCGTCGAAACAGCACAGGGTTATGCACACGATAAACACCATTTAGTTGCATGACAAGAAGCAAGGAATCCAAGCGAACGTGCAGGTGGCGAATGCGATGCAGCAAAGCATCAGCTAGTAGGCCACGCACTGCATCGTATTCGGCCTGATTGTTGGTGGCGGAACCAATGCATACCCCGTTAGACAGAACGAGGTCATGCAAGGGGGTGAAGATGGCCCACCCTGCCGAGGCAAGATTCCTGGAGTAGCGACTTGCACCATCGGCGTAACCGATAAAGGATGTGGACGGGGGGATGCGCAAGGTGGTGTGACAAGACAATACACGAGGGGATGAAAGGAAAGGACGGCAGCGTGAGGGGGTAGAAGTCATCAAGCGGAAATGGCGGGGGGAAGGGGCAGGATGAGCAAAACTCAAACAAGGTGATGTATGAGGGCTATCGGAAACATGGCGAGGACTCGGGCTGCGAAGGTCAACAGAGACACCAGTGGAGTGATCTCGAGTATCAAGGGACACAATGGGGGAGGCGGCAGACGGGCTAGGTTCCAAGTGTCGTGCGGAGGAGGACAGGTAAAGAATGGTGACTGTAGACTCCGTCATCTGGACATCAGGGGGGGGAATATGGATGGGATCAGTGGAATCCTCAGGCTGGGCTGCAGCATACTGCGCGAGAATGGGAGAGGCGGATTGATTTTGTTCAACCTCATACTCGCGGATTACCTCAAGGGAGTCATGGTAATGCGTCAGGTGAGGACAATGATGGGAGTAGTGGCCATGGACACCGCACAAAGCACAAGGCTTGTTGGTGCGGAGAGTCTTGGGGTTCTTGGAGACGGTCGAAGCAGGAGTGGGAGTTTCAGGGACCGTAGTGTCGGGGAACGCGACTTTTACCATGGGGCGAATGCGGGGTAACTCGGGACAAGCATGAGTGGCATGACCGATGACATCACATAAGGCACAAGGCTTCGAGGGTGGGGGAGGAGCCGAGGTGGTTGTGGTGGTTTGGTCTTTGGTTGCCCCACTGCGGGCTTTTCCTTTCTTCCCGGGAGCCGACTCAGCAGGAGAAGGGTCCTGTGGAGGTGCTGGGGGCACGTTGGCTATGGAGGAAGCGAGGGGGACCGGTTGAACCGGTGTCAAAGCCATGTAAGGGTTGGGGTGACCAGGGGGGGTGGCGGCTGGGGGGTCAAGGTACCAAACCGGAATACCCAAGGTCAAGTTAGGGAGAGAAAGGGTGGCCATGACGGGGACGGAATATACTCCGGGAGGGGGAGCCAAGAAGGGGATCTGTCCAGCAGGGTAATGACTAGGAGGAACGGCTCCAAGATGGTTAAGGCTAGGAGGGACCGATCCTGGAGGATAAAGAGGTGCGGGGGTGCCAGCTATAGGGGGAGGGCCAGGAAGGGGAGGTCCGGATGGCTGAGATGGATGGCTAGGAGTGGGTTGCGGAGGGCGGGGAGGAGGGTGCGGGCTAGCTGAGGCATGCCGTTTATGGGCAGCCTGAGATGATTGCATCATGCAAACATTCGACAAGCTGGGATCAGTAACGGGAGGGGGAGGAAGGTGAGGAAAAGTACCAAGCAAGGTGGAATCTTTATAAACGGCGGGGGAGACACTGGTCAAGGAATCGACAGTTTGCTTGTTGGCTACAGAAGAGATGGTCGTCTCGGAGGAGGACTGAGACGATGACTCATGATACGATAGCTGGTCAATGGTGACTATCTTCCCGTTATGTGGAAAAGACATCTTACGGAAGACCGCGGATGGGACAGCAGACATGGCATAGGTGTAGCTTCGCCCCAATAGGATGTTGTAGTCTAGAGAGGCGTCAATGACTTCGACATCAACGCAAACAGTCTTACCGGCGAGGGTGATGGGACAGTTACGAAACAGGCCAATAGGCTGGGAGGCATGACCATCCCACGCTCGAAGGGTGATCGTGGAAGGGGCCAACTCAGGGGATCAGAGTTGCTTCCAAACCGAAGCGGACATCACACAGGTGGACGCCCCCTCATCAATTATACACCGGGATACAGTGGCGTTCCGGATTTTGACTGGGATTTGGAAAGCAACAGAAGGAGGAAGAGGAGGGTGGCCCGATTGAGTGGCGTCGAAAACAATCATTTGGTCATCAGCAGGATCAACAGCGCCCACGGCAGATAGTAGAGCCTTCCTTTGAGAAGGGCACGACTGGAGGAGTTCCAGTGTGGAAATGGCAGCAGGGGATTGTGCCAAATCATCTACTATACTGTACGATTGAGCGGCTCGACCGGAAGCAACATTTCGGCGTAATGGACCCTTTGGAATCTTTGGGTGAACCTCAACTTTGGGTTGAGGGATGTGTAAGGGGCCACTGGATGTCGAAAGAGGCTCTGTAGAACCCGAAGATGGGGGCTCGGGAGCAGACTGAGCAGGGGGCTTGGTGGACTGGCGAGACCGAGTTTGAAGGTGAAGGTCGACGGAAGGGGACGGATCGGAGTGCATCATGAGGATCTGGTAGTCAGAGGAACCAGAAATGGACGAGGGTGTGGCGGCATGGCTGTCAGGGGGGTGGGTAGCCACGAATCCCTGTTGAGGGAAAGGATCAGTGAACACCGCTGGCTGGGTAGTGGCCACATTAGGAGGAGCGTGAGGGGAGGTGTGCTGTCCACGCAATGTGGCTTGAGACTCCCACATCTGTCGCATCTGGGGTAAGAGAGGGCAATCGTGAGTGTAGTGACCGTAAACACCGCAACACGAACGGGGCTTGTTTGTGCGAAGCGGCCTGTCCGGCCTGGGCGGAATGCCCTGAGGCTGGTTGCTAGTGTTAGGGTCCTGACCAGAATTGGGTCCTCGGTTACCAGGGGCAGATGGGTTCTGGTTGACTCTCCGCCTTCTTTGGGAAGGGGGATTAAACGCACCCTGCTGCGCGAATACTTGCCCTGGAGGGGGTTGTAAGGGCTGTTGCAGGTGGTGAGGAGGCAAGGGAGGCGGAAACGCATATGCTGGGGGAGCTGGCGCACCAGGTTGCGGATAAAAGTAAGGGTTGGGTTGGGCAGCATTGAGGTAAGCAGGAGGTTGGGCAAAAGGAGGAGGCATGCCGTATCCTGGATACATGTTGCCGGGAGGGGGCAGAGTGCTAGAGGTGCTGGCCCCTCCCTGAGGAGGGCCATGGCTCATAGGAGGGTGAGCAGAGGGGTGGGAAAGAGATCCAACAATACCGTCGGTGGAATGAGATGCCCCCGGGGCGTTAGCGCCACCGGGCCTGGGGATGTCAGGAAGAACGGTATAAACATAACCAGATTGAGCGTAGATCAGGTCATATTTTAAAGCTATTTGGAGGGCGGCTTCTTCGGATTGAGGAAAGTGAGAGGCGACATCTTTGCCGATGGGAGACGGGAGGGTGCGAAGGAACCAGTCCATGTAAACCCGATCTTCAAAGGGAGGGGCTCGACATAAGCTCCGTCTTCGTCGCCATTCCTGAACATGGGCAGAAAGGCGTGTGGAAAAGGATTGCTTAAATGAAGTCAAGAGCTCCGTACCAGTGTCGTATCGGAGAGGGAGCTGGAAGTACGACAAGAAGGCTTGGGCAAGAGTCTCGAACGTGGTATGGGAGGAAGTGGCATGTTCGACATACCATTTAGAAGCTTCGCCGGTAAGCGTGCGTTGGAACAAACGAAGACGGATGGAGTCATCGGTAATGGAGTTGGAGGAACACCACATGTGGAAAGACCGGACGTGATTTGTTGGGTCTTCGCCATTAAGGCCCTCGAACTTAGGGATATCGGAGGGTAACTTGGTAGGCATAGTGGGCCAGGTAGTATTATGGTGAATGGGGTCGTTAATCAACTGATGGAAATCGGGGAGGCTGAGGCCTGCAATGTACGGCAGCACAGGGGTGGCCAGAGTAGTGGTTGTGACGGTTCCGCTAGAAGGAGGGCCGGTATTGGGGCCGCTAGCATTGGGCCCTGATCCAGACATGGTGAAGGTAAAAAGGGGGAGAACCGGGAGGAGAAGGGGGACCTGAGGAATCAGGAGAGGAGTCGGAGTGCGGACTCGAAGGTGGACTGGCTCGACGACGACGGTGCGGAGCAGGTCGATCAACCGGGAACTGAGGATGAAGGCCAAGAAGTCTTCGGGAAAGGCGCCTTGGGGGCGCAATGATGACAGGAAGAAGGAAACCGACAAGGGCAGAAAGGGACAAAATCAAGAAGGTCAAGGGCAGATAAGGTGCAGTGATGATTGATTTTAGAGTCTTTGCCAGGCGGTGTAAACCAGGCGCTTCTTCACTTAAGGTCAGTGTGTGGTGTGCGTTAATTTTAATTTTTTAAACCCTTTCCGTTGTTGAGAGCAAAAAAGTGTGCAACGTAGCTGAAAATAAACCTACAGAGAACAGAATAAAAATGCTGAAATAACAGAAAAATAACAGCTACATATGCATCTATCAAACCCAAGAAAGTGGGTCTCTCAAAACTATGCTGAAAAGAAAGGGAAAAACTATGGAAACACACACAAACGAAGCTCAACAGATCGAGGGTCAAAGGGGACAGGGATCTGGAGGATAAAGCTGCAGATAAGGGGTGCAGATCACAGCCAAGAGACAGGGGCAAGGTGGCTGGAAAAAAGGGAAATCAGCAAAAAGCCGGGAGGGGCAAGGCGGAGGCCTTTAGGGGAGGTCCAAACAAAACGACAAGAGGTGATTTGAAAGGAAAAGAGGCTGATTTCGATGGATCTGGAAGTGAGGTCACAGATCTGGAAAAAGAAAGGGCTGAAGCTCTGAAACCGACGGCTGAAACAACTGAAACTCTTCCACAAAAAGTGGAGGGTACTGAAGCCCTAAGGGGCTGGGTTCCCACTTAGATGAGTAAAAACAGATCAGATCTTGGTCGAGGCGGGCTGAGACAGAGGCTGGAAAACCCTGGCAGAGGCTGCAGCAGAACCCAGAAAAATTACAGAAAAAATGCTGGAAAAAAGGCAGGTCGCAGGTTCTGACCTGATTTTGGTTGAGGTCGCAGGTTACAGGCTGAAAAGGTGCGTCCAGGTCGCAGGTTTTGGGCCAAAAGGTGCGACCCCCCCGTTCCGGCTGTTTCGGCGGCGGATTTTCTGAAAAATTGCCGTCTCAGGTGCGGCTGGTGTCGCTTACCTGCGCAATAGGGCCAGAAACACACGGAAGTTAGAAATTTTAGGTTTTTAGGGTTTTATGTGAGAAAAATGACATGAAAAGAGAAAAACTAAGCGGCTAAAAAAGAAGCCCTAGGGCCTGAAGTAGCTGGATATGCAGGAATATGAAAAACGACAGCGGTCGTAATTTAAAACCCGTGTGGAGTCGCCATTTGTTAGTATGAATTCTTTGTCGAAGCGTACGAAAAAGAACCACTTTAGCTACGCATAACTAATAGCCCTAACAACAATAATGGCTGCAAAACATCTTCAGATATGCAATTAGTAGTTAAAGTGCTGCAACAAACAGATCTATAAATGGAAAGATATTAAGCAGTGAAGTAAAGAGTTTGCTCCATGCATCCAACAGACAAGACAAGAACACGATTTTGAATGAATTTTTATATTACAGGGCACCTGGGAGGAAACAAGAAGGTGTATCCAGATCTCCTCAATGGGATGGGTTCTTTGTAGTCCTCAGCACTTCGGATCTAAGCTTTCTCTCTCTTGTAGATGTAGAAAACCCAATGTAGAAGGTAGAGCTCAATGGGAGCAACAATGGCAGAAAATGAGACCGAGTGTATAGATCCAGAGTGATCTAGTATGCAACAAAAGGTGAAGAATGAAGGGAAAACCCTCCTATTTATAACAAAATATTGGGTCATTCTAGATCTTGGTGCATGATTAAAATAATGTTAACCAAATCTAGATCCACCTCTATGGAATATTTTATTATTATTTGTTGGAGGGAAAGGGTGTTTGACTTGGGTCAAATCCCTTTATTAGTGAAAAATAAATAAATAAATGATTTATTTATCTTTTTAAGGAAGTGGTTGGGATATAATCAAATAAATAATGATTTAGTTGATTAATGGTGGTTGATTTGGTCATATTTAACAAGGAATGGAATATTATTTAAATAATTATTCCTAGAAAATAATAAGATAACTATGGGTGTATCTCATTAATTTCTTTGTTTTTGGGTTAAACATGACTGGGAATAATAATTAAATTGTGGTTTAATTAATTATTCCTTTAGTTTCATTAAGAGCAGGAAAGCAGTTTTACTTGGGGTAAAACTGGTCTTACATGGTGTACTTGGGTCCATCTAATGATGAAGAGTTAGATGACCAAAAAATGGTGTAACAGTGTTTATTAAGTTGCCACAATGGGTTCCCTCACCCATTTTATTCCTTTTATTAAAATAAAAGAAAAATTAATGTTCCAAATACTTTGTTGCAAAATTTGGAACATTACAGTCCTCCGCTCCCAAAAACTTGCCTGTCCTCAAGTGCAGCGGATGAACTACAAAAAGTCTCCACTTAAGGCATGGAAAAAAAAAAAAATGAGTCACCCTCCAACTAGGCAACTCCTGATAGTACTCCTCCACCTTGTGCTCATGAGAAATAGGTGGGTTGAATTTCTAAACTTGGTAAGCTTCATAGCCTACCACATGTTGTCCTCTTCTCCACTTATGATGAATATGGATTGAAAGCTAAACTTGGGTTGTGATAGTGTTGCCTTCAAGAGGTAAGATGAAGTCTAGATCCCCAAGGACCTCTCCTCCAATGCTGCAAATCAAGCTGGCCCAAATCATCTCATATGTGATGAGTTGGAATTCATCCACATATGGCATCCAAAAAATCATATGGTTCACCTGATGGAAAAACACATGGCTGCACATGGTGACCATATCATCTTCCATACTCCTCTTGGAGCATGTGCTACAAAAGAAATGGAGGTCTTCTTTTCCCAAAGGGCACATCCACCCAATGAGTCTCTCCCTCCTCATGATACATGTGGGGTTGCTGCTAATATATGGCTAAAATAAATGGCCTTCCTCAGAGACCCAAGCCACCCCATCAATCATTCAAACCATGAAATGCCTCCTCCAAAATTTTGAACTCTCCAAATAACTCCTCCCACATGAAGGAAAGAGATGAAGCTTTGGCAATCATGGGCTGCCCATTTTTTCTCCTGAAACAAATAACATTTAAAGTGAGGAGAATCATACTCACAATGGGCCTCTTCAATTTATTTTCCCTACTCCAAAACAGTGCTTCCTCTAAACAGCATTCCATTAGCAACATATGGAAGCATAAACTTATGAGAGCAAGGAGGTGAAATATGGTCCCATGCATGGAACCAGCGCAGGGCATCATTTGCTTGACTCAATATATAATGCAACAAGTGTCTTTGCAACCACTTTTTTTCTACCACATCCATCCTGCAAGATGTGATCATGAAAACAAATTTTGGTGCAAAAGGTGCACACCAAAACTATGTGGCTTTCCCCCACCAACCACTGCTGAAATAGACATCAATTTTCTGCAATGAACCATAAGTAAAACAAAATAAAATTTGCAAGAAAGAAGGATCCCTCTTGATCTGATATGTTGATCATAAAGATAAGAGAGTACAAGGCATGTCACAAAAGTTACCTCCCTCATCATGTAATTTTTCCTTTGAGCTGAAATGGCTCAAGTGAAGTGTTCCCCCTTACTACAACATAGTAGGGGAGTGGTTGTGCTAACCATCTCATCATCCTTGGGCTATGCATCTAGCCATATGCTGATATGAAACCATTAAGTTTCCCTCCCAAGTGGACTCATCCATCAATGAATAATATGCATGGAAATGCATGAAAGAAGAACCCATAAACATTGCATGTAGATCCCTCTTCTTATGCTTGTGCAACCAAGCCAAGAGAGTCAAAATGTAGTGAGGAATGCTTCCCTCCATTACTCCATGCTCATCACCTACATGCCTCCAAATTTCATCACTTGTGAAGTGGCTTGAAGACACTCCAACAAGTAACTCAAGCTCTCAAGTGACAGCACTGCTGGCCTTTGGAGTAGGGCCACTGTCAACTCAAAGCTCCCCTCTTTGACATGAATCTTTGCTGAAGACTCCTCCCATCATGTTGCTGTAAATGTAGATCTCCTCCCATGAAGAAGGTGCTACTTGGCATCCAAGATCAAAGAGCAATCCTCTTGCACTATGTTAGTGCCTCCTCTCGCTACCGCAACATGCAAACAAAATCTGAGTAACAAAAATGCTTGTTTCTCCCCTATACTTCCACCATACCTAATTTGAAATTGGAACATAATGAATGGTAAGAGAAATGCCATCCCACCATGATGCACCCATGCTCCCCTATTTGTTCATCAGGAGAAATAATTGTGAAATGATCCTAGGACCTGTGGGTTATGGATCCTCGACATTTCCGCTGGGCATACTCCATCCATAAAGCTCTGCTCCTTGGTGTAAGTATCTTGCCATTTGGTACCTCTTCAGAAGAGCTACCATTGTCCCAAAACTGATATCTCCTTTTGCATTTCATGGGACATTGAAATGCAGTCTCCCCCATGGGCCATGTCTCAAACCCCAACCTCATTTGTGGTGCATGACTCATCAATAGTGCATGAGGATGATGAGGGTTTCTTTCCTCAAAATGGCACAACGCAGTGAAATTTCCCTCCTTAAGACAATCAGCATGCAATAGTGTAAAACCCTTCATGATAGATGCAAACTCATGCATACCTTGGAGAGATTTGAAAGAATATTGCAGCAAGAATCTCTTCCTCAAGTGTGTTGGTTGCCTCAATAGCTGAAGGTGGAGGCTGCCCCTCCATGAATGTGTCAGCGCTGGCATGTGCCTCTAGTGGTGAGAGCTCCTCCCTCCTTGGCCAAATCTTCTGCTCAAGATCTGAGAAAAATCAGCAAGAGTAGAAACCCTTGCATTCCTCCCATGGATGAACCACCAAGTCCTTTCCTCTTTTTGTCGAACAAGTGTGAAAATATAGAGCCTCTTTTAAGACTCTAGGTTTTTCTCCATATTCAGGAGATACTCACTTAGAATTCGAATTCCAGGTGTTTTCCATGCTTCTTCTCTACTTCTATGTGAGAATAGGAAGTGCATGGTCCTTCCTCTTCTCCATCTTCTATCTCCTCAACCTCCTTGGAGAGGTTCTTTGCTAGACCCAAAAATGATGAGATTAATCTCATATTATACAAAACTCTAGCCTCTTCTTCTATGAAATTCAAACTTCACAGGCTGAGCCAAGTTCGAAGCTCCGATACCACCGTAATGTCCCAAATGGGGAAATTTCTGCAATGCCGGGAATATCTTGAGATATTCCTATTTTCCATCTCCGGGAGTATTAACAATCAACACTAAACTATCTCAGAGATTAACTGTAGGGGAATTTACTAGACATGTAATATTCACAAGGAAGAATGAGATCTAGAGGCTACCTGGCCCACTAGCAGACTCTGACAATAGAACTTGTCAAGAGCTAATAATTCCCTTCAAGGAATTTCTGCACCAGCTACCCATGAGGACATTGTATAAGGAAGCCAATGTGAAAATAAGGCAATCCAATGCAAGGATGCCTTGGAATACATCTGATACAAACTCCTTGCAAAATATAAGCTCAAAGAAATAAACCTAAGGGGGTTATTCAGACCTCCCACCAACATGTGCACTGAAATAATGCTCAATGAGAAATCCTTCAGCAGCATTAAAACTTCAACAAGTAGCAGCAGTGAAATAATGTCTCACATAATACAAGAAGAGTAAAAATGTGATATAGAAAGTGTAGCAGCAAATTTATATAAAATCCTTGAGGGAAAGACCTCTCAAGGTGAGTACAAATCAACCTCAAAGGAAGATATACATGCAATGAATGAAATACACTGCTACATGATCCAACTACTCTATAACTGCGTAGTATATAGGAGAAAATGACTGCAAGATGATATACATGAGATGATATGACATTATATTCTCAAAAAAAGATGGGGGACCAAGATCTCAACCCCAGAAAACATTATTACATCAATCTTGTAAGGGATTGGCTAAAATACATAAAACTGGAAAATGTCGAAGTTGCAGTGTAGCTGCTGCAACTCAATTATAATACAACATAGGAGAAGGGAAATATATTCTGCAATGGAAATTAAACCTTCTCCAATGATCTCCAAAGTGAAGGGGTTGATACCCTTACTGAAGATTGCACTCTCTAGTGCACAAAATGGACTCCACTTGCAAACCCTCTCAGAAAATAACGCTGTAGGAGAAAAGGAATGCACTGGAAAAGAGAAGAAACAATGGCCCAATGCCAAGATTTGCAATAAAAGGCTTCGGAATCCCATTTGCTGATCTCCAAGAGGAAGAGATGGCCTCTCCTCTATAGAACAATCTGGAAGTGAGATGGTGATGGTCCCTCACTGCAACACCAGCAACTCCAACATTCTCTTGCTACAAGAATAAAGAAGTAGCTACAAATGACTGCTTTGGCCTCAAGCCATGATGTGAGGAAGATGAAGAACAATCTCTCCATGGCCTCCCATGGAAGAGAAGGGTATTCCTAAACAGGAATCCCTTTTTTGCTAAACAACAACAAACTGAAGAGAGCTTCAACTTCAAATTCTATCTCCAAAAACTGTTCTCCACAATGGCTCTCCTTCATCTTTTATGCAAAGAATGCATGGACCCCACTCAAATTAGGGTTTCTCTCATTTCAAATTTCCCTCCACTCCAACTATGCAATCTTCTTGTGCAAGCTTCCCCTCTTAGGGTACGTTGTTGTCTTTGGTCAACCATGGTCTATCTCACTTGCTTTTGGCCCTTTTCACACTTGGGGTTGCTATCTTAAGCCACTTAAGTGACTTTTTCACCTTAGGAGTGTTTATTAAGTTTCAACAATGGGTTCCCTCACCCATTTTATTCCTTTTATTAAAATAAAAGAAAAATTAACGTTCCAAATACTTTGTTGCAAAATTTGGAACATTACACCCATTGTGACTCAAAACATGTTGAATTGTGTGTCAATTCTCTTTATTTGGATCCTTATGAAATGTGGGAGCCATGATGGGTGTAATAGTCAGTGAACAATTTGTTGATTATATTGGAAGGAAAGGCATAAGTTCCCTTAATACTATGTATATCAAGTTCCAACTCTATCATTGCTCAAGAAGACTTGGATTTAGCTTAATTACTACTATTTTTTGTTTTTTATATTATAAATATTTATTTCAAATAGATATCAGTTTGTTATGGGGACAATCCATGTAGTCCCCTCAAATATGTGGTCTTAATAATAATTTTCATCCTTTTGATTCATTTTGGTAGGATTAATCTCTTTTATGTTTGTATGCAGACATTATTAGTGGTTGTCGTTCCAAATATTATTGGGTGGCTTGTCATTTCTTTTGAAAAGGAAATTTAAACTACCTTAGAGAAGGGTCTTGTCTAGAAATTAAATAGTTTCTCATTCATTTGGATTCTAAATTGGAAGCCAATTTTTTATTTGATCTTGCTATTGTTGCAAGATTATTTATTTTTATACTAGGGAAGATTGTTCATGGGGTTTGGAGTTGGGGTCATGTCATTTGCTGTAAGTAACACCTTTATCACAAGGTTGGGAAAGGGCTATTTCTCTTTATTTTAAAACTAAAGAAAGTGAAGTGAGTCATTAGGGTCGTTGGAGAAAAATATTAAAAAAAAAACTATGAGAAAATATTTTGGGTTTCTTGTACCTAAGGAAAGGATGGATAAAGGGCCTTTTTTTCATGTGCCTTCTACTTTGCAAAAACAATATTGTGTCTTGCAACTAAAAAAACCCCTCTTTTCATTGTTTTCATGTGCCTTCAAGTTAATAGTGAGAAATCAAAAGCTTTCTTATATAGGTTAAAATAAATTTGAGTCATTCCACTTTATGAATGTGAGATAGACCGAAATACACCCTAAAGTGAAATAAGACATCAAACACATAAAATAAACTAAAGTTCATCTGACTCTATTAGTGCCTAAATCTAGTACCTAATTGACCATTATTGAACAGTGAACTAATATTTACTTTAATACCCTCTGTTAATGGTCATTCTACTAAATAGACCAAGTTTATCCCAGAATTTTACATATTTTTGAGGACCCAAACCCTTGGTGAGAATGTCTGCAATTTGAAACTTTATATGACAATACTAAAATTTGATAAACCCATATTCTGCAAGCTATGTGATGAAGTGGTAATATACCTCAACATGTTTGGTATGCTAATGAAAGGCCAGATGCTTGGCAAGTTTCATCAAGCCTTGGTTCTCACATCACAGGGGTGTTGGCTATGTTTGTTACATTTCAATGCATCCTCTTGAGCCAAACTACCTAGCATGCTTCTTTCACTACTCCTAGATATTCTTCTTCTATTGACAAAAGGGCTTGTGCATGCTACTTCTTGTTGGTCCATGTGATTACACCTATGCCAATGCTAACAACATATCCATAAGTGTATTTTCTATTATCAAGAGAACCTTCCCAATCTGATTCTATATACCCACACGAGCTAGGGTATTTGCTTCTATTGTAGAAAATTCCAAATTCAAGTGTCCCTTTCACATATCTCCGCACTCACTTTGTTTTTTCTATTGCTCTACCTTTGGAATTATCATGAATCTGGAAATGAAGCTCACAGTGAAGCTCAAATCAGCTCTAGGGGCTCTAAGATATATCAATCTACCAACTAGTTTCCTGTACATTGACTCATTGACTGCCTTAGAGTCATTTTTGGTTGAAGGTTTCAAACCCTTTCTCCATAGGTGTAGACGAGACTTTGCAATATGTCATTCTAAACTTGTCCAACAAACTCATGGCATATTTTTTTGCGACACAAAAATGTTGTTACCTATTTTCCAAACTTCTACAACCAGACAGTAGTGTGGGAGGCCTAGATCTATCATGTCAAAAAAAATTATCATAGTGGATTTGATGTGTTATTGAACTTGCCTCACTATGTATGATAATGATATCATCTACATGTATGAACAGAAAGATGATATCATTACCAACTCTTTTCACATACATGTTGGAATCTGAAGCACTCCAATGGAACCCCTGTTCATCCAAATACCTATCAATCTTGATATACCATGCCCTAGGTACCTATTTCAAACCATAGAGAGCCTTCTTTAGTCTGCAGACCATATGCTCCTTCCCTAAAACCTGAAAACATTATGTTTGATACATTTATACTTCTTCCCACAAATCTCCATTAAGAAAGGCACTTTTCACGTCCATACAATGGGCCTTCCAACCAAATTGTGCTGGCATGGCCAGAACAAGTCGTATGGTGCTCATATTTGTTGTAGGGGCAAAGATATCCTCATATTCAATGCCCTATTGCTAAGAAAACCGTTATGCAACCAACCATACTTTGTACTTGTCAAATGTACCATTTTCCTTGTACTTGATATTGTACATCCCTTTGCAACCAATGGGTTTCTTCCCTAATGGAAGTGGTGTGAGACCACAAGTCTTATTTTTCATCAAACTCTCAAGTTTGACTACCATGGCTATTTCCCAATTTGGTCTCCCTTGTGCTTCTTGAAACATCTTGACTTATAGATTTCCTTAATATTTACCATGAAAGCAAGGTTTAATAGGTTCTCAATTTTCTCTTTCCACTCAATAATCCTCCCTTGATCATTTTTCTTATTCAAACATATCTAATGGTGTTGTGCCATTATTTGGGTCTCTTCATGTGATCTTCCTCATCTAAGTCAGTATTTCCACCATGACCTCGACCACCTTGTTGAGCCCTAAAAGTGTCTTTTATTTTCACCAAACTCCACTTCATTCCATTTATCCTTTATCATTTATAGGCCTAAAATATCAATAAGAATGATTAAAATCACTTTAAGAATACATGCAATGACTGACTTATTATACTTTTGTGGTTTTGTTGTCGTAATGATTTCTGAGCAGACTTCTCTACAGAATGCAATCATTCTGTAGCTAGTCGTATGTTCCGTAGCCATCTTTGTGCTTTGACAGGTTACAGGTGTCATCTGAGGGAGAGACATATATGGTTAGACTCCAAAACTCTCCTGCATCATTCCTTGTCCTCCACGAGGGCTGAGAAAAAATCTGGAAGTGGTTATGCACGTGGACAAAGCCAAAACCAAGAAGCAGACTTCTATAAGTATAAGGACTCTTGAGGTGTCTTCAGCAAAATACGAGTCTTCAACAAGAGTTTTAGTTTGATTTTGATTATGAAAGACACCTATGCCTATTTCTACTCAATTTCAGTTATGTAGTTGCTTATAAAAATAACTCGGTGAACCAAGAAACAATTAGTTGATGTTTTGTTTTTAGTTTTCAAAGACTGTGATACTCTACTTTTGAACGCTTTCTTCTAATGAAAGAAGTATAACTTTGATGCATGATCTGAAGAAACTTTAAGGAGTTAAGGATTCGTGTGCCAATCTGATGGTAGAGGGCCCCTACTATCTGAAAATGCCTTTGCATATTTTCTAGATAAGTAACCTTTAACTCTGTTTTGTTCTTAACTTAGGAAGTTTTCTGAGTTTATCCTCTTGCATCATGTTTTATGTCATTTACTGACATCGAATATTACAGTCAATCTTGTTCTCATAAGCTGTTCCAATACATCGCTAATACGTGAATGAGATCTAACTGTAGTACTTTGAGTTAATTACATTTTAGTTCTGTTAATTGCATTTCAGTCCTGTTAGTTAGATTTAGAAGATCCTCATTATTTTATAAGCTACTCTTGTTCTCAAACTCTTTTAACACATCACCATTCTATGAACGAGAATTAGTTATATTATTTTGAGTTATTGACTATTCTGCAATGATGTAAGAGATTCTCATGATTTTACAAACAGTCTTTTTCCCAATTTGTTCCAAGAAATCTCTAATCCTTGAACGAGACTTAATAGTAACATTGTGAGTTGCAGAATGAGTTAATTCTAGTGTCATAAGTTATTTTAGCATAGGACTCTTTACTATGTTACAGATGATATTTTTCTCAAAATGTTCCAACAAATTTCTAACAATGAATAAGATTTCTCTGTGATGTTTTAATTTTTTGTTTACTAAGAGAACCTCATTACATAAAAACTAATCCTTTTCTCAGTTTGTTCCAACATACCTCTAATGAAATGAATTGTACTAATTTTAATGTTATGAGTTACTTTTCTTAGTAGCTTTACAATCTGTGGATTAGCATTCTCTGTTCTTGGTACCATTCATAGTTTAGAGTAGATTTTATTATGTTTTAGTGTGATCAGTAACTTCTCTTTGCTAGTAATTTATTTTTTCCCCTTAGCATAAAAACACAAAACCAAAAACACTAGAAAAAACACTAATCACAATGAAGTAGGAAGAAGATACCTAGGCACATATGGTGCACTTCACTTCAACAGTTTACCAGTCCTGGTTGACAATTTATGATATCAATTTAGGAATACTAAGTTGACTGGAAATTTTGGCACCATTTTCGGGGAAGTGTAACTAGGTATCCTTATTTCTTACCTCCAAAAAACAATGATATGCATAGATAAAGAGACTCAAGGGGTAGATTTATAAGAAGCAGAAGCTTGATTCCTAGAACACCACTTGTTCCACCAAGACCAAGAGGCAGCACACCTCCAACTCAAACCTACATTCCATAATATACTGATCATAGAAATCTAGAAGAATTAAGATTAGATATTCCATCAGAGAGACCTTCCACTTCATCCAATGAACCTGTCTTAGAAGAAGATCCAAGGACCCCTGCTAGAGACATAAACTTTTTCACTTCCATAGAAGAATCAACCATGGCAGAAGAAGGGGGAGGAGGAGTGTTTAATGGAGAACATACACTATTTGGAGGAGGTAGAGGTAGAGGTAGAGGAGAAGGAGTTAGAGGTGTAGATGGAGAAGGGGTTAGAGGTGAAGAAGGAGGCAGAGGAAGAGGTAGAAGGGAAATGGGAAGCTCTTTTGGGTTTCCTATAGTAGATGAAGAGACCAATGCAACTATGAAAAATATTTCACCCTCTGTCCTTCCAAATTTTTATGGACTCAAAAGTGAAGATCCTGAAACCTTCCTATTTGAATTTGAAGTCCTATGTAGAACCTATGATTACTTACAAGATGCTCAAAAACTTAAACTATTCCCTTCAACATTGAAAGGAGCAACATTAAAATGGTTTATGAGTTTAATCAATAGTTCTATTAGAACATGGGAAGATATGAAACAAGCATTTCTAGAGAGGTAATTGGATTACTGTATGCCAATCAACCATAAGGAGGAAGTGTTCAAAATGATACAGAAAGAGGATGAAAATCTGGAGGATTTGTTGGAAATATTTAACTATAACATCAAGAGAGAAAAAATGGAAAGCTTAGACCAAGATACTTTGAAAGCTCTCTTGTTGAAGACAATTAGGGATGAATGGATAGATATCCTTAATATGATGGGAAAAGGAGATATATCTCAGCTCAAATTACCTAAAATAGCTAAATTATGTATCAACCTTTCAAGAGGGAAATCTAAAACTTTAAAAGGACCAAGAGACCCTGCTCTTGCAAGGGCAAGTAAGTCTACTTCTGGGACAGTAAGTAGGGCAGAAATAGGACATATTCTTGATGAATTCAAATCTTACATTTTAGGGAGTATTAGTGAACAAATAGACACCCTTAAGTTACAAAAAAAGCAGAAATATGAATATGATGCCTTAGAAATATTTTGTCCCAAATGTAGAAAGAAGCATGCCTTGAGAGAGTGCCCTTTGGATGCAAAAATAGTAGAAACTTGTGTAATTTGTTCAGAAAAACATGAGACAAAGAGTTTTCCTTCACTTCCTGGTCCTAAAGCTATCTTTCGAGAAGAAACCCCTACAAATTCCACATAATCTCTCAATTTTTTCTCTAGGAGGCCTTGGCAAGGACCTCAAACATAAGGATTCAATGATCAAATGTATAATCAAAACCCACCAAATTGGAATTCTTGGCAGCAACCTTGGCCCCAATTCCAAAATCAATCTCAAACTTGGGCACAAGGAGCACAAAATCCCTGTGGAAGATACTCTTAGTATTATCAATATCCACCATATCCAAATTTATCTCCTCAACAAAATCCACAACATCAAAATCCACCACTTCCATTACTATTTCCTCAGAAAGAAAATTAGTTACCTGCCCAACCTATACCAAACCCCAACAATAAAAATCCTCAGAACACATACATGATAGAAGGTCAACAGTTCCCAACCTATTTGATTACTCATTTAGGCCTTAATGATGTTCAACTTAGGTTTGGAAGAATACTTGAAAAGAAGAAACCTTCTGTAATCATACAAGAGAAAAACAACTCTGAGGAAGATTCTCTACGGGTAAATAAAAGTCTTGAAGAGAGCACATCTTTTCAAGACCCAAATATTGAAAAATCAAAACAAAAAGAACTAATAATTTCAAATCCTATATTGGAGCAGCCATCAACATTCGCCTCTACACCTCCCTTTCCAGAAAGATTACAAATTGATAAGGGTGTAGAGAAACAAATTATGGTGCCCAATTATGATTTCCTAGATGATCTAAGAAATGTTTGTATTAAGATTCCATTATTACAAGCTATCAAGGAAATTCCAATCTTAGCAAAGACAATAAATGAGTTGAGCATGAAAAAAACAAGAATAAGAATAAAAGAGACAAAGAAAATTCAACTGGCAGAAAAAATAGTAGATATCATGATGGGTAAGATTGCTATTCCAAAGTATCTAGACCCAGGAAATCCAGTTGTTAAAATACACATCAATGGAACTGATCCAAAACACACTTATTGATTTAGGAGTAGCAATCAATATCATGAGTAGACAAATCATGGATAAACTAAAACTTCCTAATCTTCTTTTTACACCAACATTATTACAATTAGCAGATAGAACTGTGATTAAACCTGATGGGGTAATAGAATACATTCCAGTGTCCTTAGATTCTTGGGAGTACCCTGTGGATTTTATGATCCTGACTCCTAAAAATAATCTAGGAGGACATCCTATTATATTAGGAAGACCTTGGTTAGCTACAGCTAATGCTTTAATTAGCTGTAGATCCGGTGATATGTACATCTCTGATGGTAGTTCAACCAAGAAATTTACCTTGTATCCTCCAGCAAGAACAATTAAAGAGTTAGATGATACTCAATGGATTGAGGATGAAGAAGACATACAACCTCTCTTCACAATTTCAGAAATACCTTAGAAAATTTTGAATCCTCTTAAGAATACAAACATGAACAATTTCAAGAAGAATCCAACATTGAGTTTTTATAATCAAGACAAATGTCTCTTTACTCTATGGATAATTTTGGCAGCTCTATAGTTTAAATATTTCCAGGTAAAACTTTAAACATAAACAAGAACCTAGAGAAATTTCAACAAGAACAGATAGTAAAAATATTACAGAGACATTCTTCTGCATATGCATGGGAGTACACTGATTGTTGGGAAAAATACTGAGAGGGGGGGTGAATCATTATTTAGAGCTGACTGAAAAATTTTCACTTTTTGTTTCTCTTAAACCCATACGTTACTTTACTGAACCCAACTCGCATATAAATGTGGATATCCTTAAGAAAACTTGCATATGTCCAGAGATCTTATTATACATTTAATTCTTTACTTAGATCATTGCATCATTCATTCATCAGATGTTTAGTAAGTAGTAAGCATGTGCAGTAATAACAGAATAAGCAACACACATGAACACCAGTATTTAAGGTGGAAACCCAATTCGGGAGAAAACCGCCGCTGCTGTCATCTCTGTCTTCAATATTTATTATAAAGAAAAATTCTTACAATTTTGTACTGGCGTAGACTCATACCAACACGCAAGCACCCACCTGTAGAAAGGCTACAACCTTCTCTCGTTCTCCAGCCACTACTGGAAGGGAGCTCCAACCCCTTGATTTTAACACCAGCTTCTACTGGCAGGATACTTCCACTTTCATACAGAAGGCTTCAACCCTCAGATCCACCATATTTCTTCAATTTCTTCATCAGACTTCCATCAGGTCTTCATCATTTCTTTTTCCGATCATCGTATAGATTCATCATTTCTAGATCATATCCATAGTTGCATCATATATGCAGATATCTCTTAAAGACATTTATTTATTAACAACCCTTCCACATGCACACACTGTATTATTATCCTCTTCTCCTTATATAGTTTAGCCTTTATCAATACCATGAGTCAAAACCACTCAACCGCTAATGGTATTCCTAGACAGGATCAAAATAGGTAATCCATCGGGGTCTACCCAAGCCCCAAACAACTTTTCATTGTTTTATTTTCTTGATCTGGTAATTAATTAATCTAAGGATTTTTAATATCTCAATATGAGATTGAGATATTAATCCAATTCCCCATTTAGTTGTTACAAACATTAATGTGCCGCTGACTTATATAAAAACCTAGCAGTAATATATATCCATATAACCTTTTAGGCCCTTCAATAATATTTAATATTCGACTTGGGGGTGAAGATCTCGGCATAACACAAAAACGTATATTGAACCAATAATGTGAAGGGAAATCGGGTCCCACACCCTTAATACATGACATAATAATTTGGGTTAAACCTACAAACCTCAATACATGCGTATGGGCCCCAACGTTAATGGTCATCTTCATTCAACAATTGTTATCACGTTGCGCCACCTCATTTGATCGGACGGATATCGCTCGGCGAAGACTCGCGAACAATAACGCGCAATGGCCACCATACTTTGGTTAACCTTCATGCATCTTCCTCATACAACCACCGTCCAATGGCTTCCCTCCAGATCGACGGTGCTCAACAATATCGTGCGGCATCCTTGGTCGAACGTTAATGTGCGATGGCGTGCAGTGATGGCGGTTTTGTAAATACTTTCAAGGACGCGTGTAGCTCACTCTATGGAATCACTCCCAACCTCTTGAATACCGCTTGCCCGTCGAGAGCGGTGTGATGAAAACCGGAAACCCCCTTCACTGTTTATTCCACTCGTAGTTCCTCTCCTCCGCTCAAGGTTCCGTCTGTCTTTATTCTGTCATTGCTAGGTTTCTCTACAAAAGCATAACTTTGTTTTAATTGTTCTTCCTCTGCGTCATCATTTCATTTAACCATAATACTGTTATACAACTCTGATGAAATCCTTATGGACTATTCGACTTGGTTCTTTTGCATTCAACAGGGACACCTTTCTTTGTATTTTCTAACACATGTGGAACGCACTATTAATTTGACCGATAGAGCTTATGTGCCCTACACACACAGAGCACATCCGTGGCTCACTCTCCCAACAGGACTTCACATAGAGTTTCAAGGCATTCCGTACGAGAATTGAACCAATCAATACCCAAATACTCTCAGTATTCTCCACCTATCAGAGTATCACTAGAACTCAACCATACACAGGATTTCCTTTATCCTCCATCAGGATGCATACATACACCGAACTTATTCAAGAAAAGCTTCACACATGATTTAACTCGTCCTTATTTACATCGAATTTCCCATTAAATACAGAGCTTCGTTCAATTCACATTCAGTCGTATATTCTTCTTGTATAGAACTGCTGATGGTTTTCTGAGTTCTTTATACAGTCTGTATCCTTTATCAGAGAGTTTCCATCAAGGACAATCAATTCAATATACTAGGATACCAGAAATGCCAACAATAGAACACATGGTATATTGAATATCCCTCTCAGTATCCATAAGAGGGATATGGCTAGATGAACCTGATAGGGACAACCAACTCAGCGTCTTGCGTCACTGCAGGGGCTCTCCAGGTACGGATGAAAATTTTTGGCTGGTGCCCCCGCACTCAATCTCTGCCATTCATCTCTGTTGTCCCCGCAGTCAACTCGGTCAACTCTAGAGGCACTTGTCTCGATATCTGGTGCGCTATTTGTGTCCGCGGGTTGGGCCTTTTGATAGGAACTTTAATTATCAGTGCAGAAATGCCAACAATCTCCCCCTTTGGACTTGATGGCAACCATGACCAGAAATAAATTCAACAATATTCTCCCCCTTTGACATCAAGGGAAAAGGATAGATCAAGATCCTTTGTACCGACAATACCATGCTCCCCCTGAGATCATGTTGCATATTCAAACATAATTAGAATGCCAACAATGCATCCTTTCCACAAGACCAATGTTCCCCTTTAACCTGTGCATCCAGAGATACCCACCAGCACCACAGCTGTGCTGAAGAATGTTGACCCATACAAATTTTGTCAGCAACTACCCATACGCGATTTTCTGTCCTTCAGGAAATCTGCGTCTCCAATTTAATCTTTTTTATTTAAGTAGATTTGATCTTCTGCATGGCAGAGACTACTCCTAGCTTCTGTCTGAGATATTCGAACGCTTCCCTGGGTAAAGGTTTGGTAAATATATCAGCAACTTGTTCTTTGGAGGGCACATATTCCAACTTCACCTTTTGTTCAAGCACTTGTTCACGTAAGAAGTGATACTTGATGGGAATGTGCTTGGTATTGGAATGCATAACAGGATTCTTTGAGATACTGATGGCACTTGTGTTATCACACATAATGGATATAGGAGGTGAACATTTGATTTGAAAGTCTTGTAAGGTTTGCATCATCCAAAGAAGTTGAGTGCAACATGATGCGGCAGCCACATATTCTTCTTCTGTTGTAGATAAGGCAATAGAGCTTTGTTTCTTGTTGAACCAAGATACTAACCGGGGCCCCATGTAGAATGCACCACCACTAGTTCTTTTCTAATCATCAACATTTCCAGCCCAATCTGCATTAGTGTTAGCATGAAGAGTGAGATCAGCATTCTTTGGATACCATAGTCCAAAGTCTTGAGTTCCTTGTAGATATTTGAATATTCTTTTGATAGCCTGAAGGTGAGACTCTTTTGGATTAGCTTGGAATCGTCCAACAATTCCAACTGTATGCATAATGTCTGGTCTAGTCCCAGTGAGATAAATTAGACTTCCTATCATAGATCTGTATTCTATTTGATTCACTGTGGGAGAATCATCATGAGAACTGAGATTACATTCGATTACCATTGGTGTACTTACAGGTTTGCACTCTTCCATACCATACTTCTTCAGAATTTTCTTAAGATATTTTGTTTGTGATAATAATATGCCATCTGTTGTTTGTTGCACTTGCAAGCCAAGAAATAATGTTAGTTCCCCAAGTAAAGACATTTCAAATTATTGCTGCATATCAGAAGCAAATTTCTGACTCATAGACTCTTCATTACTTCCAAAAATGATATCATCAACATATACAACCACAATCAATAGTTTATCATTTTCAGTTTTTGTGTATAAGTTGCTATCAGCAGACCCCTTTTAAAATACTTGTTGATGAAGATATTTGTCAAGACGATAATACCATGCCCTTGGAGCTTGTTTGAGACCATATAGAGCCTTTTTAAGTCTACAAATAAGATTCTCATCATTTCCCAAAATGAATCCTTCTGGTTGTTCTATATAAACTTCTTCTTCTAGATCTCCATTGATAAAAGCATATTTAACATCCATTTGATAAACTTTGATTTGTTGGAATATTGAAAAAGCAAGAAACATTCTTATGGCTTCAAGTCTAGCTACAGGAGAAAAATTTTCTTCAAAGTCTATACCTTCTTGTTGAGCATACCCCTTGCAAACAAGTCTAGCTTTATTTCTTATAACATCCCCATTCTCATTTAACTTGTTTTTGAATATCCATTTAGTTCCAATGACTTTTTTTTCATGAGGTCTTGGTACTAATTCCCAAGTGTGATTCTTTTCAATTTGATCAAGCTCTTCATTCATGGCTTGAATCCAACATTCATCTTTGCTAGCTTGATTGACATTGTGTGGTTCAATAGTGGATAGAAATGCCAGATAGCTAGAAGATCCTACAAGATTCCTTCTTGTTTGTACACCTTATACCTTTTATCCCAAAATTTGAGATTCTAGATGATTCTTTTGAACACATCTGGATGGATCCTTTTCAGATAAATCATCTTCGGGTTATTCATTGGGTTCACTTTCTACATCATTCCCATTTGATGTAGAAGGATATATGTCATCATCGTCTTCTGTTGTTTGTTTTTCTTCTTTTGGAGCTGCAGGAAACTCATCAATAACAACATCAATACATTCAACAATCTTCCGAAGTCTTTTATTGTAACATTTATATGCTCTACTTCTAGAGGAGTAACCAAGAAGTATTCCTTCATTTGCTCTGGGTTCAAACTTGCCAAGTTTTTCATCATTATTTTTGATAAAGCATTTGCTTCCAAAAACTCTAAAATGATTCACAGTGGGAGGATTACCATACAATAGTTCATATGGAGTTTTATCACTATTTACATGAACATGTGCCTTGTTAAGAATATGTACCACTGTATGTGCTGCTTCTCCCCAAAATGTGTCAGGTGTTCCGGAATCATCAAGCATAGCTCTAGCCATTTGTTGAACTGTTCTATTCATTCTTTCTACTACTCCATTTTGTTGTGGAGTACCTGCTACTGAAAATTGTCTTTTTATACCATGTTGTTCACAAAATTCAAGGAATTCATCTGATGTATATTCTCCTCCTCGATAAGATCTAAGACACTTGATTTTTAGATTTAATTCATTTTCAACTAGTGCTTTGAAGATCTGAAATTTCTCAAATGCTTCATCTTTGTGTTTAAGCAACCCAATCCAACACATTCTAGAGAAATCATCAATAAATAAGATATAGTATTGTTCACCACGTGGTGACTTTTTCTTCACAGGTCCACATATGTTAGTATGAATGAGTTCAAGAGGCTTACTTGATGATCCTTCCTTGGCATTAAATTGCACTCTGGTTTGCTTACCGAATTGGAAAGATTTGCATATGATACTTTTAGGTAGAGTAATATTGGGAAGATCACGAACAACTTTAAGTCTGCTTGATTTGTTGATTTGAGAGAAGCTCAGATGCCCCAACCTTCTATGCCATAGCTAGTTTTCTGAAGATTTACTCAAGTAACATTGTTCTTTGTAGTTCTTCAATACATACAGATTGCTTGGAGTTCTGTTTCCTTTTATAATTGTTTTACCTGTATCAAGATCACGTACCACACATTCTTTTGAACTAAAGACAACTTCATTTCCTTGATCACACATTTGACTTACACTTAACAAGTTATGTTTTAATCCATCTACATACATGACATTATTAGCTTTCACCTTTTCTTTTATAAAAACAGACCCTTTTCCCTTAATAATAGCAAGAGTATCATTTCCAAATGTAACATTCTTCTCTTTTTCTAGAGCACTATATGCAAGAAGTTTGTTTTTCTCACCTGTCATGTGTTTAGAGCATCCACTGTCAAGGTACCATTTATTTTCTTCACCTTCTGCAAATAAATCTATGCCAAAATTTTCAACCTGTAATTCCTTCTTTTTCCACACTTTGTAGCTTGAAGGAAAATTTTCTTTTGGCTGGATTTTGCTCCTGCATTCAGATTCTTCATGGCCAAAGTTATTGCAATAAGCACATTCAACTTCATTTTTAAGAGGAGAAAAGTTTTTATAGGTATTCTTCTTTGTTCCAATATCCCTCCTTTTCTTTCTTGTTTCTCTTGTCATAATGGTTTTGTATGAAACACATTGAACAACTTTATGACCAAAATTGTGACATGAGAAACATTGTCCATTGAAGAAGAATTTTCTGTGATCATGAAATCTTCTACTTGAATTTACCTGTTGGTTGGTGTTTCTTTGAAAGGTATTCTTGTTAGTGTTCTTTGAATTGAGCTGGTCATGCTTTACCTGTGAAGATTATTTATTCCCTTGCTGAGTGGCAGAATATTGTATACTGGCTGTAGCTGCTTTTAGATAGTTTGGTGCTGAAGTCTGAGAAGATTCTCCGATATATCCAAGACCTGTCTTTATAAAAGGAGAACGTTGTACCTTGATAATCTCATCTAAGGTTTCAGATCCTTTATCAAATCTAATATTCAAAGTCTTCACTTTCTCAATTTCTTTTCTTAGACTTACTATTTCACATTCTAATTTCTCATTGTGTTTCTCCTTTTCTTCAAGCTGATTTTTTAGAGTTTCTATGGATATTTTACTTTCTTCTAAGCATCTTTTACTTTCTTCTAAGCATATTTTGAGTTGATTGAATTCATCAAGAAAATCATTGTCCTCTAAAGCATCCATAAAAGTATATTTTTCTTCTCTAGATTCCTTTTCAAATTCCATGAGAAGTCTAAGATCTTGTTCACATTCTTCCTCACTGTCAGATAACCCATCACTGTCTTCATGAGTATAGTAACTTTTTCTAGTGCTAAACCGGGTTTTATTCCTTCTTGCTACTTCCTTTCATTTATCATGTGTTTCTTTGTGAGGACACTTTGCAGCATAATGACCAACTCTTCGACAAGCAAAACATTTGAAAGGAAGCTTACCTCTAAACCGTCCTGTACCAAGTTGGAGTTTCTTTACCAAATTTACCTCATCTTCTTCTGAGATATACCTTGATCCTTATGTTTCTTGTACTTCTTTCCCTTTTGTAGAAGCTATAAAGATGGCCTCTTTGACTTCAAATGGTCCTCCTCTTCTCATTTCATATGGAGTTGGTATGCCATGAAGTTGCACCACAGTAAGATTTTGAAGATCTTGTTTTTCTTCAAGAGCAGCAACTTTGGACTAAAATTTTTTCGTTAGTGATCTTAAAACTTTCTCAACCAAAGTAGATTCGGTTATTGTTTCTCCCATATTTCTCATATGATTTACAATATCATCAAGATGTAAAAATAAATTGGTAAAGATCTCTTCATTATGCATTTTTAGATTCTCATATTTAATTCTGAGAGTTTGGAGTTTAGCACTTTTTACCTTTGCATCACCTTCATAACTTAGAATGATTTTGTCCCATATGGCCTTTTCTGTATTTAGTTGCATGACTTTGACAAATTTTGATTCAGTTAGACTTCCCAATAGAGCATTGACCGCTTTTGCATTTGTTTCGTAATTATTTCTTTCCGTTGGATCTGTTGGTACTACGACTGGATATTGATATCCTCCTTCAACAATAGCCCATACATCTGCTCCCAGATACTGAAGATATGATCTCATCCTTGTTTTCCAGAAGATTAAATTGTTTTTTTTCAAGAGCGGAGGCCTGATAGATGTTGTTCCATCTTGATTGATCTTCCCTCTAGCGGCTAAGATTTTTCAGAAGGACCTGCTCTGATTCCAATTGTTGGGAAAAATACTGAGAGGGTGGTGAATCAGTGTTTAGATCTGACTGAAAAATTTTCACTTTTTGTTTCTCTTAAACCCATACATTACTTTACTGAACCCAACTCGCATATAAATGTGGATATCCTTAAGAAAACTTGCATATGTCCAGAGATCTTATTATACATTTAATTCTTTACTTAGATCATTGTATCATTCATTCATCAGATGTTTAATAAGCAGTAAGCATGTGCAGTAATAACAGAATAAGCAACACACATGAACACCAGTATTTAAGGTGGAAACCCAATTCGGGAGAAAACCACCGTTGTTGTCGTCTCTGTCTTCAATATTTATTATAAAGAAAACTTCTTACAATTTTGTACTGGTGCAGACTCATACCAGCACATAGGCACCCACCTGCATAAAGGCTACAACCTTCTCTCATTCTCCAGCCATTACTGGAAGGGAGCTCCAACCCCATGATTTTAGCACTAGCTTCTACTGGCAGGATACTTCCACTTTCATACAGAAGGCTTCAACCCTCAAATCCACCAGATTTCTTCAATTTCTTCATCAAACTTCCGTCAGGTCTTCATCATTTCTTTTGCCGATCATCGTATAGATTCGTCATTTCTAGATCATATCCATAGGTGCATCATATATGTAGATATATCTTAAAGAGATTTATTTATTAACAACCCTTCCACATGCACACACTGTATTATTATCCTCTTCTCCTTATATAGTTTAGCCTTTATCAATACCATAAGTCAAAACCACTCAACCGCTAATGGTATTCTTGGACGGGATCAAAATAGGTAATCCAGCGAGGTCTACCCAAGCCCCAAACAACTTTTCATTGTTTTATTTTCTTGATCTGGCAATTAATTAATCTAAGGCTTTTTAATATCTCAATCTGAGATTGAGATATTAATCTAATTCCCCCTTTAGTTGTTACAAAAATTAGCATGCCGCTGACTTATATAAAAACCTAGCAGTAATATATATCCATATAACCTTTCGGGGCCCTTCAATAATATTTAATCTTCGACTTGCGGGTGAAGATCTCGACATAACACAACAATGTATATTGAACCAATAATGTGAAGGGAAATCGGGTCCCACACCCTTAATACACGACATAATACTTTGGCTTAAACCCGAAAACCTCAATACATGTGTATGGGCCCCAACGTTAACGATCGTCTTCATTCGATGATTGTTATCGCGTCGCGCCGCCTCATTTAATCGGACAGATATCGCTCAGCGAAGATGCGCAAACAATAACGCGTGATGGCCACCGTACTTTGGTTAACCTTCATGCATCTTCCTCATATGACCACCGTCCGATGGCTTCCCTCCAGATCGACGGTGCTCAACAATATTGCGTGGCATCCTTGGTTGAACGTTAACGTGGAATGGCGCATAGTGATGGTGGTTTTGTAAATACGCTCAGGGATGCGTGTCGCTCGTTCTATGGAATCACTCCCAACCTCTTGTATACCACTTTCCCATCGAGAGCAGTGCGATGAAAATCGGAAACGCCCTTCACTGTTTATTCCGCTTGTAGTTCCTCTCCTTCGCTCAAGGTTCCATCCATCTTTATTCCATCATTGCTACGTTTCTCTATGAAAGCATAAATTTGTTTTAGTTGTTCTTCCTCTGCGTTATCAGTTTATATAACCATAATACTGTTATACAGCTCCGATGAAATCCTTATGGACTATTCGACTCGGTTCTTTTGCATTCAACAGGGACAACATTCTTTGTATTGTCTAACACATGCGGAACGCACTATTACTTTGACCGATAGAGCTTATGTGCCCTACACACATAGATCAAGTTTGTGGCTCACTCTCCCAACATGACTTCACACAGAGTTTCAGGGCATTCCGTATGAGAATTGAACCAATCAATACCCAAATACTCTCGGTATTCTCCACCTATCAGAGTATCACCAGAACTCAATCATACACAGGATTTCCTTTATCCTCCATCAGGATGCATACATACACTGAAATTATTCAAGAAAATCTTCACACATGATTTAACTCATCCTTATTTACATCGAATTTCCCATTAAATACAGAGCTTCGTTCAATTCACATTCAGTCATATATTTTGCTTGTATAGAACTGCTGATGGTTTTCTGAGTTCTTTATACAGTCTGTATCCTTTATCAGAGAGTTGTCATCAAGGAAAATCAATTCAATATACTAGGATACCATAAATGCCAACAATATAACACATGGTATATTGAATATCCCTCTCAGTATCCATAACATGGATATGGCTAGATGAACTTGATAGGGACAACCAACTCAGCGTCTTGTGTCACTGCGGGGGCTCTCGAGGTATGGATGAAAACTTTTGGCTGGTGCCCCTGCACTGAATCTCTGCCATTCATCTCTGTTGTCCCCGCAGTCAACTCCGTCAACTGCGGAGGCACTTGTCTCAATATCCGATGCGCTATTTGTGTCCGCGGGTTGGGCCTTTTGATAGGAAATTTAATTATCAGCGTAGAAATTCCAACACTGATATGAAAGGGATAAGCCCTAAGACTTGCACTCATCACATCTGCATAGAGGAAAATTGTAAACCGATCAGACAACCTCAGAGAAGGATGAATCCAAACCTTAGGGAGATTGTTAAAGAAGAATTGCAGAAATTGTTAAATGTCAACTTTATTTATCCCATTTCAGATAGTCAGTGGGTTTCTCCTTTGGTAATTGTGCCAAACAAAAATGGTAAATGGAGGGTATGTATTGACTACCGAGAATTAAACAAAGCTACTCTTAAAGATCATTTTCCCCTACCTTTCATAGATCAGGTATTAGATACATTAGCTGGAAAAAAGTACTTCTCATTTTTAGATGGGTTTAGTGGTTATAATCAAATTCAAGTAGCACTTGAAGATCAAGACAAAACCACATTTACCTGTCCTTGGGGTACCTATGCTTACCGAGTATTTCAATTTGGGCTATGCAATTCACCTGCAACATTTCAAAGGGCAGTACTAGGAATATTTTCAGATCTAATACATGACTGTGTAGATATATGGATGATTTCACAATATATGGAAACACATTTGAAGAAGCCTTAGAAAACTTGGAAAATGTTTTAAAGAGATGTAAAGAAGAAAATCTTTCACTAAGTCATGAGAAGTGTTTCATGATGTTTACTGAAGGGATTGTTTTGGGGCATTACATTTCAGGAGATGGGATTAGAGTTGATGAGTCAAAAGTTGAAGTCATCTCTAACTTATCTATTCCAAGTTTTCAAGAAGATGTTAGGAGTTTTCTAGGATTTACAGGGTATTACAGAAGATTTATAGAAAACTTCACCAAGATAGCATCTCCACTTTTCAAATTACTTACCAAGGACTGTGAATTCAAGTGGAATCCTGATTTCCAGTTAGCCTTTGACACCCTGAAAACAAAAATATCTGAAGCACCTATTTTAAGGGGACCTAACAGGAAATTGCCTTTTCATATTTCAACAGATGCCTCAGATACAGATTTAGGAGCTGTATTGGGACAAAAAGACCTGGTTCCTTATGCCATCTACTATACAAGTAAAAATTTCACCCCTTCAGAGTTAAATTATACTGTAACTGAAAAGGAGTTCTTAGCTATTGTTCATGCCATAAATAAATTTAGACACTATATAATAGGCTATGAAACTTTTGTTCACACAGATCACTCTGGAATTAAATATTTAATGAACAAATCAATTACTAATGGCAGAGTAATAAGATGGTTATTGCTTTTACAGGAATTCAACATCACCATTCTAGATAGGCCTAGAAAACAAAATACAATAGCTGATTTCCTATCTAGACTCCAAAACATCAAAGACAATAATCCAGTTGAAGATCAATTCCCTGATGAATATCTTTTTGCAATTTCTACTCAAACTCCTTGGTTTGCTGATATTTCCAATTATCTAGTTTCAGGGAAATTTCCTTCAATTATGAATGCAAGAGATAAAAGAAAGATCATTTATAACAGTGCAAAATATTCATGGGTTGCTAATGAGTTATACAAAATAGGTCCAGACTTTATTATTAGGAGATGTGTTCGAGAAGACGAGATGCCTGAGGTCCTCAAGGCATGTCATGATGAACCTTGTGGTGGACACTTTGCTGATAAAAGGACAGCTTATAAGATCCTTCATTTAGGATACTATTGGCCATACCTTTTTAAATATGCTAAAGAGTATTTCAAAAGGTGTGACAGCTGCCAAAGGGTAGGGAAACCTTCTCCTTCAAGTGAGATATCATTGCAGCCTCAGGTACATATTGAACCTTTTGAGAAATGGGCTTTAGATTTTGTAGGACCTATTAGTCCTCCATCAAGAAAAAATAAATATATATTAGTTTACACTGATTATGTTACCAAATGGGTAAAGGCAAAGCCATTACTTTCTGCTACTGAAGCATCTGTAGTTAATTTTCTTTTTGAGGATATTTTTACTCGTTTTGGTGTCCCAAGAGAACTTGTTACAGATCAAGGAGCTCAATTCACATCAAATTTGGTGGAACAAATGGTAGAGAAGTACAAAATCAGACACAGAAAATCTACTCCCTATCATCCACAAGCAAATGGCCAAGTGGAATCTACCAATAAGGTCATTAAAGGGATCCTAACAAAAACTGTTCATTTACATAGAAGAGATTGGGCAGAAAGACTTCCTGAAGCCTTGTGGGCCTATAGGACTACATGGAGAAGCACAACAGGTCATACCCCTTATGAACTTGTTTATGGAAAACAAGTCTTGTTTCCCATATAGTTTCAGATTCAAACTTTTAAAATGGAAGTCCAACTAGGAATTGATCTAACAGAGGCACAAAAGCACATATTGGAGCAGATTAATGAATTGGATGAGATCAGACAGGATGCAGTCCAGAGAAAAAATATAGTCCAACAAAAAAGGACTATATGGCATGATAAGTACATTATGGAAAAGAAATTCAAAGAAGGTGACTAGGCCCTCTTGTTTGATTCAAAGTTCAAAGATTTTCAAGGTAAATTCCAAACACATTGGCTTGGGCCATATGAAATTGTGAAATTTTTTGACAATGGAGCAATAAAAATCAAGACAATAGATGAAGATAAGGTGACTTTTCTTGTAAATGGTCATATATTGAAACTATATCATAAGCCACTTTCAAGAGAAGAATTTGTCAAGATATTCCAAGAGAACAGTGATGTGAAGTTAATGAAGAAGAATCCTTCCTCTTCATCAACTTAATTGTATTTTCTGTAATCATATGTAAAAAAAAAAAAAGGGTATAAACATGAAAACTAATTATTGATTAACATGTTTATACAGAAAAGATAAAGTGAAAATCAGAATCCTTCTGACACTTTAGCTTTTCAAAATTGTTTTTTCTTTGCAATCAAGTATTACAAGATCACAAGTTGCAGGATCACTTTACATATTTCATCCCACTTCACATTTATGAACCATTTCATTCCATCATATTTCACTTCATTCATGCTTCATTCCACTATATTTCATGATCCATTTCATTTTATTTCATACTTCATTCCATCCATATTTCAAATCATTTCTTTCCATGTCTCAAAGATTTTGTAGGTACATTCTGCAGCCAGTTATTCTGCAGCCAACTATTCTGCATCCATATTTTCTGTAGCCAACCATTCAGCAACCACTTGTTCAACAGCCAATTGATCCTGCAAACCTACTTCAGCAAGCAAAATAAAAAGGACTATGGAGTCTAAAAGATCAATAATTTTCAAAGGAAAGACAAAGCATATTAAAGCAGCAAAAATCAAAAGAAGGGCTAAGGTAAAATTGTGTGTGAAATTATTATGATAGAAAATTATGAAAGATATAGTATGGTTAAGTCATATGTATGTTTCATAAAGTTATTTTGATTATTCGAATTGATCAATCCTATCGTAAAACCCTTGAACAAATCCCTTCCATTCCGCTCCATATCAAATCATCATTAATTAGAAGTTAACGGTCAGCACTTGAAGTGACCTATTAGGTCATGTCATTAACCTAAAACATTCATTGATGATTTTGAAAATATTCATGAGATTTTTCCGTGGTCTTTTACTCCATGACAAACTCTCAAACTCAATCATTCTTATGACTTACCCTCATTGTATTTCACTCATCCCATATCCACTTAATGCCATTATATTCCGTAGCCAATTCCTATCTGCAGAAATAGAGAAGTCATCTTTAGGGTGAGACAACCCTCTACAGCCATTTTTACCTCAAACACGAGAGAAGTAACAGAGCAGTAAATTGAAGCTGAGGAAAAGAAGCAATGGGACTTATTGTAAGGTCTGAGCCAGTCAGAACTAAATATCTAGAAGGTTACCCTCAAATTAAAGAGATGTTACAGCAGGTTGGATGGCTAAATTTTTTGGAGAAGTTAAATGGATTTCACAAGGAGGTCACCAAGTCATTTTCCCAGTCATTCAACAGGTCAGAGGTCGAAATTGGTGATATCAATTTCATCATCACAAAATCCTTCATAATAGAAGCAACAAAGTTGCCAAGGCAAGGTGAACGATGGTTTAAAAACAAAAAATTTCACAATGAAGCCTGGAGACAGATGCTAAAAACACTAGGTATGGACATTTCAGTATTCAAGAAAGGCATTCCTAGTTCAGCCTTGAAAAATAAATGGTGAAATATGTTGCTAATTCTGCAAAATTTTATAACCTGTGAGGGGAGATTTGGCATTTATATGTTTATCACATTGGACTTATGATGAATTTCCTAGATGAAGAGATAAATCTACCCTTTTTCTTGCTCAATAGTCTAAAAAGGATGGCTTCTAATGTCCAAAAAAGGATTCAGTTCTTAGAAACAACCTTATATCATCATGGCTTAGTTAAAATTTTAATTGAGAACCATCTGAAGAAGGTAGGAGATAGTTGGGATGAATTCCTCTTGAGAAATCATTTTGAAGAACCTAAAGAAACTCTGTTTGAAGAAAAACCTATAAGAAGAAGCAGGAGGGGAAAAGTTTCCAAATCTGTTGAAATTAAAACTAATAAATCTACACAAGAAGACAGTGAGGAAATTATCTCTGAAAAATTGGCCAAAATCAAGAAACAGCTCAAAAAGGAAAAGGTAACAAGAACGGATGCTAAAGAGAAAGGTGAGGGACCATATAAACTGAGAAGAATTCATAGGCTTAAAGGCATATTGAAGAAGACAAGAGTTAAGCAAACAGGAATCATAGATATTGAAGATGAAGAGACACCAATTGACAGATCTCTTGAGTACCAGTATGAAGAAGATCCTGATAGAGAAACTCTGGATGTAGATCCAGCCCAACAACAGATCTATGATTATGTTGAATCATTAGAAAAAAGAGCCTCAGAAAACAGCGAAAGAACTCCTAGTCCACAAGAACCTTGAATTGAAATACCGAAAAGAGAAAAATATGAATTGGAAGTACTCAATAGGCATATAAAAAATGAAAATGAAATTTTAAGGGAACAATTCAAACTGAAAAGTGACATGAACACAAATCTATCTCTGCAAATGAAAAAATTTAATAAGGCTAGTGAGAAGTTGAAGAAGAAAAATAATAAATTGAATAGGGCACTTATAAATATGAGGTTCAAATTGGTCATAAGGAAGCCTAAGATGCCATTGAACACCAAGCAAAGCAGAAAAAGGAAGTTAGATGTCCTAGCTGAATTTTCAGAATACATGGATTGATTGCATGAGGACTTGCAAAAGTTTTGCAGTGGGGGTATGTTGAGCCCTAAAAATGTCTTTTCTTTTCACCAAAATCCACTTCAGTCCATTTATCCTTTATCAATTATAGGCCTAAAATATCAATAAGAATGATTAAAATGACTTTAAGAATACATGCAATGACTGACTTATTATACTTTTGTGGTTTTGTTGTCGTAGTGATTTCTGAGCAGACTTAGAGACAGAATGTAGTCATTTTGTAGCTAGTCGTATGTTCCGTAGCCATCTTTGTGCTTTGACAGGTTATAGGTGTCATATGAGGGAGAGACATATATGGTTAGACTCCAAAACTCTCTTGCATCATTCCTTGTCCTCCACGAGGGCTGAGCAAAAATCTGGAAGTGGTTATGAATGTGGACAAAGCCAAAACCAAGAAGCAGACTTCTATAAGGATAAGGAGTCTTGAGGTGTCTTCAGAAAAATACGAGTCTTCAATAGGAGTTTTAGTTCGATTTTGATTATGAAAGAAACCTATGCCTATTTCTACTGAATGTCAGTTATGTAGTTGCTTATAAAACTAACTCGGTGAACCGAGAAATAGTTAGTCGATGTTTTGTTTTTAATTTTCAAAGAATATAATACTCTATTTCTGAGTGTTTTCTTCTAATGAAAGAAGTATAACTTTGATGCATGATCTGAAGCAACTTTAAGGAGTTAAGGATTCATGTGCCAATCTGATGGTAGAGGGCCCCTACTATTTGAAAAGGCCTTTGCATATTTTCTAGATAAGTACCCTTTAACTCTGTTTTGTTCTTAACTTATGCAGTTTTCTGAGTTTATTCTCTTGCATCATGTTTTATGTCATTTAATTACATCGAATATTACAGTCAATCTTTTTCTCATAAGTTGTTCCAATACATCACTAATACGTGAATGAGATATAATTGTAGTACTTTGAGTTAATTGCATTTTAGTTTTGTTAATTGCATTTCAGTCATGTTAGTTAGATTTAGAAGATCCTCATTATTTTATAAGATACTCTTGTTCTCAAACTCTTTTAACACATCACTATTATATGAACGAGAATTAGTTATATTATTTTGAGTTATTGATTGTTCTGCAATGATGTAAGAGATTCTCATGATTTTACAAACAATGTTTTTCGCAAGTTGTTCCAAGAAATCTCTAATCCTTGAACGAGACTTAATAGTAACATTGTGAGTTGCAGAATGAGTTAATTCTAGTGTCATAATTTATTTTAGCATAGGACTCTTTACTATGTTACATATGATATTTTTCTCAAAATTTTCCAACATATTTCTAACAACGAATAAGATTTCTCTGTGATGTTTTAATTTGTTGTTTACTAAGAGAACCTCATTACATCAAAAATAATCCTTTCTCGGTTTGTTCAAAAATACCTCTAATGAAATGAATTGGAATAAGTTTAATGTTATGAGTTAATTTTATTAGTAGCTTTACAATCTATGGATTAGCATTCTCTGTTCTTGGTACCATTCATAGTTTAGAGTAAATTTTATTCTGTTTTAGTGTGATCAGTAACTTCTCTTTGCTAGTAATTTAGTTTTTCTCCTTAGCATAAAAACACAAAACCAAAAACACTAGAAAAAACACTAAGCAAAATGAAGTAGGAAGAAGATACCTAGGCACATATGGTGCACTTCACTTCAACAGTTTACTAGCCCTGGTTGACAATTTATGATATCAATTTAGGAACACTAAGTTGACTATACACACCTATATCTAGATCATAAATTACTAGTCTAGGAGACTCATCATGCTCAAAATATTCCACCCCCCTTCAAGTGTAGCTACCTAAAGCTTGACACTTGACTCCTCAACCCCTTCTAGCTTCTAAGTAATTCAAAACTTAGGAGAAGTTTGCAAAGGTCCAACCTCCTCATCAACAACAACATCACCATTGAAGCTTATCCTATCAATGTCAATATCAATCAACATATAAAACTTATAGTGTTTTTGTATCCTATAATCATTAGAGTTTCTCTTTGGATCTAATTTGGTTATCTTCTTAGCTAGAATCCAAGTGTAGGCAATAGAACCAAAAATTTTAAGATGACTTACTTTGGACTTTCTTCGAAACCATGGTTCTTTGGGACCTTCTACTTCATTGCCATTATGGGAGATATATTCAATAGGTATACTATTGTGAACATTTCCTCAACTCAAAACCTATTTGGAATAGACTTCCTCTGTAACATACACCTAGCCTTCTTTGTGATAGTACAGTTTTGCCTCTCAACCAATACATTTTGTTGTGGAGTGTAAGGTGTAGTATATTGTCTCTGGATCCCATATTTAGCAAAAAAATTATTGAAATATTTTAAGTAGAATTCCCCACCAGTATTATATCTAAGAGAGGCAATATGAAAACCTAAATATTTATCTATTAATGCTTTGAACTTTTGAAATTCATTAAACACATCATATTTTAATTATAGAAAATATACCCACATTTTTCTAATGAAATAATCAACAAACGGAAGGAAGTACCTAGCACTAGTGTTTGATGTCATATTCATTAGTCCACATATGTCTGAAAGTACCAACTGAAGGACCCTCTATGCTCTCCAAGCTTGTCCTTCATAAAATGGCATTCAATGTAGCTTCCTTGCCTGGAAAGCTTTTCAAACTCCATGGATCTTCTACAGAATGTTCAGAAGTCCATGTACTAGTTTCTCTCATCCCAACTGAGATAGATAGGTCAAGTTGAGGTGCCCATACCTATGATGCCATAGGGGTGCTATATTTTTCAATAAAAATTACATTTAACTCACAATTTCTACTAAGATAAATATTCAAAAATACTAAGACAGTGAAAGATAAGAGATTCATCTAAAATGGATCATTATAATCTTGGACATAGAAAGAAATCATCGTTTCATAGTTTCCAAAAAGGTCAAACAACCCCAATTTTATGTTGAACATACCACTTAATTTGAGTTCCAAATCCTAAGCCATCAAATTCTCAAGTGCAAAGGTGAAATAAGAAAGGTACGAGTCACTATAGGAGATCAATGTTTCTTTTCAATTTTCTTCTTCTTTCAACTAGAGGGAGTGATGAGATCCTACGAGTTTAAACTTTAGTGTTTTCAAACCTTGAGCACATATGACATGAATCATATGAAATGTTTATTTCCATTAAGCATGAGGGTAGAATGATTAACTTAAATAGTCTTTAACACAATCCCTCTAGATTTGTCTCTTCAAATGTGAGGGCACCCACTCTCATAAAGGACATATTGGGAGTTTAAGCTTTAGTGTTTTCATACATTGGGCACATATGACATGAATCATATGAAATTTTTATTTCCATTAAGCATGAGGGTATAATGATTAACTTAAATAGTCTTTAACACAATACCTCTAGATTTGTCTCTTCAAATGTGAGGGCACCCACTCTCATGTTTTCATTTACCGATATTAGCCTTTAGGAAAATATAAGAAAATATAAATTGGACTAATGTATCAAACCATGTGAACATGGTATCTGTTTTCTCTCTCACACACTCAATGTGCAAAATTTGTCTCCTAAAGGACATGATTTGGGAAGTATATCAGTTTCCACAAAAGTTAGGTTCGAGTAAATTCTTCATGCAACGTGATACTAAGAAGTTGATAAGTTGTCTCCTACTAATATGCTAAAATGGTCAGCATCTGTTCAAAAATTATATATGACTCTCATGGTGTTGCAATGTTATTTAATCTTACAATTTGGCATACTTTCTTAGTCCCACAGTGCTAATAAACTTTCCTCAACTATTAATCCTAAAGAAGCCCAATAATGGGTGAACATGGATAGGCCAGCTTGAATTTTCTCACATGCCTTCCATCTCAATTAGACACTTATTTTAGAAAATCCTATACATTACTATGTCATTTTGCTAAGGCCTATGATGGAAAAAATAAATAATAAGTGTGTGCAAGAAACAACACACTTGACTAGATTAAACTAGGCTTAGTCTTACAATGGATGTACATTTTAAGGGCTTATTTATTAATTCAAAAACCTTAAAGATATATCAACTCAATATTTCATTTGTCCTACAATTCCAATAGTGCAAATCGCAATATTCTCTGCAAATCTCTTTTGTTGCATATGGTAGACATCTGAATAGACAAAGCGTGTACTAGCATAATGCAAACATGACTTGCAAGTCACCACTGTGTTTTGGTTTCTGAAGGCTGGTGCATTATTGACTAATTATTGAAGTATCAACCATTGAATATGTTTCAAGCATTGGAGAAGTCAAAATATATATTATAAATTTGTCTTGCAGATTGGCCTCTTGACCAATTTTTCTAGGAATGCCTATTAGGAAAAATTAAATTCTTTCTTAATAGGTTTGTTGAAGATTGCAACAAGAAACAGTGAAGGAGGCATCCTGAAACATCATTCCTGATCCTAGTTGGAAAATGATCACCTAAACTATGTGGGGCCCACACAGGTTATTTTTGGCACAAAGTCTATTTTTAGACATGTCGATCATATTCTATGAGTTGCAGGATGCTATTTTTGGATGGTTGATCAAGTTGGAAAAATAGATGAAATTCTATTTTTAGAATATTGGGCGAAGTCTATTTATAGAGCGTTGATCTAAAAATAGATGCATGTCGATTATTATTAGCTCTTAATAATAATAAGACTCTAAACATCAACTTATTCTCTTAGAGAACTTCAGTTAAGTGCACAAATGTGGCACAGGAGCTGACAGAAAGAATTAAGCTATTCCTAAGGGTTTACTGGAGCCATTGCATGGAGGACTTCAATTACAACTCATGTGACAGAGTTTGATGGAGTTGTAGAAGTAGTTGGTGGAGTTGTGTTCAGTTTAACTCAGTTAGACACAGTTGAGCTAGTTGTATCTAGTCTAACTGATTGATACACTAGTGAGAGTGGAGTGAATTAATTAGTTAATTAATTCACTAAATATTAACTCATTAATCAACTGAAGAATACATCAGTTAACTATAGTGCATGGAAGTTTCAGTGGAGACCAGTGGAGAGATAGGTGAAAGGGCAAGATAGACTATCTGTTGTGACTACTAGTGATGCATGAATTGCATCTATATATACATTGGAGTTTCCAATGATAATAATGTAGTCAAGGAGAGTGGGATTGCATCGAATTGGTCTTTGTAATCAGCTTGGATTGCGCAGTGGAGGCAGGCTAGCAGGAGGGCAAGATCGGTGCATGGATTTGCAAGATTTTTCCTGATTAGTGTATGATGATTGTACTGTACTGAGAGCTTGTGATAATGTTTGTATGTTTGTATGATATTTTCATATGATCTCCATGATATACATAATATGATAGTTGGGGTTTTCAGCTTCAGGCTTTCCCGGTAAACAATTGTGTTATGTGTGTTTTATTTCTTCATGTGTTTTTCAATTGTTGATTAAATTTCCGCAAGAATTATAGTGGAAGGATTCTATATTTAGCAAGAAGATAAATATTGTTAGATCAGGAGAGTCCGGATATATACATGTGTAGTGTATATAATTTCTACAAGGTTATGACCCTCTTGAAAATACCAAGTTCACTATAAAATTGGAAGCAAATATCTAATGCACACATCAGCCTACCACTACAAGCCATTGCAAAAAATAGAAACCAAGGTGAAAAAGGATTCGCAACTACATTGTAGACGTGTTAAAATGACAAAAAATTCTTGAATGTCTATTCTCCAACATCAAAAATAATCATATTTTGTATTTAACTCCAAATAATATACATTCCAATAAGAAGTTTTCAATCATACTTTTACGTTGCAGCGATGATTTTCCTTATACCCTGCTCTCAGTCAAAAACTAGATTTCCTATATTGATGATGTTCCTACTATAATATGACCAACTATCAGACAAATATCTCACTATAATTCTAGATAAAATGAGCAATGTACCCAAATAATAAAGAAACTGAAAATGCTAGTAGATATTGCAGGGTAAGTAACTAAATAGGTAGTACGCATGATATGTTATTCCATAATTCACTACCTTTACCATCTATAAAATAGTTCTACAACAATTCCGTTGCATATCAGTTATTTATGTTACTATTTATTGAGATTTTGGCTCACATGGGGATTAAAATCAACCTTTCCACGGGAGATACATATGGCTTATGCAATTGGCATACTATTGTTGTTACTGTAGCTAACATTTCCTGATAAGAATTTACAGTTGAAACATTTCACTTACTTGTTTTGGCTTTCTAATTGTTTTGTATGGAATATATAATACTAGCTGTCCATTGGGATTCATACGTGACCAAATGAAAAAGGATTTAACTGTTGCTAAATGCAAAAATGTGACAGGCTAGGATTGGAGGGATTTTGTGCAAATTATAATTAAAAATAAATAAGTGAAGGCCTACACCTCTAATGCAGTGATATCAGGGTTTCCTATTTATAATATTCTAGAGTTATTATTATTATTATTATTTTTTCATTTCTTTCTGACCGTTTCTTCCTGGTCAAGGTGTCTCTCAAGTTTGCCAGCTCTAAATGCTAAACACGTTGCTTGATGTCTTACAGTGGAAACACCTCACATATTAGCATAGGTCTGAGATATATTTCTGCTACAATAGCGCAAATTGTCAAATATTTGGTAAGTGCCTACAACTAAAAGCCTTGCCACTATGACCCAAGTGCTATTTGGCCACAACTAGAGGGTTAGTGCATTGGGAAAAAGAGAATGTTGTGTGTGTTGATGCTACACATAGGGAATATTTTTACAAGCCCTTTTTCCCATCATGTGCAAGAGCAATTTTCATCTGCAATATGCACATAGCATTCTATTTGCGCAATAAAATAACCTTCTAGTGTTCCATGAGCTTCTAGCCTCTTAGACTAAGGAATTATCCAGAACTTTGTCACTCCTAGTTTGTATTTATTCTATGAGTTTAGTATGATTGCAAGACTTTTGCCTTCACTTCCTTCTCAATGTTTCTGCCACAACCTCAGAGCTACTTGGGTTTGTTGTTGTTCCCTAGATATCTCTTGAGGTCTAGACAAACCTCCTGATCTGCTGGCAGCATTTCTATACCTCCTATTAGGGTCCTATAATAATAGGGTTCATAAATTTTGAATTGAATTTGATAGTCTTGTAAATATGTACATACCTTGCTTTCTGCAAGTTGTTTTCCCATACTTTGAAAAAATTAAAAATAATAAAAAGGCCAAAAGAGGGTAAAAAGTCCTAAAAGAAAGATCAAAGGACTTAGAAAAATGTAGACCCCAAAATAAAAAGAAATAAGACCTAAAAGTGAGCAAGTCCAAATGCCACTACTTTTACTTTTTACTATAAAGAATAATGATTATGTGCAGAGTGTCAATAAATGCCATAATCCATGATTAGTTAAATAGTGTAATATTAACCTTTCATGTTTTCAATTTCTTGTTCTAGATAGAGAATAAAGATTTGTCAAACAACTTAAACTTGAAAAATTAGTAGATAGGTAGAGAATAATGAGGAGATCAATAGTTTAATCTGAGCCCTCAGATGAATAAGGTAGATCTAGATAGTTTTATGCTTTGAAAGAATTTTTTTTTTAAGGTTCCAAGCCTAAATGCACCTACAAAATGAAGAAAAAATGTTAGAAACAAAGTTGGGTAGGTAGAAAGCAGTTGAGAAATCATGTAAATATCACATCATTGGGAAAAATAACTAATTTCCCCTCCCATATAGGTATTCAATATTCTAAACTATCAGTCAAAAAGGCTCAAAGCATTTCTCTAAATTTTTTTGGGACTAGACCCAAGGCTCGATGATTGGTCAGTTAAAAATATTGAATTCTTACCTTAAACCCTCATTTATCAACATTTACCCTTCATTCATACATCAAAACCCATTTTTCCTAAGTAAAGACACATTCTTACGTAGTAAATTTGAAAACCCTAAAATAATTAATTTCCCTTCAAAATCATTCATAAAACCCTCAAAATTACATTTATCCTAAGTATTAGTGAAGTAATATAAAATATGAGAAATGCTTTATTTTTACACTTTAATTAGAGATAACATGTGTTTTATTTCCATTTCACTACCCTTTTCATATTAAATTTTAACCTATTTTATTAAATCCCTAAAACTACACCTACCCATATATATTAAATCCATTATATTTAAAATAACCCCCTTAAACACACTATTTTAAACTTTAGACCAAAGTTAATATATCCCATATGCGTAAAATAAAAACCCTGCCCAAACAAACCCATTGCTCTAAAAAATATATATTTAAAATAATCCCATCCCTTATGGTATTAAAACAATTGTTAAATGGTTTTAATACCATATAAAATCATATCTGCGCCATTGATTTTGAAACATATGATAAATATTGCAAATTGGAAACATATATGACATTGCTCCTTAGCAATCGTATAACCCAAGGTTTTTTTAATTAAATAAATGTCTGTTTGTAAAGTTCAAAACACTTCCACTCATATAATAGACCCAGCCCCACCTCCCATTTCGGCGCATCTCCCGAACTGATCTAGATTGTTCGCTTTTAAAGCCCAGATTCGACGGCACAGATCTGATATCGCGTAAAAAAGATGCACGTTCATCCCCATGCCAAAGATGCGCAAAATGAGTGGTTTCACGCTTACCTCTCTCCTTCACGTGGCCTTTCCATACTGGATCGCGTGGGTTGAGTCTAATACCACTTACCACCCAGTTAAAGCACAATAACCATTGGTTTTAAGATCCGTTGAATCCCGAAAACCGCCCTCCCCACCGATGTGACCTGCATTCAATGTGTAACTAATGTACCTCAAAATGCGTATTTTAACCTTGGAAATTCATTTATCCATCTATCTCCTATGTGTTTAACCCACTGCACTACCTTTCCTGATGGTAAAATACCCTTTTAAAGCCTTTGTTTCTGCCATTTTCATGTCCGAAACCTCCAAGATTTGCCAAGTAAACCATTGAATATTGTTGAAGAGTTGCACCTTGCTCCAGGAAATCCACAGAAGACATAAAATCATTCAGAAAACTCTAAAACTCTTCCAAAGCTGAATACCTACATTACAAAAGATATTTTTCTAAAAAAATTGAACCTGCAATCAATTTAAAGACCTTTTAAAAGAACAAACACTCTCAGAGTTTTAGAAATTGATTAATAAACTGTCAAAAGGTCCCGAAAACAGGCCAAACTCTAGCAATTTTTTCCCAGAAACCCTGTTTCTCTATTGTGCACTATTTTAAGGAAATTTATTAGTTTTCACAGTTTAACGATCTATTTCAAACTCTGAAATAATCTAGAAAACCTCTACAAGTACCCTAAGCCTCTGTAACCCTTTTCAAAAGATTTTTTAGCCCAAATTTCCATTAAGAGATGCAGAAAACCCCTCTTTTCTATTTTAAACTAGTTCTAAATCCTCTAAACCTCTTTGACAGGCCTAATTGGACAGAAAACCCAAAGAAAAGCCTATACTTTTCCAAATTTTCCCAATAAATCCTTTGTTGTAGTTAAATTACTTCTGAAAACTGTATAAGCATGCAGAAGTAGATCAAAATTCCTAAAAAGAAAAGTGTAAGCAAGCCTGAAGGTTCTAAAGCGCCTAAACGTACCCTTGCCATGACTTCAACTACTGCTATTGTTGTCAATCCATTGCAACCACCTATTGTTGATATTGAACACATTCCCCTAGCTGATACTGATTACAAGATAGCAGATCCCATATTTTAATTCAACCTGCTAGATATACATAATTGGTGCTATGAGAAGTCTTTAGATGATCAAGAAGAAGTCCATATTTGGGAATCCAATTTGCCCAAATATGTTGTCCCATTAACTCACCCATGTCAGTAGGTTATAAGATTGTGTTAGTAGTACTATGTTGCAAAGCAAAGAGCCATTGTAAATGCCAGTGGAGATGTGATTTTTATCATCACTGTAGAGTCAATTAACCATATGTTGCAACTTCAGCCTAACCCCCAAGTAGTCCCTTTGTCTATAGAGGCCCTCACCAAGCTATATATTTCCTAGATTTTCCTAAAAGGTTCATGATTTTTCAGACTTTTATGCCTCTACAAGTAGAAATTCCCAAATTAAAAAATTCATATTCTACTGCTAAATTCCCTGAAGGTTCAAGACATGTGATTTCCATGCTTTCCTTCATCCCTGGATATTTTACTGATGAAAAAAACGATGAGTCCATCTTGGGACTCTTATCCACCTTTTCTCTAGGTCAACCACCCTTAGTAATCTTTGATTATGTTGGTTTCATTACTGATAACATTCATTATCAATTGACAAATTTACAAATTGAGGGAGTATCGAGATACACTTTCTACCTTTTTAATATGTTTCTATACTTCCAATCAGATAATTTTCCAATCACTCTTCAAAAACTTGACATAGAGGGAAATCCTCTATCTGTCATAATTTGGACATCCATACTCAGAAAAGAATGTACAGATTTAAGTTATTCAAAGTTTTCAGAATTATTTTTACATCCATTGATCACCATGTTGACCAAAACAGAGAAGCCTAGAGTAAATGAAGAAATGAAAAATATATTGCAGTTATCATAGCAGAGTAAAGTTGGTGATTGGTATTTGTATGAGAAATATACTAAAATCAAAGTCTTTGGGTCAAACTTCTTACCTTACAAGTTACCCAAACATCCTTTAATGAGGATCTTTGCCTTGGAGTATATCAAGAAGATCCTAAACTCTAATTCAATCAATTTCATGGCAGCTAAGAAGAAAACCCAATTCAAACATAAGAATCAAATTGGGCCATTCATATGAAATCACAGGGATGCAGAAAAAGAAGCAGCAAATCAATTATTGGATTATAAATTTGAAGAAATTTTCCATTGGAACTATGATCCAAAAGGGATCTTGAGCAAGCTAATGGTTAAATGAAAATTAACACCCTTTATACATGAAGCTAAACTAGAAATAGAAAAGTTTTCCAATCAGCTTGAATGGACTGAAAACACCTTAATAGATGCAGTGAACAAAGGTAATACTAGTCATACCTTAGAGACTGAAAATCAACCAGAGAAGTCCATTAAAAGAGTAATGGAAGAAGGAGCCTATCTGGCATAAACTACAACAAAAATAAAGTTCAAGATCATTGATAACAAAAGACCTAAATTATATACAACAGGTAAAGGAAAAGTGACAATAGATGTGGAAGAAATAGAGCCTTTAAATACCAACACGGATTTGCCAGAGATAAATGTAGCTACTCTAATTATAAATGAGCCAAATCAGAATGAGGAAATCAATAATGAAGATACACAGTTGATGGAAAGACAACAAATTATGGAAGCTTCTTCCTCACAGGCAGCTGAGAAAAAGGATTTTGATATTAAGGAGAAATATAAGAAAATTAAACTGAAGAATGAGGAAATCAAAACTGAAATTTACTCTTAATTCTTGAAACAAAAGCCAGGTAATCAAAACAGTTTCCTATCAGCATTTGATTACTCAAGTAAAAAAATGATTATGTTAGTATTACAACCCATAGTATCAGTTCCAAAAACAGTTGTTGACTATAATAAAGTTGATCTAGAAGTAGCTATAGACAGGATCCATGAATTAGATCGAATAGAGTTTCACAGGAAAAACTCAGAGATGTTGTATTCCATAGTTACAAAAAAATATATGAGTGCTCAAAAGCTCCAAAATACCATCTCTAACATGCAAGATCAGATGAAGTTGGACAAAGACTCATTGTATGCCAAGGATCTAAGGATAAAAGCCTTGGAAGAACTAGCTTTACAGGTAGGATATGATCCTACTAATATCAAAGCATCAAAATTATTGGTGAAAAAAAAAATGAGGATATAGCAGCCTTGAGGAAACAACTCAAACTTCCTCAAAGGGAGCATCCTCAGACAAAAGAATTCATACAGGAACATAATGCAAAAGATGAAATGATGAATTTAATTCTTCAATTGACAACCCAAGTTAAGGAAACAAAAATACAGATAGACAAACTTGTCCAAGAAAAGGAGACAGTGAAAGAATCAGTGATTCCTACAGTCATTCCAGTTATCACTACAGTAGTGCCTTCAACTTTAGGTGAAAAGTTGGCACCCCAAGAACCACTGGCTATTGTAGTGCCAGTGACTTCTTCCACAACATCAGCCATTGAATCTTCTACAACAGCAGTACAGCCTACTAATGAGGCCAGCAAGATAGTGAAAGAAATGGAAGAGATGCATTTAAAGACAAATGAGATTAACAGAATGACAAAAATGATTGAAAATATTGAAAAGTCAAATAAATTAGCTCAGGTTAATGCTAAGACACATGAACAAAATTCCAGCAAATTAAGTGAAGAGTTAAAAAAATTGCAAAAAGAGTTAACTTTGAAGGATCAGATATCATACATAAAAAATTGCCTTTGGAATAATATCATTGAAGCCATCCATGATGTATGGCCTTCAATTCAGGTAATTTTTGAGCAAAGAGAGTTATTACTAGTAGCCGAAGCAGAAATTCAAAAGACTCAAACTGATTTGGCTGACAAAGCAGAGCAAGTTGTAAGGCTAATCAATTTCTTTAACAGCAAAAACAGACAGGAGTTGAAAGAGCTCAAAATAACAGACAGAACTGCAACTATCCTAGAAATTAGGAAAGTCACAACAAGGAGAAACTTGATGAGGCAACTTGAAGAAAAGTGTGAAGGCATGAACACTGCCATAACCAGGTTCATGGTTAAGTTCACAAGTTTGAGGCAAAAAGGACTTCTTGATATCATGGTTTTTAATGCTAAATTGATGCCTCAAAATGACTATGATAAGAAGATAAGAGAGTTTTCCAAGGAACAGGTAAATAAACCAACAGGTCAAGGCATCCCAATAGGAAAAGTGTTACTTAAGAGTTTTGAAGATTTATTTTACCTACAGCATGAGATCAAACACTTGTTTGTCATCAAGCCAACCTTTGATAGATATACAGAAGCTGATGAGAATTTTAGGAAATTAAAGAATATTCAAATTCCTAAAAATGAGGATTGGCAGTCACTTACTGATTTGTTATAAAGGATAAAAGACAAGCAGGTGAAAAGAAGGAAGAATTTCTTTTTCTAAATTACAATCAAAACAGATTTGATTTACAACAGCAAATAGTTTTTGACTAAGGGTTAAGAGTATCAGTGAATAAAGAGTATCCGAGAAAGAGTATCAGACAAGGTAGATCAGATTCAAAAAAATATCTAAGAACCAGCAAGGAGGACACCAAGGCAGCCAAATTCTTTATCCTCAAAACTGTTTCTATTTCTTTTGGATAAAATAGGACAACTTGATGATTTCTTAAGAAATTGTCTCTATTATTATTGTAAAGATATTTTATTTTCCTAAAATAATTCCTAGAAGTCTTCTAGGATATTTTGTAAAACATTATGTATAAATAATTCATCTTTAGAAGTATTTTGTGTGGAATAAATTGTTGGGATTGTTATAGTCATTTCTTCTTGGACTTTAAAGCTTTTGTGTGTCAAAACTTCGAGTAGCAGGCTAGATCAAAGCTAATTGGCATCATACTTCAGGATTCCTGTGATGAGCTATTTGGAGTGAAGTATTTTCTTCACTTGTCATTGTTTCCTTTCTTTGTTACATGCATCCATTTATGTTTATGCTAAATCTAAATGTATAAAATAGGAGTATTACTATAGGATTTGTTGAGAGCGCCCTGTTTTAAACTAGTTACCATTTATATTTTTTCCTCTGATATCTAGTGTAGGGAACCCTTAATTTTTCCCTCTCTCATTTGACTTCTTCCTACTACTTCCTTTTCTGGATTTAAGGATTCTTAAGTGCCCTTTGTCCTGATCATACCACCTCACAAAAACAACTTTCCAATATCTCCAAGGGTTATCTATCTTGCCCTGAAGACATTTGACTTTTTTTCCCCTTGATCCTAGTCCTGTTTGCTTGATTTTGACTCCATAGCCTAATGGACAAATAGATTTCCCACTATCCATCATTTTCAAGTGATTTTCCCACCAAATATACCAAAACAAAACCAAAGCTGCACTTTCATAACTAGCCTAATATTCACAAATTAAAACAAAATTAAACTTTAAAGAGAGAGCCCTCTCTGAACACTAGGAAGGATAGATCCTAGAGTTTGAAGTAAGTTTGTGTTTCCCTATAGAATTCTTTGACTAAAAACCAAATTCACACAACTTGAGAATTACGATAGTGATAACATTACTGGCAACCATACTGGGGAACTAACCAATCCTAAGTCATAAAACTAGTCTTAAAGAAAATATGTTTATACATCCTTTTACTTTACGATTTATTCTATAAGTTGTGTATATTGAAAACAATAATTTTGGCTTCTAGGAAATTTTATTATACCAGGTCTAACACATATACTAAGCCTGATGTTATAGTAGACAACCCAGACTAAATTGGTAAAAAGAAAAATTAGTTAGAAGATTTAGAAGCTGAAGTATCATTAAAAATATTCAATTCATTATCACAAGAGTTAGTAAGTCTGCAAGATATTGGTTGTGATCCAAAATTTGAGCATTCTTTATTTAAAATTAACTCTGAAATTGATTTGAAAACTGTTATCTTAGACCCTATTTTTATTTCATTCTTGAATACAAACAGAAAAATATTACAGCACATTCTAAATCACAGAAATTTCAAGGTCAGAATAAAATTGAAGAACTAAAAGTGACTATTCTTAAAGATATTGGTGAAGTTATTGAATTAGCTCAATTTTTGACCTATGCAAACAAACCTCCAGTTTCTCAGTTACATACCACAATAATACTAGCTAGAGATTCATCTCCGTATGTTGTTACATCATTTATAAATTCCACTACCAACTCATCCACATATCCATTTATCCCTAGATTACCTTTACAACCTAGAGTACTATTTCCACCTCTCACTTCATCCACTGTATCCATAAACTCACCTTTTGATTTCCTAAACACATCATCCTCATTCCCTAGTAGTTCCATATACATTCTAGTTTCATTTCCCAACATTTCAACTACAGTTTTTAGTTCATCAACTATCATTTCCATCACAGCTCCAAGTAGTTCTACCTTACCTCCTATCCAAGCTAAGCTTCAAGCTATGGCTGCTATATATGCTCCCCTAGTATTACCACAACAGCTGCATGACATGCCTCAAGACTATCAAAATAAAATACCACTGTTTGATGGCACTACCAATTATACTGCTTAGCAACACATTACTAAGATGATAGACTTCTTTGAAATTTATAAGATTGATGACTCAGACGTTCAGATGAGGTTGTTCACACAAACTTTGACAGGGGAAGTTAAGAAGTGGTTTAAATATCTAGTTACTAGTAGTGTAACTGATTTAGATGTGTTACATAGGTTTTTTTAAATAAACGGGAAAAGAAAAAGAATCCATCGAAATATTTTCTAAATTTGATTCCATGAAAAGAGCTCCAAATGAGTCAGTCCAAGACTACTGCACTAGATATAACAGTGTCTATAACTCTATCCCTACAAATCTTAAACCCACTCCTTATTCTATCTTGCTCAAATTCCCCAATGGATTTGATGCAGATATGGCTTACCAATTAAGGGAAAGAGATGCACATACCTTAGAAAAAATGCAAACAGATGTTGTTAGTGTAGAAGTAAACATTCTAGCCAAAAAATCTATACTTAGAAATTAAAGAAGAGTGACCATTAAAGAAGAATCTCCCAATTCAAACACAAAAATAGATATGTTAGCTAAAACCTTAGAGAGGATGATGGATAGATTAGACAACATAGAGAGGAGACCTCAGTGGGATAACCAACAACAATTCAAAAATCCCAATTTTAGAAAAAACACAAATTCTGGAAAAGCAAAAGAAACAGCCCTAGACCAAACAATAAGGCCCCCATTCCAAGAGAACTATGCTGAAATTTCTCAAAATAATGATGATTATGAGGATAAAATCAATATAATGGGAATAGATGATAATAATACTATTTTCCTCACTGAGGAAGATCAAGAATGATTTGAACAACAACTCAAATTAGATTCTAGTGAATCCTTTGATTATAAACAAGGTTATGATTATGCTATAAATGAAATAAAAAGTCAATATAACCTTAGAAATAAGAAAAATAATGAGTCTTATACCAAGAAAACTTCCCAAACTCAGAATTAGAAAACTGTAGAAGCTCCCAAAACAAAAGTTCTGCAAATTCTCCCAAGGGAAAATAAGCAAAACTCTAGTTCTTCCCAAAGCATTTCTAGTCCTAAAATGCATCAAGCCCTAAAATTGTTGATATTACTGATGAAGTTTGTCAAGCTGCAAAAGGTTCACAAAAATCTACTGCTACTAAAGCTTCTAATTATGTTAAAACAAAAAATTTAGATCCTAAAATACCCTCTGCTGATCCTAAATCAGTAGATCCAAAAATTGCTACTTCAAAAACATCTGCTGATAATTCTAAGTCTGAAAGAACATCTACTGCTTCACAAACAATCCCTAAAAATAATTTTAGGAGTAGTAAAACAAAAGAAACACAAACAAAGAATGTCAAACCACTTGAAAATGAAAAAATAACTGTAGAAAAACAAGACAAACCAACACAAACTACAGTTACTAAAGAAGAATTGATTCAAAATAGTAAATCTCAACCTACTTTCAACATACAATCAAAAATTGCAAAGCTTAAAATACCAATTCCTCTGACTGAATTGGTAAAACATGACTTGTATAAATCAACCATAACTGGAACATTATATATGAATGATGGAGAAGATTCCATAAATCTAAATGACGATCAGCTAGAGTTGATTTTTGGCCCAGATGTGAATGGAAAAGATGCGGATGGAGAAGTTCCTCCATTTTATATTAGTCTAATGATTCATGATCAAATTTTACACAATTCCATGCTAGATTCAGGAGCTTCCCATAATGTAATGCCTAAAGCCATAATGGAAACTCTCAATCTAGAAATTACAAGGCCATACAAAGATTTGTTTTCTTTTGATTCAAGTAAAGTTAAATTCCTAGGTTTATTCAAATATTTTTATGTAACACTAGTTCAATATCCTAGTAAGAGTCTATTAATGGACATTGTAGTAGCTGATATCCCACCTAAATATGGAATGTTACTTTCTCGCTTATGGGGAGCAAAGTTACAGGGATCTCTACAATTGGACATGTCTTATGCCACTATATTAGTTTTTGGCCAGCCTAAGAAGTTATATAGAGAAACATTGATAAAGTACATGGAAAGTAGTGCAGAAAGATCTATAAATTACCCAATTTACTCTACACCAACTGACCTTGATTCTTTTATCTTATGCAAATCTCAAACTAATGAAATCCAAACTGAATTAGTAGAGAAAAATAAAGCACCAAATAATTATAATATTTTTCATGAATCTCTATGGAATTTAGACTTTGATGGTTCAGTAAATAAGTTAGGAGCAGGAGCAAGAGTTTGGATAACCAACATGGATACTAATCACTCAGAAGGCCATGCTTTTAGGCTAAATTTCAAATGTACCAATAATATGGCTGAGTATGAAGCCCTCATTCTAGGACTCCAAATCATTAGGAACTCAGGAGGAAAAATAATTTTAATCATTGGAGATTTAGAGTTGATCATAAAACAAGTAAATGGAGTTTATTTTGTTTAAAATCCTAGAATAAGCAGATACAGAGACACTGTAATAGATTTGACCGATGATTTATTGGAATGTAAATTTGTTTCTATACCTAGAAAACAAAATATACAAGCTCACTGTCTAGCAACCTTCGCTAGTACATGAAATTTACCATTCCAACCTAATCACAGATATACTGCTAAATTCAAACATAGGCCAATAATTTCGGACAATCTTAAGTATTGGAAAATTTTGTCTCAGGATGAATAGATCTACAAGTTTATGAACAATGAAGGTGAATTTCAAAGCTGTAAGATAGACAAAGATTATAACATAGATCAAGATTTAGATTGTGAAATAGATTTGAATAACTTAGATGTAAATAGAATAAAGCTTGATAAACCAACTAGATTTAGTCAAGCTGATATAGATAACTTAGAGAAAGTAGTGATTGAAGAAATTATTGATGATGAATCAGACATATTGAATCTTAAGGATAATTTCTTACCTAAAGGTTTAATTCCCTTAGAAGATATTTTTGACTCAAATGATGTAGCTAGAAAAACTAAAATGGAGCCAGTTAGATCTGATATAGAAGAGTGCAATATTAGAACGGAGCTAAAACAAAAAATAATCAAACTTTCCAAAACATTACCTCAACAAGAAAAGGAAAAATACATTACTCTTTTAAAGGAATATCAAGAATTTTTTTCCTGGAGTTATGAGGATCTCAAATCCTATGATACCAGCATAATCCAACATAAAATACCAATAAAAGAAGATCAGAAGCCATTTAAACAAAAATTGAGAAGAATTAACCTTGTTTTATTACCTTTGATAGAAAAATAAGTGAAAAGAATGCATGATGCACAAATCATTGCACCAATCAAATATTTTGATTGGGTTTCCAACCTAGTTACAAAAATAAAGAAAACATGAGAGATTAGATTATGTGTCGACTTTAGGAATCTAAACAAAGTGTACTTGAAAGATAATTAACCTTTACCTAAAATGGATCATATATTACAAAGGGTAGTTGGCTCTTCTAGGATGTCAATTTTAAATGGTTTTTCAGGATACAACCAGATTTTAGTCCAAAAAGAAGATCAAGCAAAAACAAGATTTACTACTCCTTGGGGCACTTTTATGTATGTGAAAATGAATTTTGGTCTAATGAATGCAGGGGCAACCTTTCAAAGGGCTATGGACATAGATTTTGCAATGGAAATACATGATTTCTTAGTAATTTACTTAGATGACATTACTGTGTTTTCCAAAACTAATAATGAACACTTGGATCATTTGAGAAAAGTTTTTATTAAGTGCAGGAAATTTGGCATCTCTTTAAACCCTAAGAAAAGTTTATTTGGATTAGAAGAAGGCAAGTTACTTGGAAACATAATTTATAATGAAGAAATTAGAATAGATCCTGCTAGGATAGAAGCAATTCTAAACATTAGAAGACCAAGAAACATCAAATAATTACAAGCCATTCTATGTAAGATTAATTTTTTAAGAAGATTCATATCTAATTTAGCTGAGATAATTAGAGAACTAAATAATATGCTCAGAAAAGATTCAATTCTTAAATGGACTGTTGAGGCTAAATAATCATTTGAATCTATCAAACAAGCCTTAACCAAAACTCCAGTCCTAATAAGTCCTCACTTTAAGAAAGATTTCATAATTTTTTCATTTGCTTCAGAAAACACCATTGCTGCAGTTTTACTGCAGAAAAATGACCAAGGATTTGAACAACCCATAGATTTTTTTAGTGAGACCCTTAGAGATGCCCCTTTGAAGTAAAAATTATGGAAAAACAAACCCTAGCTTTGGTTAAGGCCATTAAAGACTTCATATTTTATGTTCTCTACTCTCGTATCATTGCCTATGTCCCAAATTCTGTAGTAAAAGATGTTCTTACTCAGGATGGTCCTTATGGAAGAAGAGGTAAGTGGATTGCCACTATATTATAATATGAAATAGAGATAAAACCCACAAAACTCATAAAAGGTCAAGGATTAGCCAGAATTATGGCTGAATCTAACTGTAATGCCTTGGACATAAATTTTATTTCCCAAGTAGATGATCAGGAAGAGATGGTGACTCCAATGATTAGTGAATCCTTCTCAGATTCACCTTGGTATACAGATATCATATTTGTACTCCTAAACTTACGACATCCTCCTGGATTGTCAAGAACCAAACCCAGATTCTTAAAACTAAAGGTAGTAAGATTTTGTATTTTAGATAATGTCCTTTTTTGGAGAGATCATAGTGGGAGTTTATTAAATTGCTTATTAAAGTGAGAAGCTGACAAAATACTTGAAGAATTTCATGCAGGTGACTGTGGAGGACACTTATATTTGAAAACTACAATAGATAAGATCATGAGAGCTGGTTTTTACTAGCCTAATTTGTTTCCTGATGTCAAAAAGTATGTAACTTCATGTCATAAGTGCCAAATTTTTTAGGGTAAGAAGAAATTATTACGCCTCCCCTTAAAGCCTATTTCAACTGAAATGTCATTTCAACAATGGGGTTTAGAATTCATTGGAAAAATTCTCCCTCCTTCTTCAGGCCAACATAAGTGGATTTTGACAGCCACTGATTATTTTACCAAGTGGATTGAAGCCATACCCTCTAGACAAGCCATAGATACTGTCATTATTTCCTTCCTAGAAAGCCACATTCTTTCAAGATTTGGATGTCCCCAAAATATAACTACTGACAATGCAGTGGCATTCAAATCCAAGAAAACGATTGACTTTTTCCAAAAATACGATATTACTTTAGGTCATTCTACTGCATATTACCCCCAAGATAATGGCCTAGTTGAATCCTCAAACAAAAGCCTTGTAAATATCATCAAAAAGTTACTTGAAGATAATAAAAAGACTTAGAATAAGAATTTAGTCAATGCCTTATGGGCAGATAGATTTACTACTAAAAAATCCATCAGTACTTCCCCTTACCAACTAGTTTATGGAATGGATGTTGTTTTTCCATCCTCCCTAGGTGTACCAGTGAAGAAAATTATCCAAGAGTTACAAGTTGAAACAAATGATGTTCAAAGAAGGATCAATCAAACTATTCACTTGCAACAAACAAGGGAAGAAGTTTATATCAAATCTCAAGTCATTCAGGATAAGACCCAGAAATTTTTTGATAAAAATACTAAAGAGGATGATTTCTACATAGGAGATAAAGTGTTAAAGTGGGATTCCATAAGAGAAGACAAAGGAAAACACGGAAAGTTTGATTTTATGTGGAAAGGTATTTATGTGATTTATGGATATAGAGGTAATAATGCTTTCTTTCTGAAAGAAATGGATGGAACAGATCTGCAAGAAGGAATAGATCTGCAAGAAGGACCAATAAATGGTAGAATTCTGAAGCACTACTACTCTCCCGAGTTAACAAATACTTAGTTTTTATTCACTTTGATCATTGTACATATACATTGTAGAGTTTAGATTGGATTAGATGTTTCCCTAACAAATTTGAAGCTCGAAGAGAAGGCCCTAATCTTTGGGAGGTGAATATCATAAGTATGAATAAGTTGTAGATATCAAAAGACATTTACAGGGTCATCACGTAAAATTACAAAGACTATTAGTCTCAAAATTCTTGATATTTCACCAGGAAATGTCATCCCCATGTGGAGCCACTGTTAGGGTCCTATAATTATAGGGTTCATAAATTTTGAATTGACTTTGGTAGTCTTGTAAATATGTATATATCTTGCTTTCTACAATTTGTTTTCCCATATTTTGAAAGAATGAAAAATAATACAAAGGCAAAAAAGAGGGTAAAAAGTCCTAAAAGAAAGATCAAAGGACTTAGAAAAATATATACCCCGAAAGAAAAATAAATAAGACCTGAAAGTGAGCAAGTCCAAATGCCACTACTTTTAGTTTTTACTGTAAATAATAATGATTATGTGTAGAGTGTCAATCAATGCCATAATCCATGATTAGTTAAACGATTTAATCTTAACTTTTCATGTTTTCAATTTCATGTTCTAGATAGAGAATAAAGATTTGTCAAACAGTGTAAAATTGACGAATCAATAGATAGGTAGAGAATAATGAGGAGCTCAACATTTTAATCTGAGCCCTCAGATGAATAAGGTAGATCTAGACAGTTTTATGCTTTGAAAGAAAAAATGTTTTAAGGTTGCAAGCCTAAATGCAACTGCAAAATGAAAAACAAATGTTAGAAATAAAGTTGGGTAGGTAGAAAGTAGTGGAGAAATAATGTAAATAGAACATCATTGGGAAAAATCACTAATTTCCCCTCCCATGTAGGTATTCAGTATTCTAAACTATCATTCAAAAAGGATTAGAGCATTTCTCTAACTTTTGTTGGGACTGGACCCAAGGCTCAATGACTAGTTAGTTAAAAATATTGAATTCTTACCTTAAACCCTCATTCATCAACATTTACCCTTCATTCATACATCAAAACCCATTTTTCCTAAGTAAAGACACATTATTACTTAGTAAAATTGAAAACCCTAAAATAATTAATTTCCCTTCAAAATCATTCATAAAACCCTCAAAATTAAATTTATCCTAAGTATTAGTGAAGTAATATAAAATATGAGCAATGCTTTATTTTTACACTTTACTTAGAGATAACATGTATTTTATTTCCATTTCACTACCCTTTTCATATTAACTTTTAACCTATTTTATTAAATCCCTAAAACTAGACCTACCCGTATATATTAAATCCATTATATTTAAAATAACCCCCTTAAACCCACTATTTTAAACTTTAGACCAAAGTTAATATATCCCATGTGCATAAAATAAAAACCCCGCCCAAACAAACCCATTGCTCTAAAAAATCTATATTTAAAATAATCCCATCCCTTATGGTATTAAAACAACTATTAAACGGTTTTATTACCATATAATATCATATATGCGCCATTGATTTTGAAACATATGATAAATATTGCAAATTGGAAACATATATGACATTGCTCCTTCGCAATCATATAACCCAAGGTTTTTTGAACTAAATAAATGTCTATTTGTAAAGTTCAAAACACTTTTTCTCATATAGCAGACGTGGCCCCACCTCCCATTTCGGCGCATCTGCCGAACTGATCTAGACGATTCTCTTTTAAAGCCCAGATTCGACGACACAGATCCGATATCATCTAAAAAATATGCACGTTCATCCCCATGCCAAAGTTGCACGAAATGGGTGGTTTCGCATTTACCTCTCTCTTCCATGTGGCCTTTCCTTACTGGATCACGTGGGTTGAGTCTAATACCACTTACCACCCAGTTGTTGTGCGATAACCATCGGTTTTAAGATTCGTTGAATCTCGAAAACCGCCCTCCCCACCGATGTGACCTGCATTCAATGTGTAACTAATGTACCTCAAAATTCATATTTTAACCTTGGAAATGCATTTATCCATCTATCTCCTACGCATTTAACCCACTGCACTACCTTTGCCGACGGTAAAAAACCCTTTTAAAGCCTCTTTTCTGCCATTTTCGTGCCTGAAACCTCCAAGATTTACCCAGTAAACCATTAAAGATTTTTGAGGAGCTGCACCTTGCTCCAGGAAATCCATAGAAGACATCAAATCATTTGAAAAACTCTGAAACTCTTCCAAATCCGAATACCTGCATTACAATAGGTATTTTTCTAAAAAAATTGAACCTGCAATCAATGTAAAGACCTTTTAAAAGACCAAACACTCTTAGAGTTTTAGAAATTAATTAATAAATTGTTAAAAAGTCCCAAAAATAGGCCAAACTCTAGAAACTTTTTCCCAGAAACCCTGTTTCTCTACTGCGTGCTATTTTAAGGAAATTTATTAGTTTTCACAGTTTAAAGATCTATTTCAAACTCTAAAATAAACCAGAAAACCTCTGTAGGTACCCTAAGCCTTTGTAGCCCTTTTCAAAAGAGTTTTTTGCCAAAATTTCCATTAAGAGGCTCATAAAAGCCCCTTTTTCTATTTTAAACCACTTCTAAAGCCCCTAAACCTATTTTATAGACCTAATTGGACAGAAAACCCAAAGAAAAGCCTATAATTTGCCAAATTTTCCAAATAAATCCTTTGCTATAGTTAAATTACTTCTGAAAACTATCCAAACTTGTAGAATTAGATCAAAATGCCTAAAAAGTAGAGTGTAAGCAAGCTTAAAGGTTCTAAAGCACCTAAAGCTACCCCTACCATGACTTCAAGTACTGCTATTGTTGTCAATCCATTGCAACCACTTGTTGTTGATATTGAACACATTCCCCTAGCTGATACTGATTACAATATAGAAGATCCCATAGTTGAATTCAACCTGCTAGGTATCCATAATTGGTGCTATGAGAACTCTTTAGATGATCAAGAAGAAGTCCATATTTGTGAATCCAATTTTCCCAAGTATGTTGTCCCATTAACTCACCCATGTTAGGAGGTTATTAGATTATGTTAGCAGTACTATGTTCCAGAGCAAAGAGCCATTGTAAATGCCAATAAAGATGTGCCTTTTACCATCATTGCAGAGTCAGTTAACCATATGTTGCAACTTCAGCTTGACCCCCAAGAAGTCCCTTTGTCTATAGAGGCCCTCACCAAGCTATATATTGGCCTAGATTTTCCTAAAAGGTTCATGATTTTTCATACTTTTATGCCTCTGCATGTAGAAATTCCCAAATTAAATCCTCCATATTCTACTGCTAAATTACTTGAAGGTTCAAGACATGTGATTTCCATGATTTCCTTCATCCTTAGATATTTTACTGATGAACACACCGATGAGTCCATCTTGGGATTCTTATCCACCTTTTCTCTAGGTCAACCACCCTCAGTAATCTTTGATTATGTTGGTTTCATTTCTGATAACATTCATTATCAATTGACCAATTTACAAATTGAGGGAGTACTCAGATATACTTCCTAACTTTTTCATATGTTTCTATACTTCCAATCAGATAATTTTCCAATCACTCTTCAAAAACTTTACATAGATGGAAATCCTCTATCTGTCATATTTTAGACATCTGTACTCAGAAAAGAATGTACAGATTTCAGTTATTTAGAGTTTTCAGAATTATTTTTACATCCAGTGATCACCATGTTGACCAAAACAGAGAAACCTAGAGTAACTGAAGAAATGAAGAAGATATTGCAGTTAACAGAGTAGAGTAAAGTTGGTGACTGGTATTTGTATAAGAAATATACTGAAATCAGAGTCTTTGGGTCAAACTTGTTACCTTACAAGTTACCCAAACATCCTTCAATGAGGATATTTTCCTTGGAGTATATTAGGAAAATCCTAAACTCCGATTCAATCAATTTCATGGCAGCTAAGAAGAAAACACAATTCAAACTTAAGAATCAAATTGGGCCATTCATATGCAATCACAGGGATGCAGAAAAAGAAGCAACAAATCAGTTATTGGAATATAAATTTGAAGAGAGTTTCCCTTGGAACTATGATCCACAAGGGATCTTGAGCAAGCTAAGGGTTAAATGCAAATTAACACCCTTTATACATGAAGCTAAACCAAAAATATAAAATTTTTCCAATCAGTATGAATGGACTGAAAACACCTTAATGATGTAGTGAACAAAGGTAATACTATTCATACCTTAGAGACTGCAAATCAACCAGAGAAGTCCATAAAAATAGTAAGGGAAGAAGGAGCCTATGTGGCAGAAACTACAACAAAAACAAAGTTCAAGATCATTTATAACAAAAGGACTAAATTAGATACATTGGGTAAAGGAAGAGTGGTAATATATGTAGAAGAAACAAAGCATTTAAATACCAACACGAATTTTCCAGAGACAAATGTAGCTACTGTAATTATCAATGAGCCAAATCAAAATGAAGAAATCAATAATGAAGATACATGGTTGATGGAAAGACAAAAAAGCATGGAAGATTCTTCCTCACAGGCAGCTGAGGAAAAGGATTTGGATATTAAGGAGAAATATAAGCAAATTAAACTGAAAAATGAGGAAATCAAAACTGAAATTTACTCTCAGTTCTTGAAACAAAAGCCAGATAATCAAAACATATTCCTATCAGCATTTGATTACTCAAGTAAAAAATTGATTATGTCAGTATTACAGCCCACATTATCAGTTCCAAAGACAGTTGCTAATTATAAGAAAGTTGATCTAGAAGTAGCTATAGACAGTATCCATGAATTAGATCAAATAGAGTTTCACAGGCAAAGCTCAGAGATGTTGTATTCCACAGTTAAAACAAAAGCTATGAGTGCTCAAAAGCTCCAAAATACAATCTCCAACATGCAAGATAAGATGAGGTTGGACAAAGCCTCATTGTACGCCAAGGAACTAAGGGTAAAAGCCTTGGAAGAACTAGTTTTATTGGTAGGATATGATCTTACTAATATCAAAGCAGCAAAATTATTGGTGAAAAAGAAAAACGAGGATATAGCAGCCTTGAGGAAACAACTCAAGCTTCCTAAAAATGAGCATCCTCAGACAAAAGAAGTCAGACGGGAACAAAATGAAAAAGATGAAATGATGAATTTAATTCTTCAGTTGACATCCTAGGTTAAGGAAGTGGAAATACAGATGGACAAACTGTTGGCAATATGATGGAGAGTGTTGTACTTGATGGAAACCTACTTGATGAAGTTGTCCTTTATGGAAACTGACTTGTCCTATTTGTTAATAATGTAAATCTGATGTATCTATAGAGCAGTTCAGATGTAATAGAGAAAAGCAAAGTTGCAGAGAACAAAGGTAAAGACAGGAGCAACACCTAAACTATCAATTGGAAAAATAGACAGAGAACAGATTGTTGATGGGCCACAACCAAATCTTGCAGAGGAGAATTAATTTTTGTTATGAGCGAAGTATTTTTGCAGAATAAAATTGAATAAAACAACCAAAGACTTTAAATTTCTGAAAAGGGAGGACAAGTGGTCCCCATCACTTTAGCGCAAATCGCAAGATCGCAAGTTTTGTGTTTAAATGTCTTGTTGATGTGGATATTTGCGATATGCGATCATCACGCCATCGCACCATCGCATATTAAAAAGTGTTCCGCCATATGTTTGATCGCCAATTTGCGATGCGTTCCCATCGCAAATCACAAATGTTAATTGTGCGCACTTTTTTTTGATTGCGCCATTGCATATCGCACATCGCAAATGGCTGACTGTGATGTGGGTCCAGGGTCAAAAGTTTTTCATAATATTATTTGTTTGAAAAGCGTTTATGAGAAGGGTTAACCTTAATCCAAAAGTTAAGCCCAAAAGTATTAAATTTATTATTTAATTACCAAGATCAAAAGAACAGTGTAAGTTACTCAAGATATGGAGACCCTGCTGGATTATCTATTTTAACCCCTTCAAAGAATACCATTAGCGATTCATGGTTTTGACCTAAGGTTTTATTAAAAGTGAAAACTATATAAGGTGATGAGAATCATGAAGAAGGGTGTTTGTGAAAAAGGGTCGATAATAAATGAATCTATTTTAGAGATATCTGTATGGATAAACTCTGATATATCTGAATCTATGGCACACTTGTGAATATGATGATTGATCAAGATCTTTAGATCAGATGATGATTAATTCCTGGTTCAATCATGAACAACGTATAAGGGTTGTGAATGAATACTTCACTCTGAAGTATATCTGTTTGGAATGGGTAACAGATTGCTGAATTAAGGATGCACCTCTAAAGAAAATAAATAAATCTGGTGGCCTGTAAGGTATATTGTGTGGAAGCTACTGGATCCGGTTTGAATATTGATGAAACGTGGTCCACAGTAGTGTTGAGGGTCGAAGCCTTCAGTGAGGGGGTTTTAGCTCCCTTCCAAGAGAAGCTGGTAAACGAGAGCAGGGGGTCGTAGCTCCCTTGCAGGAGAGGCTGGTAAATGAGAGAAGGTTGTAGTCTTCTGTAGGTGGGCACCTACGTGCTGGTATAAGTCTGCACCATCGTATATTGTAAGACGTTTTCTCTATAATAAATATTGAAGACCGAGATTACAGCAGCGGTGGTTTTCTCCCAAATTGGGTTTCCACCTTAAATCCTGGTGTTCATATCTGTTGTTTATGTGTGTTCTGTTATTTATGTTCATGCTTAATGCTTATCTGATCCAATGCTCTAAGTAAAGACATAATAAGATATCTGGACATACATGATGGATGCAGTACTGTAATATATGGTTTTAAGAGAAAGAAAATAAAAATTGTTAAGCCCTAAATACTGATTCACCCCCCTCCCCTCCCCAGTATTTTTCCAACAATTGGTATCAGAGCAGGTGCTTCTGAAAAAGCTTAGTCGCTAGAAGGAAGATCAAGAAAGATGAGCAATCAAGATGGAATAACATCTATCAGGCCTTTGTTCTTTAATGGAAATAATTTAATCTTCTGGAAAACAAGGATGAGATCCTATATTCAGTCTCTGGGAGCAGATGTATGGGCAATTTTTGAACAAGGATATCAATATCCAGCTGCAGTACCAACAGATCCAATAGAAAGAAAGAATTATGAAACAAATTCAAAGGCATTCAATGCTCTATTGGGAAGTCTAACTGAATCAGAATTCGTCAAAGTCATGCAGCTGAATACAGCCAAAGCAATATGGGACAAAATCATTCTAAGTTATGAAGGTGATGCAAAGGTAAAAAGTGCTAAACTCCAAACTCTCAAAATTCAATATGAGAATCTAAAAATGGATAATGAGGAGAGCATTGCCAATTTCTTTTTACGTCTTGATGATATTGTAAATCGTATGAGAAATCTGGGAGAAACAATAACCGAATCTACCTTGGTTGAGAAAGTCTTAAGATCACTAACAACAAAATTTGAGTCAAAGGTCTCTGCTCTTAAAGAAAAGCAGGATCTTCAAAATCTTACTATGGTGCAACTTCATGGCATACTAACTGCATATGAAATGAGAAGAGGAGGACCATCAGAAGTCAAAGAAGCAGTCTTTAGAACCTCTACAAAAGGGAAGGAAGTACAAAAACTAGAAGGATCAGGATATATCTCAGAAGAAGATGAGATAAACTTTGTAAAGAAACTTCAACTTGGCACAGGACGGTTCAGAGGTAAGCTTCCTTTCAAATGTTTTGATTGTGGAATAATTGTTCATTATGCTGCTAAGTGTCCTTATAAAGAAACACATAAAAAGGGAAAGGAAGTAGCAAAAAGGAATAAGAATCGTTTCAGCACTAGAAAGAGTTACTATACTCATGAAGATAGTGATGGGTTATCTGATAGTGAGGAAGAGTGTGAACAAGATCTTAGACTTCTCATGGCATTCGAAAAATAATCTAGAGAAGAAAAGGATACCTTTGTGGATGCTCTAGAAGACAGTGATTTTCTTAATGAAAACAATAAACTCAAAATTTGCTTAGAAGAGAGCAAAATAATCATAGAAACTTTGAAAAATTAGCTTGAAGATAAAGAGAAACACAATGAGAAATTAGAGTGTGAAGTAGTAGATCTAAGAAAAGAACTTTAGAAAATAAAGACTTTGAATCTTAGATTTGCTAAATGGTCTGAAACCTTAGATGAGATTATCAAGGTACAATGTTCTCCTCTTATAAAGACAGGTCTTGGAAATATCGAAGAATCTTCTTAGCCTTCAGCACCAAATTATCTAAAAGCAGTTACAACTGGTTTACAACATGCTGCCACTCAACAAGGAAATAAAGAATCTTTACAGGTAAAGCATGATCATTTCAATTCAAGGAACACTAACAGGAATGTCTTTCAAAGAAACACCAATCAACAGATAAATTCATATAGAAGATCTTATGATCGCAGAAATTTCTTCTTCAATGGACAATGTTTCTCATGTCACAATTTTGGTCATAAAGTTGTTCAATGTGTAGCATATAAAACTATTATGACAAGAGAAGCAAGAAAGAAAAGGATCGATATTGAAGCAAAGAAGAATAATTATAACAACTTTTCTTCTCTTCAAAATGAAGTTGAATGCACTTATTGCAATAACTTTGGCCATGAAGAATCTGAATGGAGGAGCAAAGTTCAGCCAAAAGAATGTGTTCCTTCAAGCTCCAAAGTATGGAAAAAGAAGGAATTATAGGTTGAAAATTGTGGCGTAGAGTTATTTGCAGAAGATGAAGAAAACCAATGGTACATTGATAGTGGATGCTCAAGACACATGACAGGTGATAAAGACAAACTTCTTGCATATAGTGCTCTAGAAAAGGAGAAGAATGTTACATTTGGAAATGATACTCCTACGGTCATTAAAGGAAAAGGGTCTGTTTTCCTAAAAGATAAGGTGAAAGCTAATGAATTCATGTATGTGGATGGATTAAAGCACAACTTGTTAAGTGTAAGTCAAATGTGTGATCCAGGAACTGAAGCTGTCTTTAGCTCAAAAGAATGTGTGGTACGTGATCTTGATACAGGTAAAGCAATTATAAAAGGAAAAAGAACTCCAAACAACCTTTATATAGTGAAGAACCCCAAAGAAAAATGTTATTTGAGTAAATCTTCAGAAAATTGGCTGTGGCATAGAAGGTTGGGGCATCTGAGCTTCTCTCAAATCAACAAATCAAGCAGACCTAAAGTTGTTCGTGATCTTCCCAATATTACTCTACCTAAAAATATCATATGCAAATCTTGCCAATTCGGTAAGCAAACCAGGGTACAATTTAATGCCAAGGACGGATCATCAAGTAAGCCTCTTGAACTCATTCATACTGACATATGTGGACCTATGAGGAAAAATTCACCCCGTGGTGAAGAATACTATATCTTATTCATTGATGATTTCTCTAGAATGTGTTGGATTGGGTTGCTTAAACACAAAGATGAAGCATTTGAGAAATTTCAGATCTTCAAAGCACTAGTTGAGAATGAATTAGAATTAAAAATCAAGTGTCTCAGATTTGATCGAGGAGGAGAATATACATCCAAATAATTTCTTGAATTCTGTGAACAACACGACATAAAAAGACAGTTCTCTGTAGCTGGCACTCCACAACAGAATGGTGTTGCAGAAAGAATGAACATAACAATTCAACAAATGTCTAGAGATATGCTTGATGATTTTGGAACACCTGACACATTTTGGGGAGAAGCAGCTCATACAGCAGCAAACATTCTAAAAAAAGCACATGTTCGTGTAAATAGTGATAAAACTCCATATGAACTCTGGTATGGTAATCCTCCCACTATAAAGCATTTTAGAATTTTTGGGAGCAAATGCTTTATCAAGAATAATGATGAAAAACTTGGCAAGTTTGAACCCAGAGCACATGAGGGAATATTTCTTGGTTACTCCTCTAGGAGTAAGGCATATAAATGTTACAATAAAATATTTTGAAATATTTTTGAATGTATTGATGTTGTTATTGATGAGTCTCCTGCAGCCCCAAAAGAAGAAAAGCAAACAACAGATGAAGATGATGAGGACACATATCCTTCTACATCAAACAATAATGATACAAATAGTGCACCCAGTGAAGAACCTGAAGAGGAGTTGTCTGAAAAGGATCCATCTAGATATGTTCAAAAGAATCATCCAGAATCTCAAATTTTGGGAGAAAAGGAATCAGGTGTACAAACAAGAAGGACTCTTGTGGGATCTTCTAGCAATCGGGCATTTTTGTCCACTGTTGAACCTCACAGTATCAGTCAAGCTAGCAAAGATGAATGTTGGATTCAAGCCATGAATGAAGAGCTTGATCAAATTGAAAAGAATCACACTTGGGAGTTAGTACCAAGGCCTCATGACAAAAATTTTATTGGAACTAAATGGATATTCAAAAATAAGTTAAATGAGAATGGGGATGTTATAAGAAATAAAGCTAGACTTGCGTGCAAAGGGTATGCTCAACAAGAAGGTATAGATTTTTAAGAAACCTTTGCTCCTATAGCCAGACTTGAAGCCATAAGAATGTTTCTTTCCTTTTCAATCTTCCAACAAACCAAAGTCTATCAAATGGATGTTAAATCTGCTTTTCTCAATGGTGATCTAGAAGAAGAAGTCTATATAGAACAACTAGAAGGATAAATATTGGGAAATGATGAAAAAATTGTTTGTAGACTTGAAAAGGCTCTATATGGTCTCAAACAAGCTCCAAGGGCATGGTACTATCGTCTTGACAAATATCTTCATCAACAAGGATTTTCAAAAGGTTCTGCTGATAACAACTTATACACAAAAACTGAAAATGATAAACTATTGATTGTGGTTGTATATGTTGATGATATCATTTTTGGAAGTAATAAAGATTCTATGAGTTAGAAATTTTCTTCTGATATGCAGCAAGAATTTGAAATGTCTTTTCTTGGGGAACTAACATTCTTTCTTGGCTTACAAGTGCAACAAGCAACAGATGGCATATTCTTGTCACAAGCAAAATATCTCAAGCAAATCCTGAAGAAGTATGGCATGGAAGATTGCAAACCTGTAAGTACACCAATGATAACCGGATGTAATCTTAGTTCTAATGATGATTCCCCCACGGTGAATCAACCTGGATATAGATCTATGATAGGAAGTCTACTTTACCTCACTGGGACTAGACTAGATATCATGCATGCAGTTGGGATTGTTGGACGATTCCAAGCTAATCCAAAAGAGTCTCATTTTCAGGCTGTAAAAATAATATTCAAATATCTACAAGGAACTCAAGACTTTGGAATATGGTATCCAAAGAATGTTGATCTTACTCTTCATGCATATACTGATGCAGATTGGGCTGGAAGTGTTGATGATCGGAAAAGCACTAGTGGTGGTGCATTCTATATGGGGCCCCGGTTAGTATCTTGGTTTAGCAAGAAGAAAATCTCTATTGCCTTATCTACAACAGAAACAGAATATGTGGCTGCTGCATCATGTTGCACTCAAATCCTCTGGATGATGCAAACCTTACAAGACTTTCAAATCAAATGTTCACCTCCTCTCTCCATTATGTGTGACAATACAAGTGCCATCAATATCTCAAAGAATCCTGTTATGCATTCCAAGACCAAGCACATTCCCATCAAATATCACTTCTTACATGAACAAGTGCTTGAACAAAAGGTAAAATTGGAGTATGTTCCCTCCAAAGAACAAGTTGTTGATATATTTACCAAACTTCTACCCATGGAAGCATTCGAATATCTCAGACAGAAACTAGGAGTAGTCTCTGCAATGCAGAGGATTAGATCTACTTAGATACAGAAGAATAAATTGGTTGTGAGGTGCTGTTAGACATCTTCGAATGTACAGGATAAGGGGGAGCATTGGTCATATGAAAAGGATTCATTGTTGGCATTTCTACAGTCGTATTGGTCATATTATGTTTGAATATGCAACATGTTCTCAAGGGTAGCATGGTAACTTCAGTACACATCAGATCTAACCTTTTTTTGGTCTGCCATTTTCCCTTGATGTCAAAGGGGGAGAGTATCATGGTGTTTGAATAATGATTATAATCAATTTATCTATTTGATGTGATCATCAAACACCATCATGGTTGCCATCAAGTACAAAGGGGGAGATTGTTGGAAATATGATGCAAAGTGTTGTCCTTGATGGCAACCTACTTGATGAAGTTGTCCTTGATGGAAACTGACTTGTCCTATTTGTTAATAATGTAAATCTGATGTATCTACAGAGCAGTTCAGATGTAATAGAGAAAAGCAAAGTTGCAGAGAACAAAGGTAAATATAGGAGCAACACCTAAACTATCAATTGGTAAAATAGACAGAGAACAGATTGTTGATGGGCCACAACCAAATCTTGTAGAGAAGAATTAATTTTTGTTATGAGAGAAGTCTTTTTGCAGAATAAATTTGAATAAAACAACCAAAGACTTTAAATTTCTGAAAATGGAGGACAAGTGATCCCCATCACTTTAGCAAAAATCGCAAGATCACAAGTTTTGTGTTTAAATGTCTTGTTGATGTGGATATTTGCGATATGTGATCATCACGCCATCGCACGATCACACCATCGCATATTGCAAAGTGTTCCACCATATGTTTGATTTCCAATTTGCGATGCGATCCCATCGCAAATCACAAATGTTAACTGTGCGCACTTTTGTTTGATCACACCATGGCATATCGCACATCGCAAATGGTCGACTGCGATGTGGGTCCAAGGTCAAAATTTTTTCATAAGATTATTTGTTTGAAAAGATGAGAAGGGTTAACCTTAATCCGAAAGTTAAGCCCAAAATTATTAAATTTATTGTTTAATTACCAAGATCAATAGAACAGTGTGAGTTACTCAAGATATGGAGACCCTGCTGGATTATCTATTTTAACCTCGTCCAAGAATACCATTAGCGATTCATGGTTTTGACCAAAGGTTTTATTAAAAGTGAAAACTATATAAGGTGATGAGAATCATGAAGAAGGGTGTGCATGAAAAAGGGTCGATAATGAACGAATCTCTTTTAGAGATATCTGTATGGATAAACTCTAATATATCTGAATCTATTGCGCACCTGTGAATATGATGATTGATCAAGATCTTTAGATCAGATGATGATTAATTCCTGGTTCAATCATGAAGAACGTATAAGGTTTGTGAATGAATACTTCACTCTGAAGTATATCTGTTTGGAATGGGTAACAGATTGCTGAATTAAGGATGCACCTCTGAAGAAAATAAATAAATCTGGTGGCCTGCAAGGTATGTTGTGTGGAAGTTATTGGATCTAGTTTGAATATTGATGAAACGTGGTCCGCAGTAGTTCTAAGGGTCAAAGCCTTCAGTGAGGGGGTTGTAGCTCCCTTCCAGGAGAAGCTGGTAATTGAGAGGAGGGGGTCATAGCTCCCTTCCAAGAGAGGCTGGTAAATGAGAGAAGGTTGTAGTCTTCTGTAGGTGGGCGCCTGTGTGCTGGTATAAGTCTGAACCAGCGTATATTGTAAGACGTTTTATCTATAATAAATATTGAAGATCGAGATTATAGCAGTGGTGGTTTTCTCCCAAATTGGGTTTCCACCTTAGATCTTGGAGTTCATATCTATTTTTTATGTGTGTTCTATTATTTCTGTTCATGTTTAATGCTTATCTTATGTAATGCTCTAAGTAAAGACATAATAAGATATCTGGACATACATGATGGATGCAATACTGTAATATATGGTTTGAAGAGAAAGAAAAGAAAAATTGTTCAGCCCTAAATACTGATTCCCCCCCCCCCCCTCTCAGTATTTTTCCAACACAAACTTGTCCAAGAAAAGGAGATAATGAAAGAACCAGTCATTCCTATAGTCATTCCAATTATCACTGCAACAATGCCTTCAAAATTAGGTGAACATTTTGCACCCAAAGAACCACTGGCTACTGCAGTGTCAGTTACTTCTTCCACAACATCAGTCACTGAATCTTCTACAACAGTAGTACAGCCTACTGATGAGGCTAGCAAGATAGTGAAAGAAATGGAAGAGATGTATTTAAAGACAAATGGGATTAAAAAATTGACAAAAATGATTGAAATTCTTGAAAATTCAAATAAATTAGCTCAGGTTAATGCTAATACACATGAAAAAAATGCCAGCAGACTAAGTGAAGAGTTTAAAAAGTTGCAAAAAGAGTTAACTTTGAAGGATCAGATATCATACATAAAAAATACCTTTGGAATAATATCATTGAAGCCATCCATGATGTATGACCTTCAATTCAGGTAATTTTTTAGCAAAGAGGGTTATTACTAGCAGCCCAAGCAGAAATTCAAAACACTGGAACTGATTTGGCTGAAAAACCAGAGCAAGCTGTAAGGCTAATCAATTTCCTTAACATAAAAAAGAGACAAGAGTTCGAAGAGCTCAAAATAACAGAAAAAACTGCAACTATCCTAGAAAATAGGAAAGTCACAACAAAGAGAAACTTGACAAGGCAACTTGAATAAAAGTGTGAAGGCATGAATACTGTCGTAACCAGGTTCATGGTTAAGTTCACAAGTTTGAGGCAAGAAGGACTTCCTGATATCATGGTTATTAATGATAAATTGATGCTTCCAAATTACTATGATAATAATATAAGAGAATTTGCCAAGGAATGGGTAAATAAACCAACAAGTCAAGGAATCCCAAGAGGAAAATTGTTACTTAAGAGTTTTGAAGATTTATTTTACCTAGAGCATGAGATCAAACACTTGTTTGTCATCAAGTCAACCCTTTATAGATATGCAGAAGCTAATGATAATTTTAGGAAATTAAATAATATTCAAATTCCTAAAAATGATGATTGGCAGTCACTTACTGATTTGTTATGAATCATAAAAGACAAGCAGGTGAAAAGAAGGAAGAAAATTGTTTTCTAAATTATAGTCAAAATAGATTTTATTTACAGCAGTAAATAGTTTTTGACTAAGGGTTAAAGAGTATCATTGAATAAAGAGTATCCAAGAAAGAGTATCATACAAGGCAGATCAGATTCAAAAAATATCTAAGAGCCAAGAAGGAGGACACCAAGGCATCCAGCTGCTTTATCCTCAAAACTGTTTCTATTTCTTTTGGATAAAATAGGATAGCTTGTTGATTTGTTAAGCGACTGTCTCTATTATTATTTTAAGATATTTTATTTTCCTAAGATAACTCCTAGAAGTCTTCTAGGATATTTTGTAAAACATTATGTATAAATACTTCATCTTTAGAAGTATTTTGTGTGGAATAAAATTGTTGGGATTGTTATAGTCATTTCTTCTTGGACCTTAAAGCTTTTGTGTGTCAAAACTTCGAGTAGCAGGCTGGATCAAAGCTAATTGGCATCATACTTTATTATTCCTATGATGAGCTATTTGGAGTGAAGTATTTTCTTCACTTGTCATTGTTTGCTTTATTTGTTACATGCATCCATTTATGTTTTTGCTAAATCTGAATGTATAACTAGGAGTATTACTACAGGATTTGTTGAGAGAACCCTATTTTTAACTAGCTATCATTTATATGTTTTCCTCTGATTTCTAGTGTAGGGAACCCTTAATTTCTCCCTCTCTCGTTCTTCCTACTACTTCCTTTTCCGGATTTAAGGATTCTTAAGTTCCCTTTATCCCGATCATACCACCTCACAAAAACAACTTTCCAAGATCTCCAAGGATTATCTATCTTGCCCTGAATACATTTGACCTTTTTTTCCCTTGATCCTAGTCCTATTTTCTTGATTTTGACTCCATAGCCCAATGGAAAAATATATTTCCCACTATCCATCCTTTTCAAGTGATTTTTCCCACCAAATCTACCAAAACAATCCAAAGCTTCACTTTCATAACTAGCCTAATATTCACAAATTAAAACAAAGTTAAAATTTAAAGAGAGAGCCCTCGCTGAACCCTAGGAAGGCTAGATCCTAGAGTTTCAAGTAGGTTTGTGGTTACCTCTAGAATTCTTTGACTAAAAACCAAATTCACACAACTTGAGAACTACTAGAGTGATAACACCTCCAGCAGGTATATCACTTATCATAGGCATTTTTTTTCTCCAAAATGTCATTACTCTCGCAAAAGGGTGCATTCTAATTTAATATTATTTCTCCCACAACTCAACATGATGTGTGGAATGTGTTGTCTGTTAGGTGATTTTGATGTCTTCTACAAACTAGTTATTATAAAATGTTTATAACCTCTTAGGAACGATCTACTTAGTGGTTGCTGCCTCTCTGAAAATTGCTGGTACTGATTTTTCATTAGTATATTGAAAAATTCATCAATGGAGATTAATGTTTCAATTTTATCAAGTGTCTGTTGTTTCATATTCAACATAAGATGGAATTTGCATGAACTCAGTTCATTGGAGCAAGGCTTTCTGGCTTGCCTTGAATATTGAAAGCAAGTTACAAAAGTGATCCCTAAAGATGGAGCATCATTGACAACAATTCAAGCTCCTCTCCCTAGATGTTTTCTAATCCCTCTTCTTCTTCTCCTTCCCCTTGTCAACTTCATTTTTTTACAAGGCATGACAAAGATACCCATAAGTCTAAATTTTAGCCCAAAATCAAATGTAATGATAGTGGAAATGTTACGAGAATATTTTTATTATCTCTAATGGTCTGCCCATTCTAATGAGGGATCTCTTGAGAAAAGAGTTCTCAACACATATTTCAGCAGCTAAGCAAAAGGCAGGAGAAGGTTAAAATGATTATAGTCAACAATCCCAGTTACATAAGTGGTTATTTTGGAATTCCCAATCCATGGTGGGAATGCCTCTGCTACTAAGTACGATAATTCTAACAACTCAAAAAAAATGGAAAAACAATTCTAAGCCCAAAATTTGTCACAATCATCTCTGACTACTTCACTTTAGACAAGGATGCTTTGTTTCTACAAAATTGTTGCATTATAGTTAATGGTAGTGATAAAATTTTTATTTCACAAGACCATGTGACTTTTCTTAATTTTCCTTCAAAATGTTAACCTTGGTCTAAATTTTAGGGTTGGATGAAGGATAAGGAACCAATGCAAGTTATGAAGGTCCTTCAATTCATTTTTTCTATTGACCACTCTTTGATATTATTAAGTATGATGGCACTCTTGTTGACTGTTGTGGACTTATTACTTAGAAGGTTTTATCAACACGATTTCCATGCAAGATATATATTATACATTGTCTTGAAACTTCTTATTTTTGCAAAGAAGTTAGCGTCATGCTAGTGATTAATTTGAAACTGTATTTAGTGGAAAAATTCATTGTTTTTTGGTGGAATAGTTCATAATTTATTCTAATATTTTTTTGCAAGTGTATTAGTCACGATGATAAATGTGTGGTTTACTTCAGATGGTTCTCAGTTCTTTCTAGATACATTTTTCATCATTTTCTTTGAATACTTCTCTAGTTCTTTACCTTCATATTTTATCCCCTGCACAATTTCTCCCTAGGTCCATGTTGTTATGTTTATTGGCTATTTTTGTGGAAAAATTTTCCTGAGGTTCTGCAAGGTAAATCCCAATGCAAAAAATAATATTTTACATATTGATATTTGTTCAAGACATTGTTGTGTGATACTTAAATTTCATAAATCTAGATTTATATTTCATTATCTATATCAATATATAAGAACAAACCCATGGATTGTTCATATTTCTCAAACTGTGGAGTTGTTCCTTTTTCTTTTATATTGTTATGTTGTGATTCAAATTTTTAGTTGTGCTTTCCAGTTATCCTCCTACATAGTACATACTTTATTTGATTATATCAAAAGACTTACCAATATGATAACATTGATTGTTGTATGTGGACATTTTTGTTTAGGATGGTCCATTATAGAATCAGGATGAGGAGATGGATCATGCAATTGCGTTTTCTATTTCTGAAGAACTAACTAGACTAGATGGTATATGATGGAAATTTCATTTTTTCAGTTAATTTTAGTTTAATTATGTCATTTAGCTCGATGATTTTCATATATTCAACTAAACTTATGTTTCTTAGCAATACTTTGTCATTTCCATGTTTTAGTGAAACTATTTATGGTTTGATACTCTCATGTGACCTTTATCAAGTTACATGCACCCTCATTATAAAAACCAAGAGAATATTGCTTTCCATGACTATCTTTCTTTTTCATTGTTGACTTAACAAGGTCTTTTAGCTAAGAAGCTAGTTTCAAGGTTATGGCATAACTTGTCATATAAATTGAACATAAGTTATATCCAAAATGTTAACTTGTAAACTACATAGTTGGTTTAGGCTTTCCATTTAAAATTGAGTCCAATTTGAAGTTTGAATGAGTTGTTCCATAGAATTGAATATTAAGAGACTTTGGTGTAAGGATTAAAAATTACCCGTAAGGGCTCTCAGTTATTCATTTATTTTATCTGAATATAAAATTTACTATTAACTTAGAACCACTTGGCACAAATATGTCATAGATCAAGATAATACATTGTAGAGTGTCATAGAATAAAAATAGGAGCAAGAATAATGAATTCTTTTAGTTTTCCTAGTTCTTACTGCCACCCCTTGTAGTACCTTCACAAGTTTCAAATGGAAGTTCCAAAATATTTGGTATCTATTATCATCATGGAATTTATGGTATCTTGTCTCCATGTTTATGGGAAATGCCTTGGCTGTTGGGAATCAAGATTTATTTTGGTATGGTTTTGTTATTGAGTTCCATTTTGGTATTTAATATTGTGCTCCATGTTTATAAGATCAAAATGAAATTTGTGAATTACCCATCTCTTGTCATGATTACTTGACTCTAAAAAATTATAGTAGGTGTTGGTACAAAATATCATGCAGAGGAATGGTGTTAAGTTTTACAAAACATGTAGCTTATCCCTCCTGTGAATATTCATAATTACATATTTAGTGAAAGATGAAAGCATACTTAGTTTTGGAAAATAGGAAATTCTTGTGACTCATTCATCACCTTGGTTTTCTAGTGCATATGGGAACAAAATGAGCTAAATCCTAAGACTAACTAAATACTTAAAAAACATCCTTATATTCTAATAGGTACCATGAACAATATTTCAAGTACATGGTGGTATCTACAAAGCTATCCATGTTAATGAGGATACCGGTAGTGTATCTGACTCTGTCATCTAGAAACCATCAATCAATAAGTTGTCTATGGTATGCCTGGTGGTGTTGTCTCACAACCATCAATCAATAAGTTGTCTATGGCATGCATGGTGGTGTTTTCTATAGATATATTGATATGGAGTTCTAGAAAAATTATGTGAAATTATGCACTTTGTATAGATTAGGGTGGGATAATAAGAAAAAAAAATTCATATCCAAAGGTGATAAAAAACAAGTACATTCTATTGAAAAATAGTCTAAATATGAGTGCTTGCTATGAATGAATATTGGTAAAGTGCACCCTTAGAAATTAGAATAAACAATATACTTGTTAGCACTGGAAAGCTGAACCATGCAAGTTTATTTTAGAAATTATACATTTTCCATCTGTTCCAGTATTTCCATGAGATAATGATTAGTTGGGATGTGGAAAGGTTGTTGTTATAGCCTACACACTCTAATCTATGCACATTATGGACTTCAAATTTCAATATAGTGTGGCCAACCTTAACAAAGGTTCATAACCTATTTCACTATAAATATCACTCCAAATTTTATTGCTCATCTTATGTTATTATCTAATTTCCTTAGTGATGTAAACCTACTTCATAAAAGTCAATAGGTGTTAGGAGCTTCATTAGTTAGATCCTGTACATTTCAACAATTCAACATTTGTGGTTGGCATTAATTGTGTTCCTTACATTCCTAGATTACCATTATCAACATGGTGGAGTTTGTTAGTGTTATTTTTTTTAGTGATCTTGAAGGAAGCACTACACAAAAAGTCCTCAATGCAAGGATTTCAGGAAGACATAACTTCTACAGAGCGACAACCGAAAAAGGTGACATCTATATTTTTGGAGTGGTGATGTTGGATTTGGTGACAGGAAGACAGCAAATAGATCAAGAAATTGGAGAGGATGAAGATGTTGTGAAGTGGGTGTGTGATAAAATAGAGAAAAATAATGGATTTCTTGAAGTGTTGTATCTTGAGTTTGTGGACTGCTTCAAGGAGGAAATGACCATGGTTCTGAAAGTAGGGCTCCTTTGCATAAGCACCTTGCCCATCAACTGGCCAACAATGAAGATAGTCTTACATTTTCTAGAGGAAGCCAATACTGAGCACAATGCCAAGGTAAACGCCAAGGATGAAAAATAGTCTCTTCACTAGTACGTGGAACTCACAATTTGCATTATATATGGATGATGGTAGTTTTATTTGGCCTAGAATTTTCTTTTTTACATGGCCTCCATATTTACTTCCACTTTGTAACTTCTAAGTTTGTTTAGTTTTTTTCATTTATAACCTTTTGAATCTAACCTAATACTAATACCCAAAATAGAAGATTTCCTCTTTAACTCTTTGGGCATCATTCCCCATGACAATACAATGGTTAGAGGGTGCATCTATCTACCCAATCATGCGCCATTGTGTTGTTGTGTTTTTGATAAATCTACCCTCCAAGTTAATAATTGTGGTGCGTTGGCTAAGACGTAGAATTTGATCCCTTTTAAACACCATGAGGAAAGCACAAATCAATAGCATTGTCATCATCATCTATGTTAGTGTCTTATTATTGATCTCCTCTTGCTCTACTCTCCTTGGGCACAAGAATTGAATTTTAAACAACCAGAACACTGAATCTTTCAAAGTAATATAAGTGGAAATCAAGATGATTTTACTGGTTGTTACCTGAGATTCTCATTATCTTGTTGTCATAAATGGTTATTTCATAGAAGTTTAATTATGGCCTATTTTCGTTTTAAAATCCTATTGTAACATGAGAATATTTATTTATGAAATTTACTTGTTTTTAAACACTATTTGGATTAAATATCAATCAGTATGTATTTAACCATTCTCCGTACTAAATCATGACATGACAGGATAACAAAATTGTAACAGGAAAATCATGTTCCTCCTAAAATTATAAACGTATTTAATAATTAGTAGTTTTGGTAAATATTAATTATTTAATCATGAATATTTTTGGTAAATATTAGGTATCATAGAGGAAATTAATCAATTGAGTTATTGTCTTTTTATTATGTATATTGAATATCATATTTATTCTTATTGTCTTTTTATTATGTATATTGAACATATTATTTCTAACAAATTTTTATCTTCCTAGATCTTATATTCCTTTGGTGTATCATTGCACCTTTAGGGGCAATCGCTAGTTTAATGTCTAATTCTATAAAGGGTGCTAGCTCAATGGAAGAGCACCTACTTTACGAGTGGGAGGTTGGTGGTTCGATTCCATCATGCCTTGATATTCATAGTGAATGGCGATGATAAATTTTTGGTGACGAGTGCTCTTTTGACCATCACCAATGAGCTTATGGTGGCATTTTTCGACCCTCACTAAAATATGAAATGGTGACGATCAACGAACACAACCATATATACACATCAATAGTGACGACCATGAAAGTTCCGACACCATAAATTATTGTTTTTTATATGAAACGATGAGGGTAACTATTTTTCATTATATTCATTATTCGTGACAGACCTTGATGTCACCCGTGAGCTTATCATGACATTTTTTTACCCTCGCCAAATATCAAATGGCAACAGTCAACGAACTTTGCCATATATATGTACCAATAGTGATGGCCATGAAAGGTCCATTAAAAAAAAAAAAACATTGTTGTTCATATGAAATGGTGAAGTTCACTATCCGTCATTATAATCAATATTCTTGACGGACCTTGAATGTCACCAGAACACATACTTTCGGTGACACCACCTTTGGTGACGGAGGCTATTTTTCATCACCATTTCTCATATGAAATGGTGACGGTCACTATTCGTCATTATAAATCGTTATTGGTGACGGACCTTGAATGTCACCACAACACCTATACTTTCGGCGATGCCACATTTGGTGACGTTCATTTTTTGGTGACAAAGACTCTTTTGACCCTCACCAATGAGCTTATGGTGACATTTTCCCCCTCTCACCAATGTCATTTTTTCTTGTTGTGGCAGGCACTCCATCAGACAAAAAGAGCACATCAAGATGGATCTTTAGCATTGGATCGAGAACATTTTATTGCTACAACAGGACAAAATTAATTGTGGCACTTAGTCTAGTGGAAGCGGAATACATGGTAGCAAGTCAAGCTACATGTGAGGCTATCTAGATGAGAAAGATCTTGGTTGGTTTGTTTGGTTCTCAGATGGATCTGACAGTGATTCGTTGTGATTATCAAAGTTGCATTAAACTCTCGATTAATCTTATGTTTCATGATAGGTCCAAGCATATAGATATCTGGTATCATCATCTTAGAGATTTTCTGTAGATAAGGATCATGTTTCTTCAGTCAGTTCCCACAGAAGATGAGGATGTAGATATTCTGACGAAAGTGCTCACCAGGAGAAATTTCGAATAGCATAGAGACAAGATCGGGGTGAAGGATAATCCCTTTCTTGTTGAGAGGAAGTATTGAGATTCAACAAGAAAATTTCAGCACCCACGCCTAGTTGCATTGCGCACATAGACTAGGGTGGGGCCCACAGTGCTATTTTTGGGTGCAAGTCTATTTTGGTTATCCCTTAAATAAGATGGACATTAAAATGTAATATATTCTCAATGTTGAATTGAAATAGTTAATTGAAATTGATATGTCTAGTTAGCTAGTGGATTTCTAGTTAGAGGTAGTTGGTGAGGCGTGCAGAGTAATTCTAGTTGTAACAGAGTTCGAAGTGCAGCGGTGCATTAGTTAATGCAAGTTGTAATCAGTTTAACTCAATTAAGTGAGTTAAAATTAGTTGTGCTAGTTGTAACTAAATATACACTAGTGAGAGATCAAGTGAATTAAATATTAATTAATTCACAATCAATGATATCACATTCAGCTGAGGATTTACTATTATTATTTGCATGCATGTCAGATCTAGTGGATACCGGGTTGAGTTCTAGGTGAAAGGGCAGTTGAATATCAGTTGTAGGATTATTGGGTTGCACACATGAAAAAAAACACCCATTGGAGTGCCCATGATACTTGCGCAGTCAAGGAAGGAAATAATTCCTATCTTTTAGGAAGTTATTCCATCAGGGATTGCACAAGCAAGCCAGGCTATCTAGAGGCTAATAATTGGCTATGTGTTGGTCATTTTTTCATATGACAGGTTGAGACAATTAGTTGAGTACTTGAGGGCTCTTGTGAGAAGATTTTTTTACGTAATTGTTTCATGATCCATGTTGAATATACAATAGACGATAGTGGGGTTTTTAGTTGTAATCTTTCCCTGGGAAATTATATGTGTTGTGTGTGATTGATCTTTCTTCATGTTCATGTGATTAGAAATTGTGTTTTTAATTTTGCAAAATATTTGTAGAAGCGATTCAATATTTAACTTTATTACATTGTTAGATTGGGTGAATCCAAGATATACATGCATGTTGTATAATTTCTACACAATTAAAGGGCACCCTTTTTTTAGCAAGTGAGTGGATCCTTTGGTCAACTCAGTGTTGTTGGCTCCCTATGATTTGAAATATTGGTAAGAAAAACTCTACAAGGAACCACACCAAACCACTTTGGAGTCCAAGGACCTAGCCTTCCTGGACTCAGAGAGGGCTCTCTCTGTTTTTGTGATGAAAATGATGTTTCTTTATGCTTATGTTTCTTGATTTTAGGCTAGTTATGGAGTTCTAGGACTGCTTGTTTTGTTTGGTTGATTGATTGAGTGATTACTTGAGTGATTTTTTTGGTTGAATAGATAAATTGTGAGAAGAATTAATCCATTGGGCTATGGAGTCATAAAAGGATTTAGTTGTTCATCAACTCTGCAAGTTTTTTCATAGGGCAAGATAACTATATCAAGTGGATCTTTTAGATTAGATTAAATATGAAATGATAGCAAGTTGTGAAATCAGTAAAACTAAAGGGCAATTAAGAATTCTTTAACTATAATTCAACAAGAAAATCATTTTAAGATAAATGTTTGAGAGGAACTAAAGAGTAGGGAAAACCATAATTTCCTTTAGCTAAACTCTACTAAGTAAACCTTTAAGACACAATCCAGTAATCCTAGAGAGTAGGAGACCCCTAAACTCTCTAGTTATTACTTTTAGACAAAGAAAACATTCAAGATAATAGTGAGTGAAATTAAAGAGAAGGACACCCCTGAAATATTTAATCAAACTTCAAAGAAGGCCTTTAAAATAACATTTCAAGAAAACCAAAGAGCATGGAAAACCATAAATTCCTTTGGCCATACTCTACTAAGTAAACTTCAAGGAAACAATCTAGGTGGAAATAAAGAGCAGGACACCCCTGAATTCTTTAATCATACCTTCCAGAAGAAAACATTAAGATGAAAGAAGAAGATAGAATTGATGTGCCAAGACAACATATCTCAATCTAAATTTTTTTGTTCTTTTATCAGATAAATGATGGACAATATGGAAAACATAAGAGAAACATTGAAAAAGAAGGATAACATCACCATTAGCATAGTTCAAGAATCCTATGAATGTTTTTTTATTACTGATGTCCAAAAAAGTTACAATACTCCAGTCCAATAACCTTTGCAGCTCAGAGTCTGATCAAAATCTAGCCTAGCATTTCAACCAACTAACTAATCAACCAAAAATAAAAATGAACAATACATGCAGTATTTATCTGCAAATGAGGAGGTAATCCTATTCTAGGTTTTCATCCTATAGTTATTACAGAGTAAATGTAATCTTGACCTTCAAAGACCATGCAAGGCCCAAGGAAAAATATCAGTAACTAATTTGTTGTAATAATAACTTTTAACTTCACTGTTGAGCTAACTTTATGATATTTTGACTTTTTTGCTTTTCATTAACTTTTACAATAACTGCTGAGCTGCTAAAAATATCTCTGACTGCTTCAATAAATGTAGCTGCTTTTATTGAAATGAATTGAGGTTGTAGGTGGCGAAATGTGTTTTGAAGAAGTAATTGTTGAGTGCCTTAGTAATTCAGATCTGCCTTCTTCTTTGACTTGCCTTTAAATTTTCCTTTAACCTCTGATTTATCTTTAAACCTGGATTTTCCCTTTCCTTAACTCTATTTTCTCTATTTAATTCCTTTAATCTACTTTTATCTTTGATCTTGGTTTTAACCGTCTTTCATCTGTGATTTGTCTTTAACTCTATCTTCTATTCTTGTTTTTTTATCTTTGACCTTTGATTAATTCTTTAATCCCCTTCATCCTTCATTGTCATGGTGAACTCTTCGACTGTGTTCTTCATTTCTTTTTCATATCTGTGCAGCCATTGTGAGACTTTCCTTTTACTGCAATCTATCTCTTGAATACCTTGTTGTCTTTGGATTAATCGAATGATCATCAATGGTCATGATCTATTGGTAATCCATATTTGATCCTTCGCTCCTAATCCTCTGATAAATAAGGCCCTAGATCATCACCTATAGAGCCTATTTGAAACCATTTTTTTTACTTAGAAAAGTGAATGAGGCATTTTCTCATTCCTCGGTCACCTGCACATTATAAAAAATTGTTAATTTCTTTAAAAACCCACGTTGTGGACTTCTACAGGGAAATGATATGACCTGGAGGCAGTAGAAGCACTTGGTTATGGCCCTCAAGGTCTTTTTGATGCGTTACAGGGGTTTTATGGTGGCTCAGGGTTTATGGAAATAACATAAGGCTTACAAACATTCAAATGGGTAGATGGTTTTGTTGTTAGGGTGCAAGAGTGGTGAGCAGTTTTCGCATGGGGCAATAGTGGTAGGGTGGTTTTGGCTATGAGGGTGCGATACCATAGAGGGAGTGTCGCTTGGTAGGAGGGACGAGGGCACATACCGCCCATTTCGCAAGGTGCGGGGTGTTGTAAATGGTGGGTGGTTTGGAGTGCAATAGGGGCTAGGGACCGTCGGATTGGGGAGGCGGAGATCCGACAGTGGTCGGGATTGGATGGAGTGGTGAGTAGGTTTAGATAGTGGGGCCCGGGGGTATACGTGGCAGAGGGTTTTAAAAAAAAGGGTGGGGTTCTTTATAGTGCGGGGCCTGGGGAAGGTTAAGGCAAGGGCGCTTAACGTACTGCGGGGCCATGGTTATATGGCCGCGAGGGGCTTAGGTTTAGAGTGGGGGGTTAATGTTATTAAAGAACAGGTTTTAAAAAAGGAGGTTGGGTTTAATATAAAAGGGTTCGGGTAGTTTTTCAAATAAAACAGATTTTTATTTAAAAGAGAGTGGGACCTGAATGAAAATATTTTTTTAGTTTAAAATAATGTAAAAATAGGTTTTTACATTGTTTTAATGGAAGAAGGGGAAATTGATGAAGAGGAGGTTTTTTGTGGGGTTTTAGGTAGGGTAAAAAGGCAAAAATGAGGGATCAAGGTAAAGCATGAGTTTTTTCAGAGAATGAGGGTACTAAAAGAGGAAAAATGAGTGATAGTGAATTAGGTAAAATCAAGATAATGAAGGCAGTGAGATTTCTAAAAATAAAATGATAGCCAAGGAATATTTATTTTCAGCAATTTGTAGAAAATCCAAAGTCATCTAGTGATACTATAGAATACAGGAGGATAATAGTGGTTCCAGCTGGGGAAGGTAGCTCCTTTTAAGGAGGTGTCAAGAATATCAGATCTCAGATCTCTGGATTTTGTAGATCAGTGCCTTATGTACTTGGCTTATTTTCCATTTTGTAATGCTAATTTGCTGTAACTTTTGTAACTGTGACCCTTAAATATTGAAAACCATGTTTCCTGCAAACAAATTCTTCCTACCCATCTCCTAATCTAACAATTTTTCTTCATTTGGGTGCATTTGGACTGGCAGACCCTTGACATCATTTTTCTTTTGAAAGAAAAAACTATCTATTTCTACCCTTATAACTTCCAAATGCTCGGATTGGACTAATGAGCCCTTTTATTCTCTACCTAATCTACTTATCTGTCAAGATTAAGTAGTTTGATAGATTTTCATTCACTATCTATCAATAGGAAATTTAAAGCATGACTGAATCAAGATTAAGAAGTTTGATTGTCATGATTTGTGGCATTTTAGACAAGCTGCTCACAATATTATTTTACAAAAAGTAAACTAAAGTGAGGGTTTTGATCCTAAATCTTTCATTTATCACTTATCCCTCACTTTTAGTTCAGATTTAGGCTTTGGAACTAATGTCCTTTTCCACATAACAACTGATAAGCCAAGTTTAAACAGTTTGGAAAATATTCATTTTCTAACTTATCATCAAAAATTCAAAATTTGTTCAATCATGATTAGGCTGTATGATTGCGCAAGACTTCATTTTGAAAGTAGTGGAATTTGGACTTGCACACTTTCAGAAATATTTGTGTTTTGGTATGGGGCTTTACCTTTTATTTTTATCTTCCCTCTTTTCTTCTTTTCGTTCTTTCTTTTTGTATCAATTTTTCTTTGTTTTTGTTATATACAATGAATAAAACATTAAACTGAGATATTTAATTGAAATAATGCTTGAGCATCTTGCCATTGACAGGACCTCCAAAAAATTTCGTTCCATCCAGTTCTTGTAAGAAAAATGCATTATTACCTCTTGCTGAATGGATGATGTATGGACCTTTCCATAGATTCTCAAATTTTCCATGCTTTCCTTTGTCCTCTCTTCTTGAATCCCACTTCAGCACTTTGTCTCCAATGCTGAAATCATTTTCCTTGGTCCTCTTGTCAAAGAGCTTCTTGATATTTTCCTACACTAGTTGTGTTCTGTTGTAGACTCCTTCTCTGGTTTGCTGTAGCTGAATAGTTTGGTGTATTCTTCTTTGTATGTCATTTCCTTCATACTGCACCTCCTAAATGAGCTTCATTATTGGCACTCCCAATCTTGTAGGGAATACTACATTTGTTCCATAAAATAGCTGATAGGGAGACATATAATTGATTTCTTGTTTGTTAACCTGTCTGCCCATAGTGCATGTATTAGTTTTCTCTGCCATGATTTCTTGTTTTCCTCCAAAAACTTTTTAATGATGTTTACCAAACTCTTGTTTGAGGATTCAACCAACCCATTACCTTAAAGGTAATAAGCTGTTGAATGACCCAAAGGGATGTGATATTTGTGGCAAAAATTCACCATTTTCTTGGATCTAAAAGCAACAGCATTATCAGTAGTGATTTTCCTAGGATGACCAAATCTAGATAGAATATTGTTTTCAAGGAATTTTATAATCACTGAATCTGTGGCAGTCCTGGAAGGGATGGATTCTATCCACTTTGTAAAATAGTCAGTCCAAATTCTCCAGTCAAGAATAGTCAAGAATTACTTTTCTTATATGGTCCATTTCACTCCAATTTCTCTGTTCATCATGTTAGTAATGTTTCTTAGGAGTTCTTCAAGGTTTGACAAAGAATACTTCTTGCACTTTTCAAAGACCTTTCTTAAATGAGCTAGGTTTTCTTCATCAGTTTTTGAATAGACATTGATGTCATTAAGGTATATCACAATGAAGTAACCTATTTCTTCTGAAAAGGAAATATACATTGCTCTTTGGAAAGTAGCTCCAACATTCATTAACCCAAAAGGCATTTTAATATACATGAAGGTGCCCCAAGGTGTGGTGAAAGTTGTCTTGTGTTGATCATCTAGATGTACCAGCACCTAATTGTACCCTGAAAATCCATCCAGCAGAGATATTCTTTTGGAGCCTACTACCCCTTGCAATATCTGATCCATTTTTGGTAAAGGGTAGTTTTCTTTTAGGGAGGATTTGTTTAAATTTCTGAAGTCTATGCATAGCCTAATTTCTCCTATTTTCTTCCTCACTGATACAAGATTTGACACCCATTATGAGTATCTGAGTGAGACTATTATTCCAGCATCATACATTTTCTTTATTTCTTTCTCAAATAGTGGCAGTTGGATAGGGTTTATTCTGTGCAATTTCCGTTTAAAGAGATTTTGGTTTTCTTTGAGAGGAATCTTGTGTTGAATGATATCTGTATCATAGGATTTCAATTCCTCATAGCTCCAAGAAAAAACATCACTAAATTATTTGAACAACTCAAGGTATTTCTATTTTATAGGAACTAGCATTTTTTTTTACAGTTTTATCATTTTGGGTTCTATCTCACTGCCTATATTGAATTCTTCTACATTTGCTTTAGTGGATTCCATCTTTGGCTTCTTAGCAACATCATTAAAATCAAAAAGTTATTCAAGAGGGACCAGTCCTCTTAGCAAGATGTTATCTCTAAACTGCAGCACTTCAAAGTCTTATTTTTTTGGCTCTGTACTCAGTTCTGTCTCATGTGGGTCATCTTTTGCTAACATATTTACGTCAGCCTCATCAAGAGGCTCTTCTTTGTAAGTTTGTTCCTTGTCAGAGCAGTCTTACTCATAAGCTGAGTCTGAATTTGGCATTTCAAACTCATTTATGGACTGTAGGAAATCTTTAATATGTTTGTCCCCTTCAAAAACTTGCCAATATTTTATATTATCAGGGACTACTGGTCTTTATTTGACTTTTACTGTGTATTGTTTGTTATGATAGGGTTTTTGACAAGTACTGGCTGCAAAGGCTAGACCGTTGGAAATGATGTTTTGATTTCTTGAGATAAATGTAAGATCATATTTTCTGAATTTTTTTAAGAGGTCAAGGGCATCATTCCTATATGCTCTTAATCTAGGATGCTTAGATGAATATTATCCCTTAATCTACCTAATGACTAGCTCATATTCCCCATGGACATAAATCCTTTTGGATCCTAATTTGTTGATTAATCGTAGCCCTAGGAGGAGTGCCTCATACTCTGCTATATTATTTGTACATCAAAATTTCAGCTTATATGAGTGGCCCTCTACATGGTTATTCTCAGTGTTGTGCACCCAAACACCTACTCCTAAACCAATATTACCATAAGAACCATCAAAGCTCATGCTCCAAAGAGGTTCAATTTTAGATTTACCATTATGTTGATCATTGTAGTTTCTGCCATGTTGGTTATTATGTTGTTCATTTTCTATTTGGTCTGACTCCTCTGATTGTTCTGCCTCTTGTGCTTCTTTTTCAGCTGTTTTCTCATTTACTACTACTTGTCCATTAATGTTTTCATCATTGTAAAGGATAAATCAATCAAGGTCTTTGTGGACAGAATAGAGAGGGGAGTTATCAGGTTTTTCTTGACTGCTGACCACGTATTTCATATGGGTTTCCTTATATAGTCTTCTTGGTTGAATAAAGACAGGTATGGTAGCATAGGTCATGTCCATTTGGAGGGTTCCTTGAAGTTTAGCTCCCCATCAGTGTGATAAGATCATGCCATATTTATTGGGAATGTCAGCCACTAAAATACCCATTACTAGGCTCGACTGGTATTTGTGCTAGATTAACATAGAGATCTCTGATTAGGCCTAGAAATTTAACTTTATTGCAATCAAAATAGTATAAATCTTTGTATGGTCTAGTTGTCTCAAGGCCTATTCTTTCCATTAATACCTTTGGCATGCGGTTATGTGAAGCTCCTGAATCTAACATGGCATGGTGGAGGGTTTTATAATGAATGTTCAAACTGGCATAAAATGGAGGCACATCTCCCTCTTGGAATTTACCTTCTACTTCTAGTCCAAACAAAATCTCAGGTTTGTCATCATTCAAATTTACAGAATCTAAATTTTCTCCTATGTTAAAAGCTTTCAAAACTTGGGATCTATATACATCTTGGCCAACTAATTCAGTAAGAGGTATGCAGATTTTTATCTTGGCAATTTAATTCTCAATAGTGAAAGGTGTATGTGTTTTTGGAAGATTCAAATCAGTTTTATCAGACATTGTTTTTACAGCAATTTTAGCTTGTTGATTTTTGTTTGGAGTCTCAGTTAAAACAGTTTTGTTAGGGCCACTAGCTAGATTAATAGTGTTGCTTTGGTTACCACTATGTTGGCTATTTTTTTCTTTATTTTTATCAGAACCTTTAACTATTGTGTTTAAATTTTCTGCTTTCTTTTTAGGGTCAGTTTCAGGGGTCTTCCTAGAAATTTTTGTTTTCTCGTTTATCTTGGGAGTGTCTTTGGTTTTTTTTCTTCTGAGATCAAACTGTCTATGTACTTCCATGATGAAATTTTTGAAGCCTTGTTTATAGTCTGTAGATTCTAGGATTTCTTCTTCATTTGGGGCAAATATTCCTTGTTCTTCCTCAGTGAGGAAAATAATATCCTCATTATTAACTCCCATTAGATTGATATGACTTTCCTTTGGTTCTTCAATCACCCCCTCATCCTCATCAGCATAGTTTTCTTGGAAAGGAGGCCTGTTTTTCTAGTCAGGACCTCTCTGTCTTATTTGAGGGGATTTCTCCTAAAGTTTCGGTTCTAGCTCTAATTTAGATTTATGTTTTGAGGAGCTGCTTGGTTTTCTCTTGGGTAAGATCTTTCCTTCATGTTTATTCTCTCCATCATCCTTTCCATTGTTCTAACTAAGTTATAAATTTTAGTATCAGATGGTTAGGGTGTAGTTTCTTCCCTATATGTGACTCTTTTTTCATTTTTCATCCTAGCCCTTTTGGCAATCAGATTTTCCTCTACACTTACTACACCCCTTTGCATGTCTTATAATGTAAGAGGGTCTCTCCCCCTTAGTTGGTAGGCCATTTTTGGTTAAAAACCATCTGGAAATTTCATTAAGGCTAGACCTTGTGGAGGTTTCATATGGGTAGGGAGGGAATTATATGCACTATTGAACCTAGTGCAATACTCTTGGACACCCTCTCCAACGATCCTCTTAATTTTTTCATACTTTTATAAGATTTGGAGAGGGTTCTTCTTAACTTCCCATTTGTTTAAGAATAGTTGATGAAAATCCGAGAGGTCATGTATACTATTAGGGGTTAGGCCTTTAAACCATTTCCTTGCTTCTCCCCCTAATATTTGAGAAAAAATTCTTAGTTTAATAGTTTCATCATCTATTTCTTGTCTCTCAAAATAGTCATTCATTCTATCCACATGTTGTTGAGCATTTGTAGAACTACTTGCTTCATATAAGGGAATCTTGGAATGATAGTCTTGTGGAAGAACTGATAAAGGTAATGGTAGGAATAATCGGGCATACCATGTTGCCATGGTTGGGATATGGGGAAACAAAGGAGGGTTAACAAGTGCAGGATTTATAAGAGGAGGTAAAGGGTTAAATGGAGGAAGGTGAATTTTGGATGTTTGAATGGGGATTGAAGTTAGTACAACAGGATTCTATTGTAAGGTAGATGGGTCTAAAACTATCTGGGTTATCCAATTCAAAGATCTAGTCATGGACAAGCTTTATTCTAGGGGTGAGCCAGATAGAATATTACACAAGTCTTTAAGGTTTTTATGTAGGGAACTTGCTTTTTGAATTGATCTGCTAACAGTTGGATTTTTAGACCTAGGATATTTTCTTAGGATGCTCTCAGGGTTTTCAACTATTGTAGGAGGGTTTGGGTCAGGATGGGATCTGGTATAGATTCTTCTAGAAGCCAGAGTTTATACCCAAAATTCAGAGAGGTTGAGAGTTTATACAGTTTGAAAAACAAACCAATCTGTGAAATAAAATACTTAATTCACAAATCATTTTGATTGGGTTCTATTTGATGTTTGATGATGTCAGGATTTCTCAATAATTTCCCAGTGGAGTCTGTAGAAAACCAGTGGAGTCAGCAGGCCTACTGAAAACCAATGGAGTCACCAGGTGGATGATTTTAACTATCTTAAGGCTAGTTGTTGTCCACCATCAGCAACCAGATACCAGTCCTGGCTAACACTTGATTCATATAATTTTGAATAGGGTTTCTAAGTCCTTCAAGGAATATCAATATTTTAATAACTCAGTCCCCAATATGGTCGCCACTATGTTGGCTCCCCATGATTTTCAAGATTGGAAAGAGAAACTCTGCATGGAACCACATCAGACCACTTTGGAGTCCAAGGACCTAGCCTTCCTAGACTCAGAGAGGGCTCTCTCTGTTTTTGTGATGAAAATTATGTGTCTTTATTCTTATGTTTCTTGATTTTTCGCTATTTATGGAGTTCTAGGACTATTTGTTTTGTTTGGTTGATTGATTGAGTGATTGTTTTGGTTGAATAAATAAATTGTGAGGAGCATTAATCCATTGGGATATGGAGTCATAAAAGGATTTAATTGTTTATCAACTCTGCAAGGGTTTTCATAGGGAAATATAACTATATAAAGTGGATAATTTAGATGAGATGAAATATGAAATGACAGCAAGTTGTGAAATCAGTAAAACTAAAGGGAAATTAATAATCCTTTTACTATACTTCAACAGGAAAATCCTTTTAAGAAAATTGTTTCAGAGGAACTAAAAATCAGGGCAAAACATAAATTCCTTTAGCTAAACTCTACTAAGTAAACCTTTAGGACACAATCCATCAATCCTAGAGAGTAGGACACCCCTGAATTCTCTAGCTATTACTTTCTGACAAAGAAAAAATTCAAGATAATAGTTAGTGAAATTAAAGAGCAGGACACCCCTGAAATATTTAATCAAACTTCAAATAAGTCCTTTAAAATAAAATTTCAAGAAAAAACAAAGAGCAGGGAAAACCATAAATTCCTTTGGCCAAACTCTACTAATTAAACTTCAAGGCAACAAGCTAGGTGGAACTAAAGAGCAGGACACCCCTGAATTCTTTAATTAGACCATGCAAAAGAAAACATTAAGATGAAAGAAGAAGACAAAATTGAGGTGCCAAGACAACATATCTCAATCTAAAAGTTTTGTTCTTTTATCAGAGAAATGATGGACAATATGGAAAACATAAGAGAAACATTGACAAAGAAGGATAACATCACCATTAACATAGCTCAAGAATCCTGTGAATGTGCTTGTATTACTGATGTCAAAAACAGTTACAATACTCCAATGCAATAACCTTTGCAGCTCAGAGTCTGATCGAAATCCAACCTAGCAGCTTAGCCAACTAACCAAACAACCAAAAATAAAAATTAACAATACATGCAGTATTTATCTGCAGATGAGGAGGTGATCCTATTCCAGGGTTTCATCCTATATTTATTACAGAGTAAATTTAATCTTGACCTTTAGAGACCATGCAAGGCCCAAGGCAAAATATCACTAACTATTTTTCTATAATAATAACTTTTAACTTAACTGTTGAGCTAACTTTAGGATATTTTGACTTTTTGTCTTTTCATTAACTTTTATAATAATTGTTGAGCTGCTAAAAATATCACTGACTGCTTCAATAACTGTAGCTGCTTTTATTAAAGTGAATTGAGGCTGTATGTGGAAAAATGTGTTTTGAAGAAGTAATTGTTGAGTGCCTTAGTCATTCGGATCTACCTTCTTCTTTGATTTGCTTTTGTCTTGTCCTTTAACCTTTGATTTATCTTTAAACTTGGATTTGCCCTTTCCTTAACTCTGTTTTCTCTATTTAATTCCTTTAATCTACTTTTATATATGATCTTGGTTTTAACCTTCTTTCATCTGTGCTTTGTCTTTAACTCTTCCTTCTAATCTTGTTTTTTATCTTTGACCTTTGATTAATTCCTTAATCCCCTTCATCCTTCATTATCACGGGGAAATCTTCGACTGTGTTCTTCATTTATTTTCATCTTTGTGCAGCCATTGTGAGACTTTCCTTTTACTACACTCTGTCTCTTGAATACCTTGTTGTCTTTGGATTAATCGAATGATCATCAATGGCTATGATCCATTGGTGATCCAGATTTGATCCTCTGCTCCTAATCCTATGATAAATAAGTCCATAGATCTTCACCTAGAGAGCCTATTTTAAACCATTTTTTGGACTTAGAAAAGCGAATGAGGCATTTTCACATACCTCGTTCACCTGCACATTAAAAATAATTGTAAACTTAATTAAAAACCTGCGCTGTGGACTTCTGCGGGGAAATGATATGGCCTGGAGGCAGTAGAAGTGCTTGGTTACGGCCCTCGAAGTCTTTTGGACACATTAGAGTGGTTTTATGGTGGCTCGGGGTTTATCGAAACAACATGGGGCTTACAAAATTTCAAACGGGTAGATGGTTTTGTCGTTAGGGCGCAAGATCGGTGAGCAGTTTTCACATGGGGCAACAGTGGCAGGGTGGTTTTGGTCATGGGGGTGCGATACCATACAGGGAATTTTGTGTGGTAGGAGGGACGAGGGCACATATTTCCCATTTCGCAAGGTGCAGGGTGTTTTAAATGGTGGGCGGTTTGGAGTGCAATAGGTGTTGGGGATCGTCGGATCGAGGAGGCGGAGATCCAAGGGTGGTAAGGATTGGATGGAGTAGTGGGTAGGTCTACATAGTGGGGTCCGGGGGTATACGTGGCAGAGGTTTTTAAATGAAAGGGCGGGGTTCTTTATTGCACAAGGCCTAGGGAAGGTTAAGGAAGGGGTGCTTAACATAATCTGGGGCTAGGGTTATATGGTCATGAGGGGGTTAGGTTTAGAGTGGGGGGTTAAGGTTATTAAAGCACAGGTTTAAAAAAAGGAGGCAGGGTTTAATATAAAATGGGTTAGGTGGTTTTTCAAATAAAACAAATTTTTATTTAAAAGAGAGTGGCACCTGAATCAAAATAAATTTTTAGTTTAAAACACTGTAAAAATAGGTTTTTACATTGTTTTAATGGAAGAAGGGGAAATGGATGAAGAGGAGGGTTGTGTGGGATTTTAGGTAGGGAAAAAAGGAAAAAATGAGGAATCAAGGTCAAACATGATTTTTTTCAGTGCATGAGGGTATACGTAATTAATGACGAACCTTCGTAGGAAGTTAGCTTTCCCTAGGATTCTTTGTAACTGAACGAGAGAAGAAGGTGCAATAAAATTGATGATCGCCTATAATTTTAGAGGATAAATATGAATTACTTGTTTTCAAATGAAAAAACCCAAGATTCGACCAAAACCGATACAGGACACACATCTATGCAGGTTAAGTCAAATGTTATAGTGTCTACAATGGAGGAAAATAACCCATAGATGCATCGGGTGATCAATCCGATGTTTAGAATTAATAGGGAGATCATACAAATAGTGTTTCATGATGCATTTAATGTCATGAAAAGTTTAATTCATCACACATTGAAACATGGCCCCAAAATTCTTTAAAATTAATGGGAGCTTCCCATAGGAAAAATTACCTCGAGACAAATAAATGTAGTCTTAGGTTGGTCTGCTGGGAGAATGTTGATTTGATTATAGCCCAAAAATCCATCCATAAATGAATAAATCTTGTAGCTAGCGTCGTCATCATAATCTGGTCAATAAACGGGGTTAGTTAGTTGTCATTTGGACAAGCACGATTCACATACCAATAATCGACACATACTCAGATTGTGCCTTGTTTCTTCATTACAGGGACAATTTTCGATAACCAATCAATTAAAGGAACGAGATATATGAAACCAAACCGAATAAGCTTTTCAACTTCAGCCTTAATCCTAACAAAAAATTTTGGATGCACCAAAACGAGGCACTATAGGATGGGTTTGGCATCAAGATACATTTTAATCTCGTGCACTACTATGTTTGGGTCAATACCTAGAATTTATTCATAATTACAAGAAAAGACATCCTAAAACTCAAAAAATAGGTCTCTATAGATCTCGATCTCATATGGATAAAAAGATCATCCAATGTATATATTTTCAACAATACTTGGTTTGACAAATATATCTAGAGGTATTGTTTCTTCGATATTCAAAAGGTTATTTTTGGAGTCGACCTCATGAATGGAAATGAAATTCATAAAAGGATCAACAAAATTAGGTAATTATACATCACTAAGATTATATGATGGTGATTTTCGCCCAATGACACGTCATTTGCAATCATGATCTCCATGATGCTCTCATCTGTAGATAATACATGAGAAAAAGGATCAGAAGACATGTCATAATCAAGTGATTGATCTACCCAATTAATTGAAGAGAAGGTTTAATCCACACAAGTAAAATAGATGGTTTCATAATCTAGCTCAACGGGACTAAGCGACATTCGGTCACAAAACCTTTGGTTCTATCAGGTACAACCCATGGATCAACTAGGATAGTAGAGGATGATATCATGTTCATATAAAAAATTGAAGATGAGTTTTCAAGAAGGAGAGGAGGATGGAGTGAAAAAGTTCCCATAAGTGAATAATCCTTCAAAAATCCAACTCTAACATGTTGATAGGAGTGTAGAGAATCATGGCGAAAAATATGAGTTGGTCTATGGCTACAATCCCGCCCTTGTGAGGAAAGGTGATCATATGTAAGTAAGTTGCAATGACGGAAGCCATGGCATAAATCCATGTATGTCCCAGTAGAATATTATAATCGAGAGGTCCATCAATAACTTCTACTTCTATGGAGACGGTTTTCCCCCCATTTCTACTTGAAGGAAATTTAGAATCCCAAAAGTTTTGTATGTTCTTTCATCAAATTCTATCAATGTGGTGGTTGATTGACTGAATTGAGGCGAACCAATCACCTTCCAACCAAACATGGGCATAATTAAATTTGAGGCTCCCTAGTCCACAATAGAGCAATGAATGTTCTTACCACGGATGACGACCTGGATTATAAAGGCTAATTGAGTTGGAAGTCGAGGGGTATATTTTTCATGAGAGAAAACCACTAGGCTAGAATCTAATGGATCCACACCTTTGATAGCTAACAAGAGGGCATTATTTTGGGAGAGGAAGTTTTACAACACCTCAAGAGTTGACATAGCTGATGGAGACTGAGCCAAATCTTCAACTACGATATAGTTTTGAGAATCTCTTGAATGAGAGTTGAAATCAGAATCATGAATAACACCATTCGAAGGCTTGAATGTCAATTCCGCAGGGATCTGAGGTGGAGTAGGATCAGATGAACGTGGATTTGCATTGCCAAAGTCCTTGTTCAGAATGCCCACCATAACATCAGATTTAATCTTTGAGGAAAGTATCAAAACCATGTTAGAGGAAGAAGGCTCCCGAGAAACCACATGAGTCTCCTGATTGGGAAACAGGTCGGTCATCACAGCGAGAGAAGTGGAGTATTTAATAAACTTATTCACTTTAGCGTGCTGCGGAAAATCACGTGTAAAGTGATCCTCATTTTAAATCAAACATGTTTATCGAGAAATTTTTTTCTCATCATAGGAATAATTATTTTGCTTATCCTATGGTGAGGGGTCTTTATTCTTCTTCCATTTTAATTTTTTTTTTCTTCTAGGTTTCCGTTGAGACTTTCCTTTATCAAATGAAAGAAAATTTATCTCGGAAGAAGAAGCTGTGGAAGGATGGGATTGAGGGTTTTTATTAGATGCGATAAGAGTAACACCATATGGTTTACTCACCAACTTTGAACTGGAGAAACCAATCATGCCATCAGCAATATGATATTTTTTTTACCGGGTGGAGGAGGAAGAATATTTGAAGGTCTTGGAGTGTTTGGTATATTATCATAGAACATGCCTGATTAGGTATAAACAAGGTCCAAATATTGTGCATGAGCAATAAATTTCTATTCGGTCACGACTCCACCTTTAGCCACATCTTCTGTTATAGGCAACAACGGATATTTGGTAAACCATTCCACTAAAAATTGATCGGAACATAAGATATGACCAACTAGTGGCGACATCTCCACTCATGAATGTGATCTAAGATATGAGTGGAATCTGATTGTTTGAAGTTGGTCAACAGTTCCATTCCAATTTCATATCTGATGGGTAATTGGAAATGTGTAAGGAAGGTGGTGTATAAAGCGTTAAAATCCTGAAACAAAGCTCTAGGTAACTAAATATACCATTTAGCTGCGGTACTTGTAAGCGTTCGTTGGAAAAGATGAAGTTGAAGGAAATCATCGTTAAGGGAGTTCAAAGAAAATAGTAGATCATATTTCATAACATGTGTCGATGAGTCTTCTCTTATGTTCTATATACCATGTAGAAATTATATAGAAGTTCTGGTACCATGTAGAAATTTATTGAAATTCTATATCAATGGATTGAATCCGATCTTGTGATGTACTAAAACAAGATACTGAATCATTCTACAATATTTGCGGAATACAAAACATGATCGCTCAATCACATGCAAGTAAGTGAAAGAAGTAAATCAATCGTACAACAGAAGATATTCTTGGGGAAAGAAACTTCTCAAAACCCCGCTATCATATATTGTATAAAGTCAAGGAATCATGAAACAATATAATGCTTAATCTCTCATGAGATTCTCTAGCACTCTGCCAATTGTCTCCTGTTGATCTAAGAAAAATTGGAAAAACACATAGACAATTCTCAACCTTCCTTCAACCTACCTTTCTCATGCAATTCCTAAAGAATTAGGCCCTTATTAAATAGGAAAATCAGCCTTCCTTGATTACGCAATCCATCATGGCTTTATAATTACACTCAAGCAATTCTCTAGAAATACAACTCATAGGTATGTTTCGTTTAACCTTTGTCTCAACTAGGTCATCCTTATAATTGACATGCATGCAGCTAATAATAGTGAATCATCAGTTATATGATTGATCACTAGTTTTTAATTTAATTCATTGGACCTCTCAATAATTTATCACTCAGTTAGAACTAGTTAAACTTATTTTAACTCAATTAATTGAGTTAACTGATTACACCTGCACCCCACTAGTACATTAACTGCAACTAAACCCCCAAAATATTAGGATCACTCTACATGCCTCATATTAGGCCATCAACTCAGATTTCTTGAGCTAACTCAATCATCATGACTTAATTAACTGATACAAGTTGTTATGAGATGAAATTACAATTTATTGTCCAATTTATTTAAGTCAAAAATAAATTAGATGCCCAAATTCCTCACTAGTGTGTAACCTCACCAATGTGTAACTTGTTGGAAATATTGTCATTGATGGCAAAGAAGGCAGCACTCAGGCAAAAGAGGCAGCGCTGTAGCAAAGGAAGGCAAAAGAGGGCACAAGCCGAAAGCACAAAGAGGCAACAAGAAGAAAGTCAAAATGCAATGGTCATAGAAGCACAAAGAAGAACCATTATCTGAAGATAGAGACAGAGGCAAAGTGAAAAAAGCAGAGACGATTTAGAGAGCGGGGCCATGCAATTCCCGAATCCCACTCCAACCGGGCGAGCAGAGGGCAGAGACAGAGGCAGTAGAGCAATTACAAAATTCGAGAATCACTTACTCCAATGGCATATAAATGGCGTAATCCATATTCCTAGGAATCGCACACTCCAACCTACGTTATACAACACGAATCTTATTCCGTGAACTGCAAACTCTAGCCAGCGTTATTAATATATAATACGTAACCATATTCCTGGGAATGCACTTCCAAACTTTCAGCGAGCACATATAAAATACAAACATTATTCCGGAATCTCTTCACTCCAACACAAAATATATATAAGCATATATATCGGCTATATACAAGCGACACTTTAACCAAAGGTTCACCAAACGAAATGGCTTATAAGGTGGGACCCCTCCCCAATCACAATCTGAGAAAAGGTTCAATCTGAAAGAGCTGAGCAGGAAGCTCAGCTAGGGCTGACTAATGAGCTTATATGCAAGTACAATGACATAATGATCCAGTCTCTGGTACCGTATCGTAAATTATTGACCAGACGAGAATATGTGAGTTGCAATTGCGATTGGAAGTCCGAACCCGATGGAGGTATGAATTATAATTCAAACATGTTTGAAGTCCTCATTCTAATCGCATCGGCAAAATACAATGAATAATGTCAATCGCAACACATATTAAAACACTACACAAGCACAAGAGTTCTGGACCATGGTGTACTAACATGTATATACATTTGACTTCAGCTAATCAACATTTTAGCCTACTGACCTAAGTCCTTTGCAATATGCTCCAATCAAGGCACCATGTACTATAATGATGGATTTAATAGGTTCAATCGCATCCGAATCTCAATCGCAATCGTAATCTCTTCCGACATCGTGACGACTTTGTAAACGTCGCGATTGAAGTGGCAGATCTGATCCATTATGTTTTTAGAGTTGATATATGCAATCGCATCCGCATTCTCGACGAATCTAACTTTTCTATTATAAGTACTCGATTGCATTTGATTGAAGCTCCCGAACCCGATGGGCTTATTAACTATGATTAACAAGTGTTTGAGTTCCACCTCCCACCGCAAAACAGAAATTTGTGAAGGCGCCGTTATATATAAATATAAATATATATATATATATATATATATATACATATACATATATATATATATATATATATATATATAAATTTGTTGCGATTGTATTAAAAAAGTGGTCACATGGTCTATGGACCCAATGCCTCGCCTTAAGGTGGAGCGTGACATTACTATATAATGATCGGGATATATGTCCGTTTCCGCTCGCGAATGTTCCACATCAACAAGACACTGTGGCATGAAAAGCGTTTGGAATATGGCTCGTAATTACAAATTTCTCGCATATCTATTTATATATATAAAGCGCCGATCTAAAATGAAAATACACACAAATACGTAGTTGCTACGTTTGAATTTACATACGTAATGACATGGCGTAGAATAGAAAAGAGATAAACATACTACGTAAAAGACAAAGACACACAAGAGAAAAGACAAAATGCGCAAAGAAGCGAAGAGACAAAACGAGTGAGCTGAGTTCTCATTTAAATTTGAATGTAATGTTTTAAATGTTTTTGTCAGTTTGTGATGCATTGGCAAGTCTTCGAGAGAAAAACAACCCCACTTTAATGTTAAAATTGACACCCCTGCGTTTATACTTTCGAGTAAGATGATAAGTATATAGTTTTTGAGCAAGAGACATGACTTTCCATTTCGAATTCCAAGTATCACAAACAATGTGTAATAAACTATAAACACATCATCTTGGATATTCAAAGAGAGGTGAGAGGAAATTGAGAGAAGGCAAGATATAGAAGAGTAAAGGCAGAAGACAAAAAAAAAAAAATACAATGCATGGAGAAGGCTACAATGGTAATTACATCTAGGTAAATCAACAAACTTTCAAACAAGGAATTGAGAAGGAGCTCACTGTTGCAGTTTGGATAGTCGCAAGGTTGTAGCTGGGATCGAGGTTGGAGCCTCCAATAGGTTGGTGCCCTGCAGAACCGAAGGAGTTGGTGCTTCCTCACAGTTGTAGCTTGCGTAATCGAGGTAGGAGCCTTATAGGCTGGTGCCTATTTAAAAACAAAGGTGAGAGGGAGTTGGAGCTGCCTTCACTGCCAAAACTAAATAACAAGACGTGCTTCCTTTATGGGCCTTCTGCTCTGATATCCGGTGTCTCCGTGCATGATATTGATCTCGATATGTATCATTTGCTTACCTCGTCGCTCTCAAATTCAAGTCTACCGCTCTATTAAACTAATACTTTCTGACATATTCTAAGATTACTCACATCAAATAGAGTTTGAAATGAAGGTGTAAATAAGTTTATTGAAAAGTTTAAAGATCAGAATGCATTAAACCGATTCACCCCCCTCTCGCTTAATTAGAGATTCAACAATTGCATTTCAAGATCTCAGCTTCCTTTGTGGCTGTCTAACGACCGAAAGGAGATCCTAGGTTCCAAAGATGGCTAGTAAAGAAGGATACTCAACCAATAAAGCCCCCTTTTCACTGTGAAAATTATGCTTTCCGGAAAATCGCAATGAAGACATACATAATGTCACTAGGAGTAGATGTCTCTGTCATTGTGGCACTAGGATATGCCCAAGTCAACCGATACAGAAAGAAGCTAAATAAATCTTTGTAGCTAATGCAAAAGCTATGAATGCCATCCCGAATGGATTATGTGAAGCAGAGTTATTAAAGTAATGCACAAAGACACCGCCAAATATGGGATACTCAAGACATACATGAGGGAGACTGTGAAAGTAAAAATCGCTGCAAATCCTAAGTATAGAGTCTAATTTGAAACTTAAAAAATGAATGATGATGAAGATGTTGCGCTTCTTCTTAAAAGTTGCGTAAATTGTTAAAGACACATCAAAGTTCTCGCGTAAAAGGAAAGAAATTCAGCGTAAAATCCTTCATGCTCAAGAAGATAAAGAAGGCATCCGAAGACCCGATGAACCCTCAAGTGAAGAAGGAACTGTAATTTTTATCGATGGCCATAGAAGATCTTGAGGGACTCCTACTAGAAGATGAAGAAGAAGAAGGGGAAGTGTATTCTGAGGGGAGCTATGTTTCCGAAGAGATTGAACGTACTCAAACTAAAATGCAAAACAAAAAGAGATTCTCCTAAAATGTGTGAAAGAAGAACAAAATCTTAAGTCCCTATGTAGCCGTGGCTGCAAAGCTTGAAGAAGCTAAGAAGATATAAGATATGTTATCAGCAAATCAAAGATAAATCTCATAACAAAGAGAAGCTGGAGAATAAATTCTCGTGTCCGGAGAAAGTGAAATTAGAAAAATTCTAACAGAAGTTTCTATACCTTCAAACAAATTGCCTGCTGTTGAATGAAATTTTGGTTGCTCAAAGATCCCCTATCATAAAGACTCGGAATAGGCTACGAAGGAGAATCAAGTAAAGGAAAAGAAAAGGTTGACAGAGAGACTATTTTGTAAAAGCAAAGAAGGATGAGGAAGTAGCTCAAATAATTCCTACAAAAGAAGAAACTGCAATAAGAGAGATGAGAGCAAGAGGAAACTCTAGTAACAAAGAATATAATGAATACTAAGATGTCAGGAAAAAGAATCATATGCCCCTACTAAGGTCAAATTTGGGAAGTCATCGTAGGAAATCCTTCTCCTATGAAGAATGCCACTGCTATGTCCGCCATTGCCAGGACACATTGTCGCATATTGTTATGCAAGGAAGAGTAATTCGTACTCAAGTAAAAGATGTAAACAAGAAGAGGCTATCTCAAACAAACAAATGGACAAAACAACTCCACATCAGCACATGCAAATAATTTCTATGGTTATTGTTTTTATTGCAAGGAATTTGGCCATAAAATTACTGAATGCAGGCATGTAATAAAGATCGTATGTTCAATACCTCAAGGAGGTTTATGAGTCAAAGCAATTTTTTCATGCTCACAATTTCGCAAAATCCATAATCAAATGTTCAAAAGGGGGCCTCCAATGATAAAGAAGGTGAATAACTCAGGACTGCTCTAATCAGCCATGATCCGAGCCACAGTACTTGGATAATGGTTGTTCCAAACACATGATCGGAGACGTAAGCAAGTTGAGAGAATTTCATGAAAAGAAATTTGGCAATGTTATTTTTGGTAATGATAAATCAGAAAGATAAAGGGAAAAGGTCTACCAAGATAGACAATGGTAGAGGGAAAAGCCCAAGAGTACTCATTTGTGGATGGACCGGAAGAAAATTTACCGAGTGTCACGATGTGACAAAGGCTATGAAGTTATTTTTAGAGCACAAGATTGTGTAGTCGTCACATAACAGAAAGACTCTCGCTCAAAGGTGTTCAAACAGAGCAATGTATACATAGTGAAAGAGGAAGATGGAAGTCCATGATCTTAGAAAACTTGAGAGCCGTGGTTGTGGCATAGGAGATTGGACATCTCGCCTGACCATATCATCAAATTGAGCAAGAAGAAAGCCGGCCAAAGACATGCCGTAAATAAAAAGGCCAAGTACTATATGCAAATCTTCTCAATTAGGAAACAGATTTCAGACATCTCTTAATCTAAAGAGGAGTTGTCAACAACAAGAAGACCATCAAATTTTGTGCACATGGACCTCGTGGACTACATAGGAACTAGAACACTAAGAGAATCCTATTTCATGCCGATACGTATGACTTCTCCGAATGACATGGGTTGCCTTTCTCAAAAATAAATCAAAAGAATTGAAAAATTTAAGATATTCAGAAAGATTAGCAGTAAAATCAAATCCGGATGCAAGCTGAAATGTAATGTATCGTACGTAGGAGGAGAATTACGTATTATGACTTTGCAGACCTATGTAATGAATATAACAAAGCAACAATTTACTATCGCAGGGACACCCTCACAGAATGGAGAAAGCAGAGAGACAAACAAGTCTCAGACAACAAATAAATTTGCAGCTATGATGGAGAATAATATTGCTCAAACCTTCAAGTGGCTAGCACACACACAAGACATATCCTTATCAAATTTACTAAGGCCAAGCAGAAGTGACAAAACTCCATATGAACTATATGGTGTCAGCCTTCAATAAAACATTTCAGAGTCTTGTAGCAAGTGTTACATAAAGAATAATGATGAAAACCTTGGGAAATTCTGATGCAAGAGCAACATGAAGGTGGATTTTTCTAGGATATGCTTCCAAAAGCAAAGTGGTACGTGTGTTACAACAAGATCCTTCGAAGATAGTCGAAAGTATCGATGAGATTCGAGCTGAATCTCCAAACAATACAAGAAATACAGATCGCACAGATTCCACCGTACAAACTATGAAGAGGAAGACAAGGATGATGATGAAACAAGCAAGACAACAGATAATGCAGAGGCTGAGGCTCGAAACCCCTCAAGATACACTTAAGAATCATTCCGAAGATCAACCATAGAGACAAGAAAGGTGAGTCCGTACAAGAAGGCAACATCGTAACAAACAAGAAGTATACATAGCCATGTTATCACAAATAGAGCCAAAGAAATTTGAAGAAGTCAAGAAGGACAAGTATTGGATAAAAAAGCAATGAATGAAGAATTGGATCAAATGGAGAAGAACAATACCCGGGAACTAGTTCCTAGACCTATTGAGAAAATATCATTGTTCAGCCTGGCATTCAAAACAAAATGAATGAGCAAGGACAAGTAACTGCAATAAAGTACGGGTCTACAAAGGATACTTCACAAATAGAAGGACGATTGGTGATGAAACATTTGGCTCAGAGAGGCCAGAATGCAAGCTATCGAATGTTCCGGTATTTGCATGCTATCAAGACTTCAAGGCATATCAAATGGATGTAAAGTTCACTTTTCTTAATGGAGATCTAGAAGAAGTTATATGTACATGGAACAAACTGTATATTTCATTTACGTGTAATAAAGAAGACTATGTGCAGATCAAGAGAAGGCCCTATATAGACTAAACAGTTCTCGTGCTGTGTACTCAAGATCGACAAATATTTGCAAAAATGGTTTTAAGAGGGGAGTAGACAACAATCTATACATAAAGCGCATGAAAATGAACTCCCACTGTTGTTGTATATGTTGATGACATTATGTTTGGAAGCAACAAAGATGAACTAGCAAAAGGGTTTGCCGATGAGATGAAAACAGAAGTTTGAAATGTCTATGATCGGAGAACTTAGTTTCTACTTGGGACCGCAACCAGCAAAGAACACGGTGCACATTCATTTCTCGAAGAAAATACGTAAAAGAAATGCTGAAAAATTCAAAATGGAGGACCGCAAACCAATGACAACCCCCATGATCACGGATGCAAGTCAGTCAAGGATAGGTCCGCAGATGTAGACTGGCAACTCTACGTATCCATGATGTGAAGCCCGTTATACTTGACAAACTCTCTTTCAAGACCAAGCATCATGCTGCAGTAGGACTAGTGGCAAGATATCAAGAAGACCTAAACAAAACCATCTTCCGGCGCAAAAAGAATACTCGTATATCTACAAGGAACTCGCACAATATGGGCTGCATCCTAAAGGAAAAAGCTTCACTGGCAAAGATACACAGATGCAGATTAAGGCCACTGTGGTGGATGATAGGAAGAGTACAAGTGGAGGTGCATTCTATCTAGGAGAAAGTCCGGTGGCATGGATAAGCAGCGAAACAAACATCCATCTTTTGTCACGCTAGCTTAATATAGCAAGCAGCAAAGATGTTGCACACAACTCAAGTGGATGAAGCAGACACTTCAAGACATGGAAGGTAAGCATTAATGAACCTATCTCAATCAAATGTGATAATACAAGTGCTATAAGTATATCTAAAAATCCTATATTTCATTCAAAACTAAACATATACCAATCAAGTATCATTTTCTCCGAGAACAAGTGGATTCAAAGGATAGTTAAATCGACTATGTATCAACAAAAGAAGAAGACAATAGATATATTTACCAAAACCACTTGCTGCAGAACATTCGAATACTTTTTGAGACAACCAGGGGTAGTATCTCAGAGATACTATTCTAATATGAAGAGAAAGTACGCCCCTGTGGGAGAAAACGAAGATATCATTCTGTGGGGAGAATGTACTCCAAGAAGATAAGCATAAAACAAGTCCACAGATCGCATTATCAATATTATCGCATTCGAAGAAACAAGAACCTTTCAATCATAAAATGCATCATCTCCGTCCCAATCTAGCACATATTACAGCACTACAAATGAAACACAAGATAAAGTCCAATTTCACGTAAGACACCTAAACGTAACTCGCAGAAAGGAAATACAATGACAACCCATACGGAGGGGATGAGGAGTCATCCTTTGCCATTGATGTCAAAGGGGAAGGAAGAACAAATAGCAAAGGAAGAGAAAGCAACAAGAGAAAGAGAAAGCAAACAGAGAAAGTGGATTGCCATCAATGCCAAAGGGGGAGACCGTTGGAAATATTGTCATTGATGGCAAAGGAGGCAAAGATCGTGCAAAAGAAACATGTAGCAAATGAAGGCAAAAGAGGCACAACGAAAGCAATAGAGGCAAGAAGAAGAAAGTCAAAATGTAAATGTGCTCAAGGGCTAACAGTTGAAGAACCATTATTGGAAGATAGAGACAGAGGCAGAGGACAGGCGTACGAGGCAGAGAGCAAGCTACAAACCCAAGAATCACACTCTCCAACCTGGGCGGAGTAGGGAGGCGAGACAGAGGTGAGAGGCGATAAAATTCAATCGCCTTCACTCCAGCGACATATAATACAGAACTATATTCCGGAATCGCACACTCCAACCGGCGTATACAACACAATCTTATTCCGGGATCGAGACTGCACCCGGAGTTACACATATAATACAAAACCATATTCCGGAACGTACTCTCCAACCGGGCGGAAAGCACATATAACAACAACATTATTCAAAAAAAGAATCGTCTACTCAAATAAAAATATATAAGCATATATATCGTTTATATACAAGCTTTATTAATTTTAACCAAAGGTTCTATCAAAACGAAATGGCTTATAAGGTGGGACCCTCCCAATCGCAACGGAGAAAAGGTTCAATCGCCGAGCCTTGTTATAAAGCTCCGATTAAAGGCCGGACCCGATTGAGCTATATGCCACGCGATTGCTAATCGTATCCGAGTTCCCAATCACATCGAAGAACATGTGAGCTGCGATTGCGATTGGAAGTCCCACTCGATGGAGGTATGAATTATAATTCAAACATGTTTGAAGTCCCGTCCCAATCACATCAAGAAAATACAATGAATAAAGGGTCAATCGCATACTAAAAGACTTGCGATTGCGATTAAGAGTTCTAATCGATGGGTGTATTAACGATGGTATATATATTTGAATTCGCTAATCGCACGGAAATTTCCGATTGATCGCAAGTCCTTTGTAATATGCTCGATCAAGTGGCGGACCCGATGGCATTATACGATGGATTTAATAGGTTCAATCGCATCCGATCTCAATCACAATCGGAAGTCTCCGATTGATTGCACGACTTTGTAAAACGCTCGCGATTGAAGTGGCTATTCAATCTAGTTAAAAGAGGGAGTTGATACATGAAAAACGCATCCGTGTTCGATCACAATCATAACTTTTTCTATTATGCACCCCGATTGCATTTGATTTGGTCTAATTCGATGGGCTTATTAAATATGATTAACAAGTGTTTGAGTTCCATTTTAATCGCAAAATGGAAATTTGTGAAGGCGCGTTATATATAAATATATATATATATTAAAGTTGTTGCGATTGTATTGAAAAGTGCCGCTATGGTTCTGTGGGATCCATCAGTTCCTGGGCTAAGGTGGAGGGCGATTGTCAATATACAAACGTGGATATATGTCCGTTCCGCTCATGTGAATGTTCCACATCAACAAGACACTCGTGGCATGAAAAGCTGGGCGAATATGGCCCGATCACAACAAGATATTCATATATATATATAAAGCGCTGATATAAAAATGAAAATGCAAGGACACAAATACGTAGTTACGCAAAGAACCAGGCATACGTAATATTACATGAGAACAGAAAAGAGATAAAACACACACAGTAAAAGAAAAAGACACAACTGAGAAAAGACAAATGCGCAAACAAGCCAAGAGATAAAACGTAGTGAGCTGAGTTCTCATTTAAATTTGAATGTAAATGTTTTAATTGTTTTTATTGTTTGTGATGCATCAGCAAGTCTCCGAGAGAAAAAAACTCCCACTCGTAATGTTAAAATTGACACCTACAATTATACTTCAGTAGGTCGATAAAAGGAGTGAGAAGGTAGAAAGAAAAGAAGAGACATGACTTTCCATTTCCCGGTTCTACAGAATACAAACAAATATGTGAAGAAATCTTTAAATAATATCATATTGATATTCAAAGAGAGTGTGAGAGTAAATCAGAGAAGGCAGTAATACAGAAGAGTAAGACAGAAGATTAAAACAGAATGGCTGAGAAGCTATAGAACAGTGGATGATATCTCGGAGGTAAATCAAGAAACTTTCTACTGATAAATCAGGAAGTTGGAGCTTCCCTATCAAGTTGTGCTTGATACTGCCGCTTGCAACACACCGAGGTTGGAGCTCATCGTCCTTTCCATCCATTCATCCATATTGGCATACTGTTCAATTTCTGGGATTCTTTGATGAATGTATGGTGATAGTTTATTTTTCATTCTTCTATCACAAATGAAGCTATTTGGGTCATAAGGTACCTAATAGAAACTTTTCTGTAATTTAAGATAATCTTCTAAGATTCTTTTAGCCTTTCCCAAAGATCTCTAGAGTTGCAAACAAAGGGACCTAGCTGGATTTTAATCCCGAGTTGAGCCTTTTTCTTGCATTAAAAAATGAACTATATCTCGAATTGATCATTTGCCTCGAAATACTCTTAATGCAAAGAGTCTCATTGGGACATATTTGCAACTTGAATGGGCATAATTCACATCCATAGATTCCGATTTTAGTGATTTCGTATAGGTACATCACCTATCCGATATTTCTTTGAGAGCCGAAGAATTTTCTTGATTTCACTTACTCAGGCCTAGAGGGGAGACTCCGTCAACAAGGTGGTTGCAGTGGTGTACAAAAAGGTCAAAAACTTTCATTGTAGGAATAAGGGGAATCGGGAATTATGAGTAATGGCAGAGAAAGATAACAACCTAGGATTTCCTTTGAATCAAGCTTTTGACAAAGAAAGGGAAAATTTCAGATTGGTAATAAAGCATGGGATGATAATAACAAGAATACTTGAACACTTTTCAGTTTTCTAATCTCATGAATCGATCATGGATTTTGTCTGCAATGTAGGAAGAAAATCATACTTGACAACAGGGGCTGTCCAGGTGGGTGAAACAGACAACAATACTAGGGTTAATTGATCAACATACTACTCAAGATTGAAACCTATTATAGAGGATACTTCTCAAGAGTTTGGAGAATAATTTCCAGCTTCACATCAGTTGAAGAAGGTATAACCATAAGGGGAGAGCCTTAAATGTCGATGTTCTCGGTAACATGAAAGTCTAGCAAAGACGATTTAACTTCATGGATAATTTGGTAGATTTCGCAAGTAATTCTCCCATGGACAAGGGAGTGAGGGCTTGACCAGGTTGAAATTGAAACATCTCGTTGATAGACTCAGCAGTTATAGGAAAAAAGATAGTCTGACTTGGGGAAAAAACTACTCTTTGATTAGGATCATAGTTTGCATGACAGTAATGGATTATCTCAAGGAAAATGTGGAATGAGGGGAGAAGGTACATGGGAAGATTGGATTCCCATAATCCAAAGATGTCAAAACCTTTCAAGTAATTATTCTACAAAGGATGTAACATTCGAAGGATTTTCATGGAGAAAACCAAGTCTTTAATTTGAAATCTCTCACTACTAAAGGTAGATAATCTAAATCTCGTGAGGGGTATCGAGGGGTGTGACATTCGTGAGCCACCGGAACTCCATTTCGGGGTTCTCGTGGATTCGTAAATGAATTGGGTTTTTTGGTGAAATGTGCACAATCGTCAGGATTATGAATATAATCAGCTCCTAGGATTTGAGGAATAAAAGGAAGATCAATTTTGAACTCCTCCGCTAGTTTCGCGTGGAATTCAAAACCAGATTTTAAGGTGAGTTTGACAGACTGAGGTAAATACCGTTTTTCCGGGAAATGATCAGTGAATTGAACAGTATTAGCTATGACAGATGATTTCCAATGCTTGGCCTAATTTTCCTTAGCAGGTAGTTGATGGTGTTCGACAAGAATGATTTTGGAATCTTTCTGCATGAGATCACAGCCATACGTAATAATGAAAATGATGCGTAATATCTGCTTTATTCACAAATTCAAAAGGTTGGCGGGTTTTACTCTTAATGGATGACGCGCGAGTACCTGAGGCTCGTCGTGGGACGCAGCGGTGTCGTTTCCATCGCACCACTTTTGAGGGAGGGAAGTTTTCGGAGGGCGAGCGATTCCATACGATGAATGATGCGTGGCGTTGTACGATCCAGAAAACCGCTTGGCCATCACACGTTATCATTCGGACGTGGAAGGCTAGCGATATGAGCACAACCACAGATCCGAGAGAAGTTGATCTGACGGTCTCGGAAAGAAGATAAGGTAAAGATAACAGGTTGTGCCCACACGATTTAATATAATTAATCATATCAAGATTCTATTACGGACATGTTATTAATTAATCATGAGGATAATTAACCCTTATTAAATATGCCATGTGATGTGGATTTGTATTTTCATTTAATTAATCAAAGTATTAAGGTTATATTTCAACCAAAAGGGGCGTGGATATTAATTTTTTGGGATATAATTAAAATAATGAAAGGGTTTATTTGTATGGGGTTTTAAATAATAAAATTAGAAATTGATATGAAAAATACGGAAGCGAGTATAAAACATTAAGGCAATGTATTTAACTTATGCTTTTAAGTGAATGGGGTTTTGTGAAATATTTCATGATTTTCCTAAGTAAAAGGGATTTTACTTTAGGAAAGGGTTTCTTAGAGGTGAATGAATATCATGATGAATAATTTTAAGTACTTAGGTTTTTCTCTCAATTATTGGCCAAGGGTCCGTCCTCCAAAAGTCAAGGAAATGCCTTTGAGCCCCTCCAATTTTCAAATACCTTAGTACTTATGGAATTAGTGAATTTTTTAGGAAAATGAGAAGGAATTTTAATAATATAACTTTGCTTTGTTGAAATTCCTCTGCTGTATTGTCCGCCTTTTGCACTTGTGATGAAAGTAAAAGATTTAACACATCTAAAGCCATTATTCATCGCATTCTAATTCTCGCAAAAAAACATCTACCTACTCCTATCGTTGAGGCTCAAAATCGCCGCTACAACATTGGCGGATAACCACCCGGCCTGGATCTAATACGCCTTTTCCATTTATGACAGTGGCCCGATCGTTTAACTAGGTCCAAGCATCTTTTCCCTATCGCTATTTGTTTATGATGTTTCCTTAAATAATATAAAGGATATCAGATCAATTCTTCTGCTGATCAGTGCAAGAGAATGACCCTTGAGCTGGTTTAAGTTCAAATAACCACAATTAAGATTTTGGCTCTTCGAAGAGGACTTCAAAAATGAAATTAATCTAAATGCAAACTTATTATATAATGCAAGCTAAAAGAAACTAATCTAAATCCTATCTCAATTAGGTAGATATAAATCTATCCCAACTAAGAGCAACATAATTAAGTAATGAGGATTAAAAATATGTTCCGCTTAAATTAATGTCAACGAAGAAATTAAATCTAGTCACATTTGTGAGTACCAAAACATATTCTATTGAGACCATTCGATCAAATAATAAATCAACAACACCGAAGAAATTCACAAAAATGATATTGATTATCAAATCAATCAAGCTAATAATTAAACAATAATATGGAAGAAATTCACAACACATTACTATTTAATAAATCATTTATAATATCAGATTATGAGTAATGGCTACTCAAAATCAGAGTGTAATTCATAAGAGCAGTGGATACATAACAATTTGAGACAAAATATCCATATCAACAAAATAAATGCCAAAACATGAATAAAATGAAACAACAATTTTATTAACATAAAAAATGAAACTCGGTATTTGATACGTAAAATTGCAAAACACTCAAGCACTGAATCTGCTTTCCATCCTCATTTCTAAGAGTACTTTACATTACTTGGAATTTCTTCTTTCAAGACTAGAGTCACAGAATGCAAACTCGTATTTCATCATGCATAATTCAAGATATAAAGAATAAACCCCGCCTTCATTGTTCGATTGAAATTTTCTCCTCCCCATCTACAATTCTAAATCCCTATTAAATGCTTTTAGAAGTCTCGAATTGGCAGAGGAGAGCAAATTTTTCATTTTGCACCGTAATCATAATCTCCAAAAGTATTTTTAGAAGAGAGTTTGTTGAAGGCAATCTGCTCAACCACTTAATTGCTCAAAAATCTTAATCTTTAATTGTTGAGTCTTCTCATTGATTGAAATCTTTTTTCTCTCAATATCCTCTTCTATTGTTTTTTCCTCGCAAAAAAAGAAATTAAAAATGAATTAAGATGCAACAATAAAATCCAAATATTATTTCTAACATTAAAACAAATCCAATCAAATTCTATTTAAATAAATAAAAAGGAAATTTGAGCTTCTTATTGATACTCATAACAATCTTAATTAACCAAGGATAATATTGATGCATAACTGCACTAGAAGAGGTCAAGCAATGAAAATGAAGAAAACAAACTCTAAAAATTGATTTTATTTTTAGAAATTGAGCCTATCTTTTGCCTGATATTTGACCCAATAAATGATCAAATCTGTTATCTAAACCTCCTCAAAATGTTCTCCTTGGATTTTCTTTCCAATGAGCCATCTCAATTTCATTTGGCTAAGTAAATCTCAATTTATTAGCTTCAAGGTTGATAAGTCAAATCGAAATAAACTGAAACTTCTGTCGGGCTAAAAAAATCGAATTAAATGCAAAAATTTAACTTAAATTAGCCTACAATTAACTAAGAATTAATTCTATAATTTAATTGCTAGTTATAAATTAAACTAATTAAATATTAATCTAACTAATTAATATAATTAACTATTTATAAAGAAATTAATCTAAATAATAATAAATTTGATGAAACTAATATATTTTAAACATAATTAATTTAATTAAATTTAAAATTAATCTATCACTAATAATACTAAAACTAACTCATTAATTAAAACTAACTAATACAATGAAATTAAACCTAACACTAACTAAGACTTACCACTAACTAATATTAACATTCCACTACAATAATATTAAATAAACTAATATTAACTAAGACTTTACTTAATATAAACTAGACTCATATTATACCTATGATAGACTAATCACTACTTAAATTAACGCAACATTACACCTATGATAAGACTAACTTAATACTAATAAATAAAAACTAACGTCATCTTCTCCAATAATGCTAATATTTTTACAAACATTGTAATAACACTAAAACTGTCACCTACCACTCGAATCAATTTCATCGCATAAAATAAATGCGACCAATCGCATTGGACAAATTCAAATAAGCTTCAATCGATCGGAATAAATGTTTAACTTAAATCTGTTGCAAAATTTGTAGTTTAATCACATTGGGGTTTTTTAAGTCATCGATCGTGATGAAACCATTGTATCAGTACAAAAAATGTGAGATTGAAATCTCCCGATGCGATGTTCCCGATTGATTTTAATTTATTTTTTTATTTTTTTATTTTTGTTTATTTTTTAATTTTAAAATATATTTTTATATTAAATTTATTGTTAAACTAAACTAACCTAATATTAAATTAAACTAAACAAACATTTCATTAATATTGACACTATCCTAACACTATATTAAATCAACACTAATGTACTATTTAACATCAACACTAATAGCAACTAACATTAGAATACACATTATAATAATCTACTCACACTAAAGCTCCACTACCAATAATACCAAAACAATGCAAAACTAAACATTACCTTTGCCTTTAAACTAACATTAAACTATTTTTATAATCATCGCAGAGTGAGTTGAAAGATAAGGTATGGGTCATCGTGAATCGGCCATTTGAAGGTGAGGTCATCGAGGTTTTTAGAAATGCACCCTTTATGAAAACTTTCCATGCGATATTTTTTATTTTTTATTTATTTTTTATCAAATTTATTTAATAAACTAATCATATAATAATTAATTTAATTAATTTTTTAATGTTGGTATTAGTTTTCTTGTTTTTTATTTTTTGTTTAATTTTATTTTAGTGATGTTAAATTAGATTATACCAACTAAGATGATATCATCTAATAAATTAATACCACTTTGTTGTTTTAGATTTATTGAGATTTTTCGAGTTTAGATTATTTGAAAATTGGATAAATTATCGAATTCGATGCTTCTCGTTATTTGGTCGTAGATAAGTAAAAAATGAAAAAATATTAGTCATAACTAACTACTGATTATCATTTTAAACTAAATGCATTATTGAACTAATTAAAAAAAATGAAATAAATACATTTTATGCAATTTTCTAACCCAGACGATATAATTGATTAGATCTTTCAAAGGAGTGCTATTTACAAACCGGGTTAACCAAATGAGATTTAAACAAGCCGTCAATAGGGAAGCTTATAAAAATCAATTTTAAATCACAACTAAAACAAGAACTAAAGAAAAATTAAAATTAACAAAATCAAAGATAATTTAGACTTAATAAAACTTGTACAAATAACAGCCAAAACTTATGAAAAGTGGTCCATTAGATTACAAACAAGTTTTAAAAAGTGGGGGTTGTTGTACCATACAACAATTACGATTCACTGAAGAAACAATTATCTCGTTGATTATATTTTCTCGAAAATTAAAGTAAAATAATTAAATATAAAATTATTTTGGAATGCTTCACTAGGTTCATTAAATTTCACCAGCACATAAATCATCTTGATTATAATTTTCTAAACTCATAAATCAAAATATTTCATAACTTATCACCTTAATTAGTCGTAGAGATAAAGCAAGTGGTCACTTACGTGCCTTAGCTTTTTTAAAAATGTACTCATTTGTCACAGGTAGAGCCACTGCTGCCAGCAAACATCTATAGTCTCGACAGGGTTACCTTTTAATCATGAATGATTCAGAATCCTATCTATTTGAGAATTATTGACCTAGAGATAAATCCATTTATATATGTTTATTTTTTTATTTTTTATTTTTAATTCTTAAAAGTCATTGTCTTGGTTTGGTAGCGAGATAATTGACAATGCCATTCACTGGTTATAATTGAACTGAACAAGCTGGCTCGTGATGAGACCCCTTGTCTTACAATTGTTTGCAATTATAAGCCATTACCCTGGTTTGTTTAGCAGTGTTGGTAATGTGAGCCGATTTTTCCCCTATGATCATGGTAAGCAGGCTCGTGGTGAGACCTCTTATCTTTTAAGTTTTAAATATATTTTTGGATTACACTCTAGAAAAATAAAACTCTTTTAAATAGGGAGAATCATTAACTCCTTAAGAGTTCAGAATGACAATTTCAGAGTTAAAAGTGCTTTATTGTAAAGTGTCTTTACTTGGTTAAAAATAACTTTTCTTGACTGATAATAGAATCTTGAAAGATCTTAATAAAGTATTGAAATCTCAAAATAATTACAATTTTAATGAAAAAGAAATTTCTCAGATTTCATGATACTTCGTCAAATTTTCTTGTTTTGTAATCTCTTCCTTAAGTATGTCTACCTTTATAATAAGAAAAACAAATTTTGCTAAGAGATTTTTAAGAAAAAGCTAATAGGAGACTATTAACAATTTTTCCTATGTATGCCAACCATTGTTAAGTAATAAGAATGCCTTCCATATAAATCATGGCAAAGTCACCGAAATCAAAACTAACAACCAAAGGAAAATAATTCTTAAGTTAAAGTGAGAAAAGAAATCAGCAAACAAAAATAAAAATGAAGCAATTAAAAAGTGGAAAGGAAAATCCAAGTTTTTGAAATACAAACTCTAACAAGAACGTTTATACCAATGTCTCAACAATATGGAGTAAAATAAAATAATCATGTAATCATTCCTTCCTATGTCGAGATCCAGAAAACTTATACTTTGCAGGGTTGTAAGTGTTTTAGGCTGTAGATAGCAGTGATCATAAAATTCAGCCATAATGAAAAATTTCTGTCTGATGTCAATCTTTTTGTTTCAAAGCATCATCTTAATCATTTTCTAATAAAAATGAATGCTTAAAGAAACAGATTAAAGGTTCAGAAACTTTCTGGTGTAGCTATTTCAATGAGGATTATCACTGCTTCTTGAAATTAAGCAAGGAGAAGAGTATGGACTTCGAAAATATGATCAGGCGGAGGATTGGAAGCTTTTATGAAGAGCTGCAAAACAGATTTATGTATCAGAAAAACAAAACTGAAACTAAAGTAACGAAATGGAAATAAATGAAAGTGGGTACATGAATCTTACCATTGGATGATTGCTTTTGATCTTACCTGAAAGGTATCAATTTTTCCAAACTAGCTGACTTCTTATTTTAATTAACATTAAAAATATGAAGAAGGTAAACTAAACAAAATCCTATAGCTCAAAATCATTATTTATTTTATTTAAACTAAAGCAAGCAGTAAAATGTAAAAATGAAATGCTTTGTGTTCAAGGGAATTGAATTTAAAACAAATGCATCAGAAATGAGATTAAGAATTTGCAGTGATGAATATTCTCAAAATATTATAAGCTCTATACAAATTCCATGATTTTATAAATTGTCCAGAATTAAGACAAAATTTAAGATAATGAAATTTAAAATAGAGAGGTCTTGAATTTCATATTTAATTATGGAATTATTTAAAAACTGAAATATATGAGAAAACAAAAGGATTTGAATATGCTGCAAATTTGTCATCAATCGCTTTAAATTAACCCAATGCCTTATTAGATGATTCCTATTGCATGCGTTGAAGTTCATCGCATCAGGGGTTGCAGTAGCAAATTGCCGATATGAGATCATGCGAAAAGAATATATGCGATGAGATGGAGTGATCATACCATCAAAGAAATGTTGTATTTAAGATCGGGAACCGTCATGTCGCAAATTGCACATTGCTCATCGCATCTCGCGATTTGTATTTTGAGTATTGCACATTGCGCATCACATCTCGGAATAATGACATAACCATGAAAAATGATCAAGCGATTGCGATATCAGAAATGTGATGGATGATGTGGCTTTCGGCATTATGATATGAGCAATGAAAATGCGATGAGCGATATTGATATCGGCATATCGGAATGTTGGAAAATAGTCATGTTGGAAATGCCAATATGATTCTTGCGATAGCAGCGATGAGTAATCGGCGATTAATAAAAAGCGATAATGATAAGCAATCGGCGATGAGTTATCGCATCACAACTTTTAAAATGAGTGCACAATGATGTATTCAATTTTCTTCCCGATTTGCGATTTGTGATTAGACTTATCGCATCAGAGGTATTTTAAAATTAATCCTTGACTAATTTAATAATTTGCGATTTCGATTTTAACTTTATCGCATCGGAGTTTTTTGCAAATGGATATCAAAATGAAGTTTCTCCGATTTGCGATTATCGATTGAGTTCATCGCATTAGAACTTTTTGAAATGAACGAATCAACTGTGATAGGATTTTGCCGAAATGCGATTGCGATTAGACTTCATCGCATCGGAACTTTTTAAAAGTTTGACCTTTTAACCAATTGTGATATGATTTTACCAATTTGCGATTGCGATTTGAATTTTATTGCATCAAAGTTTTTGCAAATGGATATATCAAAATGAAGTTTCTCCGATTTGCGATTATCGATTGAGTTCATCGCATCAGAACTTTTTGAAATGAACGAATCAACTGTGATAGGATTCTGCCGAAATGCGATTGCGATTAGACTTCATCGCATTGGAAATTTTTAAAAGTTTGACCTTTTAACCAATTGTGATATGATTTTACCAATTCGCGATTGCGATTTGAATTTTATTGCATCGGAGTTTTTGCAAATGGATATATTAGAATGTATTTTCCTCGATTTGCAATTGCCGATTGGGTTCATCGCATCGGAACATTTGAAATGAATTAACCTTATGTTAAATGTGATATGCACGTTTTCTATCCATTTCATCGCATCAAAAATTTTTGTAATGAAAAACAAACCTTTCAATTTATTCCAATTCGATATGTGATTTGATATTTTATGAAAAATTGAATGATGTAACACATCGGAGATCTTGCATCGGAAATATGAAAATCAAGTTGGAACATTTCTGATATGAATCTTGCGATACTGTTTTGAATTTCAATTGGATTTTCTAAATGATTGAATGAAAGAAAAGTTAAAGAATGCTTCAAATTTTAATGAATCACAGAATAAAATTTCCCTGAATCTGTTGCCAATTTTAAATGGATTTGCTGCTTACTTCAAGTTTTGAAAACAAATGAAAACCTGTAAATAAAACAAAACAAGAATTAAAAATAAACTAAGTAAAAGAGAAACTAATAATAGATGAAAATGAACTTGTAAATGCGTACCTGGAAGGAAATTGTCTGTAGATTTACCTTATGAATCTTCCAATTCTTCCTTCGATTTATCAAAATTATAACTTTGTTCAAACTCATCTCTTATTTATTCTAAATTGGAGTGTGCAATCAGCCTAAATAAAATTTGTTTACTCATGTTCAAGAAATCTGAAACTCATAAAATTCACAAGAAATAAATGTGAAAATAGACTTCCTTTTGAATTGCAACAATAATTATTTCCTCTGCTCATTCCGAATTATTTTGAGAAAAATATGTATTGTTATAGTGACTGTTTAATAATTTCTTTAGTAAATAAATATGATGCGTATTACAACATCAGATAATAAACTAAAGGTCCGACTGGGATAAAGCCACTAATTGTGGAAAAATGTCAAAACAAAATTGAATGTGTGCACACAGCAAAATGGACATTCTAAAGGTCAACTTAGCAAATTTCGAGGAAGATAATATGAACTTCATGTGATTACCACGAAAGGTTAGACTGAATAATAATGATTGAATTAGAATTAAGCTTAACATAGATAGTCATACATTTCATGGGATAAATGCCAAGTGCAACCTCAATTGAATTTTGTCAATACATTATTCAAAAATAGGCAGAGATGTATTCATGGGTAGAGGTATTGCTGCGATAGATTTTGATTTAAAAATAGGAAGGAAGGATTAGAAATTTTATGATGAGGGGTAAATATTTCCTTGAACGTGTATATGATATGAGAAGAGCTGATTGCTTCCTTTATTTTTAATCTGCAGAATTATTAAAAATAAATTAACCACATAAAACAAACAAACTAAATTAATTCTACTCCTATTCTAACCATATACATGTAGTTGACTAGGTATAGTCATATTTTCAGTGTAACCATTTTCTCACTTTAATCCCTGCATGTATGTACAATTCAAATGTTAGAAATAAAAATAGAAATCTTATTGAACTAAGAAAATTAAATCTGTAAGTAAAATGCACAGTTATTGTTAGCAACTTAATGAAAATCTCTCTCTTGAAATTTCCTTTCCAATTGGATACCAATTGGATCATAGAAATCTGGATGGATTTCTATTAATGATTGGGAAATATTCAAAGAAAGAGATAACAGGCCAGATTGTAGATATGATCTTTTAGATTCAAAGGCCTGGAAGAAATTGTTAGTGTTATGTGTAAATTTTAAGCTATTGACAATTTTCCATGAAGGAAAATTTTCCAAATATTTTTCAAATGAATTAATGAAAAATGGATGGAAATCTTTCAAATGAAATGGAAAATTATTAATTAAATTGGATTGCTGATAGATTTCTAAAAATACATTTTCTTGTTGATATTGCCTTTGGGAAGATAGAAGCTTTTGATAAAACATTAGCATTGATTGAAATTGAAATTGAAATAGATTTTGATGCTTTTGATTATAATATAAAACTTCAATTTTCCAATAGGGCAATGTATCAATTGAATGTTTGATAATAAAGTGCTCAATATGCCAGTGTAATATATCAAAAATCTGAAAAATAAATCTGATTTAATACAAAATAGTTGAGGAAACAAAAATAAAATGAAACCACTATTTGTACAACTAATGTTACAGCACAATCATGATCGTTTTGAAATAATTTCTTTTTCAGAAGGATTGGCCAGAATTATGGAATTTGAGTAATTTCGAGTTCCAACTTGTGAATTAGAAAGAGATTTACGATTATGAATAGGAATGAAAGATTGATCATGATATGAATCATAAATTGGAATATTTTCTTGAATAGTGAAATCATGAAGATAATTTGCTGCTTTAGAATGAGGATTGGTTGGAATAATTTCTATATTAAAATGTCTCTCATTCTCAGATGTTATTTGAAGTTTCCGATGACGATTTTCTCGAGAAAAATCAACATCTTCAATGTCAGAGTAATTATCATAAATGACTTCACAATATTCTCTAGATTTCCCTTCAATCTCATCCAGTATATCAAAACAAGGAGGGACAAGATTTTTATGTTCATTAATGGCAAAAGAGTGATCAATAATTGTTTCTCTATCTTGATAAAAACTTAATGGTAATTCATTTAGATCAGCCTCTATATTTTTTGAAATATCATTAACACCAAGAGGGGAAAAATTACCATCATTAAAAATATCAGGATAAAGGGAAAAATGTGAATCTGAAATAATGTATTTAAAAATGTTTCTGTTTGAGAATTCTTGTACATTATGCTCATTGTAAATTTCAAATTCTAAATCATTCCTTTGTGTACTCATGCTTTTTTGAAGAAGATTGATTTGCTGCTCTGATTTTAGCATTTGCTCATCATGAAAAGATTCAGAAATTTGTACAACGGTTTGCATGCTATTATTTACTTTGATTGTTGCTTGCACTTGCTGATTTGCAATCTGATTTTATAAATTTAATGCATAGAAACTTTTAGATTCCAAAGCAGATCTTTCTCCAAAATTGCTGTTGTTGTCTTCTTGCATTTGATTAGAAATATTTTCCAAGCTTTGTGAAACCTCTTCATCGCAATTTATTTGCACATCCAAATTGGAATTCTCATTTATATTAGAAGGGGATGGAACAAAGCTTGAACTAATTTCATATGGATCGGGACTAGGGGGAAGAAAATAATTATGTTCAAACCAATCTAGTGATTCTTCTTTTATAGGTTTGACATTAAATTTTAAACAATTCAAATGAAGTCGAATATTAAAATCTCTAACAGACTCGTTTTCATTTCGTAGATATTCAATTTCATCACATACCTGATCATAATCATAGTGGTAAAATTTACAAATGAACATTGTAACAAATTGATCCCAGTTGTGGATTGAGGCAACCGGAAGTGTTCTACACCAGTTTCTGGCTTCTGCCCCAAATGTGAGAGTAAAAATTCTGCATAAGATGCCTTCATCAATTCCTTGAAAATCATAATTTGAAACATTTTGAATAAATTGAAGGACATGATTAAAAGCAGAAGAATTTCTCTTACCATTGAATTTTACCTGAGACAAGAGTCTTACCACTTCGGGTGGAGTATTGGAAGATGCACGTCCATGGATACAACTCCAAATTGGAAGTTTAAAATGAGCCATCGTGATTAAATAAAATGTTAAAATTGAAAAGACTCCAATAGACAACAAGTTTCAGGCCCTCCTTCTAGCACCAAAAATTTTGAAGCCTCGAAAATCGCTGCTACAACATTGGGGGATAACCACCCGGTCCGGACCTTAATACAGCTCCTTTTCCGTTTATGATAGTGGCTCCGACTGGTTTAACTAGGTCCAGTTACCTCTTCCCTATCGCTATTGGTTTATGATGTTTCCTTAAATACCAATAGACAGGGATATTAGATCAATTCTTCTTGCTGATCAGGCAATAGAATGACCCTTAAGCTAATTTGGGTTCAGCCAAACCACAACTAAGATTTTTCCTCTTTGAGAAGAGGACTTAAAAGAATGTAAATTTAATGTAATTGCAAACTTATTCTATAATGCAAGCAAAAAGAAACTAATCTAAATCCTATCTCAATCAGGTAGATGAAAATCTAACCCAACTAAGAGCAAGATAATTAAGTGATGAGAATTAAAATATGTCTGGCTTTTAATTAATGTCAAACTAACGAAGAAATTCAATTAGCTCACATTTGTGAATACCAAAACACATTCTATTGAGACCATTTGACTGAAATAATAAATCAACAACACTCCGGAAGAAATTCACAAAAATTATATCGATTGACAAATCAGTCAAGCCAATAATTAAACAATGATATGTGGAAGAAATTCACAACACATCACTATTTAATAAATCTGTTTTATAAGACATATTTCTGAGTAATAGCTACTCAGAAATCAGAGTGTAATTCATAAGAGCAGGGATACATAACAATTTGAAACAAATGATCCATATCAACAGAAATGCCAAAAACATGAATAAAATGAAACAACAATTTTATTAACATAAAAATGAAGTTGATATTTGTTACAGAAATCCCAAAAATACCAGTTAATTGAATCTGTTTCTCTGATCCTGGTCTCTAACAGTACTTTACATTATTTGAATTTCTGCTTTCAAGACAAGAGCTGCAGAAATGCAAACTCTGCCCATCATGCATAATTCAAGATATAAAGAATAAACCCTCATTAATGTTCAGATCTGAAATTTTCTCTTCTCCCCATCTACAACTCTAAATCCCTATTACAGAAATGCTTTTAGAAGTATGGAATTGCAGAGGAGAGCAGCCCCTTGTTTATATTTTGCAATCTGCAATTTATAATCCTTCCAAAAGTATTTTTAGAAGAGAGTTTGTTGAAGAAAAATCTGCCCAAT